>OW818031.2:123621763-125021963 GCA_942486065.2 Calliphora vomitoria
TATGTCTATGTCTATGTCTATGTCTATGTCTTTGTCTATGTCTATGTCTATGTCTATGTCTATGTCTATGTCTATGTCTATGTCTATGTCTATGTCTATGTCTATGTCTATGTCTATGTCTATGTCTATGTCTGTCTATGTCTGTCTATGTCTATGTCTATGTCTGTCTATGTCTATGTCTATGTCTATGTCTATGTCTATGTCTATGTCTATGTCTATGTCTATGTCTATGTCTATGTCTATGTCTATGTCTATGTCTATGTCTATGTCTATGTCTATGTCTATGTCTATGTCTATGTCTATGTCTATGTCTATGTCTATGTCTATGTCTATGTCTATGTCTATGTCTATGTCTATGTCTATGTCTATGTCTATGTCTATGTCTTTGTCTGTCTGTCTGTCTGTCTGTCTGTCTGTCTGTCTGTCTGTCTGTCTGTCTGTCTGTCTGTCTGTCTGTCTGTATGTCTGTCTGTCTGTCTGTCTGTCTGTCTGTCTGTCTGTCTGTCTGTCTGTCTGTCTGTCTGTCTGTCTGTCTGTCTGACTGTCTGTCTGTCTGTGACTGTCTGTCTGTTGAAAACACAATAGGACGCAAACGAAAAGAGCTAGCTGTCAGAAATTTCCACAAATACTGAAAGATTCGGTATTCAAAAAGAGCAATATCGTTCCACGATTTTACCTAGGTCCCATACAAATATCCCCGTGGAATACTGTTTGAGGGGTCACAAACCTGTTGATTATACCGCAATCCCGATAATATTTTGCACAACATTTGGGAAAATTTACTATATATAGCATAATTTATAACAAATAGCAGCATTTGAGCGAAAATTTACTATAAATAGCAATAGTTTTAGAAACATTTTTTAGAAATAGCCAGTTTTTAGCATATATTCTATAAATAGCAATGTTTTAGCAACATTTTAAGCAAAATTTATTATAAATAGCAACACGTTGCCCATAATTTGTTACAGATAGCAGCATTTGAGCGAAAATTTACTATAAATAGCAACAATTTTTGAAGCATTTCTTATAAACAGTTAAACTTTGGGGAAAATTTACTATAAATATCTTCACTTTACAAACAAACTAACTACTTATTCCACATCATACTTCTAGGTGCTCATTATAACTACTTTAATAAGCTCTTCAACTCTTAACGCTTATCATTAAAATTGTTAGTATTCATTAGAGTTTCAAATAATATTACAAGTGTTTTTCAACATAATTTTCCATTAATATATTTTCATAAACATTAACAACAACAACATTTTGCAAATATTTTCCTATTAAAAATCTCAGCAAACATAAAAAAAAAAAATCATAATACTTAATCCTACTTAAATATTTTCTGGTTCATTGGCTGAGTGTGTTGTATATATGTATGTATTTACTTAGGTTAAGAAAATTTTACAAATTTACAAATTGTTTTCAATTCCTGTTATATAAATTATTTTAAGAATTTTGTTGTTGTAGTAATTTTGTATAATCTCTCGTTTTAAATCATCTTATTGCCTGCTTCAACTAATTGCTGCTGCTTTTGCTGGGTTTCCTAGACTACTTACTTACAAAATGACTACTTAGGGAGTTTATTTAAATGGTACATTTACTAAGTATATGTGTGTATGTAGTTTTATACTAATACTTAAACATTTTCTCATTTCTGCACACACATATATAAATTCTAGATATTTATCTTCCTATTTATCTATATATATAAAAGGCCAACGTTAATGAGTGATTGGCTGATTGAACATCGCTCAGCACAAACTCCAAAAGGTAGAGTCATGAAATTTGGACTATAGCTTACCCTCTCCCTATGTTGATCCACTAAGAAGAGATTTTAGAAAATTCGAAAGTTTAGGGAGTAAAACTGAAGTGCCCAGCACATGCGGCCAGTCATGAAACCGTAATATTCCATCATGATAAAGCTAGACCACTTGTTGTAATACCTGTTTAAAACTATTTAGAAATAAGTGGTTGGGGAGACTTACCTCAAACGCTTTATAGCCCAGACCTTGTCCCGTCCGACTACTATTTGTTTCGACCGATGCAGAACGCTCTCTCTGGGAAACGTTTCACCTCAGAACAGAGTATCCGAAATTGACTTGATTAGTTCAGCAGTTCTTTTGACACGGAATCCATATGCTGCAAAAAAGAAAAAGAACATAGTTAACAATGGCCAATACTTTGAATAAATTTATATTGTATAAAAATTTTAAAAAATCACGCATTTTTAAATCATACACCCAATATTTTTACACTTTCGATGGCAAAAGCACATAGTTATAATGATATATCCTTAAAAATGCCTTTCATTATTTTACTGTGATTAGTGCAGCGATGCGAACCGGGCTTGCTAGTATTTTATAAAGTCTTTTACAACTACTTAACGAACTACTTACAACATATCATCACTTGTTATAATCTTTTGCCAACATATTGCTATTATTGTTGCTGCTTTTAAACATGTTTGTAGTTATTTTTTCAGCAACAAAATATTATAAATGAAAATATCATAAATAATATTGTACTTTAGCCAGAAATAATTGCGCTGCGCGTTTTTTTGGAAATATATTTTTGATTCTCAAGACACCGTAAAAGCTAACAAAAAAGGACAGATTTTTCTTACTATTCAAATCTTAAAACTTGAATGTGGAATCAGTTAACATAACATATCCATGGCAAACTTTTGTTTAAAGCATTTAAAGTCTCAGTTAAGCATTTTCTACTGTATTGTCTGTCTTGGTATTTTGTTTAAGCACATAAATCTTTATCAGTGTTTTTGCCATCATTCAATAGAATTCTATAACAATTCCACTTAAACTTTTGTATTTATGCTGGTAATTGTTGGCCCTTAAAATCAAAAATAAATACTCTGTTCTGTTGTTTTCTACTTTTGTTATGGCTGCTTGTGTTTATACGTATTTTAAGCGGCTTAGATTTGTTTTTGGCAAAAGTAAAGATTAGCTGCTTTTATTTTTTTATTTATTTATTTAATTGTAATGTACATTTAAAATATATACTAATAATTGGCCATACGTATGACTGCTATGAATGAATACTTATTAAGTAAATGATAAAAAAAATTTTGCAATAAGTTCAACAGATAATTGCTGCCTAAGTGTAGTTGGAATAAAATGTTACAAATTCGAAATATAATGTGAAATATTTAAGCATATATTTTGTTTGATAAAAGTGTCAAGTCAATGGCGAGCACTGTAGGCCTCAATGCACTGTCAACTTACCATGAGTGGCAACGGTAATTTCTACATTTTTCATTTGCGACCCTACAAAGAATATATATTCTGTATCGTTATAGATAGCGGAGTCGATATAGCCATGTCCGTCTGGCGGTTGAAATCAACTTTCCAGATGCCTTAAATAACTAAAAAACATGATTGATACATCAATCTATCAGGAATTCTTCCGGTTCGGTTGCTATTTAAAATCGAGAAAATCGGCCCACAAATGGCTGAGATATAAGGAAAAAACCGGAACAACCTCGATTTTTGGCCTATTTTTAATCTATGTATATCTGGATTACTAAGTCGTTAATATGGCTATCTAATGATAGATATTTCAAAGTAGATGTGTCTAAGGCTATTATAGTAAGTTGGAAATACAATGGGTCAAAATCGGGAAAAATGTTTTTTAAACCGAATTTTTTTTTATTTGCTATAAATATTTCTTTCGCTAAAAAATTAAAAAAAAAAATTTTAAAGATTTAACAAAAAAAATTGAAAAATTTTAAAAAAAATTTTGAAATAATTTAATAAAAAAATTTAAAAATTTAAAAAAAAAAAATTTTTTCAAACATTTTTCTTTCGCTAAAAAATTTGGAAAATTTTGAAAAAAAAAAAAAATAATTTTTAATGATAGATATTTTAAAGTCTATGTGTCTAAGGCTATTATAGTAAGTTGGATCTACAATGGGTCAAAATCGAGAAAAACGTTTTTTAAACCGAATTGTTTTTTAAAAAAAATATTTTTTTGTCATAAATTTTTCTTTAGCTAAAAAATTTAAAAAAAAAATAAGAAAAAATTTAAAAAAAAAATTGAAAAAATTTAACAAAAACATTTTGAAATAATTTAAAAAAAAAAAATTGAAAATTTTTAAAATAAATTTTTTTTTTTTTTAAAAATTTTGAAGAAAAAAAAAAAAATTTATATAAAATTTTTATTTTAAAGTATAATTTGGTGAAGGGTATATAATATTCGGCACAGCTCTCTTATTTATTTATACTTGTCATCAATTTTTCTTTCGCTAAAAAATGTAAAAAAAGAAATTAAAAATAAATTTGAAAAAATTTTGAAAAAAAAAAATATTTTTCATAAATTTTTCTTTCGCTAAAAAATTTTTAAAATTTTACCAAAAAATTTTTTTTTTTTTTAAATTTTGAAAAAAAAAAATATATTGTTTATGTAAAAGTATTTAAAATTTTTTTTTGAAAGTATAATTTGGTGAAGGGTATATAAGATTCAGCACAGCTCTCTTATTTGTTTATACTTATGATAAATTTTTCTTTCGCTAAAAAATTAAAAAAAAATTTGAAAAAAATTAAAAAAAAAAAAAATTTTGAAAAAAAAAATTTTGAAAAAAAAATATTTTTCATAAATTTTTCTTTCGCTTAAAGATTTTTAAAATTTTACCAAAAAAATAATTTTTTTTTAATTTTGAAAAAAAAAAAATTAATATTTTTTACGTAAAAATTTTTAACATTTTTATTTTAAAGTATAATTTGGTGAAGGGTATATAAGATTCGGCACAGCTCTCTTATTTGTTTATACTTGTCATAAATTTTTCTTTCGCTAAAAAATTTAAAAAAAAGAAATTAAAAAAAAATTTGAAAAAATTTTGAAAAAAAAAAAAAAAAAATATTTTTCATAAATTTGTCTTTCGCTAAAAATTTTTTGAAAATTTTAGCAAAAAAATTTTTTTTTTTAAATTTTGAAAAAAAGAATATTATTTTGTTTATGTAAAAGTATTTAAAATTTTTATTTGAAAGTATAATTTGGTGAAGGGTATATAAGATTCGGCACAGCTCTCTTATTTGTTTATGCTTGTCATAAATTTCTCTTTCGCTAAAAAATGTTAAAAGAAATTTGAAAAAAAAATTAAGAAAAAATTTAAAAAATTTTGAAAAAAAAAAAATTGATTTTGATTACGTAAAAATATTTAAAATTTGTATAATTTAGTGAAGTGTATATAAGATTCCGCACAGCTCTCTTATTTGTTAATACTAAAAATCGATTTTTGTAAAAACTATGATTGATTTGGATTGAATTTAACTACTCCTACACACTCTAGTTCTAACTAACACCCTGCTATTTAGTGTTTTATAACAGCAGAAACCAATATTTAAAGTTGTATCTAAATTTTCTTGATAATTTCGAATAAGATGTGTTTTCCGGTTTTTACCCCTTTTTAGTACTTTTTTGTGCCCATTGTGAGGATACAAATTTTGTTTAAATAGATTTTAAGTATCGCAGTGTGAGGTCAAAATGAAATTTTCATACGTCTATGTCAATTTATAGAAAAAAATAATTTTATGAAAAAAGTACCAAAAATTAATTGTTCGAATTTCCAAATATCAAATTTGAAATTTATTTTTATGTTAAGTAGTTTAACAAATACATGGGTAGAAATAAAGTACCAAAATATGGGTTTTATCAGTTTTCTCTCCCAAAAGGTTCGAAATTCAAAAAAGTACCAAACCAAATTTTTGAAAAAAAATTTTTTTTTTTTCATGAATGAAATATTCTTACGTCATATGTCAATTTATAGAAAAAAATTATTTTTTGAAAAAAGTACCAAAAATTAATTCTTCTAATTTCCAAAAAGTACCAAACTTAATTAAATAAACTTCAAGTATCAAATTTGAACTTTATTTTTATGTTAAGTAGTTTAACAGATAGCTGGGGTAGAAAAAAAAGTACCAAAATACGGGTTTTATCAGTTTTCTCCCCTAAAAAGTACGAATTTCAAAAAAGTACCAAACACCTATCTCTTAATTTTTTAAGTAAATAAAGAAGCTTTTTAAATTTTGTTTGTCTCTATGTTAATTTACATGATATAAGGTTAGCGAATTTACCCGTTTTTACCCCTTAAACTTTCGAATGTTCAAAAATACCTTTTTATTGAATCTATACGGGGAGAAGGGTCCTTTTGGCGTTTGGTTAGCCTGATGTTGAATAAGCTAGTAAGTCAGGTGTGTGGTACTTTTAGGATATTCTATATTTAAGCTGGTCAAATGGGGTACAAATCAAAGCCGTAAAGCCCTTTGTTAAGCATTATATCTTGTAAATAATTAAACATAAAAATCCATAATAAAAAAGAAATCTTTTTGGTACTTTTTGGAAACTCGAATTTTCAAGGGGTAAAAATTATATCCTTTTTTGGTACTTTTCAATAAAAATATCATCAAATATTATATTCAAATACTACGTATTACAGATAATTCATATGGGCACAAAAAGGGTGCAAAAATACCTTCTTAATGGCTCTACATAGGGAGAGGGTTACATATAGTCCTTTTAGCGTTTGGGCAGGGTGATGTTGAACTAGCCTCTTTTATATATAAAGATAGCTGTATGTAAGTATTTCTGTATAATTCATTTCGTTTTGTATTTCCTTTAATAAAAAGAAAAACAACATCATCATTAGTAAATTGAATTCAAACTGTTTCCCCAAGTATGAAATATAATTTTAATTTAATTTTAAAACCTTTTTGTATATGTACCTAGAAATTTACATTTTTCATAAATTAAAAAATATATATTTCTATTCTAAAGCTTATTTATACTTAAGCTCCCTTTCTCATGTTTTTGTTTTCTTTCTCTTTCTCTCTCTTTTTTTCCAGGTAAGTCTTTAATGGTTTAGTGCTGTATTTTTTTGTTTGTCTAACAAAGTAATAAAGAAATGAAAGAGTGTGGCAAGACAATACAGACAATAAAAAACTCGTTTGTTGTAATTGTTTTGCAATTAAACGGCATAATAATGGTTTTTTACTGATTTTAAGCCTAAAAGTATGCTTTTAAACAATAATACTTTACAGTGCCTAACAAACATACAATGTGTTGGTGGGTGTAGGAAAATGAAATAAAATGGAAAACACAAACAAACAACAGCCAGGTAATTTAAATGCATAAATAAGATTATAATGCCTGAATACATTAAATGATGATGACGATGGTTTTGTTTTATTTTATTGTACAAATATTTTTAATTGCTTTAAAGGTTTTTTTAGCTATTAATGGCGTTTGGTATATAAAAGGTGAATTTACTTAATTGATGTTAAAAATAGATATTTAGAAAAGGGGAATATTTTTGTTTGTTAAGAGTATAAGAAAGCAGGAATTGATATTTTAAAATTTTATTTTTATATAATGGAAATCTTTATTTTAAAGCTTTAGCTTCACTGTTTTTACAGTTTTCTTTTAACTAAATTAAATTTAAAAAACTTTTTTTTTATTTATTTTTTTCAAATTGTTAAAAAGATTTCCTTTATTTAATAGTTTTTCTTTTTTTCATTTCTATTGCATCCTGGCATTTAATGAAAAAAACAAAAAAAAAACTAAATGTTTTTATTGAAAACGTATTACAATTTATTGCCCAAAATTAAGCACAAACATGAACACTTCCCCACACATAAACACATGCAATTTTATACTTGTATCCTAAGAAAGCAAAGCATACAAAGAAGCAAGAAAAAAAAAACCTAAGAATACTAAATAAACACTAACATAACTACACACATGCACGTCTACTAACAACAAATATAAATATTAACATGCATGTGCAAGATTTAAGGATATACTTCTATATGTATGTGTGTCTAAGAATATATGTATGTATGTGTATTTTAGTGCATGTATCAGTTTTAGCAAACAATAGTAAAATGCTATAAATGCATACTTATACACATAAAACGTGTTTGCTTAAAACGGAAACAGGAAAATTGTAAGACACCTTAAGCTTTATAATACTCTCAAGTAAAATCTATTGTCTTTATATATTAATGTTTACCGAAAAAGAAAAACTATATTTACACATACACACACACAGTATACACACATTTGTGCATTATGTGTAGGTGTAAGTTTACATATGTGAAAATATTCATACATACACTTATAGGTATGTAAGTACATTGTGTTGTCAATAAATGTAGTTAATTTAAGATTTTGTTAATTAAAACAGGCTTCCTTCCCTAAGATATGGGAAATTAATATGATTACCTAGGTTGATCGCTATGACTATAAATACACCAATACCCCGGTTTGCGTTTCTTTGTTTCGAAGTTTCGTCTTTTTAAAATGTCTGTGATTTCGAAATTGCTTCGTTTTTGTTTCAGTTTGCATTGCATGGCTCCAAAGTTGCATAGCTAGTGCTTCGATTTGTTTACGTAAAAGTATTTAAAATTTTTATTTGAAAGTATAATTTGGTGAAGGGTATATAAGATTCGGCACAGCTCTCTTATTTGTTTATACTTGTCATAAATTTTTCTTTAGCTAAAAAGCTTAAAAAAAATTTAAATAATTTTGAAAAAAATTTGAAAAATTTTAAAAAAAATTTGAAAAATTTTGAAATTTTTTTTTTTTTTTTAAATTTTTAAAAAATAAAAATTAATTTGGTTTACGTAAAAATATTTAAAATTTTTATTTGAAAGTATAATTTGGTGAAGGGTATATAAGATTCGGCACAGCTCTCTTATTTGTTTATACTTGTCATAAATTTTTCTTTCGCTAAAAAACTTAAGAAAAATTTAAAAAAAAAATTTGAAAAATTTTGAAAAAAAATTTGAAAATGTTTGAAAAAAAATTTGAAAATTTTTGAAAAAAATGTTTTATTTTTTTTTAATTTTTGAAAAGAAAAATTGATTTTTTTGTTTACTTGTTTATACTACTTGTTCATACTAACATTCGATTTTTGTTATAAAATATGATTGATTTGGATTGAATTTAACTACTCCTTCACACTCCAGTTCCAACTAACACCCTGCTAGTTTGTTTTTGTATAACAGCAGGAACCAATATTTAAAATTTTATCATAATTGGCTTGATAATTTCGAATAAGATGTGTTTTCCCCTGCTTACCCCTTTTTAGTACTTTTTTGTGCCCATTGAGATGATACAAATTTTATTTAAATAAATTTTAAGTATCGCAGTGTGGGGTCATAATGAAATATTCATACGTCTATGTCAATTTAATTTAAGATTTTGTTAATTAAAACAGGCTTCCTTCCCTAAGATATGGGAAATTAATATGATTACGTAGGCTGATCGCAATGACCATAAATACACCAATACTCCAGTTTGCGTTGCTTCGTTTTACGTTGTTTCGAAGTTGCGTCGTTTTTGTTTCAATTTACGTCGCATGGCTTCGAAGTTGCGTCGTTAGTGCTTCGATGAAAAAAAAAATTTTTCGATGAAAAAAAAAAATTTTTTTTAATTTTTATTTTTTTTTAATTTATTAGTGAAAAAAATGTATGAAAAAAAAAGTTTTTTGTGAAAAAATTTCGGGTTTAAAAAATATTTTTCCCGATTTTGACCTGTTGTAGGTCCAACCTACTATAGCCTTATATACATCGTTCAATGGACTTTGAAATATCTATCATTATATATCCATATTGTCTATATTTATGACTCGGTAATCGAGATATAGATTAAAAATAGGCCAAAAATCGTTATTTATGGATGGATTTTGCTGATCTTAAATAAGAAACTTCTCGAAAGCATGTCTGACAGAATCATTGAAGATTTGGATCCCGAAGATATCTGGGGTCTTCAGAAAATTGATTTCAACAGACAGACAGACATAGCTAAATCGACTCCGCTATCTATAAGGATACAGAATATATATACTTTATAGGGTTGGAAAATTATTCTGTGGAAATAACAAACGGAATGACAAACTTATATATACCCTTCTCGTGAAGGTGAAGGTTATAAAAAGACTTTCTATAGAAAAGTGTCTTGTTGAGACAGTTTTCTATAGAAAAGTGTCTTGTTGAGACAGTTTTCTATAGAAAAGTGTCTTGTTGAGACAGTTTTCTATAGAAAAGTGCCTTGTTGAGACAGTTTTCTATAGAAAAGTGTCTTGGTGGGACAGTTTTCTATAGAAAAGTGTCTTGGTGGAACAGTTTTCTATAGAAAAGTGTCTTGGTGGGACAGTTTTCTATAGAAAAGTGTCTTGGTGGGACAGTTTTCTATAGAAAAGTGTCTTGGTGGAACAGTTTTCTATAGAAAAGTGTCTTGGTGGAACAGTTTTCTATAGAAAAGTGTCTTGGTGGGACTGTTTTCTATAGAAAAGTGTCTTGGTGGGACAGTTTTCTATAGAAAAGTGTATTGGTGGGACAGTTTTCTATAGAAAACATATGTATCAACTTATATTTGAGATAGGTTTGGCTTTAGTGTAGAAGAGAGGAAAGACACCAGTAATTTTGGATCTAAGATGTTTTAAAATATCATCACTTTTATATCTTTTTATATTACCCTTTATTAATTAGTTTAGGTTTTTAATTTCAAATAACACTTCTTGATGAAACACCGGTTTAAAAACCTTCAAATATGTGCTTAAACTAAATGAATAAATGTATGTATATTAGAGTGCTCCAACATTGTATGGACGAAAACAATTTCAGGCCACTAGAATTGTTTCATGCATTGTAGAAATACATTTGGTCAATTCACAAGGTGTCTTATCATGTCATATTGTCATAATGTCCTAATATTTCACAATGGTTTTTATTGCTTTTCAAACGAAAAATGTTCTAAAATCATACTACTTTCTTTGCTATGTTTATTGTGCTATCGTAACGAACCGGCAGAGACCAACGCCGAATGCCTAAGAGTCGGTTAAGCCGAGCCACAGAGACGTGATATATTAGGACATTATGACAATATGACTGATAAGAGACATTGTGTAAAAGATTAGCATGATAGGATTACGTTAACTGATTGCATAACAACGTTGAAAGTTTGAGGTACCTTTACCAGGAAAATAAATTTAATTTTTTTAGTTTTTGTAAAAATTTTGCCATTAAAAATATTTTTTGCAAATTAGTGTAAAAGAATCGAAATGATTACTTAATTTTCATTCTAATGAGATATAAAACACAAAAATTGGTTAAAAAATGTTAAAGTTACTAAAAATTCTCCAGGCCATTAACAAGTCTCAGGCCACTTGAACAAGAAATAAAGGCAAAAAATTAATATATTTTGAGAAATATTCTAATAAAAGAAATATTCTAAAAAAACTCACTTTTGTGTGAGTTTTTGTCTTCGTAGGATTATGCTAAGCTATTCGCAGGTATGACCAAAACCTTTTAATATTTTTAGCGGCAGTTTCAAAATTCCATTTTCATGATTTGAAAAATTTTTTTAAAAAAATTTCAGAATTTTTTTTATTAATACATTATGATTTATTGAGAATATAATTGGAAATAAAAGTGTGAAAAAAGTATGTCCATATCTCTTATAGATTTTCCGTACCTGAGCTTTAAATTTGCGATTTTAATTTCCTAGCTATTATGAATTTTAAGCAAAACTTATTCAAAATATTATAATCCAGACATTTTTAAATATATTTTGAAAGTTTTACTAAAATCGATAAATGCTAACCCTTAAATCGTAAAGGTCAAATGTCAAATTTTTAAATATTTAGAAATTCTAATGAAAAAATAGCGAAATGTTATTTATTTTTGGGCCGATTTTAATGAACCTTGAGAATAATATAACATGAAGTTGTGAGTTTACAATAACAGCTCAAAATAGAAGTTAACCCTTAATAGCACTGGGGGTTAAAATTACCCTCAACTTTTAACTTTAATTCTAGTGGTCAAAATTCTCAATTTTATTTTTTTGGAGCACTCTTATGTATATATTCATCTACATATGAAACTTTATACATACTTACTTACTTATTAAACATATGAATGTATGTTTTTATATGTATGTAAGCATGTTTGTGCATGTCTACAAAATCTATTTGTATGTATATTTTACTTATCCTTAGAATACCAAAATGAAATGTAAGACTTCCTTTAACTGTAAAGACAATAAGATATCTCTGTACATATGTGTTTGTATATCTATCTGTATGTCTAAATGCATTTATAACTGCAAGTAAATGAAAATAAACGTCTTGTATTTATTTAGGTGTGTGCTTTACTAAATTAATTACTTCATTTAAAGGAAAAGCAATACATACATATATTCACAGCTTTGTTACCTTCATCCTACTCAATCTTTCTCTCTTTTCAGTGCTTTAAATACACATGAGTTTATACTTGCTCGCTATTTTGTATAGCATGTATAGAAATGTATGTTTCAACCAAAACTACAATATGTTTTTAAACAATAAACATTTACCCTGTGCTATATTAACTATTGGTAGTTAGTTAAGGATTTTAAAGTTTTTTCTTAGAGAAAATCATATTAATGTGGCCAAATTTAAAGCAGAAGAAAGGAAATCGTTCTATTTATTAAGGAAATATCACAGGATATTTTATAATTTGGTTATCGGGCTGGTATTTTGAAAGGAAATTTTTTTTAATTTTAAGTTCTTTTTTAAATTAGTTGGTCATGCTTTTCTATACTTCTTATTGGCAGCTTTTTCTTTATTTAGAACATTTATAACCATAAAATATGTTTAAATGTTTAAAGCGTTTTACGTTTTCATGCTAAACGCCATGCCATAGCTTTTATTTAAAAACATAGCATACTTTTAGGTTAAAACAAGTAAGAGTGGTGTATTCGGCTGTACCGAATCGTGTATACCCTTCACCAGGGCGTACTTTTGGCTAAAAAAAATTTCGGTTGAAAAACAATTTTTTTGGAAAAAAAATTTAAAAAAAAAATTTTTTCGGAAAAGCAATTTTTAGGTGAAACTAAAATTTTTGGAAAAATTTAAAAAAAAAAATTATTGAAAAAAATTTTATGGGAATTTTTTTTTAAATGAATGAATGAAGCTAATTTAATGACAAAAAAATTTTTTATAAAAAAAAATTGGGATTTTTTTGGAAAAAAGATTTAAAAAAAAAAATTTGCGGAAAAGCTATTTTTAGGTGAAACTAAAATTTGTGGAAAAATTAAAAAAAAAAAAATAAATTTATTGAAAAAAATTTTATGGGAATTTTATTTTTTTTTAATGAATGAATGAAGCAACAAATTTAATGACAAATAAAATTTTTATAAAAAAAAAAAAAAAAAATTGGGTTATAATGCTCTCGATTTTGACCCACTGTAGGTCCGAACTACTATGCAAAGGTTTTTGAATGTATACTTTATGGTGTCGAAAATGAAAAATGTTCAAATTACAAAAGGAATGACAAACTTATATATAGCTGTAACGCTCTAGTAAAGGCTATAAATAAAAATAAAACAATGTGTACTCGTTTTCACTCTCTCTACATTTTCTGTTTTAGTAAACAATGAATGATAAATTTCTAATTTTTCTTTTCTTAAGATTTTGTTGCTCAAGTAATTGTTCTTTTGGATACTTAAAATATGTGTATAAAAAAAACAGCAACCAAATAATAAGAGTAAAAGCAATAACAAGGAACAAATCTTAAACGTGGTTCATTATAGTTAAAGGGATTTTGTAAAACTATTTATTTTAATTTTTCTCAAACGTTTTTAAGATGCTATAAAGGTGATGCTGTTAACTGAAAAATGGTACATTAGGTTAAACAGAAGATTGGAAACAATTTAAAAATTAAACAAATATTTTCCTTTACATAAATACTCTACAATACTTCACTTAAATACTCTACAATACAATTCTATAAACACTTTTAGGTAAGACCTGGTCCTACTTAATAGATCTACCAATTTTTGTATTGGGTAGTTTAATGAATTTAGCCACGAGTACGTATACTTAATATTTATTTCAACAATATTAAGTATACGCCCTCATTAATCATACAAATCTGTATGTACTCCAAAAACATAGACAACAGTACGTATACTTAATATTTATTTACACAGTATTAAGTATACTCCCTTAGTACTCATAAAAATATGTATGTACTCCAAAAAATAGTAGCCACACCAAAATTCTCCTACTATCCTCTATTTCTCTCACTTAATTGTTTGATTTTTTAAGTTTTCTTACAACTACCAGCTACAAGCATTTATTTTTATTTATACACGTTTACCTCTTGGTTTAATTTCTCTAAAATCTGGTTTCATTATTATTATTATTATTATTTTCCCTACACTTTCTTCTACAGCTTCTTGTGAGCTCTTTGGCAAATTGAATTGTAATAAAAAATTTCATTAATATTTGGCCATAATAATGTTTGCTGTTGCTTAAATTTGTTTGTGTTTTAGTCTTCTTCCTTTGAGATTTTAATTTAATTGCTTTTCGAGTGCTTAAATATGGTTTCAAAAACGTGTTTTATGTTTGGAATTTAAACATGTTCTAATTTAAATATTTATACTAAGAGATTAGTAGAAATTCTCTAAAAGACAAATTACTCTAAAATAGTTTCTACACAACACGACACTTTTCAAGAGAAAAGAGTCAAAACAAGACATTTTTCTAGAGAAAACTGTCCCAACAAGACACTTTTCTATAGAAAACTGTCCCACCAAGACACTTTTCTATAGAAAACTGTCTCAACAAGACACTTTTCTATAGAAAACTGTCTCAACAAGACACTTTTCTATAGAAAACTGTCTCAACAAGACACTTTTCTATAGAAAACTGTCTCAACAAGACACTTTTCTATAGCAAACAGTCCCAACAATACTCTTTTTTATAGATAACTGTCTCAACAAGACACTTTTCTATAGAAAACTGTCCCAACAAGAGACTTTTCTATAGAAAACTGTCCCATCAAGACACTTTTCTCTAGAAAACTGTCCCAACAAGACACTTTTCTATAGAAAACTGTCCCACCAAGACCCCTTTCTATAGAAAACTGTCCCAACAAGAGACTTTTCTATAGAAAACTGTCCCAACAAGAAACTTTTATATAGAAAACTGTCCCATCAAGACACTTTTCTATAGAATAGTATTCCAACAAGACACTTTTCTATAGAATAGTGTCCCAACAAGACACTTTTCTATAGAATAGTGTCCCAACAAGACACTTTCCTATAGAAAACTGTCACAACAAGACACTTTCCTATAGAAAACTGTCCCAACAAGACACTTTCCTATAGAAAACTGTCCCACCAAGACACTTTTCTATAGAAAACTGTCCCACCAAGACACTTTTTTATAGAAAACTGGGCCTGTTTTTTATAAAAAAGATACTTTTCTGTGGATGTTTTTTAAATTCAAACACAAGGCGACTATTAACGTACAAAAAATTGTGGTTAAATTCTTAAACATTTAAGTAACCTAAGAAACTATCAAAATAATCAAATTAACAAAGCAACCCCACAAAACGTTTATTATTATGGATCCCTATAGACCATGTTAGGCAGTCAAAACAAGAAAAATGAACCTATTCCATGTACTTATCATTTGTTCTCTTACAAACATAGACACATACTTAGGCAAACCTTTAAAACATACAGGCACACATGCTTACCCATACATAAAACAGTATACTTAATAAATTTATTAACACCAATACAGCAACAAAAAAATAGAAGCTGCTGCTTGCAAGAATATTAAAAATACATGAGAAAAACATGCGAGTCTTCAACAAAGAAGCAAATTTAACAAAAGCATCATCAACATAAAACAACAAACACATAAATAATTATTATTGCAACACAAGTAAAGGTAACTAAAATACACACATACAAATTTGCTAAATCTTAAGATGGAAGGAAAGAAATGGAATGGATGAATGGGGCTAGAGAGTTTCCTCAAAGGGGTTGTACATATAAATGTGTCTGTTGTTTTACCAAAATAACTAATGTCCCTGCCCTACCCACCTTTACATACATCTTAGGTGTGGTGGGTATTTTTCACATGCATAAGAATGTTAAGCAGTTAGTGAGTGTTAGCGGTGGTTGCGTTATTTTTGTAACTTTATAGGTCTATAAAATAAACCACAAATAAACATCGAAATAAATAGTAAACAAAGTTACAAAAATTACACTACTGAAACATTTATGGGATGTTGAGGAACACATATGTTAATGCGTAAATGACTCTAGGGGGAGTCATGTTTTTTAAGCAGGTACTAATGATTTCTATCGTATGTATTTATTCATCTTTAAGCAGACTTATTGAAGGGAATAACTTAGTACAAAGAAAACAATTCAAAGGGGGTTTAAAGTAATATTTTAGTTTTCTTTAAAAGCATTCCATTCTGTCTTCAATCTATTGAAAATTGTCTTATGGAGGCAATATTTTCTATAGAAAAGTGTTCTTCAGGTGTCTTGTTGTGACCCTTTCCTATAGTAAAGTGCCTTGTTGGAATCCTTTTCTATAGAAAAGTGTTTTGTTTGGAACCTACAAAAGTGTCTTATTGGGGCCCTTTTATATAGAAAAGTGTCTTGTTAGGGCCCTTCTCTATAGAAATGTGTCTTGCTAGGGCCCTTTTCTATAGAAAAGTGTCTTGTTGGGACTCTTTTCTACAGAAAAGTATCTTGTTGGGACAGTTTTCTATAGAAAATTGTCTTGTTGGGACAGTTTTCTATAGAAAAGTGTTTTTTTATGAGACAGTTTTCTATAGAAAAGTGTTTTGTTGAGACAGTTTTCTATAGAAAAGTGTCTTGTTGAGACAGTTTTCTATAGAAAAGTGTCTCGTTGGGACCCCTTTCTATAGAAAATGTCTTGTTGGGACCCTTTTCTATAGAAAACTGTCTTGTTGGGACCCATTTCTATAGAAAAGTGTCTTGTTGAGACAGTTTTCTATAGAAAAGTGTCTTGTTGAGACAGTTTTCTATAGAAAAGTATCTTGTTGAGACAGTTTTCTATAGAAAAGTGTCTTGTTGAGACAGTTTTCTATAGAAAAGTGTCTTGTTGACACAGCTTTCTATAGAAAAGTGTCTTGTTGACACAGTTTTCTATAGAAAAGTGTTTTGTAGACACAGTTTTCTATAGAAAAGTGTCTTGTAGACACAGTTTTCTATAGAAAAGTGTCTTGTAGACACAGTTTTCTATAGAAAAGTGTCTTGTAGACACAGTTTTCTATAGAAAAGTGTCTTGTAGACACAGTTTTCTATAGAAAAGTGTCTTGTAGACACAGTTTTCTATAGAAAAGTGTCTTGTAGACACAGTTTTCTATAGAAAAGTGTCTTGTAGACACAGTTTTCTATAGAAAAGTGTCTTGTAGACACAGTTTTCTATAGAAAAGTGTCTTGTAGACACAGTTTTCTATAGAAAAGTGTCTTGTAGACACAGTTTTCTATAGAAAAGTGTCTTGTAGACACAGTTTTCTATAGAAAAGTGTCTTGTTGAGACAGTTTTCTATAGAAAAGTGTCTTGTTGAGACAGTTTTCTATAGAAAAGTGTCTTGTAGAGACAGTTTTCTATAGAAAAGTGTCTTGTTGAGACAGTTTTCTATAGAAAAGTGTCTTGTTGAGACAGTTTTCTATAGAAAAGTGTCTTGTTGAGACAGTTTTCTATAGAAAAGTGTCTTGTTGAGACAGTTTTCTATAGAAAAGTGTCTTGTTGAGACAGTTTTCTATAGAAAAGTGTCTTGTTGAGACAGTTTTCTATAGAAAAGTGTCTTGTTGAGACAGTTTTCTATAGAAAAGTGTCTTGTTGAGACAGTTTTCTATAGAAAAGTGTCTTGTTGAGACAGTTTTCTATAGAAAAGTGTCTTGTTGGGACCCTTTTCTATAGAAAAGTGACTTGTTGGGACACAGTTACTGTTCCATTGAAAACTGTCATGTTTTTAACCCACCTAATTTTAGGCTTCACTTTTTCTTTTATGGCATATCCCCCAAAATATACCTCTACTATATGTAGATATAAAATTTAATTATGTAGAATGATTTAAATAACCAATAAGCAATACGCACATGATAAATACAGCTAGACAAATTAATAAATAAAACATTAGATATAAAAAATATAACCTAAAGCTGGAAAAAAAATACATAATGAAAAGTTATACATCATCTATCGTATTTGTATATTAAAATATTATTTATAGCAATATTTCATTTCCATTGAACACATATACACACGCACGGACTCACAAACATCAAATAGCATAAAGTGAAACTGGAGGCAAACAGATTTACAAACACAAAATGTTTGGCGGCTTGAAGAGCCGGCGGTATGTACGAGTGTAGATAGGTTTGTGTTGTGCTGCTTTACTACTGCTTTATATATTTTTTTTTTTGTAAAATGTTGTTTGATATTTTATATGATATTTAAATTGCATGCGTAAATAATTGTGCTTAATGTCATTATGTCAGTTATATCCGCATCAAGGTTTATTACGCACACAGATACATATATTCTCATACTCATGCAAGCATATTTATGTTTGTATTGGTATAAGTATAAATTGTGGATGGGGAGCGGCATCAAGCATCATATCATTCAATCATTTTATTTGACTACGCACATACACTGGTATATTAGGATAGCACAAAAGAAAATTGTGGATGTTCTTAACTAAAATAAAAGTTTAATTCGTGCTATTATACAGTTTCTCAAAATTTGCTTTATCCTTTTATTCAGTTGATCAACTACTGATGCCAAGACAAGAAATTTGAGAAATGGTTTCCTCAAACAAACTAAACTTTTATTTTTGGTGGGAACAACGACACCTTATTTTGCCTTCATAGAATCGGGGCCATCCTATTGTTTATACATTCGAATTTATGCAATATTATACGACAATACAGTCAAAAGAAAAGGCCTGTATTTCACATGACTTATTATTAACTCAGCCAGAGACAACAACTTAAGGGATGATATCAAATAAACTTTTTTTACAAATTTCTGGAATTTTTTTGTGATTTTCTCATAAAATTATATTGAATTATAAATCTCTGTTCTTCTGATAACCTTAGCTCTGCTTTAGTGAAATTGTTTAACCCACATTGACTTAGTACAGTCCTTTTACAGTTACAGCCACAAACACGCTCTATTTATATTTATTACATACAACCATCATTTGATATCCTGCCATACAGCCATATCGTCAGTCAAACATTCACTCACTCATTCAATCACTCTATCACTCATACATACATTCGTTCAGTCAGCCAGTCAGTCAGTCATTCATTCATTCATATAGCCAACCAACCAACCAGCCAGTCATTTGTACGCGTTCATATCACTTATGTCAATATTTCATTTCAGATTTCAGATTTTCTGTTTGATTAAATTTTGGTGGAAAATGCCAACCAATCGTTATATATAAATCACATTGCCAATATTTTCTATCTCCCCTTTACTCTACTCTTTGCTCTACTTTTCTCTTGCTCCTCTTCACTTACAAATTTTTCTGCCTATTTCCTTTTTATCCCCCCTCAAAAAAAAAAAAAAAGAAGTAAATTTTGCTTAAAATGCGTAAATGTATGAAAGTTCGTGAGTGCGTACAGTGATTTATGAAAATTATACATTTGTATTGTTTTTACTTGTGTGTCAGTATGTGTTTCTTGTTGTTTTGCATTTTTATTTTTTTCATATTATTGCGAAAATTATTCTGGTTTTAAATTACTCGCTAAAGGTAGTCAATCATATTATTATCAAATTTAAATATTTTTTTTTCATTTTATTTTTTTTGTAAATATCATTTATTATATAACATTAAATAATGTTTAACATGTATAGCTATTGCATAGACTTATTACCGCTGATTTTTTGTTTTTGTTTTCACAATACAGATTTTTTCACTATACATTCATCATTTTTACTAATTAGCATAATAATGTTGGGAACAGTGAGACACAAGAGAAAAAATCAATAAAAGAAAAGTACAAGAGATACAGAGTCTTTCAAAGACACTAGAATACAGTCTTCCCAAGACTATAATCTATAGAATAGAGTCTCCGAAAGTCATTAATGTATAGAACAGCATTCTAAAGAACAAGGGCATTCCAGAGACACTGTTCTATAGAAAGGAGCCTTTCAGGGACACTACTCTATGGAAAGGAGCCTTCCAGAGACACTTTTCTAAGGAATAGAGTCTCCTAAGAACAGTATATGATAGAAAAGAGTGCTCTAAAGACAATATTTTATACAACAGAGTCTTCTAAAGACAACACTCAATAAAACAGAGTCTTCTAGAGATACCATTCAGCAGAATAAAGCCTTCTAAAGACACTATTCTATAGAATAGGTTCTTCCAAAGACACTATTCTATAGAATATGGTCTTCTAAAGACTCTACTCTATAGAATAGGGTCTTCTAAAGACTCTACTCTATAGAATAGAGTCTTCTAAAGACACTATTCTATAGAATAGAGTCTTCTAAAGACACTATTCTATAGAATAGAGTCTTCTAAAGTTAGTATTCTATAGAATAGAGTCTTCTAAAGACACTATTCTATAAAATAGAGTCTTCTGAAGACACTGCTCTATAGAACGGAGTCTTCTAAAGACACTATTCTATAGAATAGGGTCTTCTAAAGACACTATTCTATAGAATGGAGTCTATTAAAGTCACCATTCTATAGAATAGTGTCTTCTAAAGACACTATTCTATAGAAAAGAGTCTTCTAAAGACACTATTCTATAGAATAGAGTCTCTCAAAGACTCTATTCTATAGAATAGGGTCTTCCAAAGACACTATTCAGTAGAATAGGGTCTTCTAAAGACACTATTCCATAGAATAGAGTCTTATAAAGACACTATTCTATAGAATAGGGTCTTCTAAAGACACTATTCTATGGCGAAGGGTCTTCAATAGACACTATTCTATAGAATAGGGTCTTCCAAAGACACTATTCTATAGAATAGAGTCTTCCAAAGACACTATTCTATAGAAAGGAGTCTTCTGAAGACACTGTTCTATGGAATAGAGTCTTCTAAAGACACTTTTATAGAATAGAGTCTTCTAGAGACACTAGTCTACAGAGTAGGGTCTTCCAAAGACACTATTCTATAGAATGGAGTCTTCCAAAGACACTATTCTACAGAATAGGGTCCTCCAAAGACACTAATCTATAGAATAAACTTTTCCAAAGACACTCTTCTATAGAATATAGTTTCCAAATACACTATTCTATAGAAAAGGGTCTTCCATAGACACTATTCTACAGAATAGGGTCTTCCAAAGTCACTATTCTATAGAATAGGGTATTCCAAAGACACTATTCTATAGAATAGGGTCTTCCAAAGACACTATTTTATAGAATAGAGTCTTCCAAAGACACTATTCTATAGAATAGGGTCTTCTAAAGACACTATTCTATAGAATAGGGTCTTCTAAACACAGTATTCTATAGAATAGGGTCTTCTAAAGACACAATTCTATAGAATAGAGTCTTCCAAAGATACTATTCTATAGAATAGGGTATTCCAAAGACACTATTCTATAGAATAGGGTCTTCCAAAGACACTATTCTATAGAATAGGGTCTTCTAAACACAGTATTCTATAGAATAGGGTCTTCTAAAGACACAATTCTATAGAATAGAGTCTTCCAAAGACACTATTCTATAGAATAGGGTCTTCCAAAGATACTATTCTATAGAATAGGGTATTCCAAAGACACTATTCTATAGAATAGGGTCTTCTAAAGACACTATTCTATGGAGAAGGGTCTTCAATAGACACTATTCTATAGAATAGGGTCTTCCAAAGACACTATTCTATAGAATAGAGCCTTCCAAAGACACTATTATACAGAAAAGAGTCTTCTGAAGACACTGTTCTATGGAATAGAGTCTTCTAAAGACACTATTATAGAATAGAGTCTTCTAAAGTCACTAGTCTACAGAATAGGGTCTTCCAAAGACACTATTCTATAGAAAAGAGTCTTCCAAGGACACTATTCTATAGAACAGAGTCTCCAAAGACACTATTCTAGAGAATAGAAGACTCTATTCTATAGAACAGAGTCTCTCCAAAGACACTATTCTATAGAATAGGGTCTTCCAAAGACACTATTCTATAGACTATTGTCTTTGAAAGACCCTATTCTATAGACTTTTATCTTTGAAAGACCCTATTCTATAGAATAGTGTCTTTGGAGACTCTGTTCTATAGAATAGAGTCTTCTATTCTCTAGAATAGTGTCTTTGGAGACTCTGTTCTATAGAATAGTGTCCTTGGAAGACTCTTTTCTATAGAATAGTTTCCTTGGATAATTTTTTAAAATCTACATATTGGAGCTCTTCTTATTTTTTATATTTATACCTACTGTATTACTTTCAAACTAACATTTTAATTTTTATATAATTATTATAATAATTGTACACTTGAATAGTTTTTATCACATTACAGAAATCTATAGGTACTAATTAATCTCTGATTATAAATGTGCTAGTTGTTGACTGTTATTAAACAGTACAAAAAGCACAAGGTAAAAAAGATTTAATCTATTTTGTTTACAACATAAAAACTAGAAATCAAATACACCATTAAAAGCTTTAAAAAAATTTCAAATAATTAAAATTGCAAAAACTATTGTCGTATGAGTGATATTAATTACAAATATTTTTCATACGCTGAGATTAAATTTCAAATAAAAAAAAAGTTAATTGCAAATATTTTGAAAAATATTATTAACAAAATAACAACTAATTAAGTGTTTAAATTTTTATTTAAACACTGAGTAAGTTTTTATCAGAAAAATGTGATTAATCTAACATTTGTTAAAAAGAAAAAGAGCAAAATTTGGTCATTGGTGGTGGAAAAAAAAGGAACTTAACTTATCATACATTTATGTAATTTATTTAAATTTTTTTTTGCTGAGTTTCTTGTTGTTCATTAAAATGCATTTATTGTACAATACTTGCTATTGTTCTTAGCTTAACAATATCTTTATTATATCTACAATAACAATGTTTTGCTAAACAAAAGGAATGCTTATTCTTTTAGCATAAGTTTTTGTACCTAAATGGACTAACACAGCCAAACATCATGTTGCATATAAACCATGCATTCATTCCCTACTGTAATGTGAGGCAATACTAATTCCTACACATGTTTTTATAAATATAAAACACGATGATTTGTCTATATAATTTAAAATGTATTGTTTTTGTTTGGTATGTGTTTAGCATATAAATACTGTTTACAAAAAGCCCTGTATTTCTTTAGAAAAGTTTTTATAAAAGTGATCTGTTGAGACACTATTTTATAGAAAAGTGTCCTGAGGAGACTCTGTTCTATAGAAAGGTGTCCCGAAGAGACACTATTCAATAGAAAAGAGTCCTGAGAAAAAACTATTCTATAAAAAAGTATCCTGTGGAGACACTCTTCTATGGAAAGTGTCTTGAGGGGACACTTTTATATAGAAAAGTGCCTTGAAGGGAGACTTTTGTATAGAAAAGTATCTTGGGGAGACACTTTTATATAGAAAAGTGTCTTGAGGAGACACTTTTATATAGAAAAGTGTCTTGAGGAGACACTTTTATATAGAAAAGTGTCTTGAGGAGACACTTTTATATAGAAAAGTGTCTTGAGGAGACACTTTTATATAGAAAAGTGTCTTGAGGAGACACTTTTATATAGAAAAGTGTCTTGAGGAGACACTTTTATATAGAAAAGTGTCTTGAGGAGACACTTTTATATAGAAAAGTGTCTTTTGGAGACACTTTTATATAGAAAAGTGTCTTCAGAAGACACTTTTATATAGAAAAGTGTCTTTTGGAGACACTTTTATATAGAAAAGTGTCTTTTGGAGACACTTTTATATAGAAAAGTGTCTCGAGGAGACACTTTTATATAGAAAAGTGTCTTGAGGAGACACTTTTATATAGAAAAGTGTCTTGAGGAGACACTTTTATATAGAAAAGTGTCTTGAGGAGACACTTTTATATAGAAAAGTGTCTTGAGGAGACACTTTTATATAGAAAAGTGTCTTGAGGAGACACTTTTATATAGAAAAGTGTCTTGAGGAGACACTTTTATATAGAAAAGAGAAGCCACTTATATATAGAAAAGTGTCTTGAGGAGACACTTTTATGTAGAAAAGTGTCTTGAGGAGACACTTTTATATAGAAAAGTGTCTTGAGGAGACACTGTTTTATAGAAAAGTGTCTGTGGGGGACACTTTTATATAGAAAAGTGTCTTGAGGAGACACTTTTATATAGAAAAGTGTCTTGAGGAGACACTTTTATATAGAAAAGTGTCTTGAGGAGACACTTTTATATAGAAAAGAGAAGCCACTTATATATAGAAAAGTGTCTTGAGGAGACACTTTTATGTAGAAAAGTGTCTTGAGGAGACACTTTTATATAGAAAAGTGTCTTGAGGAGACACTGTTTTATAGAAAAGTGTCTGTGGGGGACACTTTTATATAGAAAAGTGTCTTGAGGAGACACTTTTATATAGAAAAGTGCCTTGAAGGGAGACTTTTGTATAGAAAAGTGTCTTGGGGAGACACTTTTATATAGAAAAGTGTCTTGAGGAGACACTTTTATATAGAAAAGTGTCTTGAGGAGACACTGTTTTATAGAAAAGTGTCTGTGGGGGACACTTTTATATAGAAAAGTGTCTTGAGGAGACATTATTCTATAGAAAAGAGTCCTGAGAAGACACTTTTCTATAAAATTGTCCTATTGAGATATTATTCTACAGAAAAGTGTCCTAAGGAGGCACTTTTTTATAGTAAAGTCTCCTGAGGAAACACTATTCTATAGAAAGACATTTTTCTACAAAAAAGTGTCCCCAGAAGGATCTATTTTATAGAAAAGTGTTCTCAGAAGATACTGTTATACATAACTGCAGGGTGGCTTATTCTTAAAACTCTACACAAAAACACTTATATACATACATGTGTATATTTAAACAATAGTAAGTATTTATAGCTTAAACAAAACATTTAAAGCAGCTTAATTTGTATGAGAGAACAACAGTATTTATAAATACAAGGTGGCGCAAAAGTAAACTTCCGATGTTTTTTGGCTGTAATTAAAAAAGAAAATGAAAAACTTTGATTCTTCTTGTGGATTAACTTTATTTGGTCTTTTAATTTTTTTTACATCAAGTCGAGAATATGATGTCATGTAATTGGCCGCCGCCAAAGTTGATTGTCATTTGAGCCCTTTTTATGGCATTTTCCATCACTTTGGCCAAAACTTCCGGCGATAGGTCTGAGGCTTGTTGACATAAACCCGCGACTTCAAAAAGCCCCACAAAAAGAAGTCTGGAGCGGTCAAATCAGGCGATCTTGTTGGCCAGTGCAAATCGCCAAAACGGTAGATTAGGCGCCCGGGAAATGCATCCTTCAGCATATCGGTTGTGGCAGTGCAGTGTGTGCCGTTGCACTGTCCTGTTAGAACCACATGTTTTCCAATCCCAATTCATCATGTTGCGGCAAAAAGAACTCGTTGATCATTGCTCTGTAGCGCTCACCATTCACAGTAACCGTTTGGCCCGCGACGTCTTCGAAGAAAAAAGGTCCGATGACTCCTCCAGCGAAAACAGCACACCATACAGTGACTTTGAGCGGGTGTAATGGCTCTTCGTGGGTTACACGCGGATTTTCAGTGCCCCAGAAGCGTAAATTTTGCTTATTTACGTACCCGCTAAGATGGAAATGGGCCTCATCACTCATGATGATGGAAATCATCTTCCTCTTGGTGGTGATTAAGGATGGCTTGAGCGTATGTTAGACGCGATTGGCGGTCAGCAGCTAACAGCTGATGCACCGTCTGGACTTTGTACGGAAACATCTTCAAATCTTGTACCAAAATTCGCTGTAAAGACCGTCGACTGATACCAATTTTCGTGGCACGTCGTCTGGTCGATGTCGACGGCGCTTTCATGACATGCTCGGCTACAGCATCAATATTCTCTGCAGAACGCCTACTCCGGGGTCTGCCACGCCTGGCAGCATCTCGTGTTGTGCCAGTCTCTTCGAGGCAAGCGGCTAAACGCCGCAGTGTTTCACCAGTAGGCGTTGGACGGCCAGGAAATCTGCGACGAAATTCACGTTGTGCCAAAGTCACCGACCGATTATTGGTCATATAAATAGTCTGCAATATTCCGCGTTCTGTTTATTAACGTGTATTTCGCATGTGTTTACTACACAAATGTCAAAACAGAACTGACATTTTCTGATAGGAGGATTACTTTTACGCCACCTTGTATTTTGCTTTCATTGTAATTTAAGTACCTCAACAATTTTTAATTTCTACTGTATTTTGTTAAACCAAAGATATTCTTAATAAATTTTTATTTAGCAGAAACATTTATGCTTCGATTCCAGTATACAAAAGACATTCTGATATAGAAAGGTCTCGAAAGAAGGCACGACTCCAGAGAACAGTGATCAAGAAGGAATTTTTTCTATACAGTAGCTTGTAAGAAAGAGTTTTGAATAGAAGAGGGTTTGAAGAAGTAGTGTTCGAAGAAAAGACTTTTCTATTTAAAAGAAAAGACTTTACTATTTAACAGAAAAGTGTTTTCTTTGGACTGTTCTATAGAGTCTTCCAAAGACACTATTCTATAGAATAGAGTCGCCTAAGAATAGAGTCTTCCAGATACACTTTTCTATAGAATAGAATTTTCCAGAGACACACAGAGACAAAACAAGATACTACCTATAGAACTTCCCAAGATACTAAAGAAGGAAGACTCTATTATATAGAATAGTTACTTGAAAATACTTTATTCTGTAGAATGGTGTCTTTGAAAGACCCTATTCGATAGAGTTGTATCTCTAAAAAATTATTTTGTTACAGAATAGTATCTCTAGAAGACTATGTTCGATAGATAGGTGTCGTCGGAAGACTCTATTGTATAAAATGGTGTCTTTGGATGAATCGTTTCTATATAATAGTGTATTTGGAAGACTCTCTTCTATAGAATATACTAAGACTCTATTCTGGTGTATTTGAAAGACTAAGTTCTATAGAATAGTGTCTCTGAAATACTAATTTCTACAAAGAAGTGTCTTTGAAGACCCTGTTCTATAGGTCGTATCTTGGGAATACTGTAGTCTAAGAATAGTGTAAGACTCTATTCCGTAGTTTAGATATTCTTTCTAGATTATCTTTAGAATAATGAATTTGAAAGTCTCAGCTTTATAAATCATTCCAAAATATCTTTCTAAAAAAAGTTGAAGCATTAAAGCTTCACAGACTTTAATGTCAGTCTTGTTATTAAATATTGGTGTTATTACTTGTTTTTTTGATACTGTAAATAAACTACAATATTTGAGTTGATTTTGATGCAGGCGCTATTATTGCTGCCGCTGTTGCACATTATTAAGCTTATCATCAGCAAGGGCAATACTAACAAAAAACTTATATTTACGCACACACACTCACATACATTTAGCCAGCTGGGTTTATAATTGTATATGATGAGCCAGTGGTCTTTTCTGAGAACATCAAAAAAAAAAAAAAAGAATGAAAAAAAAATGAAATTATTTGATGTTCATATTATTGCCTGTGGTCTAGGCGGTGGTTGGTCTAAATGAGGAAGCTGCCATAACACGGAGAATAAGCAGCAGTATGATGCTGATGATGAGGGTTTTCTTTTTTTTGTTTTGCCTTTTTTGAGTGGTAAAAGTATGATGATATACAAATCCAATTTGATTATGTTAATATGCGTGGAAATGCTTTTGCAATTGCATCAAGAGCAACCAAAGAGTTTATTATCAGCATTGACAGTAGAAAAACAACAGAAGCAGCGGTAGCAGCACTAAAGAAAAAAAAATTATACTGAAATGGAAAAAATAACAAAAATAAAATGGCAACAACAATAAACTGCTGCAAAAAGTAGCATCAAGCCAGTTAGTCAGTCTGCCACTCAGTCCATCACAGCCAAATAAACAAACAAACAAACAAGCAAACGAACGAACGCACCAGCAACCCATATAAACCATCAAGCAGCCATGCGAAGGACAAATATAAACACAGCTCTCCAGCCAATGAAGCAACCATACAACAAGTCAGTCACTGAAAATACTTCGTTTTTTTTTTTTTTTTTTTTGTTCGTTGTTGGTTTGGTTTTGTCATTATTATGGCGGCCATAATTTTGTTTGGTTTTTTCATTTTGCGTTTTAAATATTTCTGCTACTTAATTTTCTCATTTTAAACAAAATTTTTTTTTGAAGCTCCCTGTCATCATAATAAAGTGTTGGCATAGATGATTTCCTAGGGGATATGCGGGAGGAGGCGCCGAAGAACTTATAGACTCCTGCTAGCACACATATCAGTCATTCAGTCATATAAAGTGAAAACAAAAAAAGAAACGACAGCTTGGCTTAATAATGACAAAAATAGTTTAGCTAGATGCACATGCAGTATGTAGTTGTGTGCATATTGCAACAACCCTCACATTTATTCCACCGCACGCACGCTCATACACTTGCATACGAATTCATGCACAAACATGTTTATAATTTAGTTTTAGATTGCGTTTCATTATATTTTGAAATACACTCTGTATACTGTATGCTACTGTTCTGTATATTTACTAAGTATAGTGTAGTTAGCTGCCATTGTGGGTGCTGCTGAGTGTGTGTCTCATGTGCAATCATGCAGCTTGCTTTCTGCAGTCCAGCACAGTGGTTCTGTAAAGTTGTTTTTTAAATTTCGTAAACCACATACTAGCTTAATCGCATTTTAAAACCAATTACTAATCATTTTAGTTTAGGTTGCATTAGTCAAAGATATTTTGTAAATATAATCAAATATGTGGACAATACACGGGTAGCCTTGAAAGGATTTTCACAATATAGCTCATTTGTAATATTTGTAATATAGAACTAGAACAGAACTAGAACAGAACTAGAACAGAACTAGAACAGAACTAGAACAGAACTAGAACAGAACTAGAACAGAACTAGAACAGAACTAGAACAGAACTAGAACAGAACTAGAACAGAACTAGAACAGAACTAGAACAGAACTAGAACAGAACTAGAACAGAACTAGAACAGAACTAGAACAGAACTAGAACAGAACTAGAACAGAACTAGAACAGAACTAGAACAGAACTAGAACAGAACTAGAACAGAACTAGAACAGAACTAGAACAGAACTAGAACAGAACTAGAACAGAACTAGAACAGAACTAGAACAGAACTAGAACTAGAACAGAACTAGAACAGAACTAGAACAGAACTAGAACAGAACTAGAACAGAACTAGAACAGAACTAGAACAGAACTAGAACAGAACTAGAACAGAACTAGAACTAGAACAGAACAGAACTAGAACAGAACTAGAACAGAACTAGAACAGAACTAGAACAGAACTAGAACAGAACTAGAACAGAACTAGAACAGAACTAGAACAGAACTAGAACAGAACTAGAACAGAACTAGAACAGAACTAGAACAGAACTAGAACAGAACTAGAACAGAACTAGAACAGAACTAGAACAGAACTAGAACAGAACTAGAACAGAACTAGAACAGAACTAGAACAGAACTAGAACAGAACTAGAACAGAACTAGAACAGAACTAGAACAGAACTAGAACAGAACTAGAACAGAACTAGAACAGAACTAGAACAGAACTAGAACAGAACTAGAACAGAACTAGAACAGAACTAGAACAGAACTAGAACAGAACTAGAACAGAACTAGAACAGAACTAGAACAGAACTAGAACAGAACTAGAACAGAACTAGAACAGAACTAGAACAGAACTAGAACAGAACTAGAACAGAACTAGAACAGAACTAGAACAGAACTAGAACAGAACTAGAACAGAACTAGAACAGAACTAGAACAGAACTAGAACAGAACTAGAACAGAACTAGAACAGAACTAGAACAGAACTAGAACAGAACTAGAACAGAACTAGAACAGAACTAGAACAGAACTAGAACAGAACTAGAACAGAACTAGAACAGAACTAGAACAGAACTAGAACAGAACTAGAACAGAACTAGAACAGAACTAGAACAGAACTAGAACAGAACTAGAACAGAACTAGAACAGAACTAGAACAGAACTAGAACAGAACTAGAACAGAACTAGAACAGAACTAGAACAGAACTAGAACAGAACTAGAACAGAACTAGAACAGAACTAGAACAGAACTAGAACAGAACTAGAACAGAACTAGAACAGAACTAGAACAGAACTAGAACAGAACTAGAACAGAACTAGAACAGAACTAGAACAGAACTAGAACAGAACTAGAACAGAACTAGAACAGAACTAGAACAGAACTAGAACAGAACTAGAACAGAACTAGAACAGAACTAGAACAGAACTAGAACAGAACTAGAACAGAACTAGAACAGAACTAGAACAGAACTAGAACAGAACTAGAACAGAACTAGAACAGAACTAGAACAGAACTAGAACAGAACTAGAACAGAACTAGAACAGAACTAGAACAGAACTAGAACAGAACTAGAACAGAACTAGAACAGAACTAGAACAGAACTAGAACAGAACTAGAACAGAACTAGAACAGAACTAGAACAGAACTAGAACAGAACTAGAACAGAACTAGAACAGAACTAGAACAGAACTAGAACAGAACTAGAACAGAACTAGAACAGAACTAGAACAGAACTAGAACAGAACTAGAACAGAACTAGAACAGAACTAGAACAGAACTAGAACAGAACTAGAACAGAACTAGAACAGAACTAGAACAGAACTAGAACAGAACTAGAACAGAACTAGAACAGAACTAGAACAGAACTAGAACAGAACTAGAACAGAACTAGAACAGAACTAGAACAGAACTAGAACAGAACTAGAACAGAACTAGAACAGAACTAGAACAGAACTAGAACAGAACTAGAACAGAACTAGAACAGAACTAGAACAGAACTAGAACAGAACTAGAACAGAACTAGAACAGAACTAGAACAGAACTAGAACAGAACTAGAACAGAACTAGAACAGAACTAGAACAGAACTAGAACAGAACTAGAACAGAACTAGAACAGAACTAGAACAGAACTAGAACAGAACTAGAACAGAACTAGAACAGAACTAGAACAGAACTAGAACAGAACTAGAACAGAACTAGAACAGAACTAGAACAGAACTAGAACAGAACTAGAACAGAACTAGAACAGAACTAGAACAGAACTAGAACAGAACTAGAACAGAACTAGAACAGAACTAGAACAGAACTAGAACAGAACTAGAACAGAACTAGAACAGAACTAGAACAGAACTAGAACAGAACTAGAACAGAACTAGAACAGAACTAGAACAGAACTAGAACAGAACTAGAACAGAACTAGAACAGAACTAGAACAGAACTAGAACAGAACTAGAACAGAACTAGAACAGAACTAGAACAGAACTAGAACAGAACTAGAACAGAACTAGAACAGAACTAGAACAGAACTAGAACAGAACTAGAACAGAACTAGAACAGAACTAGAACAGAACTAGAACAGAACTAGAACAGAACTAGAACAGAACTAGAACAGAACTAGAACAGAACTAGAACAGAACTAGAACAGAACTAGAACAGAACTAGAACAGAACTAGAACAGAACTAGAACAGAACTAGAACAGAACTAGAACAGAACTAGAACAGAACTAGAACAGAACTAGAACAGAACTAGAACAGAACTAGAACAGAACTAGAACAGAACTAGAACAGAACTAGAACAGAACTAGAACAGAACTAGAACAGAACTAGAACAGAACTAGAACAGAACTAGAACAGAACTAGAACAGAACTAGAACAGAACTAGAACAGAACTAGAACAGAACTAGAACAGAACTAGAACAGAACTAGAACAGAACTAGAACAGAACTAGAACAGAACTAGAACAGAACTAGAACAGAACTAGAACAGAACTAGAACAGAACTAGAACAGAACTAGAACAGAACTAGAACAGAACTAGAACAGAACTAGAACAGAACAGAACTAGAACAGAACTAGAACAGAACTAGAACAGAACTAGAACAGAACTAGAACAGAACTAGAACAGAACTAGAACAGAACTAGAACAGAACTAGAACAGAACTAGAACAGAACTAGAACAGAACTAGAACAGAACTAGAACAGAACTAGAACAGAACTAGAACAGAACTAGAACAGAACTAGAACAGAACTAGAACAGAACTAGAACAGAACTAGAACAGAACTAGAACAGAACTAGAACAGAACTAGAACAGAACTAGAACAGAACTAGAACAGAACTAGAACAGAACTAGAACAGAACTAGAACAGAACTAGAACAGAACTAGAACAGAACTAGAACAGAACTAGAACAGAACTAGAACAGAACTAGAACAGAACTAGAACAGAACTAGAACAGAACTAGAACAGAACTAGAACAGAACTAGAACAGAACTAGAACAGAACTAGAACAGAACTAGAACAGAACTAGAACAGAACTAGAACAGAACTAGAACAGAACTAGAACAGAACTAGAACAGAACTAGAACAGAACTAGAACAGAACTAGAACAGAACTAGAACAGAACTAGAACAGAACAGAACTAGAACAGAACAGAACTAGAACAGAACTAGAACAGAACTAGAACAGAACTAGAACAGAACTAGAACAGAACTAGAACAGAACTAGAACAGAACTAGAACAGAACTAGAACAGAACTAGAACAGAACTAGAACAGAACTAGAACAGAACTAGAACAGAACTAGAAGAGAACAGAACTAGAACAGAACTAGAACAGAACTAGAACAGAACTAGAACAGAACTAGAACAGAACTAGAACAGAACTAGAACAGAACTAGAACAGAACTAGAACAGAACTAGAACAGAACTAGAACAGAACTAGAACAGAACTAGAACAGAACTAGAACAGAACTAGAACAGAACTAGAACAGAACTAGAACAGAACTAGAACAGAACTAGAACAGAACTAGAACAGAACTAGAACAGAACTAGAACAGAACTAGAACAGAACTAGAACAGAACTAGAACAGAACTAGAACAGAACTAGAACAGAACTAGAACAGAACTAGAACAGAACTAGAACAGAACTAGAACAGAACTAGAACAGAACTAGAACAGAACTAGAACAGAACTAGAACAGAACTAGAACAGAACTAGAACAGAACTAGAACAGAACTAGAACAGAACTAGAACAGAACTAGAACAGAACAGAACTAGAACTAGAACAGAACAGAACTAGAACAGAACTAGAACAGAACTAGAACAGAACTAGAACAGAACTAGAACAGAACTAGAACAGAACTAGAACAGAACTAGAACAGAACTAGAACAGAACTAGAACAGAACTAGAACAGAACTAGAACAGAACTAGAACAGAACTAGAACAGAACTAGAACAGAACTAGAACAGAACTAGAACAGAACTAGAACAGAACTAGAACAGAACAGAACTAGAACAGAACTAGAACAGAACTAGAACAGAACTAGAACAGAACTAGAACAGAACTAGAACAGAACTAGAACAGAACTAGAACAGAACTAGAACAGAACTAGAACAGAACTAGAACAGAACTAGAACAGAACTAGAACAGAACTAGAACAGAACTAGAACAGAACTAGAACAGAACTAGAACAGAACTAGAACAGAACTAGAACAGAACAGAACTAGAACAGAACTAGAATAGAACTAGAACAGAACTAGAACAGAACTAGAACAGAACTAGAACAGAACTAGAACAGAACTAGAACAGAACTAGAACAGAACTAGAACAGAACTAGAACAGAACTAGAACAGAACTAGAACAGAACTAGAACAGAACTAGAACAGAACTAGAACAGAACTAGAACAGAACTAGAACAGAACTAGAACAGAACTAGAACAGAACTAGAACAGAACTAGAACAGAACTAGAACAGAACTAGAACAGAACTAGAACAGAACTAGAACAGAACTAGAACAGAACTAGAACAGAACTAGAACAGAACTAGAACAGAACTAGAACAGAACTAGAACAGAACTAGAACAGAACTAGAACAGAACTAGAACAGAACTAGAACAGAACTAGAACAGAACTAGAACAGAACTAGAACAGAACTAGAACAGAACTAGAACAGAACTAGAACAGAACTAGAACAGAACTAGAACAGAACTAGAACAGAACTAGAACAGAACTAGAACAGAACTAGAACAGAACTAGAACAGAACTAGAACAGAACTAGAACAGAACTAGAACAGAACTAGAACAGAACTAGAACAGAACTAGAACAGAACTAGAACAGAACTAGAACAGAACTAGAACAGAACTAGAACAGAACTAGAACAGAACTAGAACAGAACTAGAACAGAACTAGAACAGAACTAGAACAGAACTAGAACAGAACTAGAACAGAACAGAACTAGAACAGAACAGAACTAGAACAGAACTAGAACAGAACTAGAACAGAACTAGAACAGAACTAGAACAGAACTAGAACAGAACTAGAACAGAACTAGAACAGAACTAGAACAGAACTAGAACAGAACTAGAACAGAACTAGAACAGAACTAGAACAGAACTAGAACAGAACTAGAACAGAACTAGAAGAGAACAGAACTAGAACAGAACTAGAACAGAACTAGAACAGAACTAGAACAGAACTAGAACAGAACTAGAACAGAACTAGAACAGAACTAGAACAGAACTAGAACAGAACTAGAACAGAACTAGAACAGAACTAGAACAGAACTAGAACAGAACTAGAACAGAACTAGAACAGAACTAGAACAGAACTAGAACAGAACTAGAACAGAACTAGAACAGAACTAGAACAGAACTAGAACAGAACTAGAACAGAACTAGAACAGAACTAGAACAGAACTAGAACAGAACTAGAACAGAACTAGAACAGAACTAGAACAGAACTAGAACAGAACTAGAACAGAACTAGAACAGAACTAGAACAGAACTAGAACAGAACTAGAACAGAACTAGAACAGAACTAGAACAGAACTAGAACAGAACTAGAACAGAACTAGAACAGAACTAGAACAGAACAGAACTAGAACTAGAACAGAACAGAACTAGAACAGAACTAGAACAGAACTAGAACAGAACTAGAACAGAACTAGAACAGAACTAGAACAGAACTAGAACAGAACTAGAACAGAACTAGAACAGAACTAGAACAGAACTAGAACAGAACTAGAACAGAACTAGAACAGAACTAGAACAGAACTAGAACAGAACTAGAACAGAACTAGAACAGAACTAGAACAGAACAGAACTAGAACAGAACTAGAACAGAACTAGAACAGAACTAGAACAGAACTAGAACAGAACTAGAACAGAACTAGAACAGAACTAGAACAGAACTAGAACAGAACTAGAACAGAACTAGAACAGAACTAGAACAGAACTAGAACAGAACTAGAACAGAACTAGAACAGAACTAGAACAGAACTAGAACAGAACTAGAACAGAACTAGAACAGAACAGAACTAGAACAGAACTAGAATAGAACTACAACTAATACCTATGTTGGTACTGAATAACTTTTTAAAATTAATTTTCTTTTCCAAATCACTGTTTTTTTTTTTGTGATATTCAGAAAATCTTTAGATATTACTCGTATTTGTTATTTAGCTCAAGGTCTTAAAAATATTACTAAAGAATATTTATATTAAATAAAAAAAAAACTAATGCAGATTAATATAACTTTTTTTAGATCAACATATAGTATGTAATATAATACTATAACATTTGCTAAAAAAAAAAATCCCTTTATATAAAAATATTATTATTTTTAAAACTAAATCATCATGTATTAGAATTTATACTACATATTTTGAGAGCATAAATCATACTTAGAAACACATGTTAACATTTAAATCTAAAACGTGATTTTTAAGTTAAATAACCAAAATAACTACAACAATAATTTCAACCAAAATGTTAACAACTACATAAGGTTAATAACAACAACTATGATGCAACAGCCACATTACATACAGATATATAAATGAAAACCCTAAAACCAATTAAATATATTTAGATTTATTTATTTGTAGTCAACACACCAGCAAGAATAATAAAAATATATTTACAATTTTATATTTTGTTTAAGCGTTTGTTGCATACAAAGTTGTTACTTATGTAACAACAACTGTAATTGCAATAACAACAATAGACGTAACAACATGACAACAACCAGCAATTGCTGAAACGTAGTTAGTAGAGAATATATTTTAAAATTGGAGAAAAATATTTTAACAGGCGGTAGACGACTGTAGCAAGAACTTCATGGAGAAGTAGTTTGATACAAAATCTCGGTTCTAAGCAATGCCATCCCAAGATAATTTTTACAGCATAGCACCACAACTGAATTCGACACATACTCTTAGGCGAACCATTATTTGATACCTGTTGGTTAAATTCTCACTATTTGAGTGCATACTGTAGCGTATGTCTTTGTGCAACTACAAAAAATACATACACTATTTTTTTCAAAGCACTCTTACATTTCATTTGTTAGTTTTCATAATTGGGTAACAAGCGTATTAAACAAGGTCTGTTGTGTTGTAAACGTAACAAAATAAAAAATAAAAAAAAAATGTTATCAAACGAAACGAGTAAAACATATGAAAGTGCATTTGTAATCATACGTTACATAAACGTAACATACACAAATACTTTTATAATATTTTCTTTTTGGTTAATTTTTGCTGTGTTGAAAACTTACACAACAAACCGACTTAACATTCAGCAACCAGCCCAATCTACTAGGATACCCTGATAACCCCCTACATATGTATGTATATATATTGTCTTTTATTTGTTTACTCTCTCTCATACTCTCTTTTAACAGCTCAGAGTGTTATAAAATGCATTGTATGTAGATGTTAAAAAACATTTGCTATTGTATGCACTGTCAGTTGCATACAAACAGAAAATGTTACAAAATGCAATTTAAATTGCATTTTATTACAAAACATACACATGCATATACACACTTACACATACATATAATAATAGCAAAAACAACACTAACATACAACTACTTACGCAAGCATAAATACGTAGGAAAGATGACTCTTTCTCTAAATTAAGGATTGGGTAAAATTAATCTAGAATCAGTTCTGTTCTAGTTCTGTTCTAGTTCTGTTCTAGTTCTGTTCTAGTTCTGTTCTAGTTCTGTTCTAGTTCTGTTCTAGTTCTGTTCTAGTTCTGTTCTAGTTCTGTTCTAGTTCTGTTCTAGTTCTGTTCTAGTTCTGTTCTAGTTCTGTTCTAGTTCTGTTCTAGTTCTGTTCTAGTTCTGTTCTAGTTCTGTTCTAGTTCTGTTCTAGTTCTGTTCTAGTTCTGTTCTAGTTCTGTTCTAGTTCTGTTCTAGTTCTGTTCTAGTTCTGTTCTAGTTCTGTTCTAGTTCTGTTCTAGTTCTGTTCTAGTTCTGTTCTAGTTCTGTTCTAGTTCTGTTCTAGTTCTGTTCTAGTTCTGTTCTAGTTCTGTTCTAGTTCTGTTCTAGTTCTGTTCTAGTTCTGTTCTAGTTCTGTTCTAGTTCTGTTCTAGTTCTGTTCTAGTTCTGTTCTAGTTCTGTTCTAGTTCTGTTCTAGTTCTGTTCTAGTTCTGTTCTAGTTCTGTTCTAGTTCTGTTCTAGTTCTGTTCTAGTTCTGTTCTAGTTCTGTTCTAGTTCTGTTCTAGTTCTGTTCTAGTTCTGTTCTAGTTCTGTTCTAGTTCTGTTCTAGTTCTGTTCTAGTTCTGTTCTAGTTCTGTTCTAGTTCTGTTCTAGTTCTGTTCTAGTTCTGTTCTAGTTCTGTTCTAGTTCTGTTCTAGTTCTGTTCTAGTTCTGTTCTAGTTCTGTTCTAGTTCTGTTCTAGTTCTGTTCTAGTTCTGTTCTAGTTCTGTTCTAGTTCTGTTCTAGTTCTGTTCTAGTTCTGTTCTAGTTCTGTTCTAGTTCTGTTCTAGTTCTGTTCTAGTTCTGTTCTAGTTCTGTTCTAGTTCTGTTCTAGTTCTGTTCTAGTTCTGTTCTAGTTCTGTTCTAGTTCTGTTCTAGTTCTGTTCTAGTTCTGTTCTAGTTCTGTTCTAGTTCTGTTCTAGTTCTGTTCTAGTTCTGTTCTAGTTCTGTTCTAGTTCTGTTCTAGTTCTGTTCTAGTTCTGTTCTAGTTCTGTTCTAGTTCTGTTCTGTTCTAGTTCTGTTCTAGTTCTGTTCTAGTTCTGTTCTAATTCTGTTCTAGTTCTGTTCTAGTACTGTTCTAGTACTGTTCTAGTTCTGTTCTAGTTCTGTTCTAGTTCTGTTCTAGTTCTGTTCTAGTTCTGTTCTAGTTCTGTTCTAGTTCTGTTCTAGTTCTGTTCTAGTTCTGTTCTAGTTCTGTTCTAGTTCTGTTCTAGTTCTGTTCTAGTTCTGTTCTAGTTCTGTTCTAGTTCTGTTCTAGTTCTGTTCTAGTTCTGTTCTAGTTCTGTTCTAGTTCTGTTCTAGTTCTGTTCTAGTTCTGTTCTAGTTCTGTTCTAGTTCTGTTCTAGTTCTGTTCTAGTTCTGTTCTAGTTCTGTTCTAGTTCTGTTCTAGTTCTGTTCTAGTTCTGTTCTAGTTCTGTTCTAGTTCTGTTCTAGTTCTGTTCTAGTTCTGTTCTAGTTCTGTTCTAGTTCTGTTCTAGTTCTGTTCTAGTTCTGTTCTAGTTCTGTTCTAGTTCTGTTCTAGTTCTGTTCTAGTTCTGTTCTAGTTCTGTTCTAGTTCTGTTCTAGTTCTGTTCTATTACTGTTCTAGTTCTGTTCTAGTTCTGTTCTAGTTCTGTTCTAGTTCTGTTCTAGTTCTGTTCTAGTTCTGTTCTAGTTCTGTTCTAGTTCTGTTCTAGTTCTGTTCTAGTTCTGTTCTAGTTCTGTTCTAGTTCTGTTCTAGTTCTGTTCTAGTTCTGTTCTAGTTCTGTTCTAGTTCTGTTCTAGTTCTGTTCTAGTTCTGTTCTAGTTCTGTTCTAGTTCTGTTCTAGTTCTGTTCTAATTCTGTTCTAGTTCTGTTCTAGTACTGTTCTAGTACTGTTCTAGTTCTGTTCTAGTTCTGTTCTAGTTCTGTTCTAGTTCTGTTCTAGTTCTGTTCTAGTTCTGTTCTAGTTCTGTTCTAGTTCTGTTCTAGTTCTGTTCTAGTTCTGTTCTAGTTCTGTTCTAGTTCTGTTCTAGTTCTCTTCTAGTTCTGTTCTAGTTCTGTTCTAGTTCTGTTCTAGTTCTGTTCTGGCATTACTTTAACTGATCTCACTCCTTCTCATAACTCTTCTTCATGTTTCCCATAAACATGCATTAAGTGAGTAAAAGTTTATGTGTGTCCTATGCATGTGTATGTGTGGTTGGTTATATGTGGGTGTATGATTATATTCATGGATGGTTGGATTTTCATATTTTTATTGTTACTGTTGTAGTTGTTGCCGCTTGTTGTTGTTATTGTTATTATTGTTACGTTTATAAATCCTGCTTATGTTGCTTTTACTTACAATTTATCAAAATTTATTTACGAAATACACCATGAGAGGACATTTTGCAATGTTGCATGTTGTTATTGTTACTGTATAATGTTTCTGTTGCTGTTGTTATTATTGGGCTGTTTGGAGTTCAGTTTTGGTTCGTTGCATCTCCAACTTTTTTTTTTTGTACAAGTGGAAGGGAGAATGCTGAGAGTAAACAAAAAAAAAGAATTAAACTGACAGCATAATATCAATGTCATATGCACACAACTATAGAACAGCATTAAACTAAAGGATATAAAACAACAGGAGTAAAATCTTTTGTCATGTGCTTTTATACAACAAAATATACACTCAATGTTACATATGGGTATTCGGTATGTAGAAGAGGAAAAGTGTCATAATTAAAATAAAGCATTGCATTTTTCCTGTTACATAAATCTACCTACAAAAAAAAAACACAGAAACAATCTTTTAGTTTCAGGTTATGAAAGTCATGCGTGTGTATTATAAAACAGCATAAAACTAGTTAAAAATGTTCATAAGATTAAATTTAAAAATGATTTTTAAAAAGTTTTTAAATGATACCTGTCAAACTGTTTGAGAAGTTGAGAAAATTTTAAACATAAGATAGAAGTTAAAATGTTGAAAGGTTTTATGAAAATTTCTGTTGTTTTTTTTTTTAAATGAACTGAAAAGTAATATAAGGAATATATGGAAATTTTTTGCAATTAGAATTAAATAGATCAAAAATGATACCAGAAAATTGAATTCCAGGGAATATATTTGATTAAAAATTTCGAAGCCAAAAAAATCTATGTTGTGTACACTATAATAAACAATAACTATGTGAAATAAAATAACAGATATGTAACCTTCAAAATGACATATAAGTTATTAAAATTAAAAATCGGGGTACAAAAGTTAAGTCATCTTTTGTAAATTGCGCTTTTTTAAGTCATATTATTTATTTGTTAGAATTGATTTAGGGAAGAAGTATTCTTTGACATTTCTTTTTTTTTATTTATTCAATTGACCTTAAGCTACTTCAACGAATACATGTTTAATATGATTTCCTTTTTATGCATTTTGCCATGGACATTTAAATAACAAAATTTGATTTTTGTTCTTAACAAATTCATTGATTGAATTTTATTTTATTTTTAATATACAAATAGTAGCATCCTTTGAGTACCCTATAGTGGTTAGGATGTATTATTTGTATGTCAGACGAAAACTAGACCACAAGTAGCTAATTTATAAAAACTTGATTATGAATAGTTAATTTTAGGAAACTTGAATTAAAATAGCAAATTTAGGGAAACTTGACTATAAATAGCAAATTTAGAGAAACTTGACTAAAATAGCAGCTTTGGGAAAACTTGACTATAAATAGCAGATTTTGGGAAACTTGACTATAAATAGCAAATTTAGAGAAACTTGATTTTGAATAGCAGATTTTGGGAAAATTGACTATAAATAGCAAATTTAGAGAAACTTGACTAAAATAGCAGCTTTAGGAAAACTTGACTATAAATAGCAGATTTTGGGAAACTTGACTTTGAATAGCAGATTTTGAGAAGTTGGCTATAAATAGCAAATTTAGGGAAACTTGACTAAAATAGCAAAATTTAAGGAAACTTGACTATAAATAGCAAAATTTAAAGAAACTTGACTAAAATAGCAGATTTAGGAAAACTTGACTATAAATAGCAAATTTAGAGAAACTTGACTAAAATAGCAGCTTTAGGAAAACTTGACTATAAATAGCAGATTTTGGGAAACTTGACTTTGAATAGCAGATTTTGAGAAGTTGGCTATAAATAGCAAATTTAGGGAAACTTGACTAAAATAGCAAAATTTAAGGAAACTTGACTATAAATAGCAAAATTTAAAGAAACTTGACTAAAATAGCAGATTTAGGAAAACTTGACTATAAATAGCAAATTTAGAGAAACTTGATTTTGAATAGCAGATTTTGGGAAACTTGACTTTAAGTAGCAAATTTAGAGAAACTTGACTTTGAATAGCAGATTTAGGAAAACTTGACTATAAATAGCAGCTTTAGGAAAAGTTGACTGAAATAGCATCTTTAGGAAAACTTGACTATAAATAGCAAATTTAGAGAAACTTGATTTTGAATAGCAGATTTTGAGAAGTTGGCTATAAATAGCAAATTTAGGGAAACTTGACTAAAATAGCAAAATTTAAGGAAACTTGACTATAAATAGCAAAATTTAAAGAAACTTGACTAAAATAGCAGATTTAGGAAAACTTGACTATAAATAGCAAATTTAGAGAAACTTGATTTTGAATAGCAGATTTTGGGAAACTTGACTTTAAGTAGCAAATTTAGAGAAACTTGACTTTGAATAGCAGATTTAGGAAAACTTGACTATAAATAGCATCTTTAGGAAAACTTGACTATAAATAGCAAATTTAGGGAAACTTGATTAAAATAGCTAAATTTAAGGAAACTTGACTAAAATAGCAGATTTAGAGAAACTTCACTAAAATAGCAGCTTTAGGAATACTTGACTATAAATAGCAGATTTAGGGAAACTTGACTATAAACATCAAATGTAGGGAAACTTTACTATAAATAGCACCATTTTAAAATTCATTTTTTTATACCCTTCACCTTCGTGAGAAGGGTATATATAAATTTGTCATTCCGTTTGTAATTTCCACAATTTAATTTTCCGACCCTATAAAGTATATATATTCTGAATCCTTATAGATAGCGGAGTCGATTTAGCCATGTCTGTCTGTCTGTTGAAATCTATTTTCTGAAGACCCCAGATATCTTCGGTATCCAAATCCTCAATAATTCTGTCAGACATGCTTTCGAGAAGTTTCCTATTTAAAATCAAAAATCCGAGACAACCTCTATTTTTGGCCTATTTTTTTTTTATCTATATCTCGATTACTAAATCATAAATATAGACATTATGAATATCTAATGATAGATATTTCAAAGTCCATTGAAAGGATATATAGGGCTATATAAAGTTGGAACTACAATGGCTCAAAATCGGGAAAATATTTTTTAACCCGAATTTTTTCACAAAAAATATTCTTTTGTCATAAATTGTTTTCACTAATAAATTAAAAAAAAAAATTGAAAAAAAACTTTTAAAAAACAATTTTGAAAAAAAAAAAAATTAAAAATTTTTTTTTTTAATTTTATTTTTTTATCTATATCTCGATTACTAGGTCATAAATATAGACAATATGGATATCTAATAATAGGTATTTCAAAGTCCATAGCAAGGATGTATATAAGGCTATATAAAGTTGGACCTACAATGACTCAAAATCGGGAAAATATTTTGTAACCCGAATTTTTTCACAAAAAATATTCTTTTGTCATAAATTTTTTTCACTAATAAATTAAAAAAAAAATTAAAAAAAAAAATTTTAAAATTAAAAATTTTTTTTTTTTTTAATTTTATTTTAAAGTATAATTTGGTGAAGGGTCATCTTGACTGTAAATAGTTTTAAATAACTTTGTTATAACTACTACAAGCTATACTTAATCTCATTTTAAAATTCTTTGTGTACCGCTCTTTACCAGTTCGCCTTCATCCTTTAATGTAAAACTTTTATTATTTGCTTTTAATACACATGCTTGCATACGTCCATAATCAAACAAATTTTCTAGTATATCCTGTTTAAATATATATATAAAAAAAAACTAAACTACACAAAGTATTTCGTTTTCTATGTTACAGCTATTTGCAGTCTTCGTTTTTTTTTTTTTTTTTCTAACTTGGCAATAGCTGCCGGATATTCTTGTCAATTTAAATATACTCAAACATACTCAACTACACACTCATACTTTTAAATATTAAGGAAATACATGCAACAACTTTTTTTGTGTGTGCAGAAAGTAAAAAGTGAAAAGACACAAAGATATAAAGCAATAAAATTAAAATAAACTCAATTTCCTTTTGTAATAATTCAACTTAACAAACAAATATACAAAACGAACACAAGCCAGAGACAGTTTACTACTTGCATACAAAAAAAAAAAAACAGATATAATATTGTAAATCTAGAAAAGGTCGAAAAGAAATTGCTTTAATACTAGATATTTTACAAACTACTGACTATTTTATATTTAAGAAATATGGCTTAAATTAGAGACCTTAGCCAACCACCCTCGTGTTATAAAATAAACTGAAAGCAACAAGTTGCTGCTAAAGGAAATAAGCAGCCTACATGCCAGCCAATAAAGATTTATAATAATTCAGCAAAAAAAACCAACAAGATAAAAAACGACTGTTAACAGGAAGTACAACTTAATACTAGTATGAGTGCTTTTAGGTTTTTAACTATGAGTGCAAGTAAATATAAAAATATAAGTATGTCTGTTCAGCAGTGCTATTATTTTGCAAGACTATAAGCCAGCAACAAAATGGTTGTTTAAGTAAATAAAAAAACAAATGAAAATTCCAACACCTCTCCTGCCAATAGGCAACGCAACATTTTCATGTTGTAAAAACGGCTTTGCCAGCCAGGAAAATAGTCTGTCTGACGCCGTTAAGAGCCAGAAACAAAAAAAAATAGAAATCAACTGCATTTGCCAACAAATCCGTATGGTTAAAGTGTTGAAAACATTACAAAGCTGTGGCGCAAAAAACAGAAAAAAATAAAACTCAGCAACCACTTCATAAATAATTCATTTGCCTTGTGTTATGCGCTCACATTTTGTTTTATTTGATTTTCAATATGTATTTTTTTTTTTTTTACAGTTTTATTATTTGTTGATTTCTTTTTCTTTTTTTGCTTGCTGTTCCACTCACAATTCAATGCTGTGTGCCAGCAAAGCAACTAGTTTCATTTGTTGATTCATTAACAGTGACTGATAAATGAAATAAGTTGAAGCTGCAGAATTTCACAGATTTCTATAGAAATTAGCTTTAACGTGCAATAGGGAAGCAATTTGCTTTAGAAAATTTCTTTGAGCTGAAGCAGTTTTCCAAGGAAAAGTTCCTTCACCCAAGGAAGTGTAGGAATTTTTTAGAAAGAAGACACAGATCAACCAGGCCAGCCAAACAAGTTTGGAATTTGAATTGAAGGCAATCTTCAACAAAAGCTTGCAAAATCACTCGAAGCTACTCAATCAACAAATTCAAAACATTTGCAGGCAGCAGGATTCATACAAAAGCATGAAAATTGGGTACCATACGCATCGAAGCCGAGAATGATTGAAAGAAGATTTTGTATGTCTGAAATATGGCTTGAACGCTATGAAAGAAAATCATTTTTGCTTCCAATCATTACTAGCTATGAAAAATGGATCAATTACGATACCTCGAAGCGTAAGAGCTAATATGTGAAGCCCAGCCAACCAGCAGAATCGACAAGAAAGCCAAATATCTATGAAGCTAAAGTAATGCTCTGTATTTGGTGGGCTGCTAAAATCTGGCCAGACCATCACAGGGAACCTGTACGTCTGAAGCGAGCATTTTCCGAAAAACGCTTAGAATATGCAGCCAGACATGAAACTGTAATATTCCATCATGACAACGCTGGACAATGATGTCCATTTCATTGTGCTGACTAACAACACACATATTATGATTCTCTTTTGTTTAGTAGTCTCTGAGACAGCGACGTATGTACACGCTAAGTGGATGTATTACTATTTTAACGTCAGAATAACGTCAGTTATTATGTTTAATGTCAATTATGTTCATTTGTTGTTAATCTGATTAAAATGAGTGACCAGAAAAAAGTGTGTACTAAAATTATTAAATATTTTCAACAAAACCCAACTTGGTTCTACAAAAAGATGGCCAAGCATTGAAAGGTCTGCCGTCAATTTGATTCCAATGTTATTAAACAGTACCGGGAGAACTTGTACGTTGATAGAAAACCTGGTTCAGGTAGAAGGAATGGTGCACCTGATGCTTCTAAAGCCAAAAAAAAATAGAAAGCATTTTCAAAAGAGCTCCCAACACATCCGGTAGGAAATCAGTCCGGTTAGCTCAGTGCTCGTAGTACTTGGTACGAAAAGTGAAAGCTAATGCAGGTTCAAAAACATACAAGGCTCTAAAAGTTCCTGACAGGAACGCTGCTAAAAATTTAGAGGCCAAAAACAGAGCACGAAAATTGAAGTCAAGTTTTATAAAAAAAAAAAAGATTCTTGGATGACGAAACGTAAGTTCTGCCAGATTTTTTGCAACTTCCTGGTCAAAAATTTTATGTTGCTGATGCTCGAGGGTATGTAAACGAAAAGTTTATGACCCAAAAGCAGACCAAACTTCCCAAAAAGTTCTTGGTATGGCAAGCAATATACAGATGCGGCAAAAGCAGCCAATCATTTGTTACAAAGGGCTCTACAAATAGCGAAATTTACATCAAGGAATGTTTACAAAAGTGAATGCTTCCACTCATAAGACTTCTTAATGTGTCCACCTATTTTTGGCCTGATTTGACATGTTGTCGCTATGGTAAATAAGGTCCTGAGTGGTACAAGTGCTCCAAATACCACATATTTGTACCAAGAGAGGCAAATCCCCCAAACTCCCTAGAGCTAAAGTCAGTGGAGAGATATTGGGCTCTTGTTTAACCCTCCGATGGTTGAGTCATCCTTTGCCCTTATACGAAGTACAAGATTCACAGGGACCTATTTCTATTTGTACGGAATTTTATATGAAAACGCATTTTTTTAAATTTTTTTTATTTTGATTTATTATTATTTACTAATTCTATATGTATAATGAATGTTAGGAAAAAATTTAAAGAACACGTTTGTGATGTGTTCAAACAATAAAACAAGCCAAAAGAGAGTGCATTTATTAACGATTTCTTGGAATTTTAGTACAAGGTCCCAGCGGACCTTTTCACAAGTTCCCGTACTAAACACATTTAAATATCAATAGAAACTAAACTATTGGTCTGATCGCTTTGATTTCTTTTTTAAACGATTCTAGATAAAATTTCCTTAGAATACATGTGTGATAAGGGTATATATCCCATGGACCATCAAGAAGTAATTTCGGTTTGAAAATCAAAAAGGTTTTAGCGGAGCTTTTTACCCGTTCCCTTACTATACACATTTAAATTTCAATAGAAACTAAACTATTGGTCGGATCGCTTTGATTTTTTTTTGAATGATTCTAAATAAAATTTCCTTGGAATACATGTGGGGGCGGGTATACTTCCCATGGACCATCAAGAAGTAATTTCAGTTTGAAAATGAAAAAGGTCCCAGCGGAGCTTTTCACACGTTCCCGTACTAAACACATTTAAATCTCAATAGAAACTAACCTATTGGCCGGATCGCCTTGATTTCTTTTTTAAACAATTCTAGATAAAATTTCCTTGGAAGACATGTGGGGTGCGGGTATACATCCCATGGATTATCAAGGAGTAATTTCAGTTGGAAATCAAAAAGGTCCCAGCGGAGTTTTTCACACGTTCCCTTACTATACACATTTAAATTTCAATAGAAACTAAACTATTGGTCGGATCGCTTTGATTTCTTTTTTAAACAATTCTAGATAAAATTTCCTTGGAACACATGCGGGGTACGGGTATACATCCCATGGACCCTCAAGGAGTAATTTCAGTTTAAAAATGAAAAAGGTCCCAGCGGAGCTTTTCACACGATACCGTACTTAACACCTTTAAATCTCAATGATTTCTTTTCTAAACAATTCTAGATAAAATTTCCTTGGAACACATGTGGAGGGCGGGTATACTTCCAATGGACCATCAAGGAGTAATTTCAGTTTGAAAATGAAAAGGTCCCCAGGGACCTTCTCTGCCACCGGTGGTTAAAGACGATTGAAAGGTGTCCAAAAGCGTGATAGATTTTAAACGTGGACTACCTTTTCGAACAAAGCGACAGAAAGCTCAATTAAAATGATAATGGAAGGGTTTCCAAAAAAGGTTCAAAATTTCATCACTAGTGATTAAAACTGTAAAAATTTCAATCAAATAAAAAAAATAATTAAAACTGTAAGTTTAGTAGTTTCGTTTTTATTAACATATACTATGAATGTTAAGATTTTTTCGATCTCACTCCTTAATTCAGAAAATTTTTAGAAGCTAGACTATAAATATGCAATTTTAGAATTTATTTTTTTGCCACTGTACCTAGTCTCCCATAGACGGCTACATTTACAAGTCTATGCCTGACAAAGGACATAGAGGTTTTTTCTCTTTATTGCCTTCACACAAATACACACGTTCCCCCAGACACCACACATGCCATACTAGCAGTTTTTCTAGCTAAAGAGGAACATATAAGGCAGTTCCTTTTTAAAACTGTATGTTTTAAACACTCGTGTATGTATGACAAAGCATATGTTACATTTACTAGTGAAGCTTCAGTTTTTCAACTACATGATTCTTTTTTTTTGGAGTTTCTGTTCATTCTTTTGGGCCCATATATTGTTGGGGTGCCGATAGTTGTTGAGTTATAAAAGTGTTTGTTGCTCACAGTTTTATGTATTCGTATGACAGTCAGTTATAAACATCGTGTTGTTGTTTACCAACGGCTGGTAGCCAAACTAACGTGAAATAGACACGAACAAAGGCTTTTCATGCCTTGGCAAGCATAAAATTGCTGTGAGTATTTGGTTGTTTTTTAAGTAACAAAAATAAACCATAACAGATATACCAATATAAGGCACAGACATATAGAAATGTTTTTATAGACAAGACTGTCTAAAATACCCTACACCTAACTAAATTGTAAAGACATTTGAGCAATTTCTAGCCAAGTAGAGCATTTGTAAAGTCTTCTCTTATCCTCATTTAGTTAAAGTTTATGTAATCATATGTTATTTTTTATGTCTATAAGCTACACACTTTATTTGTCCTCTTAGATTTATCCCTTTTCCTGCTGTGCTATTTAAACAGATCATTTCTTTGTAGGTATATGATTTCATAGTCTAGTTATTTGTCGTTTATATGTGAATTTGATTCAATTTTTAACAATTTATTTCCAATTTTGGCCTCATATCCTTTTTCAATTTGTTTTCTCTGTTTTTTAATGCTGCTGCTGTTTTTGTTTGCTTGTATATCTAATTTAACTGAAGGCTTTTCTAAGGATTGAAGTGTTGTACATATTGTATTTTCTTCATTTTTTTGTTTTATTTATTTATATAAATAAATTTTATTTAGTTTTATTTTATTTTATTTGGTTTTGTTTGCTTTTAAGTACTTGCAACAACACGTTTTGATGATTAAGTATTTGTGTGCAGCATGTATGTATGAGCGAAAAATAAACAAGAAAAATAAATAAAAATAAAATAAAACAGCTAAAAGTGGCTTATGCTGGGATTTGGAAATAAATGTGGGATTTAAATTTTGGCATAAATTAAAAATATAAAAAAAAAAAAAATTTGCAAAATAAAAATATAACTATAATGTGCTATTTATGGTGAATTTTCTGAAACCCTGCTATTAATAGTCAAGTTTCCGAAAAACTGGTATTTATAGTAAATTTCATGAAAATCTGCTATTAATATAAAACTAGCTGAACCCAGTCTGCGTTGCTGGCCCTTAGAAAACGTATGTTGTATATTACCTATCGATTTTAATATACAACAATGGTTGTCACAACCATATACTTGTTTAATGTAACCATATATATGATTGATACAATCATGTGCATCGTAAGTTAACTATATTATGGTTACCACAATCATGTAAATAGTTACTGTGACTATTATATTGTTAAAAAACGTGTATAAATGTTGAAATGGTTACTGCAAACATGCACAGATATATTTTTTCTCTGCGTGTGGGATATTATATTTATGAATTCATCTTAAGACCAGAGGATATTCAAGGATTCTTGATTTTTTTATTTGCAGTAAGAAAATATTAATTATATATTTGATGTGACAACTCGGGAATAATCCCCACACAATTGATCGTGTGAAAAACATGAATTTTTCAAATGTAACCCAGCAAATAGTCAAAGATTAGCCTTGAGCTTTATTAATGATTATAGCAAAGGCAAGACGAAACGGGAAATCAGAGAAATCAGTACGTTTTCGTCTTCAAATTTGGCACCGATAATTGTTGCCCCGGTGAGCATTTTTTGATGGTCAATCTTGTTCCGATGCATAATCTTGGAGTGTTTAAGTTGCGGAGAAGCATTATCGGTGATCCAAACTTCAATGTTAATACATTTGGTGGCATTCCGGCTGGTTTCAATGAATTCAAAAGTTCAGTAGAATAATTGTTACATTAGTGTGTCAATTGATTTGTAAGGAGTGAGACCGTAAAATTCTTAACACACGTTTTTTCCTTAAAACTTTTAACCCAAGTATTATTTGATTTTTAATTTTTTTGATCTAGTTACCTTTGTAAAACATGTCAGTTATTATGTTTAATGTCAATTATATTCATTTGTTGTTAATCTGATTAAAATAACTGACCAGAGAAAAGTGCGTACTAAAATTATTAAATATTTTCAACAAAATCCAACTTGGTCCTACAAAAAGTTGGCAAAACAATCAAAGGTTTGCCGTCAAACTGTTTCCAATGTTATTAAACAGTATCGGAAGAACTTGTCCGTTGATAGAAACCCTGGTTCAGGTAGAAGGAATGGTTCATATGATGTTTCTAAAGCCAAAAAAATAGAAAGCATTTTCAGAAGAGCTCCCAACACATCCGGTAGGAAAGCAGCCCGATTAGCTCAGTGCTCGGTTTATTTGGTACGAAAAGTTAAAGCTAATGCAGGTTTAAAAACATACAAGGCTCAAAAAGTTCCTAACAGGAACGCTGCTAAAAATTTAGAGGCCAAAAACAGAGCATGGCTATTGAAGTTAAGAATTTTTCAATATCACTCCATTCATTGTTTGGTCAGCTAGTTTCAATATAATTTGCTCATTGAGCTTGTTGCATGTTCCCACAGCAAATTCTAATGTTTTTTAGTTGGTTGTAAGACTTGGGAATACCATGTTGACATTGGCTTCAATATTCATTTGCATTTGACATAAGTTCGGCGGGAATGAAATCTCTTTTGTGGCTGGATCAATTGAAATTTTTCCAATATCCAACAATTGTTTTGAGAATGTTTCGGTAGAAGAGCCGTGCAGCAAATGCACAAGCATGTTCGTCGATAGAGTTCGATATCTGTAGCTAAATTTTCAGTGAAATAAATTTTAAGGAACTTCGCATTATCATTGGGAAGCTTGAGCAATGATCCAATTCTGTGGTATATTTGGCAATGAAATTTAAAGGTGGGTATGAAGCCGACGTTGTTTACGATATTTGTCGCCCCTAAGGCAGTCTTTTGAAAACATGAGTTGTACCTTCGGATATTTTTAAAGAAGTGCTTGGAAATGTAACTTAGAAGCGGCTCAATATTTAGTAGCAGAGCAACTTTACCGTTCGAACAGCACATTCCCGGGGATTACTTAGGTCTATTCGAAGTCTATTTTGGAGTTATTTGACCGCGTACAGGAGAGGGCGAACGTGGTTATCGGCGACAGTAGGGTATCCAGCTCTATTGATTCTCTGGAGTATCGTCGCAATGTGGATTGTGTTTTACTGTTCTATCGATACTACAATGGAATGTATTCTGATCAAATTAGGGAACTTCTTCCCGATACCCATAGTTTCTTAAGAAATACGCGTTCATCAGCGGTGGCTCATCCATTCGTGGTCGATTGGTCAGTGGATCGCACAACACACTACAGAGAAAATTCGTTTTTTAGCCGTATGTGGAATAAGCTTCCTGTCAAAGTACTTATTTCCTGTCCCTTTCAATTTAGGAAAATTCAAATCAAATGTCCACCAACACTACTCTCTCTATCCTCCGTCCCATTACCTATTTTCCTAGTTCCAACAGAATGCATTGCATGAGTAGGGGTCATTCCCTGAGTGCTGGTCCAAACAAAAAAATAAAAAATCAAAAACCCTGCAATGTAAGCAAAGTTTGTTCATTACGCCAATCAGTATGTCCTTGCGATTCCTTATTGTAATGAAATGTGTTGGGGTGTCTCTGCAGCTCTCGATAAAGATGCACTGCGACGCATTGTTTGAAGACATGATTCACGTTCTCTTTCTGCTCTAGAGGTAGATGCCCTTTCGCGATTTTACTCAAGGCGTGATTCGCATTTTCTTTCTGTTTTCGCTACTCTAGACTTAGATGTCCTTTCCCGATTTTCCTGAAGATGTGATTCGCGTTTCCCAGCATTTTCAGCTGCTCTTCTTTCTCTTAAATAGATTTCGCATCGAAATTTCTTATTCATGCACTTAATATGCAAGATAAAAACTATTATTTGCAGGGTTTTACAACACGAGGTGTTATTTTGAATCACCCGGTATTTTGGTAGCTGTCACTTTTGATGCTTTATTCTTTGACAAGTAGAAACTACGCCATTTTTAAAAATGGAACGTTGCACGCTTCAACAATGCATTGAAATGATTAAAATTCACTAAAAAAATTAAAGCATTTTTGGGTCGTCATGAATACAGAAATTGGTGGAAAATTTCGAGCTGTTGGCACAAGTTAGTGATGTGAGAATAAAAACCGTGCACTTCGCTCAAGAACAACTGAGAATATTGCTGCTGTAGTCCAAAGTGTTGAAGAAAACCCAGGTTTGTCCATTCCTCGCCGTTCTTTGGAATTGGGCATTCTACAAACTGTATTTTGGATGATATTGATCTGGCCAACGTTTACTTTCAACAAGACGGCGCTAAGTGCCACACAATCAATGAAACCATTGCTCTTTTACGGGAAAAGTTTCCGGAACCTGTTATCGCTCGAAGAGGTGACACCGAGATCTTTTGATTTAACTCCTTGCGACATCTTCCTTTAAGGTCACATGATATATAAGGTCTACGCCAATAGCCCAGCGTCGATTCAAGACCTCAAGAAAGAATTCGTGAGGCTATCGAGGACATAAGTCGGCCACTTTGTGATTTGGTTATGGAGAATTTCATGAAAAGAATATGGAAATAAAGATCTGATCCTTTATCTCAAAAAATTCCATTTTTCTTTGAATACCAAAATAACACCTCTTGTTGTAAAACCCTGTATAATCGATTGATAATGTAAAAGAACTCTTAGAGCACAATGGTGCAACTTATTAACCGCGGCCTACTTGTTTTATTGAACGATATGAAAATATGCTTTTTACCGATCATTTGCTGGAGTGTATTTCTTTTTCTCCGCTTACACCAAATCATTCGCTTCAGGGTACAGCACTGTGAACCCTGAAGCTGCGAAATGAAAATTATTATTGCTTGAATGTTGGGAATGAAAAAAAAGCATTTTTTCTTGAATGAAAAAAGACAAAGCTCATGTATCGTTGTCAGGTATCATTTCACGCCCATCAGTAGTGTATTTAGTTTATTACTTGTGATAATACTTCTCAGATAACTTAATTAAAAATGTTATCCAATCAAAAACTACAATGCCTTATGGCATAAAGCTGTACAATCTGAATCTAAGTTTTAATTTGGCCAATCTATTTCCACCACTCATAATTTAACAAAATTAATATCACTCATACGTCATGTCAACTAAATGTTATTTTTAAATTGTTGCCTGTTTTTATACCCTACACCACCATAGTGGGGAGGGTATATTGGATTTGTGCAGATGTTTGTAACGCCCAAAAATATTAGTCTAGCACCCACCTTAAAGTATACCGATCGACTCAGAATCACTTTCTGAGTCGATTAAATAATGTCCGTCCGTCCGTCTGGCTGGCTGGTTGTCCATGTAAACCTTGTGCGCAGAGTACAGGTCGCAATCTTGAAGATATTTCGATAAAATTTGGTACATATAATTTTTTCTGCCCAAGGACCAAGCCTATTAAAACTGGCTGAAATCGGTTCATTATTTCACCTAGCCCCCATACAAATGTCCTCCCGAAATTGGACTTTATCGGCCATAAATGTTTAATTTATATAGGTATCTACACAAGTTTTTCTCCAAATAAGTTTTATATATACGAAATTCATTTCGCCAAATTTTATTATGATCGGTCCATAATTAGTCATAGGTCCCATATAAGGCCTGCTTCCTATAATCACTTTAACGAGCATAAATCTCTTAAAAATGTTGGTATACACATAAAATGCAACATACACAATTTTCATATTGACATTAATCACACCACTTAATTTCATGGTGATCGGTCCATAATTAGTCATAGGTCCCATATAAGGCCTGCTTCCTATAATCACTTTAACGAGCATAAATCTCTTAAAAATGTTGGTATACACATAAAATGCAACATAAACAACTTTCATACAGATATTAATCACACCACTTAATTTCATGGTGATCAGTCCATAATCGGTCATAGCTCCCATATAAAGCCTGCTTCCGATAATCACTTTAACGAGCATAAATCTCTTAAAAATGTTGGTATACACATAAAATGCAACATAAATAACTTTCATGCAGACATTAATCACACTACTTAATTTCATGTTGATCGGTCCATAATTGGTCATAACTCCCATATAAGGCTCACTTCCGAAAATCGTTCACGAATATAAATTATTGAAATTTTGAAAGAAAAATGTTTTTGCTCATTTACTTAGTGTAGGGTATTATATGGTCGGGCTTGACCGACCATACTTTCTTACTTGTTTTTTCATACATTATTATTTTGTAACGTTTTATTTAATGAAATGTTACACTTTGATTTACAAAAAAAAAAAACAAAAAAACTAATGGAAAAAACCTTGTAACCATTTAAATAAAAACAGCAGCAATAACGTGCCAGAGTAAAAAAAAAATAAGAAATAACCTGCATGTTTTAATTAATAGTTAACTGATGTAGTAACACATTTAACAAACAACAAATTTTGCATTGGCCATTGTAATATATATATGTATATTTCGAAAAAAAAGAAAGAAAATGCTCTAAATGCATTATACATATAAATGTATTTAAAGCGCTCAAAAGTATGCTATGATTTTGCTGGTGTTTTACGTGTGTGTGTGTGTATATGAGAAAGAGCTAGCAGTAAATTTTATATTTTTGCATGTTTTACCATTGTAACCAGAGTACAATTACAAGTAAATGTTATAAAATGATAAATAAGTAAATTTAAAATGTTGTAAAGTAGGGAGGCGGGGATGGTGTTATGTTAAATGTTTTTATATATTTATGTATAAGTATGTATGTATGTGTTCTTATATATGCTGCAGTATAGATTTTTGTTAAATTGCAATCAAATAAACATATGTGACAACATGTAGTAGTTAATTTTTGTGTTGATGTTGCTGCTGCTGCTATTCTCCGCTGGTTGTTTGTTACTATTTTCCCTACGTGCCAGATTTGTTGTTTTTCTTGTTATTTCATTGTATAGCATTTTACTTTTACTTGGTTTATTATTATTATTTATATTTGTTTTTTTTTTCCTCCCAGAATTCGTGTTAAATATTATTGCATTTTGTTATTGCTGCTGCTGCTATGAGTATATCGCTGCCTCTATTGTTGCAGTTGTTGTTATATTGCTGATGTTGTTATTTTGTAAATAACAACTGTTTGTTGATTGCTGTTGCATGTTCTTCATGTTTTCTTGCTTGTTTACTATGTTTATGTATATTTTCATCATGAAATTTACACTCAATTAACGTTGATTCGTAGCAATTTTATACACCACTTTACTTGGTTTTGTTGCAGTTTTCAGCAAACCATGTTATAGTATAAAAAAAAACAACATATATTTTTATTTTTTTTATATTTTAATAAAGAAAAAAACTTTTCATTTAATCATACATTTTGTATTTTATAGTATGTATATCCACACACATACTCATTCACTCACTTGTTTGCCTGTTCATGTGTTAGTACATACACACACACACACAAACACTTAACAAACATAACTTATTTAAAGCTTTTTAATGTCAGCTATAATAAAATAACAACCAGCAACAATAAGAGATGAAAAATTATATTCATATAAATAAATGTACGTACACATTGCGAAAAAAATATAAAATTTAATAAAATTGTAAAAAAAATAAGCTTTATTTTATTTGTTAATTCGGAACACATGTGAATACATTAGAGAGCATAAAGATATTATTGCCAAAATAAAATATTTGGAAAAATTACTGAAACAAGCAACAGGTTTAAATAAAATTTAGGGCGGGTTAATTTCTCCCCTCTAAGCTGAGAGGGCAACAATGCATCTTTCAACTGGCATCTACAAGTTGACGCAAACGTAATCCTCCTATCAGAAAATGCTATAAATTTTGCCACTGGCCCCTAATGTCAGTTCTGTTTTGACATTTGTGTAGTAAACACATGCGAAATACACGTTTATAAACAATGTTACGCTACACTGCTCCAGAACGCGGAATATTGCTGACTATTTATTTGACCAATAATCGGCAAAATTTATAGCATTTTCTGATAGGAGGATTACTTTTGCGCCACCTTGTATCACTTGACTCCTGGCAAAATATATACAAGATGCGTCATTCAGTTTGACAGCCATTGATAGCCACTGATAGCAGACTTCCGCGTGATTTGAGGAGAAAATGGAAAAATGTGAATTTCGTGGAAAAAGACCCATCGCTTATACCGAGGCTAAGGGAACTCTGCACCATCAATTTCAATGGTAAAAGTGATATCCGTACAAGCACGAACGATGCTGAATATTAAGGTCTACACAACCGAAATAGTTTGAAAAATGCACGACATGATGTTAAACGATCGGAGATTGAAAGTGTGAGAGATTATGAATGCCATAGTCATCTCACATGGCTCAATTTTGTTTCAATTTTGAATGATCATTTGGGAATGAGAAAGCTTGCTCATAATCGGGTACACAAAAGCAAGCACACATGTGCAGTTTTCATGGCCAAAATTCATGAATTAGGCTACAAATTGCTGCCTCTTTCGCCCTATTCTCCGGAATTACACGCCAGAGACTATTTCTTGCTTTAAAACCTGAATAAGGATGGAGATTAGACTCCAACGATGAAATCATCTTTCAAAAAAATAGCTATTTTCGAAAAAAATTATACAAAACAGATCCTATTTCAAAGAAAAAGTTTCAAAACTGATGCAGCTTTAAGGTAAAAGTAATAATAATGGTGATTATGACACTGAAGAAAAAGATCACCCAGATCAGCGAAACATGTTTCAAGATACTCTACTCCATGAAGATTGTTGTCAAACTCAACAAGAGCTTGTAAAATCATTGGGAGCTACTCAAGCAGCAAATTGCTGCCTCTTCCGTCCTATTCTCCGGACTTAGACGCCAGAGACAAGGAAGACAAAGATCGCCCAAGATCGCCGGCCAAACAAGTTTGAAGACCAAGAATTGGATACATTACTCCATGAAGATTGTTGTCAACTTCAACAAGAGCTTGAAAAATCATTGGGAGCTACTCAAGCAGCAATTTAAAAACGTTCACGAGCATCATAATTCTTCCAAAAGCAGGAAAATTGGGTATCATAAGAAATGAAGCCGAGAGATGTTGAAAGTCAATTTTGCTTAGCGAAAATTATGATTGAATGTTATAAGATAAATTCATTATTACACTGAATCAGCACTTGCGATGAAAAAAAGATACATTGCGATAAATCAAAGCTTTATGAACTTTTGAAATTAGGTTCTAAAATCTACAATTTCAACTAATTTCAGCAATGTAGAAGGTGGCGCAAAAGTAATCCTCCTATCAGAAAATGCTATAAATTTTGCGATTGGCCCCTAATGTCAGTTCTGTTTTGACATTTGTGTAGTTAACACATGCGAAATACACGTTAATAAACAATGTTACGCTGCACTGCTCCAGAACGCGGAATATTGCTGACTATTTATTTGACCAATAATCGGTCGATGACTTTGGCACAACGTGAATTTCGTCGCAGATTTCCTGGCCGTCCAACGCCTACTGGTGAAACACTGCGACGTTTAGCTGCTCGCCTCGAAGAGACTGGCACAACACGAGATGCTGCCAGGCGTGGCAGACCTCGGAGTAGGCGTTCTGCAGAGAATATTGCTGCTGTAGCCGAGGATGTCATGGAAGCGCCGTCGACATCGCCCAGACGACGTGCCACGCAAATGGGTATCAGTCGACGGTCTTTACAGCGAATTTTGGTACAAGATTTGAAGATGTTTCCGTACAAAGTCCAGAAGGTGCATCAGCTGTTAGCTGCTGACCGCGAATCGCGTCTTACATACGCTCAAGCCATCCTTAATCACCACCAAGAGGAAGATGATTTTTCACCAAAAATAATCATGAGTGATGAGCTCCATTTCCATCTTAGCGGGTACGTAAATAAGCAAAATTTACGTTTCTGGGGCACTGAAAATCCGCGTGTAACAAACGAAGAGCCATTACACCCGCTCAAAGTCACTGTGTGGTGTGCTGTTTTCGCTGGAGGAGTCATCGGACCTTTTTTCTTCGAAGACGTCGCGGGCCAAACGGTTACTGTGAATGGTGAGCGCTACAGAGCAATGATCAACGATTTCTTTTTACAGCAACTTGATGAATTGGGATTGAAAAACATGTGGTTCCAACAGGACGGTGCAACGGCACACACTACACGTGCCACAACCGATATGTTGAAGGATCCATTTCCCGGGCGCCTAATCTCCCGTTTTGGCGATTTGCACTGGCCAGCAAGATCGTCTAATTTGACCGCTCCAGACTTCTTTTTGTGGGGCTTTTTGAAGTCGCGGGTTTATGTCAACAAGCCTCAGACTCTTGCAGCTCTTAAAAACAATATCCGTCAAGAATGTGAGGACCTATCGCCGGAAGTTTTGGCCAAAGTTAATCAACTGTGGCGGCGGCCATTTAAATGACATCATATTCTCGACTTGATGTAAAAAATTTAAAGACCAAATAAAAATAATCCACAAGAAGAATCAAAGTTTTTAATTTTTTTAATTACAGCCAAAAAACATTGGAAGTTTACTTTTGCGCCACCTTGTATAATGATATATTAAAGCAATTATTGCAATTATTGTGATAGTTTAAGTAAATCTTCCAAAAATTTTAAACTAATTTACGAAAAAATTATTTTTTATAGACAATTTTTAAGAATTTTGGATAAAATTTTTCGCAAAATTTGCTATTTATAGCTAACTTTCTTAAAATCTGCTATCTATAGTTTAGTTTCCCAAAATTTGCTATTTATAGTCAAGTTTAGTATTTATATGGAATCTTCCATTAAGCGCTTCATATCTTTAAAGGCTTTGCAATGGTTAGTCAAGTTACCAAAATAGTCTATATATAGTCGACTTCCTAAAATGCTATTATAGTCAAGTTTCCCTAAATTTTCTATTTATAGTCTAGTTTCCGATAATTTGCTATTTATAGTCTTCTTCCTAAAAAAAGCTATTTATAGTCTCGTTTCCCAAAATTGGCTATTTATAGTCAGGATTCCCAAATTTTGCTATTTATAGTTTAATTTCCAAAAAAAGTGCTATTTATAGTCTTGTTTCCTAAAGTAAATTTTTGCAAAATTTCTTATTTATAGTCAAATATCCAATAGTCAAGTTTCCACTAAATTTTTCAAACCGCTGTCTAATTCCACTCTTCTGTAATCATGGAACTCTCTCTGTCATTTTCCGTAAATTGGTCATTTGCTGCAATGTTTGTTATACGCAGTTTATTTCTCCATTTTTTTGTTTTTTCAACTAACTAACAAACAAATTAAGTTAATGTCATATAGTTAACTACACAGCACAAAAATCACATATAAAAATACTAGAAAAATAAAGGGAACCAACCAACCAACCATCCAACGAATGCAAGCAAGTACCAAATTGTAATTAAATTTAAGTATAAATACTCCAATGTTTAATTAAGCCATCTGACCATGAGAAATTAAATATAAAATGTTTATAAATTACTAAAAAGAACAGGGGCATTAATAGCAATAATATGCTTAACAAGACATTAATTTTCAACAGTTTTTTTTTTTTTTTTGTATAAAAATAAACACAGCGATACAAGGAGAGTTGTCAAATGTTTAACAGAATATTTGTATTGTAATATTTGTAAGTCTGCTTTTTATTAGAAATATTTTCTTATTAAAGTGTCATTATTTAACATAAATTTTCCATCAATTTTTTTTTTTTTCTTTTTAAGAAATTCTTACTTTGTTGCATTATTTTTTAGATATTTTCACTTAACTGGTTGTAACTAGTTGAACTTTTTTTTTGCCTGTTTTTTATTTTATTTTTTCTCTACCAGTCATTGTCATTTATGATGGCTTTTTAAAAGAAAGTTAATGTTCTGTTGTAAAGAAAAAGTGATTTTTATATTTTAGAACTTTTGTTGCTTTTGTTTGACTTGTTTTTATTTAAATTCCATGAGTCAACAATATTGAGAATTGTAGTATCACTAAAAGCATTAAAAATTCTTAGGGAAATCCAAATGAGAGGTACAATATACACTCAAAATTGTCTACAAAGTTTAAAAGAAAAAACATAATTTAAATATAAATATATATAAATAGTAAATTTGGGGAGGTTTTACTAGAAATAGCAACTGAAGGGAAACATGACTATAAATAGTCACTTTTCGGAAACTTGAATGTAAATAGCAAATGTAAGGAAACTAGGCTAAAGATACCAATTTTGGGAACTTGACTATAAATAGCATTTTACTACACTTTTGGGAAAGTTGTATAAAGATAGAAAATGTTGTAAAAACTTAACTATAAATAGCAAATTTTTGGAATTGGACTATAAATAGTAAATTTTAGGAATTGGACTATAAATAGTAAATTTTAAGAAACTTTACCATAAATAGCTAATTAATGAAAATTTACTATAAATAGCAAATTTGTGAAAATTTACTTTAAATAGCAAATTTGTGAAAATTTACTATAAATAGCAAATTTTGGAAAAATTTACTATAAATAGCAAATTTTGGGAAAATCTATTACAAATAGCAAATTTGTAAAAATTTACTATAAATAGCATTTTAATGAAAATTTACTATACATAGCAAATTCTAAATATTTACTATAAATATCAAATTTGTTAAAATTTACTATAAATAGCAAATTTATGAAAATTTACTATAAATAGCAAATTTGTGAAAATTTACTATAAATAGCAAATTTTGGGAAAATTTACTATAAATAGAAAATTTTTGAAAATTTACTGTAAATAGAAAATTTGTGAAAATTTACTATAAATAGCAAATTTTGGGAAAATCTATTACAAATAGCAAATTTGTAAAAACTTACTCTAATAGCATTTTTATGAAAATTTACTATAAATAGCAAATTTTAAATATTTACTATAAATAGAAAATTTTAAATATTTACTATAAATAGCAAATTTGTGAAAATTTACTATAAATAGCAAATTTGTGAATCTTTACTATAAATAGCAAATTTATAAAAATTTACTATAAATAGCAAATTTGTGAAAATTTAATATAAATAGCAAATTTGTGAAAATTTACTATAAATAGCAAATTTATGAAAATTTACTATAAATAGCAAATTTTGGAAAAATTTACTATAAATAGAAAATTTTTGAAAATTTACTGTAAATAGAAAATTTGTGAAAATTTACTATAAATAGCAAATTTTGGGAAAATCTATTACAAATAGCAAATTTGTAAAAACTTACTCTAATAGCATTTTTATGAAAATTTACTATAAATAGCAAATTTTAAATATTTACTATAAATAGAAAATTTTAAATATTTACTATAAATAGCAAATTTGTGAAAATTTACTATAAATAGCAAATTTGTGAATCTTTACTATAAATAGCAAATTTATAAAAATTTACTATAAATAGCAAATTTGTGAAAATTTAATATAAATAGCAAATTTGTGAAAATTTACTATAAATAGCAAATTTATGAAAATTTACTATAAATAGCAAATTTTGGGAAAATCTATTACAAATAGAAAATTTGTAAAAATTTACTCTAATAGCGTTTTTATGAAAATTTACTATAAATAGCAAATTTGTGAAAATTTACTATAAATAGCAAATTTGTGAAAATTTACTATAAATAGCAAATTTGTGAAAATTTACTATAAATAGCAAATTTGTGAAAATTTACTATAAATAGCTAATTTTGGGAAAATCTATTACAAATAGCAAATTTATGAAAATTTACTATAAAAAGCAAATTTGTGAAAATTTACTATAAATAGCAAATTTGTGAAAATTTACTATAAATAGCAAATTTTGTGAAAATTTACTATAAATAACAAATTTTGGGAAAATTTACTATAAATAGCAAATTTTGGGAAAATCTATTACAAATAGCAAATTTGTAAAAACTTACTCTAATAGCATTTTTATGAAAATTTACTATAAATAGCAAATGTTGGGAAACTTGACTATAAATAGCAAAACTTTGGAAAATTTCCTATAAATAGCAAATGATTATAAATTTTGCCATAAACAGAAAAATTCGGAAAACTTTACTATAAATAGCTAATATTTGGTTGTATTACTATAAATAGCAGATTTTCTGAAAATTTTCTATAGATAACAAAATTTATGAAAAATTGTTATAAATAGCAACTTTTTAGTATAAATAGCTAAAAATATAAATTTTGTGAAAATTTACTAAAAATAGCAAATTTTGGGAACCTTACTATGAATAGCCACTTTTGGAAAACTTGATTATAAATAGCTAATTAAGAAAAATTGAACTATAAATAGCAACTATTTAGAAATCTAACTATAAATATCGAATTTTGGGAAACTGAACTAAAAAATAGCTAATTTTTGGAAACTCGAAAAATGTAATAATTTACCTTCAAATAAGATACTAAGCACTTTTGAGTTCAAGATTTTACTAATTATGTTAAAACCTACATGCCCTTTTTCTGTATTTTAGCTCACCAACATATTTAAAAAATATTTAATCTCTGTTGCTGTTTTTTTCACAACAAGCAGAGAGCAACAACAACAAAAAACACTTCCGACGGATATTCAACATATAATATTAGCTTTAAACGGAAGTGCTGCATATAAAATAAATATTTTTTCTTACTTTCTATAAAAATTATTGCTCTATGTTTGAACAGAGATTTCTTTTTATAAAACAAAACTTTAAAAAAGAAACTTGTGATAAAGATAAACAACTTCAGTGTTCCACTTAAGTTAAATGTGTGTTTGAAAAAAAAAAATAAAAAAATTAACAAGAAATTCTTTTTTTTTATAGATTTTTTGTAATAATACAAAATTAATATCCGGTGTGTATTGAGGAGAGAAATGTTATATACAGAAATAATTTCAAAGTTCAACTCAGCTTCCGTTGCAATAAAATGAATTTGGTAATTTTTTTTCGCTTATTTTAAAAAAGTCAAAAACACAAAATTGTTTTGGCAATTTTGCAGCAGTAAGAAGCAAAGGAAATTAATTTGGGAGATACAAACAGTATAAAATTAAATTTTTTTTAATTAATTGTGGTTCTCTTACTGCTCTTACAGCTGTTTTAAACATCTCAGCTGAGTAAGGCGAAATACGAAATTGCAACAAAACAAAAAAAAAAAAAAAAAGAGTATGTACTTGATGCCAGGCCCTTTAATCAGACATAAACCACAAGCTTATTTATGCATTTAACTGGAAGGCAAGGCGTGGTAGCGTATGCTTAATTTTAATTATGCAGTCAATGCAAAAAACGAAAACGTATAGCAACAAAAAAAAAAACAAAAAAACTGCCCAGTAACTTAAGCATCATAAATTTAATATAATGCACACTCTTATGTACCCACATTTCCATACTTACATATATGTATACAATATATAAATACTTGTATGTATATGTAAATAACTGTTGATGTAAGTGTGCTTGGCTGTGTAAGCAAGTGTACGTGTGTAAACTTTAACACAAGCTTAATGTCATCACATTTAATATACAAACAGATAAACAAACAAACATTTACTTCATACACGTTGTTCAATAAAAAATAAAAAAAATTGCACACAACAAACAAACAAACTTACACCATTTCTACCTTCACAGCTTGCTATAATTTATTCTCATTAAGTGAGCTATAACCGGCGAAAACTATACAATATCAGTATAAAAAAGGTTCCATGGAAAAGTGCCCTATAAATAACAAATTTGTGAAAATTTACTATAAATAGCATATTTGTGAAAATTTACTATAAATAGCAAATTTTGGGAAAATTTACTATAAATAGCAAATATGTGAAAATTTACTGTAAATAGCAAATTTTTGAAAATTTACTATAAATAGCAAATTTTGGGAAAATTTACTATAAATAGCAAATTTTTGAAAATTTACTATAAATAGCAAATTTGTGAAAATTTATGAAAATTTACTATAAATAGCAAATTTTGGGAAAATTTACTGTAAATAGCAAATTTTTGAAAATTTACTATAAATAGCAAATTTATGAAAATTTACAATAAATAGCAAATTTATGAAAATTTACTATAAATAGCAAATTTGTGAAAATTAACTATAAATAGCAATTCTATGAAAATTTACTATTAAAAGAAAATTTTGTGAAAATTTACTATAAATAGCAAATTTATGAAAATTTACTATAAATAGCAAATTTGTTAAAATTTACTATAAATGGCAAATTTATGAAAATTTACTATTAAAAGAAAATTTTGTGAAAATTTACTATAAATAGCAAATTTATGAAAATTTACTATAAATAGCAAATTTGTTAAAATTTACTATAAATGGCAAATTTATGAAAATTGACTATAAATAGCAAATTTTGGGAAAATTTACTATAAATAGCAGATTTTTCGAAAATTTACTGTAAATAGCAAATTTTGGGAAAATTTACTATAAATAGCAAATTTGTGAAAATTTACTATTAAAAGAAAATTTATGAAAATTTACTATAAATAGCAATTCTATGAAAATTTACTATTAAAAGAAAATTTTGTGAAAATTTACTATAAATAGCAAATTTATGAAAATTTACTATAAATAGCAAATTTGTTAAAATTTACTATAAATGGCAAATTTATGAAAATTGGCTATAAATAGCAAATTTTTGAAAATTTACTATAAATAGCAAATTTTTGAAAATTTACTATAAATAGCAAATTTTGGGAAAATTTACTATAAATAGCAAATTTATGAAAATTTACTATAAATAGCAAATTTGTTAAAATTTACTATAAATGGCAAATTTATGAAAATTGGCTATAAATAGCAAATTTTTGAAAATTTACTATAAATAACAAATTTTTGAAAATTTACTATAAATAGCAAATTTGTGAAAATTTACTATAAATAGCAAATTTGTGAAAATTTACTATAAATAGCTAATTTTGGGAAAATTTAATAAAAATAGCTAATTTTGGGAAAATTTACTATAAATAGCAAATTTTAAGAAACTTATAAATAGCAAACATTTAAGGTACTTCTAAGTCGCTACTAATATTTCGTAATTATTTCTCTTAATTCACATGGTATGATTGAAATACAACTGGGTGAAAAAAACTGGCTGATAAAGCATTTAATATAGAGTTTTAAATGCAATTCAGGCAGCATACGCACTTGCAGCTGAAAATATTAAAAAATCATGTGACATTAAAAACAAAAACAACAATACGGAAAAAAAAAACTGAAAAATCGCAGCTTTAAACAAAACTCTTCCATGTAACAAACCTACACGCATATTATCTACTCACACTCTTACACACTTCCGGCCACACTCTCTCACTTCCACTTACACAATCATCCCCACTACAACACATTCAAATTACAAAAGAATATTTAATTACGAAAAATGTTGCATAATTACAGGCGTTTGTTGCAAAAACAAAAAAAAAAAATGGAAAAACACACACACATGATAATAAAACTGCATAAAAATCAAGCTCAGTTGTATATTAACATTTTTTACACAAAAAAAAAAAAAAGAAAAAATTCAAAAATAAAATTAAAAATATATATTTTTTCGACTCTTTACTTACACAGTGGGTCGGTCCAGTTGTTATTGTAGATATTGTTGTTTATTATTCAGCATGTAAAACGCTTCGTGGCCACAGGTTTATAAATCAACCATAAAACTGGAAAACAAAAATTATATTTAATATCAGTTTGTATGTTTATTTATATGTATGTATGTATTCTTTTGTTAATGTTTATATAGTATAAACAACAAAAACAATAACAACTACGGAGTAAATATTAAAAAATATACCAACATGTATATCTGTGACATATTGAAGGAAAAAGAAAAAAGAGAACATTTGTTAAAAGAAAAAGCGCGTGTGTCGGCATATAAAGTAATTAAGAAAATCCATAATTGAATGAGATTAAAATAAAGAGATACGATGAGTAAATTTAAGTAAGTGCTGGCCGGATATAAAAAATAATAATAATAAATTATTAATAATAAAAAAAAACAAGGAAGAAGAAAAAAAAAATATTGAAGTAAAAATTTGATACCATAAAAAACTTAATAAGTTTTTGTGTTTTATATTTTTCAGGGAAGTAATGAATTTGGGCAATTTTATACAGAAAAGTGTCATGAAGAGAAACCATTCCACTTTTCCATAGAATAGAGTCTCCACAGTAATCTTTTCTATAGAAGAGAGTCTCCTCAAGACACTTTTCTATAGAATAGTGTCTGCTCAAGACACTTTTCTATAGAATAGTGTCTGCTCAAGACACTTTTCTATAGAATAGTGTCTGCTCAAGACACTTTCCTATAGAATAGTGTCTGCTCAAGACAGTTTTCTATAGAATAAAGTCTGCTCAAGACACTTTTCTATAGAATAGTGTCTGCTCAAGACACTTTTCTATAGAATAGTGTCTGCTTAAGACAGTTTTCTATAGAATAAAGTCTGCTCAAGACACTTTTCTATAGAATAGTGTCTGCTCAAGACAGTTTTCTATATAGTAAACTCTGCTCACGACACTTTTCTATAGAATAGTGTCTCCTCAAGACATCTTTCTATAGAATTGTGTCTGCTCAAGACAGTTTTCTATAGAATAGTGTCTGCTCAAGACAGTTTTCTACAGAATAAAGTCTGCTCAAGTCACTTTTCTATAGAATAAAGTCTGCTCAAGACACCTTTCCGTAGAATAGTGTCTGCTCAAGACAATTTTCTATTGAATAGTGTCTGCTCAAGACACTTTTCTATAGAATAGTGTCTCCTCAAGACACTTTTTTATATAAAAGTGTCTCCTCAAGACACTTTTCTATAGAATAGTGTCTCCTGTAGACACTTTTCTGTATTGAAGTGTCTCCTCAAGACACTTTTATATATAAAAGTGTCTCCTCAAGACACTTTTCTATATAAAAGAGTCTCCTCAAGACACTTTTCTATATAAAAGTGTCTCCTCAAGACACTTTTCTATATAAAAGTGTCTCTTCAAGACACTTTTCTGTAAAATAGTGTCTGCTCAAGACACTTGTCTATATAAAAGTGTCTCCTCAAGACACTTTTCTATATAAAAACGTCGCCTCAAGACACTTTTCTATAGAACAGTGTCTGCTCAAGACAGTTTTCTATAGAATAAAGTCTGCTCAAGACACTTTGCTATAGAATAGTGTCTGCTCACTACAGTTTTCTATAGAATAAAGTCTGCTTAAGACACTTTTCTATAGAATAGTGTTTCTTCAAGACAGTTTTCTATTGAATAAAGTCTGCTCAAGACACTTTTCCATAGAATAGTGTCTCCTTAAGACACCTTTCTAAAGAATAATGTCTGCTCAGGACACTTTTCTATAGAATAGTGTCTCCTCAATACACTTTCCTATAGATTTCTATATAAAAGTGTCTCCTCAAGACACTTTTCTATACAAAAGTGTCTCCTCAAGACACTTTTCTATATAAAAGTGTCTCCTCAAGACACTTTTCTATATAAAAGTGTCTCCTCAAGACACTTTTCTATACAAAAGTGTCTCCTCAAGACACTTTTCTATATAAAAGTGTCTCCTCAAGACACTTTTCTATATAAAAGTGTCTCCTCAAGACACTTTTCTATATAAAAGTGTCTCCTCAAGACACTTTTCTATATAAAAGTGTCTCCTCAAGACACTTTTCTATATAAAAGTGTCTCCTCAAGACACTTTTCTATATAAAAGTGTCTCCTCAAGACACTTTTCTATATAAAAGTGTCTCCTCAAGACACTTTTCTATATAAAAGTGTCTCCTCAAGACACTTTTCTATATAAAAGTGTATCCTCAAGACACTTTTCTATATAAAAGTGTCTCATCAAGACACTTTTCTATATAAAAGTGTCTCCTCAAGACACTTTTCTATATAAAAGTGTCTCCTCAAGACACTTTTCTATATAAAAGTGTCTCCTCAAGACACTTTTCTATATAAAAGTGTCTCCTCAAGACACTTTTCTATATAAAAGTGTCTCCTCAAGACACTTTTCTATATAAAAGTGTCTCCTCAAGACACTTTTCTATATAAAAGTGTCTCCTCAAGACACTTTTCTATGTAATAGTGTCTCCTTAAGTCACTTTTCTATATAATAGTGTCTCCTCAAGAGACTTTTCTATAGATTAGTGTCTCCTCAGGACACTTTTCTATAGAATGGTGTCTCCTCAAGAGACCTTTCTATATTAAAGTGTCTCCTCTAGACACTTTTCTATATAAAAGTGTCTCCTCAAGACACCTTTTTATAGAATAGTGCCTCTTCAAGACAGGTTTCCTAGTGAATTTGTGTATTTATTGTTAATTGTATTTCATTAATTTTATTTGTGGCAATTTTAAATCTGTCTATTTTAATTAAATTTTGTTTAAAACATTGTAGCTAAAATGATTTTAAAACTCAAAATAATTAAACAAATATTAAAGCTAATTTATGGTTTTAAAATTAATTGAATTTTATCTCCTTTTTTTGCATATAAAATAATGTTTTTTTTCTATATACATGTGTAAGCAAATATGTATTGGTTATCACCACAATTTCTTAAGGGGTTTTTTGCACTTTATTTCAGGATGCTTCTTTTGTTTTACTCTCAATCTATCTCTCTCTGTCTCTCTCTTTCTCTTGTATGGGTTGTGCTGTATGTGTGTTGTTTTAAGTGCAAATAAATTCATTAAATTAAATGACACTGTAGTGAGTGTTGCAATCAAATTTAATTAATTTTTAATGTCACTTTACTACAATTTCAATTTTCCTACCACGACTTTTCATTATCTTATTCCCAGTGTTTCTTTCATTCCCACCGACGGACGGACGGACGGACGTACGAACTGAATGACTGTTTGTCTATTTGTCTTGCAATCTTCTTGTTTGTTTTTTTTTTCTCTTTTGTATTTGCTTGTATTTGTTGTTGTAGCTTTAAGCTCAAGTAGTGATATTTCCTTTTTATTTTCTTACTTTTATTCCTTGTTTTATATTTAATAGTAAAATATATACAATACAAGTACAAGTTGTTGCTACAACAACGACAACAACAACATTTTGCGTATAATAACAACAACACAAAATATTGTACAATATTGTAACAACATCGTGTATATGTCTTCGGGTTAAAACACATTAAAATGATTACAAATTGAGAAATACTGCCAATATAATTGCAAGTATGTAGCGTGTGTAGAGTTTATTTTACTTGTACTTTTTCCATAGCATACATTTTAGCGTTTTTATGTGGCCAAAGCCCGCTATAACTTTCTGTGTTAAGAACCCTCCCTATTCTATACAACACAGTATTGATGAGACTCTGAGACACTATTCTATGGAACAGTAGAGCAGTCTTGCACAGATACTATTCTAACAAATTAAACAGTGTCTTGTTAAGATACTATTCTCTAATAGAACAGTGTCTTGATGAGACAAACAGTGTATTGATGAGACAAACAGTGTCTTGATAAGACAAACAGTGTCTTGATGACACAAACAGTGTCTTGATGAGACAAACAGTGTCTTGATGAGACAAACAGGGTCTTGAGGAGACAAACAGTGTCTTGATGAGACACACTTCTACACAGTAGAACAGTGCCTTAATGAGACACCATTCTATATAATCTAACACTCTATAGGGAGATTATTGCACTTTTAGATCCCAGAACTACAGGGTTTTTATACATTTTTGATAGTGTGCGTGTTTTTGTATTAAAAATAATAGCAATTGTGGTTAAAGTCGGGTACATCTATTACAAATTACAATTTTTCAAATTGAATTGTCAGTTTGTGGCAAGAAACAAAAGAGTATTGCTAAAAGTTAATGGATATTTGTTTAGAAAACTAAAACTAAAACATAAAGTTACCTTAATATAGTAAAATTGATAAGAAAAAGCTCCCTCACACATAAAATTGAATGATCATTATTTAGAAACTCTATTTATAATGTTGAAACCCTGTTTTAATTTTCCATTTAAATTTTATTTAATGTTCATCTTACTGCCTCATTTCATTTCCTAAAACCCCCAAACATTAATATCATTCATATGCTTGAGTGAATTTTTTGTTTAAATACTTCAGTTGTTGCATATATTTTTTATTTTTTTCTTTCAATATTAAAAAGTTTTTCTCTTATTTTAACAACAAAACCAACTGTCGTTATATTTATTTTATTTTTATTTTTTTTTTGCAAAAACAACCTTCTACTTTCAACACTCTATTAAATACAAATAAAAACTTTGCCTCTAAATAATTTTTCAAATTGAACATTTTTACAATTTGTCAATTTATCGATTCCATTCGCTAGCTACACCACAATACATGAACATTACAAACCAACCACCACCACCTACACAGCAAATAGTAACTGCTAACAAAGAAAGCAAAAAAATGAAGAAAAAAAAAATAAGGGACAAATGAAAATAAAACGTCATTGCATAGAAAAAGAAAACTATTTGCCACTGGTGCCAGACACTAAATTAAAGATTGCCATACAATATAAAAAATTGAGAAAAAAAAACAAGTAAGAGAGCTAGCTATATTCGGCTGTGCCGAATCTTATATACCCTTAACCAAATTATACTTTAAAATAAAAATTTTTAATATTTTTATTTTTTTTTTCAAATTGTTTTTCAAAATAAAAAAAAAAAAATGTTCATAATTGTTTTCAATTTTTTTTTTTTAATTTTGAAAAACAATTTGAAAAAAATTTTTTTTTTTTCAATTTTGAAAAACAATTTGTTTTTCAATATTGTTTTTCAAAATTATTTTTTCATTTTTTTTTTTTTAATTTTTTCAAATTTTTTTTTTAATTTTTAAAAAAAATTTATGACAAAAAAAAATTTTTTGTTAAAAAAAAATTCGGGTTAAAAAATATATTTTTTTAAATTTAAAAAAAAAAAATTTTTAAATTTATGAGTAAAAAAAAAATTTAAAATTTTTTGGTAAAAAAAAAATTCGGGTTAAAAAATATTTTTCCCGATTTTGACCCATTGTAGGTACAAATTACTATAGTTTTATATAAATCTTTGCAATGGACTTTGAAATATCTAACATTAGATATCCATATTGTCTATATAATTGACTTAGTAATCCAGATATAGATCAAAAATAGGTTGTCCCGGTTTTTTTTTTCTTATATCTCAGCCATTTGTGGTCCGATTTTTTTGATTTTAAATAGCGACCGAGCCGGAAGAATTCCCGATATATTAATGTATCAATTATGTTTGTAAGTTATTTGGGGGCTACGGAAAATTGATTTCAACATACAGACGGACAGACGGACATGGCTATATCGACTTCGCTATCTATAACGATCCAGAATATATATATTTTGTGGGGTCGCAAATGAAAAATGTAGAAATTACAAACAGAATGACAAACTTATATATAACCTTGCCACTCATGGTGAAGAGTATAAAAAAGAAGAAATAACAAAAATTGTGGCAAAAAAAAAAAAAATCCCCAACAATTTCTAAAAGGCTGGGATGTGTATTTTTTTTTTATATTTCTTTAGCAAAAAATATACCAACAGTTAGCATGTGCTTATGGAATTCTAACTAAAAAAAACCTCATACAGGCTACAACATTCATATGTTGCCAATAGATGAATGAATGAAATTTAAAAAAAAAAAAATATAAAAAAAACTGAAATATATCTATAAACAGCATATTTTTTGAAAAGGCTTCCAGACTCTTACTCGCATAATGATAGTCCCTGCTGCTGCAAGACATGAGGACAGAGTTTAGATAAAATAAAATAATAATAAAGTCTCTAATATTAGGAAGTTTTAAAAGCTGAGTTTAATAAAAAGCTTTTTCAAAAGCTTTTAAACTGAGTTTAAGTAAACAAAAACAATAACTAAGTCTCTCTTACTGGGGAGTTTTAAAAAAGCTTTTTTCAAAAACAGTTTTTAAGTGAAAGCTTTTTAAAAATGAAAAATTATAAAAAAAACATTTGGAAAAAACTTTAATTAAAAGCTTTCTAAATGAAAATTAAATTAAAATTTAAAATTTTTTTTAATAGATTTTTAATAATAACACATTCATAAAAATAAAAGCTTTTTTCAATAAAAGCTTGTTTAGAAAGCTTTCAGCTAATTTTTTGTGAGAGCTTTTACATTCAAATATATAATTTTAGAAACTTTTATTAGTAAGAGCTTTAACCAATTTTTCTATTAAAAGGAACTTGAATTAAAAACCTTTCTATGTTTCTCTAAATGATGTATACATTTCAGTAAAGCTGTTTTCATTGTTTATAGCACAGATGTTGAGCAGATACGTCGCGGTGTTAAAACGTGTTAAAAAGTGGCATCACAAATTTAACCTCATCGTAAGTACGAATCCTTCACAAAATAATAGTTTAAAGTAAAAATTTGAAATATTTTAAATATTTTTAAGGCAAAACAAAATGTTTGTTAAAAAAAACTTTAACAAAATGTTTCCCGATTTTGACCCATTGTAGTTCCGACTTCCTATGACGTTATACAAATTTTTCTTTAATCAAACTTAAAAAATTATCACAAAAAGTTTTTAATTCTTCAACATTTTTAGTCACCAAAAATTTGTGCTTCAACAAAATCCTTTTCTTTCACCAACATTTTTTTTATATCCCACAAAGTAGTCGATATAGCCATGTCCGTCTGTATGTTGAAATCAACTTTCCGTAGCCCACAAATAAATTACACACATGAAGCATACATCAGTATATCCGCTATAGACCCGGTTCGGGACCACAAATGGCTGAGATATACGGAAAAAACCAGGACAACCTCGATTTTTTACCTATTTTGATCTATATCTGGATCATAGTAATCCAGATATGAATATCTGATGATAGATATTTCAAAGAACTTTGCAACGACGTATATAACGCCATAGTAACTGGGATATACAATGGGTCAAAATCGAAAAAAAAATTTTAACCCGATTTTTTTTTTTCACCAAAAATAATTTTCTATCATAAAATTTTTTTTACTGATAAATTTAAAAAAATTATTAAAAAATAAATTTTTAAAAAAAATTTTTAAAAAAATTTTTGGCCAAAAAAAATTTTTTTTTTGAATTTTGAAAAATTGGTTAATGAAATTCCCTCCCGAGACTATCAGAGCATCTGAGTATCAGTTTGTGTTTGTTTAAAACACAAATATTTCCGTGAAAGCTTAAAACATATTTGCTTGGTTACAGTCCTCTCCTTCGTTTGCACACCACCCAGTGCAAAGCAAGACGACACATAAATAATGGTTTCATGATTTATCGATAACAAGCGCAATTCACACATGTAACACAATATGAATGAGCAACAATAATAACAACAACAACAACTACAAAAAATACAAATTGTTGCTCATACATACAATCAAACCTATTTACTTGTTTATAAAAAAAAGGCAAACCATTATGCATCATGCATGCTGTCGGTTGTGTTGCTTTTTCGATTATTTGTGCTGCAAAAAAACATACAAAAACAAAACAATACTCGTTGCAAATACATAAAACCACTATGTATGTGTGTGCACACATACATTTCATGTATGAAGTATAGAATACCAACATTTCTTCTATAAAAATTAACACAAAGAAAGGAAAATTTGAAAGGCAACAAACAGCATTCGAGAAAAAAAAAAACAACAACCAAATAATAAATAAATTTTCATTTTTTATCATCAAATTGTTGTGTTCTTTTTTTGCCATCTAGCAGAGCATCGACTACAAATTATTCCCAATTTGATGACAATAAAATATCAAACATTTACCATGTGTCAAATACCTCTTTGGTAATGTTTTTTTGCGATTTCGAAGCACGAGAATGAAAATTCGAATGTTGCGTACAACCAAAACGAACTCAAAATGCTACTAAAATTTAGATATTAAATCTCGGCTACTCATGGTAAAGAGAATTTTTGGTGAAAACTTATTTTTTTGGAAAAAAATTTGATAAAAAAGAATTGAGGTAGTTGCGGTTTTTTGCTAATAGCTCAGCCATTTCTGGGCCGATTTTAAAAAACAACCGAACCGGGTCTATAGCGGATATATTGATGTATGAATCATGTATGTAAGTTATTTGGGGGCTTCCGAAAGATGATTTCAACAGACTGACGAACATGGCTATATCGACTTAGCTAACGATCCTGATTATATTATATATGGGGTGAAGAGTTTAAAAAGCAAAGGCGAAAATGCCTCAGTTGTTCATGTACCCCCTTCTACTCTAAATTGAAATAGCAGTTATGCATTTATTTAGAAAACTTCCTGTAAGTTTACTTCAATTTAGTAGCAGCATACACATTTCAAATCAATCTAAAACTTCCTTCTCACATTGTAGCGCCTTAGTAATGATTTGCTTTCAGTTATTCCTTTCTTTTCTCGGTATTTTTCTAGAATTTCTGCTCCTATTAAAAGCAAACTCTATAAAACGTATAAAATAAGAACACAGCTGAGGTCGTTGTCATCGTTAAAATGTTTAGCTTAAGAAAAAATTTTCAAGAAAATCTACAAAATCCACACATATGACAATGTTTTCACTAGTGTTAGTTTTTTTTTTTAATATTTCTTTCTTAAAACATTACTTTTCTTTATATATGTACAGTTTTATATGCAGCACTTTTATGCAGTTTAGATTTAACGTAGCAGAAAGCCACTACAACTAGTTGCCAGCTAAAGAATATTATAAAAAAAGTACATACATAGATATATGTATTTTGAAGTGTAAGTTTGATGTTTTACAAGACATAAATGCTCGCTATCAGCACAATGTCAGTCTGAAGCTCAACAGATAATTTAGCAAGAGGGTTTAATGTGACATTTCAAATATCATCACATCAAAATGTTTGTTTTTATACCCTACACCATCAGTGGCAAGGTTATATGTATATAAAATTGTCATTCCGTTTGTAATTTCCAAATTTTTTATTTGCTACCCCGTCATAGATGTAGCCCCTAAATAACTAACATAAATGATTGATACATGAATATATCCGCAACTGAGGTTGCTACAAGGTGGCGCAAAAGTAATCCTCCTATCAGAAAATCCTATAAATTTTTCCGATTATTGGTCAAATAAATAGTCAGCAATATTCCGCGTTCTGGAGCAGTGTAGCGTAACATTGTATATTAACGTGTATTTCGCATGTGTTTACCACACAAATGTCAAAACAGAACTGACATTAGGGGCCAATCGCAAAATTTATAGCATTTTTTGATAGGAGGATTACTTTTGCGCCACCTGTTATTTCAAATCGTGAAAATTGGCCCACAAATGACTGAGATATATGTTAAGAAAAAACCGTGCCTACCTCGATTTTTCTCCTATTTTTTACTAAGAAAAGAGTCCTCAATTTGTTTCACTAAAATTATATTTCACCAATTTTGTTGAAAAAAAAATTTTGTTTCTCCAATTTTTTATTTTACGATTTTTTATTCACAATTTTTTTCTCCTTTCTTGGAGGGTATATAAGATTCGACACAGCCGAATAAAGCACTCTAGCTTGTTTTTTTAACAGAATTGTTCTTTGTCTGAAGCAGTTGTTATGAAATGAGACATTTAGCTAAGAAAATAAATAAATGAATTGTTTTTTTTTACGTGAATGTAATTTTAAATGAGCAATAAATTGCTGCATTTAGCGCAAGAAGCTTTAAGACATCTTTTTTATACCAAATATTACTTTAAGATTATCATATATTGCAATTACTGGCATTATGAATTGCACACCTCAGGCCAGTCTAGAGACGATGCTAAATATAACCCCCCTTGATATATATCAAATGCATTTCTGCTAAGTCTGCTGTATGACTCAAAGAGTCGGGTATACTGAAGTATGACGGTATATTGTTTACGGCACCATCCTACAAAAGATAGTCAAGCCAATCATGGGGAATGAAACGGACTACATAATACCTTCCACGAATTTTGATAGAAGGTATAGGATCAGTATATCGACAACGGATGATTGGGCCGCGAATTGTATCCAAAGGGACGGCGTGATCTCAATATACACTAATGGTTCAAAGACAGAAACATCGGACAACGGCTCGGGCTTGGGAATTTCCTCTGATGAACTTGACATTTTTTTATCTCTTTGATTGCTCGATTCCAGCTAAGGTTATTTAGGCAGAGATCTTTACCATATATACAGACGCGAGAAGAATGCGGGAAATTAATCTCGAATATTCGATCAATCAATAAAGGCTCTTAACTCCAAAGTTATTAGGTCGAAATCTTTTCTCAATTGTATCCACTCACTGGCGCAACTGATACAACATCACGTCAAATTGATGTGAGTTTCAGGACATAAAGGCATCCGGGGAAATGAAGTATCTGATGAATGCGCTACCAACAGGTCGTCCCTGAATGTTACTGATGCACAAAGGAATATTCACACTCACTTGGTAACTGTATCGAATTGTATAGATGAAGGGGCTTTGAGAGAGATGGAACTCAGGTGGTCAAATATCATCACTTGTAGAATATCCAGAATGCTCTGGCCCACTTTGACAAAGGATAGGACCAGGATTCTTTTGTCTTTTGGTAGGAATTCGATAAGGCTGGAAAATGTATGCTTGGCCATAAGACGTAACGTATGGGTAACCCACGTTATAGCTATTATAGAAGTTGTTTAGATAAAGAGGAGAATGAATGAAGTACAACACTTTCTACGAGACTGTCTGGTCTCATAAGAGCCTAGACTACTTCATCTTGGTAAAGCTCTTTTTCAGGATCACATAACCATCGAAATTAGGGAGGGCAACTATTCTCCTTTCATGAATGATTCTCAGCATAAGTTGAAAAGTTTCCTTAAGGGTACCACAATGAGCCACAAGGCCTCCGAGTGAACTCGCTTAATTGCGAACAACCCATGTAACCTAACCTAATTTTGCTTTGATACGCTGGAAATGTGAAATCTTACATTCAAACGTACTAAAACATACATCACAAACATTAGCTTTGTATCCCTACGGAACTGCCTACTGGATTTCCTTTACAAGGAAAGCCCTCATATGCTAATACTCAGAATTGTTTATGTCTTTCTTAGAGATTGGTTTGTCGCCTCAGATACTGTAGTGTCTCCTCAGACTTTCTAGTGTCTCCTTAGAACCTATAGTGTCTCCTCAGAAACTGTAATGTCTCCTCAGAAACTGTAGTGTCTCATCATAAACTGTAGTATCTTCTCGGACACTGTAGTTTCTCCTAAGACACTGTAATGTCTCCTCAGGCTCTTTTTTGTCTACTCAGTGACTTTAGTGTCTCCTCACCCACTTTAGTGTCTCCTCAGAGAATGTAGTGTCCCCTCAGACTCCGTGGTGTCTCCTAAGTCAAGTAGTGCCTGCTCAGACACTGTACTTTCTCCTCAGATACTGTTGTGTCTCCTCAATCAAGAGACACTGTAGTGTCTCTCCAAATACTGTAGTATCTCTCTAGACACTGTAGTGTCTCTCCAGACACTGTAGTGCCTCTCCAGACGCTGTAGTGTCTCTCCAGACACTGTAGTGTCTCTCCAAACACTGTAGTCTCTCTCCAGACACCGTTGTGTCTCTCCAGACACTGTAGTGTCTCTCTAGACACTGTAGTGTCTCTCTAGACACTGTAGTGTCTCTCTAGACACTGTAGTGTATCCTCAGATAATGCAATGTCTCCTCAGAAACTGCAGTGTCTTCTCGCACACTGTAGTTTCTACTTAGACACTGTAGTGTATCCTCAGGCACCTTTTTGTATACTCAGTGACTTTAGTGTTTTCTCCAGCCACAAGCAATTCGTGTCTCCTCAGTCAAGTAGTGTCTCCTGAGTGTCGCCACAGATACTGTAGTTTCTCCTTAGACACTGTAGTGTATCCTCAGGTACTTTTTTGGCTACACTAAAGTGTCTCGTCAGCCACAAGCAAGTAGTGTCTCCTCATACACTGTAGTTTCTCCTCAGATACTGTTGAATCTCCTCAATCAAGTAGTGTCTCCTCAGATAATGAAGAGTCTCTTCAGAAACTGTTGTGTCTTCTCAGACACTCTAGTTTCTCCTCAGATACTGTAATGTCTCCTCAGCCAATGTAGTGTCTCCTTAATCAAGTAGGTTTTCCTAAGACACTGTAGCTTCTCCTCATACACTGTAGTTTCTCCTCAAACACTGTTGTTTCTCATCAGGAACTGTAGTGTCTCCTCAGTCAAGTAGTGTTACCTCAGACACTGAAGTATCTCCTCAGACAGTGTAGTGTATCCTCAGATACTTTAGTGTCTCCTCAGACACTGGTGTCTTCTAAGATACTGTGGTGTTTCCTAAGACAATGTAGTGTCTCCTCAGGCACTGTAATGTCTTCTCAGTTACTGTAGTGTCTCCTTAGGCACTGTAGTGTATCCTCAGATACTTTAGTGTCTCCTCAGACACTGGTGTCTTCTAAGATACTGTGGTGTTTCCTAAGACAATGTAGTGTCTCCTCAGACACTATAGTGTCTTTTCAGACATTGCAGAGTCTTTTTAGATTGCAGTGTCTTCTGGGACACTGTAGTGTCTACTCACCCACTGTGGTATCTTCCCTGATATTTGGAGTCTCCTCAGGCTCTGAAGTCTCTGATATTTCCAATTATTTCGCTTGAAATTTGTTTTTTATGTTCTATATTTACACTATTCTATAAAAAATTGAGCATTAAGTTCTATTTAAAGACATGTTGCATTTAAAAAGAACTTTCAACTGTTTTTTTTTTACTTGATAAACCATTACAAAAATCGTGAGCAAATACAATATGAGTGTGTTGTAATTTTTTCAGTTGTTTTCCGATTTTTTTTTTCTGTAAATATACTGGCCTAGTGGGTTTATAGTGGTACTTGGTAATGGACTTTCTGTATGTTTTTTTTTTTGCAGTTAGTTTTTTATTATTGCTGTTGCTTCCTGGGAAAATGGTTGTTTTATGGACAAGAATTAAAATTCAACATTGTAAAGTAAACGGTGGGGAAAGCCATGGAAAAAAAGAAAACAAACAACGATACATGTAGAAAGCTGGAAAACCATAATAAAAAAGCATTAAAACAATGGCGAGGACATGTAAATTACTTTTGTGGGATTTGTCAACAGTGGTGTTGTAGACGTTTTTAGTTTTTTTTCAGATTTATTTTGTGGAAAAGGCTAAGGAGAGAAAGCAACAAAAAAATACTATTCAATAAGGCAAATTCTAAGTGGAGAAAATTAAAAGTTTTTTGTTAAAAATTTCAAAAGAAACTAGCAAATATGTGGAGGGTTTTAAAAAAAATATTTCTTCCATAAACTATATTTGTTAATAAAATTTAATTTATTTTCCTTAATATCTAGAAAGTTATTAAATTTTAACACCTTTAATATCTATAATGAACAGAAATGTCAGATTTTCTGAAAATAAACAAATTCACACACACACAATGCTACACAAACATTAAGATTCAATATTTTACTAATATTTAATTATCTTTCTGTTAAACTAACATTGAAAGAGGAAATATAACAACAGCACTACATATTGGGAGATATACGTTTTAAGCCTAAACCCCTGCTACCAAAGTACCAGTTCATCAAAGTATTCTTACAATACACACACATCAACACACACACATAGACACTGTATAAGTATTTGTGTTTATAAATACAAAGAGTGTTTGCTTAAGCAGGACCCTATGAGTCAGTGTGTTTGTGTATAAGTATTTTGTTTGCAGATGTGTGTGTGTATGTGTGTGAGTTAGTGAATATTGTTTGTAAAATGAAATGAATGGTCTAGAGATGGCCTTAAGGTTATTATTGTTGTTATTATGATTATATTTCCTTTTTCGTATGTTATCTAGACTTAAATACACATGCACACTCATACTTAGAATACATACACACACACATACTATCATTTACACATACATATACGCACTCACTTTATTAACAATAAATCCATGCTGTAGTTTATTGGAGAGTTTTTGAATTTCATTTGATTTTTCTGTTCGTTTCTGTTTTTTTTTTTATTTTGCCTTGATGTATAGTCAAAAGTGGACAATAATCACTCACATATCGAAAAAACAAGTATGCATGCATGCATGTATGTATGTATGCATGATAAAAACATAACGCAGAGAACTCAAATATCAAACATAAAAAATGGAAATTTTTGGGGGGAAAAACTGAATTAAAATGAAATTTGTGTGAAAGACAGACAGGACCAGCTAATCTCGCTGAATGTTGTAGAAACTACTGATGAAATTTTGAAATCCCTTGAATTTAGAAGAATGTTCCAAAGAAGAACACCAAGACAACCAAGAATAATGTTCCAAAGAAGAAGGTCAAGACAAGACTCGATCTATTGGGGACAAATATTCCAGATAGCGAGGCGAGATCTCCAAAAGGCTTCCACAAGGTAGCCATATATTGGATTCATGACTTAAAAGTGTGAAATTTTTAAAAATTGTTGCCATTATTAGCAATGACCTTTTCCCATATTTCTGGTAACATATGAATTCCGAGCCTTTTTTTTAACAAACACAATCTAAGAAGCGTTTTGCTTGGTTGCAGATACACCCAGAGTCTCTGCCGGGAATCGAACCATCAACCCCCAGATTGATAGTCCAGCACACTATCGTGTAGTCTATTGGGGCACTCTATAGCCTAAAGAACAGTTATCTTTTGAGGAGTATCCCAGAGAGTACGTATCCCAGAGAGTACGTTATGCACCGATCGAAACAAATAGTAGTCGGACAAGGCAAGGTTTGCGCTATAATGAAGGAGAGGCAAAACTTTCCAACCACTTCCTTCTAAATACTTTTTAACGTGTATTGCAACATGTGGCCGAGTGTTGTCATGATGGAAAATTACGGTCTCATGTCTAGCTGTATATTCTGGGCGTTTTTCGGCCAATGCTCCTTTCAAACGAATCAGTTTCATTTGGTACAGGTTCCCTATGAAGGTCTGACCAGCAGCTCTTAATAGATAGGATACTTATCGTTCCAACAAATATAGAACATTACCTAAAGGCTATGGATATTTGGCTTTGACGTCGATTCCGCTGGTTGGCCAGGCTTCACATACGATCTCTTATGCTTTAGGTTAATGGATCTATTTTTAATCGCAAGTATTGATTCGGTGCAATTTTTTTTATAGCGTTCAAGCATGCAAAATTGTCTTTCAAGGTCTTTCGGCTTCAACTCTACCTTTGGATGAATCCTGCTGCTCGGAAACGTTTTGAGATTGCTGCTTGTGTAGCTCTCAATGATTTTGAAAGCTCTTGTTAAGTTTGAAAACAATCTTCATGTAGTAATGCCTCCAAATCTTGGTCTTTAAACATTCTTGGCTGGCCTGGGCGATCTTTGACTTTCGTGTCAGCTCAACTAAACCGCACAACCCATCTTCTTGGAGTAATGCCTTCAATTCTTTGTCTTTAAACTTTCATGGCTGGCCTGAGCAATTTTCTGAACCGCACGTTGAAACCGTTTGAACACATTCACCATAAGCTTTGGTGAGCAATCCGTGTGCTTCAACTGCACGACTAGATGTTATTAAAAACAAAAACCGCGTTCAGAAGGTACTCCTTCTATTGTAAATCCCGCATTTCTAAGTCATACACCCAATATAAAGATAAGTTGATTTGAACACATGGTGAAATGCTTATAGAACAGCAATGGGACGCTTTAAAGAACAAGGTTCTGCTGGGGTAAAATTTTCGAAACTCTTTGGAAGTATAGAGGAAGTACTTTTTGCAAGAGCGCAATCAAATCAAGAGACCTCTATAGCTATACATACCGAAACAACAGAGTGGCTGATGAATGCTGCTACCAAAAAAATGTTATATCTTTTTTTCGGCTTCAGTTTTTTATTTCCAAAAAATTTACTTTGCATTTGAACAAAATGGGCGATTGGGATGATGAATCTGGAATTTGTATTATGCGCCACTTTTATACATTGGTCTGTCATTTCCGGCCAAATGGAGTTTAGGCTCACGTTTGATAGAATTGCTCCGAGCACAAGGACAATAAGGAGACGCATTAACAATTTGGCAGGGCATGGGGAGTCACAAGACGGCCCTATCACAGATATCCCTAAATTCTGTCTGTCTGTCTGTCTGTCTGTCTGTCTGTCTGTCTGTCTGTCTGTCTGTCTGTCTGTCTGTCCGATTCTCTGGATATCTAATGATAGATATTTCAAAGTCCATTGCAATGATGTATATAAGGCTATAGCAAGTTGGACCTAAAATGGGTCAATATCGGGAAAAATATTTTCTAACCCAATTTTTTTTTCACAAAAAACATTTTTTTCACTAATAAGCTAAAAAAAATTTTTTTTAAAAAATTGGAAAAATTTTTTTAAAACAATTTCAAAAAAAAAAAAAATTTTAAAAATTAAAAAAAAAAAATTTAATTTTATTTTAAGTATAATTTGGTGAAGGGTATATAAGATTCGGTATAGCTCTCTTACTTGTTTTGTTTAAATTTAAGAAATATTTTTGGTTGGTCCCATTTTCTTCAAGCTGATTTAAATATGTATGCATGAGTGTCTGAATGTCGAGGTTTGTGAGTCCTGCAAACAAGCCTATAATATACAACTACTACTACTACTATTACACAGCAATAACAACAGCTACAACAGCAACTACTACAACTACGACATGAAACGACTATTGCATGAAATTCATCAAAAATACAAAGATTTTTTTTTGACAACAACATTGATTGCTCAAGTTACAGTCAAAATTAAAAACAAAACATGGAAAAATCATCATCATCCTCCTTCACTATCCATTCCACTCAGCAAACTGAATTTCATATTCCAACAAAAATTTTAAATATCTCCTTTACCCCTCCTTCAAAACTACAGCAAAAATGTTAAGAAGCAACAAGAGAAAAAAAAGCAAGGATTTTTACAACTACATGACAATGTTCAAAATTTACAGGACTCACATATATACATACGAGTACCATAATATATAGACATGCTCCGGCAAACGAGTAAATAAAACTTTGTGTAGAGAAGTTGGCAAGAAGGATGATGGACTCTTGTCTAGTTGTAGTTGTTAAAATGCTTGTTTGTTCACCGATAAATTGTAGAATGTTGATTTTGAATTTCAGTTGAGCTCGTGTGCCTCTCGGTTGTGTGGTGTGGTGCGGTTGGTATGGCTGCCTGATTTTTAACATTGGCATGATGATGACTAGTATGATGATGGTGATGCGAGTCGGTATGATTCCATAAGAGTTTGTTATTTTACCTAAACTTTTATGCATAGATTTCGTTAAGCCTTCAAGGCATTTTTACAGATTATACACATGTCTGTGCATGTATATGCATGCTCATCATTGTTATCATTATTATTGTCCAACATCATCGTTTTTACTTACTTTTACTTATAGCGGCCCACACACTCTGCATGCAAAACGAAAAATTGCCAGAAAATAATCTTGGCAGATACTGCATGCCCATTTTCATATTTATTTTGGGAATAAACGAGTATCAGTGTATAGGCGTACTTGGTTTATGACGAGGTTAGTTCTAAAAATCGATTTTAAAGAGATGATTTTAAACTAGGACACCTAAGAAAAATAGTATATCATAAAGAGTTTATACAACCAAGAGAATATTTGAAAAAAAGTATTAAAACAACTTTTCATTCTCAACTCGTTTGTAATGTGGTTGGTCTTATGTTTGAGTGCTTGCTTGTGTATTTGCGTGAATTGTTTGCATATTGGAAAATTTTTGAATTTTCATTTATTGTCTGTAAAGAAGAGTTAATACTTGTACTCTCTATTGGACAAGCAGCACTACAACAACAACAACAACAACAACTATAAGTAGAACTACAACAATGAGTTGGAAATCGTTTTGTTTACTTGTTTCAGTCCAAATAAAGATCGTAGTTTGAAGAGGATGTATTGAAATCATTTGTAGACTCTATGAATTTATAATTGAAGGCAAAAAGATTTTTGATAAAAAACTAACCCAATAGAAATTTTTTAAAGAAACTGTGAGGTCTTCTCAGTTACAGCAGTGTATTAAGTGTCTCCTTGACACTATAGTGTCTAATCAGACACTGTAGTGTCTCATCGGACTCTGTAGCGTCTCCTCAGAATCTCAAGTGTCTCATCAGACTCTGTAGCGTATCCGGAGAATTTGCTGTGTATCCTCAGACACTGTAGTGTCACCTCAGCCACTGTAGTGTCACCTTAGGCACTGTAGTGTCACCTCAGCCACTGTAGTGTCTCCCCAGCCACATAGGTGTCTCCTCAGATACTTTAGTGTCTCCTCAGATACTGTAGTGTCTCCTCAGACACTATACTGCCCCACGAGATGGTGTAATATCTCCTCAGACAATATAGTGTCTCCTCAGAAGTTTTAGTGTTTCCTTAAATAATGCAGTGTATCATCAAGCACTGTAGTCATTCCACAGACACCGTAGTGTCTCCTCAAATGTAGTGTCTCCTCAAATGTAGTGTCTACTCAGATACTGTAGTGACTCCTCATACACTGTAGCGGCTCCTCAGACACTGTAGCGTCTCCTCAACCACTGTCTCAGCCACTTTACTGTCTCCTCAGACAGTATAGTGTCTCCTTAGACACTGTAGAGTATTTTTAAACAGTGTAGTGTTTCACTGTATTGACTCCACATATACTAAAGTATCTCCTCAGACACAGTAGTCTTCCTCAGACGGTACAGTGTCTCCTCAGATAGGGTAGTGTCTCCTCAAACACTGTAGTGTCCGCTTCGACACTGTAATGTCTGCTCACAAATTGTAGTGCCTCCTCAGATACTGTATTATCTCCTCAGACAATGCAGTGTTTCCTCAGAAAATGTAGTGCCTTCTTAGACACTGGCGTCTCTCGTCAAATACTACCGTGTCTACTCAGACACTGTAGTATCTCATCAGACATTGTGGTATCTCCTGAGATACTTTAGTGTATCCTCGGATACTGTAGTATCTCCTCTGACACGGTAGTTTCTCCTCAGACACTGTAGTGTCTCCTTAGGCACGGTAGTTTCTCTCCTTAGACACAGTAGTGTCTGCTCAGAATCTGTAGTCCCTCCGCAGAGACTATAGTGTCTCCCCAGACTCTGTAGTGCCTTCTCAGAAGCGGTAGAGTCTCCTCAGACACTTGAGTGCCTTCTCAGAAGCAGTAGAGTCTCCTCCGATACTGCAGTGGCTTCTGAGAAGCTATAGTGTATCCTCAGACACTGCAGTGCCTTCTCAGACACTGTAGTGTCTCCTCAGATACAGAGGTCTCTTGTGAGACGCTGTAGTGTCTACTCAGACACTGCAGTGCCTTCTCAGATACAGGAGTCTCTTCGCAGACATGGTGGTTTCTCTTTAGACAGCGTAGTTTCTCCTAATCCGCTGTAGTGTCTCCTTAGGCACTGTAATGCCTCCTAAGTCGAAGCAGGGTTTCCTCAGTCACTATAGTATTTCCTCAGATATAGTAGTGTCTACCCAGGCACATCAGATTCTACTGTGTTGCTGTTGTGTGAAAACCTTATAAGAATTTAGATCTTTTCCTATAAGTAGTAGATTTTGAATCTTATTCTCTGTTAACTTTTTCTATTGGGTTCATAGTTTCAAAATTAAGTTCAGTTGCATCATAAGTATATAAGCATATGTCTGTGTATATTAGATTTTTTTGAGATTCTGTATGTTTGTTTTAAAAGTGTTTACTTTTAAAACACTTTTATATTGTGCATTTAATAATTCTATTTCTTTTTTCTTTGTTTGCTGCACCCATAAGAACTCAGTTCCCTGTTCAATAGAATGTTGAAAGAAAATAGATCATCTTGTTTATAATTTCCAAAAAAAAAAATATTTTAAAGAAACAAGTGGGTTAAACTTTCTGGTATATGGTGCAAAGGTAAGCAAGTATAAGTATCTCCCCCTCTACTGCATTATTAAATATTTTTCGTTTTAAACCCAAACACAGGCAAACATTATTGAAAAATCCTTTGAAATTGCTAAAATTGTGTGAGTGTGAGAAAGATTTCCCAGTTATTGTTCGTGATATTCTTTGTTTTATGGCATAATTTTAAATCTTGTTGTGTATTGGACATGTTTTAATTAATTTTTTTTTTTCTCTTTTCATAATATTGTTTGTTTTTTGTTCTGTTCTTCATAATTTCATATGAGGAAAGTAAAATATGAACTGCAATTATACGCACCTCTTGTGGAGCATACTCGCCTTCCGGTATGGGGAAAAGTGTTTGATCTTTTGGTGTAGCTATAAATACATACTCATCCCTTCCTTTTTTAATATATATTGGTTGTTTCTTTTTCTATTTTCTATATTGTAAAACATGTTTACCTCTTTAAATCAATTTCCGAGTTGTGTTTATATGCAATTATTATGAACAAAGTTTTTAATGTTCAGGTTTTTTTTAATTTTAGTTCTTGTGTTAGTGCTTGGCCCTTCTATTGAAATAGATAAAGAAATGAGCATCAGCTTTAGAGAGAAGACATATTATATGGAACTGATATGTAAATTATGCAGTTTTATAAAGCATATTTCTTATCATGTTACACTGAACTAAAAGTCGTGCTGAGCTACACAAACAATTGGAAATTTTTTGAAGACACTGTAGTGTCCACTCAGACACAGTAGTGTCTACTAAGACACTGTAGTGACTACTCGGACACTGTAGAGTCTACTCAGACGCTGTAGTGTATACTCAGACACTGAAGTGTCTACTAAGACACTGTAGGGTCTAATCGGACACTGTAGTGTCTAAGCAGATACTGTAGAGTCTAATAAGACACTGTAGTGTCTAACCAGACACTGAAGTGTCTACTAAGACACTGTAGTGTCTAATCGGACACTGTAGTATCTAAGCAGATACTGTAGAGTCTAATCAGACACTGTAGTGTCTAACCAGATACTGTAGTGTCTACTCAGACACTGTAGTGTCTAACCAGACACTGTAGTGTCTAACCAGACACTGTAGTGTTTACTCAGACACTGTAGTGTCTACTTAGACACTGTAGTGTCTACTCAGACACTGTAGTGTCTACTCAGACACTGTAGTGTCTACTCAGACACTGTAGTGTCTACTCCAACACTGTAGTGTCTACTCTGACACTTTAGTGTCTACTCAGACACTGTAGTGTCTACTCAGATCATGTAGTGTCTACTTAGACACTGTAATGTCTACTCAGACACTGTAGTGTCTACTCAGACACTGTAATGTCTACTCAGACACTGTAGTGTCTACTCAGACACTGTAGTGTCTACACAGACACTGCAGTGTCTACTCAGACACTGTAGTGTCTACTCAGACACTGTAGAGTAGAATCATAGTGTTTACTGTGATAATGTAGTGTCTACTAAGCTACTATTGTGCTTACTGAGGTACAGTGTATGTGTACTGAGGTGCAGTGGTGTGTCTTAAGGTCTTTTTAATGCTATTTTCTCTACTTTAACACTGTGACAATGGTAGTCATGATAATATTAAGACAAATTTAAGCTCACATTTAAGTCTACTTTACTTTATTTTTCTTTAGCTTTGTGTCTCTTATTTCCTTATAATTCTTTGAGTAAATTCTTGATCTTTGTTGTAAGAAAAAGTACATGACAATGTACTTGCATACAGCAAACGTATAAAGTGCAAGTAATCGTATTTCAAATAAAGAATGTAAATTTCATTTAGAAATAAAATATATAAAAGAAATCATTTCATATTTACACTTCAAGCAAAAAAGATTTTCAATATAATTTTCACTTAAAATAAAAAATGAAAGATTAAACAGATACTAGCTGTTAAAGAAACCTGTTTTAGGGCCATGAGTTTTTAATAGTTAAAATATTTGCAGAACTTTTGTGTTTAGTCAGAGAAAAGAAGATAAGTGTTAATGAAACAATTTCCTTTTGTTAATTTTAAAATTTAAAATATTTAGATTTTTTTCTCCTACAAATATTAGTTTTGAATTTCCTGCATAAATATTTGTTGTTTCTTTTTTAACATCAATCTTTGTTTCTTTTTGACATTTCCGCTAATATTCGGTGAATTCTTTTGTAACAATGAAAATGTCGATAGCAGCAGCAGCAGCAAAAGAACATACACGTACACATACTTTTGCATAAATACAAATCCCAAATACAATGAGTAACAAAATACCATGTCTAATGAATATTTTCCGCATTTTAATTAGCCAATGATTAATTAGAAATTTCAAATATTTCTCATATCACTGCAAAAACACTGATACAAACACACACACATACTTTGGTACTTTATAATAAGCACTCACTCATACACACATACTTACTTATACACTAAAATATTTATGCAACGAACATGACATTGACATCTTTTGTGTTTGTATGAGTTTTGTGGAAAAATAATGATTTCAAAAATTCTATAGACATTTCACAAAAACCCAAACACAGGGAGGGAGAGAGCAACGAGGTTGAATCAAAAAGCTTTAACAATACTATTGATATTTCCATTCAAAATTATAGCACAGTTTTTAAAGGGAAACGGAAGTTGAAACAATGAAAATTAAAACAGCAGCAAAAAGCGAACAAACACACTTTGTAAAAGAAATTTGAGATTTTAATGAATGCCTGAATGAATGACACATGGCACAAGAAAAATGTTTTTAATTTGATTTGAACATACTTTCATTACTCTGGTAAATAAAATATGACGAATTTTCCCTTCAAATTAAAAACACAGGTAATTAATAAGTTTAAACAAATATAAATATTTGCGCTAATTTAAAAAAGCAAAAAAAAAAGAAATAAAACAGATAAATTGCTACAAATTATTTCCAAATGGTAACCACGGCAGCCAATTTATTTTTTACCTCTGACACCTTTATTAAAAAATATTTATACCAAACAAAAAAAGAACACATTATAAAGTTTTAAATTCAAGTTCCGAGAAACTTGTCAATGTATTAGTGAACGAGTACAAGCATGTTTTAAAAACATCATTAAAACCTCTCCAACAAAAACCGTATAAAAATATGATTTTATATGCAACATAAAATATTACTGTATTATAAAGTAACTAAGGTAACCAACTTTTTCTTTTATGTACGCAAATAAAAAAAAAAATAAAATAAACTACACAGATAGATAGAGAGATAGATAAAAAATATAAATGTATATATATGTAAGAATTGCCATTAAAATCTGTATGTAAAAACTCATCAAAAGCTACGGCTTAAAAGTTTTATGTTCAGTCAACCATTAAAAACGTATTTTACTATTACAACTCATCTCCATAACATCATCGAATAACGACAAAACCAAACTAACTTTAAGCGAGCAGGAGAAGGAAAACTAGGAAACATAAATCAAGTACTGGGAACGTGATTAATAGAACAGAACTAGAACAGAACTAGAACAGAACTAGAACAGAACTAGAACAGAACTAGAACAGAACTAGAACAGAACTAGAACAGAACTAGAACAGAACTAGAACAGAACTAGAACAGAACTAGAACAGAACTAGAACAGAACTAGAACAGAACTAGAACAGAACTAGAACAGAACTAGAACAGAACTAGAACAGAACTAGAACAGAACTAGAACAGAACTAGAACAGAACTAGAACAGAACTAGAACAGAACTAGAACAGAACTAGAACAGAACTAGAACAGAACTAGAACAGAACTAGAACAGAACTAGAACAGAACTAGAACAGAACTAGAACAGAACTAGAACAGAACTAGAACAGAACTAGAACAGAACTAGAACAGAACTAGAACAGAACTAGAACAGAACTAGAACAGAACTAGAACAGAACTAGAACAGAACTAGAACAGAACTAGAACAGAACTAGAACAGAACTAGAACAGAACTAGAACAGAACTAGAACAGAACTAGAACAGAACTAGAACAGAACTAGAACAGAACTAGAACAGAACTAGAACAGAACTAGAACAGAACTAGAACAGAACTAGAACAGAACTAGAACAGAACTAGAACAGAACTAGAACAGAACTAGAACAGAACTAGAACAGAACTAGAACAGAACTAGAACAGAACTAGAACAGAACTAGAACAGAACTAGAACAGAACTAGAACAGAACTAGAACAGAACTAGAACAGAACTAGAACAGAACTAGAACAGAACTAGAACAGAACTAGAACAGAACTAGAACAGAACTAGAACAGAACTAGAACAGAACTAGAACAGAACTAGAACAGAACTAGAACAGAACTAGAACAGAACTAGAACAGAACTAGAACAGAACTAGAACAGAACTAGAACAGAACTAGAACAGAACTAGAACAGAACTAGAACAGAACTAGAACAGAACTAGAACAGAACTAGAACAGAACTAGAACAGAACTAGAACAGAACTAGAACAGAACTAGAACAGAACTAGAACAGAACTAGAACAGAACTAGAACAGAACTAGAACAGAACTAGAACAGAACTAGAACAGAACTAGAACAGAACTAGAACAGAACTAGAACAGAACTAGAACAGAACTAGAACAGAACTAGAACAGAACTAGAACAGAACTAGAACAGAACTAGAACAGAACTAGAACAGAACTAGAACAGAACTAGAACAGAACTAGAACAGAACTAGAACAGAACTAGAACAGAACTAGAACAGAACTAGAACAGAACTAGAACAGAACTAGAACAGAACTAGAACAGAACTAGAACAGAACTAGAACAGAACTAGAACAGAACTAGAACAGAACTAGAACAGAACTAGAACAGAACTAGAACAGAACTAGAACAGAACTAGAACAGAACTAGAACAGAACTAGAACAGAACTAGAACAGAACTAGAACAGAACTAGAACAGAACTAGAACAGAACTAGAACAGAACTAGAACAGAACTAGAACAGAACTAGAACAGAACTAGAACAGAACTAGAACAGAACTAGAACAGAACTAGAACAGAACTAGAACAGAACTAGAACAGAACTAGAACAGAACTAGAACAGAACTAGAACAGAACTAGAACAGAACTAGAACAGAACTAGAACAGAACTAGAACAGAACTAGAACAGAACTAGAACAGAACTAGAACAGAACTAGAACAGAACTAGAACAGAACTAGAACAGAACTAGAACAGAACTAGAACAGAACTAGAACAGAACTAGAACAGAACTAGAACAGAACTAGAACAGAACTAGAACAGAACTAGAACAGAACTAGAACAGAAAAAGTAAGAGAGCTATATTCGGCTATGCCGAATCTTATTTAACCTCCACCAAATTATACTTTAAAATAAAAATTTTAATTATTTTTAGGTACTTTTTTTTCAAAATTTTGATTTAATTTTTAAAATTTAATTTTATAGCCTTATATACATTATTGCCTTATATACATCGCTGCAATGGACTTTGAAATATCTATTATTAGATATCCATATTGTCTATATTAATGACTTAGTAATCCAGATATAGATCAAAAATAGGCCAAAAATCGAGGTTGTCCCGGTTTTTTCCTTATATCTCAGCCATCTGTGGGCCAATTTTCTTGATTTTAAATAGCGACCGAGCCGGAAGAATTCCTGATATATTGATGTATCAATTATGTTTGTAAGTTATTTGGGGGCTACGGAAAGTTGATTTCAACATACAGACGGACATGAGTATATCGACTTCGCAATCTATAACGATCCAGAATATATATATTTTGTGGGGTCGCATTTGAAAAATGTAGAAATTACAAACGGAATGACAAACTTATATGTATATACCCTTGCGACTCATGGTGAAGGGTATAACTATAACAGAACTGAACTACAACAGAACTAGAACCAGTTTTGAACCCAAATATAGGCAACATTCCTTTTCTTTTCAATATACTCATATATTGTTTACCTTGAAAATGTTGTAGAGGGAATATGCTTATAACAAACAACAATAACAATGACATCGTAAGTAACAACAATGGCAGCAACAAAATTTTATATAAGGTAAACAACATTGACAACAACAGCAGCTGCAATTTGCAAAAGTTTTTTGGTTGACAAAACAAAATAAAAAAAAACACAACACACTCAAATGTGAAGCAAACACATAGATACAACACATACTCATTTTTGCAATTTTAAAATAGAGTAGAGGTATAGAAATATCAACATGTTGTTTTTCAAAAAACAAATAACAACAGCAAAAAACAAGCAGGAACAACAAGTTTATTTTAGTTGTTCTAATATCAAGTGTGTTGTTTGGGGGTATATTAACGAGAGTAGACGGGAAAGTTTTTTGCAAATTCTAAGCTGAATAAAGTTTTAGCAAAATCGGATAATGTTTAGAGATTGCACATTTTATTTGAAGTTTCGAGTTTAAAAAGTACTTTTCACTTGGGCTTATTATGTGTTAATTTAGAAACTTTGTAAAACTTAGCTTACATATGTTAGTTCTTTTAGTTCAACAGGTATTTGTGTTTACAAATTTCTGTTGCACAATTTTTTAATACTATCTTCCTTATTTTTGAAAAGTCTGTTAGGTCTGCCCTGTTTTTATTAACTTGTTATTTTATGTTCCCTATAACATTTTTAGTTTTTATGACTGTAGTGGTAACAGTGATGGTTGCCTGTAGGTGGTGCTGGTAGTAGCAATAGTCGTTTCTTGCTGCTATTCTGTTGTTTTGTCATTGCACATTTGTTGCATAATTAATGTATAAAATATAATTATCTTGAGAGCTTTATTTGCTTGTGATTGTGTGTGTGTGTGTTTGTTTGTAAGTTTTTATTTGAAAAATAACATTATTTTGCTTTTACAGTTCTCCTCAATACTCTTGTCTTGCTGTCTCTCACCCAATTGTGATCCTTTTTGCTGTATTGCCCTCGAATGTTGCCTGCAATTGTAGTTTTATTTATATTGTTATTGTTGCTTTCGTTGAAACTAAATGTTGTTTTTTTTTTTTTTTTTCTTCTCAACTGCACCCAAGTGTAATTTTTATTTTTATGGTATTTTGTTGTTGCTGTTTTTCTATCTCTCTCTCCCATTTAGTTGTTTATAGTTTTCTTACTTTGATGTAGCTAAAGAAAACAAATATACAAAAACAACTAAATACTACTACACATAAAGGGTCTTTCATTTAGCGCTGTGTTTGTGAGATATAATCGACATTTCTTTGAAATGCCATCACACAACATCGTGCAAATGTCCGCCATGATCCCTCCTCCGAAATGCAAAATTTTCCATGATTTTTGCTCATAAATCAGGCTGAATTTGGCCGATAGTTTGGGTTATGTTGGCTTTGAAGTCCGTTGTTTGGTTTTTGGCTTATTCCCATAGAAATGTGACTTAAAAATACCCAACAAGAAAAAGACTAACGGGGTCAAATCGCACGATCTCGGTGGCCAGTTAATATAACCTCCATGTGAGGTGACCATGCCCTCAAATCGCTCGTACAGAATGTCCAATGTTGCACGAGTTATGTGGCACGTAGAGCAGAACTGTTAAAACCACATGCCGTTGGTGTCCATATCATCCAGTGCAGGCGAAAATAAGTTGGAAAACATCGACCTAAAACGCTCGCTGTGCCTTGGCCATCGTAGTTCTCAAATAAATATAGACGTATTTTTTCGGTAAGCATTGGATGCTCTTGGATGTCATGTATATTGGTATCTTGCCAAAATCATCAGAAAGTGGAGCCCATTCAGCGAACACACGTATTTGTCTATGGTCGTTTACCTTCAGATCTTTTATTTTGTATGAGAACAGACCCACGTCACGATGCTATATGCGCAAGTTGTGGTCTGCCAAAGGCTGAGTTCTTGTGAGCTACGCGAAATCGACTGCCTTGGATTCTCCAGCACACTCTAACCGACAGCGGCGATGTTTTCGGCAGATCTTACGTTTCATGGTAGTACAGGTATCGTTTCATTGTTTAATGAACCTGTGGACTCAAATTTGTCCACCATAGTGCGAACAGTCCTCTCGCTAGGACGGTTATGGCGACTTGCAAATGTAGAAAAGCGAGCAGAGCATTGCCAAAACAGAATACGCATTTTGATAAAACAAATTTATAATTTGATAGTCTTGTTTGCCGATATGACTGCTCATGGTTATTCGGCAAAAAACTGAATAAATGACAGCACATTCGACAAATGTATCTTGAAAAATATAACTGCTATCAATTGTCAAAGCTCGCAAGCTCCTATTGGAAGAGCCTTTACAAAAATGAGGAGAGAAAAAAAACCTTGAGCATGAGAGTAAACGAGTCTGTACTTTTCTTTAATTTTTCTATAGTTCTAGCTAAATGTGTTCGTTTGATTGTACGACTATAAGTGAATCCACAATTATATATTAGAGTGGCACTAAATTTTGCAAATTTTGGATCTTCTCCAAAATATGCTCCATCATCTAAAAATCATATACAGAAAATTTAATACAGTTTAGAGGTTGTCTAGATAAATTAAAGTTTCGAGTTTGGGGTAAAATTTTTTTAAAATAAAAAAATTTTTTTTAATTCTAATAAATGCTGAATGGGGCCTCCAAAAATCAAATATTACCATTTCAACCTATCATAGGTTAGCTTTGAGGAGGCACCGATTTAAAATTCACAAATATCAAAGCAAATTTAATTTCAAAAGTGCAAAATTAGAGCCACCCTATTATACCTATACCAATATATGTCTGTGTTTGTTTGTTTACGTAAACAAAATGTCATTTTGATGGATTAGTTTTTGTTGGCATTTGATAAATTTGAGTATATGTCTCTTTTTTTCTTTCGTAATTGTTGTTTTTCATATAGTTGATTATATTTATTTAGGTATAGTTGCATACATATAAATATTAGTAGCAACAAAACAAAACAAAAAAGTAATTTTAATTTAATCAACAGTTGTTGCTGCTGTTGTTTGTAGTTGTTACTGTTATTTTTTTTTTTTTTGCATAGAGAATTTCAAATTAAATTAGTTTTTCTTTTAGATTATTAAAACCTAAAAAGACTTCTAATGTAGCTCAATTAAAAAAGAAATTATATTGTAAAAAATAGCAAGATATGATTCCATTTACTGTTTGTGTGCAGAAAATCTATTATCAAGCAATTAGTAACTTTTAAATGTTAATTTAGGGTACAAAATAAAAAACAATTAACGTTTTAATTGAATTTTTAACCCTGAATTAAGTTCTGTTCTAGTCCTAGTTCTAGTTCTGTTCTAGTTCTGTTCTAGTTCTGTTCTAGTTCTGTTCTAGTTCTGTTCTAGTTCTGTTCTAGTTCTGTTCTAGTTCTGTTCTAGTTCTGTTCTAGTTCTGTTCTAGTTCTGTTCTAGTTCTGTTCTAGTTCTGTTCTAGTTCTGTTCTAGTTCTGTTCTAGTTCTGTTCTAGTTCTGTTCTAGTTCTGTTCTAGTTCTGTTCTAGTTCTGTTCTAGTTCTGTTCTAGTTCTGTTCTAGTTCTGTTCTAGTTCTGTTCTAGTTCTGTTCTAGTTCTGTTCTAGTTCTGTTCTAGTTCTGTTCTAGTTCTGTTCTAGTTCTGTTCTAGTTCTGTTCTAGTTCTGTTCTAGTTCTGTTCTAGTTCTGTTCTAGTTCTGTTCTAGTTCTGTTCTAGTTCTGTTCTAGTTCTGTTCTAGTTCTGTTCTAGTTCTGTTCTAGTTCTGTTCTAGTTCTGTTCTAGTTCTGTTCTAGTTCTGTTCTAGTTCTGTTCTAGTTCTGTTCTAGTTCTGTTCTAGTTCTGTTCTAGTTCTGTTCTAGTTCTGTTCTAGTTCTGTTCTAGTTCTGTTCTAGTTCTGTTCTAGTTCTGTTCTAGTTCTGTTCTAGTTCTGTTCTAGTTCTGTTCTAGTTCTGTTCTAGTTCTGTTCTAGTTCTGTTCTAGTTCTGTTCTAGTTCTGTTCTAGTTCTGTTCTAGTTCTGTTCTAGTTCTGTTCTAGTTCTGTTCTAGTTCTGTTCTAGTTCTGTTCTAGTTCTGTTCTAGTTCTGTTCTAGTTCTGTTCTAGTTCTGTTCTAGTTCTGTTCTAGTTCTGTTCTAGTTCTGTTCTAGTTCTGTTCTAGTTCTGTTCTAGTTCTGTTCTAGTTCTGTTCTAGTTCTGTTCTAGTTCTGTTCTAGTTCTGTTCTAGTTCTGTTCTAGTTCTGTTCTAGTTCTGTTCTAGTTCTGTTCTAGTTCTGTTCTAGTTCTGTTCTAGTTCTGTTCTAGTTCTGTTCTAGTTCTGTTCTAGTTCTGTTCTAGTTCTGTTCTAGTTCTGTTCTAGTTCTGTTCTAGTTCTGTTCTAGTTCTGTTCTAGTTCTGTTCTAGTTCTGTTCTAGTTCTGTTCTAGTTCTGTTCTAGTTCTGTTCTAGTTCTGTTCTAGTTCTGTTCTAGTTCTGTTCTAGTTCTGTTCTAGTTCTGTTCTAGTTCTGTTCTAGTTCTGTTCTAGTTCTGTTCTAGTTCTGTTCTAGTTCTGTTCTAGTTCTGTTCTAGTTCTGTTCTAGTTCTGTTCTAGTTCTGTTCTAGTTCTGTTCTAGTTCTGTTCTAGTTCTGTTCTAGTTCTGTTCTAGTTCTGTTCTAGTTCTGTTCTAGTTCTGTTCTAGTTCTGTTCTAGTTCTGTTCTAGTTCTGTTCTAGTTCTGTTCTAGTTCTGTTCTAGTTCTGTTCTAGTTCTGTTCTAGTTCTGTTCTAGTTCTGTTCTAGTTCTGTTCTAGTTCTGTTCTAGTTCTGTTCTAGTTCTGTTCTAGTTCTGTTCTAGTTCTGTTCTAGTTCTGTTCTAGTTCTGTTCTAGTTCTGTTCTAGTTCTGTTCTAGTTCTGTTCTAGTTCTGTTCTAGTTCTGTTCTAGTTCTGTTCTAGTTCTGTTCTAGTTCTGTTCTAGTTCTGTTCTAGTTCTGTTCTAGTTCTGTTCTAGTTCTGTTCTAGTTCTGTTCTAGTTCTGTTCTAGTTCTGTTCTAGTTCTGTTCTAGTTCTGTTCTAGTTCTGTTCTAGTTCTGTTCTAGTTCTGTTCTAGTTCTGTTCTAGTTCTGTTCTAGTTCTGTTCTAGTTCTGTTCTAGTTCTGTTCTAGTTCTGTTCTAGTTCTGTTCTTGGTCTGTTCTCTTCTTTAGTTCTCTTCTTTAGTTTTTTTTTATATTTTCTTCCTTAATATCCAAAACAATCGCCCTTATGTAGCCCCTTGCTCATAAATAATTCGATAATTCCCTGTGGATATATACAAGCACATATATAGCTATTTTTAAGTGGTTTAGCAATAAAAACTCATATAAACGCAGCAGGTGAAAATCACCTAAATAGCCAAAAGCTTAATATAAAACTAAAAAATTCAAAAATATAACAATTTGAAAGGATTTGAAAATAAAACGTTAAAAAAACATAAAATATGAAAGCAATAAAAATTGTTTATTAAATATAAACGTGTATTTATAAATAAAAATTAGTTTCACTTGATTTGTGTTGGTTTTTGTTAGTAAAATTGTTTATTTGTAGAAAAAAAACCCTATGAGTCATATTTAATTAAACTGCAATTTTTACATCAATTACGAAAATAATTTAATCAACCAAAAACAACATATAAATATAAAAAATAATATTGTTTAATGTTTTTTCTTTTGATATGTATGTAAATATATATATTGCAAATAAATTGTTTGTAAATTAAAGTTTGATTATGATCTTTCTTTTTAATTTGCACAAATATTTAATAAAATTTTTGTTTTTATATTCGTATATCAGCACACACACACATACACACGCGAGCCTTGTCCCAAACACAGGTGTATTTGTGTTTGAGTGTTCGAAAAGGGTGAGTTTATTGCATTTAACAAAACAAAATAAAAGTAAACCTATACTGACATGGGTTTAATTTAAATAAAATTAATTTTTAAATGCAATTTCTATGCAAACGTAATAAACATGCATGAAATGTATGAATGAATGAATGAATGAACGAACGACTGGACAATCATATAAACGAAATTGTGAAAAATATAAAAATTGATATGAAAATAAATAAATGTACACACACACACTCAAACACACACTGGCATATACAATTCATACAGAACATACAAGTAAAAGCCGCACATTGATTTTATTAAAAAAGACATTTATATCAGGCATTTCAGCAAATAAACAAAACAAATAAAAATCCAATAATATGGGGGAGTTTTATATTCAACCATATGTCTTTTAATAGTACAAATTTTAGTTCACTGACATATCATTTTGTTGCCCAGACTTAGCTTTAATTGTAGTCCTTTATACAGTACATATTTAGCTTTATTCGTGTATATAGCTATACAGTCAATATTTGAAGGTCGTAGATCACTGCCCTTCAGTCGTATATATTTATACAAGCCAGATTTGGCTTCATTCTTAGATTTTTATACAGTCCATATTTGAAATTATACAGTCCAGATTTAGCTTCAATAGTACATCTCCTTGCAATCCAAATTTTACTTCAATAGCAGACATTTAGGTTGAATCGTCTAAGGATCATACAGTCCACATTTTTCTTTAATCTAAAACGTTTATACAGTCCACATTTAACTTCAATCATGGAACTTTATACAGTCCACATTTAGCATTCATCGTACATCTGTATGCAATCATAATTTAGCTTCAATATTGGATATTTAGACGGTCCACATTTACCTTCAATCGTAATTTTCTATACAGTTCTCAGTTCTTTATAAAGACGCCATTATGCTACATTTACAGGTCTTTATGACGCTTAAATAAAGCTTTTATAGTCCTAATTCTGATTAAATCGCAGTTCTTTAGACAGTCCTAATTTCGCTTTAATTGTAGTTGCTTATAAAGTCAATATTAGCTTCAATAGTAGTTCTTTATACAGTCCACATTTAAGTTAAATCTCAGTTCTTTATATAGACCAAATATAGATGCAATCGTGCTATTTTATACTGCTTCAACAGTAATTCTTAATATAGCCAAAATCTTGCCTCAGTCGTAGTTCTTTATACAGTCCAAATGGAGCTTCATTCGAAATTCTTATACAGTCCAAAATAGGCTTCAATCATAGTTCTTAATACAGTCCAAATTTGCCATTGATTTAGTTCTTTAGACAGTTCTAATTTCGCTTTAGTCGTATTTATTTATACAGTCCTAATTTATCTTCAATCGTTGTTCTTTATACACTTCTAGTTTAGTTTCAATATCAGTTATTTATACTGTTTATACTGTTTAGTTTCAATCGCAGTTCTTCATACAGTGCAACTATTTATACAGTACCTAATTGGTTTAATTAACAGTTCCTTATACAGTTTTATTTTTGCTTGAATCCTAGTTCTGTATACAGTCTAAATTAAGCCACAGCTGTAGATATTTATTGAGTCATAATTTAGCTTCAATCACATTTTTGTATACAGTCCATATTAAGCTTCAATCCTTGAACTTTATACAGTCCTAATTTAGCTTCAATAGTATATCTTTAAACATTCCTCATTTAGTTTCAATATTGGAATTTTATACAGTCCACATTTAATTTAAAACACAGATTTTTATACAGTCCTTCAGCTTCAATCGTGTATCTTTAATCATTCCACATTTATCTTCAATATTGGAACTTTATACAGTCCACATTAGGTTAAATCCTGGAACTGTATACAGTCCACATTTATATTTAATCACATTTTTTTATACAGTCCTTCAGCTTCAATCGTGTATTTTTAAACATTCCACATTTAGCTACAATATTGGAACTTTATACAATCCACTTTTAGCTTAAATCCTGGTACTTTATACAGTCCACATTTAGATTTAATCACAGTTTTTTATACAGTCCTAATTTAGCTTCAAGAGTATATCTTTAAATATTCCACATTTATCTTCAATATTGGAACTTTATACAGTCCACATTTAGCTTAAATCCTGGAACTTTAGATTTAAATTTAATCACAGTTTTTATACAGTCCTAATTTAGCTTCAATCGTGTATCTTCCCCATTTATCTTCAATATTGGAACTTTATACAGTCCACATTTAGCTAAAAATCCTGGAACTTTATACAGTCCACATTTAAATTTAATCACAGTTTTTATACAGTCCTATTTTAGCTTCAATCGTATATCTTTAAACATTCCACATTTATCTTCAATATTGGAACTTTATACAGTCTACATTTAGATATAATCGCAGTTTGGTATACAGTTCTAATTTACCTTCCACCATAGTTCTTTATGTAGTCCAAATTCAACTTAAATCTTAGGTATATATACAGTCCAAATTAAGCTTCAATCTTAGATTTTTATACAGACCACATTTTGCATCAATCATAGATCTTTAGAGTCTACATTTACCTTCCATGATGGATATAATGCAACTTTCGTCGTAGTTCCTTATACAGTCCTAATTTATATTCAATCTTGCATCTTTATGCAGTCCAAATTTAGCTTCTATCCCAAAACTTTTTACATTTAACTTCAATTAGAGATTATCACTTATGTTTATATAACTGTCACTAAATTTTTATTGGTTTTTATGGTATTTTTACATCAAAGCTTTTTTTTCTACCAAACAAATTGTTTCTTTGAGCAATAAACAAAACTTAAACTTTATTAAAACTTGATGAAACAAAATTTCTTATTAATTTATTTCAATATATTCCTTACAAAATTTAAAATAATTTCAAAACTCCAATTTAGCTCAACAAATTCTAAAAAAACTTTAACCAAAATTTAATTAAAAATTTTGTTTAATATGAAATTTCCCATAAACACACACTCACACACGCAAACTGATAATAAATACACATGTATAAACAGATACTTGTGCATATAAAATACAAACAAACGAAATATTTTCAATAAATAAGTGAAATATCATATCATTGAGAATGCAGAATCCAAACACACACTTACATGCACAGACACACAGATACACCCATACAACTATACATTTATTAAATGCATGCATGCATTTATTTGGCAAATGAAAAGGGAGGGTGGGAGGTAGAGTGGACAAAACAGAAAACAAAATGTGCAATCGGTTGACAAGGAGTTGCAGCAGCAGCAACAGCTACAACAACAAGATGAACATGTGAACATCAACACACATAAACGTTGTCAAAAGTAAAACTTAAAAGTAAATATTGAATTTTCTCTGCACTAATACAATATCCCTGCACCCTGCCATGGCCAATAGTATTGATGATGCTCTGCCAAAGCGAAGGGCTGACTGTTGATGATCACTGTAGGTGTGTGTGTTTTTACTGCTGCCTGCCATTTCTGTTGTTGTTGTTGTTGTCCTGACTGTTTGCTGTGTTACAACAGTTGTTGCGTTCGGTTGTTAAGCAAATATTAATAATAAACATACAGTGAGCAAAAATTAATATTTTCCAATATTAAATATGCATGTATTTTTATTATTACTATTATTATTATTAATATTAATTTTATAGGTATCTGTGTGCAGTAGAAGTGTTATTATGTATTGTTTATTTTGTTTCATCAAATAAACATGTAATTTATATTGGGTTGATAACTAATAGATTTCGCATCAATCATATATCTTTATATACACCAAATGTATCATTAAATAAAGACCTTTAAACAGCCCATATTTAGCATCAATTATAGCTATTTGCATAGTTTAGGTTTGGCTTCAGAAGATGATCTTTTAAATCCAAAAATCTATTTAAGATAAATCATAGATTTTTATACAGTCCAAATTTAACATCGAACGAAGATCTTTATAGAGTCCAAATTTAATATCAATCGTTGATCTTTATATAATCCAAATTTAGAGCCAATGGTAGATTTTTATACAGTCCAAAATAAACAACAAGCTTAGATCTTCATCCAGTCCTAATTTAAGATAAAACGCAGATCTTCATACAGTACAAATTTAACATCAATCTTAGATCCTCATTTAAAACAACTCGTTGATCTTTATACAGTCCTAACTTAAAATAAATCGTAGATTTTTACACAGTCCTAATTTAAGATCAATCTTAGATCTTTATAGAGTGCAAATTTAATATCAATCGTTAATTTTTATTCTGTAAAGATTTCGCTTCAATCGCGAATCTTTATTCAGTCCAAATTTATCAGAAATCGTAGGTCTCTATTCAGTCCCGATTTGCGAACATTTATTCACTTCAAATTTATTGTCAGTAATAGAAATTTACACAGTCTAATTTAGCGACCAATCATTCAGCTTTATGCTGTCTATATTTATTATCAATTGTAGATCTTTATTCTATCCAGATTTAGCTTCAATTGCAGATAATTTTTTAGTCAAAATTTCACACTAATCGTAAGTATTTTACTGTCCACATTTAGCTTCAACAGCAAATCGTTATATAGTAAACATTTATGATCAATCGCATGAATTTAGTTAAATAGAATACGTTTATCAAAGTTCAAAATCATCACTAAACCAATATCTCTACACTCTCCAAATCCTGCAAAATGTTGCTTTAATTAAAGAAATTTATTCAATTCATATTTATCATCCATCGCAGATCTCTTAACTGTCCAAATTTAACATCAATTGTAAACCGTTATATAGGGCAAATTAAGCATAAATCGTTGATTTTTATACAGTAAACATTAATCGTAAATCGATATCTCTTTACAGTCCAAATCTATTATCAATCGTAGAATTTATACCGTCCAAAATTGTCATCAATCGTATATTTGTATACAGTTTAAAATTATGACAAATAATAGACTTTTATACAGTCCATAATTATCACAAATTGCAGATGTTTATACAGTCCATAATTATCACAAATTGTAAATTTTTATACAGTCCAAAATCGTTACCAATCATAGATTTTTATACAGTCCAAAACTATCATTAACTAGAGATTCTTATACAGTCCAAAATTATCACAAATATAAGATTTTCATAAATAATCAATCATATACTTTTATAAATTCCAAAATTATCACCAATCGAAAATTTTTATACAGTCCAAAAAATCATAGATTTTTATACAGTACAAAAAATTCATAGATTTTTATACAGTACAAAAAATTCATAGATTTTTATACAGTACAAAAATCATAGACTTTTATACAGTACAAAAATCATAGATTTTTATACAGTACAAAAAACATAGATTTTTATACAGTCCAAAAATCATAGATTTTTATACACTCCAAAAAAATCATAGATTTTTATACAGTACAAAATTATCATAAACCACAGATTTTTAAACAGTCCGAAATTATTAGTAATTGTTTGTTTTATACAGTCCAATATTGTAATCAATCATATACTTTTATACAGTCCAAATTTACCAACAAATGTTGTGCCTTATACAGTTCAAATGTAGCATCAATCGTAGGTTTTTATACAGTCCAAATGTACTATCAATCGTAAATCTTTATACACAACATAAAGGACAGCATCAACAAAGCACATCGGTGCTGGGCGCTATGTAGGAGAACCAAAGGCGCGAAATGGGAACTTAGTCCCACTATGACACACTGGCCTTATAAAAGCGTGATTAGACCAATTCAAACTTATGCTTCAATAATCTGATGGACTTCTTTGGACAAAAAGTGTAATATAAAACAACTACAGGGAGTTCAGCATACATGCTGCTTAGGTATAAGTGGGGTCATGAGTACTATGTCAACTAAGGCTCTAGATATTTCTCCTATTGAAACATATATTAGTTATGAGGCTTCACTTACAGCCGAACGGCTCTTAGCTTTAGGCGAACTGATCAAAGGCGGTTATAACACACGTCATCAATGCATACTTGACACATTAGAAGGGTTATATACAAACATCGGACGTGCCCGATCGCATACCAGACACAGAATCGAGAACTTTGAGACACTGATGCCAGATAGAATATCATGATCATACGGAGCATTAGAGCAAATACCCGAAGGAATCCCTGGCCGCTTGGGAATAATCGGCAACGAAAGAGCGATGTACTTGATTTTAAGGGAAGGGAACTCCAGGTAGTTAATCTGATGAACGCAAAACCATTCGACGCAACGAGGGCAGAATTAAAAATATGGACGAGTGAATCCCATAAGGCCGCTTGGAATAATGAAACGATGGGTAGAACCACAAAAATTCTATGGGGTAACGCTAACGAGAGCAGGACGAGAAGCCTCCTTAGAATGAGCAAGTCCGAGGTTAGTATGATGGTACGTATTCTAAGTGGACACACAGGATTACGGGCACAACTACATAAAATTGGACTGGCAAATTCAGACGAATGTTTAGCATGTGGAGAGGACAGTGAAACTCTTGAGTACTTTCTTTGTCATTGCCAGGCTTTCTTCAAAATTACATCAAAATATCTAGGGTGGGATATTATTACGGATATAATATCCCTCACGAACACTGATTGGAAAATTGTTAAAAATTACGTTCAGGAAACTGAGTTTCTTAACATCAGACGATAATACCTTCATAGACCATTTTTTACCAAAAAAAATCCATGAAAAGGAGCGTATAGCAGGCTTGGTAGTGGCCTAGGTATATTTTCTTCGGATTTGATGTAGCATACATCCTCCTATCAACCTAACCTAACCTTATATAGATGAGATTTCGGTTCTTTTGCAATATTCCTCATAAATAGTAGACCTTAACAAAGTCTAAATTTATTATAAATCATATTCATTTATTCTGTCAACATTTATCATCAATTTTAGATCTTTATACAGTACAAATTATTCCAAGTTCATCTCAATTAATATATCTTTTAACAGTCCAAAATTATTAGCAATCGTAGATCATTATTCAATTCAAATTAATGATCAGCCATATTTAGCTGCAATAAAGGATCTTCATATAGTTCAAAATGATCATGAATGGTATTTCTTTATACCGTCAAAATTTATCATCAATAGTACAACTTTTTCCACTATAAATTTATCGTCAATTGTAGATGTTCATGGAGGCCAAATTTATAACAAATTTTAGATCTTTATACGGTTCAAATTTCTCATCAATAAAAGATCTTAATATAGTCTCAATTTACGATTAAACAGAGATCTTTAGACAATCCTAAGTTAACAAAATTCATTATTAATCGCAAGTTTTTATATAGCTGAGATTTACCTTCAATCGCAGATCTTTTTACAGTCCAAATGTAACCAAATTTATTACCAATCGTGGATCATTTTATACTTGAGATTTAGCTTCAGAGCTATCATCAATCGTTTATTTGTATATAGTTGAGTTTTAGCTTCATTTGTTTATCTTTATGTAACTGAGATTTAGCTTCAATCGTAGATCCTTATGCAGCTAAGATCTACCTTCAATCGAAGATCATTAGGTAACTAAGATTTAGTTTCAATCTTAGATCTTTATGTAGCTGATCTCTAGTTTCAATCGCAGATCTTTATACAGCCTAAATTCAGCATCAACTGTAGGGGTTTACACAGTCCAAATTTTGCTTCAGTTGTTAGTATTTAGATCTTTATGTAGCTGATCTCTAGCTTACATCGCAGATCTTTATGCGGCCTAAATTTAGAATCAACTGTAGAGGTTTATATAAACCAAATTTTACTTCAGTTGTTAATATCTATGCTTTTGAGAATAAGCTTCAATTGTACATCTTTATACAGATGAGATTTTTTTCAATCGTAAATCTTTGTACAGCTGATATTTTATATTATTGAATATATATTTATACAGTTCATATTTTTATGTAAATATGCCTTCAAAAGTTTTACAAGATTTTTGGTTTTATCATATTTTAACTCACATGTTATTAAGTCAATTCAAAATGAAACTGTATGCCTTTTTTTGCGTATCATCAAATATTGAAAACAAATAATAAATTTCCATATAATCAGACAAGTATTTAATAAATCCTTTTTTGAAAGCAAACACATACTTCTTTATACAAACACACACACTCACACACACATATATCGATAGCCATACATATACTCAAACAAGCAACACATTTTGCAATTTCAATCAAAGGTAAAAGACTTCTTTATATCATTTACTTACATACAGATATTGCTCGATATTACTGCTGGGTTTTTTCCACAATATTCAGGCAGCAGCTACTATTCTCATACTTTTTCTATCTCTCTCTGTCTTTCTCTGTAAATAAAAAATAAGAGTTTATCAGTGTATTTATTTATAGAAAGCATACATACACATTTAACTATTACAGATACATATACCATGAGCCTAAAAAGTTATTAAACACCAGAGAACTTAAGAATAATGAAAATTATAAAAAAAGCTTGAGTTTGAGGCAGATTAAACCAAATATCAGGTTTTATGATACAAAAAGGTTTCAAACAATAATACAAGTCTGGGGTGTTTATTAACTTTTAAGGCCCACAGTGAATTGAGTATTTGTGCGTAAGAGTGCTGGATGCATACTTGTTTAAATAAAGATGCATGTTGTTTATTTGTTTACGGTATGAACAAATATTAATAAAATCTTTCTTGAAATATTGAATCAAAGTGTAGGGAATTATAGGAGTCTCTCTGTGTGTATGTGTCACTTTATGGGCATGAGTTTATGCCAGTTGAAAGGAAAGCAAAAAATTACTAGCAATTTGTGTTTGTTTTTTTTTTCTTTCTCAGCGTATGCATGGTTGAAGTTGTCAAAGTAAAAATTCTTTAGAATTGCACAGTAGAAAACAGTATTTGTATTATATACATCAAGAATGGGTACAAGAAAAAAAAAAATAAAGAAAAAACTTTGAAACGCCTTTGAAGTTTATATTTCTTAGAAAATTAAAAGGAGCACAAATTTATACAACAATAATAATATAGCCATGTTAAAGAACATAAAAACAGGTGTATTAAGAACTTTTTTTTTTTTTCTTTTTAGAAATATAATTTGATGAGTACTTGAGACTTAAATGATTTGATTGTTAAAATTAATATTAAAGTCTGATTAATGTTAGAAATAAGTAGTAGAAAATAATAAATGGTGGTTGTAATAAAACCTAGCTACAGCTAAAGTATGGGTACATTGGATAAAGGTTAACATTTTTATAGTTATTTTTAAGTGAAGTCCACTCACTGCCTTTCAATGTACTTATCTATACGTATACTTAATATTTTCTAACAATTTAATTTAATATTAAGTATACGTTCAGGTAAGTAAATTGTATTAGAGAATATTAGAGATTTTTTTTTATACCCTTCACCATGAGTGGCAAGTTTGTCATTCCGTTTGTAATTTCTACATTTTTCATTTGCGAATATATAGAATATATATTCTAGATCGTTATAGATAGCGAAGTCGATATAGCCATGTCCGTCTGTCCGGCTGTATGTTGAAATCAACTTTCCGTAGCCCCCAAATAACTAATAAACATAATCGATACAACAATATATCGGGAATTCTTCCGGCTCAGTCGCTATTAAAAATCGAGAAAAAAAAAAATTTGAAAAAAATTGAAAAAAAAATTTGAAAAAAATTAAATCAAAATAATTCCGAAAAAAAAATTGAAAACAATTTTGAAAAAAAAAAATTTTTTAAATTTTAAAAAACAGTTTTGAAAAAAAAAATTTAAATTTTTAAAAAAAAAATTAATTTTGTTTACCTAAAAATATTTAAAATTTTTATTTTAAAGCATAATTTCTCTTACTTGTTAGATTTCAAAGTGTGCCGAGTTGAATATTGTGACACCAGGTCTAAAAGTTAAGTAATGATAATTTTAGCCAAATCAACCAACGATTTCGGGACGAGCATTGATGTAAAATGTCAGATATATGCAAAATTTTACTATTTATGTGAAATGAACTTGTGCAACTCCTTAACTTTCTGCATTATTTTACAGAAATATGTGTTATTATTTATATTAATGAAAGTTAGTGTAAAAAAATCTATATCTCCTTTTGGTCCAAATGACCCAAATGTATTATCACTAAAATTTGGAAAAACTGCAAATTTTTCAGTTTTTATAAAAATATTGCTACTAAATAAATACTTTTGCAACTAAATGCAAGAGAATCGAAATCTGTACATAATTGACCTTGTAATGAGATATAAATGACCAAAATTGCTTAGAAAATGTTAAAGTTATTACAAGTTCCCCAGACCACTAACGTGTCTCAGGCCACTTGAACAAGAAATTTAGGAAAAAAGTAAAATATTTTAGGAAATATTAAAATGAAATGTAATTATACCCTTCCGTGAGAATGGTATATATAAATTTGTTATTCCGTTTGTAATTTCTACAATATAATTTTCCGACTCTATAAAGTATATATAGTCTGAATCCTTATAGATAGCGGAGTCGATTTAACCATGTCCGTCTGTCCGTCTGTCTGTTGAAATCAATTTTCTGAAGACCCCAGATATCTTCGGGATCCAAATCAATAATTCTGTCAGACATGCTTTCGAAAAGTTTCCTTTTTAAAATCAGCAAAATCCGTCCATAAATAACGGAGATATGGGCAAAAATCCGAGATAACCTCTATTTTCGGCCTATTTTTTTTATCTATATCTCGATTACTAATTCATAAATATAGACAATATGGATATCTAATGATAGATATTTCAAAGTCCATTGCAACGATGTATATAAGGCTATACAAAGTTGGACTTACAATGAGTCAAAATCGGAAAAAATATTTTTTAACCCGAATTTTTTTTTCACAAAAAATATTCTTTTGTCATAAATTATTTTCACTAATAAATTTAAAAACTATTTTTAAAAATATTTGGAAAAAACTTTTAAAAAATTATTTTGAAAAAAAAAAAAATATTTAAAAAATTTTTCACTAATAAATTTAAAAACAAATTGGAAAAAACTTTTAAAAAAATATTTTGAAAAAAAAAAAAAAAATATTTAAAAATTATTTTTTTTAATTTTATTTTAAAGTATAATTTGGTGAAGGATATATAAGATTCGACCAAGATGAATATAGCTCTCTTACTTGTTTTTACTTAAAATATATCCGTATTTACTTGTATATGAATTTTTGACCTTGTAGGATACCGCTAACCTCTTTGCAGTTATGGCCAACAAAATTTATTTTTTTTAACGGCAGTTTGAAAACTCTATTTTAAAAAATTTTGTTAAACAAACTTCAGAATTTTTTGATCCTTGACATTGGGATTTATTGAAATTATAATAGTGAATAAAAATATGAAAACATTTTTATATATATAAGAATAAAAGAAAAATATATATTTTTTGAAAAAACCGGATAACTCCAATTTTTCATAAAGAAATGGTTAAATTAACGACCTGAGTAAAATTTTTATTTTTTTTTCCACAAATGATTACTAAAGTTGCCTTAATTCTGTAAAATATAAAAACAAATTAACTCCATTTTTCCAAAAACCAGGTAACTGACATCGATTTTCGGTTTTAATGTTCAAAAATTTGTTCATTTCTGGTTCGAGGGGGTCGATTCTGGTTCTGTGAAACGGTGAAACATATTTTCATAGAGTTTCTGATTCTCGTTTAGTGAAAAAATTAAAAATTAATTCAAATGTTTTCATATGAAAAGAACAAGTGGAGTGAAAAATCATTAAAAGAACGGGAATCGGAATTGTAATTGTGAAATGATAATATGAAAAGTTCTCATGAAAACGAAAATGAAAAGTTTTTTTTTTATTTCACCAGAAATGTTTAATAATTAAAATTCATATTAAATAATTAGTAAAATATGTTTAAAACTTTAAGAGTGTTTTTCATGTGTTTTCAAAAAATGCAGTGCTCTAGTTTTTCCATACGGCCACGGATTTATAGATCTACTATTGAAGCGAAATCTCAGCAGTGTAAAGACTTGCAATAGATTGTTATTAACGATTTGAGTTTAGCTAAAATCGATTTTTTGGATCAAATCGATTTTAGCTAAGTAATCACAGATTGAGCTTTTTTTGTCTAAAATTGCGCTATTTACGAAGTTACTAACAATTTAAAATATTTTGTATAGTGATTTATACTTACATATACGTATACTTAATATTTAATTAAATTGTTAGAAAATATAACGTATACGCTATGTACTTTTCTACATAAGTATAGAGAATAATAGATCTAAGATTGAAGCGAAATTTCAGCAGTATAAAGATTTGCGATTGACGATAAATGTGGACTATATAAAGAACAACGATTGATGGTAAATTTAAACTTAAGATATTTGAGTTTTTTTCCACAAAAAATCGATTTTTGGTATAATATGAAAATTATCACAGAATGAGCTTATTTTACCTAAAATCGCAGTATTTGCGAAGTTTTGAACGATTTAAAATATTTAAGTTTTTTATACTAAAAATCGATTTTTGTTATAAAATATGAGCGATCACAGCTTGAGCTTGTTTTCTTTAAAATCACAGTACTAACGAAGTTATTAACGATTTAAAGTATTGGAGTTTTTTTTTTTAGTAAAAATCGTTTTTTGGTATAACATATGTGATCAAGATTAAACGTATTTGGCTTAAATTCGAAGTTATTAACAATTTAAGATATTTAATTATTTTTTGTAAAAATCGATTTTTGGTATAAAATTTGAATGACAACTGATTGAGCTTAATTTCCCTAAAATTTTATTTTTTACTAATAAAAATCGATTTTGATATAATATATGAGTGATTACAGATTTAAGATATAAAATAAGAGTAATCACAGATTTAGCTAATTTTTTTCTAAAATCGCGGTATTTACGAAGTTATTAATGATTTAAAATATTTTTTATAGTGATTTATACTTATATGAACGTATACTTAATATTTAATTAAATTGTTACCAAATATAACGTATACGCCACATACTTTTCTACATAACTATAGAGAATTATAGATTTACGATGGAAGCGAAATCCCAGTAGTAGAAAGATTTGCGATTGACAATAAATGTGAACTGCATAAAGAGCTACGCTTGATGGTAAATTTAAAATTAAGATATTTGAGTTTAAAAAAAAAAACGATTTTTGCTATAAAATAAAAGTGATCACAGATTAAGCTTATTTTTCCAAAAATGTCAGTATTTGCGAAGTTTTTTTATAATAAAATTCGGTTTATCTTTAATTGACGGTCTTAATTATAACCTGGCAAAGGCATATATATAACTTTGTCTTTCCTTTTGAAATTTCTACATTTTTCATTTACCACCCCACAAAGTATTCTGGATCGTTATTGATAGCGGAGCCATGTCCGTCTGTATGTTGAAATATACTTTCCGTAGCCCTCAAATAAATTACATACATGCTGCATACAGCAGTATAACCGATATATACCCGGTTCGGTTGCTTTTTCCGAGAAAATCGGCCCACAAATGACTGATATATAAGAAAAAGACCAGAACAATCTAGATTTTGTTCCTATTTTTTATCTATATGTGGATTACTAAGTCATTAATATAGACAATACAGATATCTAATGATAGATATTACAAATACTTAACGAGATAGTATGTCAGACCTACATGCGTCAAAAACGGGATAAATATTTTTTAAGCCGAAATTTTTTTTCAAAAACAAACTTTTTTGTCATCCATTTTTTTCACTAAAAAAACAAACAAAAAAAAAAATTAAAAAAAATTTTAAAATTTTGAAAAAAAAAATATTTAACATTTTTGAAAAAAAATTTTGTTCAGTAATAAAATCCAAAACAAACAAAAAAATTTAAAAATTTTGAAAAAAAAAATTTTAATTTTGAAAAAAATTAAAAAATTTTGAAAAAAAAAAAATTAAACATTTTTGAAAAAAATGTTTGCTATAAAATTTTGTTCAGTAATAAAATCAAAAACAAATTTTTATTTAAAAATTAAAAAGATAAATTTAATTTTGTTTTCCTAAAAATGAAGGGTATATAAAATTCGGCACAGCTTCAATCGTTGATGTTTTTTTTTTTTAACACGAACTACAGTAAATCATTTGATAAAAATGAAACTCTTGTCCAGCCTTCGTTTGACTTAGGATTATCTTTCCATGTTCAGCGGGGCTTCGGCATTTCGTAAACTATGAAACATGCTTTTCAAAATAGATTCGAAAATGTGTTTCGAAGTAAAGCTTTATGAAAAGATTTCAAGGAAGTGTGCTTTCCTCGTAACTATACTGACAATGAGCTAATCAAAATGTCTGACTGCCTTTGATAAAGACATAAATATTTAAGTGTAATGAATTGCTGAAAATTAAGTTTCAATTATACTCTTGTAGTTGTAATTATTGTAAGATATTACTGAACTACTTCTAGGTAATGTATATAGGCTAATGCAGTAGTCATACTATTGACACCATTAGTTTTCCAGAAATCTATTATCAGTAGTTAAGATTATTATTAAAAACTACTAAGTTCATCTCCTCCAAATTATTTCCAAAAGATAAATCATTTTACTACAAAATAGAGACAACCATATTTAACTGCAGTTTTTTATATAGCAAAGAAACTATGCTACATTACTACATGCTGATATTTTTCTTTATAAAATTTATCGTTTATAAGTAACAACACAAAATCATCAATAAAATTCTACTCAATGTGTGATGGCAAAAATAATGGAGATGCAGCAGCAGCTTCAGCAAACGGCATTGGCAACAGCAACACCAGCACCAGCAGAAAACAAAAAAATATGAACAACAACCTGCAAGTAATTGCATGGAAACCAAAATGGCAACCTTATGTTGCATGAACGCTCATGCTTTATGTGCTAGTGTGTGTGTGTCTAAGTAAACTTAACTATTTAATAGTATTTTTCACATGCATGTGTTCTCATATATTCAGCAACTTTGTTATGCTTCTTATAGGAATAACTGTGTATGAAAATCAAACATGTAGATGGAAATGATGTGGGTGGCAAACGAGGGAGGTTTGAAAATTGTATTTAGCATCAAAATTCTGCATAAATTTCGTTCCGGATATACTCAAGAGTGTTGTAGAACATTTCAGGGTCCAGCATTCTTATAAGTGGCATAAACATGGTCCAAAATCCATATCACATTTCCAGCCAACTTCTGACGTCTATAGCTACCCTATCTCCAAGACATCAACATTAAATTTCCCATTACGAAACTTATCTAACACCATCGTATTTTGTTTTTCTTTAAGAAAAGAAAGATTTTTATTCTTCTCGCTCATTTGATATTTTTATACAAAAATGAAGTTATAAAACTATAGTAAAACTATTTGTAAAATTCATTCAACTATAAATGTTTGAGTACTGCAAGAGAATATTTTGTATGCATCTCAAATAAATACACATTTTCTATAATACACTCACATACCCAGAAAAAGTTTTGCATAATAATGCTTTTACTTGTGTTACTCTATGGATGATTTTGTTAAACATATATAAAGCTGCTGCCGAAAAAGAAACTAAAGCAAGCTACTGCTGCAACAGCAGTTTGTAATACAGCTCGTCATACATTTACTATAAAGTTTTGTTGTAATATTATTCGTTTTTCTTTTCTTCTCAACATTCTTTGTTAAACATGAAAAATCAAACAAACTTGTAAAACACTGTTAGAAAAAAAAATAAACTCCTCATATTGCTTATACTTATATCAAACAAGCAAACATTTTCAATTCGTTTTCGTTCACTACCTCTATCTCTCAACACGCCGCTGCACTATATTAGTTGATGGTTTATGGTTACCAAGAAATTGATATCAATATATGAAAGTTTATCAATTTCCACAAAAAATAAATATTGATGATGATGATGATGATCAACAACATCTCATCCCCATCAACAGCACAATTCTATTTTCTACAAAGGGCTGCAGGTTTTATGAAAGATAGTAAAATATTGTCGATGATGATGTTGAAAATTTTGTTGCATTTATGTTTATGTCATGTTTGGATATTACTTTCATATAACTTCTTTTTCAGATTTTGCAAATATGGGAAGTAGTGAGGGAACATATGAATGTACATATACATACATGCAAAAAAACCCTGTAGCATAGTTAGAAATTCAATTTAATTTTAACTACGAAACCCTCGGTATAACTACATTTTTGTATATTTGGTGGCTTGAAGGTGAAATAAAGTAAATATTTGATTTTTGAAAAAATGGAAGAAATTCGTGGAAAAGGGTTGGATTTCAAAAGTTATAAGTAAATATGTTTAGGGGCGGAAAGGAAGATTCTATTCAATAATTCTGTTCTAGTTCTGTTCTAGTTCTGTTCTAGTTCTGTTCTAGTTCTGTTCTAGTTCTGTTCTAGTTCTGTTCTAGTTCTGTTCTAGTTCTGTTCTAGTTCTGTTCTAGTTCTGTTCTAGTTCTGTTCTAGTTCTGTTCTAGTTCTGTTCTAGTTCTGTTCTAGTTCTGTTCTAGTTCTGTTCTAGTTCTGTTCTAGTTCTGTTCTAGTTCTGTTCTAGTTCTGTTCTAGTTCTGTTCTAGTTCTGTTCTAGTTCTGTTCTAGTTCTGTTCTAGTTCTGTTCTAGTTCTGTTCTAGTTCTGTTCTAGTTCTGTTCTAGTTCTGTTCTAGTTCTGTTCTAGTTCTGTTCTAGTTCTGTTCTAGTTCTGTTCTAGTTCTGTTCTAGTTCTGTTCTAGTTCTGTTCTAGTTCTGTTCTAGTTCTGTTCTAGTTCTGTTCTAGTTCTGTTCTAGTTCTGTTCTAGTTCTGTTCTAGTTCTGTTCTAGTTCTGTTCTAGTTCTGTTCTAGTTCTGTTCTAGTTCTGTTCTAGTTCTGTTCTAGTTCTGTTCTAGTTCTGTTCTAGTTCTGTTCTAGTTCTGTTCTAGTTCTGTTCTAGTTCTGTTCTAGTTCTGTTCTAGTTCTGTTCTAGTTCTGTTCTAGTTCTGTTCTAGTTCTGTTCTAGTTCTGTTCTAGTTCTGTTCTAGTTCTGTTCTAGTTCTGTTCTAGTTCTGTTCTAGTTCTGTTCTAGTTCTGTTCTAGTTCTGTTCTAGTTCTGTTCTAGTTCTGTTCTAGTTCTGTTCTAGTTCTGTTCTAGTTCTGTTCTAGTTCTGTTCTAGTTCTGTTCTAGTTCTGTTCTAGTTCTGTTCTAGTTCTGTTCTAGTTCTGTTCTAGTTCTGTTCTAGTTCTGTTCTAGTTCTAGTTCTAGTTCTGTTCTAGTTCTGTTCTAGTTCTGTTCTAGTTCTGTTCTAGTTCTGTTCTAGTTCTGTTCTAGTTCTGTTCTAGTTCTGTTCTAGTTCTGTTCTAGTTCTGTTCTAGTTCTGTTCTAGTTCTGTTCTAGTTCTGTTCTAGTTCTGTTCTAGTTCTGTTCTAGTTCTGTTCTAGTTCTGTTCTAGTTCTGTTCTAGTTCTGTTCTAGTTCTGTTCTAGTTCTGTTCTAGTTCTGTTCTAGTTCTGTTCTAGTTCTGTTCTAGTTCTGTTCTAGTTCTGTTCTAGTTCTGTTCTAGTTCTGTTCTAGTTCTGTTCTAGTTCTGTTCTAGTTCTGTTCTAGTTCTTTAATTTTGTATATATATTTATTTGGGCTCGCAAAAAAATCTGTATATATAATTTTTTTTGGATTTTTTTTCGCCTTAAATTCCATGGTCTTTTTCTTGAGCCCATAAGTGACATCAAACATCATTAAAAGCTTTCATGTGTAAGGGAAATATGAAGCATTGGCGAAAAAGAACCCACACAGACACACGAGATGAAATTGCAATTTTTATCATGTAACAAAAATGCACCCTGCGGTCACAAACAATAACCATACAGTAACACAAAAGTCATCGATGGCATGATGAGACAGGGTGGTGTGTTGGTAGATGCAGGGGGGGATGTTACAATTTTTGTCCACATCATCATCCTCATCCTTACATTAAGCAGTCCAGGCACGTTTTTAACTCATACTAAAGTACATATAAAAAAATTACTACACAACTACAATGTAGAAATGAAAAACTGCTACTTTCGTATGCTGCTGATGACAGGGCTGGCTATGTGATGTTGGCTTTGCTGTTGCTATTACTGCAAGAGCTGCTATACTGTTGCTACTGTTTGTATTTGTAGCTGATTGTCGTAGCTGTGTGCTGTGTGTATTGTGTCGTTGGGTGAGTGTGTGTGTGTTTGTGTAAGTGGGGATGTATGTGTGTTGACTGTTGAGCATCAAAAGTGATTAATGCATGTGGCAAATGCATTAAATTTTCTTTTAAATGCATTACAATTTTACGAAAACACACACAAAAACCAAACACATGTATAGATATGTGTATAATACAAATTTAAACACATGTAGCTAATGCGAGGGTTGTTAAAAAATATTTAAATTTTATATCAATTATTCTTCATTAAACACTCTAGAGATAGGAGTTTATTGTTGGAACTGAAAAACATTAAAAATTATTTAAATTATCTGTTCTATAGGAAGAAGCTGCTTTGCAGATGACCTTCATTTACTAACTATTCCTCGCATAGAAATTTTTCCATTTCTCCTATCATCATTGGCTAAAGAAGCTTTACATTTTGTGTTTTATTCATTTATTCACACATATAATCATACACTCACACCCTTTTATATATTTTTAGAGCAGAGTGTGAGTGGTGGTATAGTATTATCATTGCCTTCATTTCAGATACAGCAGTTATTATAGTATTTATTCCTCTTTCGTTTTTACTTCTGTTCAAGGATAGTTTACATATGAAATTTTCACAAAAAAAAAAAAAAACTACAAGTTTTATTTTCACAAAATGCATTAGTTTTTATGCGAGTGAGAGTGTGTGTTTTTAACTCTACTAACAATAATATTTGACACATAGCGTGAGCTTGATGTATAAGTGTAAAATTGTACGCTTTTTTTAATCTCACTGAACAGGTCAAAATTATAGCAAACAGAGCTGTTTTCTATAGAAAACTTCACTGTGAAACAGAGATGTTTTCTATAGAAAACTTCACTGTGAAACAGAGATGTTTTCTATAGAAAACTTCACTGTGAAACAGAGATGTTTTCTATAGAAAACTTCACTGTGAAACAGAGATGTTTTCTATAGAAAACTTCACTGTGAAACAGAGATGTTTTCTATAGAAAACTTCACTGTGAAACAGAGATGTTTTCTATAGAAAACTTCACTGTGAAACAGAGATGTTTTCTATAGAAAACTTCACTGTGAAACAGAGATGTTTTCTATAGAAAACTTCACTGTGAAACAGAGATGTTTTCTATAGAAAACTTCACTGTGAAACAGAGATGTTTTCTATAGAAAACTTCACTGTGAAACAGAGATGTTTTCTATAGAAAACTTCACTGTGAAACAGAGATATTTTCTATAGAAAACTTCACTGTGAAACAGAGATATTTTCTATAGAAAACTTCACTGTGAAACAGAGATGTTTTCTATAGAAAACTTCACTGTGAAACAGAGATGTTTTCTATAGAAAACTTCACTGTGAAACAGAGATGTTTTCTATAGAAAACTTCACTGTGAAATAGAGATGTTTTCTATAGAAAACTTCACTGTGAAACAGAGATGTTTTCTATAGAAAACTTCACTGTGAAACAGAGATGTTTTCTATAGAAAACTTCACTGTGGAACAGAGATGTTTTCTATAGAAAACTTCACTGTGAAACAGAGATGTTTTCTATAGAAAACTTCACTGTGGAACAGAGATGTTTTCTATAGAAAACTTCACTGTGAAACAGAGATGTTTTCTATAGAAAACTTCACTGTGAAACAGAGATGTTTTCTATAGAAAACTTCACTGTGAAACAGAGATGTTTTCTATAGAAAACTTCACTGTGAAACAGAGATGTTTTCTATAGAAAACTTCACTGTGGAACAGAGATATTTTCTATAGAAAACTTCACTGTGAAACAGAGATGTTTTCTATAGAAAACTACACTGTGAAACAGAGATGTTTTCTATAGAAAACTTCACTGTGAAACAGAGATGTTTTCTATAGAAAACTTCACTGTGAAACTGAGCTGTGTTCTATAGAAAATTGCACTCTGAAACACTGAAATTTTAAATCATAAAATTGCTGCTACATCTTCGACCTCTTCTGTAGTTGCTTTTATTGTTTGACAATACATTTAAGCATGACTATGAGAGTTTTATTTTCAAAAAATAAAACCAGTCAACACTTTTACAAACATACAACACACACACACTGACTAGCACTTACATACATAAACTAACAGCAACATTGATGTATGACTTTTTAAGCATCAGGTGTTTTATTATCGAAACGAAGGCCAACACTTTAAATACATTTATGCAACAAACTTTATCTCTCAAATATTGATACAGTTGTACAGCCATGTAGCCTGTCGCCTGGTGATGTGTTGACAACATCAACATCTAGCAAATTATATGCTGCTGCTAACAATGTTGTCATTATAAATTAGCGAAAGTTTAGTTTACACTTTATAGTTTTCTTTTTTCCACCCATCAAACGCCCCTTGCTAATATTTTTAAGCAAACAAAAAAAAAAAAAAAAACATAATTTTCTTTAGTTCCTTTAGTTCTTTTTAAAAAAATTTCAAGTTCTACAAAAAAAATCGCTAGTTTCAATGTTTTCCTTTTTGTTTTCTAGAAAATTTATAGTAAAGTTTTTAATTACTTTGGCTGGCTAATGATGTTGGCCAACAGCAGCCAGCACCTAAAACATGACAATTATGGCCGCCAATGTGAAAATATTAAACAATAATTATAAAGAAAAATATGCAAATAAAACTAATAGGAACAAGTTTCACTTGAAAAAATCTTTCTAGTTTAAATAGAAATTATGAAACTGGAAAAAAATAAAGCATACTTTAAAGAATTTAAATTTTTTACAATAAGTCTAATAACTTTCTTATGTTTCTTTCTTTGCAGGTAAATATTTTAATTATTTTCATAACAATTTTAAATGGAAATCAATTTTTAGAGGGGTAAGTTTGGAAAAATGTTGGTATTATGACACAAATGCAGTAAGAATTCCAATGTTCTATAGAAAATGTTTCTATTTCCAAGAGAAAATTTTCTATAGAAAATGTGTCTCTTTCCAAGAGAAAATTTTCTATAGAAAATGTGTCTCTTTCCAACAGAAAATTTTCTATAGAAAATGTGTCTCTTTCCAAGAGAAAATTTTCTACAGAAAATGTGTCTCTTTCCAAGAGAAAATTTTCTATAGAAAATGTGTCTCTTTCCAAGAGAAAATTTTCTATAGAAAATGTGTCTCTTTCCAAGAGAAAATTTTCTATAGAAAATGTGTCTCTTTCCAAGAGAAAATTTTCTATAGAAAATGTGTCTCTTTCCAAGAGAAAATTTTCTATAGAAAATGTGTCTCTTTCCAAGAGAAAATTTTCTATAGAAAATGTGTCTCTTTCCAAGAGAAAATTTTCTATAGAAAATGTGTCTCTTTCCAAGAGAAAATTTTCTATAGAAAATGTGTCTCTTTCCAAGAGAAAATTTTCTATAGAAAATGTGTCTCTTTCCAAGAGAAAATTTTCTATAGAAAATGTGTCTCTTTCCAAGAGAAAATTTTCTATAGAAAATGTGTCTCTTTCCAAGAGAAAATTTTCTATAGAAAATGTGTCTCTTTCCAAGAGAAAATTTTCTATAGAAAATGTGTCTCTTTCCAAGAGAAAATTTTCTATAGAAAATGTGTCTCTTTCCAAGAGAAAATTTTCTATAGAAAATGTGTCTCTTTCCAAGAGAAAATTTTCTATAGAAAATGTGTCTCTTTCCAAGAGAAAATTTTCTATAGAAAATGTGTCTCTTTCCAAGAGAAAATTTTCTATAGAAAATGTGTCTCTTTCCAAGAGAAAATTTTCTATAGAAAATGTGTCTCTTTCCAAGAGAAAATTTTCTATAGAAAATGTGTCTCTTTCCAAGAGAAAATTTTCTATAGAAAATGAGTCTCTTTCCATGAGAAATTTTCTAAAAAAAATTTCTCTTGAAAAGAGACTCTTTTTCTCTGTGTCTCTCTTCAAGAGAAATTTTCTATAGAAAATGTGTCTCTTTCCAAGAGAAAATTTTCTATAGAAAATGTGTCTCTTTCCAAGAGAAAATTTTCTATAGAAAATGTGTCTCTTTCCAAGAGAAAATTTTCTATAGAAAATGTGTCTCTTTCCAAGAGAAAATTTTCTATAGAAAATGTGTCTCTTTCCAAGAGAAAATTTTCTATAGAAAATGTGTCTCTTTCCAAGAGAAAATTTTCTATAGAAAATGTGTCTCTTTCCAAGAGAAAATTTTCTATAGAAAATGTGTCTCTTTCCAAGAGAAAATTTTCTATAGAAAATGTGTCTCTTTCCAAGAGAAAATTTTCTATAGAAAATGTGTCTCTTTCCAAGAGAAAATTTTCTAAAGAAAATGTGTCTCTTTCCAAGAGAAAATTTTCTATAGAAAATGTGTCTCTTTCCAAGAGAAAATTTTCTATAGAAAATGTGTCTCTTTCCAACAGAAAATTTTCTATAGAAAATGTGTCTCTTTCCAACAGAAAATTTTCTATAGAAAATGTGTCTCTTTCCAAGAGAAAATTTTCTATAGAAAATGTGTCTCTTTCCAAGAGAAAATTTTCTATAGAAAATGTGTCTCTTTCCAAGAAAAGTTTTCTATAGAAAATGTGTTTCTTTTCAAAAGAAATTTTCTATAGAAAATGTTTGTCTTTTGAAGAAAAATTTTCTATAGAAAAAGTGTCTGTTTTCAAAAGAAATTTTCTGTAGAAAATGTGTCTCTTTTCAAGAGAAATTTTCTACAGAATATGAGTCTCTTTTCAAGAGAAAATTTTCTATAGAAAATGTGTCTCTTTCCAAGAGAAAATTTCTATAGAAAATGTGTCTCTTTCCAAGAAAAGTTTTCTATAGAAAATGTGTTTCTTTTCAAAAGAAATTTTCTATAGAAAATGTGTCTCTTTCCAAGAGAAAATTTTCTATAGAAAATGTGTCTCTTTCCAAGAGAAAATTTTCTATAGAAAATGTGTATCTTTCTAAGAGAAAATTTTCTATAGAAAATGTGTCTCTTTCCAAGAGAAAATTTTCTATATAAAATGTGTCTCTTTCCAAGAGAAAATTTTCTATAGAAAATGTGTCTCTTTCCAAGAGAATGTGTCTCTTTTCAAGAGAAATTTTCTTCTAAAAAATTTAATAAAAAATTAAATGAGATTTCATTTAAATTATATTCAAATATTTATTTCCTTTCTAATTTAAATACAAAGTTAGAAACCTTAAACAATTTCCAATCGAAATTCTGAGGTTTTGCCAAATCTTTTAATGAAATGGTTTTTGCTTTTCTGTTTACAACAGAAAGAAAGAGCATGACACCCATGAATAGATTTTCAACACTAAATAAAACTCACTCAACCACAAAGTCAATCAAATCTTTGCAACACATAAAAAAAAAACCCTTTTTCTTTAAAAAGAATCATAGCACTCAAACCAAACTATAAATCTAGACAAATGTGTGTAGATGACCAAAACAAAAAAACCCTTAGAAAAATTGAAAAGCAATCATATAAAATCAAGGTAAAATTTAGTTAGACAAACCACAACAAATGTGAATGAATTTGTGTGAACACTTGTTTTATTTTTCTAACACTTTGTGTATTGGCCACTGTAATAATACACACTTGTAGTCGTATGTTTAAGGATAAATGTGATGACAGACGAAGCATAAACAAATTCAATTCAATTGATGAGTTGTACTCCAATTGTACTTATTTTTGCAGCAGTATCAACGTTAGCCGCCTGACAATGTAACACTCATCTTTTGTTAGTTTGCAACACAATCTTAAGTGGTGGAATGAGAGTCTTACTTTCAAATAGATACTCGAATCAATACGATTGATTGAATAGTGTCCATAATAAACAAATTTATGTGTTTTTTTCTAATTTAACAACACACATACTTAATATTGCCAAAGAAGTCTTTCAAAATTTTGTAATATTTTATACAATTGAGACAATAAATTAAAAAAGTTTAGAATTACTTAAAGGGAAACAATTTTCATTCAAACAATATTGTTTAAAATAAGGTTACAAAATATATATTATCAAATAGTTTCTCTTTACAACAAAGCATTTCAATAACTCAAATAGTTCGCTCGAAAAAAAATTGAAATTTTAGAAATTTTCTTCATCAGCCTCCCAGAAAACAACTTCAAACCAAACTCCTTCTTCGTAAATATTTCTATAAACCCACAAAATAACTGCAAAAAAAACTATAGTACAAAAATTTACATTCCATTAAATAAATGATATTTTCTAAATAGAAAATTTCCCGTACATTTAGTTTTGTATTTAACGCCACGTCATTTTTTCCCCTATCCTTTTTCCATTCTAACGTAGCAGTAAAGAAAAAAGTTACTTTGTTGTTGCTGCTTAAATGAAACGCATAAAATAAAGTGACGGTGGCAAGAATTCTTAATAATTTGGATAATCAGCAGAAGAAAATTGGAAGAAAGAAAAAATCTAAAAAAAATATAAAGGAGAAGAGAAATTGGAAAAACAAACAAATGCAGCTAAAAAATTCTGACGCTTAACATATTTTTATATTGTTACTGAGCTTTACAGCTCTAAAAAAATAACATAGGTTTATACCATTAGCAAGATTCTCTAAGCAACATTAGAGACAACATTTCTTCAGAAAAGAGACACATTTTCTATAGAAAATTTCTCTTGCAAAGAGACACATTTTCTATAGAAAATTTCTCTTGCAAAGAGACACATTTTCTATAGAAAATTTCTCTTGGAAAGAGACACATTTTCTATAGAAAATTTCTCTTGGAAATAGACTGACTTTCTATAAAAAATTTCTCCGGGAAAGAGACTGATTTTCTATAGAAAATTTCTATTGGAAAGAGACTGATTTTCAATAGAAAATTTCTCTTGGAAAGAGACTGATTTTCTATAGAAAATTTCTCTTGGAAAGAGATACATTTTCTATAGAAAATTTATCTTGAGACTCAGAGACTCATTTTCTACAAAAAATTTCTCTGGGAAAGAGACATATTTTCTATAGAAAATTTCTCTTGAAAAGAGACACATTTTCTAAAGAAAATTTCTCTTGAAAAGAGTCACATTTTCTATAGAAAATTTCTCTTGAAAGAGACACATTTTCTATAGAAAATTTCTCTTGGAAAGAGACACATTTTCTTGGAAAGAAAATTTTCTCTTGGAAAGAGACACATTTTCAATAGAAAATTTCTCTTGGAAAGAGACACATTTTCTTGGAAAGAGGTACATTTTTTTATGGAAAATTTTCTCTTGGAAAGAGACACATTTTCTATAGAAAATTTTCTCTTAGAAAGAGACTCATTTTCTATAGAAAATTTTCTCTTGGAAAGAGACACATTTTCTATAGAAAATTTATCTTGAAAAGAGACACATTTTCTATAGAAAATTTCTTTTGAAGAGAGATACATTTTCTATAGAAAATTTCTCTTGGAAAGAGACTGATTTTCTATAGAAAATTTGTCTTGGAAAGAGACTGATTTTCTATAGAAAATTTTTCTTGGAAAGAGACTGATTTTCTATAGAAAATTTTTCTTGGAAAGAGACTGATTTTCTATAGAAAATTTGTCTTGGAAAGAGACTGATTTTCTCTACAAAATTTTTCTTGGAAAGAGACTCATTTTCTCTAGATAATTTCTCTTGGAAAGAGACACATTTTCTCCAGATAACACATTTTCTTTAGAAAATTTTCTCTTGGAAAGAGACACATTTTCTATAGAAAATTTTCTCTTGGAAAGAGACACATTTTCTATAGAAAATTTTCTCTTGGAAAGAGACACATTTTCTATAGAAAATTTTCTCTTGGAAAAAGACACATTTTCTATAGAAAATTTTCTCTTGGAAAAAGACACATTTTCTATAGAAAATTTTCTCTTGGAAAGAGACACATTTTCTATAGAAAATTTTCTCTTGGAAAGAGACACATTTTCTATATAAAATTTCTTTTGGAAAGAGACTGATTTTCGATAGAAAATTTCTCTTGGAAAGAAACTGATTTTCGATAGAAAATTTCTCTTGGAAAGATACTCATTTTCTATAGAAAATTTGTCTTGGAAAGAAACTCATTTTCTATAGAAAATTTGTCTTGGAAAGAGACTCATTTTCTATAGAAAATTTGTCTTGGAAAGAGACTGATTTTCGATGGAAAATTTGTCTTGAAAAGAGACTGATTTTCTATAGAAAATTTGTCTTGGAATGAGACTGATTTTCTATAGAAAATTTGTCTTGAAAGAGACTGATTTTCTATAGAAAATTTGTCTTGGAAAGAGACTGATTTTCTATAGAAAATTTGTCTTGGAAAGAGACACATTTTCTATAGAAAATTTCTCTTGGAAAGAGACTCATTTTCTATAGAAAATGTCTCTTGGAAAGAGACACAATTTTTATAGAAAATTTCTCTTGAAAAGAGACTCCTTTCCTCTAGCAATTTTCTTGTGGAAAGAGACACATTTCTTCAGTTTTTCTATACACGAAAATTAATATGTTTCATAGTGACATTTTCTACAAAATATGTTTCTGTTTTAAAGTGACATTTTCTATAGAAAGTTTCTTAGTTTCTTAAAGAATTTCTACTGCTTTGTTGAGAAGTTTCCTTCCTGGTAGATATTTGTAGTGATTTTGTTACTGTGTTGTAGTGACAATGAAAACTGAATTGACATCTGTGCCACAATATCCAACAAATTGAGACCGTTAACCAAAATACACGTAAACTTGCGAGTGAATAGGATTTTTTTTTTAAAGCTTATGGAGCAGTTTTATATTTGTTCTAAAGTCTTGCAATGACGTTTTTACCTGAGCAAAAGAATTGTGTATTTACTGTGTTCTGTGTCGCTTGGTTTGTGTGATATTCAAACATTTGTCTTATAGTTTTTTTGGATGTTTCTTTGTTTACCATCATCTGTGTTGATTTTTCCAGTATTTTCGTTTTTCTGTTTTTTCTTTCTCAATTTGCGGACAATGTGGCACCAATTTTGACACATGCACAATGCTAAAATAACATGGAGTAGTTAAACTCATTGCATGAAAGTGGGAATGGGTCTTACATACAAGTAAAGCTACGCTTGGATGATTTTTTATGATGCGATTGTTTTTTTTTTTGGCGAGCTGGCTGTAATGGTGCTTGTATGTTCCAGGCAGGTTGTGACAATGGACGCGTCATATTGTTTTTTTTTTGTAATATTTTTAAAATTTTTTTTTTTTTTTTTGCAAAAGTTGTGCTGTTTTTTGTGGCATTAAGCTTTCTATTGTTGCTGTTATTACCAGTTTACTGTGAATGCATCAAGGTGTGTGTGAGTGTTTGTGAATTAGTGGGTGTAGGTAAGTGTGTTGCATTCTTTTGTCACAATTTTCATTATTTGTCAATGTCAAGCAAGACAAACGTAACACAAAAATAATAATAATAATACTAAGAACTGCAAAGAGAAAAACCATATCAAGTAGTTTTGAGTTAACAAATGGCTGTGGAGTTGGCAAAAACATGAAAAGTTAAGAAATTGTATTTAATAGAAGTTTTAAACTAAAAGTTTTCTAATGAAAGTTGGTTTAAATTTTTGCAAAAAGAAACTGTTTAGAGTAAATGTTGAGTAATCTTTAGTATAAATACAAATTATTCTACAAATTGTTTCTAGTTGAAGAGAAACATTGCATACTTTAAGGATTTGCCAACATTTGTTAAAGACTGCCTACTTTTACGATGCATGCTTACAAAATTTTATTCCAAACCAAATTTTCTAACACTTTGCGGCTGCATTTTCTTTCTGTCTCTCTCTCTGATAAACAATCCACACCTATTGTCATAATTTTCAACACCTTTTCATTTTTACAAAAATATATATTCTCTTTTTTTCTACAAAAATAAAAGCGAAATGTCAGCAAGAGACAAGAGTGTTATGGAACAATTCAAACCAGCATTCATATAAAAACAGGCTTCTCTGCCTCCACACTCGTAGAGCTGAAGACAGACATCACTAATAAATATATTTTCCAGCAGAGTTACACCAAAAAGCTACAGCAAACAAAAAGGCTGACAACAGGCAGTTTAACAATATCATTATTTTGCAGCATAAACAATTTTATATAAAATTAAAAAAAAGCAAACATTAACAGAGACTGAAGAACAACAAAAAAAACAGTTAAACACAAAAGGGTCATGCTGATGACTGATGCATTTATGAAATCCTCTTCTTTTGCATACAAACGTTAAAGTTGTTGTCTTTGGTTTATGCACAGCTACAACAATTAAAACACTGTTTTCAACAGCACCTTTTACCCTTTTAAACAAAAGCAGCCACACGCCCCTTCACTCTCACACATCACAGAAAAATGACTACAAAATCAACAACATGTCATAAAACATCAAAAAAATATTTAAAAAAAAAAAATATATATATAAAATATTTAAACACAAAACAAACAAAAACCCCGCAACTCATGAAATCTCTCTCTCTCTGTTTATGTTGCTGTAAAAATATTGCATAAAATTTGTTGCTTCTACCGGAAATTTGTTTCAGCATTACAAAAAAAAATATAAATTTCACATACACACAAACATATTTTCAAATGCATTGCACTTCAGCATGGAGTACTTGATGAATACGCTTGACACCTTGAGTGTCATTTAATGTGTATGTGACATTTTCATTATTATGATTTTTTTTTTTTTTTTAATGCACAACAAAACAAACAACAGCCCGGAAAAAGTGGTAAATTTTGCTGAAAACCAAAATTTTACATGTTTTTTTTTTAACTGTTGCATACTTATGAATTCATCAAGATAAATTTTAAATAAAGCATACTTTAAGGTGCTCACAAAAATATAAAGAATACAATGTACTTAAATCAAATATAATGAAATAATAAGTTGAAATCGTGATATGAAAACATTTTGTGCATGTCATGGCATAAACAAAATAAAAAAATTCTGTAGAAAATCCAGTTCTTTAAAAACTTTTCTATAGAACATTCAGTCCATGTCTTGACATGAATAATTTTATAGAGAAAATTTTGTCCATGTCCTAACATGAAATTATTTCTGTAGAAAATTCATTCCATGTCTTGACATGAAAAATTTTCAATAAAAAATCTTGACATGAACAATTTTCTATAGATAAACTTGACATGAAAAATAGAAAATTTCTCCTGTCAAGACATGAGATTTTCTATAGAAAATTTCTCCTGTCAAGACATGAGATTTTCTATAGAAAATTTTCTATAGAAAAGACATGAGATTTTCTATAGAAAATTTCTCCTGTCAAGACATGAGATTTTCTATGGAAAATTTCTCCTGTCAAGACATGAGATTTTCTATAGAAAATTTCTCCTGTCAAGACATGAACAATGAAAAATTTTCAATAAAAAATCTTGACATGAACAATTTTCTATAGATAAACTTGACATGAAAAATAGAAAATTTCTCCTGTCAAGACATGAGATTTTCTATAGAAAATTTCTCCTGTCAAGACATGAGATTTTCTATAGAAAATTTTCTATGGAAAAGACATGAGATTTTCTATAGAAAATTTTCTATAGAAAAGACATGAGATTTTCTATAGAAAATTTCTCCTGTCAAGACATGAGATTTTCTATAGAAAATTTCTCCTGTCAAGACATGAGATTTTCTATAGAAAATATCTCCTGTCAAGACATGAACAATGAAAAATTTTCAATAAAAAATCTTGACATGAACAATTTTCTATAGATAAACTTGACATGAAAAATAGAAAATTTCTCCTGTCAAGACATGAGATTTTCTATAGAAAATTTCTCCTGTCAAGACATGAGATTTTCTATAGAAAATTTCTCCTGTCAAGACATGAGATTTTCTATAGAAAATTTCTCCTGTCAAGATATGAGAATTTCTATAGAAAATTTCATGAAAAATTGTCTATGTCCAGGTCTTGTTGATGACTTGAATTTCTATTTTCTACAGACAATCTTCTCCTTGTCCTGACATTAACAAATTTCTGTAGAAAATCTTGTCCATGTCTTGACATGATAAATTTTTTATAGAAAGTAGCTTGACATGAAAATGTTTTTATGTAAAATCTTTTGCATTTCTTGGGGACATGAGAAATGTTTTACAGATTTCTATGTCATGACATAGAAAACGACTGATATGACTTGATTGGCTACATTGTCTTAATTACTTTATTTTCAAATGTCTTATTAAAAGCATTATTGCGTGTTTAATTTATTTCTTTATTAAAATGTAATAAACCACAAAACAACAATTTTCTTTAAAAAGGTATAAATGTCTCAACTAGATTTCAATGGGTGGGTGTTCATGTCACAGGGCCAGTATGTGCGTGAGTGTGAGTGTCAGTTTAAGTAATTTTACTATATTTTCCTTACATTTTCCAATGCATAAACTTACATTTACCTGCAGTCCTATTTACAAAATGATATTAGTACTAACATATATGAAAACATAAATGAGTAAGTGTTCATGTATTTGCGTATTCATGTATAAATCCTCTTAGTGTATCTGTAGTTGTGTATTTAATTTCTTTTCTGACATTTTGTCGTGTCATTCATTTAGCGAAACATGTGTGCCACTGTTAGTTAAATGCGTGCAACTTAATGAGTGTGTGAATGCGTTGGAGGGTTTCTTACTCTTTAGTGGCGAATATATATATATGTGTGTGTGTGTGTGTTTTGAAGTGTATATGTCGGCGTCAGCGCCGGCTTAATTGATTTGTATAAAGCGACAATTAATTGCAGTTAATTAGACGTTTTGTAAAAACACTAACGAAAATAACATGTGGGCCGCAGAGAGCGAGAACAAGACGCCACAAAACAAAACAAGAAAAATTAAGAAAAACCATTTTGTACCTTTAAACAAATTACCTACCCCCTGTACATTGTTTAAATAAAGTATTTGTCATTAAAAATAATTGCCTGAAATCAAGTCAACAAACGGCTTGTTGTTAATTAAATGCCAGGAAATTTAAACAATAATTTAAGAGCTTACAGTAACATAAATAAGGAATTCTAAACAATTCTTTATACAATTACTGAAATTTAATGAAAATGTTTTACTTTAAAGATTCTTAGTTATTATATACTTAGTTTTGCAATGTTTGTACTGTTGTTGATTTATTATTTCATCATTTGAATTGGAATCTATTTAGTTGCAATTGTTGTTTGAAAACACCTTAGAGATTTTTATAATACAAAATAACAATCATGTTGATTAGAAAATTTCATTTATATTATACGATACAATAAATTAAAGCACACGGACACACGGTCACATAAACAACTAAGCACATACGAAAACAGTGAAAATCAAAACTTTACATTCCAAAACAGAAAGCATTTTTGCTCAACATAGCATTCCATTGCAAGACATGAACATTTTCCATGTCAATTAGGCATGCATGAGATTTCCTAAAGAAAATTTTTCATATCAAGACATATGAATGAATTTATATAGAAAACTGTTCATGTCATGACATATTCTATAGAAAATGTGTTCATGTCAAGACATGAGCAAGATTGTGTATAGAAAATTGGTTCATGTCCAGACATGAGTGAGATTTGCTATAGAAAATTGGTTCATGTCAAGACATGGGCGAGATTTTTGTTCATGTCAAGATATGGGCGAGATTTGCTGTAGAAAATTTCATGTCAAGATATGGGCGAAATTTTCGGTAAAAAATTTATATCATGTCAAGACATGGGCGAGATTTTATATAGAAAATTTGTTCATGTCAAGATATATGAATAATTTTATACAGAAAATGTTTCATGTCATAATTTATTCTGTAGAAATTTGTTGATGTAAAGACATGGGCGAGATTTGCTATAGAAAATTTTTTCATGTCAAGACATGAGCGAGATTTTTTATAGAAATTGCGAGATTTTCTATATAAATCATGTCAAGAAAATTTCTCCTGTGAAGACATGAGATTTTCTATAGATAATTTCTCCTGTCATGACAAGAGATTTTCTATATAAAATTTCTCCTGTCAACACATGAGATTTTCTATTAAAAATTTCTCCTGTCAAGACATGAGATTTTCTATAGAAAATTTCTCCTGTCAAGACATGAGATTTTCTATAGAAAATTTCTCCTGTCAAGACATGAGATTTTCTATTGAAAATTTCTCCTGTCAAGACATGAGATTTTCTATTGAAAATTTCTCCTGTCAAGACATGAGATTTTCTATAGAAAATGTCTCCTGTCAAGACATGAGATTTTCTATAGAAAATTTCTCCTGTCAAGACATGAGATTTTCTATAGAAAATTTCTCCTGTCAAGACATGAGATTTTCTATAGAAAATTTCTCCTGTCAAGACATGAGATTTTCTATAGAAAATTTCTCCTGTCAAGACATGAGATTTTCTATAGAAAATTTCTCCTGTCAAGACATGAGATTTTCTATAGAAAATTTTTCCTTTTAAGACATGAGATTTTCTATAGAAAATTTCTCCTGTCAAGACATGAGATTTTCTAAAGAAAATTTCTCCTGTCAAGACATGAGATTTTCTAAAGAAAATTTCTCCTGTCAAGACATGAGATTTTCTATAGAAAATTTCTCCTGTCAAGACATGAGATTTTCTATAGAAAATTTCTCCTGTCAAGACATGAGGTTTTCTATAGAAAATTTCTCCTGTCAAGACATGAGATTTTCTATAGAAAATTTCTCCTGTCAAGACATGAGATTTTCTATAGAAAATTTCTCCTGTCAAGACATGAGATTTTCTATAGAAAATTTCTCCTGTCAAGACATGAGATTTTCTATAGAAAATTTCTCTGAAGAGCCATTTTGTTACACACTGTGTATTAACACACACTTACTTACATCTAAACATTCTCTAATTGCATTAGTGTTAGTTATAATGACTATGATTGTGTTGCACTTAGGTGTATCCAGTGTGTCAATGTTGTTATTCCTTTTTGCAACATGTCTAAATAAATGCTAAATATATTTGTTAAACACACATCTACTGCAGCTGTATTGGGAAAAAATTATGCTTTTTTTTACTACCTTAAAATCTATTATTTACCCCTGTTTTAACTACCACTTGATTCCCAAATGATCAACTGGGCAAAAAAAAAAAAAAAAAACAACTAGTGTTGAACATGGTTTTTGCATTTGTTAAACAACAAATTTGCCATTGACACTACACACTGTGAACAACAGAAATATGTCAGCACTTGCTAGTTGTCTCTTTAGCAAATCGTACACCCTTTCAACCCATTGACATCAACATTAAATATATAAGTATTTTCTATCGTTTGCATGTTTATGGAAATTTAATTTATTGCAAAAATTTTACAATTCAATTCAATCAGTTTTATTAACATTATGTAAATTTAATTAACAACAACAGCAACAGCAACTTCTGATGCAACAACTCTGACTAGCACAGTACTGACAGTGGTTGCTAACAATGCCTGGATAATATTGTTGTTGCTGCTGATGAGGTTGAGGTTGTGGATGATAACGACAATGTTGCTGTTCATGTTGATCAGTATCATTATTGTCGTTATTGAGGCAAGTTTGTTTTGCTGCTTGTTGTTGTTATTATAGCTGTTGCCTGGTTTGTTTGTTTATATTTTATTATTGAATTTCATTATAATTGTTATTGCTAAATTTATATGAAAATTATATTTGTTGTTTATCTCCCAAATGATTCTAAGGAACATGCAAGTTATTTATAAAAAATACCACAAATTGACTGTGAAAAAATATTAACATTACGGGCTCCTAGAATTTAGTTCACCCGGAGTGAAAGTTTTACTAGAAAACCACATTGAATTGAGTTCATAATTTATTTCAAGTATTTTCTGACCACTGATTTTTTAAGGCACCTAATCTATTGTGTGTATTATTTACTAATATATTTTAGGGTGTTCTATGGTCATTGTCTACCCTTTTAAATAATTTCAGCTTTTAATGTCAAGAAATTTAATTCTGTTTTTGTTATTATTATGTTAATGAGAGCAAAAAAATACAACAACTTTTTATATTTTATAATCAGATTTGATAGAGATTTTTGTTATTGTTTACAAACAACGCCAGCATCAATAACAATAATAATCATAATAATTGAGTTTATAATACCATTGCTTATATCGAATATTTAATAGTAAAAATACACCATACTACAGGATTATAGCAACATTTAAAACGTTAGAAATCTACTAGAGTAATATACGAAATTTTATGTCTTGACAGGATAAATTTTCTATAGAAAATCTCATGTCTTGACAGGAGACATTTTTCATAGATAATCTCATGTCTTGACAGGAGAAATTTTCTATAGAAAATCTCATGTCTTGACAGGAGAAATTTTCTATAGAAAATCTCATGTCTTGACAGGAGAAATTTTCTATAGAAAATCTCATGTCTTGACAGGAGAAATTTTCTATAGAAAATCTCATGTCTTGACTGGAGAAAATCTCATGTCTTGACAGGAGAAATTTTCTATAGAAAATCTCATGTCTTGACAGGAGAAATTTTCTATAGAAAATCTCATGTCTTGACAGGAGAAATTTTCTATAGAAAATCTCATGTCTTGACAGGAGAAATTTTCTATAGAAAATCTCATGTCTTGACAGGAGAAATTTTCTATAGAAAATCGAATGTCTTGACAGTAGATATTTTCTATAGAAAATCTCATGTCTTGACAGGAGACATTTTCTATAGAAAATCTCATGTCTTGACAGGAGAAATTTTCTATAGAAAATCTCATGTCTTGACAGGAGAAATTTTCTATAGAAAATCTAATGTCTTGACAGGAGAAATTTTCTATAGAAAATCTAATGTCTTGACAGTAGATATTTTCTATAGAAAATCTCATGTCTTGACAGGAGAAATATTCTTTAGAAAATCTCATGTCTTGACAGGAGAAATATTCTTTAGAAAATCTCATGTCTTGACAGGAGAAATTTTCTATAGAAAATCTCATGTCTTGACAGGAGTAATTTTCTATAGAAAATCTCATGTCTTGACAGGAGAAATTTTATAAATGTCTTTGAAATAAAAATTGTTCTATAGAAACTCTAGCTCATTTGACCCGACATGAACACTGTTCTAATATAACGTTCACAGCCTAACATGAGGTATATGTTTTATTAATATTTCTTTAAAATTTTGTCATTTAAATTGCTCAAACTCTCATTTTGCCCGATCTCTCCTTTAAAAAAATGTCTCATTAAGATTTTGCAATTTTCTTGTTGTCGCAGCTTTCTTTTTTGTTGTTGTAATTTTCTCATTTAGTTCTTGTGTTTGTGAAATTAACCACAATCATATGTCTGACTTTGTGGTTAACAATGTCATCATATATGCGTTACGGTCATTAATTACCTTCACTCACATGCCTTGTCAACGACTTGAGTTAGTAGCTGGCAACCGAAATAAAAACACTAGCAACAACAATAACTAGGGACAAAGGAAGAGTTGCAACAGCAACTATGAAAAGACATCAACTTCATGCAAAGACTACAAGGACATGTTTTGAGAAAAGATAAAGAGCATCCTTTGGAAACTAGAAAGTCAATGACATTTTTAAAAAAAGACACACACACTCACCAAAATGACTGACAGGATATAAAAACACCATACAAGTATTTGGGTAAGCCAGCAATGTTATAAAGCAGTAAATCCTTTAAAAGTTAATAAATGATATTTTCAAATTCAATACAAATTCTACTAAGAATTTATTATGGCAGAAACTCTTGCAGCTAGCTCCCTTTAAAATTTATTTTAAAAATAACTCCCTCATACTGTTCAATTGGGATTTTGTATAATTTTATGTCTTGCTGCAATCATCTTAGTTGCATCTCCAGTATATTAGTTTGAAGCTGCAATCACATGTGTAAAATTATACACAGATACACACTATAGGACGACCACCAAAAACAACCAAAAGATATACATGAGTGACTTCTAACGATAAGAAACACTTGCATACAATTACTACTATAAACGCACACACACATACATAAGGATACAGTACAATGCAACACCAATATAATGACACCACGTTACATACATTCTTTCATACAGCTATACGTATGACCAATACACCTTGGTGTGCGTGTTTGAATGTCAGTTTGAATGTTTAAGTTTTGTAGTTCAGTTCTAGTTATCCTAAATAACAGTATATGGTTACAGAAACCATCAGACTCAGTTGAACGTATTTCAAGAGTAGGGAGAAAGTACCTTATAGTTGGTACTAGAAAATCTGAGAAATTTGCACAATTGTTTTTATTTTCTATAGAAAATGGATAGTAATTTTTTCTGTAAAAAATAGGCTCATGTCAAGACATGGATTTTATTTATGTCAATACATGAATATTGATTCATGTCAAGACATGGATATTTTCTTTAGAAATTTGGTTCATGTCAAGACATGTATATTTTCTATAGACAATTTTCTGAAAAAAGACATGGATATTTTCTATATAAAATTTCTCATGTCATGACATTGACATAAATTTCTACAGGACATTTCTCATGTCAAGATACTGACACATATATTTTATAAAAAATTTCTGATGTCAAGACATTGACAAGATTTTTTATAGAAAATTTCTTATGTCAAGACATTGACATAAACTTCTGTGAAACATTACTTATGTAAACACGTCGACAAGATTTTCTATAGAAAATTTCTCATGTCAAGACATTGACAAGATTTTCTATAGAAAATTTCTCATGTATTGAGATTGATATACATTTTTTTAGAAAATTTCTCATCTCAAGACCTTGACATTAATTTCTATAAAAAATTTCTCATCTCAAGATATTGAAATAAATTTCTATGGGAAATTTCTCATGTCTAGACTTAGACATTCATTTCTATTGAAAAATTATCATGCCAAGACATTGACATTTATCGAACATTTTTAATGTCCAGACATTGAAAATTTCTCATCACATTGACATAAATTTCTATAGAAAATTTCTCATTTCAAGACATTGACATAAATTTGTCATGACATACATTTCTATCAAAATTATCTCATGTCAAGATATTTACATACATTTATCTCATATCAAGACATAAATATTTTCTCATGTCAAGACATGGATTTTTTCTATTGATAATTTGATTCATGTTAAGACATGGATATTTTCTGTAGAAAATGTTCTCATGTCAAGACATGGATATTTTCTATAGAAAATTTTTTCATGTCAACACATGGATTTTTCTATAGACAATTTTCTCATGTTAAAACATGGATTTTTTCTATAGAAAATTATCTCATGTCAAGACATGGATTTTTCTATCGAAAATGTTAAGACATGGATATTTTCTATAGAAAATTTTTTCATGTCAAGACATGGATTTTTTCTATAGAAAATTTTCTCATGTCAAGACATGGATATTTTCTATAGAAAATTTTTTCATGTCAAGACATGGATATTTTATATAGAAAATTTTTTCATGTCAAGACATGGAAATTTTTTATAGAAAATGTTAAGACATGGGTATATTCTATAGAAAATTTTCTCATGTCAAGACATGAGAAAATGTTAAGACATGGATATTTTCTCATGTCAAGACATGGATTTTTTCTACAGAAAATTTTCTCATGTCAAGAAATGGATATTTTCTATAGAAAATTTTCTCATGTTAAGAAATGGATTTTTTCTACAGAAAATTTTCTCATGGATTTTTTCTATCGAAAATTTTCTCATGTCTCGACATGGATTTTTTCTACAGAAAATATTCTCATGTCAAAACATGGATTTTTGCTATAGAAATTTTTCTCATGTCAAGACATGGATTTTTTTTTTATAGAAAATTTTAAGACATGGATATTTTTTATAGAAAATTTTCTCATGTCAAGACATGGATTTTTTCTATAGAAAATTTTGTCATGTCAACTCATGGATTTTTTATTTTTGGAAATTTCCTCATGTCAAGACATTGATATTGTTCTATAGAAAATTTCTCTTGTTAAGACAGAAAATTTTTAATGTCCAGCCTTTAGACATGGCTGTACATTTTCTATAGAAAATTGCTCATATTAAGCCATATATTCTATAGAAAATTGCTCATGTTACAAACCTTTCGTTTCATTCAAAATGCCCACTAAGTATTGTTCTTACTACAGGATGTTTTCTATGCAGAACTAAGAAAAACTAGTTCCCTTTTATAAATGAAAATGCATTTTCAACTTAAGTGAAGCATAAACTATACACGCACCCATCCATTTACATACAGACGCACACATGGAAATACACATACAATACTTTCGCGTTTGTAAATATTTTCGCAAGAGTTGGTGTGTATTTGAGAAATTATAGTCATATGAAGTGTTAAGGGAGCAGAGCAGTGATGGTGGAAGGGGTGCAGTTAGTGGTATCCAACTCAGTGTGTATGTGTGTGTGTGCATGTGAATATTTGTGTGTTTGAGTGCAGGCATGCATGTTCATGTTTAGTTGATATTTGTCGTTTTGACACCCTTTTTTGCCAGTAATAGAGTAGCTGCCACATTGCTAGCTGGTGATGTTTCTGTTCTTATTAATGTTGTTGTTGTTGTTGCTGCTGTTGTTGTTCTTTATAGTGTTGTTGTTGTATACATAGCAGTCCCCTTCATTGTTGTTGCTAGTTGTATTTCAGTTATAGCATTTGTTAAGTTTTTGGACAGCAGTGGCAATTTGCGTGTATTTGACTTAAATGACTTTCGTATGTAAAGCGTCACAAGCACATAAATACAAAAACTGCATTATATACAATATATACTAGTCTATAACGTGTATATGTGTAGGTATGTAAGTGCATTTAAGTACAAGGGAGTGTTTGAGTTTCATATGCATGTGAAATTTTGTACAAATTTGTTCATTTATATAGTAAATTTTTACTTACTTATAATGCACACTACCATTCAAACTGTAGCTGTATTATGTTCCCTCTTTCTGCCGTCGTTGCTGTTATAGTTCTTGTATGTGTGTGTATTTTTTTTTTTTTCAAAGGTTTTTGAGGTTTCAGTGGTCTTTTGTTGCAACTACTACTTATTGTCATGCCACTGTTCTTCTGCTAGTTATTCATGACTGTTTAGTTGTGTGGCTTTGCTAGTTTGTATCTGTAAATTTGTATGTATGTTTGTGTGACATTTGTTGTTGCTTTTTTCTTTTTTTGTTTGTTCTTTTTTTTTTGTCGAAGAACACCAAATCTCTGTGTGACAATTTATATATCTCTTTCTGTGTGTTTATGCAACGTATATTAGTGGATCTTCGGTTTTTCCATTCATTCATTTTGAAAATTTAAAACTTATTTTTTGCTAAACGTTATTTAGTATTTGTGTTGTGCATATGTATTTGGTTTACGTATTTGTATTGTATTGTATTTTAGTTGGAAACCAATAAATTTTCTAAAATTGCATTCTAATTTGTATTTGCAACAAATTACTGGGTTGATCTCTGTGAGTGTTGCAAAGGCGTGGTGTGTTTATGTGCTATTTGTAGAAATTTTTGGCTGAAATACGAATTAGTTGAAATTTATTTCGAAAAACAATTTAAACTGAATTTATAGTTGTTTGGCAACTAGAAATTATTTAAGAGAAGAATATGTTTAGTAAATAATTGTAAAAAGAATGATATAATATATTTTTTTTGCCAGAAAATTGTTCATGAGAAGATGTTGGCAAGAACTTCTATAAAATTTTTCATGTCAAGACATGGATTTTTTATAGAAAATTTTCTTATGTCAAGACATGGATTTTTTCTATAGAAAATTTTCTCATGTCAAGACATGGATTTTTTCTATAAACAATTTTCTCATGCCAAGACATGGATTTTTTTTATATAAAATTTTCTCATGTCAAGACATGGATTTTTTCTATAGACAATTTTCTCATGCCAAGACATGGATTTTTTTTATATAAAATTTTCTCATGTCAAGACATGGATTTTTTCTATAGACAATTTTCTCATGCCAAGACATGGATTTTTTTTATATAAAATTTTCTCATGTCAAGGCATGGTTTTTTCTATAGAAAATTTTTTTATGTCAAGACATGAATATTTTCTACAGAAAATTTTCTCTGTAAAAAAATGTTGATATGTCAAAACATGATTTTTTTTTTTAAATTTTCTCATGTCAAGACATTAATTTTATTCTATAGAAAATTTTCCATGTTAAGACATCGAGTTTCTTCATGTTAAGCCATTGAATATTTTCTACAAAAATTTTCTCATGTCAAGACATGGATTTTTTCTATAGAAAATTTTCTCATGTCAAGACATGGATTTTTTTTAATAGAAAATTTTCTCATGTCATTGATTTTGTTCTATAGAAAATTTTCCATGTTAAAACATAGAATATTTTTCTAGTCAAGACACTGACATAAATTTTTATAAAAAATTTACATATCAAGTCACTGACATAAATTTCTAGAGAAATAATATCACGTCAAGACATTGACATACATTTTCTATAGAAAATTTCTAATGTCAAGACATGGACATACATTTCTGTAGAAAATTTCTCATGTCGAGATACTGAAAAGATCTCATGAGAAAAGATTGATTACATTTTTGCAGAAAATTGCTCATGTCAAGAAATTTACATAAATTTCATTAGAAAATTTCTCATGTCAAGAGATTGATAAGATTTTGTATAGACAATTTCTCATGTAAAGAGATTGATATAAGTTTGTATCGAACATTTTAAATGTAAAGACATTGACATTAATTTCATTACATGTCAAGAGATTGATAAGATTTTCTATAGAGAATTTCTCATGTAATGAGATTGACATAAATTTCTATAGAAAATGCCTCATTTCAAGACATTGACATAAATTTCTATAGAAAATGTCTCGCGTCAAGATATTGACATAAATTTCTATAACAAATTGCTCATGTCAAGACATTGACAATATTTTTTCTAATGTCAAGACATTGACAAGATTTTCTATAGAACATTTCTCATGTCAAGACATCGACAGGTTTTTCTATAGAAAAATTCTCATGTCAAGACCGTGACATACATTTTTGTCAAACATTTTTAATGTCAAGAAATTGACCTTGACATACATTTTTGTCAAACATTTTTAATGTCAAGAAATTGACATAAATTTCTATAGAAAAATTCTCATGTCAAGACATTGACATACATTTTCTATAAAATATTTCTCATGACAAGACATTGACATAAATTTCTATAGAAATTATCTCATGTCAAGACATTAACATAAATTTTCTATATAATATTTATAATGTCAAGACATTGATATAAATTTCTACATAAAATTTCTCATGTCAAGCCACTGGACATAAATTTCTATAGAAAATAACTCATGTCAAGGCATTGACATAAATTTCTATAGAATATTTCTCTTGTCAAGACATTAATAAGATTTTCTATAGAAAATTTCTCAAGTCAAGACACTGGACATAAATTTCTATAGAAAATATATCATGTCAAGACATATATTTCTATAGAAAATTTATATAACTTTTTAATCATAAATTTTTATTTAAATCAAAATTTTCCGTATTTAATACCCTCTTAATGTAAATTAAAATCCAAGCAGTAGAAACAAAATCCACATCTAAATGATAATAAAACTCATTACGGCAACATTTACTTTCAAGTTTTGAATTGATGTGATTAATAACAGAAATCCTTAAGATAAAAACTTCAAATCAAATAAAATTAAAAACAAAATACATTTCAAATCATACCTCATATAATTTACGACACTAAGACAACAGCAGCAACAACAACAACTAAATCTTGATTACATTTCTTTAACTTTAGCTCTCTCCATACCACCCCCCAACGCCTGCCCTGACATTCCTTTTTAATTTCATTCTTTTTTCAGTTTTTTTTTTTTTTTTTCTTCTGTTCATTTCTAACAACCACAAATCATTCATATGCTTTCACATACCCGGGGTAATCCGCAAAATTGTCATTTTCTTGTAGTGTCTTTTATATGTAGAGAAACGGGTATGAGCGGAAGTTCTGTGTCTGTGTGTGTGTGTTGAATGTCTCTTATAATTCCATGCACATCATATAATTCATTAACTCATGCCACTGTTTTCTGAGCTTAAAGGCAGACACCCACATATTGAGAATTATTTCTAGTGTGTGTTTTTTTTTTCTCCCCACTGTGCAATAGTATTTGCAGCCATGCCATCACATCAACTTCATCATCATACGAGTTACAATAAGAACACATTAGTATGTATTTGTTTTTGATTTTTCATTTCATTACGTTGATGTTATTTTACTTCGTTTTTTTTTTTTTTTTTGTTACATTTAAGAATACCCTACATTAAACGGTGACGAATACAAAATTTTAAGAGACGAAATATTTAAATAAATTTTCTGTAGAAAATTTCTCATATCCAGACATTGACATACATTTTCTATAGAAAATTTCTCATGTCAAGACACTGACATAAATTTTCTATAGAAAATGCTTTATGTCAAGACATTAATAACAATTTTCTATAAAAAATTTCTCATGTCAAGACATTGATATAAATTTTCTATAAAAAATTTCTCATGTCAAGACATTGACATAAATTTTCTATAGAAAATGTCTCATGTCAAGACATAGACATATATTTTCTATAGAAAATTTCTCATGTCAAGACACTGACATAAATTTTCTATAAAAAATATCCCATGACAAGACACTGACATAAATTTTCTATAAAAAATTTCTCATGTCAAGAAATTGACATAAATTTTCTATAGAAAATTCTCATGTCAAGACATTGACATAGATTTTCAATAGAAACTGGCATAAAATTTCTATAGAAAATTTCTCATATCGAGACATTGACATAAATTTTCTATAGAAAATGTCTCATGTCAAGACACTGACATAAATTTTATATAGAAAATTTCTCATTTCAAGACATTGACATACATTTTCTATAGAAAATTTCTCATGTTAAGACAATGACATAAATTTTCTATAGAAAATGTCTCATGTCAAGACATTGACATAAATTTTCTATAGAAAATTGCTCATCTCAAGACATTGACATAAATTTTCTATAGAAAATTTCTCATGTCAAGACATTCCCACATATTTTCTATAGAAAATTCCTCATGTCAAGACATTGACATAAATTTTCTATAAAAAATTCTCATGTCAAGACATTAACATACATTTTCTATAGAAAATATCTCACGTCAAGACATTTATATCAATTTTCTATAGAAAGTTTCTCATGTCAAGACATAGACATATATTTTCTATAGAAAATTTCTCATGTCAAGACACTGACATAAATTTTCTATAAAAAATATCCCATGTCAACCCACTGTCATAAATTTTCTATATAAAATGTCTCATGTCAAGACATTGACATAAATTTTCTATAGAAAATTCTTATGTCAAGCCACTGACAAAAATTTCTCTAGAAAATGTCTCATGTCAAGACATTTACATATAATTTCTTTAGAAAATGTCTCATGTCAAGACATTGACATAAATTTTCTACAGAAAATTTCTCATGTCAAGACATTGACATAAATTTTCTATTATGTCTACAATGACATAAGATTTCTCATGTCAAGGCATTAAATTAATTTTTCTATAGAAAGTGTCTCATTTCAAGACATTGACATAAATTTTCTATAAAAAATTTCTCATGTCAAGACATTTATATACATTTTCTATAGAAAATGTCTCATGTGAAGACATTGACATTAAATTGTCTCATGTCAAGACACTGACATAAATTTTCTGTAGAAAATTTCTCATGTCAAGACATTGACATCAATTTTCTATAGAAAATATCTAATGTCAAGACATTAACATAAATTTCCTATAGAAAATTTTTTATGTCAAGACATTAACATATATTTCCTATAGAAAATTTGTCCTCTCCAGACACTGATATAAATTTCTATTACTCAACTACTAGACTAAATTCTTTATATGAAATGTTTCATATGAAGAGGCCTGAACAAGATTTTCTATAGAAAATGTCCATGTCATTCGGTGTTTACCTTTCAATTTCTATAATTTCTCACACTTTTCTTTTTACAATAATATAAAATCTTTTTGCCTGGTTACAAATATGTTTGTTGTTATATATGCACGGATATTTGAATTCATTTGCAACAAATTTTGTAGCAACATACAAATACTACATACTTTTGAACATTTCATACATTTAAGAAGTAAAAATCCTTATGTGTCACACTCACACACTCAGCACAAACAGTCATAAATACTTATTGTATAGTTTGTTGTAGAACTCTGTACGAGTGTTAGATATAAAGTAAAAAAGGAATGCCAAAGAAAATTTTAGAAAATTGTTGCAATTCCATTGAGTAATCGAAATGTATAGTAGATGATGATGATGGTGATGAAAGCAAAGACAAACTCTAACCAAGCATAAGTATATATGAAAAACAAAAAAAGAAAACCTTAAAGTAAAAACTTTGTTAGACTTACCCTTACTCCTAAACATTAATGCTAAGGAATGTATTGTAGCAGGGAGGAGAAGGAAAAAAAGAAAGACAGACAGACACAAATGCTTTATTTCATCAACTTCAATATTGTCACCATTTGTTTGCCAGCAGCTGTTTACAGCTAAAGCTGAAGCAAGGCAGTTTCTAATGTTTCTTCAAAATACATGATGATGTCTTGTGTATTAATGGCAAAGCAAGAAATCTGCAATTGAGTTTTGCTATTTCTGTTGCCAGTCCCTTTTGTGGGAATATTGTATTTTTATACCCTACACCACCATAGTGGGGAGGGTATATTGGATTTGTGCAGATGTTTGTAACGCCCAAAAATATTAGTCTAACACCCACCTTAAAGTATACCGATCGACTCAGAATCACTTTCTGAGTCGATTAAACGATGTCCGTCCGTCCGTCCGTCCGTCCGTCCGTCCGTCTGGCTGGCTGGCTGGTTGTCCATGTAAACCTTGTGCGCAGAGTACAGGTCGCAATCTTGAAGATATTTCAATAAAATTTGGTACATATCATTTTTTCTGCCCAAGGACCAAGCCTATTGAAACTGGCTGAAATCGGTTCATTATTTCACCTAGCCCCCATACAAATGTCCTCCCGAAATTGGACTTTATCGGTCATAAATGTTTAATTTATATAGGTATCTACACAAGTTTTTCTCCAAATAAGTTTTATATATACAGAATTCATGTCACCAAATTTTATGATGATCGGTCCATAATTAGTCATAGCTCCCATATAAGGCCTGCTTCCGATAATCACTTTAACGAGCATAAATCTCTTAAAAATCTTGGTATACACATAAAATGCAACACAAACAACTCTCATACAGATATTAATCACGCCACTTAATTTCATGGTGATCGGTCCATAATTGGTCATAGCTCCCATATAAGGCCTGTTTCCGATAATCACTTTAACGAGCATAAATCTCTTAAAAATGTTGGTATACACATAAAATGCAACATAAATAACTTTCATGCAGACATTAATCACACTACTTAATTTTATGGTGATCGGTCCATAATTGGTCATAGCTCCCATATAAGGCCCACTTCCAAAAATCGTTCACGAATATAAATTATTGAAATTTTGAAAGAAAAAGGTTTTTGCACATTTACTTAGTGTAGGGTATTATATGGTCGGGCTTGACCGACCATACTTTCTTACTTGTTTTTCTTGGGTTGGCGCATTAGTATTAAAATATCAACAATAATAACGCACACAAATTTGAATCTATTTTAACAAAAACCCAACATTTTTTTAAATAATTATTTAAAATTTCTTGTCTGTTTTTTGCTCATATACTCGTACTAATTTTTATGATTTTATTATGGCAAATAAAAAACGAAATCCTATTTGTTTTGTTTAGCTATCACACACCCACCATATTATTTCATGGTCGATTTTCAGTTTTTATGCACAACTTTTTTTTTTTGCTTTTTTTTTTATTGCTGCTGCACAAACGTTGCTGTTTTTTCGAGCTTCTGTTATCATCTGGGGAAATCAAACATTTTATAATTAGTCATTGGCACACGTTGCTGGCGTTCGTTCCTGGGTTGTGGTTATTATGAATGACTGTCGTAGAATTCTATAAAACAGCAGCAAAAAAATAAATGAAAGAACAAACCATCATCATCAGCGCTAAAGCTTTGGGATATTTTTTCTATATATTCATAAGGTTTTAAAAAAATATTATACAAATATCCACATTCACAGGCAAATACAAATTCTCAGCAAATATTAAAAATATGAAAATGTTAAAGAAAAAACAAGGAAGAGAGCTATATTCGGCTGTGCCGAATCTTATATACCCTTCACCAAATTATACTTTAAAATAAAAATTTTAAATATTTTTAGGTAAACAAAATTAAAAATTTATTTTTTTCAAAATTTTTTAAAATAATTTTTTTCAAAATTGTTTTTCAAATTTAAAATTTTTTTTTTTTTTTCAAAATTGTTTTAAATTTGTTTTTTCGAAATTTTTTGTTTTAATATTTTTCCAATATTTTTAAAATTTTTTTTTTTAATTTTTTTAAAATTTTGTTTTTAATTTTTTTTAATTTTTAAAAATTTTTTTTTTAAATTTATTAGTGAAAAAAAGTTAATGAAAAAAAATTTTTTGGGTAAAAAAAAAAATTCGGGTTAAAAAATATTTTTCCCGATTTTGACCCATTGTAGGTCCAAATTACTATAGCCTTATAAACATCGTAGCAATGGTCTTTGAAATATCTATCATTAGATATCCATATTGTCTATATTAATGACTTAGTAATCCAGATATAGATCAAAAATAGAATAGATAGGTTATCCCGGTTTTTTCCTTATATCTCAGCCATTTGTGAGCCGATTTTCTCGGTTTTAAATAGCGACCGAGCCGGGATATTGATGTATAAATTAAGTTTGTAAGTTATTTGGGGGCTACGGAAAGTTGATTTCAACAAACAGTCGGACAGACGCTATCTATAACGATCCAGAACATATATACTTTGTGGGGTCGCAAATGAAAAATGTAGAAATTACAAACGGAATGACTCATGGTGAAGGGTATAATAAATGAAGTAACCAGAAGTGACACTCTACAATAAGGCAATTAAAACAATAATAAAAAAAATCCTAGAAATTTAAATTTGCACAAATCCTTTAGAAAGTTGTATAATGTTTAACTAAAGAAATTTGTAAAGAAATTTGTATTAATTTGTGCAAAATAAAATAAAAAAAAGTTCAAATTTTTACTTAAGAAATTTCAGAAATTTGCACAATTTTGTGCAAATTTGTACAAATGCGAAAATTGTTTCGAACTTGTTCTATAGATGTATAAATTTTTATTGCTATACTTGTGCCAAATTCCTGTGCTAAAACCTTGTGTATATATTTTTACAAATACGTATGAGAATTCTGTATTAAAATTTTCGATTACAGAAATTTGTGCATATAATTAAATTTGCACAAATTTCTTTATAATAAATAATTATACTTTAACAAAACCTAAAAAAAACTATCCACCATTTTCTGTGTAGCATTCAAATACTATGAAAAATACAAATCAAATGATGTTTGTTTGATTTCAACTTTATGGTAAATAAAAATGCTCCAATAAAAATTGGAAAAACATCCAAACCCATCTGCAAAACAAGACCTGAAAAAAATATGAATAATACATAACAAACAACAACAACAACAAATACAAAAAAAAAAGATTGTACTTTAAACGTTATTGAACAAGTAGCCTGAAAAGCTCTTTTAGTCTGCTTGCACTCCCTATACAATTTATGCCGCTTGATAAAAACATTTCTTTTTCCTTACATTTTATGGGATTGTTTTTTTTTTTGCTGCTGCCATCATCAGCAAAAGCCTTCATTCGTCGTGTTGTGTGTGTGTGTGTGTTTGAGTTTTTTTTTTTTTTCTACAACATTGTGCAATTAAAAATAAATCGCCAATGGTGCTTTTTATGCAATTTTCAAAAGCTCAAAGGCTCATCGATATATTGAAAATGGTTAAGGAAGAAAAAAATTGTTATGATTCTTTATAAATACATAGAAACCGGGGTTGGAATATAAATAATTTAAAAGATGAAATTGGAAATGAAAACAAACAAATCAACTGAATTCAAACATAGAAAAGGTAAATTAAGATATCTGTTGGATACAAATAGGACACAAAGAAACAGAAACGGGGAATGCTTTAGGGAAAAGAATTTAAAAAAAAAATATAATAAATTTATAAGACTTAGTCTGAGTCTTAGTTTTCGTCTTAGTCTTAGTCTTAGTCTTAGTCTTAGTCTTAGTCTTAGTCTTAGTCTTAGTCTTAGTCTTAGTCTTAGTCTTAGTCTTAGTCTTAGTCTTAGTCTTAGTCTTAGTCTTAGTCTTAGTCTTAGTCTTAGTCTTAGTCTTAGTCTTAGTCTTAGTCTTAGTCTTAGTCTTAGTCTTAGTCTTAGTCTTAGTCTTAGTCTTAGTCTTAGTCTTAGTCTTAGTCTTAGTCTTAGTCTTAGTCTTAGTCTTAGTCTTAGTCTTAGTCTTAGTCTTAGTCTTAGTCTTAGTCTTAGTCTTAGTCTTAGTCTTAGTCTTAGTCTTAGTCTTAGTCTTAGTCTTAGTCTTAGTCTTAGTCTTAGTCTTAGTCTTAGTCTTAGTCTTAGTCTTAGTCTTAGTCTTAGTCTTAGTCTTAGTCTTAGTCTTAGTCTTAGTCTTAGTCTTAGTCTTAGTCTTAGTCTTAGTCTTAGTCTTAGTCTTAGTCTTAGTCTTAGTCTTAGTCTTAGTCTTAGTCTTAGTCTTAGTCTTAGTCTTAGTCTTAGTCTTAGTCTTAGTCTTAGTCTTAGTCTTAGTCTTAGTCTTAGTCTTAGTCTTAGTCTTAGTCTTAGTCTTAGTCTTAGTCTTAGTCTTAGTCTTAGTCTTAGTCTTAGTCTTAGTCTTAGTCTTAGTCTTAGTCTTAGTCTTAGTCTTAGTCTTAGTCTTAGTCTTAGTCTTAGTCTTAGTCTTAGTCTTAGTCTTAGTCTTAGTCTTAGTCTTAGTCTTAGTCTTAGTCTTAGTCTTAGTCTTAGTCTTTGTCTTTGTCTTTGTCTTTGTCATTGTCATTGTCATTGTCATTGTCTTTGTCTTTGTCTTAGTCTTTGTCTTTGTCTTTGTCTTTGTCTTTGTCTTTGTCTTTGTCTTTGTCTTTGTCTTAGTCTTAGTCTTAGTCTTAGTCTTAGTCTTGGTCTTGGTCTTAGTCTTAGTCTTAGTCTTAGTCTTAGTCCTAGTCTTAGTCTTGGTCTTGGTCTTAGTCTTGGTCTTAGTCTTGGTATTGGTCTTAGTCTTAGTCTAAGTCTAAGTCTTAGTCTTAGTTTTAGTCTTTGTTCTAGTCTTAGTTTTAGTCTTAGTCTTAGTCTTAGTCTTAGTCTTAGTCTTAGTCTTAGTCTTGGTCTTAGTCTTAATCTTAATCTTGATCATAATTTTCTCTTATCTGTGCTGCTACTTTTGCTACTTCTATATTACTCCTATTAAGTATTAATATTAACACTTATATTCAACCTCAATTCACCTTTTCAAATATAACTACCAATCAAATTGTATTCAAACTTCTACACTCCCTGAACTTCTCATAAAAAAACCCCCTATCCAAAATAATAAACATAATAAAACATCTAAATAAAAAAACACAAAAAAAAAACATAGTATTGCATGAAACAAAAGTCCATTTAACATTTTGTCATTTACAGTTTTCAAAAAAATAAGAGAAAAACAACTTTGAAGTTTGACATGTCCTGCAGCATCAGCAGGAGTAGTAGCAAACCAGCTACAACTTCTATTACAACAATAATAAAACAGCTCGTAATAGTGACAATGACAATGACTACAACGACAACTAGTAAAAATGACATTAAATAGAAAACAATAAGCACACGAAATAAATGGAAAAGTTTTTTAAGCGAAACTACAAAAAAAACCCCAAGGAAACCAAAACAAATTCTCACACACAGTAATGAAAACTTACACATTCGCATAATAGTAATATTACTTGGACGACAGGATATTGTCCAGTAATCCAAGCAGGACTTTTCAGCTTAAACTGTTCGCTCTCTCTCTCTGCCTGCACTCAGCAGTCGCTTAAAGTTGTAATGGGCAAAAAAAAAAAAGGAAAATGGACAAATAAAACTATTGCATTGTAACGAGAGAAATGCTGCCTGTGTGGCACGCGATAAAGTTTTATTGTTGTTGGTTTGTGCAACAAACAAAAAAATAGTCATAGAAAATAGCAAAACAAAATATAAACAATTTAAATAGAAATATATAGAAGCTAGGATACCAACTCTTGTGTGAAGAAAAAATATGGTATCCGAATATTTGTTTGCGAAAATATCTGCAAATTATATTTTTTACAGAAATTTGAAATTGTTTTATATTTCCAATTTTTCAGTATGACAAAATCGACAAAATCGGCCTAAAAATGGCTGAGATAAAAGCCAAAAACTGCGACTACCTCGATATCTTCACCAAAAATTTTCTTTCAAAAAAAAATTTTTTTTGCAGAAAAAAATTTTCAAAATTGTTTTCAATTTTTTTTTTTTTAATTCTTTTTTCAAAATTTAAAAAAAAAAAAATTTTCTAAATTGTTTTTCAAAATTTAAAAAAAAAAAAATTTATTCAAAATAGTTTTCAAATTACTTTTTTTCCTAATTGTTTTGTATTAATTTTTTCCAAATTTGTTTTTTAATTTTTAAAAAAAATTTTTTTAAATTTATTATTGAAAAAAAAATTTTGCGGTAAAAAAAAATTCAGGTTAAAAAGATTTTTCCGCATTATATCTCAGCCATTTGTGGGCCGATTTTCTCGATTTTAAATAGCGATCGAGCCGGAAGAATTCCCAATATATTGATTTATCAATTATGTTTTTTAGTTATTTGGGGGCTACGGAAAGTTGAATTCAACATACAGACGGACATGGATGAAGTCGATACTTCACTTCTATAACGATCCAGAACATATGGGGGGTCGCAAATGAAAAATGTAGAAATTACAAACGAAAGTCTTTCCATACTGAAATTTTAGCTTCAATCATGAGTCTTTTCATACTGAAATTTTAGCTTCAATCATGGGTCTTTCCATACTGAAATTTTAGCTTCTATCGTGGGTCTTTCAAATACTGCTATTTTAGCTTCAATCGTGGGTCTTTCCATACTGAAACTTTAGCTTCAATTGTGGGTCTTTCCATAGTGAAATTTTAGCTTCAATCGTGGGTCTTTCCATACTGATATTTTAGCTTCAATCGTGGGTCTTTCCATAGTGAAATTTCAGCTTGAATCGTGGGTCTTTACATACTGAAATTTTAGCTTCAATCGTGGGTCTTTCCATAGTGAAATTTTAGCTTCAATCGTGGGTCTTTCCATACTGATATTTTAGCTTCAATCGTGGGTCTTTCCATACTGATATTTTAGCCTCAATTGTCGAACTTTCCATAGTGAAATTTCAGCTTGAATCGTGGGTCTTTACATACTGAAATTTTAGCTTCAATCGTGGGTCTTTCCATAGTGAAATTTTAGCTTCAATCGTGGGTCTTTCCATTCTGAAATTTTAGTTTCAATTGTGGGTCTTTCCATAGAGAAATTTTAGCTTCAATGGAGGGTCTTTCCATACTTCAATTGTGTGTCTTTCCATTGTGAAATGTTAGCTTCAATCGTGGGTCTTTCCATAGTGAAATTTTAGCTTCAATCGTGGGTCTTTCCATTCTGAAATTTTAGCTTCAATTGTGGGTATTTCCATAGTGAAGTTTTAGCTTCAAACATGGGTCTTTCCATACTGACATTTTAGCTTTAATCGTGGGTCTTTCCATACTGAAATTTTAGCTTCAATCGTAGGTCTTTCCATAGTGAAATTTTAGCTTCAATTGTGGGTCTTTCCATACTGAAATTTTAGCTCGCGATCTTTACAACTCTAGTGACCTTGATTTTTCATTCATGGTGTTTTTTAAAACCATTTCCCTTGGGTATACTTCCTCCTGCTATTATACAAATAGTTTTATGATGAAAACTATGTGTTGATTATGTTGCCAGCCAGATATGAGTACGTTCTATTTTCCCTTCACACACTTTTACAATTCCTACTACAAAAATTCATGGAAACTTTAAAATTGCCTGCATGTGTGTCCTCTAGATGGTCATTTCAAAATGAGAAACTACAAAATTGTATACATATATGGTAATAGAATAAAATGAGGCTCTTGATGCAAATTGATTTGGATTAGGCAAACGTAATAACAATAGTGAGTGGCAACTATGAGTATAAATGCAGCAACAGCAACAGAACTCATAAAACTTTAATAAAACTCCAGAAGTGTGACTAAAATTTAATATTTAAAGCTAAACAACTGTTAGATGCTGCTGTATATAGCAGCTGCATTTACTATAGTTATTACTAAATATAAATGAAGGGTTTTTTTGTGGATTTTTTTTTTGGAGCTGTTTTTTTCAATATGTGTAATATAACTAGAAGTTGGTGTCGAAGTTGTAAGTTTTTGTTTTTGTAGTGTTAAAGTAAACTGCATGTGACAACGCCTGGTTTTGTCACTAGTTGTAAATATTTATATGTCTGTCTGTCTGTCTGTCGTCTTTTTATAACGTGGTGCTAGTGTTTAATAAACACACACAAACACCCAGCTTTTATTAGAAACATAAATGTGTGAATATGTAAGAGATTCTGTGTGTGTGTGGGAGAGTGTTTTGTGTATACACATGTGTGCGTTTAAGCGCATAAAAATTTATTGCTTTGGACATAAACCTACTCAAACGTACACTTGCATGCAACTCAAACAACGCACAGTGGAGATAGATAGAGAAAATAAGTGGTCAACATATCTTCTAACCTTCCACACCGATTGCAAAATGATGTCTAAGTGAATTGTAGAGGAGGACATAGGCTTTAAGCAAATGATATTTGTGACCTTTTTGTTAGAAAACAAGATAAGATACAGGGTGCCAAAGTAACACTTTGTACAGCTTGTAACTTGTACAAATAAGGACAGATTTCAAGTCTTGAAACTTTGTTATAAAGCAAGTGAAAAGGTAAAGAAATTCTTGATTAATTGGCTTAAATCCTAAGTCCTGTCCTCTTCTACGATTCATTTCTACATCATTCTGCAATCGTACCAGTGGTATAGAAGATTTTTTATTTTTTTTGGCGATTGTTACCACTGTGCATAACACCTAAACATGCACCCGCACTTGCTTAAAAACTATTGTGTTGAGTTGTCCTTTATGTTCAACTGTATTTGTTGTTTCTATTTCTGTTGTTATATTTTAGACGCTCAACTTCACTTGAAGCTTGTGAACTTGTGTGTGAAGGTTCTAAAACATGAAATGGGTGTGTCCTTTATGTGTGCATATTTGTTATTTTATACTATTGTCCAGAGATTTTTCCAGAGATTTTTCAATTTTGTTTGACGTCGGTTGTTATTTTTCATATCCATTCCACTACATGTTTAAATATTTCTGCATATATCTTTATAACACACATTCTAGTGCTTAAATATACTATACGTATATATAGTTTTTTCTTTTTCATATAATAAAAGTGTTTTCTTATTAAGTAATGAAATTAGGTTTTATGCTTATGTGTCATTTTATGGAAGCAAAAAAAAAAAAATAAAGAAAAAACTATTTACTTACAAAAAACTCTCCAACATTTAGACGAGGTATTATCGTACATTTATGAACGAAGAAAAGTTTTTTCTTACTTAGTTTAGGGTTATTGTATTTGTTGTTGCCAATTTCATTTTATAATAATGTCTTGTTATTGTGAAATGTGTCAATTTCAATAATTTTCTATGAACACACGAAACAAGTATTGTACAATTCAAGGATATTACAGCAGCGCAATTGCTTAGTTAGGTTAGTTTTAGAAAGCATTCACATTATCAGGAATATTAAATTTGAAGCAAGGAAAAATATGCAGTGGCTCAGGGCTATAGCATAAACCAGTAAAAGTGCAAAATGATTTCATGGTGAGACAAAGTTCCTACAAGATGAATTTTTTTATGAAATTTGGAAAATTTTTAAAAATTTGGAAAAATTTTAAAAATTTTAAAAATTGGAAAAAATTTTGAAAAATTTTAAAAACAATTTTTGTAAATTAAAAAGAAATTTGTATGATTGCATAAACAAATTTTGTAAATTTGTACAAATTTGTGTAAAACAATAGCAATTTGTGTAAAAATCTACCAATTTGTGCAAAATTTTTTTAAATTTGAGCAAATCTTATTGAAATTTGCATAAATATTGAAATTTTGGGAAAATTTATATAAATTTGGGAACATATTATAGAAATTTAAAAAATCCTTTTAAATTTTTTTTTCTATTTTTATAAAAAAATTTACAATTTTGGTATAAATTTGTAAATTTTTGGTACCATTTCTTAAAAACTTTGGAAAATTTGTGTAAATTTGTGCAAACCTTATAGAAATTTGCTCAAATCTTAAGAATTTTCTACAAATTTATATTAAATTGGTGCTAATTTCATAGTTGTTTATGGGAGTTAATACTAATTTAGAAATATATATAAAAATCTGTGCAATAAATTTAGAAAGTATATAAAAGATTTGGCTATTTTTAGAGAAATTTGTGCTAATTTACTTATATCGTTTAGAAATTTGTGGAAATTTTACATAGTTTTACTCAATATTATAGTAATTTCTGCTACTTCTATAAAAATTAGTGAGAGTTTATAAAAACTAAAGGTGGGATCACACATGGCAAACATTTACTCAACAAGTAAGAGAGTTATTCGGCTGTGCCGTATCTTATATACCCTTCACCAAATTACAGTTTAAAATAAAAATTTTCAATATTTTTAGGTAAACAAAATGAAATTTTTTTTCAAAATTTAAAAAAAAAAAAATTTTAAATTTTTTTCAAAATTTTTCAAAATTTACCTCAAATTATACTTAAATATAAAAATTTTAAATATTTTTAGGTAAACAAAATTTTTTTTTTTTCAAAATTAATTTTCAAAAATTAAAAAATTTTTTTTTAATTTTCAAAAATTTTTTTTTTTAATTTTTTTAAATTTTTTTTTTATACAATACAAATTTAGAAATATTTATGAAAATCTATGCAATATTACATAAATTTAGAAAGTATTTAAAAATTTTTGCTATTTTTATAGAAATTTGTGCTAATTTACTTAAATCGTTTAGAAATTTGTGGAAAATTTACATAGTTTTACTCAATATTATAGTAATTTCTGCTACTTCTACAAAAACTAATGCGAGTTTATAAAAACTAAAGGTGGAGTCACACATGGCAAACATTTACTCAACAAGGAAGAGAGCTATATTTGGCTGTGCCAAATCTTATATACCTTCATCAAATTATACTTTAAAATAAAAATTTTAAATATTTGTTTATTTTGTTTTTCAAAATTTTTCCAAAAAATTTTTTTCAAAATTTTTCCAAAAATTTTTTTTCAAACTAATTTTTTTTTCATTTTTTTTTTTAACTTTAAAATTTGTTTAAACTATTTTTCCCGATTTTGACAAATTGTAGGTCCAAATTACTATAGCCTTATCTTATATACCCTTCACCAAATTATACTTTAAAATCAAAATTTTAAATATTTTTAGGTAAACAAAATTACATTTTTTTTTTTTTCAAAATTATTTTCAAAATTTTTTTTTTAATTTTTTAAAAAAAAAAATTTTTAATTTTTGAAAAAAAAATTTTTCCTGATTTTGACCCATTGTAGGTCCAACTTACTGTAGTATTATGGACTTTGCAATATCTATCATTAGATATCCATATTGTCATTAATATGACTTAATAATCCAGATATAGATCAAAAATAGGCCAAAATTAGAGGTTGTCTCGGTTTTTTCCTTATATCTCAACCATTTGTGGACCGATTTTTTCGATTTTAAATAGCAACGGAGCCGGAAGAATTCCCAATATATTGATGTATCAATAATGTTTGTAAGTTATTTGGGGATTACGGAAAAATGATTTCAACCGACAGACGGACATGGTTATATCGACTTTGCTATCTATAACGATTCAGAATATATATACTTTGAGAGGTCGCAAATGAAAAATGTGGAAATTACAAACGGATTGACAAACTTACATATACCCTTCATTCAACTATAGGCCAAGCCTTTCGTAGATTGTGGCAATGAGGCAAAACTTGAATGATCTTGTGACAATCTCTGAATAGGGTTATAAGTCTCAATGTTGAATGTTAACACATAAATGCACAACACATCATGTTGCTTCATCTGTTTCTATGGGTGGTGTAAATATTAAGAAATTAGAAGCTCTTGATGTTCTAGGCATGGGAATTCAGTGTGATGTTCGCTGGATAAAACACATATTTCAAGTGTCGAAAGAAGCATTCAAGTGCCTCGGTTTTCTAAGACGGTGTAAGAAATACTTCACTTATATCCGACCCAATAAAACTCTCATGTATGGGCCGGTGCTTCGAAATATATGTTGGAGTTACTTGACCGCGTACAGGAGAGGACGAAGGTCCTTAACGGTGACAGTATGTTATCTCTGGAGCATCGTCTTAATGTAGGTTGTGTTTCACTGTTCTATCGATACTACAATGGAATGTTTTCTAATGAAATTAGAACACTTATTCCCGATACCCTTAATTTCTTACGAAATACACGTTCATCAGCGGGGGCTCATCAGTTAGTGGTCGATTGGTCAGTGGATTGCACAACGTACTACAGAGAAAATTCGTATACGGAATAAGCTTCCTATCCAAGTATTTCCTCTCCCCTTCAATATAGGAAAATTCAAATCAAATGTCCACAAACACTACTCCCTCTTACCTCCTTCCCATAACCTATTATCCTAGTTCTAACACAATGCATTGCATGAGTAGGAGTCATCCTCTGAGTTTTGCTCATTCCACTTTTGAAACGTTTTTTCGACTTTTGCATTAGTATCAATCAGAACTTGTTCAAATATCGATGGGATGAAAATCAAATCAAATACGGCTGGAAGCATGAGATGGGTCAAAAGCAGTGCCACGAAACACATTATGAGCACCCAGTCCAATTGCTTTATTAGGCAGATTGGAAAGCCAGGTAGTATTGTCTTTTGAAACCAATGCGCCAAGACGCCGGTTCAAAACTGCCTCCTCCTCGAAATCCAAATCTTCCTAATAATCTTCTTCAAACAATACGCCTTCTATCTGCTCAACGGTTCGAATATCGTATTTTTCAAGTAACATTTCGTATTCGGCACACACAAACGTATAACCTTTCTTTATAAACTGAAATTTGTGCAATATTTCATTGCAAAAATAAATTTGCGAAAAAGTTATTAAAAAAAAGAGTAAAATTTGTGGTCGGACATAATATTTAATTTTCTTCTTTTCTTGATAGTTTTTCAAAACTTTTAAAACATTTAAATTCATATGCCACAAACAAACAAACAAACAAAAAAACCAAAATAACACATCTAACTTATTAACAAGGCTTTTGATTTTAATTTTCTATATGTATTTTCTGTGGCTTCATTAATGAGAAAACACAGAGCTACACAAAAGTTAATACAATATCATCTTCGTCAACAACTCAATGTCCTGGCAGTCATCATCATCATCATCACCATCATCATTACCGCCAACATCATCATTAACAGCAGCATCAATGCTATCTATCGTCAATGTACATTTTAATTAGTCTTCAGTTGATTAATGCACATTGATAATCTAGGCAGTGTGTGATATAAGGAAACTTAATACAAAAGGCTACATTGCATGCAAATTTGTTTAAGCAAACACATTGAAACATTCATGAGAAACAAACAAAAAAAACAGCATAGTGCAAAACAAAATTATAAAAAAAAATTGTGAAATTTTTTCTCAAAAAGAGTTGAATAGATTAGTTGAAAAAGGAGAAAAAAACAACACATAGCATAATAGAACTCTGACCATACAAAATGAATAAAGCTGAATTTGATTATAATCACAAAGTACTAAAAACATCAGCGACAAAAAAGAAATGCTTACAAAAAAAAAAAAAAACGGCTGAAAGCACATCACATCATCATCAGCGTTAAATTAGAAAAAGTGACACTTTTTTTTCTCTAAAAAAAAAAGAAAATACATTTTAAAAACAAAAGCGCGTTGCAAACTTAATTAAATGTAAAATGTTGATCAATGCCAGTTAGCAGAAAAAAGGACACGTCAAATAAACGAGAAAATTGAATCAACATTTTCTATTTTACATTTAAAGAAAGGCTGTTTAAACAAAACACCAACACAAACACTCTCTCACACACACACACTCAAACACACTTAATAACAAATGACCAAGGGGTGTATCAGGAAAAAATAAAATATTAAACTAAATTAATTATACTGAAAGCTTTGTTTAAATGGGAGGACTAGAAAAAAAAAAAAAAGGATGAACTTTATATACAATTTTAAAGTTTTTATACCCTACACCAACTATAATGGGTTAAAGCTGATGTTTGTAACGTCCAAAAATATTAGTCTAACACCCACCTTAAAGTATAACAAACAACACAGGAAAACTTTCTCGGTCAATTTAACGATGTCCTTCTGTCCGTCCGTTCATCCAGCTGACTGGCTGGTTGTCTATGTAAATCTTGTGCGCAAAGTTTAGGTCGCTATAAATTCAATAAAATTTTGGCTAATTGAAAATGGTTGAAATCCGTTCTTTATTTCACCTAGTGCTCATGCGAATGTCCTCCCGGAATAGGAGGCTTTTATCATATTAGATGATCCATAATTGATCACTTTTTATACCCTTCAACTTCGTGTCTGTTTGTCTGTCTGTCTGTCTGTCTGTCTGTCTGTCTGTCTGTCTGTCTGTCTGTCTGTCTGTCTGTCTGTCTGTCTGTCTGTCTGTCTGTCTGTCTGTCTGTCTGTCTGTCTGTCTGTCTGTCTGTCTGTCTGTCTGTCTGTCTGTCTGTCTGTCTGTCTGTCTGTCTGTCTGTCTGTCTGTCTGTCTGTCTGTCTGTCTGTCTGTCTGTCTGTCTGTCTGTCTGTCTGTCTGTCTGTCTGTCTGTCTGTCTGTCTGTCTGTCTGTCTGTCTGTCTGTCTGTCTGTCTGTCTGTCTGTCTGTCTGTCTGTCTGTCTGTCTGTCTGTCTGTCTGTCTGTCTGTCTGTCTGTCTGTCTGTCTGTCTGTCTGTCTGTCTGTCTGTCTGTCTGTCTGTCTGTCTGTCTGTCTGTCTGTCTGTCTGTCTGTCTGTCTGTCTGTCTGTCTGTCTGTCTGTCTGTCTGTCTGTCTGTCTGTCTGTCTGTCTGTCTGTCTGTCTGTCTGTCTGTCTGTCTGTCTGTCTGTCTGTCTGCCTGTCTGTCTGTCTGTCTGTCTGTCTGTCTGTCTGTCTGCCTGTCTGTCTGTCTGTCTGCCTGCATGTCTGTCTGTCTGTCTGTCTGTCTGTCTGTCTGTCTGTCTGTCTGTCTGTCTGTCTGTCTGTCTGTCTGTCTGTCTGTCTGTCTGTCTGTCTGTCTGTCTGTCTGTCTGTCTGTCTGTCTGTCTGTCTGTCTGTCTGTCTGTCTGTCTGTCTGTCTTTCTGTATGTCTGTCTGTCTGTCTGTCTGTCTGTCTGTCTGTCTGTCTGTCTGTCTGCCTGTCTGTCTGTCTGCCTGTCTGTCTGTCTGTCTGTCTGTCTGTCTTTCTGTATGTCTGTCTGTCTGTCTGTCTGTCTGTCTGTCTGTCTGTCTGTCTGTCTGTCTGTCTGTCTGTCTGTCTGTCTGTCTGTCTGTCTGTCTGTCTGTCTGTCTGTCTGTCTGTCTGTCTGTCTGTCTGTCTGTCTGTCTGTCTGTCTGTCTGTCTGTCTGTCTGTCTGTCTGTCTGTCTGTCTGTCTGTCTGTCTGTCTGTCTGTCTGTCTGTCTGTCTGTCTGTCTGTCTGTCTGTCTGTCTGTCTGTCTGTCTGTCTGTCTGTCTGTCTGTCTGTCTGTCTGTCTGTCTGCCTGTCTGCCTGTCTGTCTGTCTGTCTGTCTGTCTGTCTGTCTGTCTGTCTGTCTGTCTGTCTGTCTGTCTGTCTGTCTGCCTGTCTGTCTGTCTGTCTGTCTGTCTGTCTGTCTGTCTGTATGTCTGTCTGTCTGTCTGTCTGTCTGTCTGTCTGTCTGTCTGTCTGTCTGTCTGTCTGTCTGTCTGTCTGTCTGTCTGTCTGTCTGTCTGTCAGTTCATTTAGACTTGTGTACAAAGTATATGTCGATAAACTTTGTGTGCTTCGATTCACAATTAACATAGCTATGATATAAGGTCCACTTCCGAAATTGACTTTGGCTATTAAAAATGTTGGTATCCAATAAAATTCGTATAAAAATAAACCATATAAGACCCACTTCCGAAAATCTCTCACGAAAATAATTTATTGAAATTTTAAAAGAAAAAGGTTTTTTTCATATACTCAATGTAGGGTATTCATTCTTACTTGTTTATTTTTTTTATTGTTTCCTATAATCGATTGTTAGTGAAAAATTGTTTAATTTATATTAAGTGTTATTTTTAACTCTACTACGACTACAACAACTCATATTACAACAATGACATCGAGTACACAATGACATTTGCTGTTCTTGACAAGCTGTCATATGATTTTTGTTACATGGCAAAGATACACAACCAAAAACAACATTTAATAAAGTTAACACTGGAACATTATTTCTATAAAATAAATATTGTTAAAAATTTTATTTAATAAAAATAAAAAAAAAAAATCTATATAGGAAAAGAAAATTACAACTATATTGTATTTATATAGGCTCTGTGTTTGTATATAGGTTTCTGTTTGTAGAGTCAGGCATAAAAAGTGACAAGAGACCTTTTTTTTATTTAATAAAAGTGTTGTTGACATAGCAAAAAATGATATTGTAGTTGTATGTAGAAAAAGTAATAACATACATACATATAGCTAGCGATAGCTGGTCAAACGTTTGTTATGCCATAATTACCCTACAATTTCACAAGGCATTTTGTTAATAACATCTGAGGTGAGACAAGGAAATAAATATTACAAAGAATCAGGTTACTTTATTAAGAAAGCTTAGGATATTGTGAAATGTGTAATTTTCATTAATTTTCTAAGAACAAAAAAAAATATAATTTAAGAAAATTGTAGCACAACTTGTTAGTCCTACTTTGCTTTAAAAGTATTCAAATTTTAAAGAATATTGAACTTGATACCATGTAGATAATGTAGGCAGTAGAACGTAAGAAAAATCACTGCAGGCGAAATGATTTTTTAGAGCAAGAACTTTTTGGTAAATGGCTTAAATAAGAAACATTTGGGCAAGATCTTATTTTACAGTGAAATATTTTATTGAAGTTTGTGTAAAATGGCTTAAATTAGAAAAAAATCGAACACGATTGATCTTTAATATTATGGTTGTGCAAATCTTGTAGCAATTTGCCGAAAATTTTTGGGAATTTGTACAAATTTTACAGAAATTTGTGCAAATCTTATAGAAATTTGTGCAAATCTTATAGAAATTTGTGCAAATTTTACAGAATTTTGTGGAAGTCTTAGAAATTTGTGCAAATTTTACAGAAATTTGTGCAAATTTCACAGAAATTCGTGCAAATCTTATAGAAATTCATGCAAATCTTATAGAAATTTGTGCAAATCTTATAGAAATTTGTAGAAATCTTAGAAATTTGTGCAAATTTTACAGAAATTTGTGCAATTTCACAGAAATTTGTGCAAATCTTGTAGAAATTTTTGCAGAATTTTGTGGAAATCTTAGAAATTTGTGTAATTTCACAGAATTTTGTGCAAATCTTATAGAAATTTAAGCAATCTTATAGAAATTTGTTCAAATTTTACAGAATTTTGTGGAAATCTTAAAAATTCGTGCAAATCTTATAGAAATTTGTGCAAATCTTATAGAAATTTAAGCAAATTTTACAGAATTTTGTGGAAATCTTAGAAACTTGTGCAAATCTTATAGATATTTGTGCAAATCTTATAGAAATTTGTGCAAATTTTACAGAATTTTGTGGAAATCTTAGAAACTTGTGCAAATTTTACAGAATTTTGTGCAAATCTTATAGAAATTTAAGCAAATTTTACAGAATTTTGTGGAAATCTTAGAAACTTGTGCAAATCTTATAGAAATTTGTGCAAATCTTATAGAAATTTGTGCAAATTTTACAGAATTTTGTGGAAATCTTAGAAATTTGTGCAAATTTTACATAAATTCGTGCAAATCTTATAGAAATTTAAGCAAATTTTACAGAATTTTGTGCAAATCTTATAGAAATTTAAGCAATCTTATAGAAATTTGTTCAAATTTTACAGAATTTTGTGGAAATCTTAAAAATTCGTGCAAATCTTATAGAAATTTGTGCAAATCTTATAGAAATTCGAGCAAATCTTATAGAAATTTGTGCAAATTTTACAGAATTTTGTGGAAATCTTAGAAATTTGTGCAAATTTTACATAAATTCGTGCAAATCTTATAGAAATTTAAGCAAATTTTACAGAATTTTGTGGAAATCTTAGAAACTTGTGCAAATTTTACAGAATTTTGTGCAAATCTTATAGAAATTTAAGCAAATTTTACAGAATTTTGTGGAAATCTTAAAAATTCGTGCAAATCTTATAGAAATTTGTGCAAATCTTATAGAAATTCGTGCAAATCTTATAGAAATTTGTGCAAATTTTACAGAAATTCGTGCAAGTCTTATAGAACATTGTGGAAATCTTAGAAATTTGTGCAAATTTTACAGAATTTTGTGGCAATCTTACAAATTTGTGCAAATTTTACAGAAATTTGTGCAAATCTTATAGAAATTTGTGCAAATTTTACAGAAATTCGAGCAAATCTTATAGAAATTTGTGCAAATATTATCATATTTAGAGTAAACAATTAAAAAAAATCCCTGAAAAAATCTCTTTCTGAGTTTTGAAGGGTATTTAAAAATCGCCTTTATGGCTGAAAACATATTTCCTTGTTTTTTTTTTTTTGTATGTCAAACATTGCAATCAAGTGTCACTGCAGTTATAATGACCACCCACTGATATAAAAAACAGCAAGAAAATTGCAAACAATTTTTATAGAAAAATATTAATAAAGAAAACAATTGATGTTGAATTTAAAAAAAAAAGAAATATGAAAAATTGTTTAATAACAAATAATAAAACAATTAAGATTTAGACATCAACAGAGAAAATTCCAAAAAAAAAACAATAATCACATGGATGCAAATGGAGTAATAGTTTAATTTATTTTGCAAAATTTATTAAAACAACGATTTTATTTATAAATCCCACAGTTTATTCTAACAGATCTAAATATTCAAAATATTATAAATAAATTTTTATCCTTAAGAAAATCTGTACTGTATACTCTTCACTATTTCTCTAGGACGTTTATTTATTTGTAAAAGCTAAAGCTTTTACAATGTTACCGGATATCCGTCGTAAAACGTGTGCTAGGCAGAGTTATACATGTGCAGAGAGTACTTCCTCTTCACATATTCCCAATATATTCATAAACATATGTATGTAACATACATTATTTAAAACTTCAAAAGTTTCTTTTGGCTCTGCTCTACTCTACCCCCTCTCTTTTTAATAAACTTCTGTATTTTTGTACAATTTTATTTACCAGCAACCGGTAAACTGTCATTAATTTTCGTCTTGTAATTTCCTTAGTTGAACATCAGCACGTAGGTATTATGCACTACTGCTTTTGGCACTCAATTAAAACTCACATCGCAGTCAGCGTCAGCACCCTCAGCATCCTCATCCTTGGGACTATGAAACTCACTTAAAGTTATTGGGAGTTTTATATGCAGATTTACATTTTAGTCTTTTTTCATTTAAATTACGTTTTGAGTTTCTTTTATTTTTTGACAAAAATATATTTGTTCTTTTAACTGTTGTATGAGTCAGGGGAATCCTTTTTTCTCCACTTTCTTTTCATTCAAACAGCATTTCAACTAATTGCTAGAGAAGGATTTACATGATTTAGTTGTATGAAGTTAAGAGACAAAGAGTTTTGGTATTCGTTGTATTTTGCTGCGTGCTTCATAAAGTTCAATTTTTAATATTAACAATATTAGGGATTTTGTTTTTCTGGCGTGTGTTTCTCTCTCTATACATTTGTTAGTTGTAACATTTGTTGTATCATTAAATATACAATTAATGTGGAGCTGCTACGATGTAATTTTTTTTTTGTAGTTGATTGTGCAGTTGTACTTAATACTGGGTTCTTTTGAGGGTGAATACAGTGCAGGTTAAATATATAGTAAAGAAACTTTTAAGGTTTTCAGAACTAAGACAATGACGAAGACAAAAGACAAAATACAAAAGGCAAAATACAAAAGACATAAGATATAAGACATAAGACATAAGACAACATATAAGATATAAGATATAAGACATAAGACATAAGACATAAGACATAAAACATAAGACATAAGACATAAGACATAAGACATAAGACATAAGACATAAGACATAAGACATAAGACATAAGACATAAGACATAAGACAAAAGTCAAAAGACAAAAGACAAACAACAAAAGACAAAAGACAAGAGTCAAAAGACAAAAGACTGACTAAGATTATGACTAAGACTAAGACTAAGACTAAGACTAAGACTAAGACTAAGACTAAGACTAAGACTAAGACTAAGACTAAGACTAAGACTAAGACTAAGACTAAGACTAAGACTAAGACTAAGACTAAGACTAAGACTAAGACTAAGACTAAGACTAAGACTAAGACTAAGACTAAGACTAAGACTAAGACTAAGACTAAGACTAAGACTAAGACTAAGACTAAGACTAAGACTAAGACTAAGACTAAGACTAAGACTAAGACTAAGACTAAGACTAAGACTAAGACTAAGACTAAGACTAAGACTAAGACTAAGACTAAGACTAAGACTAAGACTAAGACTAAGACTAAGACTAAGACTAAGACTAAGACTAAGACTAAGACTAAGACTAAGACTAAGACTAAGACTAAGACTAAGACTAAGACTAAGACTAAGACTAAGACTAAGACTAAGACTAAGACTAAGACTAAGACTAAGACTAAGACTAAGACTAAGACTAAGACTAAGACTAAGACTAAGACTAAGACTAAGACTAAGACTAAGACTAAGACTAAGACTAAGACTAAGACTAAGACTAAGACTAAGACTAAGACTAAGACTAAGACTAAGACTAAGACTAAGACTAAGACTAAGACTAAGACTAAGACTAAGGCTAAGACTAAGACTAAGACTAAGACTAAGACCTAGGAAATAGGATTAAGAACTTTGAACCAAGACAAAGACAAATGACAAAAGATAAAATACAAAAGACAAAGTCTAAGACTCGGGCAACCTTAAAGTTTAAACATAGATTTAGGCTGCGTTTGATGCTAATTATTTCAGTTGATGAGAGATCTGTTACATCCCCCGGGACGAAAAAGGCTCTTCCGAGTCATTTTGTTCCGCGCATTCCCAGAACCACAGTGTCCGGTTAATAATCCAGTAAGTATTCTTAAGTCCCTCTTGTCGAGCGATAGCCGCAATTGAGATATGCGTTTGTCCCAAATCGGGCAAATACCAATTTAATCCAAAAACGAATTCGTTTCATAGTGTATCCACATGGGATGCCAAAGAACGTTTCATGACCTATGAATGGTCGTCGGACATCCCTATTGACCAAACAGTCAATGCGTTTTTTACCAGCATGGCCTTCATGGCCAGGTATCCAGCACAAGGTGAGTTCATTGTACTCACCGAGTTTGTTCAAAGATGTCTAGCAATCCATAACAATACTAGACCTTACTTCATATATAAGGCTCTAAGAGCAGCCTGGCTATCCGACATAACAAATATTCTTGTATTCCTTCTCTTGTACTCCTCTCTGTTCCCGAATACTTAGCCGTCAGGGTTTCAGTTTCGTTAATTTTAGGGACTCCTGATTGCCCATTTAACTCTCTGTTTCAAGGGAACTTTTGATTAAGTTATTAGCATTCAGCAACATTTCAGCATATAGTTACTGTAGTTTTTCCCTGACTTTATATTTTACATGAGTCTTTTTTTAGAGTTTCTTTACACACTATTTACAGCGAAATATATCATAGATTTTGTAGGTATGTTTCAGTTGCTGCGGTTTTCATGTACCAAAGTTTCATTTCAGCATCTTTTTCTTTCTCTGTTTAGGAGTATCATATCAGTAGAGCTTTAGACACAGATGTTAGCATTGTTGAGTAGATTTCAGATTATGGATCGTATATATAACATCTCTAGATCTGTTAGGCTTCGGGGAAAACAATCAGCACGTTCATTACGAGCGTGGCCTTCATGGCCAGGTACCCAGCACAAGGTGAGTTCATTGTACTCACCGAGTTTATTCAAAGATGTCCAGTAGTCCATAAAAACACCAGACCTTATTTCATATGATAATAAGGCTCTAAGAGCAGCCTGGCTATCCGACATAGTAAATATCCTAGCATTGCTTAATCTCCTTCTTAAACATTCATTAGAGCATATAAGTATAGCATATGAGTGATAAAATCCTGTTGGTAGGTGTTTCAGGCACATCGGAGAACTATTCGTGAAACCTCATCTTCCGATACAACTTTTAACGCAGCTTCCTCCAAGGTTTCAGTGTGGAAACATGTTCCTTAATCCATTGTGCTGAATCTTAGTCCTTGCAGTTAAAAACAAGCCAGCCAAGTTTAGAAGTGGAGCCTGCAAATTGTGGTGTTATAGAGCTCTTTTTAAGCAGCACAAATTTGTCTAGGACTGCTGCTTATATAACTCTTTAGCTTGTCATCAGACCATATTGTCCTCGGAAAGTGTGATGGAATTACCCCTAGTAGTACAATTTGAGCCATAGAAAATTGCACAAATGTTAATGGGTTTTCTTTTATTGTGATTGTTAAAAATTCGACACTTTATGATGATATGGGTATGGAAAAGAAAACGTCATAAAACTAAGATTTAGAGCAAAATAATCTTTCAAAAAACGTGCTCATTTTTTAAACTCCGCTGTAGAGTTGTGTATATAATCATTAAAACTATGCAACCATACAAAATACTTGTTATGTTTTTCTTGCTTTCAGTGTTTGTATATGTTTGTGTTTTTTTTTTTTATCTTAATTTATTTTTATATATCTTTTTTTACGAACTAAATAAAACAAACAAAATATTTTTTTAATTAATTTTTCTTAGTCAACCATATGAATCTTTTGACGATGTGGTTATAAACCCGCAAATATAACATACAAACATACACATCTATATAAATACAGACTAAACTGGACAGAGTCCATGTTGTTAATAATAAACATACATAGACTAATATGTATGTGAGTGTTTTTATACTTTTTTTGTGTAAAAACAAGGACTAATATGCAACAGAAACAATTTTTAATTTCAACACACAACTCAGGGTTTTTTTGTTGTTTTGTTTCAAGAAAAAGCAGAAAGCTAAAGAATATTTTTGTTAATAAAACATAAAGTTTACAAAACATGAAAATTCATATAAGAAAAAATGTTGGTTAAATAAAAATACTTGTTACCCTTTTCCTTTTTTTTTTGTTAGCAAGAAAAAATTTACTTATTTATATGTGTAGAGTATGTGATATTAAAAAAAACGGGAACCAAATTGTGATATGATAAAGCTGAAATTGAAATAATTACTATATTGTGGATGTGTTTTTTTTTTTTGCTCCTGTTTTTATTTCGCTTTGAGCTGCGTGTTGTAGTGGAAATTAAGAAAAATATTAAGCCACAAAAAGTTGTACAATATAAAAACACAGAGTTATAAATTAAATTTGACCTTTGAGTTTTAAAGAAAAATTTATTTGAAAATTTTTTTTAGAAATCTAGTTTGTTTAAATAAATTTATTTTTTTAACAATAAACATTAAGAAAAATACAACAACAATCTAAACTACAACACCTTGATTGTTCAATTGCATTTATATAGATAATACAACAACATACAAGTCACTCTTAACGGTGTTGTTTGTTGTTTTCTTTAATAAAATCAAATTTGTTCGATGTTGTCATACATTTTGTTTCATAATTTTTTTTGTACAAAACCGATTTATTGGATTTTTTATAGCGAGATTTCTAGAAGATTAATAAACTATTAAGAGCAATTTCAGTTATTTCCTTTCAGTACTTTGAACACAAGACTGATTTACACACACAAGCACACGAAAATTAATCAAATTTTTTAGAAATTCATAAAATTCTGCAATGTATAATCATAATAGAGGGTTAGGTTAATATTTCTAAGTATCCCACAAAAAAGATTCATTTATTATCAGAGTGTACAGCATAAAACTAATGACGTATGATTAATTTAGGGGAAAAATCAAATATCAATTATACGCCTCAAAAAATTTTAACATGAAGTTTACAAAAGCCTAAATTTAAGTTTTCTTTTATTTTCTATCATACCAACCTTATTATCTAACACATTATTTTAATTACTTGCTTTACTTAGAGCTAAATCCATAATAATCATAAGTCTTCAGACTCATTTGCATAATTATTTCATTTGATAAATGACCTCTCCTTTCATGTCTCCCTCTTATTCCTCCCTTAACTTTGTGAGAGCAGAAATATCAAAGCAAATCTTTAATTACAAATAGAATATTTACCAAGTAACAAGAACGAGCAATAAAGAGAATGAAATTAAAAAATATCCAACGTTTAATAAATGATCATTTTCGTCTTTCACAGCAGCAAAGAAACAAACCGACAAATTTTGTTTCTTTGCACTAAGTATGCAAACACAGCTTACATACAGTGCTTTATACAACATACTTATATATAAAAAACTATACACATTTCATTTTGCAAAACATGCATGTCCTAAAGCAACTAATTAAAAGAGTCATTCATCACCCATGTGTATAATGCCATGATTCACACACAATCAACAAAATAACAACTATATGTGGACACTCATTCTCAGTTCCATGCAACACAGACAACTACAAATATAAACATACATCTACAGTTAAACAAAAAAAAAAAAAAAAAAGTTATCTCCCCAACTCCTATGTGTTACTATGAGTAACTGTATTTGATATTTGTGCATGTTGCAACCAAATACACACAAATATTAATGTGGTTTTTGTGCCACAAAGATCAACATATACAAATGTAACTGGGAAAGATATGTAGAAGTAACCAGTGACCAACCAATTGCTTTATGCAAACACATTTGAACTAACACTCAAACGTAGAGTTCAATGAATAAACTAGCTGGAAGGAGTTCAAGATGAGTATGAGCTGCAGAGTTTATTATTTTGGAACCAACGAACCAAAAAACTCGCTTCACTATTCGGTGATGATAATTCCTCCATCATCTCCATAGTTTTATTGTCAAAAAGTTCATTTCAAACCTGAAACCTGAGTCGTTGTATTATCACAGTAAAATATGATAATACGAAAAGAAGTTAAGCCAAGTCAACAGCCTAACAGATCCAGAGATGTTATATATACGATCCAAAATCCGAGATCTAATCAACAATGCTAAAATCTGTGTTTAAATCGTTCCCGATAAGATGCTTCTAAACAGAGAACGAAAAATATGCTGAAATGAAACTGTAGTAAATAAAAACCGCAGCAATTGAAACATACCTACAAAAACATTGAGGTATTTCGATATAACTAGTGTTTAAAGAAACTCCAACAAATGGACTCATGTAAAATATAAAGTGGGGAAAAAACTTGAGTAACTATATATAGAAATGTAGCTGAAAGCAAAAAACTGAATCAAAAGTTCCCTTGGAACAGAGAGTTTAATGGGCAATCAAAGAGGACCACAGGACACCCTAAAATTAACGAAACTGAAATCCTGACGGCTAAGTATTCGGGAACACAGAGGAGTACAAGATAAGGAATACAAGAATATTTGTTATGTCGGATAGCCAGGCTGCTCTTAGAGCCTTATCATTATATGAAGTAAGGTCTGGTGTTGTTATGGACTGCGAGTGCGTACAATAAACTCGCCTTGTGCTGGACACCTGGCCATGAAGGCCACGTTGGTAAAGAACGTATTGATTGTTTGGTCAATAGGGATGCCCGACACCCGTTCATAGGTCATGAAACGTTCTTTGGCATCTCACGTGGAAACACTATGAATTCGTTCTTGGATTGAATTGAAATTTTGCCCGATTTTGAGGTAATTTACCCAGACTTACACAGTCCAAAAGGTTCATTACTCTGTCCAAACGAATATCTCAATTGAGACTATCTCTCGGCAAGAGTGACTTGATAATACTTACTGGATTATTCACCGGACACTGTGGTTCTGGGTATCGTGAATATACTCAAGGTAATCTTGAGAATGAGTATATACTATACGACTGCCCAATGCTGGCAATGCGCAGAACACAATGTCTCGGAAGAGCCTTTTTGGCCCCGGGGGATGTAACTGATCTCTAATCAACTAAAATAATTAGCATTGAACGCAGCCTAAATCTCCTATGTTGAAACTTTAAGGGGTTAGTCTTAAGGTAAGGTCAGACTACGCAAATTATTTGACACAAAATGTTTCATGTGTTTGATCAAAACTACATCAAATAATCCATGGCTTGATTTTGTGGTCACACTGTACACATTTATTTGCCATATTTGTTTAATCTAACTACACCGAAATACTATTAAACATACGAAAGGGAAAATATATTTGTCTTGTGATCACATTTATGGTAATATTTCTTCTAAATAATTATTAAATAAAGCTGTAAAAAAACTTTAATTTCTTTCATCAATAAAGAATACATATCTAGAAAGCAAAATACTACTAGATTTTGCTTTACATTTGAAAGAATTGTGAAATTTCAGTACTTTTATTTAAACGTCAAATATTTTATGTTCCTAGTTTGAACAGAATATATTTTTGCACGGCAAACAAGAAAACAGCTGAATTTGGTCAAACAAATTTATTTGCCGATAAGAAAACTTTCATGTAATGTGACCAATGTGTGACCACTAAACAGCAAATATTTTCCTCAATTTTTTATTTGATCTTGCAATTCATTTGCAAGATCAAACAGCGTCAAATAACAGCTGTTGCATCATGTGTTATCGCAAAAGTAGTGTTGCTATACCTTAAATTAAAAATCGCTAAATAATGAAAACAAATCGCGAAAAGAACTCAGGCTTGAACAATTTAATAATATAATTATTAAATGTTTATTTATTAAATTATATTAAATACTATCAACGCATTAAAATTTGTAGGTATAATTGTACTAAAAGTCTACAAAATATCCCTATATAATTAACAATTTTGGAATTTTATTGTATTTGTTTTGGCTTTGTTTGGATTTTGAACTAAAAATCGCATTATTCAAACAAAACGAATATTACTATGATGAACTTTACAATAATCAAATAAGCGAACTGTTAAAAAGAAAAAGTATATTTTTAAAATGTTGAAACCAAAGTATATACAAGTAGTACAACTCTTTGACAGCAGTACCTAACTATATATTGGACGCAAAACGAAATGAAAATGTGCTAGAAGTGTAAAATAAAATTATAAAATTCTGTGTGTTAAAGAACTAACGAGAATTGAATTATATTTAATAGAACATTTTTTCTTAAAATTTCGAGACATTTGATGTGTACATTTTTCACAAGGGTGTTGAATTCACACGGTGCTCATTTATGTAAGAGAGTAATATTGAAAAATAGAGTCGGACTACTTGTTATACTTTGGTTGAAACTATACTTTTCATTCGGAATGTTCACAAATATTATATTCGCATTAAAAAAAATTAAACAGATCATACTGTTTAAGAATGAATTTTTAATTGCAATCAAATTATAGTATTTATGTATGTCTAAACTATTTTCTTTGCTTTTAAATTCAATAAATATTCCATACATTTGAGCAATATTAAATTTTGTAAATAGAAAAACTCCATGTATAAAAAATAATCAAACATCAGACTATATTAAACGTATACAAGTATAAATCGCATAAAAATGCAAAAATCGCAACATAGACTTTATGTCTTCAATTAGTTTTTCTCCCAGTATGTCATTCTAGGCTGAGTGACTTTTATGTGAAGAAGAAGACTTCATTTATTGATGCCATTTTTTAGTGAAAATAATTTAAATAACAAATTTACAAAAAATATTGATATGTATTATAGTAAAAGGATTAAAATAGTGCAATTTTGTTTTTAATTTAGTACCAAAAATATTTAAATAATCTCCTTTTTAATCCGCCATGTTGAGCAAATAATTTTCTTTGTTTGCTCTATTTGATCAAACAATTATTTGATGAAAGTATTCGATATAGTGTGACCACACGGCAAATATATTTACTGATTCATTTTCGCAGCAGTTTGGTCAAACAAAAAGTGAAAAATTAAATTCACTATATAATAACAAAATTCAATAAAACTTTAATAAAATAATTGTTTTACAATTCGAAATAAGTGCGTTAACCTTAAAAAGATTTGTAAGATCAAATTATATATTTTTTATGTATATATATAGCTAGTGGTCACACTATGTTCACATTAAGAAAATATTTTGTTTGCCGACAAATAAATTTGTTTGACTAAAATCGTATGTTTTGTTGTTTGCTCAAAATATTATTTGTGGTCAGATTCAGACAATGAAATATTTGACGATAATCGTCAAATATTAGCTGTGTCTGACCGTACCTTTAGTCTTAGTCTTAGACTTAGACTTAGTCTTAGTCTTAGACTTAGTCTTAGTCTTAGTCTTAGTCTTAGTCTTAGTCTTAGTCTTAGTCTTAGTCTTAGTCTTAGTCTTAGTCTTAGTCTTAGTCTTAGTCTTAGTCTTAGTCTTAGTCTTAGTCTTAGTCTTAGTCTTAGTCTTAGTCTTAGTCTTAGTCTTAGTCTTAGTCTTAGTCTTAGTCTTAGTCTTAGTCTTAGTCTTAGTCTTAGTCTTAGTCTTAGTCTTAGTCTTAGTCTTAGTCTTAGTCTTAGTCTTAGTCTTAGTCTTAGTCTTAGTCTTAGTCTTAGTCTTAGTCTTAGTCTTAGTCTTAGTCTTAGTCTTAGTCTTAGTCTTAGTCTTAGTCTTAGTCTTAGTCTTAGTCTTAGTCTTAGTCTTAGTCTTAGTCTTAGTCTTAGTCTTAGTCTTAGTCTTAGTCTTAGTCTTAGTCTTAGTCTTAGTCTTAGTCTTAGTCTTAGTCTTAGTCTTAGTCTTAGTCTAAGTCTAAGTCTAAGTCTTGGTCTTGGTCTTAGTCTTAGTCTTAGTCTTGGTCTTAGTCTTAGTCTTGGTCTTAGTCTTAGTCTTAGTCTTAGTCTTAGTCTTAGTCTTAGTCTTAGTCTTAGTCTTAGTCTTAGTCTTAGTCTTAGTCTTAGTCTTAGTCTTAGTCTTAGGCTTGGTCTTGGTCTTAGTCTTAGTATTGGTCTTAGTCTTAGTCTAAGTCTAAGTCTAAGTCTTAGTCTAAGTCTAAGTCTAAGTCTAAGTCTAAGTCTAAGTCTAAGTCTAAATCTAAGTCTAAGTCTAAGTCTTGGTCTTGGTCTTGGTCTTAGTCTTAGTCTTAGTCTTAGTCTTAGTCTTAGTCTTAGTCTTGGTCTTGGTCTTGGTCTTAGTCTTAGTCTTGGTCTTAGTCTTGATCATAGTCTTAGTCTTGGTCTTGGTCTTATTCTTGGTCTTATTCTTGGTCTTAGTCTTAGTTTTGGTCTTGGTCTTGGTCTTAGGCTTGGTCTTGGTCTTAGACTTAGTCTTAGTATTGGTCTTAGTCTTAGTCTAAGTCTAAGTCTAAGTCTAAGTCTAAGTCTAAGTCTAAGTCTAAGTCTAAGTCTAAGTCTAAGTCTAAGTCTAAGTCTAAGTCTAAGTCTAAGTCTAAGTCTAAGTCTAAGTCTAAGTCTAAGTCTAAGTCTAAGTCTAAGTCTTGGTCTTGGTCTTAGTCTTAGTCTTAGTCTTGGTCTTGGTCTTGGTCTTGGTCTTAGTCTTAGTCTTAGTCTTGGTCTTAGTCTTGATCATAGTCTTAGTCTTGGTCTTAGTCATGGTCTTATTCTTGGTCTTATTCTTGGTCTTGGTCTTAGTGTTAGTGTTAGTCTTAGTCTTGGTGTTGGTCTTAGTCTTAGTCTTAATCTTAGTCTTAATCTTAGACTTAATCTTAGTCTTATAAAATTCAGCAGAGTTTAACATAGCACTTTATCGTTTTAAAATATGTCTACTTCTCTATAATATTCCCTAATTATAACAGAAACTTAGCAACTATATGGCGTGTTATTAAATTGCAATTCCAACAGACGCAAAATATGATTTATCAATACAACTTAACAACATCTAAGAAATATTAATAACAATGAATGAGATATACAATACATACGTATGTATGTGTGTACAAATATGAATAAATGTATATTTAATATTGGAAATAGAAGCGGTAGTTGTGGTACCATGAAGAAAACGTACATGTACGCGGTTAACCGGAAACACATCTTTTGATTGCTTACAAAGTTGCCAATGCCTCGTTATCTCAATGGCAACATACACACACTATATCTAGAAATATATAAATTCTATTGAATTCTCGCACATTTACAAACAATTTCTTTAAGAACTGTATTTCTGAACAATACAAATGTAAATTTTGCTATTGTTTGTTTGATTGTGAAATGGAATTTGTGTTTTATATAATTGTTGTTGCTGTTATAACAACGTGACTAACGAAAATGTTTCATTTGTGAAATGACGGTTTGCTAGGAAACATTGTTGCCATCACTAATATGCCATCATATGGCCTTGCCAATCGAAAAACACACCAATACCACTGACATTTTAGTTAAGTATGTGAATGCAAGGAAAAGGGCCACATAAATTTGTAAATTTTTTACTCTCCAAATTAAATATTGATCAAAGCCTGATGTTGTTTTACTAAAAGCCTTTGAAATTTCTCTTAAAGTTTCCATATTTCCAAATATATTTTCAGATATTGCGAAGCCTATAGGTGCTTATCTTTATACAAGTTTGTTTGAACTCAGTCCATTAATATAAAATATATTTTATAAACATATGTATGCTTAGAAGTACAAGTATGTAAGTGTGTTCAGTCTAAAACCATGTTTCACAAGTAAATGCCATTTTAATGGTTTTATATGATTCTCGCTCTAGTTGTTGTTGCTGCTATTGCTGCTGTTTATTGTATTTGTTGTGTTGTCAGCATAAACGCCCACAAAACTGTCAAATTTATCAAAATCACACGAAATTTGATTGTTATTGCAATTTAGTTAGTTACTGTCGTTTGTTGCTGTTGCTGCTGCCACTAACACTGGTACTCGCCAATTTTGAGCGTGTATGTGAATGGCTGAGCGTGTGTGAGTGTGTTATCATCATCGTGAACATGCTAGTTCATGTTCATGCTGTTTTGGAGATGTCAACTTGTCATTACGCTTCAATGCTTTTTTGTGGTCAAATGCCAGTAACAAAAACAACAACAACAGCAACAGAACAGACGAAATAACATTAACAAAAACTTACTCTCACATGGAAATGATTAATTAAAAACTTATTATAAATAAATATTCTAAAATATCATTGGTTTTGGTGTTTGCTTAGTTTTTTTTTTTTTTTTTTTCTTTTTTAAATAAATTAAAAAAATAATCTAAAAATTGTCAGTTACAAACTAGATGGAGCGTATGAGTGTTAAAGAATTTTCATTTTATTGAATATTAAGTATACGTCATGAAGACAGCTGGTATAAAGGAAAAATAATGATCTTTTTTATAGATAAATTAATTAAATTTTTTTATTTTTTGGAGAAGTTTTGTGATTTAAGTTTTAGTTCTGTTCTAGTTCTTTTCTAGTACTGTTCTAGTTCTGTTCTAGTTCTTTTCTAGTACTGTTCTAGTTCTGTTCTAGTTCTGTTCTAGTTCTGTTCTAGTTCTGTTCTGTTCTAGTTCTGTTCTAGTTCTGTTCTAGTTCTGTTCTAGTTCTGTTCTAGTTCTGTTCTAGTTCTGTTCTAGTTCTGTTCTAGTTCTGTTCTAGTTCTGTTCTAGTTCTGTTCTAGTTCTGTTCTAGTTCTGTTCTAGTTCTGTTCTAGTTCTGTTCTAGTTCTGTTCTAGTTCTGTTCTAGTTCTGTTCTAGTTCTGTTCTAGTTCTGTTCTAGTTCTGTTCTAGTTCTGTTCTAGTTCTGTTCTAGTTCTGTTCTAGTTCTGTTCTAGTTCTGTTCTAGTTCTGTTCTAGTTCTGTTCTAGTTCTGTTCTAGTTCTGTTCTAGTTCTGTTCTAGTTCTGTTCTAGTTCTGTTCTAGTTCTGTTCTAGTTCTGTTCTAGTTCTGTTCTAGTTCTGTTCTAGTTCTGTTCTAGTTCTGTTCTAGTTCTGTTCTAGTTCTGTTCTAGTTCTGTTCTAGTTCTGTTCTAGTTCTGTTCTAGTTCTGTTCTAGTTCTGTTCTAGTTCTGTTCTAGTTCTGTTCTAGTTCTGTTCTAGTTCTGTTCTAGTTCTGTTCTAGTTCTGTTCTAGTTCTGTTCTAGTTCTGTTCTAGTTCTGTTCTAGTTCTGTTCTAGTTCTGTTCTAGTTCTGTTCTAGTTCTGTTCTAGTTCTGTTCTAGTTCTGTTCTAGTTCTGTTCTAGTTCTGTTCTAGTTCTGTTCTAGTTCTGTTCTAGTTCTGTTCTAGTTCTGTTCTAGTTCTGTTCTAGTTCTGTTCTAGTTCTGTTCTAGTTCTGTTCTAGTTCTGTTCTAGTTCTGTTCTAGTTCTGTTCTAGTTCTGTTCTAGTTCTGTTCTAGTTCTGTTCTAGTTCTGTTCTAGTTCTGTTCTAGTTCTGTTCTAGTTCTGTTCTAGTTCTGTTCTAGTTCTGTTCTAGTTCTGTTCTAGTTCTGTTCTAGTTCTGTTCTAGTTCTGTTCTAGTTCTGTTCTAGTTCTGTTCTAGTTCTGTTCTAGTTCTGTTCTAGTTCTGTTCTAGTTCTGTTCTAGTTCTGTTCTAGTTCTGTTCTAGTTCTGTTCTAGTTCTGTTCTAGTTCTGTTCTAGTTCTGTTCTAGTTCTGTTCTAGTTCTGTTCTAGTTCTGTTCTAGTTCTGTTCTAGTTCTGTTCTAGTTCTGTTCTAGTTCTGTTCTAGTTCTGTTCTAGTTCTGTTCTAGTTCTGTTCTAGTTCTGTTCTAGTTCTGTTCTAGTTCTGTTCTAGTTCTGTTCTAGTTCTGTTCTAGTTCTGTTCTAGTTCTGTTCTAGTTCTGTTCTAGTTCTGTTCTAGTTCTGTTCTAGTTCTGTTCTAGTTCTGTTCTAGTTCTGTTCTAGTTCTGTTCTAGTTCTGTTCTAGTTCTGTTCTAGTTCTGTTCTAGTTCTGTTCTAGTTCTGTTCTAGTTCTGTTCTAGTTCTGTTCTAGTTCTGTTCTAGTTCTGTTCTAGTTCTGTTCTAGTTCTGTTCTAGTTCTGTTCTAGTTCTGTTCTAGTTCTGTTCTAGTTCTGTTCTAGTTCTGTTCTAGTTCTGTTCTAGTTCTGTTCTAGTTCTGTTCTAGTTCTGTTCTAGTTCTGTTCTAGTTCTGTTCTAGTTCTGTTCTAGTTCTGTTCTAGTTCTGTTCTAGTTCTGTTCTAGTTCTGTTCTAGTTCTGTTCTAGTTCTGTTCTAGTTCTGTTCTAGTTCTGTTCTAGTTCTGTTCTAGTTCTGTTCTAGTTCTGTTCTAGTTCTGTTCTAGTTCTGTTCTAGTTCTGTTCTAGTTCTGTTCTAGTTCTGTTCTAGTTCTGTTCTAGTTCTGTTCTAGTTCTGTTCTAGTTCTGTTCTAGTTCTGTTCTAGTTCTGTTCTAGTTCTGTTCTAGTTCTGTTCTAGTTCTGTTCTAGTTCTGTTCTAGTTCTGTTCTAGTTCTGTTCTAGTTCTGTTCTAGTTCTGTTCTAGTTCTGTTCTAGTTCTGTTCTAGTTCTGTTCTAGTTCTGTTCTAGTTCTGTTCTAGTTCTGTTCTAGTTCTGTTCTAGTTCTGTTCTAGTTCTGTTCTAGTTCTAGTTCTGTTCTAGTTCTGTTCTAGTTCTGTTCTAGTTCTGTTCTAGTTCTGTTCTAGTTCTGTTCTAGTTCTGTTCTAGTTCTGTTCTAGTTCTGTTCTAGTTCTGTTCTAGTTCTGTTCTAGTTCTGTTCTAGTTCTGTTCTAGTTCTGTTCTAGTTCTGTTCTAGTTCTAGTTCTGTTCTAGTTCTGTTCTAGTTCTGTTCTAGTTCTGTTCTAGTTCTGTTCTAGTTCTGTTCTAGTTCTGTTCTAGTTCTGTTCTAGTTCTGTTCTAGTTCTGTTCTAGTTCTGTTCTAGTTCTGTTCTAGTTCTGTTCTAGTTCTGTTCTAGTTCTGTTCTAGTTCTGTTCTAGTTCTGTTCTAGTTCTGTTCTAGTTCTGTTCTAGTTCTGTTCTAGTTGTGTTCTAGTTGTGTTCTATTTCTGTTCTAGTTCTGTTCTAGTTCTGTTCTAGTTCTGTTCTAGTTATGTTCTAGTTCTGTTCTAGTTCTGTTCTAGTTCTGTTCTAGTTCTGTTCTAGTTCTGTTCTAGTTCTGTTCTAGTTCTGTTCTAGTTCTGTTCTAGTTCTGTTCTAGTTCTGTTCTAGTTCTGTTCTAGTTCTGTTCTAGTTCTGTTCTAGTTCTGTTCTAGTTCTGTTCTAATTCTGTTCTAGTTCTGTTCTAGTTCTGTTCTAGTTCTGTTCTAGTTCTGTTCTAGTTCTGTTCTAGTTCTGTTCTAGTTCTGTTCTAGTTCTGTTCTAGTTCTGTTCTAGTTCTGTTCTAGTTCTGTTCTAGTTCTGTTCTAGTTCTGTTCTAGTTCTGTTCTAGTTCTGTTCTAGTTCTGTTCTAGTTCTGTTCTAGTTCTGTTCTAGTTCTGTTCTAGTTCTGTTCTAGTTCTGTTCTAGTTCTGTTCTAGTTCTGTTCTAGTTCTGTTCTAGTTCTGTTCTAGTTCTGTTCTAGTTCTGTTCTAGTTCTGTTCTAGTTCTGTTCTAGTTCTGTTCTAGTTCTGTTCTAGTTCTGTTCTAGTTCTGTTCTAGTTCTGTTCTAGTTCTGTTCTAGTTCTGTTCTAGTTCTAGTTCTGTTCTAGTTCTGTTCTAGTTCTGTTCTAGTTCTGTTCTAGTTCTGTTCTAGTTCTGTTCTAGTTCTGTTCTAGTTCTGTTCTAGTTCTGTTCTAGTTCTGTTCTAGTTCTGTTCTAGTTCTGTTCTAGTTCTGTTCTAGTTCTGTTCTAGTTCTGTTCTAGTTCTGTTCTAGTTCTGTTCTAGTTCTGTTCTAGTTCTGTTCTAGTTCTGTTCTAGTTCTGTTCTAGTTCTGTTCTAGTTCTGTTCTAGTTCTAGTTCTGTTCTAGTTCTGTTCTAGTTCTGTTCTAGTTCTGTTCTAGTTCTGTTCTAGTTCTGTTCTAGTTCTGTTCTAGTTCTGTTCTAGTTCTGTTCTAGTTCTGTTCTAGTTCTGTTCTAGTTCTGTTCTAGTTCTGTTCTAGTTCTGTTCTAGTTCTGTTCTAGTTCTGTTCTAGTTCTGTTCTAGTTCTGTTCTAGTTCTGTTCTAGTTCTGTTCTAGTTCTGTTCTAGTTCTGTTCTAGTTCTGTTCTAGTTCTGTTCTAGTTCTGTTCTAGTTCTGTTCTAGTTCTGTTCTAGTTCTGTTCTAGTTCTGTTCTAGTTCTGTTCTAGTTCTGTTCTAGTTCTGTTCTAGTTCTGTTCTAGTTCTGTTCTAGTTCTGTTCTAGTTCTAGTTCTGTTCTAGTTCTGTTCTAGTTCTGTTCTAGTTCTGTTCTAGTTCTGTTCTAGTTCTGTTCTAGTTCTGTTCTAGTTCTGTTCTAGTTCTGTTCTAGTTCTGTTCTAGTTCTGTTCTAGTTCTGTTCTAGTTCTGTTCTAGTTCTGTTCTAGTTCTGTTCTAGTTCTGTTCTAGTTCTGTTCTAGTTCTGTTCTAGTTCTGTTCTAGTTCTGTTCTAGTTCTGTTCTAGTTCTGTTCTAGTTCTGTTCTAGTTCTGTTCTAGTTCTGTTCTAGTTCTGTTCTAGTTCTGTTCTAGTTCTGTTCTAGTTCTGTTCTAGTTCTGTTCTAGTTCTGTTCTAGTTCTGTTCTAGTTCTGTTCTAGTTCTGTTCTAGTTCTGTTCTAGTTCTGTTCTAGTTCTGTTCTAGTTCTGTTCTAGTTCTGTTCTAGTTCTGTTCTAGTTCTGTTCTAGTTCTGTTCTAGTTCTGTTCTAGTTCTGTTCTAGTTCTGTTCTAGTTCTGTTCTAGTTCTGTTCTAGTTCTGTTCTAGTTCTGTTCTAGTTCTGTTCTAGTTCTGTTCTAGTTCTGTTCTAGTTCTGTTCTAGTTCTGTTCTAGTTCTGTTCTAGTTCTGTTCTAGTTCTGTTCTAGTTCTGTTCTAGTTCTGTTCTAGTTCTGTTCTAGTTCTGTTCTAGTTCTGTTCTAGTTCTGTTCTAGTTCTGTTCTAGTTCTGTTCTAGTTCTGTTCTAGTTCTGTTCTAGTTCTGTTCTAGTTCTGTTCTAGTTCTGTTCTAGTTCTGTTCTAGTTCTGTTCTAGTTCTGTTCTAGTTCTGTTCTAGTTCTGTTCTAGTTCTGTTCTAGTTCTGTTCTAGTTCTGTTCTAGTTCTGTTCTAGTTCTGTTCTAGTTCTGTTCTAGTTCTGTTCTAGTTCTGTTCTAGTTCTGTTCTAGTTCTGTTCTAGTTCTGTTCTAGTTCTGTTCTAGTTCTGTTCTAGTTCTGTTCTAGTTCTGTTCTAGTTCTGTTCTAGTTCTGTTCTAGTTCTGTTCTAGTTCTGTTCTAGTTCTGTTCTAGTTCTGTTCTAGTTCTGTTCTAGTTCTGTTCTAGTTCTGTTCTAGTTCTGTTCTAGTTCTGTTCTAGTTCTGTTCTAGTTCTGTTCTAGTTCTGTTCTAGTTCTGTTCTAGTTCTGTTCTAGTTCTGTTCTAGTTCTGTTCTAGTTCTGTTCTAGTTCTGTTCTAGTTCTGTTCTAGTTCTGTTCTAGTTCTGTTCTAGTTCTGTTCTAGTTCTGTTCTAGTTCTGTTCTAGTTCTGTTCTAGTTCTGTTCTAGTTCTGTTCTAGTTCTGTTCTAGTTCTGTTCTAGTTCTGTTCTAGTTCTGTTCTAGTTCTGTTCTAGTTCTGTTCTAGTTCTGTTCTAGTTCTGTTCTAGTTCTGTTCTAGTTCTGTTCTAGTTCTGTTCTAGTTCTGTTCTAGTTCTGTTCTAGTTCTGTTCTAGTTCTGTTCTAGTTCTGTTCTAGTTCTGTTCTAGTTCTGTTCTAGTTCTGTTCTAGTTCTGTTCTAGTTCTGTTCTAGTTCTGTTCTAGTTCTGTTCTAGTTCTGTTCTAGTTCTGTTCTAGTTCTGTTCTAGTTCTGTTCTAGTTCTGTTCTAGTGTTCTGTTCTAGTTCTGTTCTAGTTCTGTTCTAGTTCTGTTCTAGTTCTGTTCTAGTTCTGTTCTAGTTCTGTTCTAGTTCTGTTCTAGTTCTGTTCTAGTTCTGTTCTAGTTCTGTTCTAGTTCTGTTCTAGTTCTGTTCTAGTTCTGTTCTAGTTCTGTTCTAGTTCTGTTCTAGTTCTGTTCTAGTTCTGTTCTAGTTCTGTTCTAGTTCTGTTCTAGTTCTGTTCTAGTTCTGTTCTAGTTCTGTTCTAGTTCTGTTCTAGTTCTGTTCTAGTTCTGTTCTAGTTCTGTTCTAGTTCTGTTCTAGTTCTGTTCTAGTTCTGTTCTAGTTCTGTTCTAGTTCTGTTCTAGTTCTGTTCTAGTTCTGTTCTAGTTCTGTTCTAGTTCTGTTCTAGTTCTGTTCTAGTTCTGTTCTAGTTCTGTTCTAGTTCTGTTCTAGTTCTGTTCTAGTTCTGTTCTAGTTCTGTTCTAGTTCTGTTCTAGTTCTGTTCTAGTTCTGTTCTAGTTCTGTTCTAGTTCTGTTCTAGTTCTGTTCTAGTTCTGTTCTAGTTCTGTTCTAGTTCTGTTCTAGTTCTGTTCTAGTTCTGTTCTAGTTCTGTTCTAGTTCTGTTCTAGTTCTGTTCTAGTTCTGTTCTAGTTCTGTTCTAGTTCTGTTCTAGTTCTGTTCTAGTTCTGTTCTAGTTCTGTTCTAGTTCTGTTCTAGTTCTGTTCTAGTTCTGTTCTAGTTCTGTTCTAGTTCTGTTCTAGTTCTGTTCTAGTTCTGTTCTAGTTCTGTTCTAGTTCTGTTCTAGTTCTGTTCTAGTTCTGTTCTAGTTCTGTTCTAGTTCTGTTCTAGTTCTGTTCTAGTTCTGTTCTAGTTCTGTTCTAGTTCTGTTCTAGTTCTGTTCTAGTTCTGTTCTAGTTCTGTTCTAGTTCTGTTCTAGTTCTGTTCTAGTTCTGTTCTAGTTCTGTTCTAGTTCTGTTCTAGTTCTGTTCTAGTTCTGTTCTAGTTCTGTTCTAGTTCTGTTCTAGTTCTGTTCTAGTTCTGTTCTAGTTCTGTTCTAGTTCTGTTCTAGTTCTGTTCTAGTTCTGTTCTAGTTCTGTTCTAGTTCTGTTCTAGTTCTGTTCTAGTTCTGTTCTAGTTCTGTTCTAGTTCTGTTCTAGTTCTGTTCTAGTTCTGTTCTAGTTCTGTTCTAGTTCTGTTCTAGTTCTGTTCTAGTTCTGTTCTAGTTCTGTTCTAGTTCTGTTCTAGTTCTGTTCTAGTTCTGTTCTAGTTCTGTTCTAGTTCTGTTCTAGTTCTGTTCTAGTTCTGTTCTAGTTCTGTTCTAGTTCTGTTCTAGTTCTGTTCTAGTTCTGTTCTAGTTCTGTTCTAGTTCTGTTCTAGTTCTGTTCTAGTTCTGTTCTAGTTCTGTTCTAGTTCTGTTCTAGTTCTGTTCTAGTTCTGTTCTAGTTCTGTTCTAGTTCTGTTCTAGTTCTGTTCTAGTTCTGTTCTAGTTCTGTTCTAGTTCTGTTCTAGTTCTGTTCTAGTTCTGTTCTAGTTCTGTTCTAGTTCTGTTCTAGTTCTGTTCTAGTTCTGTTCTAGTTCTGTTCTAGTTCTGTTCTAGTTCTGTTCTAGTTCTGTTCTAGTTCTGTTCTAGTTCTGTTCTAGTTCTGTTCTAGTTCTGTTCTAGTTCTGTTCTAGTTCTGTTCTAGTTCTGTTCTAGTTCTGTTCTAGTTCTGTTCTAGTTCTGTTCTAGTTCTGTTCTAGTTCTGTTCTAGTTCTGTTCTAGTTCTGTTCTAGTTCTGTTCTAGTTCTGTTCTAGTTCTGTTCTAGTTCTGTTCTAGTTCTGTTCTAGTTCTGTTCTAGTTCTGTTCTAGTTCTGTTCTAGTTCTGTTCTAGTTCTGTTCTAGTTCTGTTCTAGTTCTGTTCTAGTTCTGTTCTAGTTCTGTTCTAGTTCTGTTCTAGTTCTGTTCTAGTTCTGTTCTAGTTCTGTTCTAGTTCTGTTCTAGTTCTGTTCTAGTTCTGTTCTAGTTCTGTTCTAGTTCTGTTCTAGTTCTGTTCTAGTTCTGTTCTAGTTCTGTTCTAGTTCTGTTCTAGTTCTGTTCTAGTTCTGTTCTAGTTCTGTTCTAGTTCTGTTCTAGTTCTGTTCTAGTTCTGTTCTAGTTCTGTTCTAGTTCTGTTCTAGTTCTGTTCTAGTTCTGTTCTGTTCTAGTTCTGTTCTAGTTCTGTTCTAGTTCTGTTCTAGTTCTGTTCTAGTTCTGTTCTAGTTCTGTTCTAGTTCTGTTCTAGTTCTGTTCTAGTTCTAGTTCTGTTCTAGTTCTGTTCTAGTTCTGTTCTAGTTCTGTTCTAGTTCTGTTCTAGTTCTGTTCTAGTTCTGTTCTAGTTCTGTTCTAGTTCTGTTCTAGTTCTGTTCTAGTTCTGTTCTAGTTCTGTTCTAGTTCTGTTCTAGTTCTGTTCTAGTTCTGTTCTAGTTCTGTTCTAGTTCTGTTCTAGTTCTGTTCTAGTTCTGTTCTAGTTCTGTTCTAGTTCTGTTCTAGTTCTGTTCTAGTTCTGTTCTAGTTCTGTTCTAGTTCTGTTCTAGTTCTGTTCTAGTTCTGTTCTAGTTCTGTTCTAGTTCTGTTCTAGTTCTGTTCTAGTTCTGTTCTAGTTCTGTTCTAGTTCTGTTCTAGTTCTGTTCTAGTTCTGTTCTAGTTCTGTTCTAGTTCTGTTCTAGTTCTGTTCTAGTTCTGTTCTAGTTCTGTTCTAGTTCTGTTCTAGTTCTGTTCTAGTTCTGTTCTAGTTCTGTTCTAGTTCTGTTCTAGTTCTGTTCTAGTTCTGTTCTAGTTCTGTTCTAGTTCTGTTCTAGTTCTGTTCTAGTTCTGTTCTAGTTCTGTTCTAGTTCTGTTCTAGTTCTGTTCTAGTTCTGTTCTAGTTCTGTTCTAGTTCTGTTCTAGTTCTGTTCTAGTTCTGTTCTAGTTCTGTTCTAGTTCTGTTCTAGTTCTGTTCTAGTTCTGTTCTAGTTCTGTTCTAGTTCTGTTCTAGTTCTGTTCTAGTTCTGTTCTAGTTCTGTTCTAGTTCTGTTCTAGTTCTGTTCTAGTTCTGTTCTAGTTCTGTTCTAGTTCTGTTCTAGTTCTGTTCTAGTTCTGTTCTAGTTCTGTTCTAGTTCTGTTCTAGTTCTGTTCTAGTTCTGTTCTAGTTCTGTTCTAGTTCTGTTCTAGTTCTGTTCTAGTTCTGTTCTAGTTCTGTTCTAGTTCTGTTCTAGTTCTGTTCTAGTTCTGTTCTAGTTCTGTTCTAGTTCTGTTCTAGTTCTGTTCTAGTTCTGTTCTAGTTCTGTTCTAGTTCTGTTCTAGTTCTGTTCTAGTTCTGTTCTAGTTCTGTTCTAGTTCTGTTCTAGTTCTGTTCTAGTTCTGTTCTAGTTCTGTTCTAGTTCTGTTCTAGTTCTGTTCTAGTTCTGTTCTAGTTCTGTTCTAGTTCTGTTCTAGTTCTGTTCTAGTTCTGTTCTAGTTCTGTTCTAGTTCTGTTCTAGTTCTGTTCTAGTTCTGTTCTAGTTCTGTTCTAGTTCTGTTCTAGTTCTGTTCTAGTTCTGTTCTAGTTCTGTTCTAGTTCTGTTCTAGTTCTGTTCTAGTTCTGTTCTATGGTTTTTTATATATTTTGCCAATTAAAAAACCATTAAACAGCTGTCAATTGAAATACAGTCTCATAAAAACAAAACAATTTCTTTACCTCTTCGATGAAATTCTTCAAACTCCAAAACTCCTTTGTTTATTATTTTATTGATATAACTGCAAATTCCTTTAAACTATCACACCCTTTATTTCCAGCACAAGAATGCCTTTATAAACTCCTACTACTTAATAAAAAATTCCTAAATTCCCCAGCAGCCAACCCCGAATTAATATACCTTATTATGAATACAAACAAAACGCGATTCAGTACTTATAAGTACCTTTTACCTTATCAATATTTATTTCCAGCATAAATATTTCAATTGAAATCAAACTAAGTTAAAAAAAATAATATAAACAAAATACCATTTAATCTAAAGCTTATTTATAACCTGTCTTTTTTGTGTATGCGAATGCAAACGAATTATTTTAAACACTTGGAGTGTTTAAGAGTTTTCTTTTTTTTCGTTTGTGTTCTACGTTTCCCCACACCATTAGTTGTTTAAAATTCCATTTTAATCTGACATTTGTATGCTCAAGCATTTAGAGCTTTTTCTATTTTACGTTTCTACTTAAATCATCATTGTAGATAATTTTGGACAAACGAACCAAAAAATAATTCAGCAAAACAATTAATTATTATTTTTATAGAAAATGTAAATTTAAATATTGCTGTCGTTGCTGCTGTTGCTGCTGCTAAGTTCTTAAGGTATTTTCTCTCGTTATTGTGTTTGGTAGACAAAAACAAAAGATTTAGTTTCTTTGTGTGTTGATTAGATGAAAAATTTTCTGTGTTTGGAGAAAAAAAACAAACAAATTTTAAAAGACAAGGATTAAATTTACTTCCAGGCATCTTACTCATTTGAATACAATACAAAATGTATTTGTATATGAATTAAATTCAACAGAAACAGAAACACACACAGCAGCAACTCTTAAATTTAACATTGCAACAATGTTATTTACTGTTTTTAGGTATTGTTTCTGTATTAGTTTGTGTAGGTGTGTGTGTCTATATGTGCAGCTTGTTTTAAAGTAGTCTTTAATACAATGACAAAATAATAAACTCTTGTTGCTTTTATAGAATTCAACAATGACTGTAATAATTCCCAAAGGTATTTATATGATGTTTTTGTTATTGGTGTTCTGTTGTTTCTCTCTCTCTCTGATGATGTCCATGAAGTTGTGGGGATTTTTTGTTTGGGGTGGGGGGATTGTTGAAGCTTTTTGAATTTTATTAAATTTAAGTTGGGTTGGGGGGTCTGATGGTCTTTGTAGAGTATTTCTTTTATGTTTTAGTTTGCAGAGTCTTGGTTAAAACAGGTAGTAGTTATTTAAAATACAGAGAAGGTAAATAAATGAGAACAAACAAGAATTTAGAAATATTTTTCATAAAAGTTTTAGCTTGTAAAGAAATTTATTCAGAATTTGATTGCGCCACAATATTGACTGGCAAAGCGAAAAATGCTTCGTTTATTCATGCTCCTAAAATATTTGTTTCACCAAAGCTGTAATAAGTCCAATTTCATACAAAAAAAAAAAACATTGTTCGCCCTATTTTAATTTTATTGACAACCTGAACTGAAACAAGTAAGAGAGCTATATAAAATAAAATTAAAAAAAAAAAAAATTTAAATTTTTTTTTTCGAAATTTTTTTTTTAAAAAAAAATTTTTAATTAAAATTTTTTTTTAATTTATTAGTGAAAAAAAATTTATGACAAAAAAATGTTTTTTGTGAAAAAAAAATTCCGGTTAAAAAATATTTTTCCCGATTTTGCCCCATTGTAGATCCAACTTACTAAAGACATATATACATCGTACCAATGGACTTTGAAATATCTATCATTAGATATCCACATTCTCTATATTTATGACTTAGTAATCGAAATATAGATCAAAAATAGGCCAAAAATAGAGGTTGTCTCGGATTTTTGCTCACATCTCTGTTATTTATAGACGGATTATGCTGATTTTAAATAGGAAACTTTTCGAAAGCACGTCTGACAGAATTATTGAAGACTTGGATCCCGACGATATCTGGGGTCTTCAGAAAATTTATTTCAACAGACAGACAGACGGACATGGCTAAATGGACTCCGCTATCTATAAGGATCCAGAATATATATACTTTATAGGGTCGGAAAATTATATTGTGGAAATTACGAACGGAATGACAAACTTATATACACCCTTCTCACGAAGGTGAAGGGTATACAAATATGAAACAAAGTGAAATTTTTTTATAAGTATGAAAAATTTTATATAAAACTAATTTCATAATTTAATACTGTACTCATTCCTTGCCCCACTAACTGTCTCCATTGTCACATTCACAATGACAGTTTTGTTTCCTATTGTTTAGGTGTTAACAGTTTACTGTTGAGTAAGCAACAGTGTTAAGCTTCTTAAAATTTATGATACTCTCTTTTATATTTATTTTATTTTATACTTTTTTTTTATTTCATATAAATTTGTGTTTGTTTGTTTGGTTTTTTTTTTCTTTTAAATAAAATATTTGCTCTAAGATACAACAAGACAATACGATACTTAAACAATTGTTAACAAATAAACATTAAACCATAAAATTGTTGGCAAAAAAATTATAATGCTGTGCAGTAAAATAAATAACTAAAGAATGCCAGGTAGTTTAGGAGAAATGTTTATTAAGTTTTCTTAATGTTAAACAATTAAAATTATTAAAAAAAAAATAGTTTAAGTTTTTAAGTTTTAAATAGCAAAGAGAAACTGCTAAAAAGAGCTATAAGTATTAAGTAATGGCATAAACAGATTATATTACAGTCTTTTTTGAAATATTTTATTTGTAATTAAATGAAAAACAAATTTTGTTGCTCATATTTCTAATAGTATTTTAAAGAATATTAAAACAAATTTTTCATTATAACATTGTCTTGCAAGTTTTAATTGTCAAAGTTTTGAAATTATTAAAAATGCTTAAAAATTGTGAGAGTTGTTGATCAAAATATGAAAAAAGTCATAATTAATATTAATCATACGTACAGGTGGACAAAAAATTTTATTTTTTAGAAATTATCATTAAGTAATAAAAATATTAAAGAAATTTTGATTGAATTAATAAAATCATTTATTAATTTATGATTTTAATTAGAATTAAAACATTTTTTAAAAATTAAAAAAAATAAAAAATAATTTTTTTTTTAATGTTGGCCATATTTCTACTATTAGTTTAAAGAATATTGAAAAAAGAGGCTCTTTATATCATAGTCTTGATTAATTTAATTTCAAAAGTTTTAGAATTATTGAAATAGCTTTAAAATTATGAGAGTTGTTGATCAAAATATGAAAAAAGTCATAATTAATATTAATCATACGTCAAGGTGGGCCAAATTTTAATTTTTGTAAAATTCTCGGAAACTAATAAAAATTTCTAAATTTTTTTAACAGAATTATTTAAAGAATTGATTAGTTTATGATTTAAAACATATACTATAAGAATTGTTTGCAGGATTATACTCAAAGAAGCATAAATTGTGTAACTTAAATTTTCTGAAAAAAAATTTATTTTACAAAAATGTTTGTATTTCACCCAGAAACCACAAATTTCACTAAAATACTTGCAATCTTACCAAAAAAATCTTTACAAAAAAATTAAAATAAATTTTTCCTCTTAACTAATTTATTTCCAATTTATTTATTACCATTTACCTCAACTATTTCATAAATTAAACAACTTCCAGCTACACATTTTTTTTCCTCATTTCATTTAACTAATAACAGCACATCATATTTTTGTTGAAGCTAATTAAAAATGCATTTACTCTCCGATAACCAAAAAAACACTAAACGAGATAATAAAGTAGTTTAATACAATACAATGAACTGATTTAGGAGAGATAATAAATACAGTAGAGTCCATAGAAAAAAAAATAAACTAGAATAAAACAAACTAACCAACCTAAATGAAATACTAACGTTTATGCAAACAAATTTAGAAAAAACCTGAAAAAAAATAACCAAAGTAAAATGCAAACAAATCCATAAAGATAAAATAATGTTAAAATAATGAATAATGAAATAATCGACAGCAACAAAAAAATCTAACTAAATACTCGCAATGCATTTCAATCAAATAAACTTTATAGCTAGACAACTTCATAGAGTAGTATGAGTTTAAATTCAAAACAAAATAATGCTGATAATTTTAATTAACATTTCAACATAACAATTTTTTGTGTTAGGAGTTTGAAACAGACAAACTAATAGAAACATTGTATAAAATATCGTTAAACAATATAATCAAAATCAGATAAACTGGCAATAGAAATATAGATGGAAAAATATTTATAAAAACTTCCTCAAACTCATACAAATTTACTGCTACCTCTACTACTCTTGCAATTAATCTCCCATATTTATAAAACAATCTACAAAAAAAATGTATAGAAATATACATTATTATACGTTATTTTGATTTTTTCCAAACAAATTTTGTTTTTGACTATAATTATTTGCAAAAAAATTCAAAAAAAAGTTTTTTGGGGGAGAAACAATTTGAAAATGTATAGAGAAAGCACAACTCTAATTTGAATACTAATGAAAACCAATTGTTTGCATATAACAAATATTTAATTTAACCAGGACCAAAAATATTTTACAAACATACACACACACACAGAGTCAGGTTCTAACACACACGCACATACAAGGATGCAAACACAAAAGCCTCATTTATATGACATTAAGGTATGAAGAACTGCAGCATACTTTAAGGGAGGGCCACAGAAATCAAAGGCTGAATCTCTATAGAAAACTGTCTTCTAAAAACAATTTTCTATAGAAAACTGTCTCAAAAAGACAATTTTCTATAGAAAATTGTCTAAAGAAGACAGAAAAGTGTCTTTTTTGAAACAGTTTTCTATAGAAAAGTGCCTTTTTTGAAACAGTTTTTTATAGAAAAGTGTCTTTTTGAGACAGTTTTCTATAGAAAAGTGTCTTTTTGAGACAGTTTTCTATAGAAAAGTGTCTTTTTGAGACAGTTTTCAGAAAAGTGTCTTTTTGAGACAGTTTTCTATAGAAAAGTGTCTTTTTGAGACAGTTTTCTATAGAAAAGTGTCTTTTTGAGACAGTTTTCTATAGAAAAGTGTCTTTTTGAGACAGTTTTCTATAGAAAAGTGTCTTTTTGAGACAGTTTTCTATAGAAAAAAGTCTTTTCGAGACAGTTTTCTATAGAAAAGTGTCTTTTTGAGACAGTTTTCTATTGAAAAGTGTCTTGTTGAAACAGTTTTCTATAGAAAAGTGTCTTTTTGACACAGTTTTCTATAGAAAAGTGTCTTTTTGAGACAGTTTTCTATAGAAAAGTGTCTTTTTGAGACAGTTTTCTATAGAAAAAAGTCTTTTCGAGACAGTTTTCTATAGAAAAGTGTCTTTTTGAGACAGTTTTCTATTGAAAAGTGTCTTGTTGAAACAGTTTTCTATAGCAAAGTGTCAAAACTGTCTTCTATAGATTTCTATAGCAAAATTTCTGTTCTAAAAATTTCTGTTCTCAAAAAGACACTTTTCTATAGAAAAGTGTCTTTTTTGAGACAGTTTTCTATAGAAAAGTGTATTTTTTGAGACAGTTTTCTATAGAAAAGTGTCTTTTTTGAAACAGTTTTCTATAGAAAAGTGTCTGTTTGAGACAGTTTTCAATAAAAAAGTGTCTTGCTGAGACAGTTTTCAATAAAAAAGTGTCTTGCTGAGACAGTTTTCTATAGAAAACTGTCCCAACAAGACACTTTTCTATAGAAAACTGTCTCAACAAGACACTTTTCTATAAAAAACTGTCTCGACAAGACACTTTTCTATAGAAAACTGTCTCGACAAGACACTTTTCTATAGAAAACTGTCTCAACAAGACACTTTTCTATAGAAAACTGTCTCTACAAGACACTTTTCTATAGAAAACTGTCTCAAAAAGACACTTTTCTATAGAAAACTGGAGTCTTGTGGAGACAGTTTTCTATAGAAAAGTGTCTTGTGGAGACAGTTTTCTATAGAAAAGTGTCTCCACAAGACACTTTTCTATAGAAAACTGTCTCCACAAGACACTTTTCTATAGAAAACTGTCTCCACAAGACACTTTTCTATAGAAAACTGTCTCCACAAGACACTTTTCTATAGAAAATGTCTCAAAAAGACACTTTTCTATAGAAAACTGTCTTAACAAGACACTTTTCTATAGAAAACTGTCTCAACAAGACACTTTTCTATAGAAAACTGTCTCAACAAGACTCTTTTCTATAGAAAACTGTGTCAACAAGACACTTTTCTATAGAAAACTGTCTCCACAAGACACTTTTCTATAGAAAACTGTCTCCACAAGACACTTTTCTATAGAAAACTGTCTCCACAAGACACTTTTCTATAGAAAACTGTCTTTACAAGACACTTTTCTATAGAAAACTGTCTTAACAAAACACTTTTCTATAGAAAACTGTATTAACAAGACACTTTTCTATAGAAAACTGTCTTAGCAAGACACTTTTCTATAGAAAACTGTCTCAACAAGACACTTTTCTGTAGAAAACTAACTCATCAAGACCCTCTTCTATAGAAAACTATCTCAACAAGACACTTTTCTATAGAAAACTGTCTCAAAAAGACACTTTTCTCTAGAAAACTGTCTCAACAAGACACTTTTCTATACAAAACTGTCTGAAAAAGACACTTTTCTATAGAAAACTGTCTCAAAAAGACACTTTTCTCTAGAAAACTGTCTCAACAAGACACTTTTCTATACAAAACTGTCTCAAAAAGACACTTTTCTATAGAAAACTGTCTCAAAAAGACACTTTTCTATAGAAAACTGTCTCAAAAAGACACTTTCCTCTAGAAAACTGTCTCAAAAAGACACTTTTCTATAGATAACTGTCTCTAAAAATTTCTTGTAGACATTTTTTTAAATTTAGCTGACCGCAAATTCATTCATGTTGAAGTCTATATCGTTAAAAAATTAAGGCTTTTAGAAGAGCTCACTGTGTAGCTTTACTTGTATATATTTTCCAAATATTCTACGAATAAAGTTATTGAATATTTATGTATTATGCGTTTGTGTAGGCATGCAAATGTTATAATAACAATAGTAATAATGACAAGGAGGGAAACCACAATATGTTAACAAATAAGCACGCTGACTGATACATACATATAAACATTTTAATGCATACAGATACATATATGCACATAAACGTATACTTATGCATACTTTGTAATACTGCTACTAACAATTATATAGAAATTACATTAATTCAGAGTGTTACGTATAACCCTTAGTTCTATAGGTGGCTATAAAGCCCCTTTTTGCGTCAGAGTGTAGGGGAACTTGCTCAGTAGCACATCTACATATAATATGACTAAGTAGGAAGAAAACTTATGCCCTAAACAAATGACTAGTCCCCTTTTGGACCTCGGAACTGTAGGGCAGTATAAGTTTAAATTGCATATTACAGCTGAAACTTGTTTAAATGTATATGTGTATGAGTGTGTATTTATGGTTGAGTATTGTTAATAAAATTCAATTGTGCCTCCTCGAAATGCTTTCAGGCCTGCTGGTAACAACTTTAGCGGTCTTTAGAAAAATGTTATTATCATTATTTGCATCATAATATTGGTGTTTACAAATTGAGCATCTTTACTTGGGCAAAACATACAGTGGTGTTAAAATGTATAGCGCAATTATTCCTCAACGGTGAAGACAGATAGTATTTATAGTGGTAAACTTTAATATATATCAAGTTAAGAAATGGAAAATCTAAGATCAATTCACTTAGATTCGTTTTTTAAATAGAATTACTATTTCTGTTAGGTAGATTGCAATTAAGACAAAACTGCATACAATATCTTGACTGTATTCCCTTCATTTTTATGATTAAACTTTTATACACAAATTTATCTTGTCTTTGCTATATTTGTTTACCTTATTGCATTGTCGACACATTATGAATCCCTTGACGCAAATGAGAGAAATTTGGTTTTAAACTAAACACCAATTCAATATAATGTGTATATTGAAAATTAATGATGATATTCAGAAAATGTTCAACAAAAGGCTTATATACACAGCAGGAATAATAGAAATAGGTCTCTAAATTTAAAATATTTAAAGAAAACTAATTTTATTTTAAATCAACAACTGTGTCGAAAACAAGACACTTTTCTATAGGAAAACTCTCAGTTTTCTGTCTTGAAAACAAGACATTATTCCATAAGAAAATTGACTTGAAAACAAGACATTTTCCTGAAAACTGCCTTGAACACAAGACGACAGTTTTCCATAAGAAAACTGTCTTGCAAACAATCATACTCAAGATATTCTTTATTATGTTCTTAATATATTAACACCATAATTATTTAATTATCTTTATTTATTTGAAGACAGTTTTCTTATAGAAGAATGTCTTGTTTTCAAGACAGATTTCTTATAAAAAATGTCTTGTTTTCAAGACAGATTTCTTATAGAAAAATGTCTTGTTTTCAAGACAGTTTTGTTATAGAAAAATGTGTCTTAAATAAGATAATAAACATTTTTTAACAGTTTAATAAGAAAAATATTATTTGAAAGCAAAATTGGTTAATTTCCTTAAATTAAATTAAACAGTTTTTGATTTCTAGCAGTATAACAGTTTATAACAGTTCTTAGAAAATTAAATAATCCGCTATAATATTCTAAAATAGTATTTTTGTTTTAAAAAATAGTTTTATTTTTGGCAAATTTATGAAGTATAACAGATTTAAGAGTTTTCGGAAAATAGAAAAACTGTTATAATAAGTCATATTTTTTAAACAAAAATATTACGTTTAGTAGCATAACAGTTTTTAGAAAAAAATTCGTATTTTTTACAAAAAATACTTTTATTTCTAGCAAATTTATGAAGTATAACAGATTCAAGCGAGTATAACAGTTTCCAGAAATAAAAAACTTTTATAATATGCAAGAATTAGGTTTTTTAAACAAGAATATAACTAATTCTAACAAATTTAAGCAGTTTAAGGTGAGTATAACAGTTTATAACGGTTTTCATAAAGTGATAAAATCTGTTATATCTTTGGATTTCAAAAAAAAAAAAAATATTTTAGATATGGACACCTTTTTTAGGTGTCCATTTTCTTAGTATGAACTCATATAATTTTATACTCAAAAAATAAGCTGATTTAAAAAAATGTCGCTAACGCATTTCTAGGCTTATTCAAAAATTCCATATATTCTAACTGTTTTACTAAGTTAATTTTCATTTCTTTTTAAATTACCCCTTTTTCTAAAAAAAATTAAATTATTTAACTTTTCCTTACCTTTTTCAATAAAACATTCCCCATTTAGCTCTTTTCACACTAATTATCCCTTTCTCACAATTAGTACTGCATTCAGCACCTTTGAGGCCCTTAAGCTCATATCTGCCGTTGACTTGCATTTTCTTGGCAAACAACTACTTCACCCAATAACAGTGGCCGGCCACTTTTACTAGCGGTTTTATTACCGTAAAACACTTTAATGTCCAAATATTTTTAGTTTATTATACTCGCTACATCTTTATAAACATTTTGATATGAAAATGTATCAATTTTGTTAATTATTTCATTATTAAAACACAATTTACTTCTACAACACTGAAACATACGTATTAAACCATGCGACGACAAATTAAGACTGAACTAAATACATAAAACAAGAAGAAGAACATTTTGATACATTTTGATATTCTTTCTATGTGCGGTTGTTGTCTTGGCTAACTGGTGTAAGGCTAAATTGGAGTGTATGTCTTGACAAAAAATAAAGCAAAGACTACATCACTAAACACTAGAAAATAATAGAATATCAAAATGTCATCTTACATTACAGTAAACAAAAGCTTCACTTCTTATTTTATATATTTAGCTATTTCTACACTCATTACCCCTTTCACACAATTAGTACTGCATTTAGCACCTTTGAGGCCCTTAAGCTCATATCTGCCGCTGACTTGCATTTTTTTTTGACAAACAACTACTTCACCCAGTAACAGTGGCCGGCCACTTTTACTAGCAATTTTGTTACCGTAAAACACCTTAATGTCTAAATATTTTTAGTTTATTATATTCGCTACACCTTTATGAACATTTTGATATGAAAATGTATTAATTTTGTTAATTATTTCATTATTAAAACACAAATTACTTCAACAACACTGAAACATACGTATTAAACCATGCGACGACAAATTAAGACTAAACAAAATACATAAAACAAGAAGAAGAAGCTTTTGTTTACTTTTATGTAAGACGTCTTTTTGATATTCTTTCTAAGTGCAGTTGTTGTCTTGGCTAACTGGTGTAAGGCTAAATGGGAGAGTATGTCTTGACAAAAATAAAGCAAAGACTACATCACTAAACACTAGAAAATAATAGAATATCAAAATGTCATCTTACATTACAGTAAACAAAAGCTTCTCTTCTTATTTTATATATTTAGCTATTTCTACACTCATTACCCCTTTCTAACATTTAGTACTGCATTCAGCAGTACTTTGAGGCCCTTAAGCTCATATCTGCCGCTGACTTGCATTTCTTTGACAAACAACTGCTTCACCCAATAAAAGTGGCCGGCCACTTTTACTAGCGGTTTTATTACCGTAAAACACTTTAATGTCTAAATATTTTTAGTCTATTATTTTCGTTACAATTTTATGAACATTTTGATATGAAAATGTATTAATTTTGTTAACTATTTTATTATTAAACCACAAATTACTTCTACAACACTGGAACATACGTATTAAACCATGCGACGACACATTAAGACTAAACAAAATACATAAAACAAGAAGAAGAAGCTTTTGTTTACTTTTATGTAAGACGTCTTTTTGATATTCTTTCTAAGTGCAGTTGTTGTCTTGGCTAACTGGTGTAAGTCTAAATGGGAGTGTATGTCTTGACAAAAAATAAAGCAAAGACTACATCACTAAATACTAGTAAAAATAGAGCACATATAAAAGCCTACCACAACATGGCGCCCATCGTTGGTGTTGTTTGTTATATTTACTTTTCTTCTTATTATTATTAGTTAAATAGCTGCCTTCGGTGAGTTCAATTCGTATGAAAGTTGTTCATATTAAAATTAGGTTTAAAGTGCAAATAAATAAAGATAATTAAATAATTATGGTGTTAATATATTAAGAACATAATAAAGAATATCTTGAACATGATTTTAAATTGTAATCCAAGTTATTTTGTGTGAAAATTGTCTTGTTTTTAAGACAGTTTTCTTACGGAAAATTTTATTGTTTGCATGACAGTACCTATTTTGGTACATATTTACCAAGTATAACAGTTTATAACAGTTTTGTTTATGTAAAAAATAAAAAAAAATGCTAGGTATAAAATGAGCTTTGGAAGTTTGAAATTATTAGTTTTGCTAATATCTAAAATAAGATAATTTTTGAACAATTTAATAAGAAAAATCTTATTTCACAGCAAAATTGGTTAATTTCCTTTAATTAAATTATACAGTTTTTGAGAATTTTTGATTTCTGGTAGTATAACAGTTTAAAAAGTTCTTAGAAAATGACATAATCTGTTATAATATTCTAAAATCGTATTTTTGTTTTAAGAAATATTTTTATTTCTAGCAAATTTAAGAAATATAACAGATTCAACTGAGTATAACAGTTTTTGGAAATTATAAAAACTGTTATAATATGCAAGAATCGTATTTTTTAAACAAGAATATTATTTTTAGTAGCATAACAGTTTTTAGAAAATTACAGAAACTCTTATGACATTCTAAAATCGTATTTTTTTACAAAAAATACTTTTATTTCTAGCAAATTTATGAAGTATTACAGTTTCACGCGAGTATAACAATTTCTAGAAAATAAAAAAATTTTAAATTATGCAAGAATTAGGTTTTTTAAACAAGAATATAACTAACTCTAACAAATTAAAGCAGTTTAAGGCGAGTATAACAGTTTACAACAGTTTTAATAAAGTGATAAAATCTGTTATATCTTTGGATTTCTAAAAAGTTTAATATTTTAGATATGGACAACTTTTTTAGGTGTCCATTTTCTTAGTATGAACACAGAAACTTGTATTCTCAAAAAGTAAGCTGATTTAAAAAATGTCGCTAAAACTTTCCTAGGCTTATTCAAAAATTCCATATATTCTAATTGTTTTAATAAGTTAATTTTCATTTATTTTTTAAATTACCCCTTTTTCCAAAAAATATTAATTATTTAACATTTTCTTACCTTTTTCCATAAAACATTCCCCATTTAGCTCTTTTTACTCTAATTATCCCTTTCTCACATTTAGTACTGCATTCAGCACGTTTGAGGCCCTTAAGCTCATATCTGCCGCTAACTTGCATTTTCTTGACAAATAACTGCTTCACCCAATAACAGTGGCCGGCCACTTTTACTAGCGGTTTTATTACCGTAAACCACTTTAATGTCCAAATATTTTTAGTTTATTATACTCGTTACACTTTTATGAACATTTTGATATGCAAATTTATTAATTTTGTTAATTATTTCATTATTAAAACACAAATTACTTCTACAACACTGAAACATACGTATTAAACCATGCGACGACAAATTAAGACTGAACTAAATACATAAAACAAGAAGAAGCTTTTGTTTACTTTTATGTAAGATGACATTTTGATATTCTTTCTATGTGCGGTTGTTGTCTTGGCTAACAGGTGTTAGGCTAAATTGGAATGTATTTCTTGACAAAAAAGATAGCAAAGACTACATCACTAAATACTAGTAAAAATAGAGCATATATAAAAGACCTACCACAACATGGCGCCCATCGTTGTTGTTGTTTGTTATATTTACTTTTCTTCCTATTATTATTAGTTAAATATCTGCCTTCGGTGAGTTCAATTCGTATGAAAGTTGTTCATATTTAAATTAGGTTTAATGTGCAAATAAATAAAGATAATTAAATAGTTATGGAGTTAATATATTAAGAACATTATAAAGAATATCTTGAGTATGATTTTAAGTTGTAATCCAAGTTATTTTTTGGTACATGTTTAACAAATATAACAGTTTATTACAGTTTTGTTTATGTAAAAAATAATAGGTATAAAGTGAGATTTGGAAGTTTGATATAAATATTTTAGCTAGAATCTAAAATAAGATCATTTTTGAACAACTAATAAGAAAAATCTCATTTCACAGCAAAATTGGATAATTTCCTTTCATTAGATTATACAGTTTTTCAGAATTTTTGATTTCTGGTAGTATAACAGTTTAAAAAGTTCTTAGAAAATTACATAATCTGTTATAATATTCTACAATGGTATTTTTGTTTTAAAAATTAGTTTTATTTCTAGCAAATTTAAGAAATATAACAGATTCAACTGAGTATAACAGTTTTTGGAAAATATAAAAGCTATTATAATATGCAAGAATCGTATTTTTAAAACAAGAATATTATTTTTAGTAGCATAACAGTTTATAACAGTTTTTAGAATATTACAGAAACTCTTATGACATTCTAAAATCGTCTTTTTTTACAAAAACTACTTTTATTTCTAGCATAAAGTAATAAAATCCGATATATCTTTGGATTTCTTAAAAGTTAAATATTTTAGATATGGACTCTTTTTTAAGGTGTCCATTTTCTTACTATGAACTCAGATAATTTTATCCTCAAGAACTAAGCTGATTTAAAAAAAAAAAACGCTAAAATATTTCTAAGCTTATTGAAAAATTCCATATATTCTAATTGTTTTACTAAGTTCATTTTCATTTCTTTTTAAAATTACCCCTTTTTCTAAAAAAAATTAAATTATTTAACTTTTTCTTACCTTTTTCAATAAAACATTCCCCATTTAGCTCTTTTCACACTCATTACCCCTTTCTCACATTTAGTACTGCATTCAGCACCTTTGAGGCCCTTAAGCTCATATCTGTCGCTGACTTGCATTTTTTTGACAAAAAACTACTTCACCCAATAACAGTGGCCGGCCACTTTTACCAGCTATTTTATTACCGTAAAACACTTTAATGTCTAAATATTTTTATTTTATTATATTCGCTACACTTTTATGAACATTTTGATATGAAAATGTATTAATTTTGTTAATTATTTCATTATTAAAACACAATTTACTTCTACAACACTGAAACATACGTATTAAACCATGCGACGACAAATTAAGACTGAACTAAATACATAAAACAAGAAGAAGAAGCTTTTGTTTACTTTAATGTAAGATGACATTTTGATATTCTTTCTATGTGCGTTTGTTGTCTTGGCTAACTGGTGTAAGGCTAAATTTGAGTGTATGTCTTGACAAAAAATATAGCAAAGACTACATCACTAAATACTAGTAAAATATATGAAAGCCTACCACAACATGGCGCCCATCGTTTTTGTTGTTTGTTATATTTACTTTTCTTCTTATTATTATTAGTTAAATATCTGCCTTCGGTGAGTTCAATTCGTATGAAAGTTGTTCATATTAAAATTGAGTTTAATGTGTAAATACAAAAAGATAATTAAATAGTTATGGTGTTAATATATTAAGAACATAATAAAGAATATCTTGAGTATGATTTTAAATTGTAATCCAAGTTATTTTGTGTGAAAATTGTCTTGTTTTCAAGACAGTTTTCTTATGGAAAATTGTATTGTTTGCATGACAGTACCATTTTTGGTACATATTTAACAAGTATAACAGTTTATAACAGTTTTGTTTATGTAAAAAAATAAAAAAAATAATAGGTATAAAATGAGATTTGGAAGTTTGAAATAATTATTTTTGCTAGAATCTAAAATAAGATCATTTTTGAACAACTTAATAAGAAAAATCTCATTTCACAGCAAAATTGGTTAATTTCCTTTAATTAAATTATACAGTTTTTGAGAGTTTTTGATTTCTGGTAGTATAACAGTTTAAAAAGTTCTTAGAAAATGACATAATCTGTTATAATATTCTAAAATCGTATTTTTGTTTTAAGAAATATTTTTATTTCTAGCAAATTTAAGAAATATAACAGCTTGGACAGTTTTTGGAAAGTATAAAAACTGTTATAATATGCAAAAATCGTAGTTTTTAAACAAGAATATTATTTTTAGTAGCATAACAGTTTAAACAGTACTTAGAAATGGACATAATCTGTTATAATATTCTAAAATGGTATTTATGTTTCAAAAAAAGTTTTATTTCTAGCAAATTAAAAAAGTATAACAGATTCAAGCGAGTATAACAGTTTTTGGAAAATATAAAAACTGTTATAATAAGCAAAAATCGTGTTCTTTAAACAAGAATATAATTTTTAGTAGCATAGCAGCTTATAGCAGTTTTTAAAAAATTATAGAAACTCTTATGACCTTCTAAAATCGTCTTTTTTACAAAAACTACTTTTATTTCTAGCATGAAGTAATAAAATCTGATATATCTTTGGATTTCTAAAAAGTTTAATATTTTAGATATGGACTCTTTTTTAAGGTGTCCATTTTCTTAGTATGAACTCAGATAATTTTATCCTCAAGAACTAATCTGATTTAAAAAAAAAATCGCTAAAACATTTTTAAGCTTATTCAAAAATTCCATATATTCAATTGTTTTAATAAGTTAATTTTCATTTATTTTTTATATTACCCCTTTTTCTAAAAAAAATTAAATTATTTAACATTTTCTTACCTTTGTTCATAAAACATTCCCCATTTAGCTCTTTTCACACTCATTACCCCTTTTTCACATTTAGTACTGCATTCAGCACCTTTGAGGCCCTTAAGCTCATATCTGTCGCTGACTTGCATTTTTTTTACAAACAACTACTTCACCCAATAACAGTGGCCGGCCACTTTTACCAGCTATTTTATTACCGTAAAACACTTTAATGTCTAAATATTTTTATTTTATTATATTCGCTACACTTTTATGAACATTTTGATATGAAAATGTATTAATTTTGTCAATTATTTCATTATTAAAACACAATTTACTTCTACAACACTGAAACATACGTATTAAACCACGCGACGACCAATTAAGACTGAACTAAATACATAAAACAAGAAGAAGCTTTTGTTTACTTTAATATAAGATGACATTTTGATATTCTTTCTATGTGTTGTTGTTGTCTTGGCTAACTGGGTAAGGTTAAAATATAGCAAAGACAACAGCACTAAACACTAGTAAATAAAGAGCATATATGAGTGCCTGCCACAACATGTCGCTCATCGTTGTTGTAGTTTGTTATATTTACTTTTCTTCTTCTTGTTATTTAGGTAAATAGCAGCATTCGGTGAGTTCAATTCGTATGAAAGTTGTTCACATTAAAATTAAGTTTAATGTGCAAATAAATAAAGATAATTAAATAATTATGGTATTTATATATTAAGAACATAATAGAGAATATCCTGAACATGATTTTAAATTGTAATCCAAGTTATTTTGTGTGAAAATTGTCTTGTTTTATATACAGTTTTCTGACGGAAAATTGTATTGTTTGCATGGTACATATTTACCAAGTATAACAGTTTATAACAGTTTTGTTTATGTAAAAAATAATAGGTATAAAATGAGCTTTGGAAGTTTGAAATTATTAGTTTTGCTAAAATCTAAAATAAGATCATTTTTTAACAATTTAATAAGAAAAATCTTATTTCACAGCAAAATTGGTTAATTTCCTTAATTAAATTATACAATTTTTGAGAATTTTTGATTTCTGGTAGTATAACAGTTTAAACAGTTCTTAGAAAATGACATAATCTGTTATAATATTCTAAAATGGTATTTTTGTTTTAAAAAATTGTTTCATTTCTAGCAAATTTATGAAGTATAACAGATTCAAGAGAGTATAACAGTTTTCGGAATATAGAAAAACTGTTATAATATGCAAGAATCGTGTTTTTTAAACAAGAATATTATTTTTAGTAGCTTATAACAGTTTTAAAAAAATAACAGAAAGTGTTATAACATTCTAAAATTGTATTTTTTACAAAAAATAACTTTATTTCTAGCAAATTTATGAAGTATAACAGATTCAAGCGAGTATAACAGTTTTTAGAAAGTAAAAACTGTTATAATATTCAAGAATTAGGTTTTTTTAACAAGAATATAACTAATTCCAACAAATTTAAGCAGTTTAAGGCGAGTATAACAGTTTATAACAGTTTTCATAAACTGATAAAATCTGTTATATCTTTGGATTTCTAAAAAGTTAAATATTTTAGTGAATTTAGAAAAGAAAACACAATTCTCTTTTTTCTCCTAATTTTTAACAAAAATGCACTTTATTTTTACATAAACTATGTCTATTTCATCTTATTAAGGTGTCCATTTTCTTAGTATGAACTCAGAAAATTGTATGCTCAAAAAGTAAGCTGATTTAAAAAAAATTTCGCTAAAACATTTCTAGGCTTATTCAAAAATTCCATATATTCTACTTGTTTTAAAAAGTTAATTTTCATTGTTTTTTAAATTACGCCTTTTTTTAAAAAAAATTTAATTATTTAACATTTTCTTACCTTTTTCCATAAAACATTCCCCATTTAGCTCTTTTTACACTCATTACCCCTTTCTCACATTTAGTACTGCATTTAGCACATTTGAGGCCCTTAAGCTCATATCTGCCGTTGACTTGCATTTTCTTGACAAATAACTGCTTCACCCAATACAGTGGCCGGCCACTTTTACTAGCGATTTTATTACCGTAAAACACTTTAATGTCCAAATATTTTTAGTTTATTATATTCGTTACACTTTTATGAACATTTTGATATGAAAATGTATTAATTTTGTTAATTATTTAATTTATAAAACAGAAATTACTTCAACAACACTGAAACATACGTATTAAACCACGCGACGACAAATTAAGACTGAACTAAATACCAAGGCACACTTAGAAAGGTGACTGCATCACTACAACAATACAAAAGCAACATATATTTTGGTTTTGCTAAAGTATATGTGGACTGTCAAAGTAGCCTGTTGTTGTAATATTTCAATGTAAGATGACATTTCGATATTCTATTATTTTCTAGTGTTTAGTGATGTTGTCTTTCCTACATTTTATGTCAAGACATACTCTCCCATTTCGGCTTACACCAGTTAGCCAAGACAACAACAGCACATAGAAAGAGTATCAAAATGTCTCTTACATTAAAGTAAACAAAAGCTTCTTCTTCTTACTTTATGAATTTAGTTCAGTCTTAATTGTAGTTGCATGGTTTAATACGTATGTTTCAGTGTTGTTGAAGTAATTTGTGTTTTAATAATGAAATAATTAACAAAATTAATACATTTGCATATCAAAATGTTCATAAAAGTGTAACGAATATAATAAACTAAAAATATTTGGACATTAATGTGGTTTACGGTAATAAAACCGCTAGTAAAAGTGGCCGGCCACTGTTATTGGGTGAAGCAGTTGTTTGTCAAGAAAATGCAAGTCAACGGCAGATATGAGCATAAGGGCCTCAAACGTGCTGAATGCAGTACTAATTGTGAGAAAGGGGTAATGAGTGTAAAAAGAGCTAAATGGGGAATGTTTTATGGAAAAAGGTAAGAAAATGTTAAATAATTTAATTTTTTTTAGAAAACGGGGTAATTTAAAAAAGGAATGAAAATCAACTTATTAAAACAAGTAGAATATATGGAATTTTTGAATAAGCCTAGAAAATTTTTAGCGACATTTTTTTAAATCAGCTTACTTTTTGAGAATACAATTTTCTGAGTAAATACTAAGAATATGGACACCATATCTAAAATATTAAACTTTTTAGAAATCCAAAGATATAACAGATTTTATCACTTTATTATAACTGTTATATACTGTTATACTCGCCTTAAACTGCTTAAATTTGTTAGAGTTAGTTATATTCTTGTTTAAAAAACCTAATTCTTGCATAATTTAAAATTTTTTTATTATTAAAAGGTTATTCGGGAATACAAAATTTTTTTTTCTAGAAATTGTTATGCTCGCTTGAAACTGTAATACTTCATAAATTTGCTAGAAATAAAAGTTTTTTTTGTAAAAAAAGACGACTTTAGAATGCTATAACAGTTTCTGTAATTTTCTAAAAACTGTTATGCTACTAAAAATAATATTCTTGTTTAAAAAACACGATTCTTGCATATTATAACAGTTTTACTACTTCCGAAAACTTTTATACTCGCTTGAATCTGTTATACTTCATAAATTTGCTAGAAATAAAACTATTTTTTAAAACATAAATACAATTTCTGAATATTATAACAGATTATGTCAATTTCTAAGAACTGTTATAAACTGTTATACTTCTAGAAATCAAAAATTCTCAAAAATTGTATAATTTAATTAAAGGAAATTAACCAATTTTGCTGTGAAATAGTTTTTTTTTTAATAAATTGTTAAAAAATGATCTTATTTTAGATTTTAGCAAAAATAATTATTTCAAACTTCTAACTCTCATTTTATACCAATTATTTTTTTTATTTTTTACATAAACAAAACTGTTATAAAATGTTATATTTGTTAAATATCTACCAAAAAACCTACTGTCATGTAAACAATACAATTTTCCGTAAGAAAACTGTCTTGAAAACAAGGCAATTTTCACACAAAATAACTTGGATTACAATTTAAAATCATGTTCAAGATATTCTTTATTATGTTCTTAATATATAAACACCATAATTATTTAATTATCTTTATTTATTTGCACATTAAACTTCATTTTAATATAAACAACTTTCATACGAATTAAACTCACCGAAGGCAGCTATTTAACTAAATAACAAGAAGAAGAAAAGTAAATATAAAAAACAACAACAATGATGAGCGACATGTTGTGGCAGGCTCTCATATATGCTCTATTTTTACTAGTATTTAGTGATGTAGTCTTTGCTATATTTTTTGTCAATATATACAGTCCCATTTAGACTTACACCAGTTAGCCAAGACAACAACCGCACATAGAAAGAATATCAAAATGTCATCTTACATAAAAGTAAACAAAAGCTTCTTCTTGTTTTATGTATTTAGTTCAGTCTTAATTTGTCGTCGCATGGTTTAATACGTATGTTTCAGTGTTGAAGAAGTAATTTGTGTTTTAATAATGAAATAATTAACAAAATTAATACATTTGCATATCAAAATGTTCATAAAAGTGTAACGAATATAATAAACTAAAAATATTTAGACATTAAAGTGCTTTACGGTAATAAAACCGCTAGTAAAAGTGGCCGGCCACTGTTATTGGGTGAAGTAGTTGTTTGTAAAATAAAATGCAAGTCAGCGGCAGATATGAGCTTAAGGGCCTCAAAGGTGCTGAATGCAGTACTAAATGTGAGAAAGGGGTAATGAGTGTAAAAGGAGCTAAATGGGGAATGTTTTATGGAAAAAGGTAAGAAAATGTTAAATAATTTAATTTTTTTTAGAAAACTGGGTAATTTAAAAAAGGAATGAAAATTAACTTTTTAAAACAATTAGAATATATGGAAATTTTGAATATGTCTAGAAATGTTTTAGCGAAATTTTTTTTTAAATCAGCTTACTTTTGGAGTATAAATTTATGAGTTCATACTAAGAAAATAGACACCTACAAAAGTTGTTCATATCTAAAATATTTAACATTTTAGAAATCCAAAGATATAACAGATTTTATCGCTTTATGAAAACTGTTATAAACTGTTATACTCTCTTTAAACTGCTTTTATTTGTTAGAGTTAGTTATATTCTTGTTTAAAAAATCTAATTCTTGCATATTATAACAGTTTTTTATTTTCTAGAATCTGTTATACTCGCGTGAAACTGTAATACTTCATAAATTTGCTAGAAATAAAAGTATTTTTTGTAAAACAAGACGATTTTTTTTCTAAAAATTGTTATGCTACTAAAAATAATATTTTTGTTTAAAGAATACGAATCTGGCATATTATAACAGTTTTTCTATGTTCCGAAAACTGTTATACTTGCTTGAATCTGTTAAACTTCATAAATTTGCTAGAAAAAAAGTATTTTTTGTAAAAAAAGACGACTTTAGAATGCTATAACAGTTTCTGTAATTTTCTAAAAATTGTTATGCTACTAAAAACAATATTCTTGTTTAAAAAACACGATTCTTGCATATTATAACAGTTTTTCTATTTCCGAAAACTGTTATTCTCGCTTGAATCTGTTATACTTCATAAATTTGCTAGAAATGAAACAATTTTTTAAAACAAAAATACGATTTTAGAATATTATAACAGATTATGTCAATTTCCAAGAACTTTTATACTACTAGAAATCAAAAATTCTCAAAAATTGCATAATTTAATTAAAGGAAATTAACCTATTTTGTTGTAAAATAAGATTTTTTTATTAAAGTGTTCAAAAATTATCTTAAAATAATAATTTCAAACTTCCAAATCTCATTTTATAGCTGTTATTTTTTACATAAACAAAACTATTATAAACTGTTATACTTGTTAAATATGTACCTAATAAGGTACTGTCATGCAAACAATACAATTTCTCGTCAGAAAACTGTCTTGAAAACAAGACAACTTTCACACAAAATAACTTGGATTACAATTTAAAATCATGTTCAAGATATTCTTTATTATGATCTTAATATATTTACACCATAATTATTTAATTATCTTTATGTATTACACATTAAACTTAATTTTAATATGAACAACTTTCATACGAATTGAACTCACCGAATGCTGCTATTTAACTAATAATAATAAGAAGAAAAGTAAATATAAAAAACAACAACAACGATTAGGGACGTGTTGTGGTAGGCTCTCATATATGCTCTTTATTTAGTAGTGTTTAGTGATGTTGTCTTTGCTATATTTTTAGTCAATAAATACACTCCCATTTACCCTTACACCAGTTAGCCAAGACAACAACCGCACATAGAAAGAATATCAAAATGTCATCTTACATTAAAGTAAACAAAAGCTTCTTCTTCTTGTTTTATGTAATTTGTTTAGTCTTAATTTGTCGTCGCATGGTTTAATACGTATGTTTCAGTGTTGTAGAAGTAATTTGTGTTTTAATAATGAAATAATTAACAAAATTAATACATTTTCATATCAAAATGTTCATAAAGGAGTAACGAATATAATAAACTAAAAATATTTAGACATTAAAGTGTTTTACGGTAATAAAACAGCTAAAAAAAGTAGCCGGCCACTGTTATTGGGTGAAGCAGTTATTTGTCAAGAAAATGAAAGTCAGCGGCAGATATGAGCTTAAGGGCCTCAAAGGTGCTAAATGCAGTACTAAATGTGAGAAAGGGGTAATGAGTGTAGAAATAGCTAAATACATAAAATAAGAAGTGAAGCTTTTCTTTACTATAATGTAAGTCGACATTTTGATATTCTGTTATTTTCTAGTATTTAGTGATGTAGTCTTTGCTTTATTTTTTGTCAAGACATACACTCCAATTTAGCCTTACACCTGTTAGCCAAGACAACAACCGCACATAGAAAGAGTATCAAAATGTCTCTTACATTAAAGTAAACCAAAGCTTCTTCTTCTTGTTTTATGTATTTAGTTTAGTCTTAATTTGTCGTCGCATGGTTTAATACGTATGTTTCAGTGTTGTTGAAGTAATTTGTGTTTTAATAATGAAATAATTAACATAATTAATACATTTTCATATCAAAATGTTCATAAAAGTGTAGCGAATATAATAAAATAAAAATATTTAGACATTAAAGTGTTTTACGGTAATAAAATAGCTGGTAAAAGTGGCCGGCCACTGTTATTGGGTGAAGCAGTTGTTTGCCAAAAAAATGCAAGTCAGCGGCAGATATGAGCTTAAGGGCCTCAAACGTGCTAAATGCAGTACTAAATGTGAGAAAGGGATAATTAGTGTAAAATGAGCTAAATGGGGAATGTTTTATGGAAAAAGGTAAGAAAAAGTTAAATAATTTAATTTTTTTTGGAAAAAGGGGTAATTTAAAAAAGAAATGAATATGAAATTAGTAAAACAATAAGAATAAGCCTAGAAATGTTTTAGCGACATTTTTTTAAATCAGCTTATTTTTTGAGGATAAAATTATCTGAGTTCATACTAAGAAAATGGACACCTTAAAAAAGTGTCCATATCTAAAATATTTATTTTTTTAGAAATCCAAAGATATATCAGATTTTATTACTTTATGCTAGAAATAAAAGTAGTTTTTGTAAAAGAAGATGATTTTAGAATGTCATAAGAGTTTCTGTAATATTTTAAAAACTGTTATAAACTGATATGCTACTAAAAATAATATTCTTGCTTAAAAAATAAGATTCTTGCATATTATAACAGTTTTTTATTTTCCAGAAACTGTTATACTTGCTCGAATCTGTTATATTCATAAATTTGCTAGAAATAAAAGTAGTTTTTGTACAAAAGACGATTTTAGAAGGTCATAAGAGATTCTGTAATTTTCTAAAAACTGCTATAAGCTGCTATGCTACAAAAAATGATATTCTTGTTTAAAGAACACGATTCTTGCTTATTAGAACAGTTTTTCTATTTTCCAAAAACTGTTATAATCGTTTGAATCTGTTATACTTCTTTAATTTGCTAGAAATAAAACTTTTTTTGAAACATAAATACCATTTTAGAATATTATAACAGATTATGTCAATTTCTAACAATTGTTTAAACTGTTATACTTCTAGAAATCAAAAATTCTCAAAAATTGTATAATTTAAAATCATACTCAAGATATTCTTTATTATGTTCTTAATATATTAACACCATAACTATTTAATTATCTTTATGTATTACACATTAAACTTAATTTTAATATGAACAACTTTCATACGAATTGAACTCACCGAAGGCAGCTATTTAACTAAGAATAATAAGAAGAAGAGTAAATATAACAAACAACAACAACGATGGGGGCCATGTTGTGGTAGGCTTTCATATATTTTACTAGTATTTAGTGATGTAGTCTTTGCTATATTTTTTGTCAAGACATACACTCCCATTTAGCCTTACACCACTTAGCCAAGACAACAACCGCACATAGAAAGAATATCAAAATGTCATCTTACATTAAAGTAAACAAAAGCTTCTTCTTCATGTTTTATGTATTTAGTTCAGTCTTAATTTGTCGTCGCATGGTTTAATACGTATGTTTCAGTGTTGTTGAAGTAATTTGTGTTTTAATAATGAAATAATTAACAAAATTAATACATTTTCATATCAAAATGTTCATAAAAGTGTAACGAATATAATAAACTAAACATATTTGGACATTAAAGTGTTTTACGGTAATAAAATCGCTAGTAAAAGTGGCCGGCCACTGTTATTGGGTGAAGTAGTTTTTTATCAAAAAAATGCAAGTCAGCGACAGATATGAGCTTAAGGGCCTCAAACGTGCTAAATGCAGTACTAAATGTGAGAAAGGGATAATTAGTGTAAAATGAGCTAAATGGGGAATGTTTTATGGAAAAAGGTAAGAAAATGTTAAATAATTAAATTTTTTTTAGAAATTTAAAAAAGAAATGAAAATTAACATTTTAAAACTATAAGAATATATGGAATATTTGAATAAGCTTAGAAATGTTTTAGCGACATTTTTTAAATCAGCTTACTTTTTAGGGATAAAATTATCTGAGTTCATACTAAGAAATATGGACACCTAAAAAAGATAAGACATAGTTTATGTAAAAATAAAGTGAATTTTTGTTAAAAATATGGAGAAAAAATTAACTAAAATATTTAACTTTTTAGAAATCCAAAGATATAACAGATTTTATCACTTAATGAAAACTATTATAAACTGTTATACTCGCCTTAAACTGCTTAAATTTGTTAGAATTAGTTATATTCTTGTTTAAAAAACCTAATACTAGCATATTGTAACAGTTTCTAATTTTCCAAAAACTGTTATACTCGCTTGAATCTGTTATACTTCATAAATTTGCTAGAAATAAAACTATTTTTTAAAACATAAATACGATTTTAGAATATTATAACTGATTATGTCATTTCTAAGAACTGTTATACTACTAGAAATGCAGTACTAAATGTTAGAAAGAGGTAATGAGTGTAGAAATATTTAAATACATAAAATAAGAAGAGAAGCTTTTATTTACTATAATGTAAGATGACATTTTGATATTCTATTATTTTCTAGTATTTAGTGATGTAGTCTTTAGTTTATTTTTTGTCAAGACATACACTCCAATTAAGCCTTACACCTGTTAGCCAAGACAACAACCGCACATAGAAAGAATATCAAAATGTCATCTTACATTAAAGTAAACCAAAGCTTCTTCTTCTTGTTTTATGTATTTAGTTTAGTCTTAATTTGTCGTCGTGTGGTTTAATACGTATGTTTCAGTGTTGTTGAAGTAATTTGTGTTTTAAAAATTAAATAATTAACAAAATTAATACATTTTCATATCAAAATGTTCATAAAAGTGTAGCGAATATAATAAACTAAAAATATTTAGACATTAAAGAGTTTTACGGAAATAAAATCGCTAGTAAAAGTGGCCGGCCTTGTTATTGGGTGAAGCAGTTGTTTGCCAAGAAAAATGCAAGTCAGCGGCAGATATGAGCTTAAGGGCCTCAAAGGTGCTAAATGCAGTACTAAATGTTAGAAGGGGGTAATGAGTGTAGAAATAGCTAAATAAATAAAATAAGAAGAGAAACTTTTGTTTACTGAAATGTAAAATGACATTTTGATATTCTATTATTTTCTAGTGTTTAGTGATGTTGTCTTTGCTATATTTTTGTCAAGACATACACTCTCATTTAGCCTAACACCATTTAGTCAAGAAAACAACCGCACATAGAAAGAATATCAAAATGTCATCTTACATAAAAGTAAACAAAAGCTTCTTCTTCTTGTTTTATGTATTTAGTTTAGTCTTAATTTGTCGTCGCATGGTTTAATACGTATGTTTCAGTGTTGTTGAAGTAATTTGTGTTTTAATAATGACATAATTAACAAAATTAATACATTTTCATATCAAAATGTTCATAAAAGTGTAACGAATATAATAAACTAAAAATATTTAGACATTAAAGTGTTTTACGGTAATAAAACCGCTAGTAAAAGTGGCCGGCCACTGTTAATGGGTGAAGTAGTTGTTTGCCAAAAAAATGCAAGTCAGCGACAGATATGAGCTTAAGGGCCTCAAACGTGCTAAATGCAGTACTAAATGTGAGAAAGGGATAATTAGTGTAAACTGAGCTAAATGGGGAATGTTTTATGGAAAAAGGTAAGAAAATGTTTAAAAATTTAATTTTTTTTTAGAAAAAGGGGTAATTTAAAAAGAAATGACAATTAACTTAGTAAAACAATTAGAATATATGGATTTTTTGAATAAGTCTAGAAATGTTTTAGCGACATTTTTTTTAAATCAGCTTACTTTTTGAGGATAAATTTGTCAGAACATGTGGACACCTAAAAAAGGTGTCCACATGTAAAATATTTAACTTATTAGAAATCCAAAGTTATAACAGATTTTATCACTTTATGAAAACTGTTATAAACAGTTATACTCGCCTTAAACTGCTTAAATTTGATAGAATTAGTAATGTTCTTGTTTAAAAAACATAATTCTTGCATACTATAACAGTCTTTTATTTTTTAGAAACTGTTATACTCGCTTGAATCTGTTATACTTCATAAATTTTCTAGAAATAAAAGTATTTTTTGTAAAAAAAGACGACTTTAGAATGTTATAACAGTTTCTGTAATTTTCTAAAAACTGTTATAAACTGTTATACTACTAGTAATCAAAAATTCTCAAAAACTGTGAAATAATTTTTTTCTTATTAAATTTTTCCAAAAGTTATCTTATTGTAGATTTTAGCAAAATAATAATTTCCAAATTCCAAATCTCATTTTATACCTATTATTTTTTACATAAACAAAACTGTTATACTTGTTCAATTTGTACCAAAAAGGTACTTTTTCTTAAAATGTTGTTGAAAAATCAAGTTTCCCTGTGGTGTTTCCTCTATATTTTTCTATAAGAAAACTGTCTTGAAAACAAGACATTTTTCTATAAGAAAACTGTCTAGAATTTTTTATTTTTTTTGAAATATATTTCAAATTAATAACACTTATACGCTCTGTGGCACCTGAAATATATTTAAAATTTAACACTTTTTAAATCCTCATAAATTAGAAAGAAATATTTAGTGATATATTTAAGTAATTTTCAATTTTATTTTAAAAATTTATATGCTTTTATTACTCTTAATGAAAAATAAATAAAACACCAAAAACTAAAAAGAAACTAAAGCCAACAAAAAATTAAAAAAAAAAAAACTAACTGAAATCCATAGTTGTAAGAATCATGTAAAGCATGTTGGTAAAGTGGTTAAAGTGGTTTTGAGACAAGCACATATAAAATTTACAAGCATGCTAATACCTCTAGCCAACGTCACAAAGAACTAAAAACATAAAAGTAAATAAAATTCGAAAAATATATACGAAAAAAAAAAAATAGAATTTTAAGAAACATAAAATGTGGAAAACTAGAGGTAAAAGCAACTTATTTTTTATTATTTTTTTTGCTGTTGGCCATATAAAAATAGTGGTGAAGGCAAAACAGCTACGGAAGTCATAAATCATATGTGCCAAATATACAGCAACAAACAGCCTTAGCAACTAAACAACTAAGTAAGAGAGTTAGGATACCAAAAAAAAAGAAAAAATCTGCCAGGAAGGACATATACAAAACTATAGAAAATCATCATCATATGAAATTAAAACTACAGAAAATATATAGAAAAAAATCCTGAATTCGTACATTTACAACAATGTAGACAACAAATTCTAGAGAAAAGTGAACAGAGTATGAAAAGCAAAAGCTACTTAAGTTTTGCTTTAACAGAAAAAAAGTAGTGTTGACCACAGGTGTTGGGTTTGATGGCTTTCTGGTTTTAACTAAAGGTTTTTGCTTTTTACTTCTTTTAATTTTTTTTTATTTTGCTGCAGCATTTACGGTCTTAAAAAGCAGTAAATAAAAAAGAGCTTTGAATTCATTTATTTTGTTTTTTTTTTTTTTTTTTTGTTGGTTTTCCTACGAAAATATAAACGCTACAATGATTTTTATTTAGTCTAATACAAAGTTTTTAGAAACAAACAACCAACTGTATTAAATAAAATCTGTCCAGGAAATACAAGTGTGATGCTGGTTTTTTGGGAAAATGTTTGTCGCCGAAAACGGAAACTTTTTAAAATTTCATGGAGACTAACAGTAAACTGGTGATATTTTAAAGGTTCTAATAAAAAAAAACACTTGCTAGATTATGCAAAAAGGGATTTTTATAACACTAAACACAACTGAATATCAACCAAATCATTCCAAAATGTCTATAACAAAATCCAGTTTCTAGACCGGCAATCAAGCCCCCCCAACTTCAGTGCATTTCTAAGCTAAATACCAACTGCCTCTCACTGATTATGCGTTAGCTACTTCGCCCTTCCCACTTAATAAAATCTCAAACTTTCATCAAAGCAATAGCCTGTCAAAAGGTTAAAAGGTCAATACTGTTTCGAAGACAATAAAGAAAAGCCATAAGTTCTAATCGAAATTTGTTGAAGCCAAAATTATGCACAATCTCTTGGCAAATTATACACACAGTGTGGTACAATTAATTAAAGTAATTTATCATTTTGAAGAGCAAAAAAAAAAAAAAGCAAATATATTTGAAAAACAGCAAAAAGAAACAGACAAGAAAGCAACATAAGAAACTGAGTGAAGAAATCCAAAATAAACAAAGGAGAAGTCTACTTATAGGCACATCCAAAGGGAATGTAAAGGAATTTTTCCAAAAAAAACTGTCTTGTACAAACAGTTTTATACAGAAAAGTGTTTTGTTGATACAGTTTTCTATAGAAAAGAGTCTTGTTGAGACAGTTTTCTATAGAAAAGTGTCTTGTTGAGACAGTTTTCTATAGAAAAGTGTCTTGTTGATACAGTTTTCTATAGAAAAGTGTCTTGTTGAGACAGTTTTCTATAGAAAAGTAACTTGCTGAGACAGTTTTCTATAAAAAAGGGTCTTGTAGAGACAGTTTTCTATAGAAAAGTGTCTTGTTGAGACAGTTTTCTGTATAAAAGTGTCTTGTTGAGACAGTTTTCTATAGAAAAGTGTCTTGTTAAGACAGTTTTCTATAGAAAAGTGTCTTGTTAAGACAGTTTTCTATAGAAAAGTGTCTTGTTGAGACAGTTTTCTATAGAAAAGTGTCTTGTTGAGACAGTTTTCTATAGAAAAGTGTCTTGTTGAGACAGTTTTCTACAGAAAAGTGTCTTGTTGAGACAGTTTTCTATAGAAAAGTGTCTTGTTGAGACAGTTTTCTATAGAAAAGTGTCTTGTTGAGACAGTTTTCTATAGAAAAGTGTCTTGTAGAGACAGTTTTCTATAGAAAAGTGTCTTGTAGAGACAGTTTTCTATAGAAAAGTGTCTTATGGAGACAGTTTTCTATAGAAAAGTGTCTTATGGAGACAGTTTTCTATAGAAAAGTGTCTTATGGAGACAGTTTTCTATAGAAAAGTGTCTTGTTGAGACAGTTTTCTATAGAAAAGTGTCTTGTTGAGACAGTTTTCTATAGAAAAGTGTCTTGTTGAGACAGTTTTCTATAGAAAAGTGTCTTGTTGAGACAGTTTTCTATAGAAAAGTGCTTGTTGAGACAGTTTTCTATAGAAAAGTGTCTTGTTGAGACAGTTTTCTATAGAAAAGTGTCTTGTTGAGACAGTTTTCTATAGAAAAGTGTCTTGTTGAGACAGTTTTCTATAGAAAAGTGTCTTGTTGAGACAGTTTTCTATAGAAAAGTGTCTTGTAGAGACAGTTTTCTATAGAAAAGTGTCTTATGGAGACAGTTTTCTATAGAAAAGTGTCTTATGGAGACAGTTTTCTATAGAAAAGTGTCTTGTTGAGACAGTTTTCTATAGAAAAGTGTCTTGTTGAGACAGTTTTCTATAGAAAAGTGTCTTGTTTAGACAGTTTTCTATAGAAAAGTGTCTTGTTGAGACAGTTTTCTATAGAAAAGTGCTTGTTGAGACAGTTTTCTATAGAAAAGTGTCTTGTTGAGACAGTTTTCTATAGAAAAGTGTCTTGTTGAGACAGTTTTCTATAGAAAAGTGTCTTGTTGAGACAGTTTTCTATAGAAAAGTGTCTTGTTGAGACAGTTTTCTATAGATAAGTGTCTTGTTGAGGCAGTTATCTATAGATAAGTGTCTTGTTGAGGCAGTTATCTATAGAAAAGTGTCTTGGTGAGACTGTTTTCTATAGAAAATTGTCTTGTTGAGACAGTTTTCCTTAGAATAGTTTATTTTAGAGACAGTCCTTTAACTTTATTTGGTTATCTTTCCCTTTTTATTTGCTTTACCGCAAGTAATATATACCTAAATGAATTTTCATGTAAATAAACTGTCTTCAATACAATCAAAGATTAACTCACATACGCCAAGAAATTAACATTAACTGTTGCTTTTAGAGAAAAACGTTGATTCCAACAAATCCTTGAATAGCACATATTGATACTGTGTTGCTTAATTTTTCATACCATTGTGCTGATGTTAAGAAATTTTCCTTAGTATTTCTTTATATATGTAAAAGTGTGAGTTTGTTATGCTAGAAAGGGGGTTCAAAATATATATAGAGATTTTTTTTGTTTGGTTAAGTTTGATTTTCCAGCTCCTGTCTGTATTTGGTAACAAATTATGCGTGTAATTTACCATTTTATTTAATGAAAACGTAATGAAATGCAAAAAGTATCAGAACACAACATTATTCCAACAACATTTTGTATACAAAGCGAAAAAAACAATTTATTTGTAAGCAACAAAATGTTACAGGCGTTAAAGAAAATAAATTACATTGTGCTGTTCAATGGAAAAAAAAGACACACCCAACCTTAAACACGTCGATATATTCTATAAAATGTTTGTACAGGAATGTCTGCAATGACATGGGGTAGTCGAAGGGAGGTATTTTTAGCAAAATTTTTGTATAATTTTACGTTTTAAGTAATTGATTACTATTTAATTAATAACACAAAGTATAAAGCAGCCCTAAAATATACTACACATTCATTTAGCTAAAAATCTGTTGCAGGCTTGTCTGAGGATGTGTGTGTGTGTGTGGGTAGGATTATTAAAAAAATGGTTGGAAAAAAAAATTCAACAAATTTGATTTTGAAAGAAAAAAAACTTTGTTGTTTTATATGCAAATAAGATTTAACTAAGACTTAATTAAGCAAATAATTATATACTTTGAAAAATAATTATATAGAAAAATGTCTTGTTTTCAAGACAGTTTTCGTATAGAAAAATGTCTTGTTTTCAAGACAGTTTTCGTATAGAAAAATGTCTTGTTTTCAAGACAGTTTTCGTATAGAAAAATGTCTTGTTTTCAAGACAGTTTTCTTATAGAAAAATGTCTTGCTTTCAAGACAGTTTTCTTATAGAAAAATGTCTTGTTTTCAAGACAGTTTTCTTATAGAAAAATATCTTGATTTCAAGACAGTTTTCTTATAGAAAAATGTCTTGTTTTCAAGACAGTTTTCTTATAGAAAAACGTCTTGTTTTCAAGACAGTTTTCTTATAGAAAAATGTCTTGTTTTCAAGACAGTTTTCTTATAGAAAAATGTCTTGATTTCAAGACAGTTTTCGTATAGAAAAATGTCTTGTTTTCAAGACAGTTTTCGTATAGAAAAATGTCTTGTTTTCAAGACAGTTTTCTTATAGAAAAATGTCTTGCTTTCAAGACAGTTTTCTTATAGAAAAATGTCTTGTTTTCAAGACAGTTTTCCTATAGAAAAATGTCTTGTTTTCAAGACAGTTTTCTTATAGAAAAATGTCTTATTTTCAAGACAGTTTTCTTATAGAAAAATGTCTTGTTTTCAAGACAGTTTTCTTATAGAAAAATGTCTTGTTTTCAAGACAGTTTTCTTATAGAAAAATGTCTTGTTTTCAAGACAGTTTTCTTATAGAAAAATGTCTTGTTTTCAAGACAGTTTTCTTATAGAAAAATGTCTTGTTTTCAAGACAGTTTTCTTATAGAAATATTTCTTGTTTTCAAAACAGTTTTCTTATAGAAAAATTTCTTGTTTTCAAGACACTTTTCTATAAGAAAACTGTCTTGTATTCAAGACACTTTTCTATAAGAAAACTGTCTTGTATTCAAGACACTTTTCTATAAGAAAACTGTCTTGTGTTCAAGACATTTTCTATAAGAAAACTGTCTTGTATTCAAGACACTTTTCTATAAGAAAACTGTCTTGTATTCAAGACACTTTTCTATAAGAAAACTGTCTTGTATTCAAGACACTATTCTATAAGAAAACTGTCTTGTATTCAAGACACTTTTCTATAAGAAAACTGTCTTGTATTCAAGACACTTTTCTATAAGAAAACTGTCTTGTATTCAAGACACTTTTCTATAAGAAAACTGTCTTGTGTTCAAGACATTTTCTATAAGAAAACTGTCTTGTATTCAAGACACTTTTCTATAAGAAAACTGTCTTGTATTCAAGACACTTTTCTATAAGAAAACTGTCTTGTATTCAAGACACTTTTCTATAAGAAAACTATCTTGTATTCAAGACACTTTTCTATAAGAAAACTGTCTTGTATTCAAGACACTTTTCTATAAGAAAACTGTCTTGTATTCAAGACACTTTTCTATAAGAAAACTGTCTTGTACTCAAGACACTTTTCCTAAAGAAAACTGTCTTGTATTCAAGACACTTTTCTATAAGAAAACTGTCTTGTATTCAAGACACTTTTCTATAAGGAAACTGTGTTGTATTCAATACACTTTTCTTTAAGAAAACTGTCTTGTATTCAAGACACTTTTCTATAAGAAAACTGTCTTGTATTCAAGACACTTTTCTATAAGAAAACTGTCTTGTATTGAAGACACTTTTCTATAAGAAAACTGTCTTGTATTCAAGACACTTTCTATAAGAAAGCTGTCTTGTATTCAGGAAACTTTTCTATAAGAAAACTGTCTTGTATTCAAGACACTTTTCTATAAGAAAACTGTCTTGTATTCAAGACACTTTTCTATAGGAAAGCTGTCTTGTATTTTCAATAAAAAACTGTTTCCACTAGAAAGTTCTCTGTTTCTAAAGAAAAACTATTCAAAACTTGATTTAATACTTGTTATGCATTCGAATTTTACTTTAATAGTCTATTAATACGTATGAATTCAATTATTTTCAATAACAAATGAAATTATGACAATTTTACTTAAGGAAAACAATCATAAGCATAAAATCCTCTTAAAGTATTACAATGACCTTTCAAATAACAAGCCAAAATGAAAATAAAAATGTTACATTTTACAAAGAAATCGAAGAGAAATAACTATAAAAAGAATATAATACATATTTTGTTTAAATATCAAGAGCAACGACGACAAACACCAACAAGTTGAAAGACAAATGTAGCAAAAGTGGCATTAAAGCCATTTTCCAAAGAGCAAGAGCTGGGGAGGCTGCAAGTCCAAAAACACATTTACTTAAGTAAAAGCACGCCACACGGAAGCGGAAAGTAGGAAAAAGATTGAAAGAGTAGAATAAGAAGAAAAAAAACTTCTAGAAGCACCAGCAAACGAAGCGCTTAAAGCAACACGTGACTGACATACAATATGTAGAACAATCAAGACAAGTAAAAAGAAATTGAACTTATTTCATTTCGTATTTTTTGCTGTTTTTTTTTTTTTTTTTTCATTTAACAAAAGCTTAATACATACAAGTAAACCGCTTACAAATGAAAAAAAAAAACAAAGTATTGGCTCTCATTCAAGTAGAACACAGTAGACAGACACTGTGAAAGCAGTTACATGGGGCACGTTAGACCAACAGTTGGTATGAAATGTAATGGGAAATAAAATAAAATTAAAAGAAAAACATTTAATACAAAATTATATAAAACTCAAATACTTGATTCAAAAGTACACTCACATACAAACGAATACTCAAACCGAAAAGGACAAGATAGACAGACAGACGGACGAACGGACGGACATACCAACAAAAATACCATCATTTACAATCAACTCAACTCTGCTGCTCCATCCATAATGCTAACGCAACGAGTAAAGCAGCCAAGGACCCTTTAGAATGTAAGAAGGAATTGCAATTTAATTTGTTATTCGTAAGATGTAGGTTGAAAAAATACTTGTAATTTTACTTACATACGATTACACAAAAACACACTTTCTTACTCTTTATATGCTTATACATATAGCTAGTGGTTTTTAACATTCCTTTTACATTTACCCCATCTTTACCTTAACTGTAGAATTGTAGCCAAGTAGAATTAATGCTACGAAATCAAAATGACCAAAAATTGTTACGAAATGTCATAAAAATTTATACAAATATTAATGAAGACACTGACAGACAAGCATATAAGCATAATGTAATACATATACAGCAGTGATCGGTACACAAATACTATTTTATTTCCATGATTGGAGAAAACAAAAAGCTTAATACAAGCTTCTGGATGATTTCATGAATTCATATTTTTGCTTACCTACAGATAATAAATTAATAATTTAAAGCAGTGGTCGGCATAAAGAGACCTGTAAAATGGATTATAGTTATTAGATCTGATGACTTGATAATTTTTAAGAACTTCATTCGCACTCGTTTCCTTTTTAGATAAATAATCGAACGTATTCGGCGCCTAGTGAGAACAAATGCCGACCACTGTTTTAAATCTTTATAATTTCAATTTTTCAAGCTTATTTGATATTTTATATGATCTTTGTGGACAGTCTTTTTTTAGGAGGTACATGAGTTTGTGGTGGCTATGAGTGCCGATCACTGCTTTATTTATTCAATACTAAGTTGTCACTAAAGTTATAGTGAAAACACTCATATGCTACTTAATGGACATAAAAAGAAAACAAATTATAAAATTGGAATCCTTTTCTCATGACTGCAGGCCATAGGCATGGAGGTTTTTACGCCAAAGTGCAAATGCTTAAAAATTAATTGAAAAAGCAGATCAACAGGCAGTAGCAGCTAAGTGGACAACACACAAGCAATCAGAGAAAATGCAATTTTACTAAAAACTTTATTATCCGGCTCAGCTTCGCGCTACCTCAGTCGTAGGCAAATAAAACAAGTAAGAAAGCTACATTCGGCTGTGCCGAATCTTATATACCCTTCACCAAATTATACTTTAAAACAAAAATTATAAATATTTTTAGGTACAAAATATATACATTTTTTTCAAAATTTAAAAAAAATTTTTTTTTTTTTTCAAATTGTTTTTCAAAATTTAAAAAAAAAATATTTTTTCGAAATTGTTTTCAATTTTTTTTTTAAATTTTTTCAAATTTTTTTTTCTTAAATTTTTTCAAATTTTTTTTCGAAAATATTTTTTTTAATTTATTAATGAAAAAAAAATAATTTTCCCGATAAAAAATGATTTTGACCCATTGTAGGTCCAAATTACTATAGCCTTATATAAATCGTTGCAAGGGACTTTGAAATATCTCTCATTAGATATAAATATTGTCTATATTAATGACTTAGTAATCCAGATATATAAAAATCGAGGTTGTTTTTATATCTCAGCCATTTGTGGGTCAATATTCTCGATTTTAAATAAATTTTAAATGGCTACTGAGCGGCAAGAATTCCCGATATATTGATGTATCGATTATGTTTATTAGTTATTTGGGGGCTACGGAAAGTTGATTTCAACATACAGACGGACATGACTATATCGTTTTCGCTATCTATAACGATCCAGAATATATATACTATGTGGGGTCGCAAATGAAAAATGTAGAAATTACAAACAGAATGACAAACTTATACATATCCTTGCCACTCATGGTGAAGAGCATACAAATGGAATGACAGTCCCTTACCGAGGGTATAACAACTTACTGCCTTTAATAATCATACTGAACAGATAATTTTGATTTTCAAAGTGGGTCGCACTCGCTATCGTTAACAACAACAAAATAAAAAACAGATCGACTAAATTATGAATAATTTTGTGATATAGAGCATTAATAGTGGGCTTAGTTATACGAGTATAGTGAATGTTAATGAAGCACCATATAAAAGCTATGACGAACCAGTAAATAATAAATACGAAGCTTTTGTTAAAATTACTTGAATTATTTCATATTACAAATTTTCCTGGGAAATATGTCGCGTGCTAAATCACAGTACGGGTTGTTACTCAAGCTATTAACTTGCTATAGAATTTTTCACGCAAATTTCATTAAATTGCAAATGTGCTTCATATTTTGGGATGATCGTGCAGCCAATTGTTGATGTTCACTAAGCCATACGAAGAACGCTGTTCACATTGTATGGTCATTATATGATAGTCTCGTATATAGTTATGTTGTCTATAGTCTCTCATCTACAGTATCTCGTATATAATCTATAGTCTCTCGTCTATAGTATTTCGTCTATCGTATCTTCTCTCTAGACTCTCGTCTATAGACTATCGTCTATAGTCTCTCGTCTCTTGTCTCTCGTCTACAGTATATCATCTATAGTATCTCCCCTAGAGTATCTATCTCTCGCATATAGAGTCTAAACTATAGTCTCTATTCTATAATCTCTCATCTTTAGTCACTCATTTCTACACTCTCGTCTATAGCATATCTTCTATAGTCTTTTGTTTATACTAGTATTTCATCTATAGTATTTCGCTTATAGTCTCTCGTTACAGTCTATCATTTATAGTATCATCTATAGTATATAGTCTCATATATAGTCTATCATCTATAGTTTCTCTTCCATAGACTCTTGTCGATAGTCTCTAGTTTATAGTCTATCATCTACAGTAGCTCGTCTATAGTCTATAGTCTCTCGTCTATAGTATTTCGTCTATCGTATCTTCCGTCCAGGCTCTCGTCTATGAATATCGTCTATAGTCCCTCCTCTGTAGTCTCTCATCTCTAGATAGTCGTCTACAGTTTCTCGTTTATAGTATTTCATCTCGTGTCTCTTATACTGTAGACGAGAGATCATCTATAGTATATTTCCTAAAGTATCTAGCATATAGTCTCTCGAATATAGTCTCTCGACTATAGTCTCTCTTCTATAGTCTCTCATCTCTAGTCACTCATCTCTAGTCTCTCGTCTATAATAAATCATTTTTACTATTTCGTCTATAGTATTTCGCTTATAGACTCTCGCCTATAGCCTATCGTCTATAGTGTATCATATCTAGTTTCTCGTCTATAGTCTATCATCTATAGTAACTATGTATATAGTATCACATACTTAGAATATAGTCTATCATCTACAGTATCTCGCCTATAGTCTCTAGTTTATTATCTCTAGTTTCTCGTCTATAGACTTCCGTCTATAGTCTCTCATTTATAGACTTCCGTCTATAGTCACTCATCTATAAACTTCCGTCTATAGTCTATAGTCTATAGTCTCTCGTCTATAGTCCCTCGTCTATAGTCCCTCGTCTATAGTCTATCAACTATAGTCTACTGTCATTTATAATCTATGGTCTGTAGTATATCGTCTATAGTCTCTACTTTATAGTCTCTCGTCTACAGAAACTTTACTATAGTATCTCGTCTATAGTCTCTCGTCTGTAGTATATCGTCTATCGAATCTTCTCTCTAGACTCTCGTTCTCTCTCGTCTGTAGTACTTCATCGTCTCTTGTCTATAGTCACTCATCTATAGTCTCTCGTCTATAGTATCTCATCTCTTTTATCCCTTCTACAGTCTACCATCTATAGTATCTCGTCTATAGTCTCTCGACTATAGTCTCCTGTCTATAGTCTATCTTCTACAGTTTCTCATCTTTATTCACTCATATCTAGTCTCTCGTCTATAGTCTACACTTTGTAGTATCTTTTCTTTAGTTAGTCTATTACCTACAGCATCGTTTTTATAGTATCCTGACTATAGTGTCTTGCCAATAGTCTCTCGTACATAATATCTCGCCTAGTGTCTCGTCTATAGTCTATCTTCTCCAGTCACTCATCTCTAGTCTCTCGTCTATAGTCTATACTATGTAGTATCTCATCTGTAGTCTATTATCTACAGTATCGCTCTTATAGTATGCCCCCTATAGTCTCTCGTATATAGTATCTCTCATATAAGTAGTATCTGGTATATAGTGTCTCGCCTATAGTCTACCTGATCCAGTCTCTCGTCTATAGTCTGCGGTTTATCTGTCTTCTCGTCTATAGTCTCTAGTAAATATCATATCATCTCTTCATATCATATCATGTCTCTTGTCTATAGTCTATCATCTTTAATCTACAATATCTAGTCTCTCGTCTATACTCAATCATCTCACTTATATTCTCTTCTCTAAAGCGTATCTTCTGTTGTCTCTTTGGTACCTCGTATATAGTCTGTCGTCTAGAGTATCTCGTTCACAGCCTCTTCTCAATCTCTTTCATATATAATCTCTCGTTTATAGTTTATCATCTATAGTCTGTCAAATACTCTCTATTCTTTCCAATATCCTATTATCTTTAGTTTCGCCATAGTCTAATCTATCTCCTCTTCCATAACACTAACAAATAATCCTTTTTTACAAAAAATACTTACTAAGGTGAAGAGTATATATAATTCCTAACTGCCTACTGCCAACTTAGGGTGCTATATACCTAGCACTCTAAGTTGTTTGTCAATTGAAATTGTTTTCAATTGCACTTAATTTTAATTATGGTTCACTAAATACATTTTTCCTGCTTTAAACTGCTCCCCCCAAAAGTAGGCAAAAATTATGAATTTTTGCAAACTCCTTTAAGTATGCTATAATTCATAAGCATTTAATTGCAGCTTAATAACCATTTTACAACTCCTCCTTGCGAAGCAACTATAAACAACTCTATGCATTTGACTGGTTTTCATTGTTACACCAAGTATAATGAAATCGGGCCTAAGGGAATTTACATTTTTCATTTTGTAATTTCAACACAAGCAAAGTCAAACAAGATATCTTGTGAAAAAGCACCACTACATAGATAGTGATAGAAAATAAAGGATTTTATAAATATAAAGGCGCCACATTAACGCCTGTTGCTTGAGCAAACATTGAAATGCTTTTTTTTTTGCCTGCTTTTGTTTTCTATTTTAAATGTTTTTAAAATGCTTGTATCCGCCGGATCTTAGAAATTGTATGGTTTTATTATTATAATGTTTTTTTGTTCTTGCTGCAAAATTTTGTGTGTTTAACTGGCAAGCAACAAATGTCAAAAACAATGGCCAAAAAATCTCTTTAATATTAAATTTGTGGTTTTTATAATTTGAAAAATAAGTGTATGTGTGTTGGAAAATAATAAAAATATTTATAATATGTTTGCTTTTCATTTAGATATTTTTCTGCATTTCAAATGAGTTTTCTGTGGTTTTGCAGGTTTTTATTATTTTTGTTGAAATTTATTTTTTCCCCCCACTTGTGTTATTTTTGCTGAACTCTTTTTTTTTTGCTGTTGCGTTTTTGTTTTAAACGGAAACCGGATACATATGTGTTTCCGTTAAAAATTGCATTTTAAAAGTAAAAACATAACCATATGGTTAGCCATATGTTTAACAATAGATTTTTTTTTATATATATAAAACTACACAAGAACACATATGCAGACATACACTAACAGAAATTAAGGATATTGTTTTGTTAAAACAAAAGGGGGTTGAGGAATAATATACCAAATCTGTCATCATCTAGATTTTTTAAAAGCTTTTTAGTTTAACCTCCAACTTGCAATTAGTTGTTATAAGGCTTAAATACATCCTTTAACAAAATAATATAAAAGTGTAAAAAAGAAGACTGTAGTCTTTAATATGTTTAACTAAAATGTACCACTTTTCATGAATCATCATTTCTCCAATAAATTTAATTGTTTCGAAATTTCATTAAATATTTTCTCAGCCACACTTATATCTTGACTTTGTTATTAAACACCAATTTTCTCTTCAGCCTAAATGTCTGTTTCTTTCCTTTCTTGTCGTTCTTTATTAAATTGTTAATTTGTTTTTGAAGCTCTGTTTCATTTTCTCTTTATTAGTTGTTACGTTTTTTTTTTTTCGTCATATACATTTAATACTTGAGGCGTTTTATGTTTAATGACACCACTTGTTAAGTCACAAGTGAACAACAAAGCCCTTTTTTTCTCATTTTCTCCTGTTACTCGTTCATTTTTAGTCTTGTACACTTTTCATTGTAGTAGATTCTTTCAAATCATACATTTTATTTTTAATTTTTTATTTGCTTGCTCATGCAGGCATTTATGTTAAATAGCACCTCGGGCTAAGAGTTCAAACATAAATACAAAGTGAAAAATAATGTAAAAGATTTAACAAAATATACTGAATATAAACATACTATAATGCAGACATAAATCTGTATTTAAAATTGAAATATGAAATGAAAATTTGTTTATTATTTGCGGACTAAGGATTTTTACCTGAGAGACTTAAGTTCTGTTCTAGTTCTGTTTTAGTTCTGTTCTAGTTCTGTTCTAGTTCTGTTCTAGTTCTGTTCTAGTTCTGTTCTAGTTCTGTTCTAGTTCTGTTCTAGTTCTGTTCTAGTTCTGTTCTAGTTCTGTTCTAGTTCTGTTCTAGTTCTGTTCTAGTTCTGTTCTGTTCTGTTCTGTTCTAGTTCTGTTCTAGTTCTGTTCTAGTTCTGTTCTAGTTCTGTTCTAGTTCTGTTCTAGTTCTGTTCTAGTTCTGTTCTAGTTCTGTTCTAGTTCTGTTCTAGTTCTGTTCTAGTTCTGTTCTAGTTCTGTTCTAGTTCTGTTCTAGTTCTGTTCTAGTTCTAGTTCTAGTTCTAGTTCTAGTTCTGTTCTAGTTCTGTTCTAGTTCTGTTCTAGTTCTGTTCTAGTTCTGTTCTAGTTCTGTTCTAGTTCTGTTCTAGTTCTGTTCTAGTTCTGTTCTAGTTCTGTTCTAGTTCTGTTCTAGTTCTGTTCTAGTTCTGTTCTAGTTCTGTTCTAGTTCTGTTCTAGTTCTGTTCTAGTTCTGTTCTAGTTCTGTTCTAGTTCTGTTCTAGTTCTGTTCTAGTTCTGTTCTAGTTCTGTTCTAGTTCTGTTCTAGTTCTGTTCTAGTTCTGTTCTAGTTCTGTTCTAGTTCTGTTCTAGTTCTGTTCTAGTTCTGTTCTAGTTCTGTTCTAGTTCTGTTCTAGTTCTGTTCTGTTCTAGTTCTGTTCTAGTTCTGTTCTAGTTCTGTTCTGTTCTGTTCTGTTCTGTTCTGTTCTGTTCTGTTCTGTTCTGTTCTGTTCTGTTCTGTTCTGTTCTGTTCTGTTCTGTTCTGTTCTGTTCTGTTCTGTTCTGTTCTGTTCTGTTCTGTTCTGTTCTGTTCTAGTTCTGTTCTGTTCTGTTCTAGTTCTGTTCTGTTCTGTTCTGTTCTGTTCTAGTTCTGTTCTGTTCTGTTCTAGTTCTGTTCTGTTCTGTTCTGTTCTGTGCTGTTCTGTTCTAGTTCTGTTCTAGTTCTGTTCTAGTTCTGTTCTAGTTCTGTTCTAGTTCTGTTCTAGTTCTGTTCTGTTCTAGTTCTGTTCTAGTTCTGTTCTAGTTCTGTTCTAGTTCTGTTCTAGTTCTGTTCTAGTTCTGTTCTAGTTCTGTTCTAGTTCTGTTCTAGTTCTGTTCTAGTTCTGTTCTAGTTCTGTTCTAGTTCTGTTCTAGTTCTGTTCTAGTTCTGTTCTAGTTCTGTTCTAGTTCTGTTCTAGTTCTGTTCTAGTTCTGTTCTAGTTCTGTTCTAGTTCTGTTCTAGTTCTGTTCTAGTTCTGTTCTAGTTCTGTTCTAGTTCTGTTCTAGTTCTGTTCTAGTTCTGTTCTAGTTCTGTTCTAGTTCTGTTCTAGTTCTGTTCTAGTTCTGTTCTAGTTCTGTTCTAGTTCTGTTCTAGTTCTGTTCTAGTTCTGTTCTAGTTCTGTTCTAGTTCTGTTCTAGTTCTGTTCTAGTTCTGTTCTAGTTCTGTTCTAGTTCTGTTCTAGTTCTGTTCTAGTTCTGTTCTAGTTCTGTTCTAGTTCTGTTCTAGTTCTGTTCTAGTTCTGTTCTAGTTCTGTTCTAGTTCTGTTCTAGTTCTGTTCTAGTTCTGTTCTAGTTCTGTTCTAGTTCTGTTCTAGTTCTGTTCTAGTTCTGTTCTAGTTCTGTTCTAGTTCTGTTCTAGTTCTGTTCTAGTTCTGTTCTAGTTCTGTTCTAGTTCTGTTCTAGTTCTGTTCTAGTTCTGTTCTAGTTCTGTTCTAGTTCTGTTCTAGTTCTGTTCTAGTTCTGTTCTAGTTCTGTTCTAGTTCTGTTCTAGTTCTGTTCTAGTTCTGTTCTAGTTCTGTTCTAGTTCTGTTCTAGTTCTGTTCTAGTTCTGTTCTAGTTCTGTTCTAGTTCTGTTCTAGTTCTGTTCTAGTTCTGTTCTAGTTCTGTTCTAGTTCTGTTCTAGTTCTGTTCTAGTTCTGTTCTAGTTCTGTTCTAGTTCTGTTCTAGTTCTGTTCTAGTTCTGTTCTAGTTCTGTTCTAGTTCTGTTCTAGTTCTGTTCTAGTTCTGTTCTAGTTCTGTTCTAGTTCTGTTCTAGTTCTGTTCTAGTTCTGTTCTAGTTCTGTTCTAGTTCTGTTCTAGTTCTGTTCTAGTTCTGTTCTAGTTCTGTTCTAGTTCTGTTCTAGTTCTGTTCTAGTTCTGTTCTAGTTCTGTTCTAGTTCTGTTCTAGTTCTGTTCTAGTTCTGTTCTAGTTCTGTTCTAGTTCTGTTCTAGTTCTGTTCTAGTTCTGTTCTAGTTCTGTTCTAGTTCTGTTCTAGTTCTGTTCTAGTTCTGTTCTAGTTCTGTTCTAGTTCTGTTCTAGTTCTGTTCTAGTTCTAGTTCTGTTCTAGTTCTGTTCTAGTTCTAGTTCTAGTTCTAGTTCTAGTTCTAGTTCTAGTTCTAGTTCTAGTTCTAGTTCTAGTTCTAGTTCTGTTCTGTTCTGTTCTAGTTCTGTTCTAGTTCTGTTCTAGTTCTGTTCTAGTTCTGTTCTAGTTCTGTTCTAGTTCTGTTCTAGTTCTGTTCTAGTTCTGTTCTAGTTCTGTTCTAGTTCTGTTCTAGTTCTGTTCTAGTTCTGTTCTAGTTCTGTTCTAGTTCTGTTCTAGTTCTGTTCTAGTTCTGTTCTAGTTCTGTTCTAGTTCTGTTCTAGTTCTGTTCTAGTTCTGTTCTAGTTCTGTTCTAGTTCTGTTCTAGTTCTGTTCTAGTTCTGTTCTAGTTCTGTTCTAGTTCTGTTCTAGTTCTGTTCTAGTTCTGTTCTAGTTCTGTTCTAGTTCTGTTCTAGTTCTGTTCTAGTTCTGTTCTAGTTCTGTTCTAGTTCTGTTCTAGTTCTGTTCTAGTTCTGTTCTAGTTCTGTTCTAGTTCTGTTCTAGTTCTGTTCTAGTTCTGTTCTAGTTCTGTTCTAGTTCTGTTCTAGTTCTGTTCTAGTTCTGTTCTAGTTCTGTTCTAGTTCTGTTCTAGTTCTGTTCTAGTTCTGTTCTAGTTCTGTTCTAGTTCTGTTCTAGTTCTGTTCTAGTTCTGTTCTAGTTCTGTTCTAGTTCTGTTCTAGTTCTGTTCTAGTTCTGTTCTAGTTCTGTTCTAGTTCTGTTCTAGTTCTGTTCTAGTTCTGTTCTAGTTCTGTTCTAGTTCTGTTCTAGTTCTGTTCTAGTTCTGTTCTAGTTCTGTTCTAGTTCTGTTCTAGTTCTGTTCTAGTTCTGTTCTAGTTCTGTTCTAGTTCTGTTCTAGTTCTGTTCTAGTTCTGTTCTAGTTCTGTTCTAGTTCTGTTCTAGTTCTGTTCTAGTTCTGTTCTAGTTCTGTTCTAGTTCTGTTCTAGTTCTGTTCTAGTTCTGTTCTAGTTCTGTTCTAGTTCTGTTCTAGTTCTGTTCTAGTTCTGTTCTAGTTCTGTTCTAGTTCTGTTCTAGTTCTGTTCTAGTTCTGTTCTAGTTCTGTTCTAGTTCTGTTCTAGTTCTGTTCTAGTTCTGTTCTAGTTCTGTTCTAGTTCTGTTCTAGTTCTGTTCTAGTTCTGTTCTAGTTCTGTTCTAGTTCTGTTCTAGTTCTGTTCTAGTTCTGTTCTAGTTCTGTTCTAGTTCTGTTCTAGTTCTGTTCTAGTTCTGTTCTAGTTCTGTTCTAGTTCTGTTCTAGTTCTGTTCTAGTTCTGTTCTAGTTCTGTTCTAGTTCTGTTCTAGTTCTGTTCTAGTTCTGTTCTAGTTCTGTTCTAGTTCTGTTCTAGTTCTGTTCTAGTTCTGTTCTAGTTCTGTTCTAGTTCTGTTCTAGTTCTGTTCTAGTTCTGTTCTAGTTCTGTTCTAGTTCTGTTCTAGTTCTGTTCTAGTTCTGTTCTAGTTCTGTTCTAGTTCTGTTCTAGTTCTGTTCTAGTTCTGTTCTAGTTCTGTTCTAGTTCTGTTCTAGTTCTGTTCTAGTTCTGTTCTAGTTCTGTTCTAGTTCTGTTCTAGTTCTGTTCTAGTTCTGTTCTAGTTCTGTTCTAGTTCTGTTCTAGTTCTGTTCTAGTTCTGTTCTAGTTCTGTTCTAGTTCTGTTCTAGTTCTGTTCTAGTTCTGTTCTAGTTCTGTTCTAGTTCTGTTCTAGTTCTGTTCTAGTTCTGTTCTAGTTCTGTTCTAGTTCTGTTCTAGTTCTGTTCTAGTTCTGTTCTAGTTCTGTTCTAGTTCTGTTCTAGTTCTGTTCTAGTTCTGTTCTAGTTCTAGTTCTGTTCTAGTTCTGTTCTAGTTCTGTTCTAGTTCTGTTCTAGTTCTGTTCTAGTTCTGTTCTAGTTCTGTTCTAGTTCTGTTCTAGTTCTGTTCTAGTTCTGTTCTAGTTCTGTTCTAGTTCTGTTCTAGTTCTGTTCTAGTTCTGTTCTAGTTCTGTTCTAGTTCTGTTCTAGTTCTGTTCTAGTTCTGTTCTAGTTCTGTTCTAGTTCTAGTTCTGTTCTAGTTCTAGTTCTGTTCTAGTTCTGTTCTAGTTCTGTTCTAGTTCTGTTCTAGTTCTGTTCTAGTTCTGTTCTAGTTCTGTTCTAGTTCTGTTCTAGTTCTGTTCTAGTTCTGTTCTAGTTCTGTTCTAGTTCTGTTCTAGTTCTGTTCTAGTTCTGTTCTAGTTCTGTTCTAGTTCTGTTCTAGTTCTGTTCTAGTTCTGTTCTAGTTCTGTTCTAGTTCTGTTCTAGTTCTGTTCTAGTTCTGTTCTAGTTCTGTTCTAGTTCTGTTCTAGTTCTGTTCTAGTTCTGTTCTAGTTCTGTTCTAGTTCTGTTCTAGTTCTGTTCTAGTTCTGTTCTAGTTCTGTTCTAGTTCTGTTCTAGTTCTGTTCTAGTTCTGTTCTAGTTCTGTTCTAGTTCTGTTCTAGTTCTGTTCTAGTTCTGTTCTAGTTCTGTTCTAGTTCTGTTCTAGTTCTGTTCTAGTTCTGTTCTAGTTCTGTTCTAGTTCTGTTCTAGTTCTGTTCTAGTTCTGTTCTAGTTCTGTTCTAGTTCTGTTCTAGTTCTGTTCTAGTTCTGTTCTAGTTCTGTTCTAGTTCTGTTCTAGTTCTGTTCTAGTTCTGTTCTAGTTCTGTTCTAGTTCTGTTCTAGTTCTGTTCTAGTTCTGTTCTAGTTCTGTTCTAGTTCTGTTCTAGTTCTGTTCTAGTTCTGTTCTAGTTCTGTTCTAGTTCTGTTCTAGTTCTGTTCTAGTTCTGTTCTAGTTCTGTTCTAGTTCTGTTCTAGTTCTGTTCTAGTTCTGTTCTAGTTCTGTTCTAGTTCTGTTCTAGTTCTGTTCTAGTTCTGTTCTAGTTCTGTTCTAGTTCTGTTCTAGTTCTGTTCTAGTTCTGTTCTAGTTCTGTTCTAGTTCTGTTCTAGTTCTGTTCTAGTTCTGTTCTAGTTCTGTTCTAGTTCTGTTCTAGTTCTGTTCTAGTTCTGTTCTAGTTCTGTTCTAGTTCTGTTCTAGTTCTGTTCTAGTTCTGTTCTAGTTCTGTTCTAGTTCTGTTCTAGTTCTGTTCTAGTTCTGTTCTAGTTCTAGTGCTATGTTCATTGTTTTGTTTTCTTAAACATTTAAAACAAAATTTTATTTAATTTAGTTTTCAAAAACAACATTGTATCTTGAATAGATTCAAATACATTTAAAGTAACTGCTTCTTTAGTTTTTTTTCTGTTTGCAAATAACTATGGCGTATTTTAAGCGAAGTGATAAAAACTCTTTTTTGTTAGAGAATTTCCCGGCAAAACAATAACAAAGTTTGGCAAATAGGAATAACTGTGGGTGTGTGTTTGTGTGCTTATTTTTAGCCATACTTTGTTTAAATATTTTTGCTTAGCATAACTTTAGGCGACTGAGCTCATAAATGACACACCATTGTCATGAGTAGCTAAGTATGAACGTCGTCGTCCTATTCGTACTGGTATTCATTGTTTGATTATATTTTTTGTCTACTTAAAGTGCTTTAGTGTAGAGAATGTTGCTGTGTTTGTGCTTTTTGGTGATGATGTCTTTTTTTTGTTATTGGTGTTGGTTGGTGTTGTTGTCATTTTATTCAAACTCACAACAGCGGAAATACTGAAAAGTGTTAAAATGCCATTATTGTTGAAAAATGTCAACTGCTTTTAATTGGCTTTTCTTGTTGCTGTTGTTTTTAGATTTCCTAGCAAAACATTTTGCAACATTGTTTTTTGTCCTTGTTGTGCTGTTGCTTGGCTGGGGCTAGATAAACGTTTTTGTTGCTGCTGCTGCTGCTGCCATTTGTTGTTTGTTATTTTTAAAAGGATACAAACAAAATTGTATTGCAAATATTTGTTTTGAAGTTTTTGGTTTTTTTTTTTAGTTTTTCAGTGGGATTTTTCAAGAGTAATTAACACATTTTGAATATTTTTGGCCAGGAAGAGAAAACAATGTAATAAAAAGTTTTCAAAATGTCGTTGTCCTTTATTACAGGAATAAGGCAGGCAGTTAATTTTTGGTAATTGGTTAAGAGCTATGGCTAAAAACTTAAATTAAACTAAAGAAAATATTAAAAAAATCTAATATTTAGCGACGTAATGAATGATTTGAAGTATTTTTTAATAAAAAAATCCTTTATCTTGATTTATTCTTAAAGGTTTTATAACTTAAGACTTTAATATTTCTTTTTAACAAATTCCTTGAACATTTCCTTTATTTTCACCACCAATACTTATATGGTTTTATTGCAGCTACAAAAAATGCTAATTATAATTAAATTTTATATATGTTTTCTTCAGCCACCTTACAAATACATAAACTCTCTTGAATACACCTGCATTTTAACCAGGTCATAAACATTTATGTTGCTTATAAACACCTTTTTTCAGACATAAACTTTGGCGTTGTTTCTTTATTTTTTTGCTTAAATACTGGCCGTGAGTGCAATATATTTAGTTAATTTTATTTTATAGCCATCATCAATATATACAACATGCTTTTTTCTTTAATATTTTAACGCACACAACGACCCTCTCCTTGGCATAACTGTAGCCGGGTTTGAGTGTTCATAATATTTATAACAAGTGTTAAAATCATCTATCAGTTTAATAAACTTAGCACGTTTTATGATTGTGTGAACACATACTTCTGCATAGAAGGTAATAGTTATTGACACATATACATACACATACATGTGAGAATACTCATACATCTTTATATTCTTATTTCCTTTAGATAGAAATATATTGAACTAATGCGGGGCTGGCTAGAGTAAGAGCACATTGGGACAAAAAACTCATAAACATAAAAATGACATGAAGTAAGCTGTTACACTTATGTTATGTTATTTTCACACTTTTATTTAGGTATAACATATAATTTAGAACACACAGTGTGACCATAGTTGAAAATATCAAAATTAATTTGAAGTCTGCATTCATCTCTGATGAGAATTTAGATAGTGCTAAGAAAGCTTTTAAAATTTCCCCAATAGTTATTTGGGATCTTAGAAAGGAATAATATTTGGTATGTATATGGCATATTCCACTGTCCAGAACGCGACATTAATACGCCTTTGGAGTGCTAACAAGTATGAGTGTTATATTAGACTGTGAGAAACAATTTATGGTTGAAAAAAATTTTCCGAAAAATATTTTTGTTAAAAAAATTAAAAAAAAAATTTTTTTTTTTTTTTTGATCGAATAATCGCATACTTTATATGAAAAGTCGCAGATTTTATTTAAATAATTAAATATTATATTCAAATAAATTGATAAAAATCGATTATTCGAATAATCGGGTTTTATTCGAATAATAATTTTTTTCAAATCTATCGCATTAAATTCGAATAATCATTTATTTTCTTGGAATAATCAACTATTTAATTTGAATAATTTGTTTATAATATTTTTATATTTTATTCGAATAATCTGTGTTTTTGTATTAAATAAATATATTTTTATTTTTTCGATTAATCGAATATAAAATTTTGTTCGAATAATCGGTTTATTATTCGTATTTGTTAAATTATTGAATTTGTTAAATTATTGAATTTAATTCGAATTATCTTTTATGGTTTTTAGTATAATCGACAATTTAACTTGAATAATCGAATATTTTTTGCGAATAATTGAATATTTAATTCGAATAATCTCATATTTTTCCAATAATCGTTTTCACTACAAATAATCAAGAATTTAATTCGAATAACCGTCGGATATTTTAAGTGAATTATTGAATAATTTATTCGAATAATCGTCTAAATTTTATTCGAATATTTTTAATGAATTTTCGATTATTTTAATCGAATAACTTAGTAAGTAAATATATTTTCATTTATTTTTAAAATTTTATACACAATTTTTCATAATACTCTTTTGTTATAATTTTGTTTTTTAGATTTTAAAAAAATAAATTTAAAAAAAATGTTTGTCCAAAATTCTTTCGCAATAAATTAAAGAAAAAAAAATTAAAAATGTTAAAAAATTTTGAAAATTTTTTTTTAAAATTTTGTTTTCTTTAAAATATCAAACTTTTTTGTTTAATGTATAATTTGGTGAAGGGTATATAAGATTCGGTAGAACCGAATATAGCTCTATTACTTGTTTTTCTATGAATCGAATACCTTAAACGTTTAATCAAAGATTATTTTTTTACAAATAAATGAATTATTCGAATAATCGAATATTTTATGTGAAAAGTCGCAGATTTGATTTAAATAAATTTATATGTTATTCAAATAATCGGTTTTTTATTCACATAATCGAGTATTTGTTAAATTACTGAATTAAATTTGATAAATCTATTATGTTTTTTAGTATAATCAACCATTAAACTCGAATAATCAAATACTTTATTCGAATAATCGAATATATTAATCGAATAATCTTATATTTTAATTCAACTATCGTTTTTTTTTTTCGAATTATCAAGAATCTAAGACGATTAACCGAATATTTTAGACGAATAATTTTATATGTTAATCCAACTATCGTTTTCTTTTCGAATTATCAAGAATCTAAGACGATTAACCGAATATTTTAGTCGAATAATGGTAAATAATCAACAATTTAACTTGAATAATCGAATACTTTATTCGAATAATCGAACATATTAAACGAATAAATTTATATTTTATTCCAATTATCGTTTTCTTTTCGAATAATCAAGAATATAATTCGAATAACCGAATATTTTATACGAATAATAGAATATTTTATATGAGTAATCGAATATTTTAACGAATAACAGACTATTTTATTCGAATAATATATTATTTCAAATAATCATTTATTTTATCGAAAATTAAAACTCTAGTTTCGTTTAAATACTTAAAATTTCTTATCTACAACATCTATTCAATCAATAAATTACCTGCTTATTTTGGCAGTACGAATCAGGAGCAATGATATTTAAGGCTTCAAAGTTTGGCAGTATCTGCCAGAGAAGTTGTAATATATGTTTAGTATTCACTCTAACTTGTTTCACACCAGCCCACTGTAACTCCCAAAAAAACACCCACACAGCACATACACAAACTAAATCTTTTAAACAAAAGACTCCCACTAAAATTCATAATACCACGAAATATTAATAAAACTAAACTATTATAAATACAACAACATCGAAAACAATATAAAAAAGAAACTAAACAGAAAAAAATATATAAAAACAAAGGAAATATTAAATAAAACGCAGGAAAAAAACCAGGCTTTTATAGCCTACAAATATGCTTTAACATGCGGCGTGAAAAGAACTTAATAAAAATTCATAATAATTTTAGTTTTAGTAGGCATTAAAATAAAACTATTTTTCTCAGAAAAAAAAAACAACTACATTACATTTAAAATGTTTTGAAATAACAAAAATAACAAAAAAATTATCACAAAATTTAATCAAATAATAAATATAAAATGCACTATAACAAAACCAGCTAAAACAGGAAACACTTACAATAACAAAAAATCAAACACAGACTTTCACACACATTCACTCACTTACTTACTTACATGCGTACGGCAACACATTCAAATTTATGGCAATTTTTTGTTGTTGTTTTGCAACCAAGAAAAGAAAGAGTTTTTCAGCTAAAAGTGTTAAAACTATACAACATCAAGCAAAATACCAACAACAACAACAACAAAAACAATAATAATAATAACTACAACAAAAAGAACTATACTATACTCTATAATAATCCTTAAAGTATAGTAGCTTGAATAACGGTCTCTACATGCTTAACGTGACAGGAATACAAATTTCTCGCATTACTCTCTCTTGGCGTCATAGCCAAATACAAACGTTCACACTTACACATACACATATTTTACACACAATATAAAATGCAGTTTTACTTTATTTCCGTTTTGGTTTACGTTATATTTGAAAAAAAAAAAAAAAAAACGCTAAAGAAGTTTACTGTGGTTTCTTGCCAGTAATAAAAATGGAAATGTGCTGGAGTCTTGGAGTTCTTTTCTTAGAAAGCCAGACACCGTATTACATTCTCCAAGGAGTTGAAAGTTTTTTAAAGCATTTAATAAAGTTTTTTTTCCTTTCTTGAGCAATTTCTATGGTGACAAATTAAGCGGAGGTTTTTGTTAAAGTTTAATTGATATTTGGGGAATATTTGTGGTGTGAATACTTAGAAAAAGGGCATTTAAATAGGAGTTAATTTATTGAAATTATTAAACAGTGATTCTAGTTCAAGTTTTAGTTCAGTTCTAGTTCAGGCTCTAGTTCAGTTGTAGTTCAGTTGTAGTTCAGGCTCTAGTTCAGTTTTAGTTCAGGCTCTAGTTCAGTTGTAGTTCAGGTTCTAGTTCAGGTTCTAGTTCAGGTTCTGGTTCAGGTTCTAGTTCAGTTTCTAGTTCAGGTTCTAGTTCAGTTTTAGTTCAGGTTCTAGTTCAGGTTTTAGTTCAGGTTCTAGTTCAGGTTCTAGTTCAGGTTCTAGTTTTCAAATAAAAAAAAAAAAAAAAAAAAGTTCAGGTTCTAGTTCAGGTTCTAGTTCAGGTTCTAGTTCAGGTTCTAGTTCAGGTTCTAGTTCAGGTTCTAGTTCTGGTTCTAGTTCAGGTTCTAGTTCAGGTTCTAGTTCAGGTTCTAGTTCAGGTTCTAGTTCAGGTTCTAGTTCAGGTTCTAGTTCAGGTTCTAGTTCAGGTTCTAGTTCTGGTTCTAGTTCAGGTTCTAGTTCAGGTTCTAGTTCAGGTTCTAGTTCAGGTTCTAGTTCAGGTTCTAGTTCAGGTTCTAGTTCAGGTTCTAGTTCAGGTTCTAGTTCAGGTTCTAGTTCAGGTTCTAGTTCTGGTTCTAGTTCAGGTTCTAGTTCAGGTTCTAGTTCAGGTTCTAGTTCAGGTTCTAGTTCAGGTTCTAGTTCAGGTCCTAGTTCAGGTTCTAGTTCAGGTTCTAGTTCAGGTTCTAGTTCAGGTTCTAGTTCAGGTTCTAGTTCAGGTTCTAGTTCTAGTTCAGGTTCTAGTTTTAGTTCAGATTCTAGTTCTAGTTCAGGTTCAGGTTCTAGTTCAGGTTTTAGTTCAGGTTCTAGTTCAGGTTCTGTTCTAGTTCAGGTTCTGTTCTAGTTCAGGTTCTGTTCTAGTTCAGGTTCTAGTTCAGGTTCTAGTTCAGGTTCTAGTTCTAGTTCAGGTTAAGGTTCTAGTTCAGGTTCTAGTTCAGGTTCTAGTTCTAGTTCAGGTTCTAGTTCAAGTTCTAGTTCAGTTCTAGTTCAGGTTCTAGTTCAGGTTTTAGTTCAGGTTCTAGTTCAGGTTCTAGTTCAGGTTCTAGTTCAGGTTCTAGTTCAGGTTCTAGTTCAGGTTCTAGTTCTGGTTCTAGTTCAGGTTCTAGTTCAGGTTCTAGTTCAGGTTCTAGTTCAGGTTCTAGTTCAGGTTCTAGTTCAGGTTCTAGTTCAGGTTATAGTTCAGGTTCTAGTTCTGGTTCTAGTTCAGGTTCTAGTTCAGGTTCTAGTTCAGGTTCTAGTTCAGGTTCTAGTTCAGGTTCTAGTTCAGGTTCTAGTTCAGGTTCTAGTTCAGGTTCTAGTTCAGGTTCTAGTTCAGGTTCTAGTTCTGGTTCTAGTTCAGGTTCTAGTTCAGGTTCTAGTTCAGGTTCTAGTTCAGGTTCTAGTTCAGGTTCTAGTTCAGGTCCTAGTTCAGGTTCTAGTTCAGGTTCTAGTTCAGGTTCTAGTTCAGGTTCTAGTTCAGGTTCTAGTTCAGGTTCTAGTTCTAGTTCAGGTTCTAGTTTTAGTTCAGATTCTAGTTCTAGTTCAGGTTCAGGTTCTAGTTCAGGTTTTAGTTCAGGTTCTAGTTCAGGTTCTGTTCTAGTTCAGGTTCTGTTCTAGTTCAGGTTCTGTTCTAGTTCAGGTTCTAGTTCAGGTTCTAGTTCAGGTTCTAGTTCTAGTTCAGGTTAAGGTTCTAGTTCAGGTTCTAGTTCAGGTTCTAGTTCTAGTTCAGGTTCTAGTTCAAGTTCTAGTTCAGTTCTAGTTCAGGTTCTAGTTCAGGTTTTAGTTCAGGTTCTAGTTCAGGTTCTAGTTCAGGTTCTAGTTCAGGTTCTAGTTCAGGTTCTAGTTCAGGTTCTAGTTCTGGTTCTAGTTCAGGTTCTAGTTCAGGTTCTATTTCAGGTTCTAGTTCAGGTTCTGTTCTAGTTCAGGTTCTGTTCTAGTTCAGGTTCTGTTCTAGTTCAGGTTCTGTTCTAGTTCAGGTTCTGTTCTAGTTCAGGTTCTGTTCTAGTTCAGGTTCTGTTCTAGTTCAGGTTCTAGTTCAGGTTCTAGTTAAGGTTCTAGTTCAGGTTCTAGTTCTAGTTCAGGTTCTAGTTCAGGTTCTAGTTCAGGTTCTAGTTCAGGTTCTAGTTCAGGTTCTAGTTCAGGTTCTAGTTCAGGTTCTAGTTCAGGTTCTAGTTCAGGTTCTGTTCTAGTTCAGGTCCTAGTTCAGGTTCTAGTTCAGGTTCTAGTTCAGGTTCTAGTTCAGGTTCTAGTTCAGGTTCTAGTTCAGGTTCTAGTTCAGGTTCAAGTTCAGGTTCTAGTTCAGGTTCTAGTTCAGGTTTTAGTTCAGGTTCTAGTTCAGGTTCTAGTTCAGGTTCAGTTCAGGTTCTAGTTCAGGTTCTAGTTCAGGTTCTAGTTCAGGTTCTAGTTCTAGTTCAGGTTCTAGTTCAGGTTCTAGTTCAGGTTCTAGTTCAGGTTCTTGTTCAGGTTCTAGTTCAGGTTCTAGTTCAGGTTCTAGTTCAGGTTCTAGTTCAGGTTCTAGTTCAGGTTCTAGTTCATGTTCTAGTTCAGGTTCTAGTTCAGGTTCTAGTTCAGGTTCTAGTTCAGGTTCTAGTTCAGGTTCTAGTTCTAGTTCAGGTTCTAGTTTTAGTTCAGATTCTAGTTTTAGTTCAGGTTCTAGTTTTAGTTCAGGTTCTAGTTCAGGTTCTAGTGCAGTTCTAGTTCAGGTTCTAGTGCAGTTCTAGTTCAGTTCTAGTTCAGTTCTAGTTCAGTTCTAGTTCAGTTCTAGTTCAGTTCTAGTTCAGTTCTAGTTCAGTTCTAGTTCAGTTCTAGTTCAGTTCTAGTTCAGTTCTAGTTCAGTTCTAGTTCAGTTCTAGTTCAGTTCTAGTTCAGTTCTAGTTCAGTTCTAGTTCAGTTCTAGTTCAGTTCTAGTTCAGTTCTAGTTCAGTTCTAGTTCAGTTCTAGTTCAGTTCTAGTTCAGTTCTAGTTCAGTTCTAGTTCAGTTCTAGTTCAGTTCTAGTTCAGTTCTAGTTCAGTTCTAGTTCAGTTCTAGTTCAGTTCTAGTTCAGTTCTAGTTCAGTTCTAGTTCAGTTCTAGTTCAGTTCTAGTTCAGTTCTAGTTCAGTTCTAGTTCAGTTCTAGTTCAGTTCTAGTTCAGTTCTAGTTCAGTTCTAGTTCAGTTCTAGTTCAGTTCTAGTTCAGTTCTAGTTCAGTTCTAGTTCAGTTCTAGTTCAGTTCTAGTTCAGTTCTAGTTCAGTTCTAGTTCAGTTCTAGTTCAGTTCTAGTTCAGTTCTAGTTCAGTTCTAGTTCAGTTCTAGTTCAGTTCTAGTTCAGTTCTAGTTCAGTTCTAGTTCAGTTCTAGTTCAGTTCTAGTTCAGTTCTAGTTCAGTTCTAGTTCAGTTCTAGTTCAGTTCTAGTTCAGTTCTAGTTCAGTTCTAGTTCAGTTCTAGTTCAGTTCTAGTTCAGTTCTAGTTCAGTTCTAGTTCAGTTCTAGTTCAGTTCTAGTTCAGTTCTAGTTCAGTTCTAGTTCTAGTTCAGTTCTAGTTCAGTTCTAGTTCAGTTCTAGTTCAGTTCTAGTTCAGTTCTAGTTCAGTTCTAGTTCAGTTCTAGTTCTAGTTCAGTTCTAGTTCAGTTCTAGTTCAGTTCTAGTTCAGTTCTAGTTCAGTTCTAGTTCAGTTCTAGTTCAGTTCTATTTCAGTTCTAGTTCAGTTCCAGTTCAGTTCTAGTTCAGTTCTAGTTCAGTTCTAGTTCAGTTCTAGTTCAGTTCTAGTTCAGTTCTAGTTCAGTTCTAGTTCAGTTCTAGTTCAGTTCTAGTTCAGTTCTAGTTCAGTTCTATTTCAGTTCTAGTTCAGTTCCAGTTCAGTTCTAGTTCAGTTCTAGTTCAGTTCTATTTCAGTTCTATTTCAGTTCTAGTTCAGTTCCAGTTCAGTTCTAGTTCAGTTCTAGTTCAGTTCTAGTTCAGTTCTAGTTCAGTTCTAGTTCAGTTCTAGTTCAGTTCTAGTTCAGTTCTAGTTCAGTTCTAGTTCAGTTCTAGTTCAGTTCAGTTCTAGTTCAGTTCTAGTTCAGTTCTAGTTCAGTTCTAGTTCAGTTCTAGTTCAGTTCAGTTCTAGTTCAGTTCTAGTTCAGTTCTAGTTCAGTTCTAGTTCAGTTCTAGTTCAGTTCTAGTTCAGTTCTAGTTCAGTTCTAGTTCAGTTCAAGTTCAGTTCTAGTTCAGTTCTACTTCAGTTCTAGTTCAGTTCTAGTTCGGTTCTAGTTCAGGTTCTAGTTCAGGTTCTAGTTCAGTTCTAGTTCAGTTCTAGTTCAGTTCTAGTTCAGTTCTAGTTCAGTTCTAGTTCAGTTCTAGTTCAGTTCTAGTTCAGTTCTAGTTCAGTTCTAGTTCAGTTCTAGTTCAGTTCTAGTTCAGTTCTAGTTCAGTTCTAGTTCAAGTTCTAGTTCAGTTCTAGTTGTAATTCCAGTTCAGTTCTAGTTTTAAATCCTCTTGTTCATTATACCAATACATTGACCATAATCTACAAGCATTTTATTAGTCCTTCAATTATATCCTTTCTTTACTAGCAAAATTTATGCTACCTCGATTTAATGATAATATAAAAATTACATTATTTAAATGTTATAAATTCTAAAGATAAATAAAATATAAAAAAGCAACAAAAACGATACCAATACAAAAAAATTGTTTAAAAGACAGACTGTTTAAAATTTATGACAAATAGAATGAAAAACTACAGCGCTGTAGGAACATAACGCATATCAAATTATAATACTGTAAGGATTCGAACGAAAACAACTACAATACATATAAAACTGTGGCTGCTGCAACATTTAGCTTGAAGCATTGTGGCAAAAACAACAACAGCATCCATATTATAGGAAAATACATAAATTTTGATGAATCTCAGCAAAAGCTTTTCAATGCTCATGCATACAAATACGAGTACAATTTAGCCAAATGTATTTGTACGTTTGGCTCCCTTTAGAACAACAACTAATTTGCTGTTGTTGTTATTGTTGGTGGAGCTGTTTTTGAAAATTTCGTGGCCCAGGTAGTACATGTTGCACATGTACCTACTACTACTGCTGCTGCTGCTACAAATGCATACCGATATATAGATATTAGTTGTGCCACATCATTCATTGTCTGTAAGCATGTTTATTGTTGTTGCTTGTGGTGATGCAGCATTGTAGCAGACACACTTGTTTTGGGGCACAGAGGGAGGGATGGAGTCAGTCATGTTGTTTATACAACGCTATAGCAGGTATTCTTTAGCAATCACTATAATAACAACAAAATCTACAACATTAAGTTCAAGTTGCATTTTGTATAGCTTGCTCGAGTTTAACTGTAGGTGTGTGTGTTTGTGTCTGTGTATATATGTATATGCCGCCTGTGTCTGTGTGTGCAATAAGCAAAACAAATCCCTGCACGTAATCTAGTCTAATAATAAATTTTTCTAGTTGTTGTTTTTAAATGTTCATTCGTTTTACTGCTGCTGCAGCCACCTTGAACGAAAAAATTTCAAATTCATAATTCAAAAATTCATGTATTTTTCCACACTGCCGCCAGTGGCGCCTTCATTTATACTACGAAAAAATGAAAACAACGAATAACAACAACGACATTATAAATATACTGCTTCAACAGCAACAACAACGCAGAGTAGCAACTACATCAACATCATTTTCATTATGCAGAATCGCGTATTTATTAGAGGTAAAATATCTAAAGGTATGAACAGTTGCTAGTCAATAAATAGCAGCAGCAATAATAACAAAACCCCAATCAATAACTCTACAGAAAATGTATTCATTTTAGCCAATTAAATAAAACATTTTAGAAAAATGTCAATTGGATTTTGGAAAACGGAAGACATCTTTTAGATGTGCTATATCCTGGTCCTCCACTATAAATAACTTGAATAATATTGCTTGCTCCACTATGACTGCAACTACGACTACCTACTACTACTAACTAATGTGTATTAAACAAATGAGATTGGTTGCTCAAATGATGTTGGTATAATTCATATAGAAAACTACAGAAAAACCTAAAGAATTTTTCCAGTTTCTACATGAATACAAAGCTATGCACTTCAGCTACAAAGGCCAAAGCAGTGGGGGTAATGGAAGGCGGTAGAGCAGTGTTGAATCTGATAAATTGCTTAGAGTTTATGATGTAGTTGTTATTGTCATAGTTGTGTCTCGTCTCATATGGAATTGTATAATTTATTTTCAAAGAGGATAAAAGTAAAAAAAAAATAAATAAATATTCTATGGGTTTATTATATAAATGTCAGGTAGATTCAATAAATTTTAAAATTTATTAAAGGAAATAAATTGCAATAATTCTTAAAATGTTTAAGGAATAGGTAAGGTTTTAAATCTAGTTAGTTCTGTTTTAGATCTGTTCTAGTTCTAGTTCTGTTCTAGTTCTGTTCTAGTTCTGTTCTAGTTCTGTTCTAGTTCTGTTCTAGTTCTGTTCTAGTTCTGTTCTAGTTCTGTTCTAGTTCTGTTCTAGTTCTGTTCTAGTTCTGTTCTAGTTCTGTTCTAGTTCTGTTCTAGTTATGTTCTAGTTATGTTCTAGTTCTGTTCTAGTTCTGTTCTAGTTCTGTTCTAGTTCTGTTCTAGTTCTGTTCTAGTTCTGTTCTAGTTCTGTTCTAGTTCTGTTCTAGTTCTGTTCTAGTTCTGTTCTAGTTCTGTTCTAGTTCTGTTCTAGTTCTGTTCTAGTTCTGTTCTAGTTCTGTTCTAGTTCTGTTCTAGTTCTGTTCTAGTTCTGTTCTAGTTCTGTTCTAGTTCTGTTCTAGTTCTGTTCTAGTTCTGTTCTAGTTCTGTTCTAGTTCTGTTCTAGTTCTGTTCTAGTTCTGTTCTAGTTCTGTTCTAGTTCTGTTCTAGTTCTGTTCTAGTTCTGTTCTAGTTCTGTTCTAGTTCTGTTCTAGTTCTGTTCTAGTTCTGTTCTAGTTCTGTTCTAGTTCTGTTCTAGTTCTGTTCTAGTTCTGTTCTAGTTCTGTTCTAGTTCTGTTCTAGTTCTGTTCTAGTTCTGTTCTAGTTCTGTTCTAGTTCTGTTCTAGTTCTGTTCTAGTTCTGTTCTAGTTCTGTTCTAGTTCTGTTCTAGTTCTGTTCTAGTTCTGTTCTAGTTCTGTTCTAGTTCTGTTCTAGTTCTGTTCTAGTTCTGTTCTAGTTCTGTTCTAGTTCTGTTCTAGTTCTGTTCTAGTTCTGTTCTAGTTCTGTTCTAGTTCTGTTCTAGTTCTGTTCTAGTTCTGTTCTAGTTCTGTTCTAGTTCTGTTCTAGTTCTGTTCTAGTTCTGTTCTAGTTCTGTTCTAGTTCTGTTCTAGTTCTGTTCTAGTTCTGTTCTAGTTCTGTTCTAGTTCTGTTCTAGTTCTGTTCTAGTTCTGTTCTAGTTCTGTTCTAGTTCTGTTCTAGTTCTGTTCTAGTTCTGTTCTAGTTCTGTTCTAGTTCTGTTCTAGTTCTGTTCTAGTTCTGTTCTAGTTCTGTTCTAGTTCTGTTCTAGTTCTGTTCTAGTTCTGTTCTAGTTCTGTTCTAGTTCTGTTCTAGTTCTGTTCTAGTTCTGTTCTAGTTCTGTTATGTGTGTTTATGTACTTTGAACGTGGGTTTAATTCAACGTAACATGACAAATGTATTTTATTTTAATATATTTTTTATTAAATATTAATAATACCAAGATAAATAAAATAAAATATTATTTACCCTTAAAAACAATATTATGAATGACTGCAATAAAAACCTATTATAAAAAAATACCTACATAAAGCATCAAAACAGAAATCTCATATATATTTGTCTATTACCTTTCTCTTAATAAAGATGTCCTGCTGCGTATAAATAAAATGTCTAAAATTTTATAAAAAATCATTGTCCTTTTTGTTGTGTATGTAAGCGTTAGAGTATGAGTGCGTTTTATTACTGAAGTTCTACTTAATTTTGATAATTGCTTACAGCCCTATGGTTACCAGGCATAAAATGAAGAAATATCAAAAAAAACAATATTTATATAGAAAAGGCAAGGGAGAACATTTGAACAAGAAAATGTTGCTCTTCTAGGAATTCTTTATTATTTTTAATATAAAAATTCATTTAACAAAAAACACGTGTCACTTGGCAATCAAGGACACATGTAGGGTTTCGTAGCTTTTCAAATAAATACTACGATTTTTATTTATTTTGTTTGTGTACTACAAACCTTTAAAGATAAACTGACATTTATTTAGAAATAAACAAAAAGATTTTCTTAAAATTACTCCTGTATTAACTCTTAGTTGGTTTGCTTTTTATTGCTAAAAATCTTCTTTTAATGACTGTGCAGTTAAGTGCTCATTTCTTAACAAAACAAGGATAAACCACTAATTTAGCCAAAAAAAAAAAAAAAAAAAAAGGAAAAGATTAAATATTTTTTTCATTTTTTTCCTGTTTGCTGTTTTCAATGTTGTTTTATTACAAGTGTGGATAATTTGCCATGGCAACATAAGCTGGAGCTGGAAAAATAATAATAAATGAAAAACAACTTTACTCAAAACTGACAATAATAAATAAAGAGCAGTACTGCAGCTGCATGCAACAGCCAGAATCTGAGAGATTGTTAAAAATAATCCAAATTTAAGAAATAAACGAATAAATATTGAGCTACGAAATAAAAAAGAGAAATTAGAACAGAACGAACGAACTAGAACTAGATGCGAACCAGAACTTGAACTAGAACTGAAACTAGAACCAGAACTAGATCTAGAACAGAACTCGATCCATAACTAGAAACAGAACTAGAACAGAACTAGAACTAGAATCATAACTAGATGTATAACTAGAAGAACGAGAACTAGATCCAGAACTAGAACATGAACCAAAAGCAGAACTAGAACCAGAACTGGAATTAAAGCTATAACCAGAACTAGGTCTTGAACTAGAACTAGAACCATAAATCGAACTGAACTACAACAGAACTGGAGTCTTTCAGAAAAGTGTTTGCCACTAGTGAAGCCTGTTGATTTCTCTATGATTATCCTGGGATTTTCCAGTTGATTGTTATATGGAGCCAAAAACCTTGTGCTGGCAGATTATTACGGATATTTTCTTGTTGTCGTTTTTGTTCCTTTTCTTAAAAATCATTGTCATCACTTCATGGAGATGCTCAGTTGTATGCTCAGCAGGATTGGATGGGAAAACAAGCAAAGAGCAGCACTAGTAGTGAATGTTTGTGATGTGCTTTATTACCCAATATTATCAAAAGTTAAAAAGAGTTGCCCTGGGCAACGCAATGCTTTTTAAGTACCTTTAATAAAAGCTGCCTCTTGTTTGTGTACGAGTACTCTTATAAACACAAATACAACAAAACAGTAACACACACATACAAATATATACAAATACATACAAATCCTTATACGCACATACATCTAGAGATCTTGACGACGCATGATGTGTAGAATGCAGCTTTGAGTAGATTTTGCGTTGCTGTTGTTGATGCTTTCCTTTGTTGTTATTCTTGAAATAGCTGCTGCTGTTTTAGGAGTATAAACTTCAGCTTTATAATTTTATAGTTTAGCTTGCAGCTTTGCTTTAACGAAAAACAAAAAAAAAAAATCAACAACAATAAAAGCTGATGGGAAATAAAATAAAACAAAAACTTACAATTGCTTTCTCATATGTGTGGGTATAAAGCTTACACACAAATACTTACATGCATAAGTAATTGTCTGTTTGTTATGTTCCTTTTTCATCTATTTAGTTGCAAGTATTCGTTTGGGGTTAGTTATTGCATTTTGTTGCATGCTTTTGACATTTGTTTGCTTTTATGTGTTGATTGTTAAATCCTTCAACAAAAGCCAGGACAAATAAAAAACAACATTTGGTTTTTAGTATGAGTTAAATACAGGATGAAATCCTTATGTCTTGCCAACTATGTATCTGTGAGTATTTAATTTTCAATTTGTTTTATTTTGACGAGTGTATTATTTTTCCTTTGTATGTTTGAAAGTGTTTATTTGGCGTATGATTTCAGGATAATAATAAACTACATGAAAAGGATTTTATTAGTGGGAAGTTTTCTGCAGAAAGTAGAGATATGTTGGTTTCAAATTGGTGATCAAATCTTAAAACAAATATTGTTTTTTTATTAGATGTTTCTTTATTATAAAATTTATTTATATTAATTTCTTTCCTTCTTTTCTTTACAGGTAAGTCACCTTAAATATAATGACGAATTATGGAAACCTATTTCGCAGTAGCTGAACTAAATTGGTAAACTTGTGTCTACTATGTGAGAAAAAGTAAAGCCTTATAAAGAATATTAAATTTGAGTAAAAAACTAAAGATATTCTAAAACCACTAATAGTACTCGTAGTCAATCAAGGCTTTTTAAAGTATTATAAACAAAATTGATTTAAGAACTGAACTAGAACTGAATTAGAAGTGAACTAGAACTGAACTAGAACTGAACTAGAACTGAATTTGAACCTGAACTAGAACCTGAACTGGAACCTGAACTAGAACTGAACTAGAACTGAACTAGAACTGAACTAGAACCTGAACTAGAACCTGAACTAGAACCTGAACTAGAACCTGAACTAGAACCTGAACTAGAACCTGAACTAGAACCTGAACCAGAACCTGAACTAGAACCTGAACTAGAACCTGAACTAGAACCTGAACTAGAACCTGAACCATAACCTGAACTAGAACCTGAACAAGGACCTGAACTAGAACCTGAACTAGAACCTGAACTAGAACAGAACTAGAACCTGAACTAGAACTTGAACTAAAACTGAACTAGAACCTGAACTAGAAACTGAACTAGAACCTGAACTAGAACCTGAACTAGAACTGAACTAGAACTGAACTAGAACTGAACTAGAACCTGAACTAGAACTAGAAACTGAACTAGAATCTGAACTGGAACCTGAACTAGAACCTGAACTAGAACCTGAACTAGAACCTGAACTAGAACAGAACTAGAACCTGAACTAGAACTAGAACTTGAACTAAAACTGAACTAGAACCTGAACTAGAAACTGAACTAGAACCTGAACTAGAACCTGAACTGGAACCCGAACTAGAACCTGAACTAGAACCTGAACCTGAACTAGAACCTGAACCAGAACCTGAACTAGAACCCGAACTAGAACCTGAAATAGAACCTGAACTAGAACTCGAACTAAAACCTGAACTAGAACCTGAACTGGAACCTGAACCTGAGCTAGAACCTGAACTAGAACCTGAACTAAAACTGAACTAGAACCTGAACTAGAACCTGAATTAGAACCTGACCTAGAACCTGAACTAGAACTTGAACCAGAACCTGACCTAGAACCTGATCTACAACCTAAACTAGAACCTGAACTAGAACCTAAACTAGAACCTGAACTAAAACTGAACTAGAACCTGAACTAGAACTAGAAACTGAACTAGAATCTGAACTGGAACCTGAACTAGAACCTGAACTAAAACCTGAACTAGAACCTGAACTAGAACCTGAACTGGAACCTGAACCTGAACTAGAACCTGAACTAGAACCTGAACTAGAACTCGAACTAGAACCTGAACTAGAACCTGAACTTGAACCTGAACCTGAACTAGAACTCGAACTAGAACCTGAACTAGAACCTGAACTAGAGCCTGAACTAGAACCTGAACTAAAACCTGAACTAGAACCTGAACTAGAACCTGAACTAGAACCTGAAATAGAAACTGAACTAGAACCTGAACTTGAACCTTAACTAAAACTGAACTAGAACCTGAAATAGAAACTGAACTAGAACCTGAACTAGAACCTGAAATAGAAACTGAACTAGAACCTGAACTAGAACCTGAACTAGAACCTGAACTAGAACTGAACTAGAACCTGAACTAGAACCTGAACTAAAACTGAACTAGAACCTGAACCTGAACTAGAACCTGAACAAGAACCTGAACTAGAACCTGAACTAGAACCTGAACTAGAACCTGAACCAGAACCTGACCTAGAACCTGAACTAGAACCTAAACTAGAACCTGAACTAGAACCTGAACTAAAACTGAACTAGAACCTGAACTAAAACTGAACTAGAACCTGAACAAGAACCTGAACTAGAACCTGAACTAGAACAGAACTAGAACCTGAACTAGAACCTGAACTAAAACTGAACTAGAACCTGAACTAAAACGGAACTAGAACCTGAACTAGAACCTGAACTAGAACCTGAACTAGAACCTGAACTAGAACCTGAACTAGAACCTGAACTAGAACCTGAACTAGAACCTGAACTAGAACCTGAACTAGAACCTGAAATAGAACCTGAACTGAAATTATGCAAAACTTAAACATTAATTAAACAATGTTTAAAAATACTTTAACAATTTATTAAAATCTAAAACTTTTAATTGAGAAATTAATGAGGTAATTAGAACCTGACCTAGAACCTGAACTAGAACTTGAACCAGAACCTGACCTAGAACCTGATCTACAACCTAAACTAGAACCTGAACTAGAACCTAAACTAGAACCTGAACTAAAACTGAACTAGAACCTGAACTAGAACTAGAAACTGAACTAGAATCTGAACTGGAACCTGAACTAGAACCTGAACTAAAACCTGAACTAGAACCTGAACTAGAACCTGAACTGGAACCTGAACCTGAACTAGAACCTGAACTAGAACCTGAACTAGAACTCGAACTAGAACCTGAACTAGAACCTGAACTTGAACCTGAACATGAACTAGAACTCGAACTAGAACCTGAACTAGAACCTGAACTAGAGCCTGAACTAGAACCTGAACTAAAACCTGAACTAGAACCTGAACTAGAACCTGAACTAGAACCTGAAAAAGAAACTGAACTAGAACCTGAACTTGAACCTTAACTAAAACTGAACTAGAACCTGAAATAGAAACTGAACTAGAACCTGAACTAGAACCTGAAATAGAAACTGAACTAGAACCTGAACTAGAACCTGAACTAGAACCTGAACTAGAACTGAACTAGAACCTGAACTAGAACCTGAACTAAAACTGAACTAGAACCTGAACCTGAACTAGAACCTGAACAAGAACCTGAACTAGAACCTGAACTAGAACCTGAACTAGAACCTGAACCAGAACCTGACCTAGAACCTGAACTAGAACCTAAACTAGAACCTGAACTAGAACCTGAACTAAAACTGAACTAGAACCTGAACTAAAACTGAACTAGAACCTGAACAAGAACCTGAACTAGAACCTGAACTAGAACAGAACTAGAACCTGAACTAGAACCTGAACTAAAACTGAACTAGAACCTGAACTAAAACGGAACTAGAACCTGAACTAGAACCTGAACTAGAACCTGAACTAGAACCTGAACTAGAACCTGAACTAGAACCTGAACTAGAACCTGAACTAGAACCTGAACTAGAACCTGAACTAGAACCTGAAATAGAACCTGAACTGAAATTATGCAAAACTTAAACATTAATTAAACAATGTTTAAAAATACTTTAACAATTTATTAAAATCTAAAACTTTTAATTGAGAAATTAATGAGGTATTAGCGATTTTTACATTGGAGAAATAAAAAATATTTTAAACTGTTTTTCCAACCATTAATCAATAGATTTACGTGTTTCGGAAATTTTGTTTAACGAATTTCAAAGGAATTTGTTACGCTTATTTGAGGTCATTAACAAAATTTAGCCAAACTACCCTTTAACCCTTTTCTGAACATGCACTTTTGTAACATTTTCTTTATTTCTAAAACCAAGTATTTACTCATTAATTTATGCTAAACCTCTTACGCCACCTTTTGGCACAAAGGTCTAGCAAAATTAGCTAAATTATAAAATATACGTTACATTCTGCGTTTTTCATTTTTAAGGCAGCCAAGACAACATATAAAGGAATAATTATAGACGAGGCGTAATAATTTGACAGGCTTAACCTTTTTGTCTGCCAAAAGAAAGAAAACTGCTTATAAATTTGGTAATTTCCTTGCTTTTTAGAAAGAAAGTAAGAATACACTAATGAATGATGATAAAAACGAAAAGCAATTAATGAATTAAGCTCTTTTTGATAAGAATTGCTGGGAAATTTTCAACAATGACAAAGTGCAGAAATGCTACAAAAAAAAAAAGATTTATATTTTAATTGATGATTTGAAAGGGTAAAAAAAGAAATTCTAAAATTCTAGACACATTTTTTTTAAAAGCCCCCTAAACAAATTATTTATTTTGTGGAAAAAAATCACATTAATTAGATTTTTATAAACAAAAAATTAAAAATGTTTATGGTTTTTTTTTTTAATAAATTAAACCTTTTATTATTTGAACTAAAAAGTGTTTGTTAAACAATGTTTGAATTTAAATAAGCCTTAAAATCAAAGACTACCTTAAGGCCTTTAAATAATTAGAACAAAAAAAAAAAGGAAGTTTTAATATGTTTCCTTTTTAAGGATATTTAAAGTCTCAAATGAAATTTTCTTTAAGCAATTATAAATAACAACAAAATTTATAACATTTCTGAGGCTACCAATTATTTTCCCTATTTTTCTTGTTGTCCAATTTTCATCAAAGACATCAATCGTGTCTAACAAAATACACTCAATTAACACAATATCTGCAATAAAACACCTGGTATGGGGAAAAAGGATATTCTTTTTTGTTTTTTTTTTTTTTTGGGAAAACTAACGCACTTGTGTAAAATAATAATGATGATATTGAGTTTGTTATTGTTGTTTTTGTCATAACTTCTATAACGAAACAATTGCTATGGCTGTTGGTGACGACGTTGCTGTTGCTGATGATGATGATGTTACTGCTGACACTAACAAGCCTTGTTATAGTTGTAAAAGATGCATGTGTCAAGTGATAAACGTGACATGACAATAACAACAACACAACGACCAACAAAAAAAAACTACCAAGTTACAGAGATAGATTTATATACTCAAATATAAAATCTACACATACATGTAGTAAAGCTACCTATACTCACTCACACATATTAATAATGTATACACCTACTCGTATGATATGAAGCTGCTTGTTGCATATACACTTGAAAACGTAGCTTTATACGAGGTGAGTTTGAAAATTCGCGATTTTTTTCAAATTTTCATATTTTATTTTTAACATAAATTTATTCAAAGTATTGGCCATTGTCAGCTATGATATTTTCCCATCTTTTTATTAACATATGGATTCCGAGCCAAAAGAACTGTTCATCTTTTAAGGCCAAGAACGAATCAAGCCAATTTCGGATACGTTCGGACGTTCAGCATCAATCGTAACAAATAGTAGGCGCACGAGGCAAGGTCTGGGCTATAAGGCGACTTTCAAAATTATTTTTAACATCTATTGCCACATGTGGCGGAGCATTGTCATGACGGAATATTACGGTTTCATATCTGGCCGCATATTGTGGGCGTTTGTCGCCCAATACTCTCTTCAATGGAATCAGTTGCATTTGCCACAGGTGCCCTGTGATGGTCTGGCCAGATTTCAGCAGCTCATAATAAATAGGACCCTTTTGCTACCACCAAATACAGAGAATTACCTTAGCACCATGGATATTTGGCTTTGGTGTCGATTCGGCTGGATGGACCTGCTTCACATACGATTTCTTACGCTTCGGATCCATTTTCCATCGCAAGTAATAGTCTTGACTATAGAGCAGTCTATAGTCTTGACTATAGAGCAGTCTATAGTCTTGACTATAGAGCAGTCTATAGTCTTCACTATAGAGCAGTCTATAGTCTTGACTATAGAGCAGTCTATAGTCTTGACTATAGAGCAGTCTATAGACTTGACTATAGAGCAGTCTATGGTCTTGACTATAGAGCAGTCTATAGTCTTGACTATAGAGCAGTCTATAGTCTTGACTATAGACCAGTCTATAGTCTTGACTATAGAGCAGTCTATAGTCTTGACTATAGAGCAGTCTATGGTCTTGACTATAGAGCAGTCTATAGTCTTGACTATAGAGCAGTCTATAGTCTTGACTATAGAGCAGTCTATAGTCTTGACTATAGAGCAGTCTATAGTCTTGACTATAGAGCAGTCTATAGTCTTGACTATAAAGCAGTCTATAGTCTTGACTATAGAGCAGTCTATGGTCTTGACGATAGAGCAGTCTATAGTCTTGACTATAGAGCAGTTTATAGTCTCGACTATAGAGCAGTTTATAGTCTCGACTATAGAGCAGTCTATAGTCTCGACTATAGAGCAGTCTATGGTCTTGACTATAGAGCAGTCTATAGTCTTGACTATAGAGCAGTCTATAGTCTCGACTATAGAGCAGTCTATAGTCTTGACTATAGAGCAGTCTATAGTCTTGACTATAGAGCAATCTATGGTCTTGACTATAGAGCAGTCTATAGTCTTGACTATAGAGCAGTCTATAGTCTTGACTATAGAGCAGTCTATAGTCTTGACTATAGAGCAGTCTATAGTCTTGACTGTAGAACAGTCTATAGTCTTGACTATAGAGCAGTCTATAGTCTTGACTATAGAGCAGTCTATAGTCTTGACTATAGAGCAGTCTATAGTCTTGACTATAGACCAGTCTATAGTCTTGACTATAGAGCAGTCTATAATCTTGACTATAGAGCAGTCTATAGTCTTGACTATAGACCAGTCTATAGTCTTGACTATAGAGCAGTCTATAGTCTTGACTATAGAGCAGTCTATAGTCTTGACTATAGAGCAGTCTATAGTCTTGACTATAGATCAGTCTATAGTTTTGACTATAGAGCAGTCTATAGTCTTGACTATAGATCAGTCTATAGTTTTGACTATAGAGCAGTCTATAGTCTTGACTATAGAGCAGTCTACAGTCTTGACTATAAAGCAGTCTATAGTCTTGACTATAGAGCAGTCTATAGTCTTGACTATAGAGCAGTCTATAGTCTTGACTATAGAGCAGTCTATAGTCTTGACTATAGAACAGTCTATAGTCTTGACTATAGAACAGTCTATAGTCTTGACTATAGAGCTGTCTATAATCTTGACTATAGAGCAGTCTATAGTCTTGACTATAGAGCAGTCTATAGTCTTGACTATAGAGCAGTCTATAGTCTTGACTATAGAACAGTCTATAGTATTGACTATAGAATAGTCTATAGTCTTGACTATAGAGCTGTCTATAGTCTTGACTATAGAGCAGTCTATAGTCTTGACTATAGAGCAGTCTATAGTCTTGACTATAAAGCAGTCTATAGTCTTGACTATAGAGCAGTCTATAGTCTTGACTATAGAGCAGTCTATAGTCTTGACTATAGAACAGTCTATAGTCTTGACTATAGAACAGTCTATAGTCTTGACTATAGAGCTGTCTATAATCTTGACTATAGAGCAGTCTATAGTCTTGACTATAGAGCAGTCTATAGTCTTGACTATAGAGCAGTCTATAGTCTTGACTATAGAACAGTCTATAGTATTGACTATAGAATAGTCTATAGTCTTGACTATAGAGCTGTCTATAGTCTTGACTATAGAGCAGTCTATAGTCTTGACTATAGAGCAGTCTATAGTCTTGACTATAGAGCTGTCTATAGTCTTGACTATAGAGCAGTCTATAGTCTTGACTATAGAGCTGTCTATAGTCTTGACTATAGAGCAGTCTACAGTCTTGTCTATAGAGCAGTCTATAATCTTGACTATAGCTCAGTCTATAGTCTTGACTATAGAGCAGTCTATAGTCTTGACTATAGATCAATCTATAGTCTTGACTATAGAGCAGTCTATAGTCTTGACTATAGAGCAGTCTATAGTCTTGACTATAGAGCAGTCTATAGTCTTGACTATAGAGCAGTCTATAGTCTTGACTGTAGAGCAGTCTATAGTCTTGACTATAGAGCAGTCTATAGTCTTGACTATAGAGCAGTCTATGGTCTTTACTATAGAGCAGTCTATAGTCTTGACTATAGAGAAGTCTATAGTCTTGACTATAGATTGTATCTTATAGCGTTCAAGCATCATTTCGTCATTCAAGGTATCTAGGCTTCAATTCGTATGGTACCCAAATTCCCTGTATTTGGATGAATCCTGCTGCTCGAAAACATTTTGAATAGCCCTCAATGACTTTTCAAGTTCTTTTTGAGTTTTTCAAAAATCTTCATGGAGTAATGCCTCCAATTCTTGGTCTTCAAACTTGGCTGGCCTGGGCGATCTTTGTCTTCCATGTCAAAATCACCACCTCTTTAATGAGCACAAGAGAACGTAAAAGATGTAAATGTAGCGAGTCCATATGATTATCATTTAGTAAAGAATATTTTATGCATTAGATGTCATGTTTCTTTTAAAGACTATGCTAGTAACATAGTCATAACTGGTCACTGTAGCTGAGTCCTCGTTAGTAAAATCATTGCGGAAAAGTCACACTAAGATATTGTACGAGGCAGGTCTTAACGGTCAGAATAATATTCGCACGGGAATCTCGGAAGATAGGGTCGCGACCTTTAACATCGGTAGTAGAGTTCCTCAGTAGGGATTTATGGATTGGATCCGATCAACTGTTCGAAGGGAGTGCAGTTTTCACTGATTCATCCAAGATAGACTCTGGTACAGGGGACAGCCTTTATATGGTCGCCAACAGTATTAAACTGTCATACAGACTCTCTTCCTCACTAGGGATGAATGGATTGGATCCGATCAATTGTTCGAAGGGAGTGCAGTTTTAACTGATTCAGTTTTCACGGTCATATAGACTTTCTTCCTCAATAGGGATGAATGGATTAGATCCAATCAACTATTCGAAGGGGGTGCAGTTTCACTGATTCAGTTTTCAAGGTCATACAGACTCTCTTCCTCAGTAGGGATGAATGGATTGGATCCGATCAACTGTTCGAAGGGAGTGCAGTTTTCGCTGATTCAGTTTTCACGGTCATACAGACTCTCTTCCTCAGTAGGGATGAATGGATTGGATCCGATCAAGTGCAGTTTTCACTAATTCATCCAAGATAGACTCTGGTACAGGGGACAGCCTTTATATGGTCGCCAACTGTATTAAACGGTCATACAGACTCTCTAACGTATGCAGCGTCTTCCAATCAGAAAACTTCGCTATCTGGAAAGTCATGGAGTTGGTATAAGTCACAGGGGAGTCTGTGGTTACAACCAGGCGGCACTTAAGACTCTTAAATGTCATATAATTCATTCTAGTATAGTGGTAGACATCAGGAGAGCTCTTGAAGAGTTATTAGTACACTACACAATCAGATTCTGTTGGGTACACACAGCACTGTTATATACAGGGAAATAAGGTAGCAAATGCAGTGGCCAGACATGGCTCAGATCTGGACCATAGTATTAGGGAACAGGGAGTAAGATCTCCTATTTGTCACTACTGCAGGCAAATACTTGAAAGATCCCGTGACTTCACAAACCAATCATGGAGTAGTAGGACGGATTGTCAAGTGTACAAAGCCGTTTGGCCAAAACTGCATGTATAGCCAAACAAAACATTAATTGGATTGGCTAGGCATAGTCTTAGAATTCTAGTAGGAGTGATAACCGGACACTGTTCAATTGGAACCTTTATAGGTAAATGGGATAATAATATATTGGATTAGTGTAGAGTGTATGGAGATGTAGAGGAGTTGGAGACTACATAGTCTTATTTTTAAATGGCTAGGTACTAGATATCTAGATGAACTTGGGAGTGTTGCTGGTTGTTGATAGGGTAACATACTAGTTTTTAGCAGAAGAATAGGTTAGCTATTTAAAGGTTATTCCACTGTGAACCACTATCACTCTCTTACGCAGATTTTGATTCTCCTTTTGCTATTTCTAAAAGACTATCTTGTTTCAAGAACCCGCATTGAGTCGAATTTGTACTAATTTTAAAAGACCTTTTAATTTTGCCCTCATATTCGCATTCGGATGCGAGTATGTGTTCTTATGGATTTTAAAATAGGATCCCCAATTTATATCAGTTTATTTTGTTTGCTGTTTTTCCTTCACCTTTTTTTTTTTTGTTGTGTTCTGTATTTTGTATATACAAATTTGTTTTTGCTAGTTATATGTGGTCAACATGTGTAACAAGTGCAAAGCTTTAGATTTCCAAAACCATCACACATTTGTTATTTTTGCACTCGCATACAACACATACACATACTAACACTTTGGCACACAAAATTGTATCCAGTTATCACAAGTTTGCACACATACACACAACACACACAATTTGGCAAACGCAGTAACAGAGGGACTGGTTATAAAGTATACAAAATTATAATTTATATTGAAGTTAGTGCAAACTAAAGTTCTTGTTTAGCTATGGCTGCAATACCTTATAAATTTAAAATATAAGTATCTTCTTGATTTTTCTTTACTTCTAAAAATGTGTAGTACATATTTTCCATCATATTTTCCATATACACTCATATCAAATTCTATTCTATTTGATATGTGTGCTATTCATTTCCATTTTCCATGTGTGTGTTTTTTTCATCCTCTGTCTTGCAGAACATTAAAGCAACTCCAGTTTTAAATGAACGTGATGTCATTATAGGAATCAAATTGTTTAGGTAACATCATGTTTATAGGAAAAAAAGAAATAAATGCTAAATAAATACGAAACAATTTCAGGTTTTGTGATTAACCTGGATTTTCTAGGCACCATAAAAAAAACACATTTAAAGCATTTGAAAGCGAAAAAAACCAAAATAAAATAATATCAATCATACGCTCTAGAGTTTAACGTTTACAAAAACTGATTTTAATAGTAACTATTCTAAAATTGGAATCATACAGAGAAATTAAATTAAAATAAATTTGTTTAATAAAATTATGTTGATAGTGAAGTAATGAAGATTTATAATAAAATAAGCAAGAGAACTATATACCCTTCACCAAATTATTTATTAAAATAAAAATTTTAAATATTTTTATATAAAAACAAGTACGGGAGCTACATATATTCGACTATACCGAATCTTATATACCCTTCACCAAATTATACTTTAAAATAAAAATTTTAAATGTTTTTAGGTAAACAAAATTAATAATTTTTGAAATTGTTTTCAAAATTTAAAAAAAAAATTTTTTTTTTTTCAAATTGTTTTTAAAATTTTTCTCAATTTTTTTTTTTCGAAGTTGTTTTTTTAAATTTTTTAAAAAATTTATTTGCGAAAAAAAAAAAAAATTTTGAAAAAAAAATGTTTGTGGTAAAAAAAATATTCGGGTTAACAAATAATTTTCCCGATTTTGACCCATTGTAGGTCCAAATTACTATAGCCTTATATAAATCGTTGCAATGGACTTTGAAATATTTATCATTAGATAACCACATTTGCTATATTCATGACTTAGTAATCCAGATATAGATCAAAAATAGTTAAAAATCGAGGTTGTCCCGGTTTTTCCTTATATCTCGGCCATTTGTAGGCTGATTTTCTCGATTTTAAATAGCGGAAGAATTCCCGATATATTGATGTATCAATTATGTTTGTAAGTTTGTTGAGGGGCTACGGAAAGTTGATTTGAACATACAGACGGATAGACGGACATGGCTATATCGACTTCACTATCTATAACGATCGATTTGTGGAGTCGCAAATGAAAAATGTAGAAATTACAAGCGGAATGACAAACTTATATGTGTATACCCCTGCCACTCATGGTGAAGGGTATAATAAATAAGAGAGCTATATTCGGCTATGCCGAATCTTATATACCCTTAACCAAATTATATTTTAAAATAAAAATTTATTGGTAGCAAAGTTAAAAAAAAAAAAAATATTTTTTGGAAAATTTTTTTAAAAAAATTTTATGTGAAAAATTTTTTTTTTAATTTATTAGTGAAAAAATTTTATGACAAAAAATTTTTTTATTAAAAAAATATTCGTGTTAAATGAAATTTTTCCCGATTTTGACCCACTGTAGATCTGAATGACGTTATAGACATCGTTGCAAAGGGCTTTGAAATGTATATCACTAGATATCCATATTCTCTATACTAACACCTTAGTAATCCAGATATAGATAAAGAATTTGTCAATAATCCAGGTTTTATGAAAAATTTTAATTCAATTTAATCAGTTTTAAATTTATTTTTTTTTTTTTGTTCGATTAAAAACCGGTTATTCAAATAAAAATATTCCTAAAATTGTTAAAGCAATTTATTACAACTTATTTAAAAAAGTTATAAATCCCTCTAAGTTGAATTAAATTTAATCGATTAAAATTATTCGGATAAAAAATAAAATAATTTTCATTAAATGAGAAACTATTAAATGTTGAAAAGTAGACTTTTTAAATATTGAATGAAAATTCAGTTTTATTATTCGAATAAAATTTATACGATTAAAAACCGGTTATACAAAAATCTTTATTTTGATGAACAAATTTTATGGTTATTTAAATAAAAATATTCCTAAAACTTTTAAGACACTTTATTACAACTTATTTAAAAAAGTTATTAAACCCTCTTAGTTGAATTAAATTTATTCGATTAAAATTAATCGGATAAAAATTAAAATAATTTTCATTAAATGAAAAACAATTATATGTTGAAAATTAGACTTTTTAAATATTGAATGAAAATTCAGTTTTATTATTCGAATAAAATTTATACGATTAAAAACCGGTTATACAAAAATTTTTATTTTGATGAAAAAATTTTATAAAAAAATAATATTTTATATAATTAAATAAATTTAAAAGCGATTATTGTAAATTTGTTTTAATTACTATAAATATCTTTAGAAACTTAGACCACTTTCACATTAGACAATTAGTATGCAAGTCTTTTAAGCAATTTTTGTGTTTATAGATGTCAGAAGAAAGGTCGGGTTAAGGAGAAAAATTTTTTTAAAAATTTGAGTACAGAATTGCATGTACACAACAAGTTGGTTTGTTTTTTTCATGTTCATGTTTTTGAAAATGAAAAACAACTAAATTGCCTAGAGTTTATTCGAATAATCCCCTATTACTGATATTTAAAATGATTTTCAGTACACTATAATAAACATTAATATATTTAAAAAAATTCGAATATTAAATAAAATTTATTCGATTAAAACCCAGTTATTCGAATAAAAATTTCATTTGTTCTAAAAACGTATACTTAGAATAGAAACATAATTTTTTTTTTCGAATAAATAATTTGCAAAAAAAAAATTATTCGATTAAAATTATTCGGATAAAAATTAAAATATTTTTAGTGAAATGAAAAATGGTTATTTTTTCAAGAGTAAGCTTATAAATGAAAAGTGAGATTTTTAATGAAAACTCGGTTCTAGTATTCGAATAAAATGTATACGATTAAAAACTGGATATACAAAAATCTTTATTTTGATGACAGTAATAAAAAATTCGTAAAAGTTATAAATAATTTTATTCGAATAAAATTTAATCGATTTTTAAAAATATTTTTTTTGAAATTTTTGTTTAAAAATAATAATATTTGAATAAAATTCATTCGATTAAAATCCAGTTATTCGATTAAAAATTTCGATTTAAATGTAATTTCTTTAGAAAACTCTATTTTGCTTAAAAACGAAATTTTTAAGAAAACTAGGACATTTTATGAAAAACTGGTTTAAACCCGGGTTATTCGAATAATAAAATTCCTTAAAATTCCCAGATCAAAAATGATTTATAGTTTGTAAAAAATGCCATAAAATTTATTAAGAAAATGTATAAATTCCCAATTATTCGAATCAAATTTATTCACTTTTTTTTTATAAATTTGTTAACCCGATTCTTTATTCTATTTTTATGTAGGGAATCGTTATTTATAAGTATAAATTCGCTTTTTAATTTGTCTCTTACTTCTTTCTACCCACATGGCATATCTGCCTCACATGCATTAAAGCAAAATGACAATTTAAGTAATAAAATCTACCAGCCAAATTTGGCTGCGTTTTTTTCCCCGTATGTGTTCATTATTAAGAGTTGTCTGTAACCAAATTAGTAAAACCCTTGAAGGTTTATTAACAAAAAATTGTATGAAAAAATAAACAAGAATTCATTTAAACAACAGCATCTAAAAGCAGTTAGTTGTTCCAAAAAAAAAAAAAAAAAAAAAAAAAAAAACAGTCCTAGCAACTCCCAACATGTTATTAGTTTTTCGCATGATTTTTTTTTTAGTTTTTTGAGTTTTTTTTTGGAAACACTTAAGGGCATTTTTCACTGGTCTCAATGAATTTATCGAAAAAAAAAAAGAAAATTTGGACCGAAATAAAAAGTATAAATTGAATCGCACTCATAACGTTTGGCAATCCAATTAAAGTCATCGTAGTTGGCTTTTAGACCGGCAGTTCGCAGCACAGTGTGCTGAAAAAAAAACAACGAAAAAATGTAACAATTTCAAATATGTTGCCATGTATATATGGCAGAGTGTGTTTTACAATAAAATCAAAGGTTAAAAGCATACTCAATATTCATTTTAAAATCTCCCTATGCATTTCTGTTCTTTTCTTTATTATTTTTACATATATGTATGTAGTTTAATTTTATTTCTGCCATGCTCTTTTAACACCCTTTGCTCACATGTATTCTTTAGTAAAAATATACAGAATATGTTCTTATTGCTGTTGTATGCTGTTTGCAACCAATATCCTTTAGCTAAGGAAATCTAATTTTTGCACCATTTGACAACACTTTTACACAATTTTATTTGATTATATTGTCACTGATGCAGTGATTGTTAAAAGATATCGTTTGTTTCTCTTTTTTCTTTTACTTTTTTTTATAACTCAGCTACACTGGTACTTATTGTTCTTGAATACATTGGTGTGGAAGCCTCGTGTGTTGGAGTAGCAGGAAGTGTATGTGTGCTCCTTTTATTTTTATTATACGAAATAATGTTGGTGTCAGAACATTAACTGGTATCTACGATTGTCAGGGGTAAAATTGTTTGGGATTTATTTAAATGACAATTAAATGTTGATTTCGATTACTGCCATATGCTTTTTTTCTCTTCTTAATGCATTCTCTATCAAATATCTAACACCTAGTAATTGTGAGTTTGAACTTAAAATAAAAAAGATTTGGATTGGGGTTTAAATAAGCATAACAAAATGTAAATATAAGAATTAAGTATTATTAGATTTCCGCAGCGTATAATTAATATTAATTACATTCAAAATAAAAAGCTCTGTCTTAAAGCAAGAACAGAACTAGAACAAAACTAGAACAGAACTAGAACAGAACTAGAACAGAACTAGAACAGAACTAGAACAGAACTAGAACAGAACTAGAACAGAACTAGAACAGAACTAGAACAGAACTAGAACAGAACTAGAACAGAACTAGAACAGAACTAGAACAGAACTAGAACAGAACTAGAACTAGAACAGAACTAGAACAGAACTAGAACAGAACTAGAACAGAACTAGAACATAACTAGAACATAACTAGAACAGAACTAGAACAGAACTAGAACAGAACTAGAACAGAACTAGAACAGAACTAGAACAGAACTAGAACAGAACTAGAACAGAACTAGAACAGAACTAGAACAGAACTAGAACAGAACTAGAACAGAACTAGAACAGAACTAGAACAGAACTAGAACAGAACTAGAACAGAACTAGAACAGAACTAGAACAGAACTAGAACAGAACTAGAACAGAACTAGAACAGAACTAGAACAGAACTAGAACAGAACTAGAACAGAACTAGAACAGAACTAGAACAGAACTAGAACAGAACTAGAACAGAACTAGAACAGAACTAGAACAGAACTAGAACAGAACTAGAACAGAACTAGAACAGAACTAGAACAGAACTAGAACAGAACTAGAACAGAACTAGAACAGAACTAGAACAGAACTAGAACAGAACTAGAACAGAACTAGAACAGAACTAGAACAGAACTAGAACAGAACTAGAACAGAACTAGAACAGAACTAGAACAGAACTAGAACAGAACTAGAACAGAACTAGAACAGAACTACAACTAAAGTCAGCTTAAACCTTCTCATATAAAAATTACTGTAATAAAATGATTTTGAATTAACAACAGTTTGTTAAGCATTTTAGTAGCAGTTAACAAATATTAATATTAAATAAACTAGCCGGGGTTAAAAGCACATATTTCAAACAGACTTAAACAAAACTAAACTACAACTTTATTTAACTTCCAAAGAACATTTACCCACAAACAGTTTTATACCAGAACCGCTCGCAAACTTATAAAAAATGCTGTTTGTAGAAAATGTCATAAAACACACGGACTCAGTAAAAACATAAAACCATTTTACAAAATTGAGTGACCCTTACATTTGCCAGCCAAAGCAGCAGTAAACTACATGACACAGTGTCTCTATGGCGAGCGCAAATGTAAACGAATGTGTTTAAATGAAACGAATGAACATTAATGAAATTGTAATGAAAATATTTTTGTTGTTTTATATATAGTTTTCTTTTTTTCTTGCTTGTTTTAACCTTTTAACCAGAAGCAAATTCATGTGAAATTACACATACACTTGTTCAATTCACATGTACTTAAGTACAAACACACGTGCATTTGCAGAGTACAAAATGGTAGAGCAGAGACTTAAAAGCATTTAAAATTAATCTAGTTAAATAACATGTAGCTGGGATATTAAAAAAATATAACGAAAATTTATATGGCAAATGTCAGGTGGTGGAGATGGTAGGGTTTAACTTAAGGGAGTGGATGGAGTTTTAATGTTTTGATTGGTGTGAGAGTGTATGTAAATATAATATACATAAAATGTTTAATAAACATATGACTTTAAAGTGTACTGAAGACCGTAACTTAGAAAATCCTTTGGCAGAAAATCTATGGCATTTACAGTTGGACCTTCAAGTATGATCAATGTTTTTGTCTCGAGAAGACAAATGTTTTGCTCAAAGGTTAGCAAAAGTTTAATGATTTCTAGCAAGCTTTAAGTTTCTGATATTAGGGTGGTACATTAGGGTGGTAGAAACAGAGAACGGGATACTCAAGGTCAATGGCCCTTAGAGCAAAAACATTGGTATTCTCGAGACCAAATCATTGATATATCATACTTTAAGATCCGACTGTAAATGCCAAAGTTATAACAAAAAATTTAGTTATGTTACTAAATGTACGTATACTCAATATTAACTTATATTAATCAAGCGCCTTTGTGTAAAAAATAGATGTGAAAGCAATAATTAATTTTATTTAATTAATAAACTTATATTTTTTATCTGTAATATAAATAGAAAGTAAATAAATAAATTCAATTATTTCAACTATAAATTATATTATATTAATAATATATTTTATAATATGAAACTTTGCTATTAATATTAATCATACGCCTTTGTGTTGTATTGTAGAAAAACAACTTTATTTAATTTAATAAAATTATTAACAACTTTAGCTTGTAAGCATAAAACACTGTCAATTAATTAAATTATTTACTATATAAAGTTTTAGTTTACCATAACTTTAAAACTTATTAAATTTATTATATTAAAAACACCTTCCCTCTCTCTCTCTCTCCAATTGCTGGCTACTGTCATAAGTTTTCCTGTACTGTAATATTTACTCTAGATTTTAATTAATTATAAAAGCAATTTTTTACATTATTAATATTATTAATTCTTAAGCAAGCTTTATGCTCTTCGTATATGTAGGTATTTAGATAAAGTTCTTGTTAATTAATTTATTGAGTTTTATAGCCAAAGGCAAGGTTATTAGGTTAGAAATGAAATATTAATATGAACTAAACTCATATACATACTTACATACTTGCTTATGTTGCTTTTCTCAGGCTGTTGTAAGTATGTTTAATATAAAAATATTTATTTTATAAGCTGGTTAAATCAAGAAAAACCTATAAGTTAATTACTGCAAGAATTTTGTTGAGTATATTTATTGTTGTGTTTAGGGTGTAGAAAAAATATTAATTGTCTTTTAGGTGTTTTAGGCTATTTCCTTTAAATAATGGTTATTGGTTTGCAAAATGACTTTTTAACAAAATTTATTACAAAAGTTTTTGTTATTGGTTTTTTGGATTAGATGTTCTTCCACATTCAAGTTTTATGTTAATGGTCATTGAAGAGAATCTGCCGGTTTTGTTGGCTGGTGTGAGAAGTTGTAGTAAGACCAACTACTATAAACTGTATTCTAAAGAATAGAGTCTGAAGGAGATGCTATTTTTAATATTAAGTATACGTATGACAGTAACTGAACGGATTTTTTGTAAAATATAAGAAAGCTATACTAAAACTTAAAAATTACGGAACTAAATAAGCCTAATCCTACATAATGTTTTCTACCTTAACTCCCCAATTACGTTTTCCGTAGAAAACAATTTTGTTTTACATAATAGGAAAAAAAGTAGTAAAAATTCATGCTAAATTAAATAAATTTAAAAAATCTATTTTTGTTTAATTTAAATTTTTTTTATTTTCGTGAAATAAATGATGTCAATACTTCTCAAAATAGTAGTAAAAATACTACTTAAATTGTGTTTAACTAAATATTTATAACAATAACATTTGTGAACACATGAATTTTAGCAAAAATAAAAATTTTTCTCTGAAATTTTTTAAAAACTAAAAAAATTAAAATAGTAGTAGAAAAAGTACTAAAATTTTTTTTAACATGAAATCTCTAAAAAGTAACACATTTTTAAAGACAACTGCTTGTATTATTAAATACATTATTTATTTCCAGAAAATGCTACTAAAAATAGCAGTATTTAAAATAGTAGTAAAAAACTACTAACAATTTTTAAAGGAAAATTTCTATAAAAAACGCAATTTCTTAAGAGAATTATAACGATTACCAAAATTGTTTCCTTTTAACGAAGAAAAATACTTCAAATTTTGAATACATAAAATAGTAGTAAAAATTTAACAAATATTTTTAACATGAAATCTCCGGAAACAAATACATTTTTTAATACAATAGCTTACATTTAAACATTTTTTTATTTTTTCAAGAAACTTGTACTAAAAAAAGCAATATATAAAATAGTAGTAAAAAAAAATTATAAAGAAATTTTAAAAATTTTATAATTTTTAATAAGAATTGCTAAAATCACTAAACAAAATTTATTTTTCAATGAAAAATTTTAAGCATATAAAAAAGTAGTAGATATAAACAAAATATTTTTACCATAAAATCTCTAAAAACAAATGCAATTTTTAACAGAATATTTAAAATTCATAAAAACAATTTTTTTTCTTAAAATTGTATTCAAAAAAATAGTAGTAAAAAAGTACTAAATATTTTCATACAGAAATTTGCAAAAAAAATATAATCATTTTTAAAAAGAATTGCTATAATTATTATACAATTTTAGTTTTGAATGAAAAAAGTACTTAAAAATAAAGTTTTATAAAAAAGTAGTAAAATTGTACTAAATAATTTTACCATGAAAACTCCAAAAACAAATGATTTTTTAAAGGAACAGCTTATATTTATTACAAATTTTGAATATTCAAACAAATTGAACTAAAATTAGTAATATATAAAATAGTAGTAAAAAAGTACTAATTATTTTCATACAGAAATTTGCAAAAAAAATATTATTTAAAAAGAATTGCTAGAATTATTATACAATTTTACTTTTAGTGAAAAAACTACTTAAATACAAAGTTTTATAAAAGAGTAGTAAAAATAGTACTAAATATTTTTACCACAAAATCACTAAAAACAAGTGTATTTTTAACGCTACAGGTTATTTATTACAAATTTTGAATATTATAAACAAATTGAACTAAAATTATTAATATATAAAATAGTAGTAAAAAAGTACTAATTATTTTCATACAAAAATTTAAAAAAAAATAAAAGTTTGTTTAAAAGATTTTATTTTTCCAAAAAAGTATTAACATTTGCTTTATATAAAATAGTAGCAAAAAAAAGATCTAAATATTTTCATATAGAAATTTGCAAATAAATAATGATTTTTAATGGTAATTGCAAAAATTTTCATTTTAATGAAAAAAGTACATAAATATGAGGTTTTATAAAATAGTAGTAAAAAAGTATCAAATATTTACACAATGAAATCTTTTAAAAACAAATGAATTTTTATTACAACATCTTGCGTTAATTACAAATTTAATTTTTCCAAAAAAAATTTACTTAAATCTGCTACGTATAAAATAGAAGTAAAAAAGTACAAAACTTTTTGTACAGAAATTTGTCAACAATAATTATATTTGAAAATAATTGCTATAAATATTATAAAATTTTACTTTTTTATGAAAGAAGTACTTAAATATAAGGTTTTATAAAATAGTAGTAAAATAGTACCAAATATTTTCACCATAAAATCTCTAAAACAAATGAATTTTTAATACAACTGCTTGCATTTATTACAAGTATTGTTTTTCCAACAAATTGTACTAAAACTATTAATATTAAAAATAGTAGCAAAAAAAGTACTAAATATTTTTAAACAGAAATTTGCTAAAATTAATCATTTTTTAAAGGAATTTCTACAATTGTTATAAATTTTAACTTTTTCATGTTAAAAGTACTTAAAATTCAGTTTATATAAAAAAGTAGTAAAAAAGTACCAAATATTTTTACCAAGAAATCTTTAAAAACAAATGAATTTTTAATACAACTGCTTGCATTTATTACAAATAGTAATTTTTTCAAAAAATTTTACTTAAATTAGTAATATATAAAATAGTAGTAGAAAAAGTACTAAATATTTTATTACAGAAATTAGCGAAAAGTAATAATTTTTAAAAGGAATTTCTACAATTGTTATAAATTTTACTTTCTAATGTAAAAAGTATTTAAAATTCAGGTTATTTAAAATAGTAGTAAAATAGTACCAAATATTTTTACCATGAAATCTCTAAAAACAAATGAATTTTTAACACAACTGCTTGCATTTATTACAAATAATAATTTTTCCAACAAATTTTACTAAAATTAGTATATATAAGATAGTAGCAAAAAAAGTACTAAATATTTCCATACAGAAATTTGCTAAAAGTAATAATTTTTAAAAGGAATTTCTACAATTGTTATAAATTTTTACTTTCTAATGTAAAAAGTACTTAAAATTCAGGTTATATAAAATAGTAGTAAAAAAGTACTAAATATTTTCATATAGAAATTTGCAAGAAATAAAGTTTTTTTAAGATAATTGCAAAAATTATTAAAAAATTTAACATTTTCATGTAAAAAGTACTTAAAATTCGGTTATATAAAATAGTAGTAGAAAATGGTCCAAATATTTACACCTTGAAATACATAACAAAATTAATTTTTAAACCGAATACCTTAAATTTATAAAAAATTCTATTTTTTTTGAAAAAAATTAGCTATATATATAAAATAGTAGTAGAAAAAGTACTAAATATTTTTTTACAGGAATTTGCAGAAAATAATTATTTTTAAAGTAAGTTTCCAGAACATCTGCGTAATCATGAATTCTTTTTAAACTAATTCATTTGCCTTTTGTCTTTCTAGGACCCAGTTGGTCATCTTTTTTCTAGTTATTTCTATCTGTCATCTTCCATATACTAATTGCAGTCCTAAGTTTTAATCAAATTTTGGAAATGTTTTACTATTGTGGTTAATGTTACCTTTTATCTTTCTTTGCTTACGTCCAACACTAACATTCACCTGCATTATAAGGTGCTAAAGGACATTTAACAATAATAACAGCAACAACAACAACATCATGATTTTATGCATACAAAAACTAAATGCATTTTGGTTGTTGTTGTTCTTACAGTTACACTAACATGAAGTTCGTGCAGATATGAAGTACCCAGCAAGCACAAACTTTTGAAATATGGTGGCGTTTCAATGGCAATTTCATGCATATTTAAAAAATGTCAAAAAAGTTTGAGATTTTCGTTGATTTCAAATCATTCTCAATTTGATTTTAACCCTTCTTGTTCGCTGGGTTATACAGTAGTATGTGTATGTTTATTTACACACATAAACATTTGTGTTGCCTTCATTAGTTTGTTTGTCAGTTTTATAAAATCTAGTGGTTATAATCTCAGTTTGTGGTTAAAATGTTATATTTTACTTTTGGGCCTAAAATTTCCATATAAAGCTCATACTTAGAAAACAGGTAAATACAGACAGAAATTTGGTAATGCTGCATGTAAGTGTGTGTTGGCTGTTAAGGCCAATGTGTTGTTATACATTTCCTTTAGCTTTCGTTGCTTGTTAATAAAGCTATTACTTATTTTTGTGTAGATGATGTTTGGTTTTAGTTTATTATCTTATAAATAAACTCATACACTTACACTTTTACTGAGACACACACACATACATACATGTGTCTTTATTTTAGTATTTATACTCTAAAAGATGCCAAAGCAAACTGGTTTTATTGGTCAGCATTAAAACTTGGTTTCTACCTTTTAAACTTCCTAGTAGGAATCTTCCGTTTCACAAGTGTAAGGCTATATAAATGTTTGTGTATAACTTTTCAGGTTGCTTTACTGTATTAGTGTGTTTATGACAAATGCTTTTTGCAAAATGCATTTGAAATGTTATAAGTTAGTTATACATGTGGTTTTACATTGTCTTTGGTTTGGCAACCTAATGAAATACAATCACAAACACACACATTTAACTTGAAGTACACTACTTAACCTATCCACAATATAAATGGGCAGAATATAAGTTATATTAGCAACGAAATAAACCTTTTTATTTCGTTTCAAGTACTATTTTTAAATCTTTTTAAAAGGATTTTCAATAAAAAGTCTGTGATTTTTTATATACTCTTCACATTTCTCTCAAAATATCTTTACAATTCGTATTACATTGTGTTCTTTATGATCCGTTTAAAATTTCTTGGAAATAGTTTATATTTGAAAATTTTCTTATATATCCTTTTTTATAAATTTATTTAAAATATGACTACAATATGACTTTTCACTTCTAGTTTCTTATGAGATAAACAATTTGTTCAAATAAGTCAAATAAAAAAAATGTGTGTATAAATTTTTTTAATTTTTTTTTTTTTTTTTGTATTAAAGACTTTAAAAAATTTTGTATTTATTTTTTTAAAAATTTGTAAAAAAAAATTGATTACAATTCGTAATTTCCCATGTTCTTTATAATCCTATTAAAATTTCTTGGAAATATTTTATATTTCAACATTTTCTCATATATCCTTTTTTAGAAATTTATTTAAAATATGACCACAACATGTATTTTTACTGCTACTTTTTTATTTGCTCAAAAATTTCTGTTCCATAAGTCATACCCAATATGTTTTCATATATCCTTTTTTCAAAAATATATTTTTTCTTCAAAATAATGAAAAAAAAATATATTAATACAAAAATAAAAGCTGTACAACCATAAACTATTTAGATGTGATGGATTTTTGAAAATAATTTTTCAATAAAATTTAATATTTTTTGTAAGGAAATTTTATATATTTCAGGATTTCTAAATTTGTATAAAATAATTTGGTTACAATTTGTAATTATGTTTGTACTAGACAATGCTATAAAATTTTCTTTGATATATTGAACATTTAAAAAGTTTTTCATATATCCTTTTTTGACATTACATGTAATTAAGTTTATAATATGAGGTTTTGTGTCTAGATTTCTTTAAAGTAAAAAGATCTTGTAAGACACATAAAAAGTTTGGCATAAAAGTTTGTCTATATAATTTGTTAACAAAAAATAAGTTTTTCCTATTTAAAAGAAGTTTTTCAAAATCATTAATTTTGTATATTATTTACAAATTTATAAAAAATAATTGATTACAATTCGTAATTTCGTTTGTTCTTTAAAATTCTGTAAAATTTTCTTTGAAAATATTTAAATTTGCACTTTTTCTCATATATCCTTTTTAAGAAATTTATTTAAAATATGGCCACAACATGTATTTTTACTACTAATTTTTTATTTGCTCAAAAATTTATTTTACTTAAGTCATACACAAAATCTTTTCATATATCCTTTTTTAAAAAATTATTTTTTTCTTGAAAATAATGCAGAAAAAACACTTATACAAAAATAAAAGCTGTACAACCATAAACTATTTTGATATGATGGATTTTTGAAAATAATTTTTTAATAAAATTAACATTTTTTTATAAAGGAAGTTTTATAAATTTCAGGATTTCCAAATTTGTATGAAATAATTAGGTTACAATTTGTAATTATGTTTGTACTATACAATGCTATAAAAATTTCTTTGATATATTGAACATTTCAAAATTGTTTCATATATCCTTTTTTGATATTAAAAGTAATAAAGTTTACAATATGAAGTTTTGTGTCTAGATTTGTATAAAATTAAAAAATCTTGCAAGACACATTCAAAAGCTTGCCATAAAAGTTTGTCTATATAATTTGTTTAAAAAATAATTTTTTCCTATTTGAAAGAAATTTTTAAAAATCTTTAATTTGCTATGTTTTTTACAAATATATAAAAAATAATTTATTACAATTCGTATTCTCCGTTTTTCTTTATAATTATGTAAAAATTTCTTGGAAATATTTTATATTTTAATATTTTCTTATATATCCTTTTTTAGAAATTTATTTAAATTATGGCCACAACAAGTCTTTTTACCCCTACTTTTACATGTGTTCAAAAATTTATTTTATATAAGTCATATAAAAAATCTTCTCATATATCCTTTTTTCAAAAATATATTTTTTCTTGAAAATAATGCAAAAAATTGCATTAATGCAAACAAATCAGTACAATATAATTTATTCTGATATAATATATTTTTGAAAATTATTTTTCAATAAATTTGATTAGTTTTTATAAAGGACATTTTAAAAATTCGTGAAATCTTTAGATTTGTTTATAAATTTATATGAAATTTTTAGGTTACAATTTGTAATTTTGTTTGTATTATATAATGCCGTTCAAATTTCTTGGATATATTGAACATTTCAAAGTTTTGTCATGTATCCTTTTTTGACATTAAATGTAATTAAGTTTAGAATATGAGGTTTGGTATCTAGATTTATATAAAATAAAAAAATCTTGTAAGACAAATTTAAAAATGTTCCATAAAAGTTTGACTATATAATTTGTTTAAAAAAAATGATTTTCCTATTTGAAAGAAATTTTTAAAAATCTTTAATTTTGTATATTTCTTACAAATTTTTAGAAAATAATTGATTACAATTCGTATTCTCCGTTGTTCTTTATAAGCCTGTTAAAATTTCTTTAAAAATATTTAAATTTGAACATTTTCTCATATATCCTTTTTTAGAAATTTATTTTAAATATGGCCACAACATGTCTTTTTACCCTTACTTTTATATGTGTTCAAAAATTTATTTTATATAAGTCATATAAAAAATCTTTTCATATATCCTTTTTTTATAAATTTATTTTTTCTTCAAAATAATGCAAAAAAAATTCATTAATGCAAAAAAATGAGCACAATATAATTTATTCTGATATAATACATTTTGGAAAATTATATTTCAATAAAATTTATTAGTTTTTATAAAGGACATTTTAAAAATTCGTGAAATCTCTAGATTTCTTTATAAATTTGTATGAAATTTTTAGGTTACAATTTGTAATTTTGTTTGTAGTATATAATGCTGTTCAAATTTCTTGGATACATTGAACATTTCAAAGTTTTGTCATGTATCCTTTTTTGATATTAAATGTAATTAAGTTTACAATATGAAGTTTTGTGTCTAGATTTATATAAAATAAAAAATCTTGTGTAAGACACATACAAAAGTTTGCCAAATATCCTTTTTTCCAACTGTCCAAAAAAGAATTAATTTTTGCTGCCTTTTGTTTTAGAGTAATGATTTTAACTCAGTTATAAAACATTTGAGATCCTCTTTTGCTTCTGAAAAAAGCTGCTTATAACAAATTTCTTTAAACCTTTTAATACTTATATTGATGTTAATATGTGTTAAGTGTTCTTTTTTTAAAATTTAAACTCTATATTCTTGCAAAACAAATAAAAAAAAAGAACAAATAATTCTAAACATAAAATGGTTTTATGAAGCATTTACTGCAATAGTGTTTTAGCATATAAAATAAAACATTAAAATATATATACAATATTATAAAATTTAACAGCAATAAAAAAAGGGAAACAAAAAAAAAAAAAATATATAAACAAAGAAAAATAAACAAACAAACTCACTCACTCATACTTTTACACATAAAAATGTAAGCAAATACTCCTACTCACACACACACACATTACAAACTTTATAAAACACAAACACATTAACACAAAAGATTTAAAAAATATTGATGATGTCGATGATGACGATTGGCATAGTGATGATGATGATGATGATGCTGATGACAATAATGATTTTATCCTACGTACGTGCTTTTAACGTAATCTCTAGTATTTAGATGCAATAATTGCGTTTGTATATGTAAAGAATGAAAACAACAATGAACATCAAAAAAAAAAAAAAAGAATACAAAAATATACAACAACAACAAAAAAAGTAAATAAATAAATGATAATAATGAAATAAACTGATAATAAAAGTAAACATTTACTCAAAAAGAAAAAAAATAAAAAACATACAGGAATAATAATATTTTTATAAATAAAACCAAATAAAATATAAAATTATATACAAACTTATTTATTTACTATAATTATGTAAATATTTATTTTAAATAAGGGTAGAAAAAATACAGTTGTATTATGATAATATTTATTAAAGTTTTTTTTTCCTTTGTAGCTCAAAAAAAAAGCCCAGAATTTTTTAATTACTTATAAAATTTAACTGTAATTTAAGGTAGGACTTGGCAAAAAATAAAGCTCTTTATAAATTTTTACTTAAATTCAGGCATTACAATAAAATTTGTGTTAATTTTAGGCATTTTTCTGCTAGAATCTAAAATTAATATTAATCATACGCTCCCCTATACAAAATTTTTCAAATTAATATTTTGTTCTAGATTTTCCAATGTAGGAGACGATTTTTAAGCAAAATTTGGTAAAACAGGCTATAAATATTAATAATCCTTAAATTTTGCTGGAGTTTTACCAATAGAATTTAAACTAATATTAATCATACGCCACCCCCAAGTAAAATTAATATTATTCATAAGCCTTTCATAGTTAGGTTTTTAAAACAAAATTTTGCACAGGCTTGAAACTGTTTTCCATTACAAATATGCGAATCAATCCTTCAATTTTAATAATACTTTAATATATTGGGTGTATTGATTATCCAAGAAGCTTGTACAGCATTGTCTAGTACTAACAAAATTACAAATTGTAACCGTATTATTTCATACAAATTTATAAAGAAATCTAGAGATTTCACTAAAAACTAATAAAATTTATTGAAAAATAATTTTCAAAAATTTATTATATCAGAATAAATTATATTGTACTGATTTGTTTGCATTAATGAAATTTTCCTGCTTTATTTTGAAGAAAAAAAATATTTTTGAAAAAAGGATATATGAAAAGATTTGTTATATGACTTATATAAAATAAATTTTTGAACACATGGAAAAGTAGGGTTTAAAACACATGTTGTGGCCATATTTTAAATAAATTTCTAAAAAAGGATATATGAGAAAAAGTGCAAATTTAAATATTTTTAAAGAAAATTTTACAGGATTATAAAGAAAAACGGAGAATACGAATTGTAATATACAAAATTAAAGATTTTTAAAAATTTCTTTCAAATAGGAAAAAAAATATTTTTTTTTAACAAATTATATAGACAAACCTTTATGGCAAATTTTTACATATGTCTTACAAGATTTTTTTATTTTATATAAATCTAGACACAAAACCTCATATTGTAAACTTAATTACATCTAATGTCAAAAAAGGATATATGAAAAAATTTTGAAATGTTCAATATATCAACGAAAATTTTATAGCATTGTATAGTACAAACAAAATTACAAATTGTAAACTAAAAATTTCGTACAAATTTATAAAGAATCTTGAAATTTTTAAAATTTCCTTTATAAAAAATAGTAAATTTTATTGAAAAATTATTTCCAAAAATCCATCATATCAAAATAGTTTATGGTTGTACAGCTTTTATTTTTGTATTATCGTTTTTTTCTGCATTATTTTGAAAAAAAAAAATATATTTTTGAAAAAAGGATATATGAAAAGATTTTTTATATGACTTATGTAAATTAAATTTTTGAACACATATAATAGTAGGGGTAAAAAGACATGTTGTGGCCATATTTTAAATAAATTGCTACAAAAGGATATATGAAAATATGTTCAAATTTAAATATTTTTAAAGAAAATTTTACAGGATTATAAAGTAAAACAGAGAATACGAATTGTAATATACGAAATTAAAGATTTTCAAAAAATATCTTTCAAATAGGAAAAAAAATATTTTTTTTAACAAATTATATAGACACACTTTTATGGCAAATTTTTATATGTGTCTTACAAGATTTTTTTTTTTATATAAATCTAGACACAAAACCTCATATTGTAAACTTAATTACATCTAATGTCAAAAAAGGATATATGAAAAATTTTTGAAATGTTCAATATATCAAAGAAATTTTTATAACATTGTATAGTACAAACAAAATTACAAATTGTAACCTAATTATTTCATACAAATTATTAAGGAATCCTGAAATTTATAAAATTTCCTTTATAAAAATAGTAAATTATATTGAAAAATTATTTTCAAAAATCCATTATACGCAAAGAGTTTATGGTTGTACAGCTTTTATTTTTGTATTGTCGTTTTTTTCTGCATTATTTTGAAGAAAAAATATATTTTTGAAAAAAGGATATATGAAAAGATTTTTTATATGACTTATATAAAATATTTTTTTGAACACATGTAAAAGTAGGGGTAAAAAGACTTGTTGTGGCCATAATTTAAATAAATTTCTAGAAAAGGATATATGAGAAAATGTTCAAATTGAAATATTTTCAAAGAAATGTTTACAGAATTATAAAGAACAACCAAAATTACTAATTGTATGACTTAAAATGTGACATGGTTTAGTTTGAAACATTTGTACAATATAAATATATTCAAAGTATTGGCCATTGTTAGCTATGACCTTTTTCCATCTTTCTGGCAACATATGGATTCCGCTCTGAAAGAACTGCTCATCTTTTGAGGCCAAGAACGAATCAAGTTTATTTCGGATACTCTGTTCCAAAAGCGTATCCCAGGTTCTGCATCGATCGATAAATAGAAGTCAGACAGGGCAAGGATGACCTGGCCTATAGGTGGGTGAGGCAAAACATCCAAAACACTTCTTTCTAAATAGTTTTTAACCGGGATTGCATAACTTTGTCATGATGGAATATTACGTTTTCATGTCTGGCTGCATATTCTGGGCGTTTTGCCGCAAATGGTCTCTTCAAACGAATCAGTTGTTTTCGGTACAGGTCTTCGGATCAGATTTCAGCAGCTCATAATATATAGGACCCTTTTGCTGCCACCAAATAAAGAGAATTACCTTAGCGCTATGGATTCAGGTGGTTGGCCGGGCATCACCTATGATCTCTTACGCTTCGAGTTATCGTAATGGTTACATTTTTCATTGCATGTAATGATTCACCGAATTCAGTATTCTCTTTTATAGAGTTCAAGCATTATTTTGGACATACAAATTCGTTTTTCAAGATCTCTCGGCTTCAATTCGTATGGTACCCAATTCCCCTGCCTTTGGATGAATCCTGTTGCTCGCAAACTTTTTGAAATTGCTGCTTGAATAGCTTCCAATGATTTTGCAAGCTATTGTTGAGTTTCACAAAAATCTTAATGGCTTCTGTGACTTCCGTGTAAAAATCACAACATATGAAATGCACAAGCAATCTCTCGCACTTTGAAACCGATGAAACACATTCACCATAAGCTTTGGTGAGCAATCGGTGTGCTTCTGAGGCACTTTTTTCAAATTAAAAAAGTAAATTAAAAAACTTCTCGCATTGGAAATATTGGCACAAAATTCGACATTTTCGAAGCAAGGAAAAAAAAACATTGTTTCTTACATTATAATGTTCAATAACTTAGTGAGAATAAATGCCAGATATGTGCCCTTCAAAATGACATATACGTTATGAAAAACAAGAACTGTGTTCAAAAGATACTTACACCCAATAAAATATAAATCTCACATTTAGTCTAGCAATGTCCTACTAAACGTAAGAACTTCAGAATTAAGTCTTAAATGCTGGCATGGATTGCTCAATCCGACATTTTACCTTTGGGAATGTTGGGATTTTTCCCCATAATTGGGAAATTTTATAATAAGTTCTCATTAAAAGTAAATATTTCTTGAATTTTTCAAAAATTTTGGAAAAAAAAAATACTTTTAGAATTTTAAATTAAAACCTGATAAAAACATGTATGTTAGTGAGCTGTTTAAGGAGCTATAAAAATTTCTTTGAAAAATGTTCAATTTAAAATTTTCTCCATATATCCTTTTTTAAAAGTATGTTATTTTTAAAAAATTTTACAAACAAAAGATTTAAATAAATATTTGTTGTATTTCAAGCTAATAAAAAAATTCAGATTTTAATTTTTTTTTTTTTAATTTTCTAAAAATTTAAAATTTTTTTATAAGATTTTCTAATTTTTCTTTGAAAATTGTTAACAACTTGTAGCAAAGTGTAAGCTTTTATATGAAATCATATTTGTTTTAAAAAATTTAAAAATAAAAATGTTTCCCATATATCCTTTATTTGCAGTTATGTTTACAATTTGTAGTTTATTGTTTAGTTTCTTATAAAAGAACAATTAAGTTGGTAAAAAGTCAAATAAAAAAGTTTTGCATATATCCTTGTTGCAAAAATATGGAAATATGTACACAAATTATTAATCGAATAGTATTAGTAAAGTTTTTTAAAAAATTTTATTTAACAAAAAATTTTATTAAATAAAAAAATAAAATAAATGTTACAGTTTTTAAGGAGTTTTAACAACATACGATCTATGCTATGAAAAATCTGAAATCTCATAAAATCTTATAAATAGAGCGGTTTATGCTGAAACAATTTACATAATAAAGCTCTCAAAGCGGGTTTTTAAAGAATAGATTTTTAAAAATTTAGCAAAGTCTTTAGTACGAGTCAGGTATTCTTAATCTTGCCTCCCTTAGTTACTTATAGTGCTTTTGTAATATTAAAATTTATTTATTTATTTAAACGGGAAAATGAAGACATTAACATTTTTCCTTCCAAAAAAAAATCATATATTAAATAAATATTATTACATACATTGTATGTACTCTTGCCTACAAAATAATTTATATTGGAGATGGTCTTTAATTTTAATTTATTTTATGGTCTTTTCTATTTGATTTGAAGTTGTCTTCTTATTTGTATTTACGGTAAACAAAAATCACATCAATATTTTAATTAATTTTCTATACAATATTATTAAAATGCACACCAACAACTAAAGTAAATAAAATGAAATTATTTATTATACACAAATAAATCATGCACAATACAGGCCAATTGGAAATTGAGGATACAAAATTTGCACAGAAATTTTACTAGAAATAAACAGAAATAAAACCAGTGAAAATTAAATTCCTCAAATATCGGCTTAATCTTTAAAACGTTGACTATTTAATGACATATCCAACTTTGGGAACTTTGATATACCTGACTGAGAGGTCCCCCAACCTTGTAAGGACACCTACAAATAAATACATTCAAAACACAGCTAAATTTCTGCTTTAAAACTAAAGTATTTATAAATGTTAATTGGGAAATTAATTTTTCTTCAAAAAACCTAAAATTAATATTAATCATACGCCACCCTTATTAAAATTTTCAAATGAAAATTTTACACTAAATTTTCAAAGCAGAAAACTATTTTTAAATGAAAATAAGTAAACCAGGACTTTAATTTTAATAATCCTTCGATCTATTGTCAGAAATATTAACAGATTATTACCTGCCATTCTTTTCTATTCTCACATAATTTGCACTAATTTGTGAGAGTTAAAAAGATTTGCAGCTACAAATCTCTTAATATTTGTGACAATAGATAGAAGGTTTATTTAAATCTATGGTCAGCTCTACTTATTTCCACTTAAAACTAGTTTTCAGCTTTGAAAATTCTGTGTAAACTTTTCATTTGAAAATTTTACTAGGGGTGGCGTATGATTAATATTAATTATTATTTTTTTAAGAAAAATCAATGAAATGTTTAGAAATACAAATCTAACAATTATTGATGTGTACGGAGAGTTAAATTACATAATCTAAAGTTAAAGAAAATGAATTTCTTAAAAGGATATAAGAGAAATATTAGAAATATTAAGAATTTCAAAAATTTGTTTCCAAAAATTTACAAAAAATTCCTCAGATATATAGTTTTCATAGCGATTACAGTCTAGTCAACCGCTGCACTAGATGATAGTGAGCACAAATATCATTATAAGGGTTGCGGGTTCGAATCCCGCCGAAGACTATATAGGCTTCGCAGTTTAAAAACTACATAAATTTCCAACTGGCACATATTTAAGCAAACTTTTACGTATTCAAGGGGAATAAGGATTTAGATAAAACAAAACTGTTTAAGGCCTAAACACGTTAACACACCCAAAAATTTTGTTGCTATAAATTTACACAGATAATCGTAAATACGCATGAAAGTACATGTGCGTATAAATATGTTGAAAATTTAATTTTGTATGCTTATGTGTATTTAAAATAAAATTCATTTATTTTTCTTTGCCTTAAAGGCATCAAATGCACATTGTAATTAAAAATCCTTTAATATCAAAAACATAAACTCTTTCATATAACAACAGCCATACATTTAACAAATTATAAATAAATCTACAAACAACTACATACACAACTAATCATACAGGTAAATAAACAAAACAATATACAATCTATATAATCGGTTTTTCAAAAAACCTCATAAACAACTCACACTTAACAAACAGCAGAGAATACACACACATTTACAAAACCTAACACACACATACATACCTATGTACATGGCAAAATTTAGAAAATAAAAATAATCAAATATAAATTAAAATATTCCTAAATATCTAACTACTACATAGAACCAGAGCAACAAAAAAAGAAAAAGCTACTGCAAAAAACCTTGAAGGCATAAATAACATTATTTGTTATACATCTATTTCAGGTTTCCACTCTATGAGCTCATACTCATACAAATGAAAATCATGCTCATAGATACATACCTGACAATTATATACAATTACCTTTGTTTTGTTAGAAAACAGTGTTATTGTCATTAGTTTCTTGGAAAAAAAAGTATGAAAAACAATTTAAGAATTTTAATTAATGTTCAGTTTTAGTAGCATTTCATGGCCACCAGCAACAAAACATACAAATGACAACATCTATGGCATATGAAATAAAGTAAATGTTTTCAAATTAAAAATTTTAAAAGATCAAAAAGCTTTTTCAATATATTTATAAAATGAAGAAAACTGAATTTTATTTAAACTTAATCAGTTTTAAATCTGCTAGGATTAGGTGAGTTCTAGTTCTGTTCTAGTTCTGTTCTAGTTCTGTTCTAGTTCTGTTCTAGTTCTGTTCTAGTTCTGTTCTAGTTCTGTTCTAGTTCTGTTCTAGTTCTGTTCTAGTTCTGTTCTAGTTCTGTTCTAGTTCTGTTCTAGTTCTGTTCTAGTTCTGTTCTAGTTCTGTTCTAGTTCTGTTCTAGTTCTGTTCTAGTTCTGTTCTAGTTCTGTTCTAGTTCTGTTCTAGTTCTGTTCTAGTTCTGTTCTAGTTCTGTTCTAGTTCTGTTCTAGTTCTGTTCTAGTTCTGTTCTAGTTCTGTTCTAGTTCTATTCTAGTTCTGTTCTAGTTCTGTTCTAGTTCTGTTCTAGTTCTGTTCTAGTTCTGTTCTAGTTCTGTTCTAGTTCTGTTCTAGTTCTGTTCTAGTTCTGTTCTAGTTCTGTTCTAGTTCTGTTCTAGTTCTGTTCTAGTTCTGTTCTAGTTCTGTTCTAGTTCTGTTCTAGTTCTGTTCTAGTTCTGTTCTAGTTCTGTTCTAGTTCTGTTCTAGTTCTGTTCTAGTTCTGTTCTAGTTCTGTTCTAGTTCTGTTCTAGTTCTGTTCTAGTTCTGTTCTAGTTCTGTTCTAGTTCTGTTCTAGTTCTGTTCTAGTTCTGTTCTAGTTCTGTTCTAGTTCTGTTCTAGTTCTGTTCTAGTTCTGTTCTAGTTCTGTTCTAGTTCTGTTCTAGTTCTGTTCTAGTTCTGTTCTAGTTCTGTTCTAGTTCTGTTCTAGTTCTGTTCTAGTTCTGTTCTAGTTCTGTTCTAGTTCTGTTCTAGTTCTGTTCTAGTTCTGTTCTAGTTCTGTTCTAGTTCTGTTCTAGTTCTGTTCTAGTTCTGTTCTAGTTCTAGTTCTAGTTCTGTTCTAGTTCTGTTCTAGTTCTGTTCTAGTTCTGTTCTAGTTCTGTTCTAGTTCTGTTCTAGTTCTGTTCTAGTTCTGTTCTAGTTCTGTTCTAGTTCTGTTCTATTTCTGTTCTAGTTCTGTTCTGTTCTAGTTCTGTTCTAGTTCTGTTCTAGTTCTGTTCTAGTTCTGTTCTAGTTCTGTTCTAGTTCTGTTCTAGTTCTGTTCTAGTTCTGTTCTAGTTCTGTTCTAGTTCTGTTCTAGTTCTGTTCTAGTTCTGTTCTAGTTCTGTTCTAGTTCTGTTCTAGTTCTGTTCTAGTTCTGTTCTAGTTCTGTTCTAGTTCTGTTCTAGTTCTGTTCTAGTTCTGTTCTAGTTCTGTTCTAGTTCTGTTCTAGTTCTGTTCTAGTTCTGTTCTAGTTCTGTTCTAGTTCTGTTCTAGTTCTGTTCTAGTTCTGTTCTAGTTCTGTTCTAGTTCTGTTCTAGTTCTGTTCTAGTTCTGTTCTAGTTCTGTTCTAGTTCTGTTCTAGTTCTGTTCTAGTTCTGTTCTAGTTCTGTTCTAGTTCTGTTCTAGTTCTGTTCTAGTTCTGTTCTAGTTCTGTTCTAGTTCTGTTCTAGTTCTGTTCTAGTTCTGTTCTAGTTCTGTTCTAGTTCTGTTCTAGTTCTGTTCTAGTTCTGTTCTAGTTCTGTTCTAGTTCTGTTCTAGTTCTGTTCTAGTTCTGTTCTAGTTCTGTTCTAGTTCTGTTCTAGTTCTGTTCTAGTTCTGTTCTAGTTCTGTTCTAGTTCTGTTCTAGTTCTGTTCTAGTTCTGTTCTAGTTCTGTTCTAGTTCTGTTCTAGTTCTGTTCTAGTTCTGTTCTAGTTCTGTTCTAGTTCTGTTCTAGTTCTGTTCTAGTTCTGTTCTAGTTCTGTTCTAGTTCTGTTCTAGTTCTGTTCTAGTTCTGTTCTAGTTCTGTTCTAGTTCTGTTCTAGTTCTGTTCTAGTTCTGTTCAAGTTCTGTTCTAGTTCTGTTCTAGTTCTGTTCTAGTTCTGTTCTAGTTCTAGTTCTGTTCTAGTTCTGTTCTAGTTCTTTTCTAGTTCTAGTTCTGCTCTATTCTCTTCAAGTTGTGCTTTGCAATAATTATGTCCTTTTTAACAGGCTGCTATGTAGAATCATAATTAATAAACTAAATCAATGAAATGTTATTAATTAGTTATTTCCATATAAAGAATTTTAGCATATTGTTTTTATAGATTCTTTTTTTTGTTTGTGGCAAACCATAAGACTAATTAATTAACCTCAAATATATATGAAATTAATCATTTATATGCAAAATAACTCTCAACACAAACACACTACATATAAACATAGATAATTTTATGAAAGCATATATTTGCATATAAATGCATATTTGTGTATATGCGAGTGTGTAGCTGGCGTATAGAGTAGAGATTTATGTAGATATTTTAGTTTTTAAGTAAACACTAATAAAAACTAATTATTGAAGCGTGTACATATGAAATGAAGCCAATAAAACCACATTGAGTTGTTAATTAAGTGGCTTTTGACAATTTTGTTTTATTAGTAACTATGTGTGTGTGTGTGTACATGTATGTGTGTTTTGATGTCCGTGTGTGTTTGTTGGCTATTTGAAATTTTTGTTATATTTAGCTGTTATTTTGGGGTTTTTCTCTACAAACTAGGTATGCAGTGGTTAGGAAATTCATATGTGTGTAGGTGAAATCCCATTTCATAAAGGAAATAACCAAAAAAAATATTATAAATTAATATTTAATTACTATTTAATATAACAATAATTAATGTTTATCAGGTACAGCAAACAAACAAAAAAAGTTGTACTATAAATTCACAAATTAAATAAAGTTATTAATACTTTGCAAAATGAATTATATTTAATTTTATTTTAATTTAATTTCATAGAAGTCATTATGAAAAATCATAAAAATGATTTATGTATAATAACGAAGTAGAGTCTGTGAGTTGTATGAGTTGATTTAAATTATTGTATGCTATTGTATTTTAATAAAAATAAATAATATTGTTTTTATAAGCAAATAATTAAAAATCACTCATACGCTACATTAAACTTATTGCAGATTCTGTAGTTTTTGTCCTCTTTTTTTTGTGGCTTATTTGTTAAATAAAACTTCAATTGAATTGTAGTTAACTAGAACTCATGTACAACTTAATTTTAAAATTAATAGTTGACATTAATTTTTAATAAATAACATGATTTAAAGCTAATAAAATGAAAAGTTACTGACATGGAAATTAAAGCAATAGAATTTAAACTTAAATATGAATTACTTCCTTTTTTGCAATTTTTATTATTACTTTTTGCCTAATTCTTTTTGCTTTTAGTAAACTTAAATAACACTTTACAAAAATCATAAAAAATTGATTCAATATCAGGAGTTACTAACAACCTTTTACATAAGCAATAATTTTCTTAGAACCTAGGAAATGTCCTTTAACGACCACTACACAAGAGCAGCAAACACAACAACAACTGTACATGACCACCCTTAAAAACGTTGAATAAAACCGACCAGAGCATTTCCTGTTAAACTCTTTTAAAAAGTCACATTATTAAATAAACATCCACTCATAATTTAATTTTGTTTTTATTTTCTTTTCACTTTTTTTTCAACATAAAATATACGCTTTTATATGCTTCACTATGAGTGGTATGTTTATCACTCCGTTTGTAATTTCCACATATGCGACCCCAAAAAGTATATATATATACTCGAACGTCTGTCTGTTTAAATAAACTTTCCGAAGTCCCCAAATATCCTTCATAAATGACTGATGCAGCAATGTATCCGCTATAGAGCAATTTAGGTTGCTACTAAAGATCAAAAAAATCGGCCCAGAAAGATAAAAGATATAAGCAAAAAACCGTGACTACCTCGATTTCATTAACAATTTTTTTTTACCAAATTTTCCCAAATAGTTTTCACCATAAAAATAGTTATTAACCAAAATGTTTTTTTATATTTATTTCAACGAGAAGGGTATACAAAATTCGGAATAACCGAATAAAGCATTCTTTCTTGTTTCCATTGAAGTTGTTTTCGTTGTTGTTATTATTGTTATTGTATAAACATTCTATATGCTTTTATCTAAACAACAAGTGAACAAATTAGTATTAACGGTGGTGAGTTTGGAGAGAGAGCTAGCAAAAGCAAGCAATTTACTTAATGACCATAATATTTGTTAAATCAACAAACAAATAGACACAAATACAAATACACTCACAATAAACAAAAATACACCAACTTATACAGACAAATAAACTAACAAACAAGAACATAAACTAACTAAATCAAACACACATAAAGACTCATATGAAAATTGCAAAAAAAAAAAACAAAAACAACTCACACACAAAATTTATACTCGTTTAACTGCTGAAGCGGACACATGGACAGACAGACAAAAGAACAAACAAACAAATTTCCCCACTCACACCCCAAAATAAATACTGAAACTGCAACAAACCATTCATTCATTTAGTCAATCATTCAACCAACCAACGCCACCAAACAACACCAACGAACCAACCATGCATTACGAATAGATGTGCCAACAGAAAAATAATGTTGCTTGTTTTTCAAAAAGTTCCTCTTCTTGTAGTTGTGCCTTTTTCTACCACAACTTTTTTAAGGAACAAAGGAATAACTTCTAGTATTTTTCTTGATAAACTGTACAAGGACAGGAGAATTTACAAGAACTAGATTAGAACTTGAACAGAACTAGAACAGAACTAGAACTAGAACAGAACTAGAACAGAACTAGAACAGAACTAGAACAGAAATAGAACAGAACTAGAACAGAACTAGAACAGAACTAGAACAGAACTAGAACAGAACTAGAACAGAACTAGAACAGAACTAGAACAGAACTAGAACAGAACTAGAACAGAACTAGAACAGAACTAGAACAGAACTAGAACAGAACTAGAACAGAACTAGAACAGAACTAGAACAGAACTAGAACAGAACTAGAACAGAACTAGAACAGAACTGAACAGAACTAGAACAGAACTAGAACAGAACTAGAACAGAACTAGAACAGAACTAGAACAGAACTAGAACAGAACTAGAACAGAACTAGAACAGAACTAGAACAGAACTAGAACAGAATTAGAACAGAACTAGAACAGAACTAGAACAGAACTAGAACAGAACTAGAACAGAACTAGAACAGAACTGAACAGAACTAGAACAGAACTAGAACAGAACTAGAACAGAACTAGAACAGAACTAGAACAGAACTAGAACAGAACTAGAACAGAACTAGAACAGAACTAGAACAGAATTAGAACAGAACTAGAACAGAACTAGAACAGAACTAGAACTTTAGCAGAACAAATTTCTTATGCTTGTATACCTTTCACCTTCGTGAGATGGGTATATATAAGTTTGTCATTCCGTTTGTATTTTCCACAATATAATTTCCGACCCAATAAAGTATATATATTCTGGATCCTTATAGATAAGGGAGTCGATTAAGCCATGTTCGTCTGTCTGTTGAAATCAACTTTCCGAAGCCCTCAAATAACTTACATGCACGATTTATACATCAATATCTGCGGAATTCTTCCGGTTCGGTTGCTATTTAAAATCGAGGAAATCGGTCCTCAAATGGCTGAGATATAAGGAAAAAACGAGGACAACTTAGATTTGTGACCTATATCATATATATATATTTCAAAGATATTTGCAACAACGTATATAATACCATAGTATGTTGGACCTACAATGGGTCAAAATCGGAAAAAATATTTTTTAACCCGATTTTTTTTTTTCACCAAAAGTTTTTTTCGCTATATATAAAAAAAAAATATTGAAAAAAACAAAAAACAAATTTTAAATTTTAAAAAAATACATTTTTTTTAATTTAAAAAAAAATCAAAACAAATTTTCCAAAAAATTAAAAAAACAACTTTGGAAAAAATAAAATTTTTAGCTAAAAATATTTAAAATTTTAATTTTGAAGTATAATTTGGTGAATGGTATATAAGATAGCTCTCTTACTTTTTTTTGTTTCTTTTCATATAAAGTCCACTGTATAAAAGCTATAAAAACTTCTACATTTACATGTCTTTCTTTTTATATAAGTTTATACGTCTGTGTGCTTTTATTTAGTCAGACCATGTAATTAGTATAAAGTTGTTTGCTCATTTGTTTGTTTAGCAAGTCAACATTGTAGTATTTCTGTTTTTTTTTTTTTTTTTCCTGGCAGTTTATTTTATTAATAAAAACAAAAATAATAAATTAAAGAAACCATTTATATGTATTTGGTTAGGAAATTTATTATTACGTATATGTATGTTTTCATATTTCTACATAATATTATTGAAAGAAGTTTGTGTTTGCTTATTAATTTGATCAAACAGTTTTAAAGATTTTCTTTTATATGTTTTTTATTTAAAAAGTACTTCAAATGTTACTTATTTTTTTCAGTTTTTGTTAGATTTATTACTTAAATTGTGGGCTAATTGAATTTTATTAGCAAAATATTAAATGAAAATGTGAAGTTGAGCCAGGTAAAGTGTATATTAAAGGAGTTTTGTGTATTAAATTTAGGGCAGGAGAGGTGTCTTTGATAGGCTTGATTGGTTTAACATTTGTTTATTTTCTAAAAGTTCAGTTTTTTTCATTTCCTCTAATATATAACTTATCTTGTTAAGTTTTTTTTTGTTCAAAAGTTTAAAAATATTTTGCAGGTGATGTTTATGGTTATTTTTCTTTCTTATGAAACTTTTTTTTCCTAAAAACTAATTACTGTTCCATCTTTAGGCTTGTCTTCTAGTTGTTCCTGTTTTTTATTCCTTAGTTTCTTAGTATTGCTTGCTAGGAGACTGTCTCTAGTTAGGGGTGCCTTCTTAATTGGCAACATTTTTCCCAGGAATTATTATATTGTTATAATTTTTTATATTGTTCAATGAAAAGAAAAAAAAACAATTATAAATTAATGACTATATACAAGACATTAAGTTTAGGTATTTACCAATAAATACAAATAAAAATATTTTCTAATTTATTTCCATAGACAGCCCCCCCTCTTTACTATACCGAAATACTTAAATGTTTTATTTTCTTTTTTATTAATTTGTTTGTTGTTGTTTAAGGTGGGTTTTTTATTGTTTGTGTATTTGTATATAAAGAAAATTTGAATTTCCGCTTTGTATGTGTGTGTCCGTCCGTCTGTCTGTCTTTGAGTTTTTTTGTTTGTTTGTATTTAAGTTAACTGTTGCAATTAGTTTTATTGTTTGTTTAATGTGCAAGTGTGCGTGTGTGAACAAGAGCTTTTGGAAAAGATAGCAGAAAGTTGCGTCCTTTCTGCTATCTTCCTCCCTGTGTTTTGTTTGGTGTTTTTTTTTTTTTTTTGAGAAATTTATGAATGTTAAGTATTACCCACCATTTGTAGCCTAGTTGTAGCCTGTTGTTTATGTTAAAGTCCTTGTTAGTTTTTTCTTTTTTTATTCTATACAATTTGCTGTTGTTATTATTTGTTGTTTCTGTGTGAATTTGTTGGATTGTTGCTTTTGTTGCTGTTGTAATTAGTGAAGCGCAAATAAATACCTCGCGCCGTCTAATGAATGCCATGTGATTACATGTGTCATATTCATTTGTAAGCGTACACTCACTCACTCACTCTTACAAACTTTACATACTTTAACTCATTTACTCTGTGTACAACAATATGAAACAATTTATGCGTTTGTCTAGCATAAATATTTGTATATGTACAACAAATTTTTACTAGGGTGTCACTTATTATAAGCAATTTAGATTATTTTCGCTCTAAGGCCTTTAGTTTAAGAGTTATAAGAAAATTTAGATATTTTGGGATTTTCATTATAAAAATCACTTTTTGGTGGGAAATATGAGTGATCACAGATTTTGATTATTTTCGCTCTAAGGCCTTTAGTTTAAGAGTTATAAGAAAATTTAGATATTTTGGAATTTTCATTATAAAAATCACTTTTTGGTGGGAAATATGAGTGATTACAGATTTTGATTATTTTCGCTCTAAGGCCTTTAGTTTAAGAGTTATAAGAAAATTTAGATATTTTGGAATTTTCGTTATAAAAACCACTTTTTGGTGGGAAATATGAGTGATCACAGATTTTGATTATTTTCGCTCTAAGGCCTTTAGTTTAAGAGTTATAAGAAAAATTAGATATTTTGGAATTTTCGTTATAAAAATCACTTTTTGGTGGGAAATATGAGTGATCACAGATTTTGATTATTTTCGCTCTAAGGCCTTTAGTTTAAGAGTTATAAGAAAAATTAGATATTTTGGAATTTTCGTTATAAAAATCACTTTTTGGTGGGAAATATGAGTGATCACAGATTTTGATTATTTTCGCTCTAAGGCCTTTAGTTTACGAATTATAGGCAATTTTAGAAACTTTTTTTTGGGAAACTATTGGAGATATCATAACGAAATTTCACAAAATTGGAACTGAGGTGTTTCTGAGTTGACTTAAAAATGATTAGCTTAGTGGGCAAAATGGGGGCCAGTGGGAGGCCCCTCAAAGTTGGTTACTCGTGTCTCACATATTAAAAAATCGTCAAAAATCCATTTATTATCCGATTGAGCTGAAACTTGAAATCTTAAAAGTCCTAGAGAATGTATACAAAAACGTGATTACATCAGAAAGTTATATCTTTTAGTTCAAGAGATATTTAGGTTTACTTTTTTATTTATTTATTTTTTTTTTGCTCGATCTTTTTTTCATTTTTTATATATGGCGGGCCTGCGGAGGATCGAATTTTTTTCCTAAATATCCCCTATATTTGCAATATAATTCTGAATAAAATAAACAAAATTTGCTATTAGTTATGTCCTCCCTATAAAAAGTTACGCTCATCCAAAGTTTAAACATGTAAAAAAGTTTGTATTTTTGAACACCCTGTATTTTTTCTTTTATAGAAAAACTTTTCTTCTAAACTGTATATTTTTGTATACGATCTGGAAAGAAAACTTAATTCGTAGGCACGCAAAATAGAACTTGGCTCACTTAAGCCAACTTAGTCCCCTCCAGACCTAACCAAACTTGAACAATTTTGAAAAAAAAATTTAGGTTTGAGTAAAAAATTCTAAAAACGCAAACAACCAATACTCAAAAGAGCTACATATTGATATAGTCCTATATAATGCTGAAATACGTACAAAGTTTTTTCACTATCACTCGGTAAATAACTTTACAGTGGGCTGTTTTCTAAAAAATATCGGTTTTTGGAACACATTTTCCCCGTTTTAAGAATTTTGCTATTTGGAAACAAGGAATGGCAATTATTGTATTAACATTGATTTAAAAACATTTAGATCTATATCAGTTCCAAATTTTGTTATGATATCTTTAACCGCTAAAATTGTATATTAATTTAAATTTTATATTTTTCTTCATGGAAAATCACCATTTTATAATTTTTTAGTTTTTATAACGAATGACATCCTTAAAATTCATAAAATTACTTAATTTTACTAAATTATGAATACTCAAGTCCTAAGCTTTTCACCAATACCAAATTCTTATATAAAAATCCTATATTTACTCTTCGGAAGCTTCAGAAACCTTGCCCCCTTTCAAAAATTTTAAAGGTTTTTCTTATATTGCAAGCAACATTTTAAATAGCAACATAATTTAGTGTTGGTGAGTCAAGTTTGTAAGTTATTTGGAGGCTTTGGAAAGTTGATTTCAACCTACAGAAGGACGGATGGGTATGGCTATATTGACTCCGATATCTATAATGATCCAGAACATATATGTATATACTTTGTGGGATAGCAAATAAAAAATATAGATATTACAAACGTAATGACACTCATTGTGAAGAGTATAATTAGGGAGCATTATAAATCGAAAAAGTGCCAAATGAGAGCCAACCTATTATTAATGTATGAGCTTTATACATGTGTACAAATTATGTATTTGTATAGGTCTACAACTAGCAGTGTGTGTGTGAGAGAGAATGTGTATTTAGTTATTTGCTGGTGCGTTTGTTTGCCTATTTACTTGTATGCATATTAAAGGCATCATGTGTTGTTCTAAGTATTTGTCTATGGCAATTGCTTAAATGGCGTCTATATGTCATTAGTAATTTCATTGTATGTATATTTTTATTATTATTATAATTTTTTTTTTTTATTTTCTAATAATTTGTGTTCATTTAATTCATTAAGACATTTGAATACCCAGACAAAAACGTTATGGTAAGACACTTTAAAAGAAAACACCTCCAGCTACTCTTTATTAAATGTATGTACTTGTACTTAATATAATTTATAGGTTTTTGGATTGTTAATTGTTAAAAGTTTTGTGTTTAAACCAATTAAATAAATGTTTAAATATTGATTTATTTCAAAAAAACAAAATTTATAAAGAAAAATTTTTAGAATTTTAAATATTAAGCAACTTTGTAGACCCATAAATTAATAATATAAAAAGATTAAAAAAAAATAACTTTAACATGAATTTAGAATGATATTTTGGGTCTCCAGGCAATTGGTAATATATACCAAAAACACACTCTAAAAGATTTTATAATCTATAACGGAATTTACAGACAGTTTTTAGAAGCTATTTACAAATAAAAATAAATTTTAAGTTTAAAAACAAACCCTCTTGTGTGTTAAATTCAAGGAAATAAAGTTAAAATTTATTTTTTGAATTCCCAAAAATTTTATAAAAAATCCCCAAAATTTAAAAATTTTTCACAAAATTTTTCGACAAACCATCTTTACCCATTTTCATTCGGAGAAAATATAATTATACACAAATTTTTAACCAATTTTTGCTAATAATTTCAATTCCCAAACATTTTATAAACTTCCCCAGAATTTAATTTCCTTAGATTTTGAAAAAATTTTGAAAAAAAATGTATCTCGACATTAAGTTTTAGTTTTAAACCAAATTTTGTTATCATTATGAAAATGTTTTAAATTCCCAAAAACTTTATAAACTTCCCCAGAATTTAATTTCCTTGAATTTTTAAGTAAATTTGAAAAAAAAAAAATTTGAATTCAATATTAAGTTTGGTTTTAAATCCAATTTTGTTATCATTATGAAAATTTTTTAAATTCCCAAAAACTTTATAAACTTCCCCAGAATTTAATTTCCTTAGATTTTGAAAAAATTTTGAAAAAAAAAATTAACTCGATATTAAGTTTTGGTTTTAAACCAAATTTTGTTATCATTATGCAAATTTTTTAAATTCCCAAAAACTTTATAAACTTCCCCAGAATTTAATTTCCTTAAATTTTTAAGTAATTTTGAAAAAAACATTCAATTCAATATTAAGTTTTGGTTTTAAATCAAATTTTAATATCATTATGAAAATTTTATAAATTCCCAAAAACTTTATAAACTTCCCCAGAATTTAATTTCCTTAAGTTTTGCAAAAATTTTGAAAAAAAATTTAACTCGATATTAAGTTTTGGTTTTAAACCATATTTTGTTATCATTATGAACATTTTTTAAATTCCTAAAAACTTTATAAACTTCCCCAGAATTTAATTTTCATAAATTTTTAAGTAATTTTGAAAAAAAAAAATTTGAATTCAATATTAAGTTTTGGTCTTAAATCAAATTTTGGTATCATCATGAACATTTTTTAATTCCCAAAAACTTTATAAACTTCCCAGAATTTGAAAAAATTTTGAAAAAAAATTTAAGTGGATATTTTTTTGGTTTTAAATCATATTTTAATATCATTATGAAAATTTTTTAAATTCCCAAAAACTTTATAAACTTCCCCAGAATTTAATTTCCTTAGATTTTGAAAAATTTTTGAAAAAAAAAAATTAACTCGATATTAAGTTTTGGTTTAAAATCTAAGTTTGATATCATTATGAAAATTTTTTAAATTGCCAAAAACTTTATAAACTTCCCCAGAATTTAATTTCCTTAAATTTTTAAGTAATTTTGAAAAAAAAACTGAATTCAATATAAAGTTTTGGTTTTAAATCAAACTTTGATATTATTATGAAATTTTTTTAAATTCCCAAAAACTTTATAAACTTCCCAAAATTTAACTCGATATTGAGTTTAAAACCAAATTTTGTTATCATTATGAACATTTTTTAAATTCCCAAAAACTTTATAAACTTCCCCAGAATTTTATTTACAAAAATTGTTCCCCAGAAAAATGGAATTTCATTTATTTTTAAAGCAATATATAAATTTAGCACAAATTTTAAATGGGTTTTGCAAATATTTTAAATTCCCAAAAACTTTTTTCCCCAGAATTTTATTTTCACAAATTTTCTACGAAAAATTTTTTCCCCAGAAAAATGCAATTTTCATTTAATTTTAAAGTAATATAAAAATTTAGCACAAATTTTATGAACATTTTTTAAATTCCCAAAAACTTTTTAAACTTCCCCAGAGTTTGTTTTTCTACGAAAAAAATTTTCCCCACAAAAATGGAATTTTCATATAATTTTAAAGTTATATAAAAATTTAGCACAAATTTTTTAATGGTTTTTGAAAATATTTTAAATTCCCAAAAACTTTTTTCCCCAGAATTTTATTTTCACAAAATTTTTACGAAAAAATTTTCCCCAGAAAAATGGAATTTTCATCTAATTTTAAAGTAATATAATAATTTAGCATAAATTTAAGCGGTTTTTGAAAATTTTTTAAATTCCCAAAAATTTTTGTCCCCAGAATTTTATTCTCACAAATATTTTTTTTCCCAGAAAAATGGAATTTTTATTTATTTTTAAAATAATATAAAAATTTAGAACAAATTTTAAACGGAGTTTTGAAAATATTTTAAATTCCCAAAAACTTTATAAAAATCCCCAAGTTTAATTTCAAAATTAAAATAAAAAATTTTTTAAAAATTAAAATTTTGAAAGAAAATAAAAATTTAACACAATCTCCATAACCTGCTCAAAAAAAAACCTTTTAAATTTTTAAAAATGTTTTATATTTAGGAAGTAGTTGTATAATGACTTATTTGATATGAAAGGGTAAACTGTCCAACAAACTGCCATAAAGCGCTTATTTTGTTAAATTTATGATCAATATACCCTGGCAAATTATCATGAGTAGATTAACGCTTGATTGACGCTACCAAATTATCCAAGTTTACTTTGAAAATCAGCCATCGATTCGTGCAACTCATAGACGACTGTTTTATCTCAAATTATATTCAGCGATGAGGCTCATTTTTGGCCTAACGGGTTTGTTAATAAACAAAATTCCCTTATATGGAGAGAGACCAATTCACAACAGACCCTGCAGACTCCATTACATCCAGAAAACTGCACAAAACTACATCATAATTCTTCAAAAATCAAGCCGGAGCTCCCTTTATGGCAATGGAGATCATAACCATTCAATAATCAATAATTTTTTGTTTGAAAATATGGATGACATTGATCCGTCCCAGATGTGGTTTTTTGAATTCCCAAACAACAGGATGGCGCTATATGCCGTCCATCGATTTATTGTTATCAAAATTTGGTGATTATTTTATTTAGAGAAATGCACCTGTCAATTGGCCTCCAAGGTAGTGTGATTAGACACCTCTCGACTATTTCCTGTAGGGTTACGTTAAGTCACTGGTTTATGCTGATAAGCCAACATCAATTGACGTTTGGAAATTTAACATTTAACTTTAATTTTCTACTGTTTCTATTTAAATAAAAACTTTTCTTTCTCGAATTCTCTCAACACCTTATAGTGGGTTTAATTAATTTATGCCTTAAAGAGAGAGAAAGAGTGGGAGTCATTATTATTGGTAACATAAGGAAACCAAAAATATGTTTACTGCTTTAATGTCTCAACTTTCAAGGTTTGTTGTTTTGTTTTTCTGAGAAATACACTCAATCAATCTGGTGAACCCATGCATAAAGAAAACATTTGCAAATCGAGTAGTAGTGGTTAAAAACTAGAAACCAATACCAACCAAGATATGTGAAGATATATTGCTAGGGCAAAATAACCTCTGGCATAATCAATTGGTTTTGGATTTAATTTTAATTACAATTACAATTTACCCTGGGAAAACTAACAAGAGAAAAAAGTATCATCAACGTCAACATCAACATCATATAAAAGTAAAGCATCAATATTTTGTTATAGCAACAGTTGCCAGGACACTCTGACATTCACACATAAGTACTAAGAAATAATAATCATAATTGTAAGAGATGTGGTGTACTGGAGGAGGGGTTGCAGCAACATTCTCTTTTAGGTCTTAAGCCAAAGGGCTCAAGTGATATAAATGCTCAAACACACACACACACACATACAGACAGCAGTTTTACTGTGTGACTCATATTCAAAACAAATAGTATTGCTAAAGAATATTGACCAAAGCATAGAAATTTATTAACCCAAATATAATTCGTTTTTTTTCTTTTTTGTTTGTTTGTTTGCCTGTGTGACAAGTGCAAGTGAAAGAGCCAAAGAATTTTAATGAATATACTGTTAATTAGAAAAAGTCCTAAAGCTGTAAGGATATACTAATAATAAACACATACATTACATACATATGTACACTGTACATTTATACCCTATAAGCCTGGCTGCTTAAATGAAAAAGCATATCAAACTTACCACAAAACATTTCTATTATTTTCTCTCACAGTTATTGGTAAATTTTTCGGTTTATTATATTCTATACAATTCCAGTCTGACAGCAGGCCAGAGAAGTTAGGGAACTTAGTAAATAAACAAATAAAAACATTTGACGTTTATAGGGCTTAAATGTATAAACCAATAAACATTAGCAGCAGTAATAGGATTTTTGGGGAGGAACTGAAAAAAAAGCCAGCCAACTTTTTTTTAGCCTGAAAGTGTGCTCTACAATTTGTGATAAATATTAAAACAGATTTGTTGGAAATTGGCAGAATGTTAACATTGTTAAACAAATTATTGAAATCTAAATTTTAATTCTACTTGAATTACAAACTTTAGAATTTTCTCTCCAAGAAAAAATAATATACAAAATATTGTATAAGAATGAAAATTTCTGTATAATTGAAATGTGGGAATTTTTATAAAATTTTTGGGAATTCAAAAAAATATATATAATAAGTATAAAAGTAAGGCTAAATTTTAGTTTAATAAAATTTTCAAAAAATAAATTTTGGGGACTTTTTTTAAAAAATGGGGAATTCAGAAAAAATCAAAAATATAAATTTTATGTTCACTATTATCAAATATTTAAGGAAAATTTTTGTTTTATAAAAATTTCAGGTTTTATTATGAAGTTTTTCAAAAAAGAAATTTTGGGGATTTTTTTAAAAAAATTGGGAATTCAGAAAAAATTAAAAATATAAATTTTATGTTCACTATTATCAAATATTTAATGAAAATTTTTGTTTTCTAAGAATTTCAGTTTTTGTTATGGATTTTTTGCTAAAAATGAGTTTTGGGAATTTTTTAAAAACATTTTGGAATTCAAAATAAATTGAAAATAAAAATTTTATGCGCAATTTTATTAAATATTTGATAAATAGTTTTGTTTTCTAAAATAATCTGGTTAATAAAAATTACAATTTTTAGCTGAAGATTTTTATTTTAGTTAAATATTCGACACGAATGCAAATTTCTTTATGCTTCCCCACCAATTCTAGAAAATTATGAAATTTAATGTGGGAATTTTGACACAATTTTTGGGAATTTGAAAAAAATATATTAAAATTGATAAATTGATTTAAAGATTAAAATTTATTTTATTAAAATTTTCTAAAAATTTAAGTTTTTCAAAAAAGAAATTTTGGGTATTTTTTTAAAAAAATTGGGAATTCAAAAAAAATTAAAAATTTAAATTTTAAGCTCAATTTAATCAAATATTTAAGGAACATTTTTATTTTTATTACATATTTGGGGAAACAAAACGTTGTGAATTTTGAGAAAATTTTTGGGAATTTAAAAAAATATATATTTTTAGGTTATTTTTTTTAGAATAAAAACATAAAAATGCAAAATTTAGATGAAAATTCTTGTTTTTGTTAAAAATCTGTGTGAAGAAAATTTGGGTATTTTTTTAAAAAAATTGGGAATTTAAAGAAAAGTATATCAAATACTACAAATAGTGTTCACAAATTTTGTTAACATAAATTGACATAAAAAATCTGCTATAATTAAGAAATTTTGTGAAAAATTTTATAAAAATGTTGTGATGAGGGGATTTTTGGCATTTATATACAAATTTCTCTTTCGAAAATCATTTAGATAGCATTCCACATATTTGTATAGTGCTATAAACAATTTTTGTGATGGTTAGACCTCCAGAACTATCAATAAATTTAATTCGTTTTCATTTAATTTCCCCATAAACGTTCCCTCTTTTCAATTTTGTCAATTTCATTGCCCAAATAGTTTTGTTGGGCATATTCTTCCACATGTTTAACTTGACAAATCTAATATAGCTTAATAAAACTATAAAACTTTTCTTGCCCAATAACAAAACTACACACAATCTCTGAAAAATATTAAGTTTTAATGCAAACAATCCTGCCAGCCAACCAACCAAATGAAGTTAAAGTATGCAGCCGGGTATAATTATTATTAAGCTCTGGCATACAACTTCATCCATCAACTTCATTACACTCGCTCGTTCGAACACATATGACAAGAGTTACGTATATACTAAACCTTATTGACCTCCTACCTAAATTGAGGGGGTGGAAACAACTTAATATAATAAAAACTTTTTTTTATATTGCCAAATTATAAATATAACAATAAATACTTATACAGAAATTGTAAGAATCATAAACACTCTTGAAATATACTTACTTACCAAAAAAAAAAAACGCCAAACTTTTGCAAAAGTATTTGTATTGTTGCTTCAAACAAAATACTTACATTTGATACCCCCACCTCTAGAAGTTAATAAATGGCAATAATAGCAACAACATGAATAGCAATATGCACACAAAGTTTCCTAGAGCTCAGGGGGGTCGGATTGACTTCCCCTTAGAAACATTTTAGAAGTTTACAAAATACTTAAAACCAATATACTTATGTATGTATGTATTGGCAACATATTTCTAGTGTTTGCCAGAAAGAAAGGAAGTTTTGTGGTAGAGAATAATGAAAAAGTCAGAGACGAATACGAGAGACTCTTTCTTTAAAATAAAACCCGTTATATACAATATATAAACAAAAAATTATTTTTGGGGATTTTTGGTAAAAATTTTGGGAATCAAATTTGTTAAAATTCTAGCTATTTTTTTTTCAAAACTTACATGAAAATTAAGTTTTTGTTTAGAATTTTACGTATTTCGATTTTGTGAAAAAATTTTTTTTTGGAATTTTGTGAAAAATAAATTTTGGGGATTTTGATAACATTTTTGGGAATTTAAAAATATTTTCTAAAGTATTAAAAAATTAACCTACAAGCAATATTTCTTCAAATTAACTAGAAAATTTTAATTCCCAGTAAAAATTTTTTTACATCAAAATTAAATTTTTGTTAAGAATTTTAAGGGAAAATAATTTGGCGTTTTTTATAAAATTTTTGGGAATTTACAAAATTCTTGAAAAAGAATTAAATTTACAAGAAAATTTAATTGTTGTATAACTTCATAACTTTATTCCCAACCAAACATTCACGAAAATTAAAAATGGAAAATTAGGGGAAAAAATGGGATTTAAAGAATTTTTGGGAATTTATAAAAATCTGTACACATTGTAATAAAAGTTGATTTTCTATAAATTAACAACAATATCGCTGTTTTTAATGTGAAATAAAATCAAACAAAATATTGGGGATTTTTATACAATTCTTGGGAATTTAAAATATTAACAAATTTTGAGAAAATTTTTAGTAAAAAGCTTATTTCTCCTTAAGTTTTTATAAAAATTTTAATTTTTATGAAGAATTTAGCGAAAAATAAATTTTGGGGATTTTTATAGAATTTTTGGGAATTAACAAAATTTGCACAAACAAATTCAAAATATGAATTAAATTATTGTTGCCTTAAATTATTAAGCTTTCTTAAATTTTTATGAAGAATTTAGCGAAAAATTAATTTTGGGGATTTTTATAAAACTTTTGGGAATTTCAAAAATTGTCCAAAATGACTTAATAATACGAATTAAATGCTTATTGCATTTAATTTTACGAAATTTTTTTGAAATAAAAATGGGGATCCTTAAAAGTTTATGGGAATTTAAAATATTTGCAAAAGAAGTTAAGGATAAGAGTTTCCTTATTAAGATTTCTTAAATTCTTATGAAAATTTTTATTTTTTAAGAATTGGAGAAAAATAAATTTTGGGTATTTTTATAAAATTTTTGGGAATTTAAAAAATTTGCACAAACAAATTAAAAATATAAATTAAATGCTTATTGCCTTAAATTAGCAAGAAAATTTAAAAAAAAGTTAAAGAAATTTTACTGAAATAAATATGGGGATCTTTAAAAAGTTTTTGGGAATTTAAAATATTTGCAAAAGAAGTTAAGGATAAGAGTTTCTTTCTTAAATTTTTATATAAATTTTAATTTTTTTAAGAATTTAGAGAAAAATAAATTTTGGGGATTTTTAGAAATTTTTTGGGAATTTAAAAAAATTGTCTTAAATAATAAAAAATTTAGCTAAAAGTTATATATCTCCAAAATAATCAAAAAATTTCAATTCCCAGTAATAATTTTCCTTACATTTCTAAAAATAATTAACTGTTGCCAAATCAAATAACTTTCATTGCGAAGAAAGTTATCAAGGTATAATAGCAACAAAAAAAACATTTTACTTTGTTGGAAATAAATATGGTAAATAAAAATAATAATAATAATAAATTGTAAATAAAATAATAATAAAATTAAATAGTTTTTGGGAATTTAAAATATTTGCCAAAAAAAGTTAAGAATAAGATTTCCTTAAAAGCTTTCTTGATTTTTACAAAAATTTTAATTTTTTTCAAGAATTTAGGAAAAAAATAAATTTTGGGGATTTTTAGAAAATTTTTGGGAATTTAAAATTTTTTCCAAAAATGTAAAAAAATTAAGCTCAAAGTTATATTTCTTCAAAATAATCAAAAAACTTCAATTCCCAGTAATAATTTGCCTTACATTTCTAAAAATAAAATTTGATGTTACCAAATCTTTTATAAACCTAAAATACATTTCAATATTTAGAAAGTTATCAAGGTGTAATAACAACAAAAACAGCATTTCACTTTTATGGCAAGTTATTAGAAAGTATATTTACAGTTGTTGCTTGCTGTTACAACAACAACAACAAAAACAATAAAATGCGGCGCCAAAAACAACAGAAAATGGTCTAACAAACAAACAAACAACCTAAAGTCAATAAAAATAACCAACAAATATTTTGCGGCATTAGAGCTCATAATAATGATGATGAGAACGAGGACTTCTACTACTATGTACTACGATGTTGCCGAGTTGGTGATGATTATAATGTTGTTTGTTAAAAGTTTTGTTACCAAAAAGGCAGCAAGAAGGTGGTCTAGGCACACGTACACGTAAACTAACAAACACTAGACACACTTTTAACCACCTACACAGAATCTTATATTTTCCCCCCTATCAATATTATAGAAAATGTGTGAGTGAGTGTTATATTTATTTGTTTGTTTGTCTGTTAGACAAATGGTTTGTAGTGGGTGTGCTGAGCTGAGCAGACTTATTATTCTCTACAATCTCTACGTACTACTCGTTGCTAGTCTTATATGAAGGTTTACAAGAAAAAAAAACTTTTACAATCAAGTAATTTATTAAGTTGGCATGTGGAGCTTAAAATATCTTCTATTTGTTGCTTAAATTCTTATATATTTCTCTATTTGAATTGTATAACACTGGTTAAAGTTTCTTAATAATTTTTTCGTTTTTTTTTTTTTTTGTTTTGTTAATTTTCAAAAACAGTTTCAATATGAGTTTTAAGTCCTGTATGCATATGTTGTTTGTCTACATATTGAGTTACTAATCAAATATTTGTTGAAATTGTACAAAAAATAAAGTTTGCTAAATATATATGCTCATAAATGTTCATAAATTTGGGTATCTGTTTTATATGAAAAAAAAGCAGAGAAAAACAATAAGAGTTCTTCATTAAAAACAAACAAAACAAAACTTTTTTTTTTAACATGAAAACAAAGAGTGTGTATATGGTAAATTTAGGGATTTTATAAACATAAATATAAATTTGTGCAAAATTTACTGATATGTAGAAAATTTCAATAAATTTTAAAAGTTTTTTTTTTTTTTTTTGGGAAGTTTCTGGCAAAAAAAACCCCTGGTGGCGATTGATTGATATTGATTTTAGAGGGAAGTTTATGGTTGGGGTTTTTAAGACTACTAAAAGAAAAATGTTATTGAAAAGGTATATCAAAAGTGAAAATTAAAAAATTTAAAAAATTCGTAGAGTTTACATTTTAGTTAGAAATAAATTTTGGGGATTTTAAAAAAAAATATGGGAATTTAAAAAAAAAATAACCAAAGTTAAAAAATTAAAAATTTCTGTAAATGGTTTAATTGATTCAATGGTATTTTAATTTTTAAGCAAATTTGTTAGAAATAAATTTTGGGGATTTTAAAAAAAATTTTGGGAATTCATAGTTTTTCGATCACATATAAGAAAACTGAGCTAGAAGCTCATTTTCTCAATCATATATAAAATTTTGAGTTTTTGTAAAAAATTAATTTGGAGATTTTTTTATAAAATTTTTGAGAATTTAAAAAAAAAATTATATAAAAACCCTAAATTATGCTAATTTTGTTTGAAAGTTTTTTGGTAAATAAATTCTGGGATTTTAATAAAATATTCTGGAATTTTAAAAAGCATATAAAAAACTTGCTAAGTACTGGTTCACACACTTCAAGTTTATTTGAGCAAGTCTTGAGTTTATAGAAACTTTAGGAAGAATAATAGGAAAATCTCCTTTCTGATCAACAAACTCAGGACTTGCGCAAGTAAACTTGATGTATGTGAACCAGCATTTATTATGCTTATTTTCATAAGCCTTTAGATTTGTGGGAAAGATTTGTTAAAAGATTTTTTCTGGAATTTTTAATTATATTTAAGGAATTTTTAAATGAGTTATATCTTTATTATGTTTAAATAGGAATGAAATGGGATTTTTAATAAAATTTTGGGAATTCATATTGCTTACATAAAATATGATAAAAATGCTCATTTTGACAAATCCTAATGAAATTTGTAGTTTTTGTTAGGAATTTTGGGAAAATTAATTTGGGATTTTGGGGATTTTTTAAAAAAAATTTGGGAATTCAAAAAAATGTTGTCATAAGCTAAAAAAAAATTAAAAAATTTTTGGGAATTCAAAAAAGTAGATGAAGGTCCTGAAAATGCAGAGAATTACGTAAATATAGATTCAAATTGTTGGTTTTAAGTGCAAATTTTGGAAAATTAATTTTGGATTTTCTTAAAATTTTTTTCGAAATTAAAAAAAAAAGTCATTTTATTTAGATATAGATAACAATTTAATTTATTGTCAGGAAAGTTCTAAAAAAGAAAAAAAAAAAATTTGAGTGAAAATAAATTCTGGGATTTTGATAAAATTTTTTGGAAATTAAAAAAAAGAATATAAAAAACTTAAAAATTAAGCAAGTTGTATAAATTTATTTGTTTTCATAAACAATAGATTGAAATTTTAGGTTTTGTGAGGAAATTTTTTAAAAATGAATGCTGGATTTTACTTCCTAGAAATCATTTTAAATATTTATTTAGATATGGAAGACAATTGTATTTATTGTCAGGAAAGTCCTAATAAAGAAAACTTTTGATTTTTAAAATATGTTTGAGATTTTTTTAATTTTTTCAAACAAAAATTAACAAACTGTATTAAACACCTCAATCATATCTAGTATTACGATTTTTGTTAGGATATTGGTAAAAATACTATTTGGTGATTTTAGCAAAATTTTAGTGAAGTGAAGAAATTCTTATAATTAAAATCTTATTTTTCCATACACTTTTTGAAATTTTAGTTCCTGTAATAAAATTTGAGTGAAAATAAATTCTGGGATTTTGATAAAATTTTTGGGAATTCAGAAAAACTTAAATTTATATATAAATATATTTATTTTCATAAACCATAGATTGAGATTTCAGGGTTTTTGGGGAAAATATTGAAAAATTATAAAATTTTTGTAGATTTAAAAAAAAAATCTTAAAAATTATTTTTAAAGTTTGTTATGTTTAAATATAAAATAAAAAAATTGAAATGAAATTTTAGGTTTTGAAAGGAAAATTTTGAAAAAATTTATTTATTGTGAGATTTTTATAAAATTTTTGGGAATTTAGAAAAAAATAATTAAAAATGATTTTTTAAGTTTGCTATATTTAAATACGAAATAAAAAAATTTAAATGAAATTTCAGGTTTTGTTGGGAAATTTTTGAAAAATTTATTTATTGTGGATTTTTATAAATTTTTCGGGAATTTAAAAAAAATAAAAATTATTTTTAAAGTTTAAATATAAAATAAAAAAATCTTAATTGCATTAATCGGGTATTGTGGGAAAAATTTTGAAAAAAAATTTGTGGAATTTTTATAAAATTTTTGGGAATAAAAAAAAATCTTAAAAATTATTTTTGAAGTCTGTTATGTTTAAATATAAAATAAAAAAATTTAAATGAAATTTCAGGTTTTGTGAGGAAAATTTTTAAAAAATTTATTGTAGGATTTTTAAAAAATTTGTAGGAATTTAAAAAAAAAAAATAAATAAAATGATTTTTAAAGTTTGTTTTGTTTAAATATAAAATAAAAAATCTAAATGAAATTTCAGTTTTGTGGGAAAAATTTTGAAAAAAATTTTGGATTATTAATAAAATTTTTGGGAATTAAAAAAAAATATATTTAATAAATGTAAAAAACTGTGCAAACTTATTTTATCAAATCATTTAGGATACTTTCAGCTTTTTAGAAAAATTTTTGAAAATTTCTGTTTTTGTAAGAAAATTTAAGTGAAAATAAATTATGGGATTTTTAAGAAAAAATTTAGGAATTCAAAAAATTATATAAAAAACTTGAAAATTATACTTTGTATGCTTTTGTATAAACCATGCTGCATAAACATTTCCGTTTTTGTGGAGAAATTTAATTCTGGGATTTTTATAAAATTTTTGGGAATTTAAAAAAAAAAACTTAAAAATTGGGTTTTTGGTTAAATTTGAACGACATTTTCACTTGCAGTCGTTAAATTTATAAAAAATAAAATTTTCGATTTTTAAAAAAATTTTGGAATTTCAAATTTTTTGAAAAAGTTTAAAAAATTTAATCAGGGCTTTTCTCACTTTCACCATTCACTGTATTTTGGGAAGCATGATTATAACAATATTATGTAATTTCCTCAGCATTTCTAATTGTAAATGTTTAATTTTAGAAACTTTATTTAATATATTGTTGTAATTATGCTTCCAAAAATACGGTGAATGGTGAAAGTAAGAACAGGAATAGCACTGATTAAGTCATCTTCTTTTACACAAGAAACTTGAAATATATGTTACACAAAAAACTTGAAATATATGTTTTAGTTAACAATTTGTTTAAAACAAAATTCTGGGATTTTCAGAAAATTTTTGGGAATTCAAAATATCTTAATAATTTTATGAAAAATTAATTTTCTTTAAATTTTCAAACTAAATTTAAGATTTGATTAAAAAAATTTTTGAGACATGAAATTAGGATTTTTCAACAAAATTTTGGATATACAAAATTGTTTGTTGAAATATTAAAAAACTTAGTTAAATATTTTTTGAGAAGAATTTATAAAAGTTTGTGGATTTTTATGGAGATTTTTTACATAGATTTTGGGAATTTAAGCTACTTACGTTATTCTTATAACCGTGGTATTAGCAACATTTCCTAAACAGTGTTTCAGCAAGATATTTTTTTATATAAAAAGTGTCTCAGTAGGATACTTTTCTCTAAAAGTGTTACAATAGGACTATTTTATAAGAATAAAGGTCTTAACAATACAAGTTTCTTTGGGAAAAAAAGTCTAAACAATACAGTTTTCTATACGAAAAAAGTCTTAGAACACAATTCATGTTCTAAAAAAGTCTTCTTAATTCATTTGCTTTAAATTTCTCGATTACCTTTTTCAATTATCGTTAACAAAACCTCCACCAATATTTATTACTTCCTTTACAAAGACCACTTCCCCCCATTTATATGCCACACCCAAACCAACAAGGAAAAAAAATCTTCAAAATTTATGGCATATATCTATAGATGCTTTTAGATAAGCCCATAACACCTTAAGATGTTTCATATGTAATTTTTATATTGCAAGTATATATTTTTGTACCTTAATGGTTTTTCTACAATGAAAAACATTGTTTAAGTGGTATAAAATCCAGGCAGAAAAAAAATATTATTGTTATTATTGTGATTTTATGCTTAACACAAAAATACTAGATAAAAATGTTTATTGCAGCCTTAAGGTAGGCTAGAGTTTTTTTGTGCATATGCTAGTAATTGCTTAGACATTTAATTCAATTTACTAAATGACCCTTATATTTAAAACAATACTTGTACTGAAAAATAATAATGTTTATTTTGATAATATACTTAAAATACCTATAAACATTTATGGCCTACTTTTAGGCGCCTTATTTGAAATATAACAATATTTGATTATTATTAAATTGTTGTTTCTGTTTTTTTTTTTTTTTTTTTTTTTAAAGCATTTGAGGTAAATTTTTCTTGATTTTTTATACGAAAAATCTCATTTAAATGTAAAAACACGTACGTTGTCTTGAGGAAGATTATTATATGACAGTAAAATCGGGGTGAAGGTAGGGGGGAAAAAGACGTTATCTTTGGGAGCAAATTAAATTGGTGGGCAGTTAAAGTTAATGTTGAGGAAGTGGTTAGGTTTTATGGACAGTTAAAATAAACTTCAAGTGTAAGTGTTTAAAGGAGTTTGAAGGTATAGGGGGAAAACTAGAATTGATTAAAAAAGCAATTTCTATCGATTATGATCTGTAGAAGAATTTTTTTCACCAAATTTTTTTTTCGTCAAAAATTTTTTTTCCTCAAAATTTTTATTCACCTATATTCACCACAAATAGGTTTTAATATTTATCTTAAAGTATACTTTGGTGAAGGGTTTATAACATTCGTCACAGCCGAATATAGCATACTTACTTGTTTTTATAAAAGATATAAGCAAAAAACCGAAACTAAATCGATTTTTCCACCAAAAATTTTTTTTCACCAAAAATTTTTTTTCACCAAAAATTTTTTTCACTAAAAATTTTTTTTCACCTAAAAATTTTTTTCACCAACATTTTTTCACCAAAATAATTTTTCATCAAAAATATTTTCATCAAAAATATTTTTTCACCAAAAATTTTTTTTCACCAAAATTTTTTTTCACCAAAATTTTTTTTCACCAAAAACTTTTTTTTACCAAAATTTTTTTTTAACTTAATTTGTTACCACACTTTTTTTTTACCAACAAATTTTTTTCATCTACATTTTTTATATTAAAGTCAATATAGCACCCTTACTTGTCTTTCAACATGACATATTTTCAAAGCTAAAAGTGATTTTAAATGGAAAACCTTTAGATTTGCAAATATAAACATTTAAAATATGTCTTATATGTATATTTTATGAAAACATCCTAAAACCCTCATCTTCTAGGATTGTATATTTTATAACATACATATCCTCAATTTAAGGGTTGTTGTTCCAACACGAATAACAGCAAATCCTTTGACATACAGTTCGGTTAGGAATTTATATGCATTTAAATGTCTAATATATTTCTTTATCAATACATCAATCAGTTTGTTTGGTTTTTGCAATTTATCTTGAATAATCTTTCTTTCTTTTTTTTATATTTTCTTAAAAAGTCACTACATATTATGGTAAATACTCTTTAAAATTGTTTTCAAAAAACATGTTTTTCTGTGCCTACAACCTTGTTTATTTTTTTGTTAAAAATATCCAAAAAGTAAAGGAAATGTAAAATAAAAGCTATAAAATCTCCAGAGAATTGTAAATACCATGAAATCCGTAAAAAAAGAAATACTTTTGCAATTTAAAAATCATTTTAAGTTTTGCCTTTATTTAAACTCTCATCATGAGAAAAAAAAACTTCTTTTATCAGCCTGTTGCTACAAAAAAAATCATATTTATTTCTTTCAGTTGTTTATTTTTTCTTCAATTTCTTTTTAGTTTTTTTTTATGTTTTGTGAACATAATAAAACTAAATGTCACTAACATGAGTAATATGCCAACAATATTATAAAACATTTACCCTTTCCCGGTTTTTGAGACATTCAAGACTGCCTTCACTTAATGTAGGAAAAAAAAGGTATAAAAACGAAAGGCAAATCCTTTAAAAAAAAATGTGTAAGTTTAATAAAGCTCAATGTAACACTTACATACCCACATACTCTCTAATACTTTGTAATGTGAAAGAAAGTAATACGTCATTTTAACATGTGTGCATGTCAATAAAATGTTGTAATATAATTTGTAAAAGCGTTACTTGTATAATTTGGAGGTGGGCGTTATTAAGATTATGGTGGGAATTTAACTGAAATTTGTAGAGCTTTCACTCCTCCTCCAATAGGTCAACATTATTACACTATTATGATTCTTTCTCTATTGATGTATTAGATAAGTTGAGCAAAATTATAAGAAATTAAATTTTTTTAATTAATTGCTTTCACTGTAAATGTTACGTATGATTTATATTATTTATATAACATGAAATAAATATTAATCATACGCTCTAGGTATACGATTTATCACTTTGGTTAGCAATATACAAAATTCAATTACAGACTTACGAATAACTAGAAAAAGTAGTTTTTTTAAGACAACTTTTTCTTATACAGAAAAAGTAGTCTTTTTAAGACAACTTTTTCTTATACAGAAAAAGTAGTCTTTTTAAGACAACTTTTTCTTATACAGAAAAAGTAGTCTTTTTAAGACAACTTTTTCTTATACAGAAAAAGTAGTCTTTTTAAGACAACTTTTTCTTATACAGAAAAAGTAGTCTTTTTAAGACAACTTTTTCTTATACAGAAAAAGTAGTCTTTTTAAGACATCTTTTTCTTATACAGAAAAAGTAGTCTTTTTAAGACAACTTTTTCTTATACAGAAAAAGTAGTCTTTTTAAGACAACTTTTTCTTATACAGAAAAAGTAGTCTTTTTAAGACAACTTTTTCTTATACAGAAAAAGTAGTCTTTTTAAGACAACTTTTTCTTATACAGAAAAAGTAGTCTTTTTAAGACAACTTTTTCTTATACAGAAAAAGTAGTCTTTTTAAGACAACTTTTTCTTATACAGAAAAAGTAGTCTTTTTAAGACAACTTTTTCTTATACAGAAAAAGTAGTCTTTTTAAGACAACTTTTTCTTATACAGAAAAAGTAGTCTTTTTAAGACAACTTTTTCTTATACAGAAAAAGTAGTCTTTTTAAGACAACTTTTTCTTATACAGAAAAAGTAGTCTTTTTAAGACAACTTTTTCTTATACAGAAAAAGTAGTCTTTTTAAGACAACTTTTTCTTATACAGAAAAAGTAGTCTTTTTAAGACAACTTTTTCTTATACAGAAAAAGTAGTCTTTTTAAGACAACTTTTTCTTATACAGAAAAAGTAGTCTTTTTAAGACAACTTTTCCTGTAATAAAAATTAAATCAAATGTGTGTTATTTTAGAACAAAAATCCTATTGATCTTAGTACATTCATAAATGTTTAATATTCAATATTTAATTTTCATTACAAAAAAGAAACACTTCATATTATTACAATTTGTTCATCAATCATTTATATAAATGAGTTTTATACACATTTAGACTTAAACAAAATGGCTGAAAATGGACTTTACTAAACTACCTTTGCCTCAACAAACTAAAAATATGATTTAGTCTTGTTTTAGCCATTTTAAGGTACTTAGAAAATATGTTTTTTGTAGAAAGAAAAATCAAGTAACTCTCTTAGGAATTAAATTTTAGCTTTTCCTGGACAAGCTCAAACATGTTTTATTACTTTTTTAGAAAAAATAAATATAAGTCAGTGTAATTTTTCTATAGGGATGGGAGAGATACATACCCAAATGTCGAAAAAAAAGATAATTTAAAGTATGACTGACGTTTATGATTAAGTCTTTGTGTCCAGCAAATAATAAATATTCTCTACAAACAACAAACATTAAAAAAAAATCTTATTTACAGCCTGTTTATGAAAAGCTGGTAAAACACAACACCCTCCCCTTACAAAAATATAGAATATGATTTCTTGTTTTTTTGCTTAAGATGTCTTAACAAATATGGTCTTTATTATATTGTACAACGGCCTGTCTACCTTTCATTCTGTTTGATTTTTTATTTTTTTTTTTTTTTTTTGTTAACAAAAACTTTTATTACAGATTTTTTTCTGTTCATAAACTTCTTGTGAAGGACTTGTAAATGTATTAAGTTATTTTTTTTATTTTTTTTTGAAATCCTTGAAAGTCTAACGTATTTACAATTTACTACAGTTTGTTTTCAAATCGTATAAAACGAAACAAATGGAAATTTGTTAAATGTAAGTTATTTGGTCTGTTTTTGTGAGGGTCCCCTTGTACCCCTCTTTTTTAAAGTTAAAAAGCAAGTAAAACTTTTTACATTTAGCCATATGTCAAAAACATAAATAGATTTTAATTTTTGTGATTTTTTTACAGTCTTTCTTTAATCAAGAAATTGAATAAAATGAGTTCGTAGTTTTTTCTTGCTTTAAAAAAGTATCCAAAATACTTTTTCTTAATGTTTATTTATTTATTGAATCTGTCTTATTTTCTTAAAACTAAATCCTCTGCGAGGGGAGCCTTGATCACAAATAAGCCCCATCTTAGCGGGGTAGTAGATCGGCTGTACAAAGCCTTTAGACAACTGCAGCTTCTCATGTGTTTTAGATTGTCATGCTGCCCATCAATATTACAAATGACTAAGTTTTTCTCTCCTGTCGCTCCACATTTAGGTAGATCAAAGTATAGGGTGTAACATTTGTAAATGCATTCTTATTGATGTTAATGTTTTCATCAGTTTTAATAGAAAATTTAGCTTTTAAATCATTAGAATAATCTTATTTGAAGCTGAAGAACTTGTTTTCCTTTTTTGCTATATAGACCAGGGGTCGGCATACAGAGACATTGGATTATAATGATATGATATGCTGTTTCTCTCTCTTCTCATAACGATTTTTGTTTATTATTTGATAATTTTTAGTAACTTCGTTAATTATTTACATATCCAGGACTTGCTGGCTCTAGGTGCCCAACACTGTTATACACCATTAAGTTTGTTTAATAAAATGATTGATTTCATTACTTTTAAATCTGTATGCCTACAATATTTTGTTGATATAAATTTGCAACTTCCATTTTTTGTTGAAATAAATATTTATAACAACAGCAAATACTATATTTCATTTTAACAAAATTTAATTAAAACATTTAGCTGTTTTTATTTCACTTTATTTTTTTTTTTTTTTTCACCAATATATAGTCAGAATGGTTTTTGATTCCAGCATGTTTATCAGGCATCAAACAACAAACACTCATAAGTAAATATTGGCCATAGCAATGAAAGCCAGGGTAACAGGGAACAAATAAGAACAACATTTACAACAATAACAAACTGTATATAGAAACTGAAAAACTATATATAGATGGGCTTTAAATACAGAACAATACTGACAGAGTGGCAGGAAAAATCACAGAAATAAAGAACATTTACACAGATTTATACATGTGGATATTTTATATACTGACACACACCATAGCAGAGGGAAAAACTCATTGAAATGGTAACAAATCACCGTCACGTCAATAACAGTTGAAAAATTGTTAAAATTGAATTACTGTCGCAATTCATATTCCTAAGAGACTCAAAGATATACACACATCTACAAACGTAAACATTAGGGTGGTTCTTATTCTTAGTTCTGTTCTGTTCTAGTTCTGTTCTAGTTCTGTTTTAGTTCTGTTCTAGTTCTGTTCTAGTTCTGTTCTAGTTCTGTTCTAGTTCTGTTCTAGTTCTGTTCTAGTTCTGTTCTAGTTCTGTTCTAGTTCTGTTCTAGTTCTGTTCTAGTTCTGTTCTAGTTCTGTTCTAGTTCTGTTCTAGTTCTGTTCTAGTTCTGTTCTAGTTCTGTTCTAGTTCTGTTCTAGTTCTGTTCTAGTTCTGTTCTAGTTCTGTTCTAGTTCTGTTCTAGTTCTGTTCTAGTTCTGTTCTAGTTCTGTTCTAGTTCTGTTCTAGTTCTGTTCTAGTTCTGTTCTAGTTCTGTTCTAGTTCTGTTCTAGTTCTGTTCTAGTTCTGTTCTAGTTCTGTTCTAGTTCTGTTCTAGTTCTGTTCTAGTTCTGTTCTAGTTCTGTTCTAGTTCTGTTCTAGTTCTGTTCTAGTTCTGTTCTAGTTCTGTTCTAGTTCTGTTCTAGTTCTGTTCTAGTTCTGTTCTAGTTCTGTTCTAGTTCTGTTCTAGTTCTGTTCTAGTTCTGTTCTAGTTCTGTTCTAGTTCTGTTCTAGTTCTGTTCTAGTTCTGTTCTAGTTCTGTTCTAGTTCTGTTCTAGTTCTGTTCTAGTTCTGTTCTAGTTCTGTTCTAGTTCTGTTCTAGTTCTGTTCTAGTTCTGTTCTAGTTCTGTTCTAGTTCTGTTCTAGTTCTGTTCTAGTTCTGTTCTAGTTCTGTTCTAGTTCTGTTCTAGTTCTGTTCTAGTTATGTTCTAGTTCTGTTCTAGTTCTGTTCTAGTTCTGTTCTAGTTCTGTTCTAGTTCTGTTCTAGTTCTGTTCTAGTTCTGTTCTAGTTCTGTTCTAGTTCTGTTCTAGTTCTGTTCTAGTTCTGTTCTAGTTCTGTTCTAGTTCTGTTCTAGTTCTGTTCTAGTTCTGTTCTAGTTCTGTTCTAGTTCTGTTCTAGTTCTGTTCTAGTTCTGTTCTAGTTCTGTTCTAGTTCTGTTCTAGTTCTGTTCTAGTTCTGTTCTAGTTCTGTTCTAGTTCTGTTCTAGTTCTGTTCTAGTTCTGTTCTAGTTCTGTTCTAGTTCTGTTCTAGTTCTGTTCTAGTTCTGTTCTAGTTCTGTTCTAGTTCTGTTCTAGTTCTGTTCTAGTTCTGTTCTAGTTCTGTTCTAGTTCTGTTCTAGTTCTGTTCTAGTTCTGTTCTAGTTCTGTTCTAGTTCTGTTCTAGTTCTGTTCTAGTTCTGTTCTAGTTCTGTTCTAGTTCTGTTCTAGTTCTGTTCTAGTTCTGTTCTAGTTCTGTTCTAGTTCTGTTCTAGTTCTGTTCTAGTTCTGTTCTAGTTCTGTTCTAGTTCTGTTCTAGTTCTGTTCTAGTTCAGTTCTAGTTGGAGATGCTAATCGGGACTGATTTTTTAAGTTATAATGTTCAATAACTTAGTGAGAATAAATGACAGATATTTTACTTTCAATTTTAACCTTGGAGCATCGAAAATCCAAAAAGTGCAAAACATGGGCCACCCTAATACAAATACACATGTACATGTAAACAAATACAAACAAATATTGCAGCGAGCAGTTGAGAGGAAAGACTAAAAAAGCGTCCACATTTTGTAACAACAAATACAAATGAAAATGGGAAAAAAAAAATTCAGCAAAAAGGAACAAGAATTGTAAATAAGAATCCCTGGTTGTATAGTTGTGTGGAACCAAACAGGCTGCATTTTATAAAACATCAACAAAACCACATAAAAATCAAAATCAATGTTGAACAAGCAACAGCAGTACAGACACTACATAAGTGTGTGTGTGTGTATATCCCTGTATGTGTCTCTGTGTGTGTTTGTGTGCACATACTTGCAACATGATATCCTTGCATAAATACACACAACATCAACTTCTGCTAGATCCACAGCACAAGCAGTTTGTTAAAATCAAACATAAAAGCAAGTATATCACTAGTTTTTTCTTCCTTTTTTTTTTGTTGTGGAAAGTTTGCATATTGCTTTAGTGTGTGTATGTGAGCAACAAATAAATATATGCCTGCATATATGCATACAAACCTTATTTTTCTTGTTGTTTTTCGGCGTTTATTTTTATTTTCCATTTAAATTTTTTTCTGCAACAGCAGCCTTAGCTGCCACAGCTAGTGCTTGTGCTAGTGCTGTAGCTTTTGTTTTTATTTTTGTTGTTATTGTCGTTTTGGCTTGGCAGTATATCAATATGCCGTGCAAATTGATAAAATGATATTGATGAATTGCCTGCAACATCTGCTGACAAACTAACGATGAGCAAAAATTGCAAATAAAAAAAATCTTTATATAAAAACAAGAAAAAAAAACAACAACCAGAAAATATTAACCGTTTTTGGTAAAATCATCGGGAAAAAACTGTAAGAGATATTGATACCATTCATTTATTTCCAGCAATCTGCCTACCTGTCTGTACACAACACAACAGCAGAGCCTACAGTTTTACATTTGAGAGCATCAGCCAAGGACTAGGGTAGGGGTAGAAGATATATTCTTGAAATGAAACAGAGAAGAATTGTTGTTTTGCTAAAGACTCAAAGACGACAACAAGTAAGAGATCTGTTTCTAAGTATTTTTTTGTTTGCTTAGAAAGCTAGACAAGAGATAGATTCTAAATCAATCACCAAAACGTAGACATAAAGGGAATTATCAAACAGTATTTTCAAACAAAATGTTTCATAAAAAAATGTTTTTCAAAAACACTTCTTCAAAACTGTTGTCTCAATACCCTTTACAGCCAAAAGTGGTGAATGAGAGTATATATAAGTATGTATATATTCTTGATCCTTATTGATTGAGCTTTGTAAGTCTGTGTGTCCGTGTGTGTAAAACACTCTCACACTCAAAATACACAAACAAACTAAGCAGGATTTCAACCTCTTTTTGGGTATTGTCCTAAGTAGTTCGGTAATGAAAATCAGCAAAATCAGAGTAGTAGATCAAGAGTTATGCACCAAAATGTGAGACAACCTAAAAAAAAAAAATCATAATTTTAAAAATATTTTTTTTTTTATTTTGTGCAATTTATTGGAGATAATAAAGGGTTTTCCAATAAGAGGTGTTATTTTGGTGTTCAAAGAAAAATTATATTTTTTGAGATAAATGATCGGATGTTTATTTCATAATAAAGAGGAAGGTATGCCGTTAATAATGAAAAACAATATCAACAACATTCATGCATTTTCCATAACCAAATCACAAAGTGGCTGCCCTATGTCCTCGATAGCTTCACGAATTCTATCTTTGAGGTATTGAATCGAAGCTGGACTGTTGGCGTAGACTTTCTCTTTCACATGGCCCCAAAGGAAGAAGTCGCAAGGTGTTAAATCACAAGATCTCGGTGGCCAATCGAGACATAAAATTTTCATGCATTTCAAGGACCCAATCAGCAAAAACACGACGTTGTTGATGATCGGCCGCCTTGAGTTCTTGTGTTAACTGAACTTTATGAGCCTTAAGACCCGTCTTTATGCAAAATACGGTGTAATGACGTTTGTGGTATGCCCAATTCCTAAGAACGACGAGTAATGGATAAACCTGAGTTTTCCTCAACACTTTGGGCTACAGCAGCAATATTCTCAGTTGCTCTTGAGCGACGTGCATGGGTTTTATTCTTCACATCACTAACTTGTCCCAACAGCTCGAATTTTTCCACCAATTTCTGTATTGCTATGTTTTAAAGACTATTGAAAAGGTGGTTAGTAAAGTGACCACTAAACCGCAAAGACTTTATTAATTTTATTTCAAACCTTTGAAACTATCTCTTGCCCTTAACCAATTTTAACAAACTTCATGCATTGTCAAGCTAGAGTGTTATAAAACAAGCGAGCAATTTTTCACAAATAAATGATAGAACATTATTGACAAAATGTGGTTTTAAATTTTACACCAGCCATCAGCAGCACCAAAAAAAAAATACCTAGAAAATTAATGAAAATTTGTATAAACACAAAATCTATTTGGCAACAAAATATTTGTATGTGTACTCACATATACACACACATACATAGAAACATCAATGTATGTGTATATGTTTTAGGTATTTTTAATGACACTTGTGGATTGTTTACAAAATTTGTACCAAAAAATTGTGTAAACAAAACCAACAAAATTTGTTTTTATGTGGCTGGATTTTTTTTTTTTTTCGCTCTCGCTCTCTCTCTTTCTGTCAACCCATTACCATAGCTTAAATGTTAGGCCATTGTTTTTTCCAGCATAGTCTCCCTAAAATGAATGTGTAAATGTAATCAATGTGAAACAAAAAAAAAATACATTAATCACTATTTGGTTTACAAACATTTGATTAAATTTTTGTGTTTTTTTTCACTTTCGATTTATTGTTTTTAGAGCAACAATTCAAGCAGTCATTTATACAACCAAACCAACATATGCTACAAATTAACAATAATCACACAGCCCTTAAAGTATGCTGTTGTTTATTTTGCTAAAAAAAAATATTGAGCTTTTCTAGCATCAGTTGTTGAGTACTTGTTGTTGTTACATTGTTTTATGCTATAATTTTGGTATTGTTTATATTTCTTTCTCTTTGTTGTCTTTTTTTGTGCTGTTTTTCTTGCAATTTATGTAGTTTATTTATACACACATTGTCACCGCCATAAAGTCAACCAGTGTCAGCATAAATTTTCTTATTTATTTGTTTTGTTAACGTTTTTTTTTTTTAGATTTCTTTACGTTTTTATCTCTCTCTCTATCTTTTGGCACAACAATGTTATTTAAGATTTAACTTATTTTAGTTAAAATACAACCTTTATTTTCCTTAGTCTGGGAGTATAACTTTATAAATATCATTTATTTTTAGTGGGAAAAATAAATATTTAAATGCATATGTTTCATAGACTCATAGCTACTAAAAGCTTTATTTAACTGTGTTGTAGTGAATCTTGGCAACATATGTAAGAAATTATGTTAGATTATAAACAAAACTGCAATAAATAAATAAGTAAATTTTAAAATAATAGAAATTTCTACTGGGAATTTGATATTTTGCACAAATAAATGACTAAAGAAGAGCACAATGAATGATAAAATATTATTATAAGGACTGAGATCGAAAAAATCTTAACTCACGTTTTTTATTAAAACATCTGATTAAAATGGGTGACGAGAAAAAAGTGCGTACTTGGTCCTACTTATGAAACGCTCAAACCATCTCTTTCACGTTGAAACCGATGAAACACATTTACCATATGCTTTGACTCGAACTATTTTATTAGTTTTGACACATCTTTGTACAATATAAACAGATTTGATTGATTTAAAGACGCCTCATTAATACTAAAAGCCTTTCTGTCCCCTGTTTTTAATCATTCATCCAGGGTTTAATGGGATCTTCCAGAAATCTTATATCAGTTTTCAAATATTACTAATTTCAAACACGTGCCTTCATTGCTGCTTTAATCACATTTAATAAATTTAAATTCAGCTCATAATTACACGCTCTTTTAAACACAAATTGATCAATTTTGTTAACAATTATTCAGAGCTTTACCCCCAAACTAGCATTCATTTAAATATTAAGCATAATCTAAAACCAAATATCTAAAACAATTTTGGACACAACAGCAATTTAAATACAAATAAACAGGAAAATGAAGCGTAATTATAATTAGCCGGCTAGAAACAAATGGAAAAAATACGAAATGAATGCAGCTACTAAGTAAACATTAATGATCAGATTTCGGTGTTAAATTTTTGGTGAATGAGCAACACCAACGACCGCTGTGCAGCGACACCGCTACCACCACCAGCACCACCACCACCAATTTGTCAGTATTGGTTTGTTTAACAACAAACTGTCAGTAGTTTAATTTTTAATAACTCAAGTGAATCTGAAACCAAAAAAGTGCCCAAACTAACATAAAAACTCACAAACATGTGAAATATGATAAATGAAGGCAAATTGTCTATCCTTTACTGTCCGTCCGTCTGTCTCTCCGCCTGTCTGTCCATCATTTGAATTTTCTGTGTGTGCGAGTGCTTCACATTTAATGTTTCATTCTAAACACATCTTTTCACCAAAAAAAAAAAAACTATTTTTAACCACCCGCGCTACACATTGTTTGTATTTTATAGTTTACATATGTTTATGCGGAAGTTACTTATAGAACACGCAGAAAACCTCATACATGTTGGAAAAACAACAAGAAAGATTTTTATCTTTCAAAACTGTGTATGCATTTCATAATTTACCCAGTGTATTGTTTTGAAATGTTTTTTTCGTTAAATATTTTTCCTTATGCTCGGAACATATGAATTCCTGGCATTATATAAACTCTGTATATTACAAAAAACTGCATGTTTGAGCTGCCAAGTGTTTGTTGTCGAAATGTCCAATTTTCCATGACTCTGATATAAATTAGGCTGAATTTGATCAATGACATGAGTTGTGTTGATTTTGAAGGCCGCTTTGGTTTATGACTTACTCGCATAGATCTGCGACTTAAGATAACCCCACAAGGAAAAGTCTAACGGGGTCAAATCGCATGATCTCAGAGGACAGTTCACATCACCTCCACATGACATGACCATGCCCTCAAATCTGTCATGCAGAATATTCTCTAGTTTTTGTTCTATCATTAACATATAATTTGAACTGATGACTGTAGGGTCTTTAAAAAAAATCATACACTTTTGAAGAGCATTGCTATTGTGTAGTTGGTGTAAATGCAGATGTTTTGTGTTTTCTAATAAACCATCACAACCGAACGCACATAAACAACAATAACACCAACAATAAGAGCAACAACAACATGAGTAGGTAATTTTTTGTTAGGGGTCAGTGAGCTGCTGCAATTCAAACATAAACACTAGGGTGGTTCTTATTTGGTAATTTTTAGATTTTTTCTCAAATAATTATTTCAAACTCCGCCTATATTAAACCTAAACAAGTAAGAGAGCTATATTCGGCTGTGCCGAATCTTATAAACCCTTCACCAAATTATACTGTAAAATAAAAATTTTAAATATTTTTAGGGAAACAAAATTAAAAATCTTTTTTTTTCAAAATTGTTTTTCAAAATTTAAAGAAATTTTTTTTTTTCAAAATTGCTTTTCAAAATTTAAAAAATTTTTTTTCTCAAAATTGCCTTTCAGATTTTAAAATTTTTTTTTTTTTCAAAATTGTTTTTAAAATTTTTTTTTTAATTTTTTTCCAAAATTTTTTTTTAATTTTTTTCAAAAGAGTTTAAATTATAAGTGAAAAAGAATGTATGACAAAAAAATTTTTTTGGTGAAAAAAATTCGGGTTAAAAAATATTTTTCCCGATTTTGACCCAGGTCCAAATTACTATAACCTCAAATACATCGCTGCAATGCACTTTAAAATATCCATCATTAGATATCCATATTATCATATTAATGTCTTAGTAATCCAGATATAGACCGAGGGCCGATTTTCTCGATATTAAATAGCGTCTGAGCCGGGAGAATTCCCGATGTATTGATGTATCAATTATGTTTGTAAGTTATTTGGGGGCTACGGAAAGTTGATTTCAACATACAGAAGGACATGAGTATATCGACTTCACTATCTATAATGATCCAGAATATATATACTTTGTAGGGTCGCAAATGAAAAATGTAGAAATTACAAACGGAATGACAAACTTATATATACCCTTGCCACTCATGGTGAGGGATGTAAATAGGCCAACAATCGAGGTTGTCCTGGTTTTTTCCTTATATCTCAGCCATTTGTGGGCCGATTTTCTCGATTTTAAATAGCAACCGAATTGGAAGAATTCCCGATATGTTTGTAGGTTATTTAGGGGATTTGGAAAGTTGATTTCAACCGACGGAAGGATAGACGGACATCGCTATTTCGACTCCGCTTCTATAAAGAATTTTGGAATTTAAGATATGTATGCAAATTCATGATTTTATTTAGTAAAAAAACATAATATTTTTACATTAAAACATCTATGAACAAATGAAATACAAAACAGTTTTTAATCGAATTTTTAATTTTTTTTTTTTTTTGAAAAATCTTTCAACTTCGACCTTAAACTCCAAACATCAAATAAAATACTTATGCAATTTATAAACATTGCTCAAATTTTGCTTATGTTTTTAGATGATGGAACACAACTCTTAACAATAAGAGCCAACCTAATATTCCCCTTCAATGTATGCTCTATTAAATGTATGAGTGTATTCATACATATTGCCTAGCTAGCTGTCAGTCTCTACGACTGACTGACTATTTGCTTAATTAGTCTTTATGATTTCTATTACAATTTTTCTTTTTTTTTTATTTTTGTTTTAAATTTGTATGTTGTTGCTTTATATATAAAACACACTCGTGTTGCATATTCATGTTACATCCTTAACAACTCTTATTCTAAAACCACTATCCACAGGCACATACAGGATGAACTAACAATTTTACTCTCAGCTCAGTGTATGTTATGTTATAAAATATGACTGCATATGGACTTGGTTAAAAATGAGAATGAAAAAAATGCGTGTTGCATAAATGTATGTAAATGTGTATGTGTGTGGCATTCATTCATTCATTAATTTTGTTTCTCCTTTCACTCATTTGTCGATGATTGTTGGTCTTTGTTTTGTTTTTTATACCCTTCACCATGAGCGACAAGTGTACTTATATATAAGTTTGTTATTACGTTTGTAATAAAAAGTATACATGCTGGATCGTTATATATAACGGAGTCGATTTAGCCATGTCCATCTATCAGTATGTATGTTGAAATCAACTTTCCTTAGCCGCCTTATAACGTACATACATGATTCATACATCAATATAGCCGCTATAGTAGCGGTTTGGTTGCTATTTAAAATCGAGAAAATCGGCCCACAAATGGCTGAGTTATAAGCAAAAAACCACGACTACCTCGATTTTTATCAATATTGTATTTATATCGGGTTTACTAAGTCATTAATAGACAATATGGGTATCTATTGATAGATATTTCAAAGACCTTTCCAACTACGTTTATTGCCTTAACATTTTATTACTATACAGTGTTTTTTTTAACCTTTTTTTTCATTAATAACATTATTTTCGAAAAAATAAAAATTTAATTTTTTCACCAAAAAATATTTTCAATATTTTTCTCAAAATATACTGTGGTGTGAAGGGTATATAAAATACGCTACAAATGAATATACCTCTCTTTCGTGTTTTGTTGTTGTTGTTCTGTGTTTGTTGCATTTGTAGTCAGTCACTTGTTTAGTTTCAAGGGGTTTATGTTTTTGTTCTATAATTCGCTATTTTTCTGTACATATGAGGAACAACTTAAATACATTTATATTTATGTTTGTATTTATGTTGAATCTCTATCTGTGTTGGTTATAAATATGTATTGTTTACACTTGATTTGTAAACACATGGATACTTGTTGTTGTTGCAAAGATGCTTATGCTTATGCTAATGAAATGTTGTGTTGCCTCTGCCACATAAAGTGTGGAGTATTTAAAAATAGATTTTGTTTTAGTTCTTTTTCTATTAATTTTGTTGCTGTTGTTTCACAGTTTTCCCTTTCCCTTTCCCTTTTGTTTTTTTTTTTTTTTTTTTTTGCATTTGGAAAACACAAATGTATTGATGAGATATTTATGAAGGGTCATTGGTATATTTAGACAGCTTATAAATTCGATGCAAGTCTAAATAGCAAATGGTAAAATAGAAGAACTTTTTTCTATGGTTTTTTGTTAAATGATTTTGAATACTTGAAACTGTTATGTAAATGAAGCGAAAAATTTGGTTTAAATATGAAAAGTTGGCATACAATACTCAAGCAAACACTTTCAATAACTTTACTATTTTATAATACAGCTACATTGGACTGTGGGAAATCTTATATACATTTCACAAAAGTATACAATAAAATAACGATTTTTTTCACAGAAAAATGTTAAAGTTAAAAACAGTTTTTGTTGAAAAAAAATTTAGGAAAAAAATTTTTGTCAAAAATATTTCTTTCAAATCATAGAGAAATATACATAGAGCGGAAACTCTCCTGTCAAAGACCTAACTCAGTTGTCAAAAACCTAAGTGCTGAGAATGTATTAGTAAAAAAAACTATGTGAAAACAAAATCAACGTATGTGTGATTATTTTGAGTAAAATTTTTGTTTGAGTTTTTTTTCTAGTTTCCGCTCTTGTTGTTTCTCTATGTTTCAAATATTAACCCATTATCGGTCAGACTTACTACGACGTTATATATATCTTTAAAAAGGTCTTTTAAATGTCTTTCATTAGATATCCTTAATAACTATGTTCTTGACGAAATATATGTTAAAAAATCGAGGCAGTCGTTGATTTTTGCTTATAACTCAGCCATTTGATGACTGATATTCTTAAATCTTAACAACAATCAATCCGGCCTTGGATATGTCTATCGTAAGACATCCTTATTGACTAAATAATCCAGATATAGATTAAAAATATATACAAAATTGAGGTAGTCGTGGTTTTTTGCTTATAGCTCAGCTATTTGCAGGCTTATTTTTCCAGAATTTTAAAAGAATCCTAACCGGGACTATAGCGGTTATATTGATGTAACAACCATGTATGTAAGTTGTTTGGGGACATCTAAAGAAAAGTTTAAGATAACTTAAAAATGCTATAGAAACGTTAACAACAACTTAATTATTATAAAGAAACTTTAATGATAACTTAGCTACTGTATAAATAAGTAAGAAAGAATAGTCGTTCAAAAACGCTCACATAATACTTACCCTACTCTGTGTCTTGAGCAAATTATTATACCCTTCAATTCATGAGTGGCAAGGGTATATATAAGATTGTCATTCCGTTTGTAATTTCTAAATTTTTCATTTGCGACCCTACAAAGTATATATATTCTGGATCGTTATAGATAGCCCAGTCGATATAGCCATGTCCATCTGTCCGTCTGTATGTTGAAATCAACTTTCCGTAGCCCCCAAATAACTTACAAACATAATTGATACATCAATATATCGGGAATTCTTCCGGCTCTGTTGCTATTTAAAATCGAGAAAATCGGTCCATAAATGGCTGAGAAATAAGGAGAAAAACGGGACAACCTCGATTTTTTGCCTATTTTTGATCAATATCTGGATCACTAAGTCATTATATAGACAATATGGATATCTATTGATAGATATTTCAAAGTACATTGCAACGATTTATATTAGACTATAGTAATTTGGACCTACAATGGGTAAAAATCGGGAAAATATTTTTTAAACCGAATTTTTTTTTAACAACAAATTTTTTTGTCATACATTTTTTTCACTAATAATTAGAATTTGTTTTTTCTAAATTAAAAAAAATTAAAAAAAATTTTAGAAAAATAATTTTGAAAAAAAAAAAAATTTAAATTTTTAAAAACAATTTTGAATTTAAATTTTTTTTACCTAAAAATATTTAAAATTTTTATTTTAAAGTATAATTTGGTGAAGATAAGATTTTTTTTCACTAAAAATTTAAAATTTTTTCTTTTAAATTAAAAAAAATTTGGAAAAATATTAAAAAAAAAAGTTTTTGAAAAATATTAAAAAACAATTTTGAAAAAAAAAAAAAAAATTTAAATTTTGAAAAACAATTTTGAATTTTAATTTTGTTTACCTAAAAATATTTAAAATTTTTATTTTAAAGTATAATTTGATGGAGGGTATATAAGATTTTTTTTTACTAAAAATTTAAAATTTTTTCTTTTAATTAAAAAAAAATTTGGAAAAATTTAAAAAAAAAAAAATTTAAAAAAAATTTGAAAAATTTTTTTATTTTAATTTTTGAAAAACAATTTTGAATTTTAATTTTGTTTACCTAATAATATTTAAAATTTTTATTTTAAAGTATAATTTGGTGAAGGTTATATAAGATTCGGCACAGCCGAATATAGCTCTCTTACTTGTTTTTGTTTATAAAATTCAATAATTTTATCTCATGAATAATTTTCGGAAGTGGATCTTATATGACAGCAATGAGAAGTTACGTACCGATCGCCATGAAATAAAGTCGCATGATTTCTTTCTATATAAAACTTATTTTTGTGAAATTTTATTTGAATACTAACATTTTAAAGTGTTTTAAGCTATATGGGAGCCTTATATGGGAGCTATGAACAATTATGAACCGATTGTCATCAATTTCTGTCTTGTGCATTACTTCTATATGAAACTTATATCTGTTGAATTGTTTGTGAGATTTTAAGAGATTTATGATCGTTAAAGTTTAAATGTTGTTTTCTTTTATATAAATCTTGTTTGTGGAGAAATTTTGTCTGGATATATATAAATACTAGACATTTATGACAAGAACGTCCTATTTGGGGATGACATTGTGGCATTGCGGGTTACATCTCTGGGTGGTCTTCGTAATGCTTGTCCAAGCCATCGCCATTTTCTTCTCAAAATTTCGGAATGTATTTGACTTTGATGTATGTGACTGTCCAGAGGCATGAGTTCGATATTCTGTTGGGCCAGTAGATTTTTAGTATTCTTCTTAGGCATTTGTTGGTGAAAACTTGCAAACTGTTTACGTCTCTGGCAGCCATATTCCACGTTTCACAGCCATAGAGGAGAACAGACTTAACACACGAGTTGAAGATTGTTATCTTAGTGCGGGTGGAGATTGATGGTGCTTTCCTTACTGTGTTTAGTTGGCCGAAAGCTTGCCGAGTTCTCATGGTGCGATTTGAGACATCATCAGAAGAGCCTCCAGTCGATGTTATGATGCTACCCAAAGAGCAAAAGTGGTACACGTCCTGTAGTTGGATGTCTTGGATAGAGAATGGCCGGTTGGATGTTGTATTTACTCGCATTACCTTCGTCTTATTTATATTTATTTTGAGTCCTGCCAGCTTCTGTATCTACTATTTGAAGGCTTTGCACCATCTCAGAGTGACTGTGTATCGAAACAAATAGTAGTCGAGCGGGCCATGGTCTGGACTATAAAGCGGTTGAGACAAAACTTTTCAACCACTTCATTCTAAATACTTATTATCAAGTATTGCAACATGTGACCGAGCGTTGTCATGATGAAATATTGCATTCTCATGTCTGGCGTCATATTCTGGGCGTTTTTTGGAAAATTTTCACTATTTAAGACATACAAAATCATCTTTCAAGGTATCTCATCTTCACTTCGTGTGGTACCAAATTTATCTACTTTTGGATGAATCCTGCTGCTCGAAAACGCCTTGGAATTGCTGCTTGAGTAGCTCCCAATGATTTTGAAAGCTCTTGTTGCGTTTTACAACAATCTTCATGCCTTCAATTATTGGTCTTCAACCATTCTTGGCTAGTCTGGGCGACTTTTGTCTTCCTTGTCAAAATCACCACTTCTGAACCGCACAAACCTTCTGTCGTTCATTCAAACCGATGAAACACATTCACCAAAAGCTTGTTTTCAAACTAAAGAAGTAAGCAAAACTTCCCGCATATGACGCTTTGTTGGTACAAAATTCGACATTTTCGAAGGAAAAACAAGAACACAGAGAAAACTGATTCGTGATAGCAGCCAATCGAATGATTCTATGATTGCAGACATAGAATTTTGCGGTTCTATCAACAGAAAGTCAGTTGATAAAGAAGAATTTCGGTTAAAGCAGCCAAACTTTTGTTACTCTTTCTAAAATTTTGTAGCCACCATTGTAAAATTCGGTCACGAATCTGTATTATATGTGTAAGTGAGATTATGTGGCAGATATGTATCCTTCAAAATGACATATAAGTTATTAAAAACAAAAACCGCATTCAAGAGATACGCCATCTATAGACTTATGATTTTAAAAATACTTTCAAATTGTATTCTCTCTTATGCTTTTTTGTTTAGCACCCTGTTTTCTTATTTTTTTTTTCTTTTTCATTTTCTAAATGACTTAACATTTTATAGGGCCCTTCAATTATTTCCACTCATCAATAACATATCACAGCTTCACATATAAAAACAATACAAAACACTCACAACCCAACATAAACAACAACAATAAACACACAAGAGAGAAAATCTCCATTCAACGGCAGGAAATTTCCCTAAACAACAACACATAAACCAATTGGAAGTGAAAAAGGAAAACAATAAACAAAATTTCCCCAAAGAGAGAGAGACACAATAAGGAATAATGGAAGGAATAAATGTTACCAAGAGAGTTATTAGTGGAATATGAGAGAATTTTTGGAAAATTTCACCAATATTTCTGTCAATGAACTGGAAATATTTCCCTGGCTTAAAATCAACAACAGTTAGTTTTCTTTCCATTGTGGAGTGTTGGAAAATTTCCCCTTTTACTGGAAACACGTGAGTTTTTCGCCGGATTCACAGTAATTGTAAGTGAGTTTGAATAAGAGTTTTTATTGTTATTAAACAGACTCTTAAATTTATGCTTATTTTGCGAAAATAATCAAGAGCATAATATAGATTTCGAGTAGGGAGCAAAAGAAGGAAAATCCAAAAAAAATAAATAAAAAAAAATAAATGAAAACTGTAACAAATCTGTGAGAAAAAGTATCTAATATTATAAGTATGTCATAAAATATCTTACAATATGATGAGTACGAGTACTCAGTTATATACAATGTTGTATATAAGAGTTTTGCTTTTATATACAAAAACAAAAAAAAAAAAAAACAATAAAAAAGTTTATTTATATGTTTGTAGGTATGTATAGCACAAGTATATGTATAAGTTAGCAAATGTGTGTTTTTAGCAGTATATACACGGTATCCATGTGGATACCACGGGTACCGCCCAAATGATTTTCACCACAACTACGTAGAAAATATAAATACACATACATATACTAACACAATAAATAGGGAGTCCCTACTACATATACATTAGTAAGTATATATGTATGTATTAGAGTATTTAGGGAATATTGTTAGAAAAACTGAAAAAAAAAAAAAAATTATTTCATTGAGAAAAATATGGTAAAAAATCTTTAACAAACATTTTATATATTAAAGTATTTAAGTCTGGCATTTTGAAAAGACGCAGATACTTAAACCAAAAGCTCATAAATTTTATTTCTGTTTTGAAAATCGTTTTTACTTTTATGTTTTGTTAATTTTTTATCAATATTTTGGTGTGTTTTTCATGTTTTTGTTCGGCTCTCACTCTCAACAGGATTAGACTCATTATCGTTTGTCATTTTCTTAGCATGAAGTTGTTGTTTTTCTTCAATTCTCTAAACTGTTTGGTAAGCGTCCTTACGCCATCAATTTCTATCAATGTGTTTGTTTACTAGACAGTTACATAAAATACATACAGACATAATCACTAGGGTGGCACTTATTTTGCACATATAAGGTTTTCGATTGTTCTTTGTAAACTACAAATTAAATGCTAAAAATTATAGCAATATTGCATAACGTTCATTAGAAGTTTCAAGTTTAAAAAAAAATATAAAAAAAAGTTTTTGAATTGCATTTAATTATAGATGATTAAATATGAAATATAATGTTCCAGAAATTCAAAATTACAAAATCGGAAATAAGCAACCCAAAATTGTTTGATAAAATATGCAGTAGATGCTTATTTTCTGAAATCGTGCAAGAAATTTGTAGTTTTTATTAAAATGTTTTGAAAAATTAAAAAGGAGATTTTTATAAAATTTTTGGGAATTTAAAATTTTTTTATAAAATGTAAGTTAAATGTTCATTTTCACAAATCCAACCAGAATTTAAAGTTTTTTTTTTTTAATTTTGTAAAATTAATTTTGGGGATTTTTAAAAAGTTTTTGGGAATCTAAAATTTTTTTGTCAAATGTAAGTTAAAATTATAATTTGCACAAATCCAGCAAAAATTAGAATTTTTTTTTAAATAAAATTAAATTTTTTTATTTAATTTTTTAAAACTTTTTGGGGATTTTAAAAAAGTTTTTGGGAATTCAAATTTTTTTTGTCAAATGTAAGTTAAAATGACAATTTTCTCAAATACAACAAAAATTAAAATTTTTTTTAATAAAATTTAATTTTTTTAAATTTATTTTGGGGATTTTTAAAAAGTTTTTGGGAATAACATTTTTTTTCTTTTTGTAAAATGTAAGTTAACGTAAAAATGCTCTCAAATTCAATAAAAGTTTAAATTATTTTTTAATAAAACTAAATTTTTATAAAATTATTGGTGGGGATTTTTAAAAAGTTTTTGGGAATTTGAATTTTTTTTAACAAATATAAGTTAAAACGAGAAATTTCTAAAATCCAACAAAAATTTTAAGTTTTGTTTAAAAAAAATTAAATTTTTGTAAAATAAATTTTGGGGATTTTTAAAAAAGTTTTTGGGAATTCAAATTTTGTTTGTATAATATAAATTAAAATGATAATTTTCTCAAATCCAACAAAAATTAACATTTTTTTTTAAATAAAAAATAATTTTGGGGGATTTTTAAAAAGTTGTTCGGGAATTATTTTTTTTTTTTGTAAATTATGTATAGGTTAAAATGATATTTGTCTCAAATCCAACAAAAATTTAAAGTTTGTTTAAAAAATTAAATTTTTGTAAAATTAATTTTGGGGATTTTTAAAGAGTTTTTGTGAATCTAAAATTTTTTTTGTAAAATGTAAGTTAAAATGATAATTTTCTCAAATCCAACCAGAATTTAGTTTCTTTTTTTAAATTTTTGAAAAATTAATTTTGGGGATTTTTTAAAAGTTTTTGGGAATCTAAATTTTTTTCATAAAGTGTAAGTTAGAATCTCAAATCCAACAAAAATTTAAGTTTTTTTTTTTTAATTATATTTTTGTAAAATTAATTTTGGGGATTTTTAAAATGTTTTTGGGAATTAAAATTTTTTTTGTGAAATGTAAGTTAAAATGAGTAATTATCTCAAATCCTACAAAAATTTCAATTTTTTTAATAAAATTTATTTTTTATAAAATTTAGGGGGATTTTAAAAAAGTTTTTGGGAATTAAATTTTTTTTTTTTTTGTTTTTGTAAAATGTAAGTTAACGTAATAATTTTCGCAAATTCAATAAAAGTTTAAATTATTTTTTAATAAAACTAAATTTTTATAAAATTATTGGTGGGGATTTTTAAAAAGTTTTTGGGAATTTAAATTTTTTTTGTCAAATACAAGTTAAAATGATAAATTTCTAAAATTCAACAAAAAAACTTTATTTTTAATAAAATAAAATTTTTCAAAATTAAATTTTGGGAATTTTTAAAAAGTTTTTGTGAATCTAAAATTTTGTTGTAAAATGAAAGTTATAATGACAATTGTCTCGAATCCAACAAAAATGTTAAGTTTTGTTTAAAAAAATTAATTTTTGTAAAATTAATTTTGGGGATTTTTGGGAATTCATTTTTTTTTTTTTTTTTTTGTCAAATGTTAGTTAAAATGATAATTGTCTCAAATCCAACAAAAATTTAAATTTTTTTTAATAAAATTTATTTTTTATAAAATTAACTTTTTTTTTTTTGTAAAATGTAAGTTAACGTAATAATTTTCTCAAATTCAATAAAAGTTTAAATTATTTTTTAATAAAACTAAATTTTTATAAAATTATTGGTGGGGATTTTTAAAAAGTTTTTGGGAATTCAAATTTTTTTTGTCAAATATAAGTTAAAATGAGAAATTTCTAAAATACAACAAAAATTTTAAGTTTTGTTTAAAAAAAAATAAATTTTTGTAAAATTAATTTTGGGGATTTTTAAAAAGTTTTTGGGAATTCAAATTTTTTTTGTCAAATAAAAGTTTTTTTTAACAAAATAAATTTTTTTAAAATTAATTTTGGGGAATTTTAAAAAGTTTTTGGGAACTTAAAATAAATTTAAGTTAAATTATTGTTTTCGCAAAAAAATTAAGATTTTCTGAGAAAATTAAACAAATTTTGAAACGTGTATAAAATTTTGGGAATTTAAAAAACATTGTTATCCCTGATATAAAAGGGTTAATAGTGTTTTAGAAATTTAAAATTCCAAACACGTAAATTCACAACCTAAAGCAACAATCTGAAATTAAATATTAGAAAATTGGCTACGAAATTATGAAATATATAAAATTTTCTCGAAATTCGCTAATTTAACCCATAACAAAACGTTGTTCGATTTTTCTCAAATGTTCACAATATTGTTTCTAGCTTACAAAGAACAATTTTACACCTTGGCAGCATTAAAAAACGCAAACGTGCAAAATAAAGGCCACCCTAATACTCACAGACTCTAACAGACACATTTACAAACACATTTAGCAAGCGAGCAAAAAAAAAAACAAAAAATGTGAAAAATAAAACAAGACATTTCGTCATTTTCGCTGGCATTATACCCCCAGACATATTGATGACAAAATGATTATGATGACAAGCCACAAGCCTGTCATCACGTTGCTCGAACAACTACATTTGTTGCTTGTTGTAGTAGTAATACTCACACATACACACTAACACACACTGAAAGACAGACAGAGATAGAGATAAAACTTTAGTTTGAGAGATGGCGCAAGTATAAGATAATCAAATGAAAAAAAAAATCCATTTTTTTTTTTTTGGTATATAAGTATAATTTTATTTGGCGCAGTTGTATTTATTGTAATACAAATTTAAGAATTTTCCAAGCTAAATTTTAAGGATAATTAAGGATTTGTTTGTTTGCCTTTTTGTAAGCAAAACAAAAAATAAAAAAATAAATAACACTAGTACTGAATATTTAACTTGGGACAAGCATTGATAATTTATGATAAATTCTTAACATTTTATAGGACAATGACTTGTGACAACGCAGCTTAATATAATAATGTGTCTTGTAATTTGGAAATCACAAACACAGATGATGAGGAAAATAATAAATCTATTGTTGATTTGAATAACACTTAGCAGCGATAAGGACTTTTATTAAGATAATTTACATACATTGAGAAAAAAAACTCAATTTTATATCTAAGTAAATATAAAAGTTTGGCAAATTTACACAGTTTTGTTCTAGTTCTGTTATAGTTCTGTTCTAGTTCTGTTCTAGTTCTGTTCTAGTTCTGTTCTAGTTCTGTTCTAGTTCTGTTCTAGTTCTGTTCTAGTTCTGTTCTAGTTCTGTTCTAGTTCTGTTCTAGTTCTGTTCTAGTTCTGTTCTAGTTCTGTTCTAGTTCTGTTCTAGTTCTGTTCTAGTTCTGTTCTAGTTCTGTTCTAGTTCTGTTCTAGTTCTGTTCTAGTTCTGTTCTAGTTCTGTTCTAGTTCTGTTCTAGTTCTGTTCTAGTTCTGTTCTAGTTCTGTTCTAGTTCTGTTCTAGTTCTGTTCTAGTTCTGTTCTAGTTCTGTTCTAGTTCTGTTCTAGTTCTGTTCTAATTCTGTTCTAGTTCTGTTCTAAATCTGTTCTAATTCTGTTCTAGTTCTGTTCTAGTTCTGTTCTGTTCTAGTTCTGTTCTAGTTCTGTTCTAGTTCTGTTCTAGTTCTGTTCTAGTTCTGTTCTGTTCTAGTTCTGTTCTAGTTCTGTTCTAGTTCTGTTCTAGTTCTGTTCTAGTTCTGTTCTAATTCTGTTCTAGTTCTGTTCTAAATCTGTTCTAATTCTGTTCTAGTTCTGTTCTAGTTCTGTTCTAGTTCTTTTCTGTTCTAGTTCTGTTCTAGTTCTGTTCTGTTCTAGTTCTGTTCTAGTTCTGTTCTAGTTCTGTTCTAGTTCTGTTCTGTTCTAGTTCTGTTCTAGTTCTGTTCTGTTCTAGTTCTGTTCTAGTTCTGTTCTAGTTCTGTTCTAGTTCTGTTCTAGTTCTGTTCTAGTTCTGTTCTAGTTCTGTTCTAGTTCTGTTCTAGTTCTGTTCTAGTTCTGTTCTAGTTCTGTTCTAGTTCTGTTCTAGTTCTGTTCTAGTTCTGTTCTAGTTCTGTTCTAGTTCTGTTCTAGTTCTGTTCTAGTTCTGTTCTAGTTCTGTTCTAGTTCTGTTCTAGTTCTGTTCTAGTTCTGTTCTAGTTCTGTTCTAGTTCTGTTCTAGTTCTGTTCTAGTTCTGTTCTAGTTCTGTTCTAGTTCTGTTCTAGTTCTGTTCTAGTTCTGTTCTAGTTCTGTTCTAGTTCTGTTCTAGTTCTGTTCTAGTTCTGTTCTAGTTCTGTTCTAGTTCTGTTCTAGTTCTGTTCTAGTTCTGTTCTAGTTCTGTTCTAGTTCTGTTCTAGTTCTGTTCTAGTTCTGTTCTAGTTCTGTTCTAGTTCTGTTCTAGTTCTGTTCTGTTCTAGTTCTGTTCTAGTTCTGTTCTAGTTCTGTTCTAGTTCTGTTCTAGTTCTGTTCTAGTTCTGTTCTAGTTCTGTTCTGTTCTAGTTCTGTTCTAGTTCTGTTCTAGTTCTGTTCTAGTTCTGTTCTAGTTCTGTTCTAGTTCTGTTCTAGTTCTGTTCTAGTTCTGTTCTAGTTCTGTTCTAGTTCTGTTCTAGTTCTGTTCTAGTTCTGTTCTAGTTTTGTTCTAGTTCTGTTCTAGTTCTGTTCTAGTTCTGTTCTAGTTCTGTTCTAGTTCTGTTCTAGTTCTGTTCTAGTTCTGTTCTAGTTCTGTTCTAGTTCTGTTCTAGTTCTGTTCTAGTTCTGTTCTAGTTCTGTTCTAGTTCTGTTCTAGTTCTGTTCTAGTTCTGTTCTAGTTCTGTTCTAGTTCTGTTCTAGTTCTGTTCTAGTTCTGTTCTAGTTCTGTTCTAGTTCTGTTCTAGTTCTGTTCTAGTTCTGTTCTAGTTCTGTTCTAGTTCTGTTCTAGTTCTGTTCTAGTTCTGTTCTAGTTCTGTTCTAGTTCTGTTCTAGTTCTGTTCTAGTTCTGTTCTAGTTCTGTTCTAGTTCTGTTCTAGTTCTGTTCTAGTTCTGTTCTAGTTCTGTTCTAGTTCTGTTCTAGTTCTGTTCTAGTTCTGTTCTAGTTCTGTTCTAGTTCTGTTCTAGTTCTGTTCTAGTTCTGTTCTAGTTCTGTTCTAGTTCTGTTCTAGTTCTGTTCTAGTTCTGTTCTAGTTCTGTTCTAGTTCTGTTCTAGTTCTGTTCTAGTTCTGTTCTAGTTCTGTTCTAGTTCTGTTCTAGTTCTGTTCTAGTTCTGTTCTAGTTCTGTTCTAGTTCTGTTCTAGTTCTGTTCTGTTCTAGTTCTGTTTTAGTTCTGTTCTAGTTCTGTTCTAGTTCTAGTTCTGTTCTAGTTCTGTTCTAGTTCTAGTTCTGTTCTAGTTCTAGTTCTGTTCTAGTTCTGTTCTAGTTCTGTTCTAGTTCTGTTCTAGTTCTGTTCTAGTTCTGTTTTAGTTCTGTTCTAGTTCTGTTCTAGTTCTAGTTCTAGTTCTGTTCTAGTTCTGTTCTAGTTCTAGTTCTGTTCTAGTTCTGTTCTAGTTCTGTTCTAGTTCTGTTCTAGTTCTGTTCTAGTTCTGTTCTAGTTCTGTTCTAGTTCTGTTCTAGTTCTGTTCTAGTTCTGTTCTAGTTCTGTTCTAGTTCTGTTCTAGTTCTGTTCTAGTTCTGTTCTAGTTCTGTTCTAGTTCTGTTCTAGTTCTGTTCTAGTTCTGTTCTAGTTCTGTTCTAGTTCTGTTCTAGTTCTGTTCTAGTTCTAGTTCTAGTTCTGTTCTAGTTCTGTTCTAGTTCTGTTCTAGTTCTGTTCTAGTTCTGTTCTAGTTCTGTTCTAGTTCTGTTCTAGTTCTGTTCTAGTTCTGTTCTAGTTCTGTTCTAGTTCTGTTCTAGTTCTGTTCTAGTTCTGTTCTAGTTCTGTTCTAGTTCTGTTCTAGTTCTGTTCTAGTTCTGTTCTAGTTCTGTTCTAGTTCTGTTCTAGTTCTGTTCTAGTTCTGTTCTAGTTCTGTTCTAGTTCTGTTCTAGTTCTGTTCTAGTTCTGTTCTAGTTCTGTTCTAGTTCTGTTCTAGTTCTGTTCTAGTTCTGTTCTAGTTCTGTTCTAGTTCTGTTCTAGTTCTGTTCTAGTTCTGTTCTAGTTCTGTTCTAGTTCTGTTCTAGTTCTGTTCTAGTTCTGTTCTAGTTCTGTTCTAGTTCTGTTCTAGTTCTGTTCTAGTTCTGTTCTAGTTCTGTTCTAGTTCTGTTCTAATTCTGTTCTAGTTCTGTTCTAGTTCTGTTCTAGTTCTGTTCTAGTTCTGTTCTAGTTCTGTTCTAGTTCTGTTCTAATTCTGTTCTAGTTCTGTTCTAAATCTGTTCTAATTCTGTTCTAGTTCTGTTCTAGTTCTGTTCTAGTTCTGTTCTAGTTCTGTTCTAGTTCTGTTCTAGTTCTGTTCTGTTCTAGTTCTGTTCTAGTTCTGTTCTAGTTCTGTTCTAGTTCTGTTCTAGTTCTGTTCTAGTTCTGTTCTAGTTCTGTTCTAGTTCTGTTCTAGTTCTGTTCTAGTTCTGTTCTAGTTCTGTTCTAGTTCTTTTCTGTTCTAGTTCTGTTCTAGTTCTGTTCTAGTTCTGTTCTAGTTCTGTTCTAGTTCTGTTCTAGTTCTGTTCTAGTTCTGTTCTAGTTCTGTTCTAGTTCTGTTCTAGTTCTGTTCTAGTTCTGTTCTAGTTCTGTTCTAGTTCTGTTCTAGTTCTGTTCTAGTTCTGTTCTAGTTCTGTTCTAGTTCTGTTCTAGTTCTGTTCTAGTTCTGTTCTAGTTCTGTTCTAGTTCTGTTCTAGTTCTGTTCTAGTTCTGTTCTAGTTCTGTTCTGTTCTAGTTCTGTTCTAGTTCTGTTCTAGTTCTGTTCTAGTTCTGTTCTAGTTCTGTTCTAGTTCTGTTCTAGTTCTGTTCTAGTTCTGTTCTAGTTCTGTTCTAGTTCTGTTCTAGTTCTGTTCTAGTTCTGTTCTAGTTCTGTTCTAGTTCTGTTCTAGTTCTGTTCTAGTTCTGTTCTAGTTCTGTTCTAGTTCTGTTCTAGTTCTGTTCTAGTTCTGTTCTAGTTCTGTTCTAGTTCTGTTCTAGTTCTGTTCTAGTTCTGTTCTAGTTCTGTTCTAGTTCTGTTCTAGTTCTGTTCTAGTTCTGTTCTAGTTCTGTTCTAGTTCTGTTCTAGTTCTGTTCTAGTTCTGTTCTAGTTCTGTTCTAGTTCTGTTCTAGTTCTGTTCTAGTTCTGTTCTAGTTCTGTTCTAGTTCTGTTCTAGTTCTGTTCTAGTTCTGTTCTAGTTCTGTTCTAGTTCTGTTCTAGTTCTGTTCTAGTTCTGTTCTAGTTCTGTTAAATTGAGTAGCAACACAATGAAATTCTGTAGCAACATGTTTCTGTCCCTGACTATTAACATAATTGTTTTTATTAAATCCTTGAAAATAAAAACACACCTTAATATATCCAAATCTATTGGCTTCTATATAAATATTTATTTTGTTCGACATTTAATATAACCTATACTTAAATTAAATTTAATAATATTCAAATTTAATTAAACTAGCCATAACCTATATATTTTAAGCTTCAAAATTTAATTAATCTGTTTTTCATACAATATTTTTTCAAACTTTTTTTGCTGCTGTGGTGCGGCAGCACCTCCCACGTAAACGTGTATTAATATCAATGTTCGTACATACAAATATTCAAACATATATTATTGATGACATGTGTGTGTTTTTGTATTTGTAACTGTGTATGTGTTTGGGGTCTATGTAAGCTGATGATATTAAATTTTCCTGTCAAATTAATAACATTATGTAAAAAGTTTTATTATATTTTTTGCGATGTTGTGTTATATTTCGCTTTTGTGAAAAAAACAACAACTATAATAACGCTACAGCAACAACAATAATAAATTGCATTTTCAGAGAAAAGTTTTTGTTTTGACAACAAAATGAAATTATATAGCATACCTTTAGGCATTTAAACAAGCATAGATGATATGATATACAAATACATGCTCACACACACAAGCTTTTCTACGCACACAAACACTCCTATTTAAATGTAAATACACACACATACATACATACTCATACATATAAACACCATCCATATTAATTAACTATCAATTTCAATAATCAACTGAACAAACACAAACTCACACACGCTTCAACACAAATACTCAGACATTATTACTACATGGATGTGTTGGTTGTACATCCCTACATTGTATGTATTTAGTTGTTTGTTGGGGAAAATGATATAAAAAGGGAATTTATTGTTCTTGTTGTTGTTGTATTCATATGATTTGCAAAATAAAAAATACGCAATGTTGTTATAAAATAATTACATAAACAAAGTTTTTTGTTGCTGTCATACATACAAATTTTGTAGATATTTTGCCAAAGGATCTACTTTAGTTTTGTTGAGTTGTTTTATGACATTTGTCATCATCTATCAAAAATTTTGTATGATATTTGTTGTTATTATTGTTGAAACATAATAGTTTTATTGTATAAAACAAAAATTATGAAAAAACTGGGAATAACCCAGCAAACCGGAACTAGAACAGAACAAGAACAGAACTAGAACAGAACAGAACAGAACAGAACTAGAACAGAACTAGAACAGAAATAGAACAGAACTAGAACAGAACTAGAACAGAACTAGAACAGAACTAGAACAGAACTAGAACAGAACTAGAACAGAACTAGAACAGAACTAGAACAGAACTAGAACAGAACTAGAACAGAACTAGAACAGAACTAGAACAGAACTAGAACAGAACTAGAACAGAACTAGAACAGAACTAGAACAGAACTAGAACAGAACTAGAACAGAACTAGAACAGAACTAGAACAGAACTAGAACAGAACTAGAACAGAACTAGAACAGAACTAGAACAGAACTAGAACAGAACTAGAACAGAACTAGAACAGAACTAGAACAGAACTAGAACAGAACTAGAACAGAACTAGAACAGAACTAGAACAGAACTAGAACAGAACTAGAACAGAACTAGAACAGAACTAGAACAGAACTAGAACAGAACTAGAACAGAACTAGAACAGAACTAGAACAGAACTAGAACAGAACTAGAACAGAACTAGAACAGAACTAGAACAGAACTAGAACAGAACTAGAACAGAACTAGAACAGAACTAGAACAGAACTAGAACAGAACTAGAACAGAACTAGAACAGAACTAGAACAGAACTAGAACAGAACTAGAACAGAACTAGAACAGAACTAGAACAGAACTAGAACAGAACTAGAACAGAACTAGAACAGAACTAGAACAGAACTAGAACAGAACTAGAACAGAACTAGAACAGAACTAGAACAGAACTAGAACAGAACTAGAACAGAACTAGAACAGAACTAGAACAGAACTAGAACAGAACTAGCTCCTTAATTGACATTTTCTTTTTTTTTTTTCTTTAAATTATTTGTTGGTTTATTAATAAATTCATATTGTATGTTTATATAGTTTGTTGATATCCCTTAAGGAATTTTTGGGGATTTTGTGTCAAACCATTTTAGTGAATCTGATGGAGTTTGTAGGCATACATACATATACACATTGATTATTATCCTGCCTTATGAGGTTGGGTAAAATGTCATCAAAAAATCTCTTGTGGTTGAAATTAATGAAAATTTCATAAACTTGCCAAAAATTATAAACTCATGCTGATGGTGTTGATACACAAATACGCACAACACACGCAATTGAACTCACATCAAGGGAAACAAACACAAATGTATAGTGACACACATATATATATATGAGCCTTAATTTATACGCATGTTGAGGTTGTTAATAACTTAATTATTATCTGTTCTTTTTTTTTTTTTTTTTGTCTCTTAAACTTTATCATTTGATAGAGTAACAGTCAAAAATCCTATACTTAAGCCTAAAGGAAACGATAAACGTAAAAGTTTTTTTTTTTTTTTTGTTTTCCGAGTGAGAAATAAAACAAAAAAACTAAAGTGAGAAATTGAAACCAATTTTTGTTTTGTTCTGACCACAAATATAAACAAATTTATGAAAATATGATGAAACATATGGGAGAATCATATAATAAACCTATCAGCTGTACTGCAAAAAAAAGTTAAAGGGAATCATCATAAGCAACCCTTTTGTTACATACAACCGTACAAAATTTCACAAAGTTTTACTTATACTACATAGTATACTTTAGGGGATTGACAATCATATGTATTTTTGTGTTTAAATTTACAGACTCTTATTTTTATACACATATAGAATGGAAACTTGAAAAAGTTATGCATATTGTATTCAACTTACTACATGTATCTTTAAAATGCGAATGTATGTATGTGTTTTTTGTGTAAATGTACATTAGGGTGGCAATTAGTTAGAGCTTTTTGGATATTCGATGCTGCCAAGGTAAAGAAAATGTTCTTTGTTTTCAGCATTTGATTTTTCGATAACGACGAACAATTTTGTACCTTAAGGACATCTAAAACCGACAAAGTGCAAAATAAGGGCCGCCCTTATATACATATATAATTGTGGTAGTAGTTGTTATAAACATGTTATAGTTGTTTTTAATAAGTCTTAAGGGATGCGCCACAGTAACATACTTTTTGTATTTGTATTGCTTTCTTATACAAAAAACACTACAGCAACAACATTATCAAATATGATAAAAAAAAGCCATAAGAATTGGAAAAAAGGACACACTATTGCTGCTACGGCTAGAGTTGTTGTAATTGTTGCCTTAGTTGTCATTATTATCATCGTCGTCAACAACATCCTACGCCTTATTGTGTTGTGTTCGAATTTGAAAAAAAAAAAACAAAACTCAACTCAACTTTAACCCATGCCACACCACCACTTCGACCATCACCACCACCAGTTTATAAACTGGTTGTCATGGACTGGATTGGTTTTCGAATTGTTCTACTTATTTCTGTACCACTATTGTTTGTACAATGTCCTTCTTGCTGGCTTCACTATACATATATCTGCTTCCTATCTTCAGTGTATTGTTATTATTGTATATGTGGCTCTTTGTGTAGCAGCCCGAGTTCTACTCATACTCATACTTACAACACTGTTGATAAATTGGCGACAGCATATAAATTAAGAAATTGTGCACTAATTGCGTAAAAAAAGGATACAACTACAACATAAAATTATCTTACGTCCTGTAAACAAAGACTTTAGCCAGCAACTTAATATTGGAATTGAAATGAAATGAAACGACCACAACGGGGGTAGGGAGTAATGAATTTCAAAAAGGGTAGAAGTTTGTTTATTTTGCCACAAAGTAAAGTTGTTATTGTCAAAGGACAGAAGAATATTTCATTTTTTTTTTTCAAATTTGTAACCTACTTTTAGGCTACTGCTTTAAGAACAGCTAGAAATGATGTATTCAACTTTGATGAATTTATTTTAATGAAACATACTGTGGAAATCCAAAAGCGTTGTAAGGACGCTTAGGAAAATGAAAATGTAACAACATGTTAGACACTGTTTTTTTTACAAATAATTTTTTTAAGCCAAAACTTTATTTGATATAAAAGGCTTTTTTGAGAATTTGTTTTTATAAATAAGATTTTTTGCAAGAAGGTTTAATTTGCAAAACAAAAGCTTTTTTAAAAAAAGCTTTTTTTTACAAAAAGTTTATTTTTTTGATGAATAAGCTATATGATACAAAATATAGTTTTTAAGCATACAGCTTTTTTGAAATATCATTTAAAGTAAAAAAGATTTATTTGATATAAACGATTATTTAATAATAAGCTACTTATAAAACATTTTTTTCGTTTAGAATAGCTTAAAAAATCTATTTTGCTAACATTTTTAAATATTACAAAACGTTTTTATGAAAAAGCTTTTTATAGCAAAAGAAAAAAAAGCTTTATTTTTGTTTTATTTTTGTTTGATTAATAAAGTTTTTTAATGTGAAAGCTTTTTTAATAGAAAATGTTATTTTTATGAAAAATCCATTTCCATAAAAATTTAGTTTTAATTGAAAAGCTTTATTTGATATGAACGATTTTTAAGCAATTAAATCTTCATTTTATAACAAAAAACTTGTTTATGAAAACTTGTTTGCAATAACATTTGTGTATGAAAAAGCTTCTTTATAGATAATGTTTTAGTAGACAAAAAAAGCTTTTTTTCAAATGAAAAATCTTTATTGTCGCTTTTTTCGATTAAAACAGATTTCTAATATGAAATCTTTTTTGCAGAAAAGTATTTTTCTGTAAAATAAAGCTTTACTTGAGATGAGATTTTTTTCGAAAAATTGTTTAAAAAAAAAAAAAAACTTTTTTATAAAATTGTACAGAATGTTTAATAAAAAAAACTTTTGTCATGTGAAAAAAAAAACCGTTTTCGGTTTATTTTTTGAATTAAAAATTTTTTCAATGTGAAATCTATTTTTCAGAAAAGCTCTTTTTTAATCAAAAAGCTATTTATTAGTATTTTGTTTTTGGGAAAAAGCTGTTTATTGAAAAAACTATTGTAATATTGGCATTTTTGGAGGAAAAAAGCTTTTCTTTAAAGATACTATAAAAATGTCTCTTATTTAGATAAAAAAGCACATTCCCTTAAAATTTTTTCGTATTAATAAAAAATATTTTTTTGTAAAAATAATTTTTGTTGAAAAAGTTTTCTGGTAGAAAAAAAACTTGTTTTATACAATTTTGAAGTTTTTAATTTTTTTCCTAATTGTAGTTTTAATTAGAAACTTCTTTAATTCTTGTTTTTCGAAAAAACCTTTCTAAAATATTTTCAGAATTGAAAAATTATTTTTGGTGAAAAAGCTATTTTTAAACAAAAAAATAGTTTTATAAAATTTTTAATTTTTTAAAGATTTTTATTGAAAAAAGCTTTTAAATTCTTTCTTAATTTTAGTTCTAATTACAAAATTAGTTGATTAATATTGGCTGGGAAACATTTCTGGAGGAAAAAATCTTTTTTTTAAAGATGTCTTTTATTTGGGTAAAAAAAGCACATAATTTTTTTTATAAAAATAATTTTTGTAGTAAAAGCTTTCTGATAGAAAAAACATGTTTTTTAAAATTTTTTAGTACTAAGTTTTTTTTTTTTTTTTGAAAAGGCTTTTTAATTTTATTCTTAATTTTAGTTGTAATTACAAAACTCTTTAATTAAAAGCTTTTTTGGAAAAAAAGCTTTCTTACATTTTTTTAACAAAGATTTTCAGAATTTTTTTATTAAGATTTTAAAGATTTTTTTTTAATGAAAAAGTTTTTTTGCTAAAGGCTTTTTTAACATATATTTCGATATTTTTTTAAATTTTCTTTGCTTTAAGATTTTTTTAACATATTTTTTGAACCAACATTTTTTTTTAAGATAAAGCTTTTAAAAAATTTTTTTGAACCTAAAGTTTTGTTTAAAGAAAAAGCTTTTTTTGTTGAAAAACTTATTTTAATGATAAAAATACTCGCCTTTATGGAAAATCTCTTTTTGTATATCTTTATTTGACGAAAAGACTTTTTTAAAAAAGCTCTTTTTGATGGAAATTAAGTTTTAATGAAAAGCTCTTTTAATTACATCGCTTTTCTGTCTTTTAATGCTGCCTTTGATGAAAACGCTCTATTTGATGAAAAAGGCTTTTGTATTAAAATATAAAGCTTGTGTTAATAGAAAAAGCTTATTAAAGTAAATGAATTCAATTCTGGTAATCCTGATTTCTCATGCACATTTCTTTCAGCCATTTAGCAACCGATATGTTTGATCTTCAGCTGAAGAATTCTGAAAAGTTTTTACATTTTACAAATTCGAAAACTTGCCTCGTATATTAACAGTGGACTTTTGATAATTAATTTCCAACAATCGTTTGATGTTATTTTATATTTGCAAGGAGCTAGAGTAGTTTTTAGGAAGGCCAATGATGATATATTTTAAGGCATTCAAAACGTTTAACAAAATTTTCTTTAAAATTTTGTATTGAGGAATTCATTTCCTTATTGAAAAGGGTAAAATTTTATTCTTAAATAATGTTTTCTACAGTTTTCCGTTTACTTTTAGCAATTTTGAACAAATGTTACTGTGTTATGTTTCCACTTTGTACGTAAATTCATCTTTGTTCACACCACATCATCACATAAAGGACTTACAGCATCCCCTGCCACAGACTCTGTGTCTTTACGTTTTGCTTTTGCAACACCCCCCCCCTCCACTCATCATTAAAATACAGTTTGTTAGACAACTAGCGTGTTACTACAAGTAACCACTTGTACTGTGTGAATGGGAGAGTAAATTTAAAAGTATGTATTTGTGTGTGTGTATGTGTTTGGCTGTATCTATATTGGTTAAGGTCCTTGTTAATGTTAAACATGATTTATCGATTTTTCAGACATTAGACAGAATATATATGTTGCTATATATAAGAAAAAATTTGTTGTTGATGTTTAAAATATTCTTTGCAATAAAACAAAAAAAAAAAAAAAACACCAACAAATTTTCCAAAAAGGATTTTTGTTTCAAAAACTTTTTTAAAGGATTTGCTAAAAGAAAAACCACAAATTCAAATTAGCTTTAACAATAACACAAAATAAAAAAATCTTTAAGAAAAACAAACACAACCAAAAGAAAAAGGGTGCGTTAAGAAAAATATTAAAGACTTTTCCGCCAACTCCGGCCTTTTGAAGACTCAAAAGTAAACGTGGGTGTTTGGTGGAGAAGGCGTTTTAAAAGGATAGTGGCTTCTTTTTAGACTTGTTTTGTTTTAACCTACAATATTTACTTAATATTTTGTATATTTTCATTTTATAAAAGAGTAAATAACTTTTTGTTCTTTATGTGCTGACAGTTGGCTTGTGAACAAATTTATTGGCATTGATATTAAATTTATGTTGTATACCATACAGTGCGTAAATTTATATACAAAAACCATAGTATACATTTAGGCGTAACTGTTGCTTTATATAAAAAAGTATGTATGTATTAAATATGCCCAGCAGTTAAGCAAATAGTCAATGTGTCCCTTAAAGACAGTAATTGTCCCTAATGTCTGACCACTTGGCTTACTCCAGTTTATATATTTTGGGTCATTTGACATACATGTGCTCTTTGTAGTGCAGAGAGAAGCCAATTGGTTACTTTATATATCCCAGGTAATCTAGCGTGAAGTCGCTTAAGTGTCCCTAAGTAATCTAAAGTGTAGTCACTTTAAACGTTTATTTTGTAATTTATACAAACTGTTTTAATATAATTCTCATACAGTTTATATTTGTTTTGTTTAAGTATACTGACATCCTACTCTGGGCCAGTCAATTAAAACAAGTAAACGAGCTATAGTCGGCTGTGCCGAATCTTATATACCCTTCACCAAATTATACTTCAAAATAAAATTTATAGGAAAACAAAATAAATTTTTTTTTTCAAAACTGTTTTTCAAAATTAAAAAATCAAATCAGTTTTCATTTTTTTTTTTTAATTTTTTTCCAATTTTTTTTTTTAAATTTTTTTTCAAAATTTTTTTTTAGATTTTTTTTCCAAATATTTTTTAAAATTTTTTTTTTAATTTATTAGTGAAAAAAAAATTATAAAAAAAAATTTTTTGTGGTAAAAAAAATATATATTCGGGTTAAAAAATAATTTTTCCGATTTTGACCCATTGTAGGTCCAAATTACTATAGCCTTATATAAATCGTTGCAATGTACTTTGAAATATCTATCATTAGATATCCATATTGTCTATATTAATGACTTAAAAATCCAGATATAGATCAAAAATAGACCAAAAATCGAGGTTGTCCCGGTTTCTTCCTTAAATCGCAGCCATTTGTGGGCCGATTTTCTCGATTTTAAAAAGCGACCGAGCCGGAAGAATTCCCGATATATTGATGTATCAATTATGTTTGTAAGTTATTTGGGGGCTATGGAAAGTTGATTTCAACATACAGACGGACAGACTGACATGACAATATCGACTTCGATATATATACTTTGTGTGGTCGCATATGAAAAATGTAGAAATTACAAACGGAATGACAAACTCGTGGTGAAGGGTATAATAACTAGTCACGTATCTAGTAGTCTCCCTAACTGATAGCTAAAATCACTAGATCAGGACAGTCTCCTAGCACTGCTGGGTAGTAATAAGATTTTATTTGTTTCTCTCCTTACTCAGTATACTTTTCTGAAGTCACCTAAACACAAACATTCACTTAGTCAGTGTGTCTATCTGTGTGTCAGTCACTGTAATAAGTTTAATAAAATGGCCATTAAAATTCGTTTTCTACGTTCCAAAGTCTCGCTTTTTTTTTTTGCTTTTTTTCTTTGTAGCTCTGTAATAAAAAGTCAGAACAATTTGATAATAAAATGTAATAAAATAAAATACATAAACAGATACCAAGGACAAAAGTATACTTTAAGCAATTTAAAGTATTAAGGCAAAGATCGCTTGTGTAATGCATGAGGTTTAAAGATTTTTATGTAATTAATAGAAAGAACAGTGGAAGTTTTAGTTAAAAGAAGAATATTTTAGTTTTCTTCAACACTTTAGGCTACATCAGCAATATTCTCAATTGTTCTTGAGCGACGTGTTCGTGTTTTCCTCTTCACATCACTAACTTGTCCCAATAGCTCGAATTTTTCCACCAATTTCTGTATGGCGGTCCGACCAGGTGCTTCACGACGACCCAAAAATTCTTTAGTTTTGCGAACTGTGACTGCAAGATTTTCACCGCTTTTGGAGTGAATTTTAATAATTTCAATGCGTTGTTGAAGCCTGTAACGTTCCATTTTTAAAAATGGCGTAGTTTCTACTTGTCAAATGTCAGAGAAAAGAAAGATTCAAAAGTGACAGCTACCGAAGTACCGGGTGATTCAAAATAACACCTCTTGTTGGAAAACTTTTTATAAAGATTAAGTAATATGATTCATCGACCGTTTGTGTGAGAACATTAAATCTTTAGATCATTTAAATAATCCCCATTTGCATGATCCCATTTGAAAATTGTTACAAGATCTCTATTTACTCATTATCCTTTAATAGGTTGTGGAAATTACACGACTAACCCTCGTTTTTATTCAGTTCTGGCAACTTTAATTTGATAATCCCAAACGTAACCTTAAATGTTTCCTGGTTTCCTTGCAGAAGAATTTGTTATCCTACTTTCACAAGTGCAGATTAACGATATGGAATTTTCACTTTGCTGTTGCTTCTAATTTGTTTAGTGTCGGATCTGAACATTTTCGAAATGTAGATTCATCCAATTTCCTGTATCCTTTATGATCGTAAATTACAATATAATTTGCTATTGTAAAATAAGAGTACATCCTTATTGGGTTACGATGCCCTTCTTGGGACAGTGAAATCAATCAGCATCATTATATTCTTGGAGTGCTTCTCGTGAACGATGAATTTACCAATCGGCATGAATGTATAAACAAAAGAGTACGATATTGTGTCTCTACTACAAATCCACATCTTATCATTATCAATTCTTTTTGCCTCCCATATATTTCCAGAGTTGTAGTGACGTCAGTCCTGTATTACTAGAGAATTTCCATCGGTAGGTTTTAGAACTTTTGCAGGCGGGCTCTTCAATATTCCTAATGTGCCACTGTATTTTATTATCTAAGCCTTAAACAGTAGTAAACTTCCGATGTTTTTTGGCTGTAATTAAAAAAAAAAAAATTAAAAACTTTGATTCTTCTTGTGGATTATTTTTATTTGGTCTTTTAATTTTTTTTACATCAAGTCGAGAATATGATGTCATGTAAATGGCCGCCGCCACAGTTGATTGTCATTTGAGCCCTTTTTATGGCATTTTCCATCACTTTGGCCAAAACTTCCGGCGATAGGTCCTCACATTCTTGACGGATATTGTCTTTAAGAGCTGCAAGAGTCTGAGGCCTGTTGACATAAATCCGCGACTTCAAAAAGCCCCACAAAAAGAAGTCTGGAGCGGTCAAATCAGGCGATCTTGCTGGCCAGTGCAAATCGCCAAAACGGGAGATTAGGCGCCCGGGAAATGCATCCTTCAGCATATCGGTTGTGGCACGTGCAGTGTGTGCCGTTGCACCGTCCTGTTGGAACCACATGTTTTCGAATCCCAATTCATCAAGTTGCGGCAAAAAGAACTCGTTGATCATTGCTCTGTAGCGCTCACCATTCACAGTAACCGTTTGGCCCGCGACGTCTTCGAAGAAAAAAGGTCCGATGACTCCTCCAGCGAAAACAGCACACCATACAGTGACTTTGAGCGGGTGTAATGGCTCTTCGTGGGTTACACGCGGATTTTCAGTCCCCTTAGAAGCGTAAATTTTGCTTATTTACGTACCCGCTAAGATGGAAATGGGCCTCTTCCTCTTGGTGGTGATTAAGGATGGCTTGAGCGTATGTTAGACGCGATTGGCGATCAGCAGCTAACAGCTGATGCACCGTCTGGACTTTGTACGGAAACATCTTCAAATCTTGTACCAAAATTCGCTGTAAAGACCGTCGACTGATACCCATTTGCGTGGCACGTCGTCTGGTCGATTTCGCATGTGTTTACTGCACAAATGTCAAAACAGAACTGACATTAGGGGCCAATCGCAAAATTGTATAGCATTTTCTGATAGGAGGATTACTGTTGCGCCACCTTGTACATTGAATAATTAACACAAATCCAACTTTTCCAAATCAATTGAGGTGATTTCTTCATAGATAGTGTGGATGTCTATGGGAAGACCTAAGGTTTAGTTGGTTTAATTCTCCTTAAGACAGCTACTTACTGTCATATTATCAAATAGAGTTCGGAAAAGAAAACAAAATGTATTAATGACTGCTATAGAATACATTCAACTTGTCGTCTTGCAAGTAGACTAATTGGAGCCAGTAAACTGCTTTTTCTTATGCTTATGGACATGAAAGACTAGACGATTGTGTGCAGGACTATCAATCTGAGGGTTGCGGGTTCGATTCCCGATTGAGACTCTGGATGTATCTTCAGAAAAGCAAGAAGCATCTACATCTTAACTTACTTTCCATACTAAGTCCAAACAAGATCTGCGCAATGGTTTGAATTGGCTTTAATTCGATTGCTACCAGTCGAGTATTTTAATTAGGGACGAGGCCTTACCTGAAATTGTGTAAAATAGTGGAACAAACTATAATAATTTCTATTGATATATTAAAACATTTTTGAACAATCTTTACGAGCAGATATCTTGCTCGTTTATTATTGGTAACGCTGGCAAATGGAAGACATTTTGACAGGTTTTCTTGAAAGCGTTTCTTGCCCCGCCTTTGCAAAATTATTTGTCAATATAATGATGGTCACATGTTGACTTCTGGTAGCTGTAAATTAGTTTTGTTCAACATGAGATAATCATGTCAATCATTGTCAGCATATTGAAGTAATCCTTTGGCATTTTTGTCTTCTAATGGATAAAAAATTTGTCAGTTACGAGGTTGAATATTTTATGACAAAAATTTCTTTAAGTGTAAAATAAGTTACATGTTGACTTCTCTTAACTGTCATACTTTTCTCAACAAGATTTCAACGTGTCAATCATTGTCAGCATATCAGGGAATAATCATTTGGCAGTTTTATATTATACAGGAGATGAACATTTCTTGACTATAATTTCTTTAAGTGTAAAATTGAATTTCTAATTTCTTTATTGATATTTATATACAAAAAAAAAATGCTTTATTTATTTGTTCCTTTATTTCATGCTTTTGTCTTCCGTTCTCCGTACAAAAGGTTAACTATCCTAGTGACACACATCCTTTTGTATTCACAAGCATGGTTTTTTGTTCTTCTATTTTTGTTGCTTATTTTTTGTCGAAACTTTCTATGCGTAAAGTAGGGAAAAGTATAACAAAAAAAAGAGATATTTTGCCAGGAAGACAAAAACGCACACACTCTCAACTTAAAACGAATATTTTCAACGCATATTAACAAGGATATTTAAGACAGTAGCTGGTGCGTTCTATGGAACTCTATATAGATATTGACGTTGGCACGTTCTATTTGACGTCCAGTCGTGCGTTTTGTTTTATATACGAATTTTTTTTTTTTTTTTTGGAGGAAAGGACGTAGCAGGAGACAACCATTAAGTTATCTACATGGAAATGAAATTGTTATAAAACTAAAGGATAAGATTTAATCTTTAAAGATGGTAACATAAAGATTAAGAAAATAAGGACAACAGAAAATAGCTAAAAATTTGTTTGAATTTAAGGAAAAGGGTGATGACAAAGTAAGAGAGGTTAAGAGAATTTAATTATTTTAAATACAAAATGAAACACATTGCTTTTCAATTCAAAATCGCCCCCCTTAAAAAATGTTTTTGATTTAGAAAAATATTGATTTTTTCGATGATTCTTAACAAGAATGTTAGTTTTTTTTTTAGATAAATATGGGTGTAGGGCAATGATATATACTTAAATACATACATATGTTTGTACATATGTAGGTAGGTAGTTATTTACTTGTAATTTCTGTTTTTTAAATAAAGCTTTAAATCAGTTGGGTATATAAGCCGGTTTCTCTGTTGTTGCTGCTGTTTTTATTTTACTTTTACAGCTTTTTTTTTCATTTGTATTTATTGAAAATTGTTGCTTCTCATGTGAAAATAACAATAACAATACAAACAAAAACAACTCATACACAAACTCTAGCTATATTCTTTAAACAACCATTACACACTCTCTCTCACTCTCACTCAATTATTAAAAAAAAAAAAAAAAACTAAAGAAGAAGAAGAAAAATTGTGTGCGTTTTATTGCAAAATAACTCAGTAATATTTTTTACGCATTTTATTATTTTACTTTTATTTGCCTTTGTACAAAGAGAGAGAGACAGAGTCATCCAAAGAGAGCTCCCTACAAAAGTTCTCTTGTTTACGTATCCCCTTTTTCACATACACACAAATAATCACATGTTTTTGTTTTTGCCATTAACTTTCGCCTACTCTGCTGTTGTTGTTGTTGTTTGTTTTGTTTTGCATGCTCCTGCTTGCTGGCTTGCTTGTTTGTTTGTTTTGTTTGTGTTTACATTTAGAAATAGCGGCAAATTGATACACATTCACAATAATAATTGATGTGTTGTTGAAATTCTTAGTTGATTGGAATTTTGCAAGCAGTCAGTGTCATTTCTCCTCTTTAATGGAATGTTACTTTCAATGAAAACAGAGAAAAAACATAGAAAAGTGCTACAAATTGTAATAATATAGTGATAAAATTGTGAAAAAAGTGTGTTTTTTTTTAAATAAAGTATAATACGCAAACAAGTAAATGTGTGAGTATAGAAAAATTAAACAAAAATAAAACTAAAGTAAAGTAATAGCAAGCGGGTGGGTGTTAATGTTTACTTAAAAAAATATATATATAAAAATTTGTGTGAAAAATAAAAACCGAAAATAAAAAGGGTATGGAGTACGCGAATTATAAAATTCAACTAAATATGGTGAGTACTTTCTAACACTTTCTAACAGCTTGTTAATGGTTGCTCTAGCATCGTCATAAAATTTAATCAATCAATCACAAATGTATAGAAAAATTATCAATTGTTTAATAGAGAAATAAAAAATAAAGGCATGAAATATAATTTTAATAGATTTAAAAAAAAAAAAGTGAAAATATAGCAAACAGTTTTGTGTTTTTAAATAAATAATACAACAGCAAACTTCCCGGCTTAATAAACTACTAGTTATAAGGTTCAAAAGCTTCTATTTGAGAGTAAAAGTAAATATTTATTAACAAAAATTAATCTCCTAATATATCAATATAATTTTAAGTCCCTTTATACAAAATTTTAAAGAAATTCTGATATTCCACACAAGATTTCTATAAAATAAAAGTTTGAAACACAACAACAGGTTTAAAAGATTAATGTTAATTAAGGAGGAATAATAAGAATAATAATTGATTTTTTAATTCAAGCATTTCAGTTAGTATTAGGCGGGAATCGAACCTGCAAATCTTCAATTGAAGGTTCAGCACACTATCGTCTAGTCTATCGGGGCAACCTAAACTTTGAACTAAACTATGAGAACTTTGTGATGTTGTAGTTAAGATGTGTACTTGAATGGCATTCCCATGGGAAATACTACATCAACAAGGAATTATATAGGTCTGTGTCAGGTTCACTGAAGGCCAACCGATTGTTTTGATGGTTTCCAACCAAATTTTTTTCATTCAACTCCATTAAATGCGATCAAATCGATCTTTCTCTTACATAAAAATATCGTATCTGGAATGAATCCAGTCTTGTGATAAATATTGTTGTTTGAATGTTCCATATCATAGCATCCTCGTAGGAACTGCTTCATCCACATGATATTACGTAGAAGTACTGAATGACCGAGTTTTTCGCGTTTAAATTTATTTATTGCAACATTAACATGAATTTATGTTTCTTTTCGAAAGGATCTCCGAGAGGTATTTTAGTAGTTGGTATTGCAAGGAGGTTTGTAGACTGTATTTGAGAATATTTAAGACTGTGTTGGAATATTTTAAATATTTCTTCAGGTATAGTAGTAGATCACATACAGATTGTGTTGTAGGTTGTCAAGCAAATTATTTAAGTATGTCGCAAATAATGTCTGGCTAAAAATTCTATAATCTTGTGTCTGTTTATTGGTGCAACCTAGTCTATCGGGGCACCCTAAACATTGAAATAAACTGTGTTCACTCTTTTGTTGTACATAATTGGTCAATTCACAAGGTCTCTTATCATGCCATATTGTCATAATGTCCCAATATTTCACAATAGTTTCTATTGCTTTTCAAGCAAAAAATGTCCTAAAATAATACTACTTTCTAGTCTATGTTTATAGTGTTATCGTAACGAACAAGCAGAGAACAACGCCGAATGCCTAAGAGTCGGTTAAGCCGAGCCGCCGAGTCGTGATATATTAGGACATTATGACAATATGACTGATAAAAGACCTTGTGAATTGAAATACCTGGCAGTTCATTATTATTTCCCTAAATATTGCTACAAATTAGGATATAGATTTTCCTCTGGAATAGTTTATATTTCACTTCGAGCACATTAATGAAGTATTCGTATTTTCTAAAGACATATTTGTCCCTTTGCTTTATAGAACATTTTGTGAGAAACATTTTTTATTGGATCTTGAAAGAACAGCAATCGAAAACATTCTCATTTTGAGCTAATACACAGAGAAAACAGATTCGTGATAGCAACCGAATTTGTTGCCAATCGAATGATTCTATCTTAGAGACCGAATTTTACAGTTGTGTATACAAATCATTTGAGGGGTTAACAAAACTTTGGTTGTTTCAACCAAAATTCTTCTTTATCAACTGACTTTCTGTTGATAGAACCGAAAACTTCAATGTGTGCAATCGAATCATTCCATTGGCAATAAATTCGGATGCTATTACGAATCTGTTTTCTCTCTGTATCTATGATTAAAATATCATTCATAGGCTGTCGCTAAAATTACAATTAGAAGACCTTTAAAATATAACTGTAACATTTATTTGGCTCTTATTGGAGCACTAATCAAATTCTCTTTATACTGAAAAATACATATGTATGCCATATTAAATAAAGTGAGACTAAGCATTCCTTAACAGTAACTCTAGATGGAAGGCAATCGAAACAGAACTGATCCCGTCATTGGTTCCTCAGGGGGGTAGGATCCAGTCCTAGTTCTAATACTTTATATGAAACGAATATGCTTATTTAACATGGCAGGGGGAAATTGATATCTTTTAGGCACTCTGTGATAGAACATGGACATATTTCAGAAGCAGTTTATCTGTTTTGGATATCAGAAAATTTAATTAAAATTAATTGATTATATTTTTTACCATATTTGTTTAAGATTCATTGATAAATTGTCAACTTTTTTTTTTGCAAAATTAAACAAATGAAGTGAAATAAAAGCTTTTCGCATGCCAAAAGACTAGTTTAAATTAATTGACACCAGATTCACGCAAGATAATCACATGATGATCTTACAATATCAGTTTAGGTATAGTAAGGACTTTTCTACAGCTAGCCATTTTGGAGGACTTTCTGGAAGTGATCGATGATCGTTTAAATTTATCAAGTAACTTTATGATACTTTATCACTTAAAGTCGAAGAAAGTCAAGTGACAAGTTCTCTACTGAACAGATAATTTGACTACTTACTTAAAAGTCTGTTCTATCCCGTAGAGTGATCATGATTAAATGTGGAAAATTAACAATGTACAATGGTGGATGGCACTTTATCATTAAGTTTAGGTATCATTTAGACATATTTTCCACGATTTTAGTAACAATATTTATGTGTACATTTAGTGCTCCACAATCTGGGAGAACCACAAGTTTATCAAGTCTATTGTAGTGTGGTTATACGTTGGGCACAACACTGATAGGCGGAATTTAAATCTTGTCTTCAACAACAGGTTCCATTTGACGCCTATTGCTGTTATTAGGGAGTCCCATGCGATATATTTCAACCACTTAATTTTGCGTTTGTACAATGAAGTTTAAAGCTGGCTTTGTGTTACTATCAAATAAATTAGGAGCATAGGATACAATTGTGTGATGTTGTGGCTTAAATTATCCCTCTGAAAGTAATTCCAAAGTAAATGCTTTGTGAACGTAGTGTTGTTTTATTGACTGGAAATATTCTTATCATTTAGGAGGCCTTCTATTGTTGTTAAGCAATCGTGGTCTATAGAGCTGTATAACAAGTACTCTGAGAACTCTGCAGTCAGATAGTTTTCAGCGACAAATTCTTTGCTACTTCTACTACTGTAACCTAGGTATGAAATGAAATTTAATCGGTTTGCCATAATCAAAGAACTCGCTCGAATAAGCGCATTCGTGATCGCATGAGATATGATTTAAATATCGATATTATAATAAAAAGTACGTAATTTTTTGCTAGATATCGAATGCAGAGACCTCAAATATGAAAATTACCATAAATTTTGCTCGATATCGAATGCTGCAATTGGGCTCCTGCAGTTGTCTGTAAGAAGATCATTAAATACTGAAACGTATGAAATGCGATCTAATTGAATATTCACCTACTTATAATGGTGTCTCCAACTTTGCTATATTGCAGTTTTCATATCTCTTTTAATAGCATTCTCGGTTAATCTGCACAATGTGCAGCAGAATTCTTCTAGTTAATCAAGAAACTGAAGGAATCTCTATGAAGGCCATTTTATAATGCGCTTAAGGAGGTCTTATGGAGAAGATATTAAGGGAAGTGTGTAGGGGAAGAATCCAACTTTGTGATGTGTACTTGAATGGCATTTCCATGGGAAATACTGCATCAGCAAGCTATTATATTGTTACGAATGTGCAATAGCGATTTGAATTTAATGGTCCGCAACGACTGCCTGCAACATTCATCATGTTTATAAACACGTCCATCAGTAGAAGCTTCTACTTATCAAAAATGTTGATAGCATGCGGTTATTAGCATTGTTTGTAGGTATGGCAACACTGCATGTTTAAGCTGTTAACATTAACATCGAAAGCTCTAGAAATCTAACATACTAGTTGACCGTTAAGAACAATCTCGTGTATAAATAGTGGCAGAGCTGGCAGTCGTGAAATGAGTTGATCATTGTCGCTGTTAGAGTTAATATCAACTGTCGTGTACATGTGTGTTTATACATTATAAAGTTTATGTGCATTTCTGCGAATTGATAAACGTGACACTGAGTGACTATTTAATTCTGATGTTGTTGTACATTCTAAATAAATAAAGAGTTGTTACAATTTGAAACTACTGAAACTGATTTTTATTTACAATCAAAAGTATCCTGTTTATTTAAAGGAAATAAACCCCGTTTTTAAAAGGTAAAAACGTAACAATATAGGACTTTGTCAGGGTTACTGAAGGCCAATCGATTGTTTTGATGGTTTTCAACCATATTTTTTTGTACAAACCCCATTAAGTGCGATCAAATCGATCCTTCTCTTACATAAAAATATCGTATCGGGAATGAATCTAGTCTTCTAATAAATATTGTTGTTCGAATGTTCCTTATCATAGCATCCTCGTGGGAACTCCTTTATCCACATGATATTATGTAGGAGTATGTGCGACAAGTAACCACTGAATGACCCAGTTTTTCGCTTTTAAATTTATTTATTGTAACATTAACTTTAATTTTTGTTTCTTTTCGAAAGGATCTCTGAGAGGTGTTGTAGTAGTTGGTATTGTAAGGAGGTTTTTAGACAAAATTTGGCGGTCTTTAAGACTGTGTTGGTTTAAATATGCTTTACATATTTCTTCAGGTATAGTAGTAGATCACAGACAGTTGTGTTGTAGGTTGTCAAGCAAATTATTTAAGTATTTCCCAAATAATATCTGGATAAAAATTTGATAATCTTGTGTCTGCTTTGAAATTTGCACAAAATTGCAGCGCAATGTGCGTTGAAAGTAACATTGCTGCTAAACGCACCATCCAAAATTTTGGTATGGAAATTTTGCAGTAGAAATATGAGCTTAAATGGCCTCTTCTATATGATCAGGATTTACATCATTGATAACTATTTATTGAGTTGAGGTTTTTATATGTGTAGGATAATAGACAGTTTAAGCAGCATAAATATGATTTAGATTTCAATGATATTAAAATTTAGGTGACAATAGAAGCTCAATTATGACTTCAGTTGAAGCTCAACTAAGTCTTCATAAACATCTATGATTGATACTGAAATATTACTATGATTGAAGTTCATGACTAAATGCATGAAGATCGACGATTGAAGCTCAACTAAGACTTCATAAATATCTACGATTGATACTCAAATATTACTATGATTAAGGTTCAAATATGACTACATGAAGATCGACGATTAAAGTTCAATTAACGATGGAAGTTCAGCTAAGACTACATAGGGATATGTGATTGAAGTTCAACTAAGACTACTATTAAAGCGCAACTAAGACTACTCACATATAACTATGATTGAAGTTCAACTAAGACTAGATAATGAACTACTATTAAAGCTAAACTGAGACTACGTAAAGACTCTATGGGAGATTGAAGCTCAACTAAGACTACATAGGAATCTGTCATTGAAGTTCAACTAAGACTACGTAAAGATCTACGATTGAAGTTCAACTAAGACTACTATTAAAGCTCAACTAAGACTACGATTGAAGCTTAGCAAAGACTACATAAATATCTACGATTAATACTCAAATATATCTATGTTTGAAGTTCAACTAAGACTACATAAAGATCTACGATTGAAAATCAACTAAGACTACATAAATATCTACGATTGAAGCTCAAAAATTACTATGATTGAAGTTTAACTAAGATTGGATGAAGATCGACGATTGAAGCTCGACTAAAACTACGTAAAGATCTACGATTAAAGTTCAACTGATACCACTATTGAAGCTCAACTAAGACTACGATTGAAGTTCAACTAAGACTAATATTAACGCGCAACTAAGACTACATAAAGATCTGCGATAGAAGTTTAACAAAGACCACTACTAAAGCTCAGCTGAGACTACGTTAAAATCTACAATTGAAGTTCAACTAAAACTAATATTAAAACTCAAATAAGAGTACGATTGATGCCCAACTAAGACTACATAGGAATCTGTGATTGAAGCTGGACTACGATTGAAGGTCTTCTAAGACTAAAAATACGTCCCATTGAAGCAGAGCTATTATTAGGATTAAAGCTCAACTAAGTTTAAGGTTGTAGTATGACACCGACTGCAACTCAACTAAGACTATATAAAGAACTACGATAAAAGCTCAGATATGACAATAATTATAGTTAAGCAAAGACTACAGACGCAGCTCAACTATACGATTGCAGCTAGACTAAAACTATATAAGGATCCCAGAGAATCTTGTCTCCACTTCCTAATTTGTCAATTGTAAAATCATTGGTATAGAACATCCCAGATAATCTTATTTCCACTTCCTAATTTGTGCGCCTCCTTGGTCATATGTAAAGTCATGCTAAAGAGCCTTAATCAATCCGTGTTTTATTTTTCTCTAACTAGTAAGTATATCAGATTTGAGGCAATTAAGTAATGATGATCATAATAGAGTCATTTGCTACAATTCAAATAGAACAAAGATGGTTTTCTTAAGAAGTGCTTTCCTTAATTAATTCATAGACATTGGGGCATGAGTTGGCCCATTCAGTTAGTCAGTTACTTACCATTATGTATAAATTTTTTCTAGAAATATAAGATGTGTAAAAACACAGATTTATGGAAGATTGTAGAAAGTTATCTGTTTCAAACTTCTTCGCAATGATGACTCTCTGTAAACAGCATCGAAGAAGTAATGCTGAACTCTTTGGTCATCAAGTTTCAAGATTTATGTCAGTCAAGGGCTGTTTTTGTTCTCAGTAAAAAGTCCTACTAAATAATTCATTATTTGTCAAAATATCTGTTTGTGTAACATATCTAGATTAAGCACCCTTAATTGAAATACCTAGCCCACTGAATTATGAAGCTTAAAAACATTTCTCAAGTGTGATAGGCAGAGGTCCAAACTTATTTTTAAGATTTCAAGACCTTCCACCAGCGTACTCCACCTCTCCTTCACACTCTTCTTCCACCTTAAAAAGCTAGAATAAAGCAGGTCTACTACTGACCTATAAAGATGTTGGGTGCCAACTCCTACATTTTCCCTATTACATTTTTCAAAAGTCGAGATTTTAAAATAAAATTTCCAAATTTAGTTTGTAATTTCTAAAATAACTTAAAAATGCGTTTAAATTCGGCTCTATTCCCATTGGACTCATCATATTAAATGCCAATTTACATTTTAAATTAATTGCACAATTATTTCACCTTTAATTTCCATAAAATGTTCACTTCAGTCAATAGCAGCAGCATCCTTTTTCTCAGAACAACAAATGATTTCCTTTTGAGATTGCTTAGATTTTATTATTAATTCAATATGTACAACATTTTATTTTTAAATTAATTTAATTTATTTATTTAATTTTGTTTTCTAAATAACAATTTAATAAAAATGTTAGTAATGCCAACCTTCTTTTTTGTGTTATTTAGTTCTTGCTATTGTTGTTGTTGTTGTTTTATTCCACTTTTTGTTTTTGCATTTTGTGGCAAATTTCCTTTTTCTCTGGCTGTTATTTTTGTTGTTTCATTTATTTGTATTTGTAATGTTTTTCTTTTCAACAGCAGCAACAAAAAAATAAAACATAAAAATAAAACAACAAAAAGAAGGAAAAACAAGCAAATGGAAAATAAAACTAGTGCCATTTCTTTCTAACAACCGCTAAATGTTTAAGGGTACTCTTTTAATTTTATAACAACAACTACAATGACGAAAAGCAGAAGACCGAACACATGCAAAAGGAAGAAGCAAATCAAAAAAGATGAAGAAGAAGCAGAAGCACAGAAACAAAAAACAACAATAATATTAAAAAGTATACTAACATACAATATAAACAACAACGATGACTACTAGTACGATAAACACCAACAACAACAACAACAAAAACAACAGAGAAATTTAACTATAACAGAGATTCATTTTTAGGGGTTCATAACACCACCGACCAACAACAACTAAAATAACACAATTACAACTACAACTACGACTAAGTTAAACAACAACGAACTAAGTACGACGAACAGCAACGACACCGACTGATGATGACGACGACGACTCAATGAAAATTGTACATTTTCTACATACAGACAACAACTCACATGTATGTTCTTATGTATGTGAGACTGGAAATTCTCTTTGGAGCATGTTGTTATTGTTATTGTTTTCTTTCCTTTTTTCTGTTTTGTATATTTTGCTTTATTTTGTTTTTGTTTGCATTTTTAGACTGAAATTCTACAAGTTAGTTTGTTTGTAACATGTTGGCTGTTGTGTGTGTGTGCGTTGTTGTTGCTGTTGTTGTGCATGCCAAGAGAATCAGCGAATATTTTCCAACATTTTCTTTTAGTGCCTGTGTTCTTGTGAGTGTTTATGTTTGATGCATGCTCCAGCAACAGCAAAAACACACTACGGCCTCTCATCATTAGTTAGTTTTTGTATGATTATCAAGTTGTGTAGTGTCTTAGTAAGGGTTTGTTTGATTGTCAGCTGTTTTCTGTGTAGAAGGCAGGGATGAAAAATGGGAATTGTTATCAAACGTATGAAAATGGTACTTTTTTTTGGGAATAAGTGATCGAAATATTTTCATCTTATTTATGTAAATACAAATAAAGTAGCCTTGAAAATTTAATATGTAGTTTGCCACCGGCAAGTTTCAAGTCACGTGTCATATAAAGAAGTACTTTTTTGACCACTGCATTCTCTGATCAAGGGGAAAATGGGAGTACTTTTTCATGAATTAATTAAAAATCTTAATAAAACATTTTCATTTTAAAATTTTAAGCTTTTGGTGAAAAAATTCGTGAATAAAAATTTTTGGGTCAAATCTTGGGTTGAAATTTCTTACTATTTGAGGAAAATTTTTTGTTTTGAAAATAAATTTTACAATAAAAGTTTCAGATAAATTTAACAAAATTATTCGCCAGTAATTAAACAAAACTGCAACGGATATTTTTTTGCTCAAAACAAAATTTTTTGTTCTTAAAATATATTTTCCAATAAAAGTTTAATTTAATTTAAATTTTTTTTCAGTTCGAGTTCAGCTCTAGTTCAGTTCGAGTTCAGCTCTAGTTCAGTTCTAGTTCAGTTCTAGTTCAGTTCTAGTTCAGTTCTAGTTCAGTTCTAGTTCAGTTCTAGTTCAGTTCTAGTTCTGTTCTAGTTCTGTTCTAGTTCTGTTCTAGTTCTGTTCTGTTCTAGTTCTGTTCTAGTTCTGTTCTGTTCTGTTCTGTTCTGTTCTGTTCTAGTTCTGTTCTAGTTCTGTTCTAGTTCTGTTCTAGTTCTGTTCTAGTTCTGTTCTAGTTCTGTTCTAGTTCTGTTCTAGTTCAGATTCTTGTTCTGGTTCTAGTTCAGATTCTTGGTCAGGTTCTAGTTCTGTTCTAGTTCTGTTCTGTTCTAGTTCTAGTTCTGTTCTAGTTCTGTTGTAGTTCTGTTCTAGTTCTGTTCTAGTTCTGTTCTAGTTCTGTTCTAGTTCTGTTCTAGTTCTGTTCTAGTTCTGTTCTAGTTCTGTTCTAGTTCTGTTCTAGTTCTGTTCTAGTTCTGTTCTAGTTCTGTTCTAGTTCTGTTCTAGTTCTGTTCTAGTTCTGTTCTAGTTCTGTTCTAGTTCTGTTCTAGTTCTGTTCTAGTTCTGTTCTAGTTCTGTTCTAGTTCTAGTTCTGTTCTAGTTCTGTTCTAGTTCTGTTCTAGTTCTGTTCTAGTTCTGTTCTAGTTCTAGTTCTGTTCTAGTTCTAGTTCTAGTTCTAGTTCTGTTCTAGTTCTGTTCTAGTTCTGTTCTAGTTCTGTTCTAGTTCTGTTCTAGTTCTGTTCTAGTTCTGTTCTAGTTCTGTTCTAGTTCTGTTCTAGTTCTGTTCTAGTTCTGTTCTAGTTCTGTTCTAGTTCTGTTCTAGTTCTGTTCTAGTTCTGTTCTAGTTCTGTTCTAGTTCTGTTCTAGTTCTGTTCTAGTTCTGTTCTAGTTCTGTTCTAGTTCTGTTCTAGTTCTGTTCTAGTTCTGTTCTAGTTCTGTTCTAGTTCTGTTCTAGTTCTGTTCTAGTTCTGTTCTAGTTCTGTTCTAGTTCTGTTCTAGTTCTGTTCTAGTTCTGTTCTAGTTCTGTTCTAGTTCTGTTCTAGTTCTGTTCTGTTCTGTTCTGTTCTGTTCTAGTTCTGTTCTAGTTCTGTTTTAGTTCTGTTCTAGTTCTGTTCTAGTTCTGTTCTAGTTCTGTTCTAGTTCTGTTCTAGTTCTGTTCTAGTTCAGATTCTTGTTCTGGTTCTAGTTCAGATTCTTGGTCAGGTTCTAGTTCTGTTCTAGTTCTGTTCTGTTCTAGTTCTGTTCTAGTTCTAGTTCTGTTCTAGTTCTGTTGTAGTTCTGTTCTAGTTCTGTTCTAGTTCTGTTCTAGTTCTGTTCTAGTTCTGTTCTAGTTCTGTTCTAGTTCTGTTCTAGTTCTGTTCTAGTTCTGTTCTAGTTCTGTTCTAGTTCTGTTCTAGTTCTGTTCTAGTTCTGTTCTAGTTCTGTTCTAGTTCTGTTCTAGTTCTGTTCTAGTTCTGTTCTAGTTCTGTTCTAGTTCTGTTCTAGTTCTGTTCTAGTTCTGTTCTAGTTCTGTTCTAGTTCTGTTCTAGTTCTGTTCTAGTTCTGTTCTAGTTCTGTTCTAGTTCTGTTCTAGTTCTGTTCTAGTTCTAGTTCTGTTCTAGTTCTGTTCTAGTTCTGTTCTAGTTCTGTTCTAGTTCTAGTTCTGTTCTAGTTCTGTTCTAGTTCTGTTCTAGTTCTGTTCTAGTTCTGTTCTAGTTCTGTTCTAGTTCTGTTCTAGTTCTGTTCTAGTTCTGTTCTAGTTCTGTTCTAGTTCTGTTCTAGTTCTGTTCTAGTTCTGTTCTAGTTCTGTTCTAGTTCTGTTCTAGTTCTGTTCTAGTTCTGTTCTAGTTCTGTTCTAGTTCTGTTCTAGTTCTGTTCTAGTTCTGTTCTAGTTCTGTTCTAGTTCTGTTCTAGTTCTGTTCTAGTTCTGTTCTAGTTCTGTTCTAGTTCTGTTCTAGTTCTGTTCTAGTTCTGTTCTAGTTCTGTTCTAGTTCTGTTCTAGTTCTGTTCTAGTTCTGTTCTAGTTCTGTTCTAGTTCTGTTCTAGTTCTGTTCTAGTTCTGTTCTAGTTCTGTTCTAGTTCTGTTCTAGTTCTGTTCTAGTTCTGTTCTAGTTCTGTTCTAGTTCTGTTCTAGTTCTGTTCTAGTTCTGTTCTAGTTCTGTTCTAGTTCTGTTCTAGTTCTGTTCTAGTTCTGTTCTAGTTCTGTTCTAGTTCTGTTCTAGTTCTGTTCTAGTTCTGTTCTAGTTCTGTTCTAGTTCTGTTCTAGTTCTGTTCTAGTTCTGTTCTAGTTCTGTTCTAGTTCTGTTCTAGTTCTGTTCTAGTTCTGTTCTAGTTCTGTTCTAGTTCTGTTCTAGTTCTGTTCTAGTTCTGTTCTAGTTCTGTTCTAGTTCTGTTCTAGTTCTGTTCTAGTTCTGTTCTAGTTCTGTTCTAGTTCTGTTCTAGTTCTGTTCTAGTTCTGTTCTAGTTCTGTTCTAGTTCTGTTCTAGTTCTGTTCTAGTTCTGTTCTAGTTCTGTTCTAGTTCTGTTCTAGTTCTGTTCTAGTTCTGTTCTAGTTCTGTTCTAGTTCTGTTCTAGTTCTGTTCTAGTTCTGTTCTAGTTCTGTTCTAGTTCTGTTCTAGTTCTGTTCTAGTTCTGTTCTAGTTCTGTTCTAGTTCTGTTCTAGTTCTGTTCTAGTTCTGTTCTAGTTCTGTTCTAGTTCTGTTCTAGTTCTGTTCTAGTTCTGTTCTAGTTCTGTTCTAGTTCTGTTCTAGTTCTGTTCTAGTTCTGTTCTAGTTCTGTTCTAGTTCTGTTCTAGTTCTGTTCTAGTTCTGTTCTAGTTCTGTTCTAGTTCTGTTCTAGTTCTGTTCTAGTTCTGTTCTAGTTCTGTTCTAGTTCTGTTCTAGTTCTGTTCTAGTTCTGTTCTAGTTCTGTTCTAGTTCTGTTCTAGTTCTGTTCTAGTTCTGTTCTAGTTCTGTTCTAGTTCTGTTCTAGTTCTGTTCTAGTTCTGTTCTAGTTCTGTTCTAGTTCAGATTCTTGATCAGGTTCTAGTTCAGTTCTTGTTCAGATTCTTGGTCAGGTTCTAGTTCAGGTTCTAGTTTTAATTTCCGAGTCGAGGTTATCTGTTTTGACACTGCGACTTTAGTTGACAGTCTTGTCTTAATGACTGATTTTGACAATTTGGACTTTGAGTTTTTGATTGTCTTTTTGGATACTGCTTCTTGTGTTGACTTGGTTGATGGTTTTAAATATAAATAAATATCTTATCAGTTTTGCTGTGATTTATTTTTTAAAATAAAGTACTTTTTTTGATTACGAGTACTATTTACATCCTTCAACCCCTTTATATACATGATGATTATCATGATGTAAGTGATGTTGTAAACATTAAGGGTTTGTTTGACTGCCAAATATTGTAAACTAAAGCCTAACAAAATTACATACACCTTACAATGTTGCAACATGTAGGCAACGTGTTTGATAGGATTTTCTTTTTTGTTTCAATTCGTATGAAATAGGGAAACCAACGAACATTTTGCTATTACTGTAACAACTCGTTATTATCAATTCGTTCGTAGAAATATTTTGCGAAAAATATTCGTTCGTTTTTCAGTATTTTCTCTCTCGATGTTTTGTTTGTATTAAAGAACAGTTTTAGTCTGTTTGTTGTTATTGTGTTGGTTGGTGTAACTAACGAACGTTATTTTGTTCGTTCGCTCGTTCGGTCGCTGGCTGGCTCGTTTGTTTGATTTGATTTTGGTTGGATTTTCTGTGTTGGGTTGTGTTTGGCTTTAGCTGTATATGACTGGCTGGCTGGTTGGCTGCTGCTGCTGCTGCTGCTTCTGGCTGTCTGTATAACAACAACTGGACGACTGACTGGCTTTTTAGTGTTTTTCTTGTTAGAGTTTGCCGTCCTTTTTCAGTATGAAATTGAGTTTTGTGTAGTTAAGTCAGCAAAAGTTTCCGTATTATAATTATAAATTCTCTAAAAAAAAATATTTTAACAAACGTGTGAGAACAAAAAATATAAAAATAAAAAACAACATCAAAAGTTTTCAAATCTTTAAAAAACAAAATTATTGTATTAAAGTTAATGAAACCAAAATAATATTATTAATAATAAAATATTGTTTAATAAATTCAAAAAAAAATATAAAGCAAATTGTAATAATAACAAAAATAAAAAAAGTTTATTGCAAAAAATCAAACTATACATATAAAATATAAAATAAATTTTTAACCAATAAGCTACAAATAAAGTGTAAAACTATTTATTAATATTAAAAGAAAAATTACAAATTATTATTAAAGTTAAACTTAATTAATCCAAAATTAAAAACCTCAACAAAAACAACCATCAAACAAACAACCTTTCAAACAAATAACGGTATTTACAGCAAACCATTCCCAATCAAACATAATTTTTGAAATATTTCTCATTTATTTGGTTCAAAAAAACAAAATCTATTTTTATAGAATTTGTATTTTATGATTTTCTTATTTAAAATAGTTGTTGCTATTGTTTTAATTATAAACAAATCAATTGAAAATATTAGTATTAACAACAACAATAAACAGTTTTTCTGTATTTTTTTTTGCTTCAATATAAACAACCATATTTCGTTTTTCACTTCAAGTGTTTTCAATTTTATTTGAATTGAAATTCTTGTGTTATTTTTTTACTAAATATATACAGAGAGTAGACTTTAATAATTGTGGGTGTGTATGTGTGTGTGTGCAAAGATTTGAATTTGAAATCTTTAAATTTTGTAAGTGTGAGTGCCAGAGTTTATTTTAACGAGTCTGTGTGTCTGTGTGTGTTTATAATACAATTTGTGTTAAATTTTCAATTGTTTATTTAAAAAAAGCATGCTTTACTTTCAAAATTTATAAAAAACACATTGGAAATTTTATTTTAATGAGTTTTTTTTTTAATATTGTTTGTATTTGTTTACTTTAAGTTTCTTATATCTTTTTCTGTTTGCTTATTTTTCTTCAAACAGTAGTGAAATTTGTATAATTTTGTTAATGGATTGAAGGTAAATGTTTAAATGAATAAGAATTAATTGAAAATGGAGAATTTGGAATTAAGAAAATTAGAAGAATAAAGTGTTTAAAATATTATAACCTACATTTGGTTGTTGTAAAGCAACGTGTTTATCTCATCAGAAAAGGTAACATATGTTAAGGCTTTTAAGCTATTTTCATACAAAATATTTTAAATTAGAAAGAGTCACTTCGAGTTTAGTTAGAAATAAAGGAATTTAGATTAAAAGTAAAAAAATTATTAAAAAAAAGGAAAATTAAAAAAAAATCAGATTTTTTCGGAATTTTAAAATTTCATTAGTAAATCTTAAAGGGATTTAGTAAATTATGGAATTAAAATACAAGAAACTAAGCAGATGTTTTCTTTAGGGGATATATGTCTTTGACCAATTTTTATAGATTCTTTGCTTCTACTTTTATTCAGCTAATACGGCCTATAGTTACCAATGTAATTAAAAAGCAAATTACATTACAATTTTTCTAACATTTCGACAGTTTTTCATTTTCAAGGAAATCGTCTATTTAATTAACTTCATTTTAGAAATTTTAGTTATTCGAATTTTTAAGCATTTAAAAAACATGTTGTCTACTTTTAGGCTCTTTAGTAAAAATGGATTGAAACATAGAAATCTTAAGAAGTTCTTGAGAATTTTTATAAAAAAATGTTGTCTACTTTTAGGCTATTTAGTACAGAGTGCTTGAAGCCAAGAAATCTTAAAGAGTTCATGAGAAAAAGTAGTTTAATTTAAAAAAGTATATAAGAAATCATGCTCAATCTTGTAATTAAGATTTTAAAGCAAAAATTTTTTCTGGTCTTGGTTTTTTGGTAACAAAAGCCTGAATATAAGAAATCCTAAATTATTTAGAAGAATAAGATTTAAAGATTTAAAAGACATTTAAGAAAGGTTTAATCAATTTTATAAAAAATGTAGTCATCTTTAAGGCTCTTTAGTAAAACGTGATTGCTGCTAAGAAATCTTAAAAATTTCGTGTGCATTTTTGTAAAAAAAATGTTGCCTACTTTTAGGCTATTTAGTAAAGTGTTTGAAGCTAAGAAATCTTTAAAAATTCAAGAGAAAAATTAGTTTAATTTAAAAAAACTTAGTACTTAGAAAATTATGGAAAATATACATAGAAGAAAACAAGAAAGAAGTAAAAAACCATTAGAGACAGTTAGAGACAATATGAGATATGTTTTAAAAATGTTTAAGCATTTTGATAAAAATTGTAATCTTCTTTTAGGCTCTTTAGTAAAAAGATATTGAAGCTAAGAAACCTTAAATAGAAATTCATGGAAAAAAGTAGTTTACATTTAATAGTCATAAAAGGCTTGAAAAAATTATTCCAAAAATATAAGAAAGTAAACAAAAAAGGTTCTGAAAATGTTAATTAATGGAAATACGAAGAAAATGTAGACTAATATTAGGCTCTAAAGTTAAAAAATTTAGCATTAGTGAAATCCCAAATAGTTCAAGAGCTAAATATTTAAATTTTCAAAAAAGTTAAAGGTTCCAACATAAAACCAATTAAAAAAGGCTTTTAAGTTTATTAAAATTAAAATTTGTTAATTTTTTTTTTTTTTTTTAAATATAGTCTTATTTTAGGCTCTTTAGTAGAGAGTGATTGATCTTAGGAATTCTTATATAAATCTTTAGTAGCAGTTGTTTAGTTTTAGAAAATTATGCTAATACAAAACTGTAAAAAAATTAAATATCAGAATATTAAGAATAAGAAATTTTAATAATTTAATTTTAAATATTGTATACTTTTAGGCTATTAAGTAAAGCAAGTTTGAATTTAGGTATCTTTTAAAAGTTTATGAGTAAACACTTTTTTAATTGAAACAAAATTAAAGGGTTATACTTGAAATATAAGAAAGTAAAAAAAAGTCGTTCTAAAACTGTAAATTACTAGAATTTTAAAGCATTTTCATTAAAAAAAATGTGGTATAGTTTTAGGATATTTTGTTGATATGTTTATATTTAAAAATCTTTAATAGTTCAATGATAGTTCTTTAATATTATTTTAAAATTATACTTCAAAAAAAGAACAAATAAAATTTATAAATCTTAATTATTGATACAAATTTGTGAATTAATGACAATTTTGAAATTTTTGAAGGTCTTAAAATGAGAACGAATATTTTTAAATTTTACGAGAATGTTTGTTGTTTGTCTTTGTCTTTTTCGAGAATTAAAAAAGAATGAAATTTACTCATTTAAATTTCGGAAATTTCGACTGTATTCTGAAAAATGTAAAAGTGGTCATGAAATTCTAAAATTTATATCAATTGTTAATAATTAGAAATTGTTCGGTTTATTATTTATTAATGTTACCTCATGAGAAATTTACGAACATTTCATTTTCAAATGCCAAACTATTACTTTTTTAATATTATATATTCATAAATACTAGATATACTTGTTGAAATGCCTATAAACGAAATTAATTTACTTTTAAAGTGTTCATTAACTTTTCTAAATGTGCATAATATCTACAAGTTTTCATTAAAACATTTTTTAATTTAAGTCACATATCAAAAAATATTTCAAAAATCATGATTTAAAAAAATTCGAAAATATTTTTTTTAATATTATTTTGAAAATACTCAAAATTTATTTCGAAATATTTCACGATTTCCGTAAATTTTTTTTTTTTTTCATAAGATTTAAAATTTTCATAAAATTCATAAATTTCAAAATGTTCCTAAAATTTCACAATTTTCATTAAATTTCCAAAATTAAGAAAATTTCCAATAAAATTCATAAATTTCACAATGTTCCTAAAATTTCACAATTTTCATCAAATTCCAAAATTTTCATTAAATTTTCAATATTAATAAAATTTCCAATTTGCATCAAATTTATTCATTATTCATTAAATTTCAAAATATTCGATAAATATTCAAATTTAAAAAAAAAAAAATTCAAGATTCTTCTCAGCATTTTAAAAAAATTTGTTCACTTTTCCAAAAAAAATTGTATAAAATTTAAAATTTTCTTCAAACTTCTAAATTTGCATTTACATTTCAAAACTTAAACAAAAACTACAAATGTTATTCACATTTAAAATCTTCATTCGCTTTTAAAAATTCTTTAATTCACTTTCAGAATTGTCATAAAATTTTAACATTTTCTTCGTATTACAAAAAAAATTATTTATTTTTAGTATTTTGAAAGTATATAAAAAACTTCCAAACACAATTTTCGGGAAATTATAACAAAAACTTTTTAGATATTTCTAAATCTTAATAAATTTTTAAATTATACAACAGAATTTCTATGGAAATTTAGTTTAATAAAGCTTTTATAAATTTAAAAAATTGATTATGAATATTAGGGGTAAATATATTTATTTCAATGTGAAATAATCAAAATACTTAAACTAGTTAGTATAAAAAATTAGTTTTGAAAAAATTCGCACAAATAATTAGTATTTGTGCGAATTTTGTTTGAATATTTGAAAATATCTTTTGATTTGAAATCTAGGTCGAGCAAAAAATGAGTCCAAATAAAAAATATTAAATTTTGAAAATAGTTGCGAATGATCTGCTAAAATTAACAGTTTTGAGACTTAAAATCTCAATTTGAAAACTTTTTTTACTTTTAGTAGAAACATTTCTAAAATTTTAATATTTTTTTTCACTTAAGTATAACTACATTTTTGTTTACAAAATATTTACAAAATCATATTTAAACATATCGCACTGGTTCTTCTAAAGACAGTCAACTCAAAATTGTTTAATTTTCACTTTTTGCAAGAAATCGATGTTAAGTGGTCATATCTACCCATTGTAAAAATGTTACATCATTTTGTCTACTCTTTCGCCAAAAAATACAGTTGTATCCGTCTTCAACATTCATTGTAATTTATTAAAAAAAAACAGTTTTTTGGATCTACTGAAAATTTTTAAATTTTGCGTTGACTCTCTTTAGAGGAATCAGTGGGATATATTACCAGAATGATTAAGAAAATCGAAAATAATTCTAAAAGTGTTTAACAGCTCGTTATTTTAGGTCATAAGAAAATTCAGTTGTAAAAATATTTTGTTTAACATTTTTTCGACTCACTTTTTTTTTGACATAGAGCAATTAACTGACAAAGGGTCTTTTTTAAACAAATTATTTTGTTTAAGTTTTCTTTCCACGTAAGGCTCATTTCAAAATATATTTTGAAAAAGATGACAGAATAACCGCTAGCATTTTAAAATGCTTATTTTCCAGAAAATATTTTTTAAAATTCAAAATTTTTATGAACTTTAAATTGTCAAAAGCCCTTTTTTTAATAGAAATCCAAAAGAAATAAAAAAAAAAATGTTTTGTTAGTTTTAATTTATAATTAATACTAGCTTGACCCGGTGCGCTTCGCTACCCCTGTCGATGTAAAAATCGGTTCAGCCGTTTATTAATTATTGTTTAAAAACTAAAGGTACCAATTTTACCCGTTTTTCCCCCTTTTTATCCCTTTCTGGTCCAAGTATTGAAAAAATTTATAGCCTATTGACGCTTCCAAGTAAGGATCTATCTACGTTCCAAATTTCAATAAAATCGGTTGAGCCGTTTAGGCGTGATGCTCAAACAAACAAACAAACAAACAAACAAATAAATAAACAAACAAACTTACAAAGGCATTTATATATTTATATAGATTGATAACAAATACGATTTAAAGCATTATCTAAAAGTATTGCCTACTTTAAGGCTATTAAGCAAAAATTTATGTATGCTTGAAAAACAAGTTTTTCTACCATTCACCATGAGTGACAAGTTTCTCGATCTATTTGTAATTCTCATATTTTTTTTTTGCGAATTTATATATATACATGCTTTCGATCGTTATAGGTAGAGTAGTCTATAAACATATGCTAGACCTGTATGTTGAAATCAACTTTCCGCAGCCACCAAATATCTTACATACATGATTGATATATCAATATATCCGCTATAGATTATTATATGGCTGAGATATAAGCAAAAAACCCTTAATACCTAGGGTTTTCATATATTTTTCACTCAAATTTTTTTTCCAAAAAAAATTTTTTTTTTCTAAATTTAAAAAAAAAAAAAATGTTATCCAGATTTTTTTTAACAAACATTTTTTTTAAGTATTCTTTGGTTTTACTTGTTTTTTACTATTTGATTTTTTTTTTTTTTTTTCACCAACATTTTTTTTAAATCATTTTTTTTTTTTTTTTTTTTGGTTGATTGATTTTTACTTGATTTTCATTACTTATTTAAAAAATATCTAACAAAAACAGTTCTACAAACATAAAATTAGAAATTTTGGAAAACCTAAAGAACATAGAAACTGGCCGATCATTTTTAACGTAAGAAAAGTGAGTCAAAAAAATTCTATGAAAAAATCATAAGAAATTTAATTTTTTGACAAACTAAATTTTAAAGGTTTTTTGTTTTATCCTGTTAAATATTCTTAGCATTAAAAATTTTAAGCTTATTAACAAACTAAGAACTAAATTTGTAATGATAGAAATATTTAGCGAGATATAATGATTGACTTACTTTACTTTTAATAAAAAAGAACTTTTGAGCTTGTCTCACATTTAGCTTAACAACTTTTTTTCCACTACACCGTTTTGGATTATTTTCAATAGCAAAATACCTAGGATTATGGTTATTATTCGATATCAAACTTATTTAATTTGGTTTGATATTTTAAGCGTGAGCTTGTTTTACACACACAAATCAAAGCATAAAGCTGAAATGACTTTGGAATTAAGGATAAGGATTTTAAAACAGTGATAGTTTCTTATAAACTGTTACCATATAAATTAACTATGTTTCAGTTTTACCAATGTAAAGATTATGTCCATTTAAATAGCCAAAATTGGAGAACAATTTTGAAGAAATATGTGTTTTGTTTGAAAGAAAATTTTCTGCTCGAAATTAACCTATTGTCAAGTATGAACTGATCCTCACAACAGTTGGCAGAAATCTTTAGGTTCATTTAAAACTTGTTTGTGTCACATTTTATCACGATTTGAATTATTATAAGACAATAATAAATGTTCAAGTCATTTTATGGGGGGTCTTGTATGGGGACTAGGAATAAATGTTGTACGATTTTCGTCATATACTTTTCAGTATAATTTTAGAGTACCTAGATCTATTCGGTGCAAAATTTGATTAGGATAGCTGCATAAGCAACATATTTATGGCTGCTCAAACAGTATTCCGTGGTGACATTCGTAAGGGGACTATGTGAAATCATGAACAGAGAGAATTTGTAGAAAATGTCAGCCAGCTAGCTTCTTTGTAGGGGCCTTATCGTGTTTTTTAACAGACAGATAGACCGACGGACAGACAGACGGACGGACGGACATAGTTAGATCATCTTAAAATCTTATGAGGACCCAGAATATCTTATATATATATATAGGCCACAGGTTTTTTTGTGGTACACTTTTTAGTATGTTATTGTCCTCTAATATTGATGAAGCATATATGGTTTGAAAGGTTCTTTTCTCTAGATATGCAGAATATAAAAAATTGTTTCATCAAGTGGTTGGATTTCGATCCTAGTATATATTAATGTGGCTCTGCGACAAATATTGTGATGTGTTATAAACGGAATGACAAAATCAATATTTGTCGCAGATTTTTTGAAGGTGGATATACAAATTTAAGCAGTTCTGGTACTTTTTTTTATAGCTCAGCCAGTTATAGACCAATTCTAAAGATTTTTGATAATAAAGTTCGCAAAATCGCAAATTATATTTCAACAAACATCAGGACAGTATATCGTATTATCGACTTTTAAGCAACCACGAAATTTACATATTTTCTGTATAAGATGGCAAATGAATATTGTAGAAATTTTCTTTAATAAATGAAACAATTTCTAAGTATTAAAAGGCCTTAACTAAAAAAAGAAATCATGAAATAAACCATTGAAAAAGAAAACATTAAGCAAACATTTTATTTTCAAAACACTTTTCTCGATAATTCCACAAAAATCCATTAAATTTCTTTATTTACATTTCATTTATCTTAAATACATTTGCTGTGTGCTCTCCTTATCCAATACCAAACACTTTTAATTTTTAGTATTATTTAGCACTACATTTATTTAAACAATTTATTTTTTCTATTTTAATATTTATTTTTGTTGCTATAGTTTAAATCAATCATTAAACTACAATTTAAACCAAAATCCAAAAAAATGAAAAAATTATTCATAATAAAACGCCTATAATTTTTGTTCTTCTCTCTTTTCATCTGCTTGTATTTTTCAAAGTGTAAATCGACATCAAAAGCTGCAGGCAACCAAAAATTAACGTAAAACCAAAAACAAAAGAACAACAATACACAAATATTTAATGAAAAATAAACAGAAAAACCCAAACTAATACACCGTGAAAAAAAAAAAATAAAATTAAAACTAAAAATCAAAACTACAAACCAACATCAAAAAAATAACTCAGAATTTTTTTAGAAAATTTTTAACTAAAATTTAAATGAATTAAAACATTTTGTGAAACTTTCTAAAGTGTAAGTGTTTTAAAGTTAAAATTTAAACAACCGGCAAAACAAAAAAAAGAAAAAAGTGTATTAAGAAAAATCCTCTTTGAAAAATTAAATAAAAGAAAAACCATCGAAAATAATTTAAAACAGCCAAAAAGTAAAAAGAAAGAAAAAAAGTAATTGTTTATTTTGGCAAACGTTTTACCAACAAATCATTCCATATGGTTCATATTATTGAATTGGTCGGTCAGCCGAAGGTTGAGTTTGCTCAACAAGTTACTGTGAGTATAAATTTTCATACATACAAAATAAAGCAAAAAAAAAAAGAACACAAACGTATTATTAGCAGACTTTGCCATAAAATATCCAGAAAAAAAAATGAAAATGAAAATATAATACACATTATACATAACAAGAAAAAAAGAAAATATTAAAACTGGAAAAAAACACACATATACTTTCCCAAATTGAGCAAAAACTCTGTAATAAATCTTGTGTTTGTAGTCACGTAATGACAACATAATATGTGACTTTTTGTCTCCCTATAAGCTAACACACACAAACATATTTAAACCTCTCCCCCCCCCCCCCAAAATAAAAAAATAACAAAAAAAAAATTGTAAAGATATAGTTATAAACAAAACTATACTATAACAACAATATCTATATTAACATCATCATCAGTGTTGGGAGTTTGGGGGTTTGTTTATTACAATTTTATGAGTTTGTCTACCGGGTATTTTGCTATCTCTGATATCTTCATTTAACTTCTTTATATATGTATGTACGTATATGTAAGTGTTTTTGCCATTTTCCTTAACCAAGGTTATTGGATTTGGTTTTTGTATTTTGTGGTTAAGGTTGATAATTAATCATTTCATTATGTTTGTTTGACAAAAACAAATTTTTGCCAAAAAAAAAAAACATGAATAAATTTAGTAATCCCAGCAAAATAGAAATTAAGTTATTAAAGCATAGTTACAGGGGCTAAAAAGTTACAGAAATTTAAAGTCTAAATAAAGGCAGTTTCAGACGGGAAGATAGGAGTAAAAAAATAAGGAAATTAATGTAATTTAAATGATATTTTTAAGATGTTGGAAAGGTTTTTAAAATATAGGAAAAAAACTGTAAATTTATGACGAAACAGTTTGGGAAATTTCTAGAATAGGAGCAAGACCTTAAGCTCAGTGATAATCAATTACAAAGACTACTCAGAGAGACCTTTGGAATTTGTCCATTTATCCATCTTTGTGTGGCAATCACATGCCAGGCCAAAGTTTAGCACAGTTATAAATAAATTTTTTAAAAAATGTTTGTTATTCTGCTAAGTACATTGGTATAAAAAATCAGTAAAATTTAAGCAATAGAAAAAAAGTTCTGAACCAATATATAAGACAACTTGCAATCAAGTTTACGTCCATTGACCACCAAGTAATCATGTTTTATAAAGAGTCTTTTATGAAGCGCATCCTATCTTTAAATTTAACTAAAACAACCATCTTGCTGTTATGTAATCACTATGGATGTGACATTGATCACTACAGAAATAATAAAATTTCTAGATTTCTATCTCTAAATTTAACTAAAACAAAGTATGTGTGAGATTTCATCGATATTTTGTATTCGTTTGAAAGGCTTATCGATGTCATTATGTATGAAATACAACATTGTGCAAATGTCCGCCGCGGAGCTCATTTGAAATGTCCAATTTTTCATGACTCTGGCGCATAAATCAGACATAACTTGAGGACCGCTTAAGGTGTGTGGCTTATACGCATAGATCTGTGATTTAAGAAAATCCCACAAGAAAAAGTCTAACACGGTTAAATCTAAAGATCTCGGTGGCCTGTTGACAACACCTCCACGTGAGATAACCATAACTTCAAATCACTCGTGCAGAATTTCCTGTGTGACATGAGCTGTGTGGCACGTAGCGCCGTTCTGTTGAAATCACATATCGTTGGTGTCCATATCATCCAATTCAGGCTAAAAGAATTTGGTAATTATGGATGATATGGGTGGCCAGTTCACAACACCTCCACGTGAGCTGACCATGCCCTCAAATTACTCGTGCAAAGTATCCAATAAGGCAAGAGCAGTATGGCACGTAGCGCCATTCTGTTAAAATCAATTCAGGCAAAAAAAAAAAAGTTGATATTCACCGACCTATATCGCTCTCCGTTGGCGGTGTAGCCAGAAATCCACACCAAACAGTGACATTTTCGGGATGCGTAGGAAGCTGTTAGATCTCATGTAAATTCCACAATTTCGTTTGTTAATGTACCCATTCTTCCAGAAATAGTCCTCACCCTATAATAGGCGAACGTTGCCCGAGCAGAACAACCATACTCTGCATTATATTTAATCATTAAATACCCGAGACTTGTAAAAGTAGACAATTCACTTAACTAGTCGTAATCTGGCATAATATTTTCACAATTTACAATCTATACAAGAATTTTAAACACATTTTTAACTTGTCTTGAGATAAAAATAATATATCGTTGGGTGTATGACTTAAAAATGCGAGATTATTTCAAATTTTTAGTTTTTATTTAGAAACATTTGTACAATATAAATTTATTCAAAGTATTAGCCATTGTTAGCTATGACCTTTTTTCCATCTTTCTGGCAACATATGGATTCTGAGCCAAAATAACTGCTCATCTTTTGAGACCAAGAACGAATCGGACACTCTATTCCGAAAAGAAGCGTATCCCAGAGAGAGCGTTCTGCACCCATCGAAACAAAGAGTAGTCAGACAGGGCACGGTATGGACTATAAGGCGGGTGAGGCAAAACTTCCCAACCACTTCTTTCTTAATAGTTCTTAACAGGTATTGCAACAGTTGGTCGTTCCAAAGTGAAGCGTATCCCAGAGAGAGAGAGCTATCTGTATCGACCGAAACAAATAGTAGTCGAACGGGGCACGAACTACAAAGCTTGCGAGGCATAACTAGCCAACCACTTCATTCTAAATACTTTTAAAGAGGTATTCCAACATGTCGCCAAGTTTTGTCATAATGGAATATTACAGTTTCATGTCTGGCCACATGTTCCAGGCGTTTTTCGCTCATTGCTTGCTTCACATGAATCAGTTGAATTCTGTACAGGTTGCCTGTGATGGGCTAGTCAGATTTCAGCAGCTCATAATAGTTAGGACACTTTACCGCCATGAATATTTGGCTTTGGTGTCGATTCGGCTAGTTGGCCAGACTTCATATACGATCTCTTACGCTACGGGTTATTGCAATGGATCTATTTTTCAAAGAAATTAATGATTCGGTATAAAACTGATTTTCTTTTATAGCGTTCAAGCATCATTTCGTAGATGCAAAGCCGTCTTTCAAGGTCTCTCGGCTTCAATTCGTATGATACCCAATTTCGCTACTTTTGGATGAATTCAGTTGCTTCCAAACCTTTTGAAATTGCTGATTGAGCAGCTCCTAAAGATCTTTCAAGGTCTTGTTCAGTTTTACCGCAATCTTTATGGAGTTATGTCTCCAATTCTTGGCCTTCAAACTGTTTTGGCTGATCAGAGCAATCTTTGTCTTTCGTGACAAAATCACTAATTCTGAACGGAACAAATCATCTGTCAGACATTAAAACCGATGGAACGCATTCACCATGGGCTTTGGTGAGCAATCGGTGTTCTTTAGCGACACTTCTTTTCAAATTAGAAAACTAAAGCAAAACTTCCCCCATATGAGGCTTTTCTGGCACAAAATTCGACATTTTCGAAGCATAACTAAACTTGGTTGTTTAGACTATAATGGTCAATAACTAAGTGAGAATATATGATAAATATGTTATATGTTATGTTATTAAAAACAAAATCTGCTTTCAAAGGATACACCTTCTATTGTACGTCCCGCATTTTTAAGCCATACACCAATAAAAAACAGGGCACTTATTTAATTTTGTAGTATCCAGAAATTAGTAAATTTACTATCTTCTGTCCAAGCCATGTTTAAGTGTGACAGCCCTTTCAAATTCTGGATCAGTTTCCTCTCAGCAAGGGTTAAATAAAGTCGAGACTTATAAAAACAATATTATGTTTTTATTTCACATCCAAAAGACAACTTTTCCAAAATGATTTAGTTTCATACTTCAAAAGAAGCCTTATTTTAGTAATTGTAAAATTCTACTTCCTAGTGAAAAATAATTTATAAAAAAGTCGTTATAAACATTTAGTGAAACATGTATGAATAAACCCACCATAGTTTCTTTGAATTTTTGTGATTTCTTACAAGAGTTTTTAGCGATAACTTATTTCACTTATTTTAAGCACTTTTACTCCTCTAAATTAAATTTTATATTATATATTTTAATCATGTTATTTTCTTGGATTATATTTACATCTGACACAAAAGGGTTTATTATATATTTATTTAGAATAAAGCTTCTCGAGAATCCATTTAAGCATTTTCTTGCAATATTTAGCTAATATTTATTCATTAACTTTCAATTTTAGGAAAAACTCATTTTAAAATATTTTTTGTTTTTTATTTTTTAAAAATTTACTTTTTTTCTTTCAAATTATAGTAATAATCCATAAGATGATTAATCAAAAAGAAAATTAAAAAAATATTATTTAGTTTTCATGATATCGATTTTAAAATTTTTGAAATACCTAAATTGGTGGGGAAGTTGTAATTTTTTAAAAAAAATTATTATATACAAAAAATTACTTTTTTGTCTTTCAATTTATAGCTGTAATCCATAAGATTCAGATTCAAAAAGAAAATTTTAAATATCTTATGCAAATTTCATTATATGGATTTTTTAATTTTAAAAAGCAAAATTGGAGGGGAAGCTGAAATTTCAAAAAATTTTAAATTGTTAGAATCTTATTTCTTTTGCAATCTAATTGGAGAATTAATCCATAATATGTAAAATCAAAAAGAATATTTGCATATTTAAACATGAAAAAGCTTATTTGAATTAAAAAAAAAATATTTTTGGGAGGAAACATATAAATTTCCTACAAAATTTTTCTAGATTCTGCTCTAGAATTAAAACATATTTAAACTAAATGACCTGATTGTTCAAGTATAAGGAGCGTGCTTTGTTATTTTTTACATTTTCAATTAAAAATATTTGCGAAATTAAGAGATTAAAAAGCAATTATTTTTTATTTATTTTCCAATGAATTTATATTAATTAACTTATTTGCCGAACAGAGTAACGAAGATCTTAAGTCCGTAGTAGAGAAACATACTAGAGTCTCTGGTGAGAATCGAAACCATAACCACCGGACATATAGACTAGCCTGCCGAGGCATAAAAAGAATATTTAACTTAAAAAACTTATTTTGCATTTTATAAACACCTTTTGGGTGAACATATTTATGAAATTGAATACTTAAATCGTAATGTAGTTAGTCCACTTTAAAATCCTTCATTTAGTATTTTTGTTAGAACCTTAAGTTCCTTGGAAATTTCCATCAACTTTTTTCCAATATTTATTTTCAATCGATTTTTCTGTTACACCTACATGTTGACCATTTTTGCTAAACTTTTTGTTGTTTATTTTCCTTTTAAGGTATTAACAAAGAATTTTAAAGCCTATTTTAGTTGCTTAAAAAGCATTTCAGTGTATTTAAAAAAAAAAAAAACTGTATTTTTTACACTCTTCTAGGTTTTCTCTTATTGTTAACTAGACATGACAGTAAAAACAAAATAACAGAAAAAAGTTAAACCAAAACAGAGCCTACAAATGTTTTTAGACAAGTTTTTTTTTATGCCACTTCGATTTTTTGCTTGTATGTTTTTTTTTTTTTTTTTTTGTTGTTGTCATATTGTGCGTATGTCAGCGCTATTAGAATTTTTGTTGTTGTTTGTCTGTATGTTAGATTTTCCTCAAGTTATTAGGGGATGTTCCACGATTTCCATAAACAGCTTTAGTGGTATGTGTCTGGCTGGCTGGCGGTATGGCTGTTTACACTTGCCTAGAGAATCGATGACACACATTGTTTGTATGTTTTCTTTTTTTAGGATTTTTTGTAGTGTATCTTATTAAAAATCCACCACTTCCCTTAAACTGGTGCCAGTTCTTTGTTTTTTGTTTGGTCTATGGTGGCTGGGATTTTACAATTTTATTTATATGTATGTATATAATTTTTTGTTAAAGTGTGTGAATTTTTGGGTTGTTAGGCTTTATTTTTTATGTTTTTTTTTATTTTTGTTGTTGTTTTTTTATTTTTGTTGTCACTTTTTTTTGCTTGATTGTAAGATTTTGAAATGTTGTGTATATTTTTTGCCTTTTTTAAATTTAGAGCAAAGTCGTTAACATATATTAACAAGGGTTTAAGCCATTTGTTGTTAGGCCTTTGATTTTTATTTAAATTTTTGTTTTGTTTGGTTGGGCTTTCCATAAAATATATCCTATTTGTGCTTGTTACAAAAGGGTTTCCTTTTTTTTAGATTTTTGTCTCGAATTGTTGTTAGATTTTAAGAAAATAAACAGCAAAAATTTATATTTTCTTTTATACGTTTTGCTGTTTACAAAACAGCCAAAAAAATTTGCATATTTTTAGGGGCTTTAAAGTGGCTATACATAAATAAATATTTAACATAGACGTCGCAAATTAAGATGATTTGAAATACCATATAACAGATGTTGCTATAATAAATTATTAACAATAATTTGCTAAAATAAAAGTCATTAATGAAATCATAAGGAAAAAGATGAACTATTCAAATAAAAAGATTCTTGAAAGTTCTTTTTTAAACTTGCATAAAAGTTATTTAACAAAAACTAAAGATCTCTTCTTCAATTCATTTTTCAAATTCCTTTACTTTTCAAATATTCTATTTTCATTGGTATTACTTCTGCAATTCATCTCAAAATCTTTTAATACTCTGTGCTCTCTCTGTGTTTTTAATAAACATTTATATTAAATCAACAGCATTGAAAAAGCAGGGAAAAAAATCTCTGTTCTTAATAGCTAATAATTTTATATGTAAGTACCTTGTTTATTGTTAACACATACATACAATACGAAACAAGTGTATACAATACACTCATACAATCAACTAAATATGTACACTAAACAATGGCACAAATTTAATATACATACACATGCCATAATATTAGCATACATGTGTATATAAACACAAACTTATAAAAGGAAAATGCAAAAATGGGGGAAGTATACACCACAACTATGAAGAGACTTGAGAAATTAAAGAAATCATGGAAAAAATTGACAAAATTTAAAAGAAATTGCTATAAAAATAAATGGTTCAAAATCGAAAACTAATATAAATTACATTTTTCAATTTCCAAAACATGTATTAATTTTTTTCTATCAACAAGTAGCAGTTGATTCTATTATTTAAACTGAAAAAGAAAACTTTAAAAATTCTGTTTAGTTCTCCTGAAATAGACTTTAAAATTTTCAAAAAGAAAAATTGGCGGGGATGTGGTCATAATAAAAATTTCCGAAAAAAATAAATTTTTAAAAAAAAGTTTTTCTTATTTGAAATAATAGCAGTAAATCATAAGATTCAAAATGAAAAAGAAAAGTTTCAAAATTCTCTTTAGTTCCCCTGATATGGAATTTAAAATTTTCAAAAAGCTAAATTGGCGGGGAAGTAATAAAAATTTCCGAAAAAATTTAAATTTGTAAAAACAATGTTTTTCTAATTTGAAATAATAGCAGCAAATCATAAGATTCAGAATAATAAAAAAAGAATTTTGAAATTCATGGGTTGTAACCATGACATAAGTGGAAGTGGTCGTGATAAAAATTCAAATTGATGTGCAAATTCTTTAATTTATAGTTTCCTTATTTATACCACTCTCCTTAGCTTACCTTCCCTTTCATTCATCTGTTATAGTGTTGATATTTTATTAATAAATATTACATACTTCCTGTTACACATTCATTTCATTGCTTTTTGCAATTTATACTTAGTTTTTTTTTTTTTTTTTTGTTTATTTTTCCTGGTTCCCTTATACACATCCTTATTGTTATACATTACGCTTTTCCTTCATTTACTCTAATGCAAAAATCTGTAAATGTGAAAGTAAGTAAATAAAGTCCTGTTTTAGTGTGCCATTGTGCGAAAAAAAAGAAAGAAAAATAACGATGTAGGCATATATTTAAGCGTTAAATACGAGGGGTCTTATATTAGAGTTGACATTTTTATTACACTGCTAACGGCATTTGGCACAACAAAAATAAAAAGCACTAAAAGCAAAAATAAACCAGAAAAAAAAACGCACAAAAATTGTACACAATAATTGTTGTAATGCTTTTGTTGCAAAAGCGGTTGGCGGTCTGGGATTTTTAATAACAATAATGGTTAAGATGATGATGGTTGTGGCGGTGGCGGCTGTAAAAGTGTAAAAAGTAGTGCTAGCATACAAACATACCCTTAAATAAAATATTTATATACTTTAAGTAGTTTCTGTTGTAAGTTTTTTTCTTTCATTGTTTGTGGATTTTTTGTTTTGCTATGAATTTTCATAATAGTTGAGAAAATAACTTAAGGAAAGATTTAGAAATTATACAGAAAAGAATTAAATATAAATTTCTTCATGTGAAATATTGAAATATAGCAATTTTTTTCAATTTAAAGTGTTAAATAATAAAAAATATTTAAGAGAAAACTATTCGTCTGTTATAAATAAATATTAAAAATAACATCATATCATTTTGGCCTTGTACGTTAAAACAAAAGTTTTCAAAAAATTTTGAAATTATTTTTTAAATAAAATATTGCCTTAAAATTATAGCTAGAGCTATGCGATCCACAATCAAAAAGAAAAATTAAAAAAATGTTTGTCGTAGTCAAGACATGGATTTTTTAAAGTTTTGGAAAACAAAATTGGTGGAAATAAAAATTTAAAAAATTTTTAATTTTTTTTTTTTTTAAGTATGTACTTTTCTTCTATCAACTTATAATAATAATTCAAACGGTTCATAATAAAAAATAAAATTTAAAAAATTTTGTTTAGAAGTCAAAATAGGAATTTTTTAAATTTTAGAAAACAAAATTGACGGAAATACAAATTTCATAAATTCAAAATATTTTAAAAAAATATTTGTTTTTCTATCAAATATAAGTAATAATCAATGTGATTCATTATCAATAAGAACATTTTTTAAAATTATATTAAGAACCCATGATATGTAATTTTATGAATTTTAAAAAGTAAACTTTAGGGAAATATAAATTTTAAAATTTTTCAAAAATTGTTTTGTTTTTATTTCAAATTGAAGTATAGATGAACATGATTCTTATTTAAAAAGAAAATTTTAAAAATTTCATGTGGAACTCATAATATAGAATTTTCAGTTTTTAAAAACCAAAATTTAGGGAAATAAAAATTTTAAAATTTTTTAAAAATTTATTTCTTTTTCTATGTAATTATAGTAATAATCAATGTGATTTAGAATTAATAAGAAAATTTTTAAAAATTATATTAAGAACCCATGATATGGAATTTTAAATTTTGAAAAAGAAAAATTTAGGGAAATATAAATTCAGGAAAATATAAATTTTAGAAATTTTAAAACTTTTCAAAAATCATTTTTTCTTTTTATCAAATTGTAGTATAAAACCATATAATTCATAAGCAAAAAGAAAATTTAAAAAATTTCATGGGGAATCCATTATATGGATTTTTCAATTTTACAAAACAAAATTCAAGGAAATAAAAAATTTTAAAATTTTTTAAAAATTTATTTCGTTTTCTATGCTATTATAGTAATAATCAATGTGATTTATAATCAATAAGAAATTTTTTTTAAATTGTTTTAAGAACCCATGATATGGAATTTTAAATTTTGAAAAAGCAAAATTTAGGGAAATATAAATTTCAGAAATTTTAAAACTTTTCAAAAATTATTTTGTCTTTCTATCAAATTGTAGTATAAATCCATGTAACTCATAATCAAAAAGAAAATTTTAAAAATTTCATGGGGAATCCATGATATGGATTTTTCAATTTTGAAAAACCAAAATTCAAGGAAATAAGAAATTTAAAATTTTTAAATTTTTTAAAAATTTATTTCTTTTTCTATGCAATTATAGTAATAATCAATGTGATTTATAATCAATAAGAAAATTTTTTTAAAATGTATTAAGAACCCATGTAATGGAATTTTAAATTTTGAAAAAGCAAAATTTAGGGAAATTAAATTTAAGAAATTTTTAAATTTTTCAAAAATTATTTTTTCTTTTTATCAAATTGTAGTATAAATTCAAATAATTCATAATCAAAAATAAAAATTGTATCATTTCATGGGGAATCCATGATATGGATTTTTAAATTTTGAAAAACCAAAATTCAAGGAAATAAAAAATTTAAAATTTTTTTAAAAATTTATTTCTTTTCCTAGGATATTATAGTAATAATCCATATGGAGCATAATCTAAAATAATTTATAAACAATTGTATTTCAAAACCATGATATTGATATAAAAAAAAAAAAATACGGGAAGTTTAGCCTCCAATACGCTCGCTTTCATACAAAACTTCAAAATTATTATTTAAGGTGGATTTTTTAATAATTTTAATGATTTTTGTTAGTCAAATTGAGAATAAAAACGTGATATGCTTTAATTAATTTTTTCTTGCTGCTTCAATGGTTTCTTTTCTATACTTTCCATGAAAAATTTAATGCACTTTACTGGAAATATCTTTCACGCTGCAAATTTGTAATAAAAACTCTTGAAATTCTTTTACAAATTTCCATAAACCATAAATTTTCTTATTTCTTGTTTAATTCATGCATTTATTTTGTGTTATATATTTAGACATATTAATAAAACTTGATGGTTTTGAAATTTTCTATTAATTTCTATTTAGTTGTTTTTCTTTTGGTTCAATTACTTTGTGGGCTCTAACCCACTTAGATTTTTGTTGTGTGTGTTTTGATTTTTTCAAAACTAAATTTCCACTTGAATAAATGTTGTTTAAACAAAAATCTATATATATATTTATAGTTTTTAAATCCACAAAAAAAAGGTGTTGCTTATTTCAATTTTCCAATATATTTCTATGAGTTTTCTTGAATGTTTATTAAATTTCATTTCAATTTATTTCTTTTGTTTATAATATTTTTTTGCTGCAAAATTTCCAACAAACGAAAATTTCCAAAAATATCTTTTGAGGGAACGAGTAAGAGATTTTTTTATAAACATTATTGATTGGGCTGAATAATGGCCATAAATTTGAACACAAAATTGAGAAAATTTTTTGATGAACAAAAAATAATTGTTGTATATTTTAAGCAGAATGAATAAAATTGCCATAAAATGCAGTAACACGTTGTGGAATTTTTTAATATTTTCATTATTTTATACTTGAAAATGCATGGAAGTGGAACAAAGTACCAGGAAATGTTTTAAGAACTTATTTGTAACACTTAAATTGTTGTAAAATTATTGGAAAAAAAAGAAAATTTGTTTTGAATTTTATTTAAAATTTTCTTTTGAATATTTTTCAAAAAAGTCTTCAAAGTTCTAGTAATTTTTTCATCAAAAAGGCTAAAAATGTCTTTAAAATTTTCGTATTAAAAGTATTATTTCTCCAACACTTTTTAAAATTTGTTGTTTAAACAATTTTCTTTGAAATCATATATTTAGTCCCCTAAAATCAAAGCCAATACATATTTTTTTATTATAAAATTTCTTGAAAAATACTTAGCTTTTTCCTCTAGTTACCAAGGATCGTTAATAAAAATAATTTATTTTTTCCCCATGACATTTACTTCTTATTTTTGGCAAACTTGTCAACAAGTCTTTGCTCTTTAGTTTAGGCCATAAATCATAAAAACACCTTCACACTTCACACATTCAAACCAAAGAAAAAGAACGTGTACAAGTACTTACTGTAACGGTTTTTATTTTACATTTATTTGTGAAACCAAAAAAAACAACATAAATTACCCTAAAATTGCTGCTAACACCTAATAATGCATTAAAGAGTCTAATAAACCTAAAACACTTCCGTTTCAAATCAATCAAAATTTACCAAAAAAAGGAAAAAAAAACACACACTAACTACCAAAAAACCCCTAAAAATATACTTTACATGAAAAATGAAGAAAAACGAAAACCTACAAAAATAAAGAAAAATTAGTTTTTAAATAAAGCTGTTTGGCAGCTCATAAAATATAATGTTAGAACTGAAAACACACACTTCTAAAGGCCTTAGAAAACCTAGCATTATTTATATAAATATGTATGTATGTATATCTATAACATGGCTTCTTTAGGGGGTTTATGCAGGCGGTTTTAGAGGAAGTCAAAACACAAGTAACACACTTACTTCCGTCACAGCTAGTAAACATGTCACATGACAGGTAACAAATAATTTAAATATACTCTTACATACATACATATACAGCCTTTAACTGAAAATCTTGTTTTATTAAACATAAATTTTCGTCACTACTTTACAAACAACGTTCAAACGTACGTACATACATACTTACTTAGTTTATTTTCTAGACTAGAAAATTGTGTAGCTAGGTAATGTTGCTTATAAATTGTTGTGACACACACAATTTGCATGCAACACTTAATTAATAAAACAATACATGAAAACAACAACCTACTTGAGTGTAATTTCCCCTTACACCCTGCCTTCAATCACCTTCCTTCCTTAATTTATAGTTTGGCTAAATAAGAAAATAAAATTATATATAACATAAAGTAATATAAATATTTGTTAACATTTAGCTAATAAAATCGTTAATTTAGAAAGTTCTCATGCTTCTTGAGAAGCTAAATTACACTGAAAGAAATTTTAGATAAAAATAATAGTAAATATGGAAATATCAATACATAATTGAGGTTGGAAGGACCATTTAAATTTGATAAAACTTTTTTTAAAGAACAACGCTTGATTTTCTACAAACTTTAGGAAATTTCGGCATGTGGTTTGCTTCGAAGAACCATTTCAATTTAAAAAATATACTTAATAGAACTTAATTAGGGTTCGAAGGACCTTTTTAAATTTTATATAGATTTGTGCAAACTTATTGAAGAAAAAACTAAGATTTCATTTCGAATTAAAAGAAACGGATTTGTGACACCTCTACTTCAATTTCTACAAAATTATGGAAACATCAGTTTGCTTCTTTTCAAAAGACCTTTTTAAATCAAGATTTTAGCATTCCTAGGTTCTAAGGATCGTTTCGAATTGAAAATATTGCTTTATTCTACTCTTGGAAAGCGTATTACTTAAATTTCTATAAGCTTAAGGAAATACCACAACAGTTGGGTTCGAAGGACCATTTTGAATGAAAAAATATTATGTTTTGATGCAGGTTTCTACAACCATCGATTCTGAGGACCCTTTTGTAATGTGTTGAGTATCACTTGACATTCTGACAGTGTTTCATTTAAATTTCCACATAATTATGTAAATATCAGTATGGTTTGGTAGGAAAGACCCTTTGCAATCAAGATTTCTGCAAATTTCGGTTCAAAGAAGCAAACTTATAAGATTTGAATAAAAAAATATTATATTTTTATCAATTTCGGTTCGAAGGACCATTTTGAAGCCAAAAATATTATTTTATTACAAGAACTTGGCTTTCTATAAAAGACTCAATGCAATATATAAAATTTTTTAAAACTTCGATTCGAAGGACCAATTAGAATTGAGCTAGGCTGTGGTATTGGTATCATCTGACTTTCTAGATGTCTATTACTTCTATTAGACCAAACAATTAGTTTGGATCGTCTCGAAGGAATATTTATAAACAAATTGTTAAATTTTGAGAAAGCTGTTCGGTTCGTAGGACCATTTTGTATCAAGGTTTCTACAAATTTCGGTTCAAAGGACCACTTTTAATTGTAACAGATGGTTTTATTAATAATAGCCTGACTCTGTACAGGCATATCACTTTATTTATTATAAGATTCCAAAAAAATATCAGTTCGTTTTTTTAACTTGAATTAAAAATTTTTACTTTTTGATAAATTTTGGTTGGAAGGACCATTTTGAATTGAAAAAAATGTATATACATAGGTATAGTCTGACTTTCTTTAAGTAAATCATTATAATTTCTACAAACTTATGTAAATTTCTATACGTAAGGACATTTTGAATCAAAAAATTTCTTAACTTTCGGTTCGAAGGACCATTTAAATATGAAGCTAACTGTTTTATAAGTGCAAAGAAATATTTAATATAACTTCAGGCCAAGGCTTAATCAATTTCGGTTCAAATGACCATTTAAAGGCATAACCACTTTATGTAAAACCGCATGAAATATCAGTAACTAAACTAGATTTCAATTTAGACCTTCTAAAAGCATTTTACATTTCATTTAAAATTTGTTTGTTCATTAATTATTTAACGAAAAATTTAATTTTCAAAATAATAAATTATTAATAATATTTTAAATACCTCCCCTTATTATACTACATATAATACTGTCAGGTCATTAAAATTACTCTTGCCATATAATCAATAAAATATTGATGAAATCATTGAACCAAAACCACATTCTCTCATAAAAAATAAATAAAACAAACTACCTTTACTAAAAAAAACACACACAACATGACTACCAAAAAACGAAAAGTGTCAAACAAATAAGGCAAGTAAAGTAGTAAAAAAAAAACACTTCAGAATTTCCCACCACAGAAAATTGACGAATTTTAACAAAAAAGTAAAACTTTTTTTTTTTTTTTTTGGTTAGAAAGAACTTTATAATAGAACAAATGCACAGTAAACACGCGCGCTCCTGTATTTTTTTTACCAAATCAGCGTAGAAAAAAGGACTTTACAAAAATTTCTATAAACAAAGACAAGCCGTTAAACATAAGGACAGACAAACTGCCAGCCAGCCAGCCAGCCAGCCTGCCAGCCACGTTATTTGCTAAAAGTAAGTGTAAAGAGAAGACAACACCTGGTTTTTTGTTGAAAATATTACAAAATATACTGACTGTCATTTCGTGTTGTGTTTCAAAGTAAATATATAAGGTTTTATTTTATTTTGTGCCTTCTCATTTACCACGTTGTCTCTTTAGATGTACATGTGTATGTATGTAGGTACGAATATGTATAGAGAGTACGTTTTGAATGAATGACATTGTCAATGACATTATTGAGTCAACACTCAGGAAATTGTGATTAAAGACATTGGCGTTGGCATTTTTAAATATTTAATAATATTAAGTGGGTTTTTGTGTTATTGTTTAGTGGCGAAATGTAAATAAAACAGAGAAGATTGTAAAGGGAACTGGTGGCAGGAGAAGGACTACAAAATGGTATTGATTCTAGGAAACTTTTATGGAGTTTATTTTTAGTTTTATTGAATTTATAAAATCTGTTTGAAATTTGAATTTCTTTTTTATTAAAACCTGAATTTGCTTTGATTCATAATTGTGTCCTATGAAGCACTTTAGGTTCTTCACAACTGGTCCTTCGAACCTCTTTATATTTCTAAATTCACTGTTTTTCTTTTATTGTTTATAGACTTAAAAGAAAAATAAAATAAAAATCAAATCAAAGAAATCAAATACTAAATTTATATTTTAAGGCCAGATGAAAAATGGTCCTTCGAACCACGAAATATTTTTACAGGTTCTAAAATTGTTATGTATAGGTACTCTAGTTGGTTACAGATATAAAAAAGCATTAAATCATAGGCAAATGAAAGCAAGTAAGACCAACAAATTAACTATCGGGGCCTCGTGAAATTTGGTCCTTCGAACCTCCATTTAAGTTTTTTATTAATTTCAATAACATTGATACTTCTAAATTCACTGTTTGTTGATTGTTGACAGTTTTAAATAAAATCAAAGTCAAGTGATAGAAAGCAAATACTAAATTTATCTTTCAAGGCCAGACGAAAAATGGTTCTTTGAACCACGACATATTTCTAGAGGTTTTTAAATTGTTATGTAGAGGTTCTCTAATTGGTTACAGATATAAAAAAGCATTAAATCATAGGTAAATGAAAGCAAGCAAGAGCATAAATTAACTGGCTGAGCCTGGCGAAATTTGGTCCTTCGAACCTCCATTTAAGTTTTTTTATTGATTTCAATAACCAATTGATTTTTCTAAATTCATTGTTTTTCTCTGATTGTTGACAGTATTAAATAAAATCTAAGTCAATTGATAGAAAGAAAATAATAAATTTATCTTTCAATGTCAGACGAAAAATGGTCCTTCGAACCACGAAATATTTTTACAGATTCCCAAATTGTTATGTAGAGGTTCTCTAGTTGGTTACAGATATAAGAAAGCATTAAATCATAGGCAAATGAAAGCAAACAACAGCTACATTTAATTCTCAAAGCCTAGTGATATATGGTCCTTCGAACCGTCATTCTTCTTTATGGATTTCAATAACCAATTGATATTTCTAAATTCACTGTTTTGCTCTGATTGTTGACAGATTTAAAAAAAAGTAAAATCAAAGTCAAATGAAGGAAAGAAAGCAAATACTAAATTCATCATTCAAGGCGAGTCGAAAACTGGTCCTTCGAACCACGACATTTCTAGAGGTTCCCAAATCGTTATATAGACCTTCTCTAATTATTTGCGGATATAATAAAGTAATAAATCAAAGTCAAATGGAAGCAAACAAGAGCTAAAATTAACTTCAGAAGCCTCGTGAAGTATAGTCCTTCAAACCTCCATTTTTTTTTAAAGAAAATACTAAATTTAACTTTCAAGGCGAGACGAAAATGGTCCTTTGAACCACAACATATTTGTATGTAGAGGTTGTCTAATTGTTTACAGATTTAAAAAAAGCATTAAATCATATTGTCAAGTGAAAGCAAACAAGACCTGAATTAAGCTCTCAAAGCCAGATGAAAAATGGCACTTCCGACCACTTTATTTTGGTCCTTCGAACCTCATTTTAAGTACTTCTTTATAAATTTCGATTAAAAATGGTTCTTTGAAACACTACATTTTTTTAGAGGTCTTCAAATTGTTATGTAGAGGTTCTCTGATTGTTTACAGATTTAAAAAAAGCATTAAATCATAGTCAAATGAAAGCAAAAGGTCCTACGAACCTCTATTTAAGTTCTTCTTTATAGATTTCAATAACCAATTGATATTTTTATAGAACTTTTGATTTTCTTTAAAATTTTTATGGAAATTTTAAATTGCTTTGTCATAATTTTAAATTATGATTTGAAAATAACATATACACACACACATAAATTTTATATATAAATATAAAACTTTAAATAAACATATGTGTAAAAATTCAAACACACACACACACACGCAGAGACTCTAAAATAAACACCATATGGAAGTTTAGTTTTATTATGCTTTAGATCAATACAGAAACAAAAAATATTGTATTTTATACATTTTTATTTCTAGCTCACAAAACATATAGATGGAAATAAATAAATAATAATAATCATAAAAAAAAGGAAACGTAAAACAAATATGCATTCTTTGAATTCGTGTAAGTAGAAATGGAACTATATACTACGAAATTCTCTCTATACAAGTGATAGATTACAAATGTATAAAGGAGAAAAATGGAACGGTGGTATTAAAAAAAAGAAGAAAAACTACTACGAAAGCTGTAGTCAGTTCTGTTGAATCGTTTAAAAGCGGCACCAGAGAAGAATTAAAAAAAAAAAATTTTTGAAAAAAAATTTGTTAAAGAAAAAATTATTTTTATGAAAAAAATTTTTTTTCTGAAATATATTATAAATTGTTTCAAAAACAAGCTGGCGCTGTATAGTCCTTTGAAATACCTTTCATTTGATATACATTTTGTCTTTAAAAGAAACGTAGTTTTCAAGATACTTAAGTTTAAAAATATTTCCACAAAATCGAGGTAGTCCTGATTTTTTGATTATATCTCTGTCATTTAAAGACCGAGATCTGTGATTTTCAATACCAAAATTTCTAATTATACAATTCATTCATTGATACAAGAATTGGGTGCCCCACATAGCTGGGTCGTTTAGAATGGTGATTTCTACTAACATACATAAAGAAATGGTCCTTCGAACCGCGACATATTTTTAGAAGTTCTCAAATTGTTATATAGAGGTTCGTTAATTGTTTGCAGATATAAAAAAGAAGTAAATAATAGTCAAATGAAAGCAAACAATAACTAAATTTAGCTCTCAAAGCCAGTTAAAAATGGGTCCTTCGAACCACGACATATTTTTAAAGGTTCTCAAATTGTTATATAGAGGTTCTCTAATTGTTTACAGATATAAAAAAGCCTTAAATAATAGTCAAATGAAGCCAAACCATAGCTAAATTTAGCTCTCAGAGCTAGCTAAAAATTGGTCCTACGAACCACTTTATTGTGGTTCTTCGAACCTCCATTTAAACTATCCTATTTATTAAGATCCATAAGGTAGTGAAATAATTTGTAGTTATATTTGATATTACTGCTTTTGCCCCACTGTCCACTGTCAATATGTTTTATTATTTTTCCATAAAACGTAAAAATTCAAATGCATCGAGCTATGTATTGATCTAAAAAAAATGTATGCACACACACTTTCCAATAACATTTATTTTGTTATTCCATTTATGTGTGTGTGTGTAACAGTGTGACTCACACACTGCATAACTAAGTGTGTGTGTGTGTGAACAAAGTGTGTTTATGTTTAAATATGTAAAATATTTTGTCGGGTATTTATTTGTTTTTTATGTGCAAAATATTTGTTTGCCGTAATATTTATCTACACAAAATTTCAAAAATACTTGCATACTACAACATCCATTACCCCCAACCCACGACCTCTTGTCCATCCAATAGCTGCAACAAACTATTAAATATTTTCATTTCTTACATGGAAATAAATACATTTTGATGTGTATTTTTTTAGGTTTTTCTTGTTGTTTTTAATATGCCATAACAAATGCGTTTTGTGAACTCCACATAAGACTAGCAAAATACAAATGCAATTCTTTAAATATGAATTGTTTTAAATTACACATAGTTTTATAATTATCAAACTTAGCATTTCGAATTGGAAATCTTCTGAAGGTTTAAAGTCACTTAAACAAAATAAATCTAACTCTACAAGCAATGCAAATCCCATTCTAATAAAATCGTAAAGACATAAGCTAAAAAAATATGTTTAGGAAAAAAATGGTCCTTCGAACTGGAAATTTTCTACCATATGAATGAAATTATTAAACGTTATTGACTATATGCCTTAAAAATGTGGGATTTACAATAGCTGGCGTATTTTTAGTATAAACTATAGTAGTATTCAAAGGATTAAAAGCTAGTAGTTTCAAAATTTTCACATATGGTCCTTCGTACCACAATTTAATTCAAAATGTCAAGTGTTATAGTTTATAAAAGAAATCAGCTGGTTGTTTAGTTTAGCTCTTGTAAAAAATTTGTTTATTTTAACAATTTATTCCTGTTCATTTCATATTTTTACTTTTCAGTTTTCTAATGTTCTTTATCAATTAATCCTCTAACATTGTTTATAGCATATGTTTAAGCTAAAAATTAATTTCTAGATTTTAAACTAAAGTTCAACAAATATAATTCATAAATAAAACAATGAACAATATAAATAAAAATACAAATACAACAAGCTACAAAATACACACTATTTATACTTTGAATACTTTACACTTTTTCCTTTTTTTTCTGCATTTCAATTTACAATTTACAACGGTATAATAAAAACATGCAACCAAAATCATGAAAAAAAAGAAGGAGGAGCGCTTCTAAAAAAAACACAAACATTCCCTTACACAAAACAAAAAGAAATAAAAAATATGAAAAACACATGACCAGAAAACTAGGAGTTGGGTGTTCTACATTCATATGAATTTTATACTTTGTATATAAAATATATATACACAGTATCCTTTTACTTATATGAGCAAGGACTTTGTTGCTGCTGCTGTTTTCTGTTTTTTGCATCATATTTTGCCGAGTTTGATTCCCATGAACTAACGGCAAAACTATATTTCATGCGCATACATTTTCTTTAGGGTAAGAGAAAGAGAGGCTGTCTCTAAAGCAAATTTATAATAAAAAAACAAAAAAAAAAACAAAACTACCACCACCACTAACTACTACTACATCACTACTAAAGCAATTTCTATATACATTTATTTAATACATATACTTATATTTATATTTATAGTTAGTATATGTATTAGTATTTCTCGTTTATTAAAGATTTTGCTAGAGTAGCATCCCTATTTTTATGCCCAACATAGTTGTTTTTTATTTTTATGCTTTCGCTAAGCCTAAAAGTAGACCATACAATTTTTATTTAAAAGTAGGCTTTGCAATTTCTTGTTGTTGCTTCCTCTTCTATTTATATGTGAGCTCAGTGATGTCGTTTCTCTTAATTTTTATGAGGCAACAACAGCATTCATTTTACCGGGCTGTGTGCAATAGTGTTGCTTTTTTATTTCTTTTTATTTTTCATTTTATTTGTTACATACTAACACGCCTTTTGTATAGAATGACAAGGCGTAAAATATATGCAAAAACAAAGCATACTTTTAGGTGTACGTGTTGGGAAAAGAATATGGTGTATAACTTTTTTTTCTTCTTCACACGTTTTGTTTTTTTTTTGTTTAATAAAGCAACAGGTTTAAAGTGAATTTCTAACTAAAATATGTAGTTAAATTTTATAAAGTTTTTAAAACTTAAAGAGAACTAGAACAGAACTAGAACAGAACTAGAACTAGAACAGAACTAGAACAGAACTAGAACAGAACTAGAACAGAACTAGAACAGAACTAGAACAGAACTAGAACAGAACTAGAACAGAACTAGAACAGAACTAGAACAGAACTAGAACAGAACTAGAACAGAACTAGAACAGAACTAGAACAGAACTAGAACAGAACTAGAACAGAACTAGAACAGAACTAGAACAGAACTAGAACAGAACTAGAACAGAACTAGAACAGAACTAGAACAGAACAGAACTAGAACAGAACAGAACAGAACTAGAACAGAACTAGAACAGAACTAGAACAGAACTAGAACAGAACTAGAACAGAACTAGAACAGAACTAGAACAGAACTAGAACAGAACTAGAACAGAACTAGAACAGAACTAGAACAGAACTAGAACAGAACTAGAACAGAACTAGAACTAGAACAGAACTAGAACAGAACTAGAACAGAACTAGAACAGAACTAGAACAGAACTAGAACAGAACTAGAACAGAACTAGAATAGAACTAGAACAGAACTAGAACAGAACTAGAACAGAACTAGAACAGAACTAGAACAGAACTAGAACAGAACTAGAACAGAACTAGAACAGAACTAGAACAGAATTAGAACAGAACTAGAACAGAACTAGAACAGAACTAGAACAGAACTAGAACAGAACTAGAACAGAACTAGAACAGAACTAGAACAGAACTAGAACAGAACTAGAACAGAACTAGAACAGAACTAGAACAGAACTAGAACAGAACTAGAACAGAACTAGAACAGAACTAGAACAGAACTAGAACAGAACTAGAACAGAACTAGAACAGAACTAGAACAGAACTAGAACAGAACTAGAACAGAACTAGAACAGAACTAGAACAGAACTAGAACAGAACTAGAACAGAACTAGAACAGAACTAGAACAGAACTAGAACAGAACTAGAACAGAACTAGAACAGAACTAGAACAGAACTAGAACAGAACTAGAACAGAACTAGAACAGAACTAGAACAGAACTAGAACAGAACTAGAACAGAACTAGAACAGAACTAGAACAGAACTAGAACAGAACTAGAACAGAACTAGAACAGAACTAGAACAGAACTAGAACAGAACTAGAACAGAACTAGAACAGAACTAGAACAGAACTAGAACAGAACTAGAACAGAACTAGAACAGAACTAGAACAGAACTAGAACAGAACTAGAACAGAACTAGAACAGAACTAGAACAGAACTAGAACAGAACTAGAACAGAACTAGAACAGAACTAGAACAGAACTAGAACAGAACTAGAACAGAACTAGAACAGAACTAGAACAGAACTAGAACAGAAGTAGAACAGAAGTAGAACTAGAACAGAACTAGAACAAACTAGAACAGAACTAGAATAGAACTAGAACAGAACTAGAACAAAATTAGAACAGAAGCCTAAATTTAAGCTTTAAGGGTATTCTTATAAACAATTTTTAAAGAATTATTTAAGTTTGTTCAATTTAAGGAAAACAGCATACTTTTAGGCCTCATTTTTCTTTTATTTCTCAGTACTTCAATTTAAAATATTGTTACTTTTCTGTTGTTGTTTCCTCAACTTCTTTGTCTTGCCGCCACAAAAACCGCCACAAACTTCTCTCAATTCAAGATACAAAGACTACAGCAAAAGGAAAAATGATTTACTATTGTTGTATACAATGTTTGGTTGGCATAAAGCCGCTACTGGGTGCTTCGGTGGCCTCGACAAAATAACCCGCATTTGTGCCAGCAATTGTAAGCAAAGACTGCTTTACGTAAATTGAGTACTTTTTTTTATACAGAAAAAAAAAAATAAAATAAATAAAGTGAACTTATTTTGTTTTCCTGCGTTTTATTCTTTTGAACAATTTATTGTAACAAGAATACAATTGTGAATTGCATTGACATGTTAAAAACTTTAGCCAGCAATAATATTTTTTTTTTGGGGTGATTTTGTTTCTTATACCTTGATGGCAGGGATTTAAAGTGAAATAAAATTGGATCTCAATAATAAAGGAAAGTTTCTTTCACTCGTAGTTTAACAAACAAACAAACAGCATTTATTTATAATGCATTCAATACTTGGCAATAAAGTATTGGGATAATACAAAAACAGTATAAATATAAAAAACTTTAATGACAGTTTAAAAACATGTTAAGAAAGATGTGAGAAAGATTTAAAATACTGCAATTTGTTAAATATATTGAAAAGGAAAGAAAAAATCGCCTAAAAGTAGGCAACATATTCTAACCAATGTTTAGAATTTGAGAAACCAGCATTTTTCTTTGGATCCCTAGAAAATATGCTTTAGTTTCTGGCTAATGAAAAATTCTTGAATAATGATTGATTTTATTAGTTCATAAAACATTTACATACTCGTGTAAATACACGAGTTTAAAAATACTCGTATTATTGTTTGTTTCTTCTTTATTCTTTAAGTTTATTGGTGTTTTATCGTTGTACGCAGTTTCCTTAGCCAGCCTTTAAATATGCTATAAAAAAATTAAAAAACATTTTATGGCATGTTATCGACAAAGTATTTTTTTACCCTTTTATCTTTCCTCTTAAGAAACTTTGTAGCATGTCTAAAAATATAATAAAATTTCGTTTATTTTATTGTTAAATAATCTAATCATGCACATGATATTTGTAGCTATAGCATACTTTTAGGCTGTTTAAGAAAAAGAAGAGGGCTATTTAAAGAGTGATTTATGGGGGCATAAAGAAACCTCGAAATATGTAAGTAAAAGCAGAGAAAATGTAATAAAATAAGAATTACATGGTCTATAAATAAAATGGCAACAGAATTTTTATGTTAAAAAAAAAATATGTTAAAATTTTTCGGGGTAATAAAAATATAAAATTTTTAATTAAAAAAAAAATATATTTGAAAAATCTATTAAAATTTTAAGCAAAGTGAATGTTAGGATATCAACTCTATTTCTTAAATTTTAAAAAATCTTGTTGTTTTTCAACTAAGCAAAAGAAAAAATTTTAAGTTATTATAGGGAAAAAACTAACATTGTTAAGTAAACAAAAATATGTTTTGAATCTTTGCTGATTGTTAGCCACATTTAGCTGGTACTTTTTTTTGTTTCCCCATTTATTTGCACCCATCTTTTTCTGCTTTTCCCACAACAACCTAGAGTTGAGTTTATTGTTAAATAACATCAGTTTAAAAGACACAACCCAACAAAAAGTAAAAATGAAAGAAAATAAAAATAGAAATGCAAAGAAAAGAAAAGAAATCCAACTTTTTATATGTCTTTTGTACAAGAGTTTGCTTAAGTTTTTTTCTTTTATTTTGGTGGGTTTGAACACTGGTAGTTGTTCATCATTAAAAAGTTTTTTGGTGAGTAAATTTTTCGTTTCTTTTTTTTTGTTTTCTTCAAATTTGTAAAAGTTGTCAATTCTTTCTTAAATATGCTGTGTGTGTAAGTTTTTTTTGTGCTCTATAACACCCTCTCTCTACTTACTAGTTCACATACACATTTGCGAAAACATTTTAGTTATTTTTACAAGTTTTATAGTTTTTCTTAGTGTTAAGGCAGTGTTAGTGGCCGGAAATGTCGTAGCAAAAACCTTTAACAATATTGACTAACATGTGTTGCGACAAATTTTGTAAGAAAGACTAAAAGTACGACGACCGTCATTGTTTAGTTTAGTTTGGTTTGTTAGTATTTTGTTAGTAATTAAGGTTATTCTAAGGGGATTTAAGGATATAACCAAATAATCAAAATTTCTTCAAGATAAAGTTACTTTGCTGTTGTGTCCTCCCCAAACGCCTGTCTGTCACAATGTTTATCTATAAACACAGACATAATTGGGAAAATGACAGGCTTTCTATACACTTCAGCATGAGTGGTAAGTTTGTCATTCCGTTTGTAATTTCAACATTATTTGCAAATTCATAAGACATAACCATTCTATATCTTTATATATAAGGAGTATGATAACATGATTTGTCAAATTTCCAAAGGCCCTAGATGTCTCACTAATATATCACTTTAGAGTCTCGCTATGGAAAATCTGCAAAATCGATGCATAAATGTCCTAGATACGAGCAATAGAACACAATTGCCTCAGATTTACACGAATTTTTTGGAAAATTTTAAAAATATATTAATTTTAATATTTTCTACTTTTTTTAAATCTAACAAAATTTTCAAATATTTAAAATTTTTTCAAATTTTTTTTTTTTTTCAAATTTACCCAACTTTTTTTCAGCCAAAAATTTTTTTCATCAAAAATTTTCTTTGTCTAATTTCTTTTCAATTTTCTGATAAATTAAAAAAAAAAACAAGTAAAAACTGTACTTGAGGCTTTTAAACACATTTGTGGTCAACCCTCGAATGCTGGTTATGAGCTAAAGACAATAATACAGCACAAATTTGGTCCTTCGAAACCTAATTTAAATCATATTGTGAGTCCTTAAATTATCTGCCCTTAAAATATAGATCTCTAAATAAAACAGTCTATACATATAAAATTGTAATCATTTGACAAAAACTAAATAAATATATTTATAGAAAAATGGTCCTTCGAACAAAATTCATAAAATTTGATTTTCAATTAAATTGAATGAAATTGTTCTAATTTATTTTTTGAGGACACATGCAGTGCTTGATGTCTAGTAAAACATATGAACAGAACCCTTAAATATTAGGAATCGGCTACAGAAAATAATTCAAATAAATTTGGTCTTTCGAACCTTAAATTAAATAAAATTTTTAGGCTTTAGAAAATTACATTCAGTTATAAAATATTTATCTAATCAGAAACCAATCTATACAGATACAATTGTAATAATTTTATAACAAATAAAATTATTTAGAGAAAAATAGTCCTTCGAACAAAGTTCATAAATTTTGTTTATCAAACAAAATAAATGAAATTGTTCTAAAGTCGGGAGCATGGAAAGAGAGCTTAAAATATTCTAATACATTAAAAATGGGCTGTATTTTTCCAACTTGAGATTTGGTCCTTCGAACCGAGATTAACACAACTGAAACTGATCCTTCCAACCCAAACATCATTCAAAATACTTCTTAAAAAGTATATAGATTGAGGAACAAGTTCCACAAAAAACCATTAAATATAACTTTGTATGTATATAAACTATAACAAATCATTTAGTTGTCTAGTTTCAGACAAATTAATGAGCAGTGTTTGTTAAATTTTAGATTTGGTCCTTCGAAATGAAATTTACTCAATTGAAATTGGTTCATCCAACCAGATGCACTTTCAAATGCTCATCATAAAGGAACTTTAGACACTTTTAAATGTTCATGATAAAAGAACTTTAGATAATTAATGAAGTATTAATTCAAGATGAATATAAACTAGAACACCTCATTAAGTGGACTTATTTCTGCCAAATTATGTGTATTTTTCATAATGGGGTTTTTGTTTTTAATAACTTATATGTCATTTTAAAGGGTAAATATCTGTTTTTTATTCTCTCTTAGTTACTGAACATTATAGTGTAAACAACAATTTTTTTTTTTTTTTTTTGTTTCGAAAATGTTGAATTTTGCACCAACAAAGAATTATATGCGGGAAGTTCTGCTTTACTTCTTTAATTTACCGCCAAAGCACACCGATTGCTCACCAAAGCTTATGTTGAATGTTTTCCATCGTTTTCAACGTGCGAGAGATGCTTAGAGCGATTCAGAAGTGGTGATCTTGACACGTACGACAAAGATCGCCCAGGCCAGCCAACAAAGTTTAACGACAAAGAACTGGAGGCATTACTCCATAAAGAATGTTGTCAAACTCAGCAAGAGCTTGCAAAATCATTGGGAGCTACTAAATCAGCAATTTGAAAACAATTGCGAGCAGCAGAATTCCTTCTAGTTCCGTTCTAATTCTGTTCTAGTTCTGTTCTAGTTCTGTTCTAGTTCTGTTCTAGTTCTGTTCTAGTTCTGTTCTAGTTCTGTTCTAGTTCTGTTCTAGTTCTGTTCTAGTTCTGTTCTAGTTCTGTTCTAGTTCTGTTCTAGTTCTGTTCTAGTTCTGTTCTAGTTCTGTTCTAGTTCTGTTCTAGTTCTGTTCTAGTTCTGTTCTAGTTCTGTTCTAGTTCTGTTCTAGTTCTGTTCTAGTTCTGTTCTAGTTCTGTTCTAGTTCTGTTCTAGTTCTGTTCTAGTTCTGTTCTAGTTCTGTTCTAGTTCTGTTCTAGTTCTGTTCTAGTTCTGTTCTAGTTCTGTTCTAGTTCTGTTCTAGTTCTGTTCTAGTTCTGTTCTAGTTCTGTTCTAGTTCTGTTCTAGTTCTGTTCTAGTTCTGTTCTAGTTCTGTTCTAGTTCTGTTCTAGTTCTGTTCTAGTTCTGTTCTAGTTCTGTTCTAGTTCTGTTCTAGTTCTGTTCTAGTTCTGTTCTAGTTCTGTTCTAGTTCTGTTCTAGTTCTGTTCTAGTTCTGTTCTAGTTCTGTTCTAGTTCTGTTCTAGTTCTGTTCTAGTTCTGTTCTAGTTCTGTTCTAGTTCTGTTCTAGTTCTGTTCTAGTTCTGTTCTAGTTCTGTTCTAGTTCTGTTCTAGTTCTGTTCTAGTTCTGTTCTAGTTCTGTTCTAGTTCTGTTCTAGTTCTGTTCTAGTTCTGTTCTAGTTCTGTTCTAGTTCTGTTCTAGTTCTGTTCTAGTTCTGTTCTAGTTCTGTTCTAGTTCTAGTTCTAGTTCTGTTCTAGTTCTGTTCTAGTTCTGTTCTAGTTCTGTTCTAGTTCTGTTCTAGTTCTGTTCTAGTTCTGTTCTAGTTCTGTTCTAGTTCTGTTCTAGTTCTGTTCTAGTTCTGTTCTAGTTCTGTTCTAGTTCTGTTCTAGTTCTGTTCTAGTTCTGTTCTAGTTCTGTTCTAGTTCTGTTCTAGTTCTGTTCTAGTTCTGTTCTAGTTCTGTTCTAGTTCTGTTCTAGTTCTGTTCTAGTTCTGTTCTAGTTCTGTTCTAGTTCTGTTCTAGTTCTGTTCTAGTTCTGTTCTAGTTCTGTTCTAGTTCTGTTCTAGTTCTGTTCTAGTTCTGTTCTAGTTCTGTTCTAGTTCTGTTCTAGTTCTGTTCTAGTTCTAGTTCTGTTCTAGTTCTGTTCTAGTTCTGTTCTAGCTCTGTTCTAGTTCTGTTCTAGTTCTGTTCTAGTTCTGTTCTAGTTCTGTTCTAGTTCTGTTCTAGTTCTGTTCTAGTTCTGTTCTAGTTCTGTTCTAGTTCTGTTCTAGTTCTGTTCTAGTTCTGTTCTAGTTCTGTTCTAGTTCTGTTCTAGTTCTGTTCTAGTTCTGTTCTAGTTCTGTTCTAGTTCTGTTCTAGTTCTGTTCTAGTTCTGTTCTAGTTCTGTTCTAGTTCTGTTCTAGTTCTGTTCTAGTTCTGTTCTAGTTCTGTTCTAGTTCTGTTCTAGTTCTGTTCTAGTTCTGTTCTAGTTCTGTTCTAGTTCTGTTCTAGTTCTAGTTCTGTTCTAGTTCTGTTCTAGTTCTGTTCTAGTTCTGTTCTAGTTCTAGTTCTGTTCTAGTTCTAGTTCTGTTCTATTCTAGTTCTGTTCTAGTTCTGTTCTAGTTCTGTTCTAGTTCTGTTCTAGTTCAAGTTATTATATAGCATACTTTTATACTGTATTTTACTTATAAAGTTAAAGCCTACTTTCAGGCTGGTTTTTGTCATAATTTGTTTTTACAAAAATCTTTCTTCGTTACCCTTTCCTTACTTTGTGTTTAATTGTTTTTAATTACACATTTCATAGCATACTTTTCCTGAGGTTTTTGTGGTTTATAACAAAATTTTCAAATTGTTTGTGGTTAACGCTGCACAGAATCAGAAAAACAACACACACACACAAGAAATTCTCTCAAACTTGTATATTGTGTTGATTTTTGGTTTTGCTTATAAATTTTAATGATTTTTCAATAAATTTTTGTAAAAGAAGTTAAAGGGTTTCTTGGTAGGTTTTTATAAATGGGGAAATAATTTAGTTTGTGGGCTAAAGGCAAGCTTATACAGTTAATAATGGTATTTCCAATTCGATTTTGGAATATTTATATCAAAATTTGTATTTCAGCCTGAAAGTAGGCAATATTTTTATCAAATTGTTGAGTATTGACGTTGACTTATTAAAAAGTATTATGTTTAGCGTTTTTAGGAAAAATAGTTTTTTAAATTTATTTTATTTTGGTCTGATGTTTGTATGTTTCCTTTCTTTCTGTGTATTAGCCTTAAATCATAATTTAAATTTCTGTTTTCCTTTGCTATTTAACTTTAATATTTTCGATATATACTTTTCATACAACTTTTAGCATACAAAAAAGCACTCACTTAATAGAACAACATTTCACACTTCCCATATTATAATTACAAATTGTTGTTAAGGGTTTTTGGCAAACTTTTAAGTTCTTTTCTATACTTTTTATTCCCTCCATCTTTCGAACTCACTCTCCTTTTTGCGAACAATACAAAAACTTTAACTTATTTTCTAGCAATGCTTTTCATACAGAACAAAAAAAATTACGTGCACTTTTTACTCAGCACTGGCTTTGCACTTTATCATTGTTTTCTAACGCATGGCTGACTGCATTTTCAATTGTATTCCTTTTAAAATTCACACAATTTTGCCACTTGCCGTAGTAGACGGTAGTAGTTGCAACAGCAATAACAACAAAACTGCACATAACAAGCAGAAAGAAGTACGTACAACAACAATAGCAACAAAACCAAACAGAAACTTTTTCATTAATAACGATTTTCCATTAAGTATCGATTGATTTTGTTAGCACACTATAAACTCACTTTAGAAAACGAAGTATGCAACACTTCTAACAATACAATACTGTAACCAGCAGCAACAACAACAACAACAGCCACTTCTTGTAAGAGGAGACTTCATCATTGAAGGGTGTTTATTGCAGGCAAAAAATACAAACTGAAATTGTTAGGTTGTTTTTTTTTTCCTTTTTGTTAAATACAAACAAAAACAACAACAAGAACAGTTATCGACAAGCATTTAACTCCTCATAACTGTAATATAGAAAAAAGTTTTTCATACAAAAAAAGTTTACAAAGCTGTAAAAGAAAAAATTTTAGTTTAGCGAAAAAAAGGAAGTACAATTTTTTCAAAATAAAATGTTAAATCTTAATGAAAAAGTTTTTTTTATTTTGAAATAAAGTAAAGAAAATGGAGGTTTTAAGGCCATGGCTAGATTAAGAGCCTTAAAATTAATGTATTTTAAGCAAAATTTTAAAAAGGTAGTTTTTTAGTATGTACTTCAATAAGAAGTATTTGAAAGCTTTTAAAAAATATTATTTTAGTACCTTTTTTTTATTTTTACTATTTTTTACTAGTATTATTTTTAGTATATTTCAGTCCCTTTTAAAAAAGTATTTATGTACTTTTTTTAAAAAAAGTAGTATTTTGGTACTTTTTTAAAATAGTAGTATTTTGATACTTTTTTTAAAAAAGTAGTATTTTGTTACTTTTTTAAAAAAGTAGTATTTTGGTACTTTTTTTTAAAAAAGTAGTATATTGGTATTTTTTTAAAAAGGTAGTATTTTTGTACTTTTTTAAAAAAGATGTATTTTTGTATTTTTTTTTTAAAAAGTACTTTTTTTGTACTTTTTTAAAAAAGTAGTATTTAGGTACTTTTTTTAAAAAAATAGTATTTAGGTACTTTTTTTAAAAAAAGTAGTATTTAGGTACTTTTTTAAAAAAAGTAGTATTTTGGTACTTTTTTTAAAAAAGTAGTATTTTGGTACATTTTTAAAAAAGATGTATTTTTGTATATTTTTTTAAAAAGGTAGTATTTTTGTACTTTTTTAAAAAAGTAGTATTTTGGTAATTTTTTAAAAAAGTAGTATTTAGGTACTTTTTTTAAAAAAGTAGTATTTACTTTTTTTAAAAAAGTAGTATTTAGGTACTTTTTTAAAAAAAGTAGTATTTAGGTACTTTTTTAAAAAAAGTAGTATTTAGGTACTTTTTTAAAAAAAGTAGTATATTGGTACTTTTTTTAAAAAAGATGTATTTTTGTTCTTTTTTAAAAAGTAGTAATTTTGTACTTTTTTAAAAACTTTTGCGAACTTTTTCAGAAAAGTTGAAATGGTAGTATTTTTGGTACTTTTTTAAAAAAAAATAATTTTATTACTTTTTAACAAAATTTTTATATTTTATATATTAAACAGGAAGCACTTTTAGTACTTTTTAAAAAAAGTATTTTACTACATTTTAATAAATTTATTAGTACTTTATAAAAACCTTGTAGTTTTAGTAGTTTTTTAACTTAGATCACTTAATTCATATTATTTTTATTTATATTCCCCTAAAAGCAGGCTTTAAATTTATTAATTTGCTTAGCCCTCCAAAATTTGGTCTCATTTTTATAGAAATTATATACTTTTATTAAACAAAAACGAACTTTAATTTAGATTTCTGTTTAATTTCCTTTTGTTTACAATTTATTTAAAAATATTGCTTTATTGTATTTTTCTTACTTATTATTACTTAACAAACTTTAGGCCTTTAATCTCTAGGTATACATAAAACAAAAAAAAATGAATAAGACACCAAATATAAAATATGACTTTGGCCATAAAAGCGAATGCAACATTGTACGGAAAGTGTTAGTATGATTTAAGACCAGAAACAGTTGCCCGGCTCTCACTCTTTATTTTGTATATTACTATTGTTTTCTCATAACCACCCAGGAAACTCCCATTGCCAAACGCACTCTTTTAGAGTCTAATATTTTATCACGGAAGCGTAGCAAAATATTTTATGATGCTATAAAAATTAACAATTTCCTTAGTCCTTTTAACACCTAAACAAAACAAAAAAAAAAAAAGAACAAAAATTGCAAAACAAAAAAATTATTATTATGCATTGGTTCAAGGTGATTAAATAAGTGTATATAGCAACATTTTATGTTTTCTAAATACACTATCTTGAAATCATAAAAATATTGTATAAAAAAAAAGCTAATAAAAAATTTTGGATTTTAGCAACAAAGTCCCCTAAAAGTATGCTAATAATTTTATGTGATGCATAAAATCAAGGTTTTTCACTGCTTAAACAATATTTTTTGGTTAGAAAGAAAACTTTAAATAAGTTTTTATTTTAAAATATATTCAATTCCTATTCAAAAAATTATTATTATTTAAAAAGAAGGGCATACTTTAAGGCTGAAAATTTAGTTTAATGAGTATTTAGCATTTTTAATGTTCTATTACATATTTTAGTTTGAATTTTATTTCATTTGTCCTTTGTTTTAAACCAAAACAGACAATCTGTCCTTTAATTATTTCATAAACCTACAAATCATTAGAAATATAAAAAATCGAATAAAAATATTTTGTTTTCAGCAACAGAACCCCTAACAGTATGTTGGTAATTTTAGATGTAGCATAAAATCAAGGTTTTGCTGTATTTATTTTCTTAAAATTGTTTGTTTTGTATTCTTTGATAGTTTTTCTTCAAAACTTTACATTTTTTTTATTTATCATAAAAAAAATAATAAAATAATGATTATTAGGAAAAAAAGAGGTGCCCTGTTTTAGGCTGTATATTTTGTTTAAGGAGTATTTTTTTAATGTTCTATAACATATTTTAGTTAGATTATAAGTTCTTTTATTCACCTTACCCCTAAAAGTATACTAGTATTTTTATATGTATTATAAAATCTGGGTTTTACTGTATTTTTTCATAGAATTATTTGTTTTATATTTGTTTGTTGGAAATAAAACTCTTTGTAAAACTTTAAACAAATATTTATAGGTGATTTTTCTTGAAAACATTAAGTTTATTTTATAATATTGAATTTTATTGCAAAAATTATGAAATATTGAATTAAGAAAAACAAGTAATTGTGCTATATTCAGCTGAGCCAAATCTTATATCAAGCTATATTTTAAGAAAAATTAAAAAAAAATTTTTCTTGAAAAAAATTTTAAAAATAAAATTAAAAAAAAAAAATTTCAAAAAATAAAAAAAAAAAATTGAAAAAAAAATTTTAAGTGATAAAAAAATTTTGGTTTAAAAACATTTTTGTTGAAAAAAAAATTGATTTTTATATGTCAGCCATTTGTGGGCTGATTTTCAATAGCAATCTAAGCAAATCTAGCAATTTTCGGTTGAGCAGAATCTAATATATACTTCAGCAAATTATGTTTTAAGAAAAATTTAAAAAAAAAAAAAAAATGTTTCAAAAATTAAATTTGAAAAAAAAAAATTAAGTAAAAAAATTTTTGGTTCAAAAACACTTTTGTTAAAAGAATTTTGTTGGAAAAAAAATTGGGCCAAAAAAATTAAAAAAGGGAATTTAAAAAAAAAAATAGGTTTTTATATCTCTGCCTTTTGTGGACTGATTTTCAATAGCAATCTAAGAAAATCTTCAACAAATTATATTTTAAGAAAAAAATCAAAATAAAAAAAATTTTAGAAAATAAAATTTGAAAAAAAAAATTAAGAAAAAAAAATTTTGGTTCAAAAACATTTTTATTGAAAAAAAAAGAAATTTAAAAAAAATTTTGGATTTTATATTTCAGCCATTTGCGGGCTGATTTTCTAATATACCCTTCAATAAACTATATTTTAAGAAAAATTAAAAAAAAATTAAGCAAAAAAAATGTTGGTTGAAAAACATTCTTGTTAAAAGAATTTAAAGAAAATGGGTTAAAAAAAAGGAAATTTAAAAAAAAAAAATTGGGTTTTATATTTCAGCCATTTGTGGGCTGATTTTCAATAGCAATCTAAGTTGGACAAAGCTCTATCTACTCCGATATCTATAACGATCCAGAATATATACACTTTATGGGGTGGCAAATGAAAACTGTGAAAATTACACAAGGAAGAACAAACTTATATGTAAAGTTTATACCCTGCCACTCATGGTGAAGGGTATAAAAAGTGTGGCCTACTTTTAGGCGCTTAATTTAGTTTAAGAATTATTTAGACTTTTAGTTCAGTTGTCTTTATTTTAATCCAAAACAGACAATTTGATAATTATTCATTAAAAATTCCTTTACTTTTTCCAAGTTTCTAACTATTTGTTGTTTTTTCTCCCCCATATTTACATTTTTCGAAAACAATTTATTCAAATTGATTTTAGTCATACAATTTTAGTATTGACCTACTATCAACATTTAGCCAACCACCCACACATATGTATTTATATACACAGCACACAGCTAAAACTTACTAAATTTATTTCCCTTTTTTGTGAGTAAACCATGTTTTGTACTCTTTTTTTTTTTTTTTTTTTTTTTATTTTTGGGGGACAATATATCTTGTGCCCACATAGAAGGGCTAAAGACAACCAAATACAAAAAAAAAAAAAAAAACTGCGTGTGGTTTATTTTACATAAAAACTCAATAAAAATAATGATGAGTTTATTTTTTTCGTTTGTTACCAAAAAAAAAAGGACACACACAAAAAAGAAATATAAAAATAAACAGGTTAATGGACATTAAGAGTCCACCATGTCTGGCCAACAAGAACTGAGTAAAATTATCGTAAATATCAACAAGATAGCTTTTTAAAACAACTACAACTACTACTATGATAATAAAATACAATTTTTATATAGAAAACTTTGCTTTACAGTATCTGTGAGAGCTCAATAACTTACTGCCAACGTATTGGTAGCAACGTATCTTGTATTTTCCTATAGTTCTATACATTTTATTAAAGTTTAAGTTGTATTGGTTTCGTTTTTTTTTTTTCATTTTTTATTAGTGTCATGTATTTTTATAGTTCAAAGGACATTTGAATGATTGAATGAGCGCATGATTTCATCCCTTTTGGGGTTGTAGTAATTCTTGTCTTTCTATATTATTTCTTTTTTTTTTTTGTTTTTGTGTATAAAAGTTTCTTGGTTTCGGTTTTTTTTTTGTTGGTTTTGTTTTAGCCAGCTTGTATGTAGTTTTCAACATGTTGGTGTGGTCTTCGTTAAAGTTCATGTTTTCCAGTCATGACAGTATATCAAATTACTTGGCCCACTCCAAATCATGCATACTCCAACACACACACACACACTCACTTACTTATACATCAAACATGTAGAAATTCTAGAAGAGCCCAACAGTTTTTCAAGTAGCCAATGTATCTCTTGCATGGCTGTATCCAATTTATATGTTTTTAGGTCATTTGACATGTATTTGATCTTTTTAAGGCAAATATAAGTCAAATGGTTACTTTATACATCACTGGTAATCTAACATGAAGTCAATTGTCAAACTTTGTTTGCACAGCACATTAGTAAATAGTTATTTAGGTAGATCAGTTAAATTTTGCTAATTCTTTAAAGAGATTTGGACCCTCAATTCCAGATAAAATCACAAGTTCGGAACAGTCACCCAGAACAGCTGGGAGATGTTTGTTTTTATTGTATATAGAATAAGTTTGAGTAGTTTTAAATGTATTACTAATACTATCAAAGTATCTAGTAACTACAAGAACATACCATCCATACCAGAAAGTAGAAAATTGTTTAAAACACAGTGGGCCTTTAAAATGCAAACGATTTTTAATGCTTAAATATAAATTTACCCATCTTATATCTTCTTTCGAAAACATTTTTAAATATTTATTTATAAAATTTGACCCACTGTCTGTATGGCATACTCATGTTTTTATTATCAGGTTACTCACGTTGTAATTTTGATGATAATGATGATGACGACTACGATGATTATAATGGTGACGTTTTCATTTTTTTTGTTCATACACTTGTGTGTATAAATTCTTGTCATTTTATTAAGTATGTATATAAAAAAAATCAATATTTATTAGATTACTTTAGAAAATTTATTTGAAAAAAAAAAAAAAAAAAACTGAATAAATGTAAGAAGGCTTTTTTGACATCTTGTTATAAATTTATATTTTTTAATAAATTTAATAATTTTTCTTTTCTCTTTCTTGTCTTTTTAGGTAAGTGTTTGCGATAAACAAATAATGAACTACGTAAGTAATGAAAAAACAACACAATACCTTTTTTTTGTTAAATTTTCATTTAATTACAAAAGACGGTTTAATTTTTAACAAAATCAGGAAATTTTCTTTTTTTAAGATTTCACAATTTAAGGAAATATTGCTCGAAATCAATATTTTTATTTGAAATTTTGTTTAAATTAACCGGAAAATCTTGCTAACGTCTTGGCAATTACTAAAATACAGTTTTTACAAAAAGTACTTTTTTGGTACTTTTTAGACAATTTTCAAAAATAGTACTTTTTTTAAAAACTGTATTTTAGTAATTGCCAAGACATTAGCAAGATTTTCCGGTTAATTTGAACTAAATTTCAAATAAAAATATTTTTGAACAAAATTTAACATTTACTTGGCAATTACTAAAATACATTTTTTACAAAAAGTACTTTTTTTTTGGTACTTTTTAGACAATTTTTAATAATAGTACTTTTTGAAAAAAAAAATGTTCGGAAGAATTTTTGAACAAAAATAATTTTACTTATTTTCTAAAAAGTACTAAAAATGTTTTTTTTTAAATAAATAAATGATGAAAAATTGTATATATGTAATTGCTAAAACAAAAATTTTATTGATTTACTTTTCAAAACTCTTTGATTTAGATAATTTTACAGTTTTGTCAAAAAGTATTAAAAATTAATACAAATTTCAAAAAGTACCAAAAAAGTACTTTTTCTACAAAATTTACTTACATTCCATACTTATTTAATTTTTACTTGTTTTGTAGAGAACTATTATGAATTTGCTAAAAGGTACCAAAAATAGTACTTTTTGAAATTACATATTTAAAATTTTAAAAAAATTTTAAATTTTTGTAAAGCAATTTAATTTTTTTGTTATATAATCCAAAATGTTTTGATTTCGAAAAATTTCACTTTTGTCTAAAAGTACCAAAATTTAGTACAAATTTCAGAAGGTTCCAAAATAGTATTTTTTCCAAGAAAATTGCTGGAGAATTTCTGGACAAAATTTACTTGGTTGCAATAATAATTTAACTTCTACTAGACTTTTAGAGAAAAAAAATAACTTTTTTATAAAAAGTACTTTTTGAGAAAAAAAATAACTTTTTGAAAAAAGTACTTTTTAAGAAAAAAATACTTTTTGAGAAAAAAATAAATAATAATTTAACTTTTACTGGACTCTTAGAGAAAAAAATAACTTTTTTGTAGAGAGTACTTTTTGAGAAAAAAATAACTTTTTTGAAAAATACTTTTTGAGAAAAAAATAATTTTTTTGTAGAAAGTACTTTTTGAGGAAAAAATAACTTTTTTGTAGAAAGTACTTTTTGAGAAAAAAATAACTTTTTTGTAAAAAGTACTTTTTGAGAGAAAAAAAAACTTTTTTGTAAAAAGTACTTTTTGAGAAATTTTCAAAACTGTGTAAAAAAAATTTATTATTTTACTGTCCCAAATTCTTCGATTTAAAAAATTTTTCACATATATCAAAAAATACTAAACATTTCTACAATTTTCAAAAGGTACCAAAAATAGTACTTTTAATAATATTGCAGAAGAATTTATTATACGAAATTTAGTTACATTCAGTAATAATTAAACTTTTACTGGACTCCTAGAGACTTTTAATTCATTTTTAAAAAAGTTCTAAAAATAGTACTTTTTGAAAAAAATTTAAAATCTTAATAAATTTCAAAATATTTTTAAAAAATAAAATTTATTGTTTGACAAGCCAAAATTATTTGATTTAGAAAATTTTTCATTTTTGCCAAAAAGTACCAAAAAAAAGGTACAAATTTCAAATGGTACCAAAAATAGTACTTTATCCAAAAAAGTTGCGGAAACATTTTTGAGCAAAATTTACTTAGTTTCATTAACGTTTACTGGGCTTTCAACAAACTTTTATTAATTTTCTAAAATGTACCAAAAATAGTACTTGTTGGAAAAACCTTAAATTCCTTTTGTCTTTAGGTGAAGTTCTTTACTTTATAATCAAAAATGCTTTAATTTCAAAAATGTTAAACATTTGTCAAAAAGTACCAAAAATAGTACTTTTATTAATATTGCAGAAGAATTTGTTATACGAAATTCAGTTACATTCAGTAATAATTAAACTTTTACTGGGCTTTTAAAGTCTTTTATTTCATTTTTAAAAAAGTACTAAAAATAGTACTTTTGGAAAATATTTTAAAATCTTAACAAAATTTTAAAATATTTGTAAAGAAAACAAATTGTATTATTTGAAAAGCCACAATTATTTAATTTAGACATTTTAACACTTTTGCTAAAAAGTACCAAAAAAGGTACAAATTTCTAATGGTACCAAAAATAGTACTTTATTCAAAAAAGTTGCGGAAAAATGTTTGAGCAAAATTTACTAAGTTTCATTAACTTTTATTAATTTGCTAAAAAGTACCAAAAATAGTACTTTTTGGAGAAGTCTTATCCATTTATTTTTAATTTCAATAAAATATTTACTTATTTATTTGGGAAGTTCTTTAAGCTTAAACAAGATTTAAAATCATTTTGAATTTTCTCTTTTTTTCTGTCTACAGTCTCCGTCTACTTTGGCCCAAAATGTCAGTTTATTTTTCAGACAATTTGAACTTTAAATGATTTTTGCTGTGTTATTTACATACACTTAATATTTGTTATTGTTTATTATTTTTATTTTTTGCTGTATGAGTTGTTGTATGATGTATTTACTCATCATACAGGGCAAGAAGTTATAATTTTTGTTGCATAAAAATTCCTGTAGTGTAAATAATTTGCATAATTTTCAGCTGCTGTATTAAAAACTCCCCAAAAAAACACACGTGCACACAACAAATATATATTTGTATATAACGTATATGGAAAAATAATGAAAATCATATATGAGAAAAACAGAATATCCTTGCTCGTATGCAAACTTTAACACAAGCTTAACCTCTAGCCATATTTTCAGCACAAGAGCAGTAGTAGTAGTACCTTCATTTATATACTGTATTTTGTAACAACATACGTGGTACATTCGTTCATCCTTTTCATTTTGTTGTTTTTTTTTTTTTTTTTACTCAAATGTAAATTGTTGTTAACTACTCTTTACTCCCCTTTCTAGCAATCTGTGAGTTGCTACTCAAAGTATTGTGTTTTTCATATACATATATTTTCGGGGTAAAAACAATTTTAAAAGAAAAAAACAAGAATTTTTTTTTCCAAATATTTTTGTTGTTGTGGAGGAAAATAAACATTTTTTTGAGGATTTGGAAATACTCGTGCAAGTGAGCGGGCCTGGTTTAAACTTTATACGTTTCTGTTTTTTTTTTTTTTTTTTTTTGTTTCATTATTTTGCAACACAATTTTTGTTAATGTTGCTGTATCTGTTTATTATTGTTGCTGGCAGTTGGAGTTATTTTCTGGGAATTTTTTGTTGGCCTGTGTATGAGTGTGTGCATGTGGTAAAGTGTAGTTTATTTAGCGGCACAAAATTAACTTCAGCAGCCCCCATCATCATCATCCTCATCATCGTCGTCTCCACCATATTCTCCATCATTATGATTGCAAACAACAACAACAACCACATCAGCAATATCATCATCATTATCATGAGCCATCAACATTATCGGGGCCAACAGTGCATATGTTTCAAAATAAGATACAAAACCAACAACTATAAGGCTAAAATGTGCAGGCTTTAAATACCTTTAAAAAATAAAATAACAGTTTATAAACATCACTTACGAAAAGTTTTCGAAATGTAGAAGAAGGAATGGAAGTGCAATTTTTTTTAAGCAGCCGCAATTGGGAAACTTTATGAAGTTTAAAGAATTTTGTTGATGAAGTAACAAATACTTGAAAATATTTTTGAAGCAAAATACTGAATTTAAACAAATTTAAGATAATATAAAGCACATCTTCAAATAGGCTAAATTTAGTACAATTTTTTAAATTTTTCCAAAAAAATTTTTTCAAAATTTTCCATGATATCCAGCAGTTTTATAAAAGGTACTTAATAATTTTCTTCGAATATTACCAAAAGCAAGGATTTCTGACCAAAATTAACTTTTCTTGATTTGCTAGACTTCCTGACAACTTTTTTAATTTTTCTAAAAAGTACCAAAAATAGTACTTTTTGATAAAACTTAAAAAAACTTTGGATAAGTTTACATAATTAAAAAAAAATAATTTTACAATGCAAAATTCATTGATTTAGCCTATTTTTTCAAAACGTACATTTTTCAAAAAGTACCACAAATTTAAAAAAAAAAATAAAAAGTACCAAAAATAGTACTTTTTGCAAAAAAATTCCAAATTAATTTTTGAACAAAATTTACTAAGTTTCAATACTGGTTTTACGTTTACTGGACTTTTAGCTAACATATATTAATTTTCTAAAAAGTACAAAAAAAGAGTACTTTTTTACAAAAAATAAAATAAAATTTTAATGGATTTTTTGGAATATATTTTTGTAAATTTTCCCAAAATTCTAAGATTTGGAAATTTTTTCATTTGTCAGAAAGTACCAAAACTTTGTACTATTTTCACAAAGTACCAAAAATAGTACGTTTTACCAAAAATGCTAAGAAATATTTTATAAACCAAATTTACATTATTTTTGTGTTAATTTAATTTTTAGAGAAAACTTTGCCATATTTTTTAATTTTTCTAAAAAAGTACCAAAAAAGTACTTTTTCATAAAAACTTCAAGTTTGTCTATTTTTGTATGTTTAACATGATTACTGATAGAAAAGTACAAAAAAAATACTATTTTTAATCAAATGGATCCCATTCACATTTGTCAAAAAGTACCAAAAATAGTACTTTTTGCAAAAAAGTTTCGAAATTAATTTCTAAACAAAATTTACTAAGTTTCAATACTTTGTTTAAGTTTACTGGACTTTAGCTAACTTTTATTAATTTTCTAAAAAGTACCAAAAATAGTATTTATTGAAAAAAAAAATAAATTCAAATTTTATTGGATTTTGGAATATTTTTCAAAATGTTTTTAATAACTGTGAAACTCCCTAAAATTCTAAGATTTGGAAATTTCTTTCATTTGTCAAAAAGTACCAAAATTTTGTACTATTTTCATAAAGTACCAAAAATAGTACCTTTTGCCAAAAATGCTAAGAAACATTTTCTTAACCAAATTTACATTATTTTTGTATTAATTTTATATTTAGAGAACATTTTTGATTTTTCTTAAAAGTACCAAAAAAGTACTTCTTCATAAAAACTTTAAGTTTGTCTATTTTTGTATGTTAAACATAATTACTCAAAGAAAATACCAAAAAAACGATATTTTTGATAAAAATTTTCCAGTTTGATTATTTTAAAATTTGAAATGAGTGGAAATTTGGTACCAAAAAAAAGTACTTTCTGAAAAAATTAATTTTTTTTATTATAACAATGTATTTCTTGTTAGATTTGGAAAATTTTTCGATAATTTTTAGAAACAACCAAAAAAGTACTTTTTCATAAAAACTATGAGAACAGTACTTTTTCATTTAAAGTTTCAAAACAGTAATTTTTCATTAAAAGTACCAAAACAATGCTTTTTTAGTAAAAGTACAAAAACAATACTTTTTCGTAAATAATACCAAAAAAGTACTTTTTTATAAAAAATACCAAAAAAGTACTTTTTCATAAAAACTTCAAGTTTGTTTATTTTTGTATGTTAAACATGATTACTCAAAGAAAAGTACCAAGAAAAGCTATTTTTGATAAATTTTTTTTTTTTTTAAAACTTCACACTTCGTACCAAAAAAAAAGGAATTTTTTATAAAATTAGTTTTTTTACTATAACAATGTATTTCTTGTTAGATTTGGAAAATTTTCGATAATTTTCAGAAACAACCCAAAAAGTACCTTTTAATAAAAAGTACCAAAAAAGGACTTTTGCATTAAATATTCAATATGGATTATTTTCGTATGTTAAACACATATTTTTGAAGATTTCTTTCTAAAAAAGGTCCCTTTCTATTTGTGTGACAAAATAGAGGTCTCTCCTTCAATCTATTGTTCTATTTTTCCAGTTTATTTTATTTAATGAGTTTAACCTTTAACCTTTTTAACATTGAGTGTGAATAAGAAAAATTTTTAAATCTCTTTTTCTACCTTCTTCAAATGGCATTTGTAATTTCATTATAAATTAGAACAATTCCAAAGAACATTTTGTGATTCTTTCGACTTTTTCTACAATTCTAATATGGGCCTGTAATTCTACACTCAAGGTTATAAATTATGCAATATTCTTGTTGTTCTAAATAATTTGTAACATTTTATATGCCAGCATTAAAACTCAGAAAAAAAAATAGAAACAAATTATATACAAGAAAAACAAATACATAATAACAGCTGACATCATAAATATAAAATACCGAAATAAAAAATAAACGAAATAAATTTACAACAAATTCAAAAATGTTACATCAAATAAATATATGAGAGGTAGAAGAACCTCACAACACAACATCATTTGTTTACTGACCCTTGCTTTGAAATGACCTTTAGATTTTTCTTGTTTTTTTTTTAAAAAAATGCTTGTATTTCAAATAAATGAAAACAATAAAGCAAAAACAAACAACTGAATATTTATAAAATTTGCACAGGTTCTTTCCGCTTTTGCAAGGAGTTTTAAAAAGGAAAAGGTATATAGGTAAATAAGTTATGGCCAGGCAGGTAATAAGCAGTTGTAACTTAAAACCTCAAACATATAGAATGGCAAGATGGTATGCTGTCCAACAAAAAATATTTAATAAAGCTACAAATAAAACTTTAGCAAACAAAAAATAGGCTACAGTTTTTTCTCTAACAAAATTTATGTATATAAATTCATATAAAATTGCCAAAAGAGACAGACGGACAGCACAACATTACCAATGCCAGCTCATTTATATGTAAATTTCAAATAAAATGTTTGTAGAAGTATAGAAAGGTATTGTTTAACTACTTATTTACCTTTACTACACTTAAATAAAACAAACCCTGGCCACCAATAAAGGGACTTGCTCACACACCACATTAAAAAGAAGGACTTTTCTAAGGGAAAAATAAAAATACAAAAATGGAAACATTAAAATTAAAATACTACAGTTTAGTGGTTGAGCTTCCATCATAAAAATTAAACAAAAATTCATTTTAGACTGACACCGAACAGACTGACTGTATGCAGTGTTTTGTTTCCTGTTTATTTCTACTAGATTTTTATATATCAAATGAAATATTACGCAGAGAGACCCCCTCAATAAAACGTGGTGTGAAATGAAATTATTATACAAAAAAGGAAGACTCTAGCATATTTGCTTTTTTTGTTGAGAATAATTTAAGGTGATGGCTTAATTGAAAATTGCTTTTAGGCGGTTTTTTTTGTTATTATTATTCCCTGAATTTTTATGTTTCGTGTTGCCTCAAATAAATGTTGATTGTTGAAACCACAAAAAAACAAAATGTTTATTAATTTTTAAGTACATTTTTTTTGTTGTTGTATATGTATATTTTGCTTGAACAGCTTAAAGCATTGATGTGAAAACAAACGCCCCGAAAAATATGCAAATAAAATGTAATTAAAATTTTTTTTTTTTACTTAATCTTTGGAAAAGGGAAATTATGAATTTTATGAAAATTTATAAACCATGTATTATAATTAAGGCATTTTAAATACTTATTATATTTTAAATTAATTTAGACTTAATATAAATGAATATATGTATAACAAAATGGCATACTTTTAGGGGATTAAAATTACAAATTCTTAAACTTTTCATAATTTTAAACTAAAACTCTAAGAAAGGGAAATTATGGTTATATAAACATGAATGAACAAAGGTAGTTGAAGTAAAATTAATTTGTTTTCTAAAATATTACAATATAAATTTTAAAGTAAAACAAATGTAAAGCAATTTTTATTACTTTGAAGAAATTTTTAACAAAAAGTACCAAAAGTACATTTTTAAAAACGTTTTTTTTTTTTATTGAATTGCAATATTTTTAAGCAAGATGATTTATTTTATGAGTTTTAAGCATTTTTAAGCAATTTTTATTTATTTTATGAGTTTTAAGCATTTTTAAGCAAGTTTTATTAATTTTAAGAAATTTAAAAAAAGTACTTTTTCAAAAGTACCGAAAATAGTACCTTCTTCAAAAATTATTTTTAACCAACATGATTTATTTTATGAGTTTTAAAAAATTTTTAACAAAAAGTACTTGTTAAAAGTACAAAAAATAGTACCTTTTTTAAAAATAATTTTTAAGCTAGATAATTTATTTTTCGAGTTTTATGAAATTTTGAAAAAGTACTATTTTTCAAAGTACCCCAAATAGTACTTTTTTTGGAAAAGTATTTTTTTTTTAATTTAAGTTATTTTTAAACAGGACAAAGAAATACTTTTATGAGTTTTGAGACATTTTCTAAAAATTACTGTTTTTAAAAAGTATTACTTTTAAAAAAAAGTACCTTTTCAAAAGTACCGAAAATAGTACTTTTTTAAAAATTATTTTTAAGCTAGATAATTTATTTTACGAGTTTTATGAAATTTTGAAAAAAGTACAAAGTACAGAAAGTACGGTTTTTCAAAAGTACCCCAAATAGTACTTTTCTAAAAAAGTACTTTATTGAAGTAAATAAATTTTAAGCACAAGTATTTTTTAGTTATTTTTGTAAGTTTTAAGAAATTTTTTGAAAAGTACTTTTATCCACTAGTACTTTTTGGAGAAAGTACTTTTTCAAAAAGATTTTTTTTATCTGACGAGAAACCTTTTATAGTTTATTTATTAGTTTTAAGAAAATATCAAAAAAGTATTTTAGTACTTTTTTTAAAAAAATTTTAAAAAGTACTTTTTGGTACAACACAATTTTTAAGAATTTTTTTAGGTTGTAAGAAATGATCAAAAAAGTACTTTTTAGAAAAGTACCCCAAATAGTACCTTTTTTGAAAGTGAATTATTTTTAGACAGAAATATTTTGTAATTTGCTGCCTTTTAGAGAAGGTACTTTTATATCAAAAACTAAGAATAGTATTTTCTGAATAAAGACTAAAATATTTTAAATACGGTACTAAGAATAGTACCTATTGAAAAAGTACTAAAAAGGTTTTTAAAAATCAAATTGAATGAATGTACTTCAAATAGTACATTTTGAATATTACTGTTTTTAATAAACTTCATAGAATATTACCATTTTGAATAAACTGCTAAGTGCTTCATAGAATATTACCATTTTGAATAAACTACTAAGTGCTAATAATATTAGCTTTTGAATAAGGTACTAATAATATTAGCTTTTCAAAAAAGTACTAATAATATTAGCTTGTGAATAAAGTACTAATAATATTAGCTTTTGAATAAAGTACTAATAATAGTACCTTTGAATAAAGTACTAATAATAGTACCCTTTGAAGAAAGCACTAATAATAGTACCCTTTTAATAAAGTACTAATAATAGTACCCTTTGAAGAAAGCACTAATAATAGTACCCATTGAATAAAGTACTAATAATAGTACCCTTTGAAGAAAGCACTAATAATAGTACCCTTTTAATAAAGTACTAATAATAGTACCCTTTGAATAAAGTACTAATAATAGTACCCTTTGAATAAAGTAATAATAATAGTACCCTTTGAATAAAGTACTAATAATAGTACCCTTTGAAGAAAGTAATAATAATAGTACTAATAATGGTTCCCTTTGAATAAAGTACTAATAATAGTACCCTTTGAATAAAGTACTTATAATAGTACCCTTTGAATAAAGTACTAATAATAGTACCCTTTGAATAAAGTACTTATAATAGTACCCTTTGAATAAAGTACTAATAATAGTACTCTTTGAATAAAGTACTTATAATAGTACCCTTTGAATAAAATACTAATAATAGTACCCTTTGAATAAAGTACTTATAATAGTACCCTTTGAATAAAGTACTTATAATAGTACCCTTTGAATAAAGTTCTAATAATAGTACCCTTTGAATAAAATACTAATAATAGCACCCTTTGAATAAAGTACTTATAATAGTACTCTTTGAATAAAGTACTTATAATAGTACCCTTTGAATAAAGTAGTAATAATAGTACCCTTTGAATAAAATACTAATAATAGTACCCTTTGAATAAAGTACTTATAATAGTACCCTTTGAATAAAGTACTTATAATAGTACCCTTTGAATAAAGTTCTAATAATAGTACCCTTTGAATAAAATACTAATAATAGCACCCTTTGAATAAAGTACTTATAATAGTACTCTTTGAATAAAGTACTAATAATAGTACTCTTTGAATAAAGTACTTATAATAGTACCCTTTGAATAAAATACTAATAATAGTACCCTTTGAATAAAGTACTTATAATAGTACCCTTTGAATAAAGTACTTATAATAGTACCCTTTGAATAAAGTTCTAATAATAGTACCCTTTGAATAAAATACTAATAATAGCACCCTTTGAATAAAGTACTTATAATAGTACTCTTTGAATAAAGTACTTATAATAGTACCCTTTGAATAAAGTAGTAATAATAGTACCCTTTGAATAAAGTAGTAATAATAGTACCCTTTTGAATAAACTACTAACAACAGTACCCTTTGAATAAAGTACTAATAATAGTACCCTTTGAAATAAAGTACTAATAATAGTATCCTTTGAATAAAGCACTAATAATAGTATCCTTTGAATAAAGTACTAATAATAGTACCCTTTGAATAAAGTACTATTAGTAGTTCCCTTTGAATAAAGTACTAATACTAGTACCCTTTGAATAAAGTACTAATAATAATATAAAAAATAGTTCTTTTTGCAAAAAGTTCTAAACTTAGTCGGTTTTTAATAAAGTACTAAAAAAAGTACGATTTGAAAAGGGTACTGAAAATAGTACCATTTGAAGAATGTACCTTTTTAAAAAAGTACTAAGAATATTAACTTCTTTAATAAAGTACTAAGAAAAGTACATTTTGAAAAAAAGTTCTAAGAAAAGTACCTTTGGATAAAACCACGAAGAAAAGTACCCTTTAAAATCAGTATTAAGATAAAATCTTTTCTTTTTTATGACCTCTTTGTAATTTGTTGGATAATTTTTTTTTAATTTTAATTTCATTTTGCGGCCTAACTTATGTCATTATCCTAAGATTTTAAGCTAAAGCACAGTTATGGTCTTTATTACAAATATTTAAAATATTTTCTTTATGCTATAGCCATATAGAGCCCTGCTACCAATAAACCTTTTTTTAAAGCTTCAACCCTCCAGTTTTGAGTTTTATTGTTTAGGAATTTGTTTTTTTTTTTTTTCTAGATTGTGTAATTTTTTCTACAAATAAGTAAATTAAAAATACTTGTCTTAATATCCTGCCTTGGTTTCCTTTTGCTAAACTGCTGCTAGTCTTTTTTTTTTTTGTGTTCAACAAACATTTTTTAATACACTTAAAGCAGTATGTGTAAGTATATTAACACATATATAAACAATTGTATATGTATACATATACATAAGTATATAATAATAAAAAGCATATCCTTCCGTTATTGTTCAACTGTTTTGATGCTTTAGCTGTTGTTAACTCACTCTTTCCCAATGTGCTTGGCTTTCTTTGGGTTTCGCTATGCCACTCGACTACTTGACTATATTTCATCGTTTGTCATCTTAGAAAGATGATGCCACTTCTAAAATATAAAATATAAAATATTGTAATGTTTATGACTTGCCTTTAACTTACTTCTTTTTTTCTACTGCTGCTGCTGCTCGTTCCACTGCTTTGGCTTGCTCTTTATTTATCCTTTTTTTTCTGTTGTTGTTTTGCATCCACAGTAAATTATGATGAAACGTATAATTCTCTGACTTATTTCTTTAGAAATGCTTTACAATGCCCCTTGATGGCGTGAGTGCAAAAGAGGGGTTTATTTTAGCAAATATTTTACCATATTTATTTATGATATAAAATTTCTGTTCCTTTCTTTATTCATTTCTATGTTATTGTTGTTGTTGTTGGACTTTGGAAACAAGATGTATGTATTTTATTTAAAAATACAGAAATATTTATGTATGAAATGATGAAATTTATGCACATACTTCATATACAAAATACTTGTACGTACTTGAGAGAGTTACTTACAGCATTACGCTTAAGTGCCGTCATATGTATGTTTGTAAAGAAGGTACTACTACTTATTTATATGAGAGTGGGGTTACAACAGTTAACCCATGAGGTCACGACAGAAATCTAAAAGAAAATCTATATAAAGCTGCTTAAATCCTTAAAACAAATTAAAAGAGAAATTTTGAAAAAGGTATAAACATAGTACCCTTTTATAAAATAACTTAAAATACCTTGTGAAAAAGGTACACAAAATAGTACCTTTGAAAAAGAACTATAAACTACTATTCTTTAATAAAAACACTTAAAATACTTTCTGTTAGAAAAAGTACTACAAATAATACCTTGTCAAAAAGGTACCCAGAATAGTACCTTGTGAAAAAACTACTTAGAAAAGTACTAAAATAAGTACCTTTGGAAAAAAACATTTAAAAATAGTACCTTTGGAAAAAAGTACTAAAACTAGTACCTTTTTGAAAAAGTACTAAAAGTAGTACCTTAGGAAAAAAACGTTTTAAAAATAGTACCTTTAGAAAAAAGTACTAAATTTAGTACCTTTGAAAAAAGTACTAAACTTAGTATCTTTGAAAAAAGTATTAAAATAAGTACCTTTGAAGAAAGTAATAAAACTAGTACCTTTTGGGAAAAAGTACTAAAACTAGTACCTTTTGAATAAAGTACTAAAACTAGTACTTTTTGAAAAAGTACAAAAACTATTACCTTTGGAAAAAGTACAAAAGCTAGTACCTTTTAAAAAAAGTACTAAAACTAGTATCTTTTGTAAAAAGTACTAAAAATAGTACCTTTTGAAAAAAGTACTAAAAGTAGTACCTCTTTGAAAAAGTTCTAAAATTAGTACCTTTGGAAAAAAAGTTTTAAAAATAGTACCTTTGGAAAAGAGTACTAAAATTAGTACCTTTAAAAAAGTACTAAAACTAGTACCTTTTGGAAAAAAGTACTAAAACTAGTACCTTTTGTAAAAAGTACTAAAAATAGTACCTTTTGAAAAAAGTACTAAAACTAGTACCTTTTGTAAAAAGTACTAAAAATAGTACCTTTTGAAAAAAGTACTAAAAGTAGTACCTTTTTGAAAAAGTTCTAAAATTAGTACTTTTGGAAAAGAGTACTAAAATTAGTACTTTTGGAAAAGAGTACTAAAATTAGTACCTTTGAAAAAAGTACTAAACTTAGGCTTAGTAAACTCAAGCCTTTTGATAAATGTACTAAAACTAGTTTCTTTTAAGAAAAGTACTAAAACTGGCACCTTTTTAAAAAAAAATTCTAAAACTAATAACTTTTAAAAAGGTAGTAAAACTAGTGTCTTGTAAGAAAAGTACTAAATATAGCACCTTTTAATTATAGCCTTTGTCAAAATACTATATATGATACCTTTTGATCAAAGTACATAAAAAAGTACTAAAACTACAACCTTTTGCAAAAAGTACTAAAACTAGTACATTTTGAACAAAGTACTAAATACAGTACATTATGAAAAGTGTACTAAATTTAGTTCCTTTTGAACAAAGTACTACAAAAGTAATCTTTGCAAAAATTAATACTTTTTTGCCAAAATTTTCCCTTAATGGGTTAATATTTATACTCCAGCAAAATGAGTTGAAGAAACGAAAAAAAATTCATTGACATTTTTGCTTTTAATAAGACCAAAAGCACATTTATGTTGGCTTATACACGCGTATGTCACTACTGTTGCTTTGCAAGCCAACAATAAGTACACAGAATACAAGAAAAACTTTAAACGTTTAAATGTACTACAACACAAAATTCAAAACCAATTTCTTAATATTTACTACTACTTACTATACTTACGTATTACATCTTAGCCCAAACAGCAAGAGTATTCCTCCACACTTTTAGCAAATAAGTAGCAACCAGTAGCTTTACTATAGTACTGTGGCTCCTCGTTTATCACAAACAGGCCAACAACATGTGTATACTGTTTGGGGATCTTAAACAAGTAAGATTTTCTCAACCATATCTTGGTTGTGTATCCTTAAAAAGAAGAAAGAAATGGCACAGAAAGCAGCAGCAATAACAACCATATTAATAAATATATTTATAAAACAGATATACATCTATTTGTATGTGTCCCCCCCCCCCCTCTCTTATATATATTTATTTCCTTCATATCTTGTGATACATGTTATTTGTAACCTTCTGCATTTGTTCAGCTCATATATCAAAGTTCTAAATGAAAAGCGACAGCATGGAATGCAATTTTTAAATTACATTCATTTTGTTCGTGGAGCAGAGCAGGAAGAAAGGGAACTTTACAAGTACAATTTCTTTCACAGCTAATACTTGTGCGTTTACAATTTATTTATAAAGCAACTAAATATGGCAAATATGAGGGAAATGTAATGTGAAGCATAAAGAAATACAACAACTTGAGAATTACGCAAAATATGTTATTGTTTAAGTAGAAATTCGAGTTAACTTAAGGAAATAAATAAAAAATTTATAAGCTTTTATTATGCCATTTGCGTGCGTGTGTTCTTTTGTTTTTGTATAAATATTACTCGTACCTTGCTTAGGAAAATATTTACCAGTCCATGGCGTTGAGGGGTTTTTAAAAGCATTTACTTTAAATTAAAATCAGTTTTACTTATACATTAGTAAAGGTCAAAATTGTAAAATAATAAGGTGAGATATTTTTAAAATAAATTACCAATTAAATAATGATTAAGGTCTGACTGTTTAGTAAAAAAAATGTAATAAAACAAAGTCTAATATTGGAAAACAAATACATAAATACTATATTATAAATAATATTGGAAAACAAATACATAAATATTAAATTTGGCAACAAAACAGCCAAATTAGAACCTTAAAAAAAAGACCTAAATTAAAATTCTTTGAAAAAAGTACTGAATCTAAGATCTTTTGAAAAGGTAGTAAAATTCCTACCTCTTGAGATTGTAAAAAGTAATAAAACTAGTAACTTTTGAAAAAGTACTAAATCTAGTAAGTTTTGAAAAAAGTAATAAAACTAGTAACTTTTGAAAAGAGTACTAAAAATAGTACCTTTTGAAAAAAGTACTAAAACTAGTACCTTTTGAAAAAAGTACTAAAACTGGAACCTTATGAAAAAAGTCTTCAAACTAGTACCTTTTGAAAAACGTACTAAAACTAGGACCTTTTGAAAAAAGTATTAAAACCAATACCTTTTGAAAAAAGTATTATAACTAGTACCTTTTGAAAAGAGTATTAAAACTAGTACCTTTTGAAAAAAGTATTAAAACTAGTACCTTTTGAAAAAAGTATTAAAACTAATTCCTTTTGAAAAAAGAACTAAAACTAGTACCTTTTCAAAAAAGTACTAAAACTAGTACCTTTTGAAAAAAGTACTAAAACTGGAACCTTATGAAAAAAGTCTTCAAACTAGTACCTTTTGAAAAACGTACTAAAACTAGGACCTTTTGAAAAAAGTATTAAAACTAATACCTTTTGAAAAAAGTATTATAACTAGTACCTTTTGAAAAAAGTATTAAAACTAATACCTTTTGAAAAAAGTATTAAAACTAGTACCTTTTGAAAAAAGTATTAAAACTAATTCCTTTTGAAAAAAGAACTAAAACTAGTACCTTATGAAAAAAGTACTAAAACTAGTACCTTATGAAAAAAGTACTAAAACTAGTACCTATTGAATAAAGTACTAAAACTAGTACCTTTTGAATAAAGTACTAAAACTAGTAAATTTTGAAAAAAGTACTAAAACTAGTACCTCTTGGAAAAAGTAGTAAACTAGTACCTTTTGAAAAAAGTACTAAAACTAGTACCTTTTGAAAAAAGTACCAAAATTAGTACGTTATGAAAAAAGTATTAAAACTAGTACCTTTTGGAAAAAGTACTAAAACCTTTAGAAAAAAGTACTAAGAAAAGTACTTTCTGAAATAAATTACTAAGAAAAGCAAACGGTTTCTTTAGAAAAAAGTTCTTAATAAAGCACCTTCTGGATAAAGTACATAAAATAACAGCTATTGAAAAAAGTTCCTTGTAAATGGGTATTAAAAATAAAACCATTTTAAAAAGGAATTAAAAATCGTACTAAAAATCTTACCATCTGAATGAAGTATTTAAAATAGTACCTTTTGATAAAAACACTTAAAAAAAACATTCTTAAAATAGGGCTAAAAATCCTGTTAAGAAAGTACCTTTTGAAAAAAGTATTCAGGAAGGTAACCATTGCTCAAAGTAAAGTATGTTTTAAAAATGTAATACAAACATAACATTAACTTTAGCAAAATGTTTTGAAATTAGAACACTTTGAAAATGTACTAAATAAAATTAGTACCTTTTGGAAAGAATACTTTTAACAATATTTCACTTTTTAGTAGTTGAAAAAAGTACCAAAAAAAAAGTACTTTTCAAAACACTTAAACATATTCACTTTAATCTATGAAATTTATGTAATTGCTCCGTTCCCCCCTCTAATGACCTTAAAAAGTAACATTTCACCTCATTATGGTAATAAACGTTTATTATTAACAAAACAAATGAAAATAAAACAAAACAAGTATTACTTACGCAATTTAGCACTTGGCATACAAAACCAAATAACATTTTCCTTATACTTTGCTGGCTAAAGACAAACCTCCCTTATATACGAGTACATATAGACACACAGTTTAGTCTTAAAATCTCTCAGAAGGCACATTTTCATATATGAATTATTAACGAAAATTTTAGCTACATTAACAAAAGCCAACAAAAAGGCAGAGTGTGTAAAGGCAAGACTACAAAACCAAACCACACATCAGCATTTTCCTTAGCATACATTTGGGAGTATGATAACAACAGATTTTTTTTTCTTTCTTTCTTACATTCATTTTTATTTAACATGACTTACATTAAAATGGTTTGTGTGTGTGGTAGGAGAGAAATCAAGTGCATTTTAAGCTCCATTACAAAGCAAGGCGTTTAAAAAGCATAAATTTAGCAAAAAAATAAAATGTATTCTACTCTAAAGATTTTCCTTGACTTTAGCAGAACTGTTTTCAAGACATCTCATAAAAATCTTTAACATGTTATAACATTTATTTGCTAAAATGTTACTAACAAATGTATTGCAAACAAATAAGAGGAATTCCATAGCTAACTTAAGACAACAGGTTTTTCTTGCTTAATATGAAACTTCCTATTTTGAGAATATGTAAAAAGCAAACAAAGTCAAGGAGCAGCTAGGAACATGTTTACCAGAAACAGTTCTTATCTAATTTTTTTAACATTTATTGTAAAATTTTCTTTGTAATATTATTTTCTGCTAAAACTGCTTTATTGTTAATGTATGAGTTTAGATATGAGAGAACATGTCTGTCTATGTTTCATTTTTTCCGTTTTTTTTTTTAGCATCTCCCTTAGAGATTTTTAACTTGGTATTATATTTTTTATGGCATAACATGCTGTAAAGTGACTTACTTACCTTTTCGCTTAAACAAACTCCTCTTAAACGTGCTGTGTTTTACTATATACAAACATATATATATAGCTAAAAACATTCACCCACTTAAACCTCTCTTTGTCCTTTCAGTTTAACACACTGAAATCATTAATAAATAAAACGGCTTAAGATGTTTTTGTGTAACTGACTGAATTCTTATTTTTGAAACGTCTCAACATTTAAGTTTTACTACTAAAATATTACATTATTTTTGGGGAAGGGGGGGATGGTAAAACAATTTCATATTCAATGCATCAGGGAATTCCTCTAAATTACATGAAATAGAATTGCTGGGTTGTAAGAAAATAAAATTATGAAAATTGTTAATGTTAATAAATGAAGTGAAAATTTCTTTTTTATTCTACATATTGTACTTTTAGCAAGATATATGATGAGTTAGTGTTATAAAAGAAATGAATAAATTAATAGTTTAGGAAAATGAAAGTGATTGGAAACGATAATTAAATCAAGTTTTTATATATATTTTCGAAAAGAATAGCTTGAACTAATTTGAACTAAAAATTATACAATATATCTAGTACCTTTTGAAAAAAAAAAATAATAAAACTAGAACCAATTGAAAAAAGTACTAAAACTAGAACCTTTTGCAAAAAGTACTAAAACTATTACTTTTTGAAAAAATTACTAAAAATAGAACCTTTTGAAAAAAGTACTAAAACTACTACCTTTTGAAAAGAGTACTAAAATTAGTACCTTTTGAAAAAGGTACTAAAACTAGTACCTTTAGAAAAAGTTTTAAAAAAGTACCTCCTGAAAAAAGTACTAAAACTAGTACCTTTTGAAAAAAGCATTAAAAGTAGTACCTTTTGGAAAAAATACTAAAAGTAGTACCTTTTGAAAAAAGTACTAAAACTAGTACCTTTTGAAAAAAGTACTGAAACTACTACCTTTTCAAAAAATTACTAAAAATAGAACCATTTGAAAAAAGTACTAAAACTAGCACCTTTTGAAAAAAGTACTAAAACTAGTAAATTTTGAAAATAGTATTAAAACTAGTACCTTTTGAAAAAAGTATTAAAACTAGTACCTTTTGAAAAAAGTACTAAAACTAGTACCTTTTGAAAAAAGTACTAAAACTAGTACCTTTTGAAAAAAGAACTAAAACCACTACCTTTTGAAAAAAGTACTAAAACTAGCAGCTTTTGAAAAAAGTACTAAAACTAGTACCTTTTCAAAAAAGTACTAAAACTAGTACCTTTTGAAAAAAGTACTAAATATAGTACCTTTTGAAAAAAGTACTAAGACTAGTACCTTTTGAAAAAAGTACTAAAACTAGTACCTTTTGAAAAAAGTACTAAATCAGCAGCTTTTGAAAAAAGTATTAAAACTAATACCTTTTAAAAAATAACTAAAACTAGTACAAAAAAGTACTAAAACTAGTACCTTTTGAAAAAAGTACTAAAACTAGTACCTTTTGAAAAAAGTACTAAAACCACTACCTTTTGAAAAAATACTAAAACTAGTACCTTTTGAAAAAGTACTAAATCTAGTACCTTTTGAAAAAAGTACTAAGACTAGTACCTTTTGAAAAAAGTACTAAAACTAGTACCTTTTGAAAAAAGTACTAAAACCACTACCTTTTTAAAAAATTACTAAAAATAGAACCTTTTGAAAAAAGTACCAAAACTTGTACCTTTTTAAAAAATAATTAATGGTATTACCTTTTGAATAGAGTACTAAAACTAGTACCTTTTGAAAAAAGTACTAAAAGTAGTACCTTTTGAAAAAAGTACCAAAACTAGTACCGCTTGAAAAAAGTATTAAAACTAGTACCTTTTGAAATAAGTACTAAAAGTAGTTCCTTTTGAAAATGTACTAAAAGTAGTTCCTTTTGAAAAAGTATTAAAAGTAGTACCTTTTGAAAAAGTATTAAAACTAGTACCTTTTGAAAAAAGTACTAAAACTGGTTCCTTTTAAAAAAGTACTAAAAGTAGTACCTTTTGAAAAAAGTACTAAAACTAGTACCGTTTGAAAAAAGTATTAAAACTAGTACCTTTTGAAAAAAGTACTAAAACTAGTACCTTTTGAAAAAAGTACTAAAACCAGTACCTTTTGAAAAAAGAACTAAAACTAGTACCTTTTGAAAAAATTACTAAAACTAGTACCTCTTGAAAAAAGTACTAAAACTAGTACCTTTTAGAAAAATAATTAAAAGTATTACCTTTTAAAAAAAGTACTAAAACTAATACCTTTTGAAAAAAGTTTTAAAAAGTAGTGCTTTTGAAAAAAGTCTTAAAACTATTTAGTACCTTTTGAAAAAATAGTAAAACTATTACTTTTTTGAAAAAGTACTAAAATTAGTACTTTTTGAAAAAAGTATTAAAACTAGTAACTTTTGAAAAAAGCACTAAAAGTATTACATTTTTGAAAAAGTATTAAAACTAGTTCCTTTTGAAAAAAGTTTTAAAAATAGTACATTTTGAAAAAGTACCAAAAAGTAAATTTTTTGGAGATTATTTTTGATGGATTTCTATTTAAAAAATTATTTACAAGATAGTTGATTTTGTAATATTTTCCTTTGTTTAAACTTTAAACATGTCTGTGCATGATTGAAGCAAGATCTTGCATGATGTTCAAATAAAATTGAAACAAATTTTCACATATTTTGAAGTACTAGAAAGGTACTCATTGCAACTAAGATGCTTTTAATTTTTTTAATATTGAATAATAATGAATATGTCTAACCTACTTACTGTATTTATAAAGACATGCTCTCAAAAAATTACAATAAATTTCAAAAAAGACGAAAGATGCGAAAAAAAAATTTAAATATTTAATAATGCTTATTACTTTGAAACCGTAAATAATTACCTCCCTTGTGATATAGGCAATATGAACCTTTTATTTTATGTTTAAAAGAATATCATTAACATTTGATTGATAGACATCTACAAAATTGTATTAAACTTCAGGTTTCTATGTCGAAAAAAAAAAATCACAAGAAAAATTCTAACATAAGCACTTACAAGCATCGCTACTTGAATTCTGTCATCCTGTAAGATAATGCAATAATATATATAATCAATTGGAAAATACTATTACGTGATTTGTTAAGGGTTGCATGACAACTGACATTTACTCGAAATATAAGGGTACATTTTTCTATGCTATGCTGCTTTTAAATGTCCAAAAGCTATAATTTATGTTTGATATACATACAATACATAATATTAACATTTTCTATTTGATTAAGGCTAAAAGCATAAAATATTTAAATACTATAATTAAGCGTAAGAAAGGAAAACAACAATGGAGATACTTATGTATGTATGTATATAAGTGACACTAAATGTTAACACGTGACCAAAGATAATAGACAAATGCTGGAAATTTCAAGTCTTATAGTTAAATAAATTGAATAATTGAATATGTTGTATTTGATATCAAGATAAAGTATAAGATTTCTTTCTTGCCGTTGCTGTATTGATTATACAAATTGACACATAGTTAACACCTCATAAAACTGACATAATTCATTAAGCAGGATATATATATTTTTTTTTTTTAAATTCTAAACATGTTTTTTTCTTGTGTTTTTTTTACTTGAATGTTAGACTATTTTGTTTTGATCTCTTTTCTTTATTTAATACCCTTTCAGTGATCCTTTTTATATTCGGCAATTAGTATTTTGATGTGTACTTTTTTAAAACAAGTTATTTTTGAAGTGCGTGCGTTTTTTTATGAAATAGGGGTAGTTTGATTTATGGGTTTTTTAGAAATTCATATCTAAATTACTTTTCATGAACAAATATATTCCAATTAGAAAATTTTATTTGAGTGTAACAACTTCCCTTTTTTTTTTTGAATTTTAAAGCCATGTAATTTTCCCAACGGCACGTGTGCGTGCCGCTTACTTTTGTACAAAAAAGAAAAATACCGCCTCGTCTTATCACACACATTTAAATGAAAGTTTCAAATTATAATTTATATTTCTTGTTTTCTTTTTCTATTCTCATTTTATATTAGTTTAACAAGGCTTTCATTGCATTTGAAATGCATTACTTAGAAAACAAGTAAGAGAGCTATATTCGGCTGCGCCGAATCTTATATACCCTTCACCTAATTATATTTTAATACAATTGGTGAAAAAAAAAATTTTGGTGAAAAAAAATTTGGATTAAAAAATTGTTTTCCCGATTTTGACCCATTGTAGGTCCGAACTACTATGGCGTTTTATACGTCGTTGGAAAGGTCTTTGAAATATCTAACATTAGATACCCATATTGTCTATAGTAATGACTTAGTACTCGAGTTATACAATATATAAAAAATAGTTTAAAAAATCGAGGTAGTCTTGAATTTTTACTTATATCTCAGCCATTTATGGGCCGATTTTTTCGATTTTAAATACCAGCTTAACCGGGTCCATAGCGTATATATTGATCTATGAATCAGGTATGTAAGTTATTTAAGGGCTACGATAAGTTGATTTCAACAGACATGGTCGCAAATGAAAACTATAGAAATTACAAACGCAATGACAAACTTACATATACCCTTGTCACTCATGGTGAGGGCTATAAAAAGGGTTGATTTTTTTTTTTTGTATTTAGTTGTAATTCTCTATATGGAGCTATTAATTATATTTTTGTATTACTTTATTAAAATACAAAAATTTTACATAAAATTTGCTATTTTGAAAAAAGGGTTAAAAATAGTTAAACATTTCCATTTCAGGCCATAAATATGTCACAAAGTTTGACCTTTAATCCGTTTTAGTTTTTCTTATATAAGTAAATACAAAAAAAAAGGATACAAGGAAAAATGATTTCCTGTTGCGATGGCGTGTTATGTGTCAAATAAAACTGCATTTATTTAAGGCAGATTTATGTTAAGGTAATATTGCTTGACCCAATATACATAGTTGGACATTTTTGAATATTTTAAACAGATTTCTCAATATTTCTAAAGTAGCTAAATAAGGCATTGAATAGTGGAGGAAAAAAAACTGGTTATATTTGTAGTTTGTTCATGTTTGATCCAACGGTGAAAACAAGTTTTAATAGATTAAAAATATAAGTTGTTTTTTTTATTAAATAATCTGTGATACTTTCATCAGTACTCTATCGATGCGCCACCTTTTCTGATGACTATAGAACAGATACTGATACCTGATAAAGCAATGTTGCTGAGGTGTGTAGTCTGCATGGCACAAATCCATAAATTGCTTACCTACCCTACAAAATATATATATTCTCGATCGTTATAAATAGCGGAGTCGATATAGCCATGTCCCTCTGTCTGTCTGTATGTTGAAATCAACTTTCCGTAGCCACCAAATAACTTATATACATGATTCATACATCAATATATACGCTATGGACCCGGTTCTTTTGCTATTTAAAATTGAGAAACTCGGTTCACAAATGGCTGAGATATAAGGAAAAAACCAGGACAACCTCGATTTTTGAAAATTAAGTCAATTACTAAGTCATTTATATAGACAATAAAGATATCTAATGATAGATATTTCAAAGTCCATTGCATCGATGTATATAAGTCGAGTAAGTTGGACCTACAATGGGTCAAAATCGGGAAAAAAATGTTTTAACCCGAATTTTTTCACCAAAAAATTTTTTTTTTCATAAAATTTTTTTCACTAAAAAATTAAAAATAATGTTTGCCATCAAATTTTATTGCACTAATAAATTAAATTTTTTTTTTATTTTTTTTAAATTTTGAAAAAAAAAATAATGAAATTTTTTGGAAAAATTAAAGGTTAAATTTGAGGTTCTACGTCTCAGCCTGCTCTTAATTAGTTTGGCTACCAGCTTTGTTTCTTGAAGGCCTACATGCTGCTCTATCATTTCCTGGTTTATAGATTGACTGCTTTATGTGCCTCTTTGAATTAAAATTCAAAACTTTTAGTATTATTTTCTTTATAACTCACATAGTAGCAACCTTAAAGCATACTTCCCTTTTTCGCATTTTATAGATTTATTTCAAATGAGTATTGTTTGTAAGATTATTATCTTAATAAATGTATACCTTCTTAAATATAATATATCATAACTAAAATCTTTCTTAAAGTCCTAAATTTTATTATTATTTAAGGCATAAAAGGCTTAAGCCTAAAAACTGGCTATGATTTTTTTTATTTATATTTAAAAAGATAACCATATTAACATTTATAAACACATACATCTTAGTAGATTTTATGAGATTAGATTTGTTTAACATAAAAATTACGATTACTACCAACCAACCCCAATTTAACAGCCTTAAAGTATGCTATACTTTTTAAAACATCAATATTTTAAAGCAGTTTTGAGTTATAAGCAAACAAATATAAATTACTCCATTTATCGTTAACAGTTTTATGCATTTGTTATCCTTTTTTTTATAGATTTTTAAAATTTTATATATATATTTTTTTTGTATTTTTTTTTTAATATAAAACAATTTTTATAGCCTACTTTTCATATACAGCCATAAAATATTATATAAGCATAAAAATATTTGAAATTTAAAAGGGGTTGTTTGATGAGGGCCATAAAATATGACGCGTCTCTTGTTTTTATGACAAAAATCTTTCAGTATTCCACGATATTTCTTAAAGGTTTTGCTTAATTATTTAAGTAGTAAAGGAAAAAGCTAAAAAAGTTTGTATCTAAACAAAAAAAAAAAACTATTTATGTTTAAGATCTCTTTAACAAATATAATAAACTAAAGTTTATTTTAGATTTCTTTTTGTCAGACAGCTTGAATTTTATGCAAGTACTTTAAAATAATCTAGCATATTTACTCAGTTTATAAAAGTAGTTTGAAATTCAAATTGAAAATTCTCCAAAAAAAGCTGGAAAAAAAAACAAGTAATAGAGAATAAAAACAACACAAAACTAAACTAAATCACTTTGTGTACAAGAATATGTTTATAGCAACTAGGAATAGAGTTTTTTTTTGGGAAAAACAACAAAAAACTTTAAGGGTTTCCCTGGAAAACAAATATTAATAAAAAATTATTAAAAAACACAATATTTTATATTTATTACAAATTAAAAAAAGCTTTTTACAGTATATCAAATACTTTGTTTTTAATTTGTTTCTAATTTCTTTTATTAAGGGCTCAACCTTAATTATATAGACTACAAGTTTATTGCTAGTAACTTTTTATATGATTTTATTGGTCTTTGTTGCTGTTTGTTTCTATCTCACACATTTCTACATGAGTTTACAAACATATTTTAGAGTATTTTGTTTGAATATATGTGTGTGTGTGTATTTGTTAAATTTTCAAAAACCTTGTATGTATGTGAATCCAGCACAAGCTTATGTTTTTACACATGACTACATGCATAGAATGACTGAATGAATATAAACGTACAAAATAAAGAAAATCGTTTTTAGAATTTCAAATGTTATGAATTTTCAAAAAGCAAATGTCACTTGCACAACTACATACTCATTTCATTTCATTTTCAATTCAACAATAACTACAAAAAAAGTATACCGAAAAGCAACAACTACAAAACCTAAAACCAAAGCAACATTTGAAATGTTACATAAAGCTTCTCTTTGTATATTTAGCCTAAAATGTATGCTAAGAGTTTTGTTTTTAAATTAAAGTGTATTGCTTTTGTGTGCGTGCACACACACACACACATACACACTCTTAAGTTGAGTATGTGTGTTTGTTTGTGATATTTGAACTTCAATTAATTAGTTGGAAAATTTGTTTAAAGACAAACAAATGTTTGCAAATTTTTTTTAAACTCCTCAAAGTAGGCAATGAGTTTTGCAATAATTTGTATTTCTTAGAAATTTTAGCAAAATGTTATAGTAATTAAAACTTTTTAAAGTTGTCAATGAGAGAAAATAATTGGAATAAGATAATTATTCATATATGTATGCAATATATCAGAAAATGTAACTTATAGCCTTGTGACTTGAATTCAAGAGTAACAGTAGGTTTAAGTTTAAATCTACCAATATAACCCTTACGATTATAAAATTTATAAAATGTTTGCCAAGGAACATTTTCCCATTATTTTAATCCGTATTATGGTGAAAAATGTCCAAACTCAATATATGAAGGTCACATCTGCCAAATATTTTTTAATTTGACTTGAAAGTTTAAACAACCTTAAATGTATGCAACAGTTTTTATTAACAAAAATTCATTAAAGATAGCTTTTGAATGTATATTACAAAATTAATTAAAGAATTTTTTAATTCGTTGAACCAAAATATGTTATTTTAATTTTTTTAAATACAAATACTTGCTTATAAACGAAATTTTAATAAAAATTCTAAATTACTTAACTAAAGCTGCAAATATACAATTTTCTAAAACAAACCTAAAAGTATGCAACACTTTTTATATTTAAAAAATATCTAAATACCATATCTAAATTACTAATTTAATAAAGAAGCCTAAATGTATGCAACATTTTTTTATATATTTTAGAACCGGAAAGTATGCAACATATTTTGTTAATATTAAAAAAATTAAATTATCAACGAAAATTCATTAAACTCAGATTTATGATTTATCTTACAAATTAATTAAAGAATTTCTTAATGTTTTGAACCAAAATATATAGAACATTATTTTATTTTTTAAATGCTTACAAATTTTTAATAGAAATTCTGCAATTCATGAAATAAAGCTGAAAATATAGAATTTTCCAAATCAAGCCTAAAAGTATGCAACACTTTTTATTTTTAAAAAATATCTAAATACCATTATCCTAATGTTATATTATTAATTTAATAAAGAAGCCTAAATGTATGCAACATTTTTTATATATTTTAGAACCGGAAAGTATGCAACATATTTTGTTAATATTAAAAAATTATCTATAATATGCAACAGTTTGCTTCAACGAAAATTCATTAAACTCAGATTTAAAATTTATCTTACAAATAAATTAAAGAATTTCTTAATGTTTTGAACCAAAATATATAGAACATTATTTTATTATTTATTAAATGCATGCCGAATTTTAATAAAACTGCTCAAATTACTGAACTAAAGCTGCAAATATAAAATTTCCCAAATCAAACCTAGAAGTATGCAACACTTTTTATTTCTAATAAATATCTAAATACCATTATCCTAATGTTCTATTATTAATTTAATAAAGAAGCCTAAGTGTATGCAACATTTTCGATATTTTTTAGAACCGTAAAGTATACAACATATTCTGTTGATATTAAAAAAATGATCCAAATACAATTTTGATAACATCTTTAAAACACTTTAAGTAATGAACAAAATATAGTTTTTACTAAAGTACACCTAAATTTAGGCAACACTTTTATAATATTTATCGGTTAAATGTTAGTTTCCAAAATGCCTGAAAGTATGCAACATCATTCAGTTGATAGCATATGACTTGTTTTTAAATTTAGTAAATTCACCTAAAAGTATGCAACATTTTAAATAAAATTTAGTAAGGACAGCTAAAAGTATGCAACACTTTTATTTAATGCATCAAAAAGTGTGCTGTATTTCAATATTTTTCAAAACCTTAGATACTTAAACAAATAAAACAAACCTAACCAACTGATTGTAATACACCCTCAAGATAGGCAGTACAAATAATTAACATGAATCCTTAAACTAAGCATTCCTTATTTTGAATCTTTATTTTATTAAGACTTTAAAATATTATTTTTGCTGTTTATCAATTTGAGCTCGTTTTAAATGTCCTTAAATTATGCTTTAGTTTTTTTTTTTTTTGATTTTTCCTCTTTTTCTCAACTCATAACAGCAACAAAAACTGAAGAGCTTTAATAATTCAATTGTGAATTTGTTAGCAATTTTCTCTTGATCCAATTTTTTATATGATGATTTTTTTGCTCTGTTTTATACAACTCGTTGATTTCTTTTTTTTGCTTTATTTTGTTCTTGTTGAGTAACAATTTAATGCTTAACTGCATTTGCTAGCATACTTTACAGCATATCGAGCTAAATAGATTTTCGTGATTTTCCATCATATGGCTTCAATATATATGTATATAGAAGAGGATGTTTAACAAAACAACAAAAAAAAAACACAACTTTTTTTTTGGTGTATTCATTTAGTTGTGTGTAACTGAGTATATTTGCTTTCAAACTCCTCACGATTTTCCAATTGAACTCACATGTGTGTACATAGAGTAAACACACATACACATACCAGTAGAAAACAAGTGAAGAAAAAAACCCTCTCACATATGTATGTAAGTACAAATGTAGCTTTAACATGTACGAGCATAATCATGCACATTCGTGCATGCAATCGATACGTCGTCATACTCATCATCATTATTATCAGAGTTAAAAATTGAGTCCGTACTATGATTTCAATAATATTGCTAGAACATCATCATATTAAATGAACACAAATTTTTTTTTTTTTTTTGCCAGAGCAATACCACCACCATTACTGCTACAGCTTCAACTGCAAGACATCAAAAATCATGTGTAGTTTTTGTGTTTTTTTGGAGAAAAACGACAAAATATATATTGAACTGCTTTTTACAATATGTGTAGCATACTTTTAGGGCTTTTGTGGGTTTCTGTTATAGAGCAGAGGGGTAGCAGACTCAAACAGTTTTGTTAGTAGAATGTTTTGCATCATATCATCACTATGATTGTTTGGCTAGATATCAATTAAAATACGTGCCGGGCATACCAAATAATACATAGGAATGTAATAAACTAAAGATTTAAAAGAATTTTGTTTAAAAAAGGTATTTAATATTTGTTTACTATTTACACTTGAATGGCATTTAAGTATTATTTAAATAGCAACACATTCTAAAGCATAGTTTATGGGATTTAAGAAAACTGTAGAGTGCATAGTTGCCAATGAATCGATTAAAATATTTCTTAAACTAAAGCACTAAATGCCTCTTCTCAAAATCGAATTGAAAACTAGTTTCAAGCTAACTCAGCTGACTACTTAGTTGTCATCAAAAATAATCCAAATACGTATTATTTACATTATTGTCTCAAGAATATGTTGTGATTTTGATTTCCCAATTTAAAAAAATTCAAATTAACTTATTTAATTATTGAAAATATTCATACAAAACCGGTTTTGCCAAATTATTTTAATTTATTAATTAAGTAATAGATGCCCTTAACAAATCCCCTATAAAAGAATTTACCCTAGAATTACCCATTTCCAAATATTACAATGTTTAATAAAATTAGTATGGGGACGTATGAGTAATATTAATTATGGAATATTTTTAAAAAATATTAATAGCTCCTACAGTTTTGAGGCTAGAATAATTTTAAAGGGCTTTAACTAAAGCTATTACCTTTAGCTACATTCACCAATAACTAAAAAGTTTCTTTCCATTAAATATTAGTATTTATTAAGCTACGAATTTAAAGAATTTTTTTTTTTTCATAAAAATTATGATCTCACATTTTGTGAAAAATTTTTAGGGGGAAGTTCAAGTACAGTTGCTATATTTATTTATTTATTTATTGAGAATTAACTTACAATTAAAATTATAAGCTAATTGAATAATAACAGCAATAGCATCAAAGGCCTTCAGCTTTAATTACAAGTATAAATAGATAATTTTTTTTTTTTTTAAAAGTAATTTATAATAAATATATTATTTATATAATTTATGTAATATTATATATATATGTTACAGTTGCTATAGTTATTCTTCTGTGCTTTCATATTTAATTTGTATCTTTTTCTAGCAAAAGTAAATTCTTTAAAAAATTCACTTATTTAAAATGAATTCAAATGAAAATATAGGGGGTTTCTTTGTTTTCATATTTTACTTATAACATATATCAGTTGCTACCTCAAAATGCCAGGTAACCTTTCAATAATTGTAATGGTGACTGTGTACAAAAAAAAAGCTTTCACTCATATGAGTTTCTTCTCCTTTACTTGCCAAAGACAGTTTTTCTTTTTCATCTTTTTCTTGTCTATCATCAACATGTTATATGTTAAAATGACAACCAATATGCTTGTCATGCATAATATTGTGTTTCTATTACACACACAAACACATAAATACATCAAGTTTTAGTAGAAAACTAATAACACATCATATGCATACACTTAATGAAAGTTTTGTACAGGAGACAGCACACTCTGCTGTATACTAAAGTAATACAAACACAACTCTCACCACAGTGAGGGGTCTTTCTTGACTTAATTTTATATTATACACCAATACATTCAGGTTGGTATACACATATAAATTACTACATACTTTTCATCTTTTTATAATAGACATTCATATTTGTGGCATTTGAAGAAGATGAGGCAAGAAAAAAAAGGACTTTTGATATACACAAGCACAAGCCTGTATGTATGTTTACAATTTGCTGTCCTGTTTGAAGTGCTAGTTGTTATATCGAATATTTATTATATATTTTTTTTTTATTTCAGTTTCTTTTTTTTTATTATTATTATTACTTTTTGACATTTTTGTTATATTTGGAATATTTTCCCACAATTTTATTGATATTTTATACACTTTCTGATAAAGGTATACTTTTCATCTAAAGCTAGGCAACTCAAGTAAGTAAATGTGTATTTCTTTTTTATATTGCGAAGTGTGTTTATTGAGTATCTGCTTTTGATATTTGATTGGCAACGGAATAGGCAAAAAGTGTCTTGTATAGATTTTTGAAAAAGGCAAAATATAAACATGTGTCTATAGGAAGAAAAAAAACAGCTCTTTTTTTCTGTTTTTAAATGTAATAATATTGATTGCTTGATGTTGATAAAGATCTAAGAAGAAAATGTTAAGAAATGATAAGGCAAAGGAGAGGCAGAGATGAAGCTATATAATAAATTGAATATACCTAGATGACATATATCATATACATAAAAGAAAACTAACTTTTTGATGTTTATATTACGAAAATGTAAACAAATCCAGAAAGTAGAAACCAGTATTTGTAGGGAAATATACAGGAAACTTACAAATTCAATTCAATATAACTTTAAATTAGCTAAAATGCTTAAAATATACATAAAAACTAAAAAGTAAAAATTTTTAGAAATCTTAATTTTTTGTTTCTCAAAATAAACATGATTTTTCAGAAATTATATTGAGCTAATAGAATTTTTAAATTATTGCTGTTATTTCTTAATCTGTTAGCTTTAATTTGAACTTAAAACTGGTGTTCTAAACCTAAAACTTTCAATGTTATGGGCATTTAAAAGAAATATGACATAATTAATAACACTAATACGTCTAGTATGACTTTTTCTATATAAATCTTTGTATATATACAACTAGGCTTTATTTAATTATTTTTAAAAATGTAAATACAATATGGGATTAACATCTTTATTTTCTTAAACATTTTATGTCACTTTGAAAATATTTTCATAAAAAATTTGGGAAAATAGAAAAAATTTAAAAGAAAAATTTCTCACTTTTAAAAAAATTTTGGAAAAGTAAAAAAAATTTAAATGAAAAATATCTCAAAATAAAGTGAAGTGATTTAAAAAATCAAAAAAAAAATTTTGAAAAATTAAATGAAAAATTTCTCACTTTTAAAAAAAAATTTATGGAAAAATTTTGAAAAAGTACAAAATGTAAAAAATTTGGGAAAATAGAAAATATTTAAAAGAAAAATTTCTCACTTTTAAAAAAATTTCATGGAAAAATTTTGGAAAAGTAAAAAAAATTTAAATGAAAAATATCTCAAAATAAATTGAAATGATTTAAAAAATCAAAAAAAAAAAAAAAATTGAAAAATTAAATAAAAAATTTCTCACTTTTAAAAAAAATTTATGGAAAAATTTTGAAAAAGTACAAAATCTCAAAATAAATTGAAGTGATTTAAAAAATCAAAAAAAAAAAATTTTTTTGTAGAAAAAAATATTTCCTTTTCAATGTTTTTTTTTTAAAAAAAGGTCTTTTTACGAAAAAAAAAACCGTCGTTTGTTGTAAATTTTATTTAAATTTTTTTGGTTTTTTTTTAAATATTTTTTTTGGAGATCCTTTATGTTAGAAGGAGATCCTTTATGTTAGAAGTCCTTTGTGAAACTATTTTAATGTCTAACAAAATACAGCCATAATGTTTCTGCTGTATATACCTGGAAAGTTCAAATATATTAAAAATTGAAGCTTATATTACAATGGCTAATAAAACATAATATTTTTCCGCTTTAATGAATTCACAAACATCATTATGCGGCTTTACAACCAACCCTCTAACTTACATTCTACTTAACTAAGCCTAAATGCCTTAAAATTAGTTACAGCCATAAATATAAATATTTAAATATAAATAACTACCAATTTTCAAAACGTTTAGACCATAAACAAACCATAAGCAAACATATACACAGTAATACAAAATGCTTTGACCGCTAAATAAATTTATAAAACACCTAAAAATATTAAATGAAGGCAAATGTAGATGTATATATAATATACATTCAAATGCGTGTGTCTGTTTGAGTATAACTATAGTTTAAATAATTAATAGTGTAGTAATTAAGTTAATTTTGGGACAATTAAAAATTCAGAAACAAACGAAAAAAAAACACATGATAAACTTATTACGCCACCAACTAGAAAAATACCGCAATGTTAGTTGAAAAAAAAAAAACAGAAACAAAAAAACACCTACTGTTTTTGAAACATTTAGTTTATATAACAATATAATTTATAACAATTTAAATGGCGTAAATAAAAACTAAATATTATCATATTTATGGTATGGAAATTTCACAAAACATTCAAATAATATTATTAGCCAAAGAGTATAAGGAAAACGCCTAAAAGTAAGCTTTACAAATTATTATTTTTTTATAAAAGAAAGACCTTCCCTAATTTGTTTTACTTTATAAATAAAAATGTCATTTAATGTTTGGCTAAATAGCCATTAGTTAATAATTTATTATTTAAAAAAAAAATTCACATACTTTTAGGCGTTTAGACAAAAATAATCATTATAGTTGCTCTAATCAATATTCAGTTTTGGTTTTATTTTTATATTTTAGTTTAGTGCCATAGAAAACTGGGTATGGTTTATTGTTTGCTATTCTCAGTAAAAGATTAATTTGGTTTACACGCCTGTAATTAGGCTTTAATTTTAGTATTGTGGGTTAGATTATTACAATATTAGTGGATATAAAGTGGCAAAATGTTAAAATAAATATAAAAGTCAAATGAATTAATTACTTAAAAGCCAATTTGGGTTAAATTAAAATAGAAAGCATACAATAAAACTCCAAACAAATAAATGAAAATAAAAATAAATTAATATTACAACTTTTAGATAATTACAATAACTACTTTTAGTTTATAAAAATTTTATCAAAAGAATCTATTTACAATTTAACCAGTTTTTCTAGCTCTGCTTAGCTAATGACACAGCCTTTGTATTATAATGCCCCAAAACTTGCTAGATTTTACTTTGTTTAGCTAATTACTTTTGCCTACTTTTAGGTTATAAATATGAAATTTGTTTGTGGTTATAATTAAGCTGACTTGACACTTTTTTTTCTCCACTCTACTTTTTTTTATTCTTCTGCCTCTTTTTCCTCTTGCATTTTAACACCAATTACTATTACAACTAGGCTACATGAAAGTGCCAGTTTTTCACTCAGTGTAAAAACCTGATAATAATGATAATTAACTTAGTTGGCGCTAACAACAACAGCCACATTATTCTCACGTGACTTGGCTAAATTAAATAGTAAATAACTAAATTAATAAAACATTAAATAAACACTTACACTAAATATTACACATTTTAACAACATTTCAAAATGGAGTTTCATAATTTATTTAAAAAAAAAAGTGAAGCATATTTAAGTGCTAAAAATTTTAAAGTTGTTTTTAATTTTATAATAAAAAAAACATTAAAAATAAACGAACAGTAATATAATGTCAATTCTGGTTAAACAACTAGTTTTGATAAAATATAAAGCATACTTAGTGGGGTTTTTAAAAAAAATTATTTAAAAAACAATGAAAATAACGTAATTTTTTACAATATTTTAAAAAAATTGTATTTCAAATACAATTAAAAACTAATTTAGTCAAAAAAATTCAAATATTTTTTTTGGAGAAAAATAAATTTTGAAAAAATTTATCTTGAAATTTTTTTTTTTTTTTGTAAAATTTTTTTACAAAATTTTAATTATTTTCTAAAATTATTAAGAGTTCAAAGCATTTTGTATTATTGTATAAAAATATTTTTTATATAATTTTTTTTTTTTTTTTGATTTTTTCCAAAATTTCTATAGAAAAATTTTCAATGAAAGATAAATGGTTTACAAAACAAAGAGTTTAATTCCACCTTTCCATTTCATTTTTAAAAAGTTTAGAATACCGCTGGGTTTGAGAATTATAAAGATTTTTATAGAAAACGCCATACTATACGTATGAGTAATTTTAATTATGGCATAAAAAACAATGAAAATAACGTAATTTTTTACAATATTTTAAAAAAATTGTATTTCAAATACAATTAAAAACTAATTTAGTCAAAAAAATTCAAATATTTTTTTTGGAGAAAAATAAATTTTGAAAAAATTTATCTTGAATTTTTTTTTTTTTTTTGTAAAATTTTTTTACAAAATTTTAATTATTTTCTAAAATTATTAAGAGTTCAAAGCATTTTGTATTATTGTATAAAAATATTTTTCATATAATTTTTTTTTTTTTTTTGATTTTTTCCAAAATTTCTATAGAAAAATTTTCAATGAAAGATAAATGGTTTACAAAACAAAGAGTTTAATTCCACCTTTCCATTTCATTTTTAAAAAGTTTAGAATACCGCTGGGTTTAAGAACTATAAAGATTTTTATAGAAAAAGTCATACTATACGTATGAGTAATATTAATTATGGCATAATTTTTATAAATTCCAATAACTTGAAAAGTTTTAGGTTAATGAAATCAAATTAAAGCTTAAACAAAAGCTAACATATTGGAAAATAATAAAAAAAAGCTTTAAGAAATCAAACAGATAAACAAAATGTCAATAAAATTGTTGGCATTACAGGCTATAAATATTTTTTAAATTAAAAAATTCCCTATTATGCCAAATATTCGTGTGCTCGCATTTCCTCTATTATCTTATATATACGTATGAGTAACATTAATTATTTTAATTTTGTTTAAAACATCAATAACTCCTTAAGCTATAGGGCCAGCAAATCAATTCAAAGCTTAAGCAGAAGTAGAAGCTAAAACTTGGAAAAATATTAAAAGTGTTTTTGAAAATCTTTCAAACCCAAAAATTTTCTCAAAATCTGGAAGCAAATCAGGCATTTTAAAATTTTAAATTTTCTTTTATTATTTGCTAGATATCTTACACATTAAAAGCTATAACAACATTTGTAAACAAATGTAATACTATGCTTATGAGTATTGTTAATTAATACATAATTTATTTAATCTTCCATAAATCATAAAGGTTTTAATCTATAAAATTAACTTAAAGCTAAACTAACGCTTTATAAATTATGACAAATTATTAGAAAAGTAATATTGCAATAAAAGTTTCTTCATTTTTTCACAAATACAAAGAGCCAAAAAAATAAAGTTTAGTTAAAATTCAATAAATTTTACTTAAATTTCCCCTCTTTTTTTTTGTTATTTCAAAACATACTTAAAAATAACATGTCTTAAAAGAATAAGTAGCCAACAAAAACTGAAGTATACCTTCAGGCTGTTACTTAGAAACATATTCTTTTTAGCTAAAAAAAATTAAACAGACAACAATAACTAAGGGAAAAAGCAAACATTAAAGCTCTTATGAAACTCCTAGCAAGTCAATAACACAACAAATCAGTAAAGTTTTTTTTTCTATACAAACAAAACTCAACAACACAACAGCTTTTTTGATGATGATGATGATGAGTATGCTGCTACTGGTATTGTAGTTAGTAGCAGGGTTTATTAAGTACTGTTTGCTGTAGCCATTGAGGAAAAATAAGAAGGCAGTATGGTTTAGTAAAACTAACAAACCCCACCATATGTGATTGAATGCAGCAGTCTATAGTATCGAGTGGTATATGCACGATATATGATGATGCTTTTGTTGCTGTTGATCAACTGCAGCTGGTGCTTTTAGCTATGGGAAAGAAAAAAAGTAAAGAAAAAACTTTGTCGTCCATAAACTGTCCGCACAAAACTTTCACTTAACTTTTGATTAAGCAGCATTTATCCATGTCATACTCAATACAATTTGTTAGGGATATTTTTTGCTTTTTCTCTATATTTGGTGTTATTTTTTTTTTTTTGTCTGCTTTTTATGGATTTCTTTTTTCCTCTAGCGCGTAACAATCTATTGTTTTGCTTACACAATTGCAGCAAATGATGTTGCCTTTGGTAACATAAAATCATGTTAAGTGAAACTTTTTTTTGTGAGTAAAATTTTATCAATACCAATATGTATTTGGAGAAAAAAAATAGGAAACAAATGGAGATAAGTTATATAAAAATAATGATAAAAATGTTATGGATTTTCCACAAAAAAAAAAAAAAAAAATTAAATTCTTGGTTCAATTATTTAAAAATGGAAAATAAATAAAATGATTTAAAACTAAATGTTTTGCTAAACCTTAGATTCAAAAAATTTATTAAAATTAAAATATTTTATTTGTTTTCTTTATATAAAACTTAAATTTCTAAACATTTTGTTTTTATTGTAAGCTTAGAAAGTTTTTAATAAGAATTTGTAATATTTTGGCCTTAATTTAAGCTTTAGTTTAGATTTCTAGCTTTAAAACTTTTTGAGTTATAAAGATTTTACATAATTTTGAAAAAATTAATATTAATCATACGTCTAGGTAAACTTTTTTGGAAATTTTCTTATATGTCTAAAGATCTTTGGATTTGTAGGAAGTTTTTAACAGTTTTCAATACATTGATAAGAAAACTAGGAAATATATTAAATTCAGTGAATAATCAATAATTTTTCACTAAAATTTTATAAGAAAATAGAAATGTAAAATAAATTTACAAAATCTTTCTTTTAAAACTAGTTCTTTAAACAGAAAACAATAAATACTGTATTTTAATATTATATGTTTAATTAAACCTTAAATTAGTTATTAATTTACAGGATTTAAACTAAAAGTTTATTTAATTAAAATATTTTATTTCTTTTCTTAATTTTGAGCTTAGTTTGCCAAGAATTTTGTGTGAACTTTGCGGTTAGAATGACTTGAATTATAATTTATAATATGTTGGCTTTAATTTAAGCTTTGGTTTAGATTTCTAGCTTTAAAACTTTTCGAGTTGTAAAGATTTTACATAATTTTGAAATAATTAATATTAATCATACGTACAGTATGTCAATTTTTGGAAATATTGCTATATCTCTGAAAATGTTTGAAAATTTTTAGAATTTTTCTTTAAATTCTTACACAATGATAATAAATCTAATAGAAATCAATAAAATATTATATATTTTCAGATTCTAAACAAAAATTTTATTGCAATTAAAATATTTTTTTTATTTTCTTAATGTTTAACTTAGTTTTCCAAGAATTTTGCTAGAACTTTATAATTAAAACGACTTGAATTACAATTTTTAATATGTTGGCTTTAATTTAAGCTTTGGTTTAGATTTCTAGCTTTAAAACTTCTCGAGTTATAAAGATTTTACATAATTTTGAAATAATTAATATTAATCATACGTACAGTATGCCATTTTTTAGAAATTTTGCTATATCTCTGAAACTAAATAAATTTTTTTTTTAAATTCCCATACAATAATAAGAAATCTAAAAGAAATCTGTAAAATACTATAAATTTTCAGCTTTTAAACTAAAATTTTATTGCAATTAAAATATTTTATTTGTTTTCTTAATTATGAAAATAGTTTTCCAAGAATTTTGCTAGAAATTTATAATTAAAACGACTTGAATTACAATTTTTAATATGTTAGCTTTAATTTAAGATTTAGTTTCGATTTCTATCTTAAAATGTGTTGGAGTTACAAAGATTTTACATAATTTTGAAATAATTAATATTAATCATACGTCCAGTATGACATTTTTTGAAAAATTGCTATATCTCTGAAATTGTTTAAAAATCTTTTAAATTTTTCTTTAAATTCTTACACAATGATAAGAAATCTAATAGAAATCTATAAAATATTATAAATTTTCTGCTTTTATTGAAATTAAAATATTTTATTTCTTTTCTTAATGTTGAACTTAGTTCTCCAAGAATTTTGCTAGAACTTTATGGTTAGAATGACATAAATTACAATTTGTAATATGTTAGCTTTAATTTAAGCTTTAGTTCAGGTTTCTAGCTTTTAAACTTTGCGAGTTATATTGATTAAAAAAAAAATTAAATAATTAATATTAATCATACGTCCAGTATGCCATTTTTTAAAAATATTGCTATATCTCTGAAACTATTTGAAAATTAATGAATCTTTCTTTAAATTCCCAAACAACCATAACAAATCTATAATAAATATATAAAATTTAAAGCTTCACTACAATTTCCCTTAATATTTTTATGAGTTAAAAAAAAATTTTTTGTTCAACTTAAAAAATTGTTTTTCTGTTACCACTATGTTTTCTTCATATTTTCATTAGAGAGTTTTGTTTCGATTTAGTTTAGATATTTTTCATCTCTTTCTTTTTACAGAGGGTCTGTGTTTATGTGTTTGTTAAGCTATCAACACCAGCATATGTAAACTTTCCAATATAGAGTAAAATATAGTGTAGAGTATAGTGCACAATCAGATGATGTAAACAAGATACCATAGTTTAGTTGTTTAAACTAACCATACATACCTTTTCAGGTGGTGCTGCTTTTCCTCTTACCTCTAAACAAAAACAAAACACTCTAGATTTTTATTTTTATATATATTTTTTCTTTTTTCTACATAGTTTTTAGAGGATGCAATTTTTATTTGAACAATGAAAAACACTTTTTACAGCTTTATATAATGGTGTTGCAAAAAAAGAAAATGAAAGAAAAAATTGAAAATCTAAAAACAAAGCACAACAACAAAAATAAATACCATACTCTCTGCTACACTCAGTGTGTAAGCTTTGTACTCTGGCCACTGCTGCACTGCAGCACTGAAAGATGTCGAAATAAAAATCTATATATTTATTGTGTGTATTTTGCACACGTATGCTTTAGTACGAGTACATTTGGTTTCTATTCACAACGTAACAATAACAAAGCCATAAAACGTATTTTTAATTGCATTTTCGTTTTGCCATTTTATGTAGTTAAAATTAAATGGGAGAGCAAAATAGCAAAAAAAAAACAAAAACAAAACAATAGCAGAAACACTAAAACACAACATTTCTAGCAAACACAATAAATATATTATAATAGAAACAACAATAACATGCTGGAAAAAAACCAAATCAACAACAAAACAATCTTATTGTTTAAAGGGAATACAATACACATACTGGTGGAAAAATTAGAAAAAGAAAATAGCAGCAGCAGCATCATCACAACAAAATAAACAACTTAATATAAAATATTTCATAAAATCATGCCATACAAAACAATGGAAAATTTCAACAAAAAAAAACCTTTAACAATATGAAATATAAGGGGTTAAATATAAATAATATGGTTCCTAAAAGTATGCTTTAATTTATTATTTATACAAATTATTAATAGATTTTTATTAAACATAATAAAAATTAATAAATTAGTTACAAATTTAAAAAAAATTATATTTTAAATTTAAAGCCTAACTTAAGGGGTGTTATTAAATTATCCTTTTAATACATTCCCCTAAAACCAAGTTGCTTTTTGAAAAGGCTTAAGTAATATTTATTTATCAAAAAACCCCAATTTGTAATATTCATAATTTAACTGCCTCGTTCCCAAAATTTTGAACATTTAACGCCCAAAAGTATGCCCCTGTTTTTGTTAGTAAATTTCTATTTAAAATATTACTCTTCCCTTAAGGTTTCTTTATTTTATTTTCGGTTTCTACTTTTAGTTAATGTTTACTAATTAAATGTTAATTTCTAAGTCATCCTGCTCTCTTTATACACATTTTTAGTTCTTCTCTAGTCAGGGATTCACTTTAGACTTGCATGCATCCATACATCGAGTCATTATAAACCTAAAAGTATGCAAAAAGTTTTTCAATTCTTTTTTTTTTTTTTGCTTTTTCGTATTTTAACAACTGTGTAATTAGTAAAAGCTCTATGCATTATGCAAAACAACAACTTCATTATATGGTTATAGTTTAGATTTTATTTGGCAGGAAAAAAAAAAACTAAAATATTTTTTGTACATTTAGCAGGCAGCATAGAGGATGACTGCCTTGCTTGCTTTTCAATTTGGGTTTAAGGGAATGAATATAAAATTGGAAGAAAAAACTTGGGTAAAATGGGAAACCGAACAAGTATGAATAGAAATAAAATTTTGTGTATTTTATACACTGGCTGACTGCACTGAATAACACTAAATGTTAATTATATGAAATTTACAATTATGGATGAATAAGTTTTAGAGAGAGCGGAGTTGAGAACTTAAATGGCAAGAGAAATAGTGAAATGAAAAGAAAGTGAGAATTAAAAAAAAATATTTAAATTTAAAAGTAATTTTCAATTGCTTTAAATTGAATATTCCAACAACTAATTACTATGTTAAAGTAACTTTTTAAAAGTTCCTAATCAAATGTTTTTAAATGTACAAGTATTAGTTAATATGTTTAATGTTGCTTGGCCCTACATTTAATTTAAAATCAATATCATGACATTAAATTTTTCACTATGCTGCCAGAAAATTACATTATTTCAAAACTAAGTTCTCTATAAAATTTTTTGCTATTTAATTTTGTTATTTTGTTTAGACTTTCATGCACTTAAATTCACTTTATTTCCTACTGCTCTTTACCCAGCCCCCCCCCCCCCCAAACCTCTACTTTCAGCTGGCAAAAACAAAATCTGTTCTCTACAACATATATACACGTTAAATAACATTACCCGACATTACAACAAGCAAAAATGCTTTTAAACTAAATGTAATCAAGCGTTTAAGTGCAATAATACAAAACAAAATTTTCCAATTTATTGAACGCTAACAGCAACTCATACTACCAACTACCACCATCTAAACTGACTGCAGTTTTAAACAACCAATGAACGACAATTTTTGTGTGTTTGTTACACACATACAGTCAGTTTCTCTCAGCTAAACATACTAACAAATATCAATCATTTGTACAACGAAATGTTGTACAATAATGTTGAATTTAAACAGAGTGAGTGTAAATATAGTGTACACTATTTAGCACATTGTGGCTACAAATTTACAACTTTTTTTGTTTGCTTAATGTTTTTTCTCTCTGTTTTTTTGAATTTTATTGATACCCTGTTTTATTTAGCATTTGTGCCTATATGGCATTAAAAACAAATTTGCGTTTAACAATTTTAGTTTTAATTTCCAAAAAAAAAAGAATGTAGTCCAAAGGGATTTAGAGCAGAAACAAATGTAGAAACATGGCAAGTAATTAGCACTTGAAATAGTAATTTAAGATAATTAGCAAAATGATTTTAAAACATAGTTGGCAAGAGCAACTCTTTAGCATCACAAAATGTTCCATGAAATATAATAAAAATTGTGTTCTTATTAGGAAATGTTGTAGCTATTTTGATGGAGACTCAATTTTCAATAGAACATTTTGTCTATATTTTGATAGAAACAGAATATTTTCTATATTCTGGCAAGATTTTGATTTCCATTTTTTCACTATTAAAGTAAAATTAATATAGAACATTCTGTCTGTATTTTTATGGAAACTTAGTTTTCCATAAAATTATATAGCTATTTTGATGTATCTCTATTTGTATGATTTGCTTTAAAAAAACAATGTCTTTTTACATGGTTTTCTATAGAAAATGTGTCTTTATAGATGATTTCCTTAGGACATTTATTTTTCAATTTTTTATTTTTTTTTTTTTTAAGTGAAAAACTATTTTTGGATAATTCTTTTTTTGAGATTTACAATGAAAAACCGTTTTCAAAAAAAAAATTTTTTTAAGTGACAAAAAATTTTGAATTTAAAAAAAAAAATCCGAAAAATTTTTTTAGGAAAAAAAAAAATTTCTGACCTATTTTTTAAAACCTTCCAAAAACCACCATTCATAATCTAAAAGAAAATTTTTAAAATTTTGTTTAGAACTCGTCTTACGATTTATTATAGTTTAAGAAACCGAAATTTGAGGGGAAGTTAAACAAGCATGACTTTCCCGCCAATTTTGTTTTTAAAACTCTAAAAATTCATATCTTGGGACTTAATAAATATTTTTGAGTTTTTATTTTTGATTATGGATATTATGAATTGCTAGTATAATTAAGGAATAAAATACGAACATTTTTTTTTTTGAAAAATTTTATTAAAAATTTGTGAAATTTTTTTTATAAAAAAAAAATATTTTTTTTTCTGAAAATATATATTTTAATTTAATTTCATTCATACTTCAAAAAAAAAAACTCGTTCTATGTTATTGGTGAAATAACTACACTGTAATTTTATTAATTTATTTAAATACTTTTAATACCTCACCTCTAAATTTTCGTAAAGCTACTACTACTGTAAAATTATTCCATAAATTTCTCTTAATTAATAGCTTCCTATTGACCACAACTTTCAACCACCCCCCTATACAAGCTTTAATATTTTATAATAATAGCATTTACAGCACAAGCAATTTAAATCAATTTCTTTTGCCCACCATAATATTTTGTAATCATAAACTGTTGCAAAAATTTTGTCGAATATGGTTTTGGCTCTAATATCTTTTACTTTATATTTCAAAGTAATTAAAACTGAAAAACCATTAAAATCAAATACAAATACACACCACAACATTTAGCAATATCACTTAACTCCCAGGCAACAAAATATTGTGTAGGGGTGTTGGTATACACAGCTAAAGAGAGAGAGAGAGTGTTATTTAGACCCCTGGAAAAGGTCTACACAGAAAACATACAAATGGTATGCTGTATATATTAGTGACTTTATGGCCATGGTGTTCGTTGCTGGGTGTAAGAGAGTGAGTGTAGTTTCGAGTGTGTTTACAGCATTTCAATAATAATCAATGAAGAGTAATGTTTACCAATGGGAGACCAAACATGAGGCGCACTAAAGCATCAACACTAACGTCAACAACAATTTCGCAAACCAAAATATATACACTAATCATCATACAGAACCCAACAGCTAACCAACCAACCAAGCGAACGACCGACCGACCAACCAACCAATATTGCAACAACCAACATCACTTTACAGTGAAAAGCAGTCAACAACAGTTAGTAAACGACATCAGCAGAAAGCGGCAGCACTAGCACCAGCATCAACATCAGCTTTAAACAGCCAGCCCAGCAACAAATTTTAATGACGCTTTTACTGCAAACTTTAGCTGCGAGCTGTTGTTGTCCTACATCTACATAAGAATACAAACAAATACACTTATACTCTGACACAAACACACTTACACACATGACTAGTACACATATAAGTAATTTCGATATGACTCTGTCATGTTTGTAATTCAATTATGTTAATGATTGGACAACATTTAACGTATTTACATTTAATGCATAATGAATAAGTACTCATAATGTTCTTTAAACATACACATACTTACATGCATAGCATTGCTATTGCTAGTGTCCAACCATTTCAGGCTGTTCATACAGCACCACCATTTTATACTAACACTATGAACTACGTCCATTACTGATGCTGTTGAACTGGGTTTTTTTTGCTTTTGACTCTCTTTTACCAAAAACAGTCAGTCAGTCAGCCATCAGTAACTAACTTAAATACAAAAAAAATCTTTTTACAAAATCAGCAAAATATATAAACGTATGCAGAAAATGTATAAGCGAGAGAAAAATACATATAGAACATTATGTGGCAAAGTGACATTGCCCTGACATTGATTAAAATTTAATTGAAAATAAAAATTGTTTGCAACTTTATGATCGAATAACAGCTAAAAGGGAAATGTAAATATATTGAATATTTCACTTTTAAACAAAAAAAAAAACCGTAACACACATAAACTAAATTAAGCAGAAAAACTGTTAGCAACATTTTTCAAGAGAGAGAGGGAGGGAAATTGGTGTTAAAAGTGGTATTTATTAAAGCATACTTTTCGGGGTTACAGAGTATTTTTAAAGTTAAAATTGGCTGGATTTAATTATTGGTTTAATTTTTAACTGATAATTTAAACAGTTTCGGAATAGTTCAAGTATTGTGAATGGCACTATCATCTAGGCTTTACGTTAAAAAGTGCAACTATATTCACATGAAGGCAAAAAAAGGTGATAACTGATATATTCTTCTTTTTGTCCTTTATTGAAAAAAAATATTGTTTTCAGGAGAATTCTGTTTTTTCAACAAAAATATTTTTTATCAAAAATCGTTTAAATCTTATTTTAGGTTATAGTGGTATTTCACATTATTTATAATGAAACATTTTATTTAAAAAATTTAGTTTAAAACGCGAGATAAGAATTTTTAAAGTTTTTGAAAACAAAATTGGCGGAGAAGTCATGTATTTTTCATAACTTCTCCGTCGCTTTGGTTTATTTCTAACTTTAAAAACTAAAATGTTGGGTTATAAATAAATTTTTTTGAGGATTTCTATGATTTCATTCTCTAAAATAACTTTTTTACAAAAAATATTTTTTACCAGAAAAAAATGCATCTAAAATTTTTTCACCCAAAAATTTTTTATCAAAAATTTAATTCCATTTTTTTAAATATAGTCTTATTTAAAATTAGTCACAATCAAAAATAAATTTTAAAAAATCTTGCTTAGAACTCAAGATAAGAATTTTCAAAATTTTAAAAAACTAAATTGGCGGGGAAGTCATTTAGTTTTCATAACTTTCCCGCCAATTTCGTTTATATCAAACTATAACAACTATTATTTTGGGCTCAAAACCAACTTTCTAAAATTTTCTTTTGGATTTTGAATAGCTAACAAATGTTATATAAAATTTTGAAAAAAAAATATTTTTTGAAAAAAAAAATTCAAATAAAAAATGATTTAAAAAAAAAATATTTTTTGAAAACTTGAAATTTAGGAAATAAAGACAAAATTTTGTAATAAAAGAGTTTTTATCCTAATGGAGACTAAATTGTTTGTACAAATATGAGTCTCTATCAAATTTATTAAATTGATACAAAATTTTCGATACTCTATCAAATACATTCAAAATCTGATTTCTTGTCTTTTTCTAATAAAATTAAATATTCTACCAGCAATTTTGTTAAATTTCTAATATCCTGCTATTCAGTAGCCTTTCTTTTTACGATAAATCGTTAATTTGTTAGAATTTTAAAGCATACCTAAAGGAGCATATAAAATAAAAATAAATTGAACTCTTTTTTTTTGTGCTTGTCATTTATTATACTTATACAAAAAGTAAACCCTGTAAATTTGCCACCATCATTGTTAATAAATTATTCAAGGGGAAAAGGATAATAACATAAACTACCACAACAACATAAAATCACAAACAAATCATGCAATAACAATCAATTTTAGTTTAACAACCCAATACTGGAATACCTTTTTTGCTTTAGAAAGATTATTTTACAAAAGACTTTTCTTTAGTTTTTTTTTTTTTTGATTTTGTTTAATGTTGTAGCAAAATTTAAGTAAATTTTTAACTAATTTGTGTTTTCTTTTATGCTTACAGATGAACCGCGGTTTACAGCTCAAGCCAGCTGATAGTGAAGGCCGCAGCGGTAAGTTTGAATTTTTTGTATTTATTATTATCTAACACTTAACTCTAGTTTTTAAATAATTGTTATTAAATGGTATTAAAATCTTAGTTTTTATAGAAATAAAACTAAAAACATAATAATTACAAAGTTTTTTTTTTATATTTCTTAAGTGTGAAAGTGCCTTTTTTATAAATGTGATTAATTTTTTTAATATGTGTTTTAACTGATAATGATTTCTATAGGTTTCTGGTATTATAATGAGGACTTTGAAGAAGGAAATTGTAAAGAAAACACATTTCAAAATATTAGAAATATACAAAATTAAATAAAAGTCAGTCTTTTACATTTGAATTATTGGGATTTTTGCTTTTTGTGTCAGCCTAAAACTAGACTGCACAAAAGAATGATAACTTATTTAATATTTTTGAAAAAATAATAAATTTATGATTTTAAAAATCCTAAAAGTAGGCATTATATTTTAAATAAATAATTTATTGGTGTCTACATTTAGGCGTTTGTGCTAAAAATTTTATAAAAATGTATGTTTTAGACACCAACCTAAAAGTAGACACCACAAACATGACATAATTAAATATTTTTGCATACTTTTTGGCCTTTTTGGGAAGATTCTTAAAGTAGCTAGGAATTTTATAAATACAAAAATGTTATGTACATTTAGGGGTTTGTTATAAAGTCCTTGAACTAGGCAACATTTTTTAAAACTTGTTCAATTTAGAATTTATTTCTAACAAACCATTGTACGGACTACTTATAGGATTTAATCATAAGCCTCGATTTTGAAGAAAATTATTATTCTACAATTTTCTTTAAAGTGTTTATTTAGATATTTTTTTTTTTCAATTTATATTGCCAGTGTTAATTAGTTTTCATTTAGTAAAACTTTTTAACCTTTTGTGCTTGAATTAAATTTCCCAGAATGACCTTTCAACTTTATCAAAGGTTACAGAAGAAAACTAAACTAAAATTGAAACACACTCATTTAATTCTTATTAAATCTCACACACAACATTTGGCATTTAGTGTTTAACTCTTAGAGACCAACTTCCAACAACTGATGCTTAAAGAAACCCTCCTTATCTGAAACCAATGCTAAAGCTTTTACTATTTAAGAACTCATCTAGATTTTGTTGCTGCTGTTGTTGTCCTGGCAACAATTTAAAGTTTCTTTTTAATCCTTAAAGGAATTTAATTTAGCTCTTTTCTTGTGTAGCTCAAAGAAGACAGTCTAAACCTTCTAATAATAATGCAGTGTATGTAAGATTTCTTATATTTTTTTTTTTGCTGTTTTTTCTTCTTATTCAGTCTTATTCATTTAGCCAAATGAAATTAAAGCTTAAAAAGTTTTTTTTTTCTTTACTCGTTAACAACGAAAAGATTTCAAATTTCCAAATAGTTTGTTGGCTGCCTTTCGTCTTCTAAATACTTTTCATTCTTAGTACTTTTTGAAGTTAGTTTTTTTCTTTTTTTTCTTTTATTTTTTGCTGATTTTCCCCTTATTCTTTTGTAGTTTTATTGTTGCGTAGCAAAAAGGCTTTATGGCAAAAGTCTTAGCTTATCTTAAGCAATTTGCTAAAAAGTTGTTGCTCATACACATACACTTGAACAATCAAATAAGTAAAACTGCAAAAAGGACACTTTGTTTAAGTAACAATTTTTGGGTTCTTTCTGCAGCAGTCAAGTCTGTAAATCTTGCTGTAGCCAGTAGTTTAAGCATCAAAGTTGCTGCTTTTGCTTTTTGAAATGATGCTGTTAAATGCCAAACTGAAAATGCAATTATTGTGACAAGTTTAATTGCTTGTGGTTAAAGCGGTATGGTTTCTTTAACTCTATCTCTTTGGCTTTGCCAAAAAAAAAAAGATTTGATTATCGTTAGTGCGTTTAGTATAAAATAAGTAAAGCAATAAGCTTGAATACTAAGGATTTGTTAAAGTTCTATGAAATAAAATAGTTTTTTATATAAATAGAAATAATTATTCCTTTAAATACTAATATTCCTTTGAGAAAATTTTTGGATTTTCTATTTTACTTTTTAAATAGTTTTTGATAACAATTCAAATATTTAAGTGAAAGATTAAAATAAAAATTTAAGTAATTTTTATTGTACTAAAAAGATCGTAAATACTTGAAATACTTTTCAGTTATTTGTTGATAGTTTGAACAAAGATGATGAAATCTGAATCATTATTTTGCATAATAAGTAAAGAAAATTAAAAATTATTAATTTCTTCGAAATTTTTATATTTCAGAAAGTGTAGCATACTTCCAGGGATCCAAATATTAATAATTTCAAAAATTTTAGCATATGTTTAGCCTAAATGAAAACTCTATTTGTTATTTTCTTATACAACATAAATTCCAAAAGTAAAGCATAGGTTTAGGATCATATTATCAGCAAAATTAAAAATATAGCACACTTTTAGGGTTTGAATTTGGCTAATCTAAATCTCTTTAGATTTATGTACTTAAAAACATATATGCTGAAACTTGAATAGTTTCTAAATTATGGTATCAATAAATTAAAAAAGTGTTGCATACTTGGTGGAATAAAATTAAAAATTCCTTGAAATTTACATATTTATTCAGAATCTGCAGTATAATTGTATTTAATACCTTTTTAAATCAATATAATTTTTATTTAAAAATAGTTGCATACATTTTTAATAATTCAACACATTGTTATCGAAATTGTAAAATATTTTAAGGGTTTTCTAAAAACGTTTTATAAATAATGTTGAAAAAAAAAATTATTAAAATATTCTGCATACTTTCAGGAGAAAACTTTAAAGTATCTTGTTAAACGTTTTCTGTTCAATATTCCATTTGTATAATTTTGAACAAAAATTTTCTGAAAAAAATAAAAAGTTTATTTAAAAAAAACTGTTGCATACTTTAAGGACAAATTTGTAAAATCAGTTTTTAAGCTTTGGGGTTCAGTAAATGTTCTCGCTTTTAATAGTATTTCAAATAAATAGTTAAAATACTAAAAAAATGTGTAATAAAAAAAAGCATACTTTTAGGATATACATTCAAAATTGGGTTTTAAACGCTTTCTTTGAATATTACTTTGTATATACATCTAAATAAATATATTTCTGAACAACGAATAATTTTTATTAAAAAAAGTTTTGCATACTTTTGGGAGAAATTTAAAAAATTTTTATTTTTATTAAGTATAGCATCAATAACAGCTTTCGTATTAATTCATAATGAAGTTTTTAACAAATAAAATACATTTTTCTAGAAACTGATCCAAAAATAAAAGATTTCTTTCAGAAATTTAAATGAAACTACATATTTTCCTTATAACAAAAACTTGTTTAATTAGGTTTATTAACATATGTGGTATTACTTTTTTAAGTATAACATTTATTTTCGTATATATTTCTTAATTCAGCTTTAAGCAAACATACCCTTAATATGCTGTATATAAATTTGTTTCTCTGTTTCTATCCGTCTTGTTTTATTCCATTATAAATATTTTATCTTAATATTTGTTGTAATATAAGCGTTGAAAGCTTTATAATAGAAACAAAAAGCTAGTTCATCAATTCTAACTTAAATTTAGATTTTTTTTTCCTCTATTATGTTTTGTTTTCTTATCATCTAAGAACATACTATGTACTCCAGGTCCAGGCACATTTATATAAGTTTAGACATTAGCACACACACCCCTCCACCCCCTGCTCCTAAACATATACTACAGTTTTTTTTTGGAAACAATGTTTTCTTAAACAATATAAGTATTTATATGAAAAAATCTTATTTTCTAATGTTAATACTCATTTCTTACCTTTATGGGAATCTGTTTTTCTTGCTATATTATTTTTGTTTATACATACATATTTTTCATCATTATAAATATTTTTTCTGAACGAAAAGCAAAAAAAAAACAAGTTCAATCTACTGCTTTTATTTTAGTTTTTATTTTGTTTTTCCTGTTTTTCTCCAACAAACATATATTCTTATTATGTTATATTATAACAAGAACATACATGTTTTTTTTTTTTTTGTATTTTATCCTACATTTATATATGAAAGCAGTTCTTTTTTGTTCTTCTTCTGTTAAATGAATATTTTTTTTGTCTTGCTGCAAACAATAATGTGTAATTTGTTCTTGTCTTTAGTTTGACGTTTTAGTAAGGTTGTTGTCACGTTCACATTTCGTGTTTTTCTTACAGCTTTTCAGTCATTGTTACACACAGTAACAAACACGAACTTACTTATAATGTTGCAAGCATCAAGGGGGAGTAAACAAGATTGAATTCAAATGTGTAAGAAAAAACGTTGCATGTGTATAGCACGCTAGAAGAAAATACACATTTTTAAATTCATTTAGCATGAAATTAAAATTAAATGATGCCTAAATTGCACGTTTCAGTTGATAAAGTAGAAGAGAGAGCAAAAAAATAATGCATTACATTTCATCCTTAAGATATGCTTTAATGTGTTTTAATTTTTTTTTTTTAATAAGGTTTAACGGGGAAATGTTAATTATTTTAAATTTTAAGAAAGAAAGTTTTCATTTAAATACATATAAAGGAAATTCGATTTGACGAATTAATTCACATCTTTCTAAAACACATTTTTTAATTCGTATATTTATACTTAAGAACTGTTTAATTTTATAACTGTTCGTACTCAGAAAAGGAAAAAGTCCTTTAAAAGCCTTAAAAATATGGTTTTGTTTAATATTATTAAAATTTTAGGTTAATTTGTGATAAAATTGTTCATTTAATTATAAATTAAATGATTTTTGCATATATTAAAAATTGTTCATCCTTAGGATAGGCAACATTTGATTAAAAAGAGTCTTTTAAACGTTATTTGTATAAAAGTTTAATAAATTGAGGATTAGATTATGATTAAATGATTAATTTAATATTATTTCGAAAAATTTTACACATTAAAGGTATTTTTTTACCCCTAAGGTAGGCAGCACTTTTTTAAAACTGCTGCTTAGAGTCTAACAATTGCATGTAGGTACAAACTAGTTACTTCAAAAAATTACTACTTACAAAATTATACAGATTATTGACTATTTTACATTTTAGGTCATCCTTAAATTAGGCAACACTTTTTGAAAAATATTTTATAAATGTCGTTTAATATAACTAAAGATAAAACCATATAAATTAATAAAAATTTTGTGATTCATCTATATTTTATTATTTTTCATCCTTAAGGTAGGCAGCACTTTTTAAAAAAGCTTTAAAAAATGTATATATGTTACAATTTCAATATATTTTGTAATAAAATTTATAAATTTTAAATAATATATGAGATTATTCTGTATTTGAAATTTTGTTGCACTCTAAGGTAGGCAACACTTTTTGAAAAATATTTTATAAATGCCAAGTAACGCAATTTTAACTATAATTTATGAAATTAATCGAAATTTAGTAATTCCTTAAAATTTTTAATTTTTTCTATCCCTAATGTAGGCAACACTTTTTGACAACTATTTTATTAATGCCGAGTAAGGCTATTTTAACTAAAACTTATGAAATTAATCTAGATTTTTCTATTCCTTCAAATTTAAAATTTTGTCCATCCCTAATGTAGGCAACACTTTTTAAAAAATATTTTATATATGCTGAGTAAGGCAATTTTAAATAAAACTTATGAAATTAATGTAGATTTCGCGATTCCTTAAAATTTTTAATTTTTTCCATCCCTAATGTAGGCAACACTTTTTCCGAAAGGTCTTATAAAAGCCTTAGACATTAATTTGTATTAAAAATTAATAAAACTTTACATTAATTTATGATAAAATTTATTAATTTGTCAAAATTTAAGGGATTATTCCAAATTTAAATTTTCATTATTCCTAAATGTAGGCAACACTTTTCTAAAAATTACTGCTGATGGTTTTAAAACTAAGTTTTTAGTAAAATTGTTGCATTTAATAGCTTAACAACTACATTATTTCAAAACGTTCTGTATTATATTAAACAAATTTAGTTAATTTTCATTGTCTAGCTTCAACTTCCTTTTGAAATCTGAATCTTTTACTTCTACCTCTTTGTATTACGTATTTTATTATAATTAGTTGGTTTCTTATATTTGTGTTGTTTTAGAGAAAGGTCAAGGTTTATTTGTATTGACCTAATGCCACCTGAATGTATGCTTCAATTATTTTAAAGTTTTTCTTTGCTTATCTCTAATTCTTCAGATACATACAAATATATTTTTCTATAGCAATATCTATTCATACAATTCTCTTGTTACAATTACAATTTATTAAACGTAAGACCTTTAGATTTGCCAACGTCAACATATCGTTTTCAATTACTTAGAAAATAACGCTTTCTATTGCGCCATTCTTGTGCCACAACAACGTCATCAATATATACTTATGTATATATAAAATATATCCTTAACAATTTTCTATAACCTTATTAGTAATTTTGTGTAGTTTTCTGTGTCTGTGTTTATGTGTGTCTATTACAACACAATTCTATACAATTTAGAAAGCTTATTAGCAGGAATATAACGAACAAATAAAAGCATTTTTGTTTTCTAAAGGAGGCTTAAGTTCTTTAGTTATCTTTCTTTTTTTTCTCTCTTTCTACATGTTCCTGCTGCTTTACAAAACTTACACATAAGGTTGAAGTCTGAGGAGTGGTGGATCTTATATGATTGTATAAATGAATAAGAATGTTAAGAATTATCTGCAAGAAGCTTCTAAAATTTGTAACATATATGTTGTGTGAGTGTACATTGTACAATTGTTCAAATACCAGCCATAATAATAATAATGTATAATAAAAAGCATTATTACTGTGAAACCAATCATCATCAAAAATGTATAGAATGCTTAGCGTATAAAAGATGAAAAGCAAAAAAGAAAATTACATTTTATTTTACAATTGAAATTCATATAACTAATTTGTACAATTGTTGTATGGTCTTTTTTCTTTTCACATCTTTTCATCATCATGTGGACAAAGCTGTTTAATATGATTTTTGATCTAAACATGAAAAATCAAAGCATACTTTTATGCTTACAGAAATGAGAAAAAAGAAGGTGGGGTTTTAGGGAGAGGTAATACAAAATTATTAAATTTCGGTTTAAATTGAATTTTTTGCTTAAGAGTAATCGAATTTTAAAGCACCTTTTACTTTTTCTGCATTAAAGAAAATTGTTCCTCTTTTGAGAAATTTTCCTAAATTTTTCACATCTGTAATTTTCTATATAGTCTTGTTGTTTTTAATTTTTATATGTTGTAGATTAATAAAATATTTAAATAAACACAACTCAACTACAGCCTACCTTTCAGGCAACTTGTTTTTAATGAATTTATTGCCTATTTTTAGGTGCTATATTGTGCTTTTAGTATAAAACACTTTATATTGTCTTTTATATATAAAGTATTTTATTGGGTGTTTAATTTTTTTTTTTTTTTTTTTTGTTCTCATAAACAAAAACACATATAGTAGCTAGCAACCTTTTAAATAACTTTTCATCTCTCAACTAACACACCCACATACTACAACATACATACATACATACATTTAAATACATGTTGTACCGAATACAATGAAATGTTGGTACACCTTTATACATCATTTATCTTACTCATAAATATTCATTTCCTTTTGTATATCTTTTAACATATTAGCCCCCTTCTCATTCTCTCTACATCCAGCACTACTCTTGTGCTTTTTCTAACAAACAACAAATTTTGTTTCTAGTTAAAGCAAAAATTCCCTGAGTTTATTTTTATAAATAAATTTATATAATACAGGGTGTGTGTAATGTAGTGTCATCAAACACATGTATATAACTGAATGTGTGTGTGTGTATATGTATGTGGCAGAGAGTAACTGTTCAAAGATGATATGAATCCCTTGTTGCAATAACTTAAAATGATTGCCAAAGATTAAAAATCAACATTATAAAAAATTGCTTATACATATCACCTTGTAATGATAAATTATATAAATTTCAACACAAGACAGGTGCACACACATACTCACATACATACATTACTAACATTTACTTAATGTTTTAGACGAATGTAGGTGTTTTTCTTCTCAGTGTCTAAACAAGTTTTTTGTGTGTGTGTGTTTTGGGTTACTTTATTATAACACAAATATTAACTCTGAACTGTAAGACATCAAGCATAAAAAAATGTTCATTAACGCTTTATTTTGTTGTTTTGCACAAAATAAAATCCAAAGATAAATGTTTAACCCTAAGTAGGCTACAAAGAACACTTACTAGAGAGCTTAAAGTCGCAAAATTAGTACACAAATGGTCGATATAGCAGCAAATCTATCTCAAGACAAACAGAAATGGCAAAAAAACTAACTTAAGTAGTTAAATGTAGGCAATTCCTCCACATTTAAATTTTTTTCATCCTTGAGGTTGGCAACACACTTCCAAAAGCCTTAAACATATATTTATGTTAAAAATTAATAAAACTTTAAGTTAATTTATGAAAAAAATTGCTTAATTTATTATCATTAGAGAGATTATTCCATATTTAATATTTTGTTCCACCTAAAGTTAGGCAACACTTTTTGAAAACAATTTTATAAATTCCATATATCGAATTTGAGATAGAACTGATTAAATTACAAGAATTTATGTGATTGCTTCTCATTTAAAATGTTTGGCCATCCTGAAGGTAGGCAACAGTTTTAGTAAAATTATTTTAAAAAGCCTTTAATCTTTAAAAATATTTAAAATTTTAAGTTAATTTATGATACAATTCATTAATTTACCATTTTCCGAGACATTATTCTATATTTTATATATTTGATCATCCTTAAGGTAGGCAACACTTTTTCGTAAATTATTTCATAAATGCCGTATAACGTAATTTAATATATAACGGATTAAATTAGAAGAATTTTCGTAATTCCTTTTTGTATTAAATTTTGTTAATCCTAAAGGTAGGCAACACTTTTTTAAAAACAATATTAAAAGTGTTAAATATGTTTTTATGCAAACATTTAATGCAACTTTAAGATAATTTATGATAAAATTTATTAATTTATAATTATTAAAGAGATTATTCCATATTTTATATTTTGTGTCACCTTAAACTAGGCAACACTTTTTGCAAAATAATTTCTAAATGCAGTAAAATGTAATTTGATATAAAACTAATTAAATTGCAAGAAGTTTTGAGATTCCTAACTATTCTAAATTTCCGTACATCCTTAAAGTAGGCAACACTTTTTTGAAATGAATTTTAAAGCTTTAAAAATGTATTTAAACTTAAATTTTAAACAGGTTTAGGATAATTTTTGATAAAATGGATTAATTTTTTATTATTAGAAAAATTCTTCCATATTAAATATTTTGTTCGACCTTAAAGTAGGCAACAATTTTTGAAAAATATTTTTAAAATGCCTTTCTTAAGATAGAACTGATTCAATAAAAAGAATTTTATTTTATATAAATTTCTCCATCCTAAATGTAGGCAACACTTTTTATAAAGTTGTTTAACAGCCTTATAAAGATATTTATATTAAACATTCTTTAAATTTTATGTTACTTTAGATTAAAATGGATCAATTTATTTTTATTAGAGAGATTCTTCATCATATCTTGAAGAATATTTTAAAAATTTGTATCATTCCTTTTCATTGCACCCTTTCGTTAGGCAACATTTTTTAAAAAGTATTCAAATGCCATCTAAATGCAATTTTTTGATAAAATTGTTTTATATAATAGCTTTATGTATTGCATATTTTGATCTTGCTAAGTCGAGTAGGTTTTTTTTAACATTTCTTTGTAGCCTTAAATAAGTGCCTTATTTTTGCCATCTGAGGGTTATTTGTTATAACAAAACCTGACAGGAATATATAAAAAAAAAGTTTGGCACAACATAAACAAATACTTACATCCACAAAAATAAGAAATAATCAAAAGATATAGCATATCTAAAGGTTATTAGGTGAAATCTAACATTAGCTATGTTTAAAACACATTTGTTTTTTAACAAAGTTTAAATTATAAGTAAATATAAATAAACAAATTTCAATACATATGCTAATTTAAAATTATATCCAAATAAAATTTAAAAAACACATTTAAACAGTTAAATACAAACATATAAACAGATAGATCCCTTATTTTTTTTATTTTTGGTAAACCCGCATATTTGTAGATATTTTTGTCAAACTCTTATCATGTTTAGTATATTCAGTTTAACAAATAATAATGTTATCTTGTTCGAAACAATGCAATTGGTAAAAGACCTTCATTGTTTTTACTAGAATACAGTTATATGGCACATTAATTCTACAGGCAAACATTCCATCAAACGAAAAAAAAAAAAGAAAAACTGGAAAAGTTTTCTATTTATAACTAACTAATACACAAACATGTTTCTCTATATAACTAAATGAGTGAAACCGGCCGGCCTAGCCTGGCCTGGCCTAGCTTTCAGCCTGTATGTATACTTTTAAATAGACTACAAATGTGTTTAGTTGTTTTGTATGTATATAGCTATGTGTTATTTTCCATTTATTATAGACATCTATCAAATTGAAAATCAATGAAGTATGAAAATAGCAAAACAACAACAACAACAACAATAAACAAAAAGAAGATTAATAGAATAGAAACACATACATTTAGGTATATTTGCTATATATAGAAATAAATATATTCATTTTTATTTTTATTATTTATTTTAATATCATTTCATATGAGAATTTAGTATTGCATAACAAAACATTTATTTAAAAGTAGCCAACTAAAATAAATATTTCAAATGTTTATATGCTTAAAAGTATGCTTCATTTAATTGCTAGTTTTTATTTAATACTGAAATGCTAATAAAATCACTCTGTCTTTGATTGAATAAATAAATAATGGTTTCGGTATTTTTTTTTTTTTTATAAAATAATATAGAAATAAATTGGTCATTAAACTTAAACTGTGTAATTAAAGGAAGAAAATAATGTTTTTTATGTAAAGAGAAGGGAAATTAAATTAATTTTAAATTTTGAAAATGAAAATGTAAGAAGAGGAGGAGCTCATGAACAATTTTAGAGAATTTTGGTTGTTTTTAAGTTAAATAATGCCTATACTTATTTCTTTTAAATTAATTAAAGGTTTAGGAATTAAAATAAAGACTTTTGTTTGGGAAAATTCAAAAGCTACTAAAGAAGATAATATTTGTGTATACATATATATATATATTCCGGATCCGTATAGATAGCGGAGTTCTTATGGATAGCACTGTCCGTCCATTAATCCATCTGTTGAAATCAACTTTTCAAAGCTACAAACTAATTGAGCCACGACTACCCCGATTGTATTATCTTTTGTTGCATATATCTTCATTACTATGTCATGTGTATAAAAACTATGGATATCAAATGAAAAACATTTTAATGACTTTTCTATTCACACCAAAAAAGGGTCAATATCGGGGGAACAATATTTTTTTAAACTCATTTTTGTGTACAAGCACAATATTCATATCAAATGAAATAACTTCGCAGCGATATTTATCACAACTTAGATACACAATGGGCCAATTTCATGAAACAAAATTTAAATTTTTTTTCCATATTTTTCAAAGAAAAAAAATTTCTCCAAAAATTTTAGTTTGCCTAACTTAATGTTTTGTCAAAAAAGTTGTATATAAGATTCGATACAATCGCATACACCACTCGTAATTGTTTTAATAATACATTTTAAACAAGTATTCTTTAACAAACTTACTTTTGGAATAGTACTTCTGTAGTACTACTTACGAAAATGACTACCTTTTGAAATAGTACTTTATAAAAATACTTCCTTATAACACATGGTTTTTTTTTCAAAAGTACTTTATAAAGATACTACTTTTTGAAATAGTACTTTTGAAAAATACAATATTTTCAAATAGTTCTATACTATATTTTCTAATATGTAGTACTTTTTTAAAATACTACTTTTTCAAAATACAAATTTTTTATATAGTACTTTATAAAAATACATACTACTTTTTTAAATAGTACTTTTTTAAATAGTACTTTTTTCAAATACTACTTTTTGAAATTGTACTTTTTTCAAATACTACTTTTTCAAAATAAAATTTTTTTAGATAGTATGTACTTTATAAAAATACATACTACTTTTTTAAATAGTACTTTTTAAAAATACTACTTTTTGAAATAGTACTTTTTAAAAATACTACTTTTTAAAAATACAAATATTTTAGATAGTACTTTATAAAAATACATGCTACTTTTTTAAATAATACTTTTCAAAAATACTACTTTTTGAAATAGTACTTTTTAAAAATACAAATATTTTAGATAGTACTTTATAAAAATACATACTACTTTTTTAAATAGTACTTTTTAAAAATACTACTTTTTGAAATAGTACTTTTTTCAAATACTACTTTTTCAAAATACAAATTTTTTAGATAGTACTTTATAAAAATACATACTACTTTTTTAAATAATACTTTTCAAAAATACTACTTTTTGAAATAGTACTTTTTAAAAATACTACTTTTTGAAATAATACTTTTGTAAAATACAACTTTTTCAAATAGTACTTTTTCAAAATACTACATTTTCAAATAGTACTTTTCAAAAAGACCACTTTTTTAAATAGTATTTTTTTTTAAAATACTACTTTTTTAAATAGTACTTTTAAAAATTACTACATTTTTTAATAGTACTTTTTGAAAATATTAATTTGTTTAATGCTACTTTATAAAAATACTCCTTTTTCAAATAGTACTTTTTAAAAATACTACTTTTTAAAATAGTTGTTTTACAAACGAAACTATTTCAAATAGTGCTTTTTAAAAATACTACTTTTTTAAATAGAACTTTTTAAAAATACTACTTTCAAAAATAGTACTTTTTAAAATAGTACTTTTTAAAAATACTACTTTTTTATATAATACCTTCGAATTTACTACTTTAATAATACTGCTTTTCAAATAGTTCTTTATTGAAATAGAACTACTTTTTTAAATAGAACTTTTCAAAACTACAACTTTTTGAAATTGTGTTTTATAAAACTAGTACTTTTTCAAAGTACTACTTTTCGAAAATACTATATTTTCAAATAGTGCTTTACAAAAATAATATATTTTCTTCTAAAAAGTACTTTTTTTCAAAACACTACCTACTTCAGATAATATTTAAAAAAACAGTTGATTTTGTTTAGTCCCTGCCTTTACAATTTGTCAATAACTTTGCATTAAATATTCTTAGGTACTTACTTCCCTTACTCCGAAATTAATTCCCTTTATCAACCATCACTAATCGCCTTCATAATAATGACATAAAAACAACGACAGACAAACAGACAGACAAAACAATAGAACAGAACACATACATATTTGAACTTGTTTATCCTAAAAGTATACAATACATAATCATAATCAACAACGCTAACACCATCAACGCCATATAATAATAGTAATAATGCAACAATAATGCAATTTTCGATCTTATCATATTTTGTTAACATACCACATTATAATTCCCCTCAGCAAGTGATAGAGACAAGGAAAGAGAGTTCATGAAAGACAAACAATAATAACAATTTCAATATTGTTGGGTAAATAAAAGGCTTGTAAGTGTGTTGGTATGGCTAAGAGTGAGTCAGAGTATTGTATAAACACTAATACAATAACAATTTATTATCTATCAAAAACACTTACACACATACACAAACATACCTATACAAAGGACACACCTTAATATTTCTTGTCTTCTTTTATTTTTTTTTTGTTTATAAAATATTAACAGGGGACTCATTATTAAAATGTTGTATAAAAGTAGAAAGACAAAAAAAAACTAAACTAATATTTTATCGAATGACAACAAAAGGGTAGAGTGGAAATAGAACAACAGCAACAACAAAAAAAATTCAATTAGAAAAATGGTTTGCTATTAAAACAAATAAATGAAAGGAGAATATAAAATAATAATATATATCAGCAAGCCATGAAATATTTCTAGTATTTGTAAAAGGCTTTTATTTCATTTATCATTTGCTTTTCCTTTTTTTGTATATTTCAATATTTGTTTATTGGTAATTATTTGTTTGTAGGGTTTTTAATGAACCTGGCTAAATATTTTTAGGAATTTCTCCTTCATTTGATAACTATTAAACAAATAAATTTGTTTTGTGTGTTTTTTTTTATCTCTTATGAGTTATTATCTATAAGTAATCTTAATTATAGAGTTGGTCATGTTAGTTAATGAAGATTTCTTTTTTTTTTTTTGTTGTTTTCCCCTCCCTGTGTTTTGTTTGTTTTTATTATGTTTCCCTTTGGTGTGGAAATAATATGTTTTTTAATTCAAATTGATGTTTATCTTGACATGACAGCTTAGAAAATAAAACAAATGAATGAAGTATTATAAAAAAAAGAATAAAGAAATGATAAGTTTAATTTGAAGTGTCATGAAAAATTGCAAAACACTTGCTGGCACACACTCATACAATTTAATATAATATAATATATTATTGAAGTGTACTTTAAGGCTGATATAAAAATTAAAAATTATTATTTTAAAGATAACAAGTCAGTTTTTAAAAAAATTAAATACTTATGGACGTGCACTTAATTTAAGTGAACTTAGCTGTTGAGCACAGTTATTAATAATTTACAATATTTTTAATAATTAAAAAAAGTGAAGCATACTTTTGGGATTATTAAAGGTTTTAAAAAATAGTGCGTGAGGAAATGAAGCACCGCAGCTTAAAAATTTATAATTATACCATTCACCATTAGTTGCAAGGTTATATATAAGTTTGTCATTCCTTTTGATTTTTCAACATTTTTCATTTGCTACCCCACAAAGTCAATATAGCCATGCCCGTCTGTATGTTGAAATCAATTTTCCGTAGCCCCCAAATAACTTACAAACATAATTCATACATCAAAATATCGAGAATTGCATTTTTAAATCGAGAAAATCTGCCCACAAATGGCTGAGATATAAGGAAAAAACCAGGACAACCTCGATTGGCCTATTTTTGATCTATATCTGGATTACTAAGTCATTAATATAGACAAAATGGATATCTAATGATAGATATTTCAAAGTCCATTGAAACGATGCATAGAAGGCTATAGTAACTTGGACCTACAACGGGTAAAAATCGGGAAAATTATTTTTTAACCCGAATATTTTTTTACCACAAACATTTTTTTTTTTTTTTTCAGTAATAAATTAAAAAAAAAAAAAAAAAAAATTGGAAAATAATTAAAAAAAAAAAAAATTTTGAAAAACAAAATTTTTTTTAAATTTTGAAAAAAAAAAAATTAATTTTGTTTACCTAAAAATATTTAAAATTTTTATTTTAAAGTATAATTTGGGGAAGGGTATTAAGATTCGGCACAGCCGAAGTACTTTTTCAAAAGTGCTAATTTAAAAAAGTAGAATTTAAAAAAATATTTTAAAAAGTAGTATTTTTATAAAGTACTAAATTAAGTCGTATTTTTCAAAATTACTATTTAAAAAATTTGTATTTTTATAAAGTACGGTTTAAAATTGTAGTATTTTGAAAAAGTACGATTTAAAAAAATAGTATTTTTAAAAGTACTAAATTAAAAAGTTAAATTTTTCAAAAATACCATTTACAAAAAAAATAATTTTTAGGAAGTACTGTTTGAAAAAGAAGTATTTCTAAAAAGTACTATTTAAAAAAGTAGTATTTAAAAAAGTAGTTGTTATAAAAATGACTATGTATTTAAAAATTAGTATTTTAAACATCTGTATTTTAAAAAAAATAATTTTTCAAAAGCACTATTAGAAAAAGTAGTATGTATTATAAAAAGTACTATTTAGAAAAGTACTAATACTAATAAAAGTAATATTTTTAAAAATTACTACATACTTCAAAAAGTTGTATTTTTATAAAGTACTGTACTTTTTAAAAATGTAGTATTTTTAAAAAGTACGATTTAAAAAAGTAGTATTTTTAATAATACTAAATTAAAAAGTAAAAATTTTCAAAAATACTATTTATAAAAAAAAATATTTTTTAGAAGTACTTTTGAAAAAGAAATTTTTGTAAAAAGTACTATTTAAAAAAAGTAGTATTTAACAAAGTATTAGTTTTAAAAAATACTATATATTTAAAAAGTTGTATTTTAAACATCTGTATTTTAAAAAATTTTATTTTTCAAAATCACTATTAGAAAAAGTAGTATTTTGAAAAGCTACTTTTAAAAAAAGTAGTATTTTTAAAATGAATTATTTAAAAAAGTAGTATTTTTATAAAATACTATTTAAAAGAGATGGAGTTTTAAAAAATACTATTTAAAAAGTAGTATTTTAAAAATCTGTATTAGAAAAAGTAGTATTTTTAAAAAGTAAAATTTTTTTTTACAATACTATTAATTTTATAAAGTACTACTTCAAAAAATTTAATGTTTAAGAAGTTCTATATAAAAAAGTATGATTTTTAAAAAGTAGTTTTGTTCAAAAGTACTATTTATAAAAATAGTATTTTTAAAAAGTATTTTTTTCAAAAAATTGTATTTTTCAAAAGCACTATTTAAAAAAGTAGTATTTGAAATAGTAGTATTTTTAATAAGTTCTTTTCAAAAAAAATAGTATTTATCTAAAGTACTATTTTGAAAAATTACTCTTTAAGAGTTAATTCCTTTAAAATCTTTTTATTGTTAAATAAAATTTTAAAGAAAAAAAAAAAATAACTCCCTCTAGTTGGTCTATAAATTAAGCATTTTTGCTCTACTTTATGTCAAATTGCAATTTCCTTTTCCGTTTATATACATTATCTTCAAAACAGAAAATAAAACTCAATATTTCTTTTTTACTTCTTATACCCCGAAAATCGCTACTTTTTTTTAAATTATTTGATAAACAACATAAAAAGTAAACAGCCGTAATGGCATTTTTGCCCACTCGCTCTAAAACATCATTTATATCTTTGTCAAATGAAGCAAAGTATGGAAAAAAAGACATTAAAATGTTAAAGTGGAGTATGACATCCCTACCTTTTTAAAACGCTTGTTTTTTTTTGAAAATTTAAGGTTTTGCGCAAAACGTTCGCAGTATAAATTGTGCGTTTCCTGTTCCGGTGTAAGGATTTTTTTCTAGGAAAAAATAACAAATTGTTGTTTTATATTATTTGTCATGTTAAACTAAACACCTTTAAACACGCAATTTTCCCTAAAAGAAAGGTTTTTCTTTTAAATTTATTTTTAGCTAGCAACTAAATATAGAACCTTAAATTTGAATATGACATTTTGGCTAAAATTTAATTTTGTTTTTCTTGGGGTAAGAACTGATTTTACAGTTGAGATGAATAATGTGAATCTTGTGAATGAGAATTCAATCAATACGTGTGAATTTAAGCTGATTAAGGGTATTTGGTGTTACATGATTTCTTTTCTTTTTTTTCTTTATAGCTTTTTTTAACTTTCTTTTGTAATTTTTGCAACTCAGTTGATTTTCTTTTATAGACTACTTTTAGGCTTTGATAAGTAAAAAAATAAATTTAAAAAAAACTCTATATAATGATGTGACTTTCATTTCATTAAAAAGTTTTACAATTTCTTTTTAAGTTAGTTTTTTTCTTTTTCTTCATTTTATATTATAAGGCTAACAAGGATTAGTTGACTTTTTTTGTACCATAAAGTTTTAATGATTTTAAAATAAAAAATTCTTATTGAGCAAAAAGAAAAGGAAATTATGACACTCAATCAATAAAGGCAGCAGATACTTTAAGTCACAAATTTAAAGCATACTTTTAAGCTGAATTAAATGTTTAAAAAAGATTTTGTTAATTTTTAAAAATTTATTTCCTTAATTTACTAATATTTAAAAGAAATAAATATTTAAACAAGAAAACCTTGAGTTTAATTGAAAAATCTAAAATTTTCTTATTACTCGCTGGCATGCTAAATACTACTTGAAATTATTGTTAATTTATTTATTTAAAGTAGAAAAAAAATCCCCCTCAAACGTTTAGATTATTGTCTTTTATATATTCTTACAGTTGTATACCTCTATTATCCTTAATGTTTGTGGTCAAATGACATGCAATTTTTATAACTTTTCACAGCGAAAAGAAGCACAAACATGCATGGAATATAAGAAAAAAGAAAAATTATCTAAAATCACCAATTGTCACACAAAATACGCTTCATATAATTTAGAAATCTAGATACTATTAGTATATATAAAGCACTCCAAACACCAACCACATATTAAGGTCAACAAAATATACTAACATTAATAGAATTTTGTGTTTTTTTTTTTTTTTTGAAGACATACCACCAACAAGCAAGTCCTTTTGAAAACTATAAAGCCATAAAGTAATAATAAACGTCTCTCTGCAGGACACCCAAAATAATCATAAAAGAAAAGCCAACAAAAAAAAAGCAACGGACCTTTTGTTTTCAGTGTGTTTTTTTAATTTACGTAAAATCAATAATAATATAAAGACATTATGGGTTTTTCTGTTTCCATTGTGAGAAGAATATTATGGTAAAGTAGCGTCATAAAGAAATTATTTTTATAGGGGACAGTAAGCTTAGAAATTTTTGTTATTAAATCTAGAGGTTTATGTTAAGTAAATAATATATTAAATATTTAAGATTACAAAAGAAATTAAACAAAATGTTGAAATAATCAAGAAAGAATTGGCTTAATTTACCAGGAATTCATAATATTTGAATTAAAGAAAATTAAAGCATACTTTAAGGCATATAAACTTCAAATCTTGAAACAAATTTAAAAATCATATCATAATTTTGATTTCTATTAAAAAATCGAAAAAAAGATAATTACCAAAAATATTGCATACTTTTAGGCATAAAATATTAGATTTGGAAAATTATTAACTGAAGCATATTTTTAGGGGTAGTAGCAATACATTTTTAAAAAATTATTTAAAATAAAAAGTGTTGCATATTTTTAGGAGTATACCTAGATTTGGAAATGAAAAGTGTAGCATGTGTATAGTTTCACTATCGGAAATTTCATAAAATAATTTGCATATTTTTAAGAGTATACAAATAAAAAGTCCTGCTTTAAAATTAAAAATATTTTTAGGTGTAATCTCAAATCTTTGTCAAAATTTCAAAATTTGTGGAAAGTTTAAAAACAAAAAACGTGTTGCATATTTTTAGGAGTAAAAAGTTAAAAGATCTGCTTGAAAATTAAAAAGTGTTGCATATTTTTAGGAGTAATCTTAAATCTTTGTCAAAAATTCAAAATCGTAATATTTGAATTAAAGAAAATTAAAGCATACTTTAAGACATTTAAACTTCAAATCTTGAAACAAATTTCTGAATTAAAGAAAATTAAAGCATACTTTAAGACATTTAAACTTCAAATCTTGAAACAAATTTCTAGATCCTATCATACTTGTGATTCCTATTAAAAATTATAATAAAATAATTACCCAAAAATATTGCATAATTTTAGGCATAAAATATAAAATTTGTGAAATTACTAACTGAAGCATATTTTTAGGGGTAGTGGTAATAAATTTTTAAAATATTATTTAACATAAAAAGTGTTGCATATTTTTAGGAGTATAACTAGATTCGGAAATGAAAAGTGTAGCATATGTATAGGGTCACTATTGGAAATTTCATAAAATGTATAAAATTTTTGAATTTATTTAAAATAAAATGTTATAAACCGAAAACAATTTTTAAAAATATTTTATGTGTATTCGAAGTTACACCTTAATTGCAGTAAAATTAAGAAAATTCTGCGCAGTATTTAGGTTGATGTATTCACATTCATACATAATTAAAAAAATATTGCATATTTTTAGGGGTATAAAAATAAAATAAAAAATGTTGCATATTTTTAGGAATATAAAAAATAAAAGGTTAGAATCTTTAAAATTAAAAAAATGTTGCATATTTTTAGGAGTAATCTCAAATCTTTGTTAAAATTTCAAAATTTGTAGAAATTTTAAAAACAAAAAACCTGTTGCCTTTTTGTAGGAGTATAAAAAGTTTTAATGTTTACTTTCTTAAGATTTTATGGGCTGCTTAAATAAACGTCTTTTATGTCCCTCCTTAAAAAAAGTTTTATGTTCGTCCATTTGATTTTAATATTTAATTTCATCAATTTAGTTTCGCCTTCAATTAACCATGGTTTATTATTTAGTATTACTTTTTTTGTAATTGTTAATAATTAAATTTAATTTTTCCCTCATAAAAATTACAATTAACAATGAAACAAATTGTTGTCTTCAATAAATTTGAAGCCTTTCTACTAAAAACCCTGCCAGTCATTATCATTGTTTATAAGATACAAAAAATAAAAATAATAATATAAAAAAAATCCCTTAATAATATTTAATAAACCTCAAAACAAACAAAGATGTTATTTAACAACAAAAAACACTTAAACAACAGCTGCTGTTGAGAGCTTTTAACAAAAATACATGCACACACACAAATACAAATAACTAATAAACATATTTACACATACACTTACAGACAACAAATGACAATAACAACAAAAAAATATATATATAATAAAATAAAGCAAAGTAATTAACGTTTATTAAACAAGAGAGAGTGACAATATCTGTTGCAATATACTTCTAACACAGAAACTGTTTAAATGCTCAATGTATATGTATGTTTGGATATGTATCTGTATGTGCAAGTGTCTTTTGATTCCTTAATTACCACGTCATATTGTCTTGTAGTTAGTTTTTACTACCATAACCACAAATTAATTAAAAAGCTAAAAATGTGTATAAAAATAAAATATAAAAACTAAAAGAATTATTTCCCTTACATATTACCCTAAATGTTTTATTAATAGTACTCGTATTAAAGTTAAATAAAAACTTTAATATAAAACAGAAAGCTTATACCCCCCAGACTTTTATCTCATTTTATTTAAATTGTCTAATATGTATTAAACTATGTTTAACCTTTTAAAGTCCTTTGAACAACATGACTTTTATTTGACATTCATTGTACAGTTATTTTCTTTACAAAGCAAGCAAGAAATGCATACAATTTTATTTCCACTTTGAGTCAAACAAGGGGGAATATTTCCATTTTCAAAACAAAAAAATATTAAGCATAATAATGCTTTACAAAGTTGTAAGGAACAAAAAAAAAAAAAAAAAAATCAACTATTTTCTCGAAATTTAATATCCTTTACTCATTTGATTCTTTAACATCCTTTAAATGTTTACTACTTTTCTTCTTTATATTTATATTTTTTTGTTGTAAATTGTTTTATATATTTCCTTTTTTAGTAGCAAATTGTGCCTTTATCATGCTTAAGCTCTCTCTTTAGCTCATTGATAATAATAATAACAACATGCTCATTTTAAACATACATACATTGATGCAATTACAATTATGACAATCCATCATTTGAGTGTAAATGAAAAAATACAAACAAAGAACAATTCGTTAGGAAGGCAAAAAAAAAAAATCATATAAATGGCAACAAAAAATTATGATGTATTTAGTCTACAAATATATGTAGTATCAAGGATATTAAAACATATTCTTGCATTTTTTATATTTCTCACTGTCGGTGTATTTTTTTCGTCACGGCTTTTGTTTTCCTCCTTCATTATGTTTTGTTACTATTATATACTTATAAAGATGTTGCTTATTTATTAAAAATATATACAAAAACAACTTAAACAGAGGCGTCTTATATCATTTATTATCTAAATCATTAAAATCAAGGAAAAACTATTTATTAGCTCTATACTAGTTCTGTTCTAGTTCTGTTCTAGTTCTGTTCTAGTTCTGTTCTAGTTCTGTTCTAGTTCTGTTCTAGTTCTGTTCTAGTTCTGTTCTAGTTCTGTTCTAGTTCTGTTCTAGTTCTGTTCTAGTTCTGTTCTAGTTCTGTTCTAGTTCTGTTCTAGTTCTGTTCTAGTTCTGTTCTAGTTCTGTTCTAGTTCTGTTCTAGTTCTGTTCTAGTTCTGTTCTAGTTCTGTTCTAGTTCTGTTCTAGTTCTGTTCTAGTTCTGTTCTAGTTCTGTTCTAGTTCTGTTCTAGTTCTGTTCTAGTTCTGTTCTAGTTCTGTTCTAGTTCTGTTCTAGTTCTGTTCTAGTTCTGTTCTAGTTCTGTTCTAGTTCTGTTCTAGTTCTGTTCTAGTTCTGTTCTAGTTCTGTTCTAGTTCTGTTCTAGTTCTGTTCTAGTTCTGTTCTAGTTCTGTTCTAGTTCTGTTCTAGTTCTGTTCTAGTTCTGTTCTAGTTCTGTTCTAGTTCTGTTCTAGTTCTGTTCTAGTTCTGTTCTAGTTCTGTTCTAGTTCTGTTCTAGTTCTGTTCTAGTTCTGTTCTAGTTCTGTTCTAGTTCTGTTCTAGTTCTGTTCTAGTTCTGTTCTAGTTCTGTTCTAGTTCTGTTCTAGTTCTGTTCTAGTTCTGTTCTAGTTCTGTTCTAGTTCTGTTCTAGTTCTGTTCTAGTTCTGTTCTAGTTCTGTTCTAGTTCTGTTATAGTTCTATTCTAGTTCTGATCCAAATTAAATGAATCCTACAAAGTCACATCTCTGTTTCTGCATTTATCTTTCTAATATTGCATTCATTTTCTTATAACTTTTTGCTTACTGATATTCTTCTATTTTATTATATAACCGTATCCTCCCTACGAACATTTACACAATTACAAATAGAACACAGAACCCACTCCCACTTACATAAACGCACTGTTAGCAGCAGAAAAAAAGGATAAAGTCATAATTGCATAAGTACTGTTGTAACTCTCATACTTGCAAACACACAAAACAATATACAAATAAATACAAAATGTAACGAATGTAACAAATAGGGAAAGAAAAAAAAACACAACTGAAAATAAAATTGTATAACATTCATCATAATCAAGTGCTTGTAGTCGTTGAGTTCTGTTTGGATTCTGTTCTTTTTTTTTTTTTTTTTTGCTCCCTGAATTTCTAGCCATCCCATCTATAAATGGCAACTTTGAAGCAACAATAAATACAGCACAGCATAGAGAGCAAAACAACAAGTAGGAAAGGAAAAAAAACCGTAGAATTATATAATGAAACAAAGTATTATCAACGATAAGGAAGTTGTTTTGGGTTGTTAAGTGTTGCCTTACTAAGTAGGAATAAAGTCGAGTGCAAGACTAGTTTGGTGTGGAGAGGAGGTACTTTTAACTCTGTTGGGTAGACGACTATGTAACAAACATGAGTGGCAATAACAAAATACTCTAACTGTTTCAGAAGTTTTCCGATTTTTTTTCCCAGCTATATTGCGACACGCTACTGGAAAATAAACAAGCACAAACAGACTGAAACAATAAACAAGACATGACAGTTAATGGAAAATTACATATTCGTAATTTTAATTGTTATTTAGCGATACAATATAAATTGATTGAAAAATATCTAAGAAATATCGATATTTTTATTTCTAACTAATTTTCTTTAGGGCCTTTGAAATTCGTTGCTTACCTCATTTTTAATTTCTTTCTCATGAAACATTTCACCTGTATACTGAGTATTTTACTCCTTATAAATGTATCTTTTAGATCTTTTTATGTCACTGTTTTGTTTTTCTGTTTTTTTTTTTTTCATTTACTTTTGTTTTGGGTATAATTTCAAAATACAGACACACTTTTTGCTGCTGTATTTGTAAGTGTATGTTCGAATATACATATATACAAAGTTTTGTATACAATCATTTTTTTTTTTTTTTTTGTTATATTTCTTGTTGGTTACAATTAGATTTGTAGATTGTTTAAGCTTTAAACTTTTATTTGTCATTTGACAATAATAATAATAATGATGAGTTGTTGTTGTTGTTTTATAAAACTCTTCTCGTAAGTACTTAAACAACAAATCTAGATATAGATTTTTTGGTATGCGTCTGTTTGTCTGTCTGTCTGTCTGTCTGTCTTACGTCGTGTCTCTGTTTTATAGTGTACTTTGCTGTTGTTTTTTTCCAACATAAATATGAAAATAAGTTTTTATCTAAACGAGATTTTTATAAAGTTTTGAGACAACATTAAAGTTGTGTTTTGCTTTTATAAGTGTATGTCATTAAAGTATTAAGTAATTAACCCAGAAAAAGGAAATTGTTTAAAGGTGTTTAAAAATTAATAGAAAATTATAGTAATTTAAGAATAAAGAGAAAATTAAATCAGTTTTTGTACATTTCTAGTTCAATATATTTCTTGAGCGTCAGAACTAAATGTCAAAATAACTGGAACAGCACTAGAACAGATCGCAACTAGGAAGGAAAGCTGTAGCTTTTCTGCTTTTCTAAAGTTTATAAATTGAAAAGCAAATAAATTCAGAAAAATTAAAAAAAAAAAATTTTTTTGCAATAATATTTTTCATTTATGCAATAAAAGGATATTAGCAAAACCTTTTTGTTACTGCTAGAAGAGAGCTGAAATTTGGTACAATCTTAGTATATAGAATGGCACATATTGTAACAGTTTCAAAATTTTATTACCAATCTTCAGAGTCCAAAAAAAATTTTCTGAAATTATGTAAAAATTTTATATCAAGAAATTTTTTTTTTATATTTCCAAAGTATAATAAATCATAAAATAATTTCTTATTAACAATTTAAAATTTTTTTTTAAATTTCAAAAATATTTTTCATTTACCCAAAAAAGGATATATGCAAAACATTTAAATTATTGGTGGTAGAAGGCTGAAATTTTGTGTGGCCATAGTACAGACTATTGTTCAAATTGTAGCAGATTATAGTTCTGCTCTAGTTCAGGCTGCATGTTAGGGTCTATAAAAATGTCTATATTTTTCATTTGCGACCCAATAAAGTATGTGTATTATGAATCGTTATAGATAGCGGAATTCACCAAATAACATACATACATACATACATGATTGATACATCAATATATCAGCTATCGCCATATGCCTCCGTGTGTAGAAATCAATTTTCCGAAGCCACAAAATAACATTCATACATGATTGATACTTTAATATATTCGCTATAGTCCAACTTAGGTTGCTATTTAAAAACGAAAAAACTACCTACAAATGATGTAAGCAGAAACTCGTGACTACCTAGTTAATGTTTAAATGAAATTTGCTTAAATTTTCCAAATTATTTTTCAGCAAATTATCATTGCTTATTTACAGAACATGATTTTTAGTTAAACCTTAAAATATACTCAAACACAAACGCATTGGAACTACATATGATGCAGTTATGTATAAATATTTGTTTATTCAAATGCCTAACTGTGTTCGAATTTGTGTATGTGTGTGTGTAAAAAATCCTTTACATTCATTCAAGTGTATATATATGGCTGCGTATATGTATGTTATCTTTGTGTGACCATTGTTTACTTTACAAAAGCTTAAGCCGCCTTCAATATCAAACGACAACACATCATGTGACATAAACTGATGTTGCTGGCCAAGCTGACTAAATGGCCGAGCGACAGACTGACTGACTGAATGTTTGGCTGGCTGATGACTGACCGCCCGGCTGTCTGCCTCGTTTGCTTGGTGGCATTGCATTACACAGCTTTAGCTGAATGTTGAGGCTGTTGCTGTTTTAAATGTTGCTTACTCATGTCGATGTTGATGTTATTACTGCTGTTGTTGCTGCTGCTGTTTATGCTGTTGTTGCTTTGGCTGATTGTGATTTTGATGTTGTTGATGTTGACGTCACCACCCACAGCGCTTTATGACAGCTAAAACATTCTTGCATGTTTTCATAAACATGCATATAAATGTGTATAAGAGTATGTGACCATTAGAACTGACCATTGTTGCTGCTGATGCTGCTACTGCTGATTTCGTTGTCGTTACATGAAAAACGAGACAAAAGGCTTAAAAGGATGCACGTACAGGTCATGCACTCTTGTAAATCTTGTATATACTGTACAATATTCTTTAAAAAACATATATATACAATTTGTGCATATCTGCATGTGTTTGTATTTTTTTATTTTTTTTTGTTTTTTGCTTTATTCAAGCATATACAAATGATGTAGTACGTTCTAAACGCATTGTTCCAAATACTCATCCTGTTATGGTCTCTACTAAGTCTTAGTTTTCTATTCTATATATGTACATATTTTTGTTTTTCTGTTATTTTGCAATATTTTCCTTCTTTTTTTTTTGTAGAAAATAACAACCGTATACAAAAATATTTCTAGTTTTTGCTCTCGTTCGAAATATGTCAGAAGCCATTGTTGTTATTTTTTGAGCTTACATCGTCAATTGTGTTAGAGTTGCGGGGGTGTGTTGTACAGAGGGCGAGCAGGAGGATGATGACGATGATGTTGTTGTTTTGTTTGTTTGTTGACCAGGAGACAGCAGGCTATTGTTAGTTTAGTTGCTGTTGATGTGCTTGGGATGAAATATCAAAAAATAACTAAACATTCTAACAAACAAACAAGCAAACAACAAATAAACTAACAAGAACAACAATACCAGCCCTTACCAAAGCCGAAGTACCAACACTAGCAGCAGAAACAGCATCAACTACTCTACTAGCAACTACACAAATAACAGACTTATGTATGCGTTAAGCATACAATATTAGTCGTAGCAACCAAATACCATAGACTCCTCTACTATATCTATGGAATTTCACACAGCAGCATCAGCAACAACTACAACAACAATAAAAGCTTTTTTTCGATTTAAATTGTAAGCAAACTGGGTATGACAGTTTTCTTTTCAGCAAAAACAAAAAAAAAGGGTTTAAAAATTTAAGATTTTTTTAAAAAAACTTTATCAAAATGATTTTTTGGTAATAACCTACAATTCCTTTAGCTCGATATGGACTGTTTTTTAAAGCAGTTCTTAAATATTTTTGGAAAAAGTTTTTTTCAACTTAGTTTTTCTAGGCTTTTAACGATATTTACAATGTTTTTTAATATGCTACAATTAGTACCATTGTGTGTTATATGTACACACCGAATTTCAGTTTTCTATCGCTTATATTTTAAAAGTTTTGCATATATCCTTTTTTGGTTAACTGAAAAGAAATTTTTTAAATTTAAAAAAAAATAATTTTAAATTGTTAATAAGTTGTTTAATTATGATTTATTAAAGTTGAAAGCAAAAAAAATTTTTTTCTTAAAATTCATATTTACATAATTTCTTAAATTTTTTGTTAATCAGGATGACTTATACTAACATTTTGAAACTGTTACAATATGTGTTATTCTATATACTAACTTTATTCCAAATTTCAGCCTTCTCCAGCCATTAACAAAAAAGTTTTGCTTATATCCTTTTTTTGCTATATGAAAATTTTTTGGAATAAAAAAAAAAAAAATTTTCTAAATTCTTATTAAAATGTTTACTTTTCAATTTATAATATATTAGAAAAACTAAAAAAAGCCTCAGCTTTCGGTGCTAGTTCTGTTTTAGTGTTATTCATGTTCTATTTATTTTCCAATTCTGTTCTAGAACTGTTCTAGCTTTTTGTACATTTAATTTTGTTGACCTCAAACAATCAGAATCAAGAACCAAGTAACCATTTTTATTAATTTATATTTGAATTTTCGAAAACATATACCCCTTCTTTACACAAAATAAAATATCCTGCTGGATCTCCCGTTTAGCAGAAAGTTGCTCTCAATAATAAGAATTGTTACTTTATATAAAGCATAATACAGCTTTTGTGCACCATTTCTTTTAACAAAAAGTGACTGACCCCTTTTTAAACAGTTGCACTCGTTTTTCATATTTTTATACCCTCCACCACCACAAGTGGTGAAAGAGGGTATATATACGTTTGTCATTCCGTGTGTAACATTGAGAAATATTCATCTGAGACCCAACAAAGTATATATATTATTGATCCTTATGAAATTCTAAGTCGATTGAGCAATGTCCGTCTGTCTGTCCGTCTGTCCGTCTGTCCGTCTGTCTGTCTGTCTGTCTGTGTAAAACACTCTCACGTCCAAAATACATAAGAAAAATTAATGAAATGCATACCAAAATGTTTATAATTTTTCTAAGCAGTTTGGTATTGAAAATCAGCAAAATCGAATTGGTAGAACCAGGGTTATGGATCAAAATGTAGGACAACCTCCAAAAATTTTGATAATTTTCACAGGTTTTTTTCTGATTTTTATTAAATCCATTCCAGAGAATACCATGAAATTTTGCACACATTATTTATATGATAAAAGGTCAAATTCTGTTGAAAATGGAAACAATCGGTCCATAATTTCTCGTAGCCCCCATACAAATTTCTTCCCGAAATATGGTGCTATGGTATACAAATGCCCATAGAATTGCAGTATCCATACAAAATTAAGCACAACTAAGTTTTGTGCAAACAGAAATCGTGACACCAATTTTTTTGGATCGGGCACTATTTCCCCATAGCCGCCATATAAAGTTTACTTCCGAAAATCACTTAAATACACATAAATATCTTATATATATCGGTGTCAGGTTGAAACTCGACATGCATAATCCCCATGCACAAAATCGCTGTAGGGAATTTCATGAAGATCGGCTCATAATTGGTTATTGCTCCCATATAAGGACCACTTCCAAAAAACACATTAATTTTCATAAATATCTGAAAAATATCGTTATCGAATTAAAATTTTACAGAGATCGGTAGTATTAACTCGCAAATGATACTACTAGATTGTGTGCATATCGGTTCATATTTGACCATAGCTCCCATATAAAGTCCATTTCCGAAAATTACTTAAATACTAATAAATCTCTTATAAAAGCTTCTATCTGGTTAAAATTTCAAATAAATATTTCTCATATATACAAAAATCGATTAGTTGAATTTTATGAAGATCGGCCGATAATTGGTCATAGCTCCCATATAAGGACCACTTCCGAAAAACACATTAACTTCTATAAATATTTGAAATATATAGATATCGAACTAAAATTGTATACAGATCAATATATTGTATCCAAACATTATACTACTGGGTTTTGTGAATATCGGTCCATATTTGACCATAGCACCCATATTAGCTCCATTTCCGATAATCACAATAATACCCATAAAACTCTTGTAAATAATGTTATGGATAAAAATATCAAGCAAAATATGCCTGAAATACATAGAAATCACGTTAAAATATTTAATTATATCTTCCAAATAATTCGCACATCCAAAAACTACATTAACGCATATATACACTCATATAGGTAAAAAATGTAACAGATATAAGTTTCAAGTAGATTTGGTGACTATGGGTTCATAATTATATATATAAGGCACACATCAGGAAAATTCATTAGAACAGAACTAAAATATACTTTTGAAGTTTGACTAAATATATTTGTTTACTCACTTTTTTATACTCTTTTACTTCACTTGTGGTGTATAAGGAAAATGTTGAGCCAATCGGTAATGTTAATGAATTATTAAGTATATAAATAGTTAAATAGTACATTTTATTCCTATTATAAAATTATAGACTCTGTTGGAAATGGTAGTTATTTCAATTATAAATTGCTCAATTAGATTACATTTTTATACATTTGAAATAAAATATCTTCTGCGTAAACTAGTTTTTCTAACAATATATAAAATACTACTATACTACTATATTTTAAATAAACTTTTATTTTGTTTAAAAAAAGTGTTTTTATTGAAGAAAGTACATAATTTGTATATAGTCCAAAATGTCTATTATATCAGGAATCATCTATAATCTATAAAATGGCTTAAAAAGAAATTCGGTTAAAGTCCACAAAAATTGTGCAACTGTATTTGTAGACTATAAGCGAAAACTATTATATTACATTATCATTCTACCAAACTTCATAATCGGATCTAAGTCCCAATAACAAACACTGAATGTGGATATTAGATACCAATGTAATTTCTATAATTTTCACATAATTTAGGTGGAGGGTATTTAAGATTCGGCATAGCCGAATATAGCACTCTAACTTGTTTTTTTTTTTGTTAAACCAAAGGAAACTACCATCAATCATTTCTTTATTGTTACAAGTTCTTTGGTTATTTAGCCAAATACATTCTGTTGCTTGTTGTGTTATTAGTTGGTTGAAGTTGGAAAAATTTTTATATATTTGAGTAATGTTTTTAAAATTCGTTTCTTTTTTTAAGAGACTTTTTTCTAGTAATATGTATAAGAAAAAAAGGATAAGTGTCAAAGTCTGTATTTGATTAGTTTATTTTGTTAAAGTGTTGGTATGAAAAATTTAATGTAAGTGCGAGCATTTAATATTTATTAACAATAGCTTTTTGCTAAAAAGACTTGAAAAAGAAAGTTATCAAAAATAATTTATAATAGTTAAAAAAAAATTAAATTTTTTCCTTGAACTTTTTCTTACTTTTTAAGGCTTTTATAACAATTTTATTAATCACACAATTTGTGCCAATGTGTGCACTATTAGCACACCAAATTTGAGCTTTCTTGGTCTGTAAATAAAAATGTTGTGCATATGTCCTTTTTTCTGGATAAAATAAAAAAAATTTCAAATGTCTTGAAATTTTGATTTTTTTTAATTTTTAGCTTTAAAAAAACTATATGAATATAAATATATTTGTATTATTTTAATTCATTGCCATTTTTTCTTTAGTTTTTTTTTATTATACAAAAAAATATTAACTACATATTTTCCTTTATTTCTGATTTTCTTTTTTGCCAATATTTCATTGTTTTCTTTTAGCTGCATATGATAATTTCATTCATACCATTCATTTCCTTAGCCATTCACATATATCCTTTTGTTTATTAAAGGTACTTACTCTGGCCGCTCTACATTCTTCTGCTCTTGTTTCAGTTTTTAATGCATTATATCTACCTCTCTCTCTCTTCTATTTATAAATGTAAGGCTGACAAAGCATGAAAATTAAAGCGGATATCCTTGCTTAAAATAAAAGCATATATAACCCACTATTGTACTATTAACCGGTTGAATTTTTTTTTTCTTTCCTTCACTCTCTTTTTTATTATTATGAAAATTAAGCACGCGTTACTTCTTCCCTTTTCTTTTGTACAGGAAAAAACAGCAATTTGGCTTCTTTTTTCTGTGTGTTGTAAATATAATTTCATTGAAAAAGTTTGTCCTTTTAATAGCTTGACCGTAAGTTTTGTAAGGCTCTAAGGAGTTGTATAATAAAATTACAATATCTACCTACATACTCTTATAAAAAGATTTTTTTTTCTGGCTCATACTTTTGGACTCCAAAAAGCGATAATCATAAATTTTAACCGAACAATTTTCAGAGAAAAAAACCATGGAAAAAGTATTAACAAAAATCCAAACTAAAAGAAAACTGCCAAACGAAAATAAAATAAAACTTTTGTACATTTAAAAGGCAAGATATTGCAGAAAGAAAAAAGGAATAACATTTGAAGTAGCTGGATATCATAATATAATTGTCTTTTTTTTGTGCAGAAAATTATGCACTAGGGAGCATATATTTTTGCGCTTTTGCAAAAATGAAAAAGAAAACTTGCGTAAATTTAAATTTCTTGTTGTGTTTTCTGTTCCTTTTTTTAACTAGATTGGTTGTTCTCTTGTACTTTATTAATGCTTGTAACCAGGAAGTAAAACATAACAAAAGAATGTAAAATATTTATATAATGTCATAAAAATAAGTTTTTGCGAAAAAAGCTCGTACAAAAAAGTTATAAATTAACATAAACAAAAGCGCAAAGTTTAAGAAAAGAAATCTTAATAAAACACCTAAAAGTATGCTTTAGATAAGATAAATATAAAAGAATTTCAGTGGAAATTAACTAGAAATACAGAAAAGATATGAAAATTTGTTTTTAATTAATAAACAATTCTGAATTTATAAGAAATGTTTTAAATTTGAACACTTATATTTTTCAGTTTAAAATGATCTAGCTACTGACAAAATCTCCAGCCATTCCCTTAAAAAACAATTTTTTTTTCATATATCCTCTTTCTTTTATCTAAGAATTTTCAATATTTTGTAGAACATTTGTCTTAAAAACTTAAAACGCTCGCTAGAAGTCATAAACACCCAATTTATTTTGAAACAAAATAAATAAAAAAAAAAATTTTTTTTTAAATTTTTGAAATTACATATAAAAATCTCAACTTTACATAAATGTTAAAAATTTTACAATTCCACAACTTGTAATTTAATGTAGTTAAGCAGTTGGCAAAATTTCAAGCCTTTCCCATTACGAACCCAAAACTTTTTCATATATCCTTTTTTCTTAATTTAATGATTTTTAATATTTTGTTCTAGAATTTGTTGCTAATAGCTCCAATGGTTATTAAATGATTTAAAACTCCTAAATATTCTGAAATAAAATGAAAGTATCTCTAAATAATTATCAACTTTAAACATTTTTATAAATCTTAAGCTCTTACAACTTTCAGTTTAAAGTAAACTAGTGATTGACAAAATTTCATAACATTCCCATCATTAACAAAAAACTTGTTCATATATCCTTTTTTCTTAATTTAATTATTTTTAATATTTTGTTTTAGAATTTGTTTCTATTAGTTGTGATATTTCCTAAAAGGCTTACAAATTCCTATATATTGTAAAATATAATTAAATTTTCAGTAAAAAATTATCCACCTTAAACATTTTTGGATATTTTAAGCTCTTACAATTTGTAATTTAATGCGTTATACAAGCTGACAAAATTTCAAGGCATTACCTTTATAAATAAAAGACATATTCATATGTCCTTTTTTATAAAAAAGGGAATTTTAATATTTCATTACCAAATGTAATTTAAACAACTCTGAAATATCCTAAAGGCTTAAGAAATCATGTAAATTCTAAACGAAATTTAATTATCAAAAAAAATTATTAACCTTAAGCATTTTTAAAAATTTTAAGCTCTTACAACTTGTAATTTAATGTAAGCTACCGGCTGCTGAAATTTCATGACATTCTATTAATAAACAGAAAACATTTTCATATATCCTTTTCCCACATTTAAGAAAATTTGAAATATTTGGCCTTTTCCTAGAAAAATTTGTGAACAACTCGCGAAAAATAAAATTTAACTGTAAAATTTGTCTGTAAAAGTAATAAAACTTTATTCTTGTCGTAAATAATGTTGTATATTTTTACTAATTATCAATATAAAAATCTATAGTCTACATTTAGGCTTTTGCATACAATCCTTTATATTTCAATAATACAAAATACATGTGTTCGTTTCTTTTTTTGTTTAATAATTTATGTATGTATACCTACCTATACATCCAATTCAATTTTAGTAATTTTTCAACTAATTAAATTTTAAAATATCTCCAATCATACACATACATGTGTGTCTTTTATGCCAGCCCAGCAAACGCCCTCTCACAAAAACACTTGCTTGTTGTATCTTTCGTGCAGCATAAAAACCACAATTTAAAATTTATTACCATGGCGCCCAAGCGGGGCAGTCAAGCAAAAATGTCACTTAATTGCAATTTAGTAAATTGTTTCTGTTCTGTGTTCACAAAACTGTTAAAACATTAAATACAATAACCTTATAAACAAAAATACAAAATAATATAAACACACGCACTCACACACACAAACAAGTAGACATATACACAAATAAACAATTTATAAATAAATATATAAACCTATATAACAGCATTCAAAAAATTGTATCATATTCACACACATATCTACATACACCTACATATACATACATGTATAAAATTTTAATGTCTATATATGCTTAACTACATATGTACATACAGCTGTATGTATATATTTATATAAAAGACTAATTGTATATATTTTTATATACCTACATATGTACATTTATAGAAGTCTGTGTGTACATATGAAAACCATAAATTTTGCGTTGATTTATCTTAATTTAAATGTTGCATACATTGTTTTAACTACTACACACTCTACTACAAACACTTTTCATTATTTGTTTACGTATGTATATGTATTTGAGTGTGTGTGTATGTGTGCTTGTGTGAGCTTGTGAATATAAAAAGAGATATTGTTTTATTTATTATGAAATCAACAGACTTTAAATAACAACAATAGCACCAACACAACACAATAACTACACAAATACAAAAACTTTTGCCTGAACACTAAATGGTATTGTTTAATTTATAAACAAAATACATACAATAATAATAAATGAACAATAAAGACGACTAAAGTTAACACTACCTGGATGAAGGATACATGGCCACATAAATTGTTAATAAATCTACATAAATAAATAAATTGAATAAATTTAAGTTAAGTCTTTAAGGAAATATGAATTAACTTAACAACAAAAGAAAATTTGCAAGCAACTTAAACACTACATTAACAAATAGTAATAAAAGGATATATAAAAAGGTTTTATATTCAAAATATATTAAAGAGAGATTTTTTGTGGCAAAAACTTAATTAAAGTGTAAAAATTTTAAAATTTAAAATTTGTTTCATTAAAAAAAAATGACAACAACAAAATTTAATAATTTTATATACACCACAACTTGTATTTCTTTATAGGCTATTAGCCAACCTAATATCATTTAATTACGATGATTATTAAAAAACCTCTATATATATCCTTTTTTTCAACTTTAACAAAAATGTTTAAATTTACTTAAATTCATGATCTCTTTACTACCAGCTAAAAATTTGTGAAATTATTGTTTAAAAAAATAATTATTAAAAAACTGTGACCCAAATTTACTTACAACGAATACATTGAGACCATTTTTATAAACACCACAACTTGTATTTCTGTACTATCTACTAACCCCTGCAATTTCATTTCATTTGGATCATTATTAAAAAACCTCTTCATATATCCTTTTATTAAATTTTCAAAAAATTTAAAACTTACTTCAAATTATTATTTATGCACTCCACGCAACATATCTACGAAGTTGTTTTTTTAAAAATAACAATTATTTAAAATCTGTTTTATAAATAAAATTGCAACAAAAACACCAATAAATATTTTCTATACACCACTACTTGTATTTCTTTATAGACTAACCTTCCACCAAATATCATTCAATTTCAATCATTATTAAAAAACTTCGTCATATATCCTTTTTTCTAAAATCATTAAAAATCCCCAAAATTCGACTAAATATTAGAAATTTTTCAAAACTTTTTTGAACAGAAAGCGAGATTTAATATAATTAACCTATATAATAATAAAATAAACAAATGTTTAAACAAATTTAATTATTTTTGCTGTTCCCGTTTTGTTAATAAATCTATCATAAAGAGTTTCAATTAAGTGTTTTTTTTTTTTTTTTTTGAACAAAAACCAAAATAATTAACAAAAAATCTATTTTACTTATGAAGCTATTAAACAACATGGTTGTTGTTTATTGTTGTTGTTTTAATAAAGCAAAAATTAATATGTATTGTTTTAAATAACAGCATACATTTAGGCGCAGCATCACAATATAGCAAAACAAAACATACATGTTAACAGCCATAAATTGTTCATTATAGACATTGAAACAAATAAACATGTTTGAATAAGTGTATATGTATGTATGTATGTACAAACGAGCCTAGGGAGTATTTAAATTCAATACAATACAAAACTTGTTTAAAACATAAATTTTGTTAACAATTTCTTTTCAGATTATGTTTTTTTTTTGTATTAAGCAACTGTACACTATATGAATTAAATTCAATTTAGCCTGAATTAACATGTTGTTATTGTTATTTACTTGGCTGCGTTACATTTATATGTGTATGTACTTCAACACATACTCTCTGAAATATGTATGTAGCTTTTATACGTTTTAAGGAAATTTATAGTTAGTAGCATTATAGGGTATTGTTATTTTTGCATTGTATTACGTGTGAGTAGGTGCAATTTTGATGGATTACTTTAGCAACAAACTTTTAACAAAACAAAGATGAAACAAATACATACATATACAGTTACACAACAACAAAAAAGTTTAACATTTAGCAACATCTGCGTTTAAATACTCAAACACAAGACTGTACATATATGTAACATGCATTGTTTTAGGAAGGCTCAGACATACTCGTATGCAGAAATTGTTTTAGCCCGGATAATTGTTTGGCATGGCGAAGTTATGTTTGCCAGCTTTAAGGTTTTAAGTTAAACTTTTAACACAGGGTGTTGGTGTTTTTTCAACTTGCATCAGTATTAGCTTAAATTAATGTGAGAAGGAAGAAAACTTTTAACTTTTGTTTTAAATTTTGCAAATACAATTAAGCATTAAGTGGATTTGCCTAAAAGCTACAAAACATTTTTTTTTTAACAATTTTAAAGAAAATTCATTTAAGAGACTTAATTTTCTTTTGAGTGTGTTTATAAGCAATAAATTTTAGGTTAGATTATAAAAACATAAAAAATTTTTTTTTAACATTTTTTTTTTTTATATAATTTTTAGTATATGTAATGGATTTTTAGCATAAAACTATACTCACAATTTGTATAAAGGTGTTGTCTTTTATATCTCAAAACTTTGTAGCTGTAGCTTTCCTATAACAAAAGTTGTCCATATATCCTTTTTATGGACATTTTCAAAAAAAGTGTTATTTTCTTTATAAAAACCACATTTAAAAGAAATTTATTTAAAAATATTAAAAATAAAATAAAGAATACATATTTTTTCGCAAAAAATGTTAGTATAATTCGACTTTCAAGTTCTAATATATCTTACAACTTGTATTAAATTAGATGAAATTGAAAAATTCCCATTTCAAATGAAATTAATTTCAAAACTAAATTTGTAAGTGTAAACTAAATTTTAAGTTTCAATATATCCAAAATAAACCCTTGCCACTCATGGTGAAGAGTTTAAAAAGCCTAGCAATGTGGCTCACAACTTGAGTTGTGTCACTGTCTATCACGAAGCAAATTTTGCGCTGTCCATATCAATTACAACTAAAGTTGTTCCTATATCCTTTTTTTTATCAATTTCGAAAAAATAATTTTTCAACAAAATATAGTTTTCAACTTTAAATTTATACTTAAATCCTTTGCTTTATTTATACTCCTCTGAAAATATGCCACAGCTAAAACCATTTTATGGTTTAACACCTTTATTATATTTGCTAGCACATTTCCCAAATAAAACCAACAGAGTCCAACAAAAAAAATCAACTCCCATAAAACATAACAAATGACTGTTTCTAAAAACTAAGCAAACTAACTTTTCGACTGAAACATTAAACATTATGAAACCCTTTTTTATGTTTTTTGGTTGATGGTTTGCTACTGCAAATGCCAAACATTTGTGAAATGTTACAACACAAACCTAACAGTGGAGTGTTGGAACAAAAAACACTGCAGAGAATATGACAAATGGCAGTCAATCATGCTAAGCTGTTATAGTGGTTGCATACCTGTAATCGTAATGAAATTAAGCCAATAAAAAAAGGCAAAAAACAACCACTCAAAGCCTGACTAAGCAAAGACAAAAACAACGGACAATTTTGTAATGAATGTTTTAGCAAAGATAAAATAATCCTTTAAAGCAAAAAAAAACACACAACTATACAATAAATCATAATCATTAAAAATAAAATAAATGTTGCTATTTCTTCTTATACTTTGTTTTTTTTATCTAATTTGACACAAAACCGTGCCCTTTTTAAAAATGCAAGGCAACAATCTACTTCATAATTTCAACTTCAGCTAAGAAAACAAAATCAACAATATTTACAAAGTTTAAGCATAAAAATATTTTCTCTAAGATATTAGATTTTTGCCATAAATTGATAAGCTGTAATTCTACAAAAAACAAATAAAGAAGCTTATAATATAAGTATTGCACAGAAAATAACAGAAAACTTTTCATAATGGTCATAAAATAATAAACAATAGAATCGTACAAACTGTGCAACAGAAAAGAAAGAAACAAACAAACACCAACATTTTTATTACAAAAAGCTCTTTTGTTATTTTAGAAGAGCTAAACACCAACAACATTAACAACAAAATATAGTAATGATATTGAAAAGTAAAGAAATAAATAAAATTAAAAAAGTTTGTTTTCATATACAATTTTTATTTCTCTAAAAAAAACATAAAAGAAAACTGAAAACACCTTTTTCTAATAAAAAAAAAAAAAAATAACACAAAACTAATAACAAGGACATACATTCCCCTTATTTTTTTTCCAACACTCCACAATACGTGCTAAATAATATAACAGCAAATTGAAAAAGTTCTAATGGTTTGTTGTGCAGCAAGCCTAACTTTAAGGTCATATAACCTTTTAAACTAAATTCAGTAAATAAAGAAAGAAAATAAGAAAAATGATAGTTAACAATATGTAACTTAATGAGGTCCTTTAACTTATAAAAATTTCAGTTTGCTAAAATGTCTTTATAAAAAGTAGAGGTATATCCAATTTTGGAAGCAAAGTTGCTTCTATTTAATTCAGATAAACAGAAATTTAAAATTTAATTTTCAGGAAAATGTTTTTGAGAAACTTTAAAATGTTTTTCACGTCGTGCAGGACAGCAAGGTAATTTTTAAGTCAAATACAATTTGTAGTATCGTAAGCTCTATATATCTGTAAAATTTTAACTAAATCTGAGTACAAACAAAAAAGTTACCCATATATCCTTTTTTCACAAACATTCTATTGTTAGCAAATTGGCTAAAATAAATAGCTAGCAATATGTAACATGGTTAACTAAAACAGTTCACAAAATTTCAGTTTGGTATTATCTCTTAATAAAAGTGAAGCCATATGTCCTTTCTAGGAAATTAAAATTTTTTTACAAACATTTATTCCGTTCAACTTAGCAAAAGAGATCATTATTTTTATATACATAAGAAATTACACAAACTAAATAGCCAGCAATATTAACATCCTTTGACCAAATTTCAGCTTACTACCTTTTACAAAAATAGATACTGTTCATCATATAAGCTGAATAGGTCAGACTAAGAAACAAACTTTTATGAAAATATTTCAAAATTTAGTTTCAACCGTTCACCAAGTTTCAGCATTGTGTTCTTACATTGTAAAAGTAAAGTTTACAAAAATGTATTCCATTCAACTTTGAAGGTGAATTGTTTCATATTTTAAAACAAATTTGTATAAAAATATTTTTTTTAAATTTTTCAAAATTTATTTCTTGTCCTGCAGACCAGCAAGTACATTTTCAGCTACCTTACAATTTGTAGAAAAATAAGGTCTATGTATCCACACAATTTAAATTTAACATTATTTAAAAACAAAAATGTTGTCCATATATCCTTTATTCACAAAATTGTTATTATTAAGAAATTACACAAAATAAATAGCTTACAACATGTAACATGATTAGCTCCATCAGTTCTCCAAATAGTAGCTTTATGTTCTTTCACTATAAAAGTAGGAACATATATCCTTTTTCAAAAATTTAAAATTTTTTATAAAAAATTATTGCATTTAACTAAGAAGGTGAATGATATCAGAGTAACAAACAAATTTTTCTGAAAATAAATGTACTCAATTTTTCAATATGTGTATCTCGTTCTCGCAAATATCCAGAACATTTTTAGGTAGTCTTCAACTTGTACAACAATTAGGTCTATATGCTTTTAAAATTTGAATTTAATCTAATTGGAAACAAAAAAGTTGTCCATATATCCTTTTTTACCAAAATTTTTAATATTAAGAAATTACTCCAAAAAGTTTACTTAGAATATGCAACAAGATTATTTTTATCATTTCACCAAATTTCAGAATACAAGTGGTGTCATATATCCTTTATTAAATTAAACAAATTCGCCAAATTATGTATGTTGTACTCAGAAGAAGAAAAATTTAAGAAATATAAAAACAATTTTAAACAAATCTTTAAATTTAAATGAAAAACCACTATTCACTTATCAATTCTGCCTGAACAAAATCACTATATGTATAGCTATTCCTTTTTTTGTGACAGGCTTCTACATAAAAGTAGTGCCTGGCACTGAAAAAATAGGAATTGAATAATGCACTATGAATGTTTTAAGTGTAAAGTAAACATTAATTCGTTTAATGGTATTCTTTTTTTTTTTTCTTTCTCTCTCACAAAAACTCTTACCATATGAATTAAATCAAGCTAAAAACCATAAAAAATCTACAATAAAGCAAAAAAAAAGGAATTCTTTACATATTTGTCACCCAAAACATTCAAACATACATATGTACATATACAGCAAAGAAAAAAATGTAAATGTTTTGCCTATTTGTAAACTTTCTACAAACAGCCAAACTCTAACTTGGCATAAAAGATGAACGAACACCTCTTACCGATTTTCTTGCTATTTCTATATTTGTTTGGCAGTTTTTTTTTTTTTATTTTTTTCCTTTTTTGGTACAAATGTTTGGGTAAAAGACTAACATGAATTTATTTTACTCCTACTCTTGTGAGCTGTGTTCGGAGCACTTTTTTACAGTCACTGCTTTTTTAATACACTTTTAAGTTCGTTTAAGTGCTGCCCTGTATGTAGATTTCCAGTTTATTCTACTTTCTTGTTGTTTTTTTTTTTATTATATTTTTGTGTTCAGTTTTTTGTATTTAAGTATGAGATTTTTGTATGTTCTTATAGGTTTTTTTTTGCTGCAGCAGCCTGTAGTATGTTCAACTTAATGGTTGGTATTGTACAACGACTATTTATTTTCATTTTACCATTTCCATTTGCAAATTCTGTGTGTGTTTGGTATTTGGTTCTGAGTCTTAACGTTTGGTACATTTACCACTAGCAGATTTTTTTTGTATATTGACACACTCTCTCTCTCTATGCTTTAGATTTTAAATCTATGGGTGTCTCTGTCTTTCCGTTGTAGCCGTCTGTTTTACTCCTAAATGTAATATTACTACCAATACATCTTGTATGCAAAAGTCATCGTTTTAACGTTTGACTTGATTTGAATGCACATTCATTTGGTGGGTATTTTAAAAAACTGATTTTTTTTTTTTTTTGTTAGTTTTTTCTCATTTATTTCAGTTTTTTTTATATTTTTAACTTAAAGTGTATTGTATGGTTTTGTGGGCAAAAAAAAAGGGTGTTGTGCTGTTTGTATTGGGTAGCTGATGTGATGATGCTGTTTGGTTTGAGTGTAGCTGCTTAAGTTTCAAGTATTTTATAGGTCTGTGACATTTTTAAGGACCTTACAAAGTACACACACTCTCTTTCACCAGCATTTATGCATATACTTATTCATCTACTCTACTCTACATACATATATTTATATTTGTTTAAATGTCTGTATGTGGTACGTTGATTTCAAAAGTGATTGAGTACTTAACGTGGCAGAGGTAATCAATTTAAAATCCCTATTAAACTGCCAGCAGAAAATATATATATATAGTATATTAAAACATTTAAATGAAAAGAGGAGTATTTTCCGATTTGCATACATTTCTTTTTTTTACTTTCAATATTTATAAAGTATAAGAGCAAATCTGTTTAAAAATGAGATTTAATTAGAACTTTTTTTCATGATCTGCACAAGAGCATTTGATAAATTAATGGCTGGAAAGAGTGTAAAGAAAAAAAATGTCATTATAAACATAATAAATGTTAAGATATCCTTTAATAATGAAATCATTTGAAGGTTTAGTAATAAATATTAGGAGAAAAGGTTTAATAACAAAAAGAAAAATTAATACTTGTCTATTTAATCCATAACAGATATTTCTTTTCGAAACAAAAATTGAGAAAAAATTAAACTAAAAAATTTTATAATTTTTTTTTTCAAAATTAATGCTAAAAGTTCTTATTTCTATAAACCACAATTTGAGTCCTTTTATAAATTATAATATTTGATTTAACAAAATCAAATATTTCCTACAAGAAAAAAGTTCCCCATATATCCTTTTTTTAGTTTCAATAAAAATTAAGAAAATCGTGTGCATACAAACTAAATTTAAATATTACTGAAGCTTAGAAATATTAAAACTAAAAATATTTATAAACAATTATTTAGTCCCTAAGTTTCTTTAATAAACTATTTTAAGGGACAAAAATTTTCAGCCCACAATTTGAGTCTTCTCATAGGCTATAAGATAACATTCAAAACCATGAAATATTCCTTGGAATTAAAAACCTTCCCATATATCCTTTTTTTAAGTTTTCATAAAATTTTACAAAATCGCCTAGTTTTCAAACAAAAATCTGAAGTTCACTAAAGTTAATAAAAATTAAAAGTAAAATATTAATAGAAAATAGTTTATAAAGCATTTTTTTTTTAAAGGATACGAAAAAGGACATTAATTTTAAGCTTACAATTTGAGCATTTTTGTAGACTTTACGATAACAAAGAAAAAAATCATATATAGGAAGCATTTAGAAACTTCCCCATATATCCTTTTTTAAGTTTTCATGAAAATTTACAATATCACTTAGCTTTGAAATAAAAACGTAATTTCACTAAAACTGAAAAAAAAAATTCTGGAAATATTTGTAAAATAAATATTTTTTACAAAATTTTTTCTAAAATCAAATTAAAAGGACATTTTTTTCAGCCAACAATTTAAAACATTTTGTGAGTTATAAGATAACATAGCAAGAAATCAAATATTAACGGTTATTTAAGACTGCCCCATATATCCTTTTGTTTAAGTTTCCAAAAATCGCATTTTTTTCAAAGAAAAACTTAAATTCATTAAAGCAAAGAACAATTAAAACAACAAATACATACTTAGAAAATTATATATTCTAATAATTTTTTCCCCGGATATATTTTTCTACCCTACAATTTGAGCTATGTTGTGTACTATAAGATGGTATATAAAAAAATCATTTATTGTCAACTATGTAAAACTTCCCCATATATCCTTTTTTTAAGTTTGCATACAAATTAATAAAATCACTTAGTTTTTCAATAAAAACTTATTGAATGAATTGAATTAATGCTAAAAAAATCTAAAATGCAAAAATTTATTATACAATTATTCCTTTTATTTTCTTTCTTTAAGAAATACATATGTACACTTTAAGGCTACTTATTTCTATCATACAATTTGTGTATTTCCCTTTAGTTTAAGACCTTTTATCAAGAAATTTAATACACTTATGCATTAAAACTATTACCATATATCCTTTTATTATCACAATTACAAAAATTTGCAACAGAAAAAAAAGAACCTCACATTTTCAATTGAAAACTTAATTTAACTAATGTTGGCTTTTAAAACCTTAGAAAAAAACATCAAATATTTTTGGCTTTTGGCCAACAAATTTACACATACTTTTAGCACAAATTTCTTATGTAATTACCACATAAAAAAGAAAATGGAAAAGAAAAAAAATAGACAAAAACAAACAAGGAAATAAACTTAAGTGTTAAAATTTTGTAAATTTACTGATTACTTGACTTTTTCACACTTCCTTTAAACGAAAGAAAAAAAAATGCCCAAAAAACAGGAAAAACCTAAAACAAACTAAATAACAAAACAACTACTCTAGCCCACAAAACAAGAAATACACAACATGACAAGAACAACAACAAAAAAACTTTAAAACATGAAAACAAAATTAAGCAGAAAACATAATATTATTTAAGCAAAAACATACAAAACAGTTGTTTTGCTTAACATTTTACAAAAATTGCTTTGCCTAAAATAACAAACACCCCAAAACCTACTCAACACCAAAAGATTCAAGAGTCTCTGTTAGTTTTGTGTAAGCAAATGCTGTTCTCCAAATATCTACATCTTTATTTTCACAAAACACAATTGTTAAGAAATAGTTGTACAACAACAACAACAACAGAAAATAAGAAGAGAAAAAAACCTTTTGCTATATTTGTCAAAACACTTAAAGTTCTTTAATGTTTTTATTTGTTTATAAATAAAATGCTTGTCACCAACAGGAAAAGCTGGCAAGTACAATATGAAAATATATTTTTGTTTGTGTTCCCTTTATAAGGAAGTTGATAAAGAAAAATATACTCCAGCTTAGCATATTTTATTGACATAGTACTTGAATATTCTATACTACACATATAACGCTTTAAATTTAATAGTTTGTTTAAAAGAAAATCTTTGAAAAGCATTATAAATAGAGTTTATTAGTTCAAGGAAATTTTGCTAAAATATTGAAGGGTGAAGTATACAATTTTAGGGTACTTAAGTAATTGAAAATTTTAAAGAATTTACTAGAAAAAATAAAAAAATTGTTTTACAACACTTAATTTTCCTTAAAAGTATAATGAAGGGATAATTTTTGTTGCTTACAACTTGAGGTTTTTAATCTACTACAAGGTTTTTTGAAAATAAATCAAATTTTTTCAGACATTTAGAAGATGTTCTAATATCCTTTTTTATTGATTTCAAGAAAAATGTATCCGAAATATTAATTGATTTTTGATTTTGTTTAATTATATCAAACTTATACAAATAATATAAAAATTACTTCTTAATCACTTAATTTTGTGAAAATATCCTAAAAAGGATAATAAAAGTACCAATTTGTTTACCTCACAATACGAGGCATTTAATGACCTATAAGTTGGCATTAAAAGAAATTCAAATTTTTCACTAATTTAAAACATGCTCATATATCCTTTTTTGTAATTTGAAAAAAAATTTGGAAAAAATATTTTTTGACTAAAGATTTTGTTAGACTGAAACAAACACATAAAAATAATATATAAATCACTTACTTAAATTTACCTAGTCATTTGCTTTTGTAAAAATTTTTTGATAAGGACAACTAAAGTGCAACTATTTCTACCTCACAATTCGAGAATTTTTAGGCTGTAAAAGATGGCATTTAAATTATTACAAAATTTTAATTAATATAGAAGTAGCTTATATATCCTTTTTCTGTGGCTTTAAGAAAATTTAAAAAAAAAACATTTCTGGAACAAAAATTTTCTTTCCTTAGTTTTAGAGAACAAAATTTAATATAAAAATCATTAACTTTTATAAAATTCACTTTAAACGTGGCCCTGTTTAATACCTTTTTTTTAATATCCCCAACTTATTGAATCCAGCTTGATCTTTATTAAATCATTAAGGATTTTTACCTCCATTTACTTTGCACTTTGCCAAAATATTCCTTACATTTTAATTAAACATTTTGATCTTCCCCAAAAAAAAGATTCTGTTTAACCACTCGCCAAATGCAAACCCCAAAGATATAAAAAAAAACCAAGCAAGTGTTAATATTTAACTAGTGTCTGTATTTAAATACACAAGGATATTCCTACAAACACAAACATACATACATACAACAACTTCCATTTTATATAGACACTTTTATAATAAAATTACGAGGACTATAAAGGCATGATTCATATTACATGAATCATTATGTTTATACTAAAGCTTAAACACAACTTGCCAATGATACCTCCGTTTTAGTTCATTTCCAGGAATATTGCTGTATAAGTAAACATATCCTTACAAAATTTCTCCTTTAGACCACACAAAAGAAAAGCAAACATACATATATATATATAGCATTTTAGGGCGAAATAAATTTTACAAAAAATTTTACTACACAAACTATAAAGTATCAGGAGAACCAACAGCAACGACACACTGTTGCTTTAGTTTTACTTTTAGGAGAACTGAAATCATCCAGGGTTTTTCAGCAAATAGCGCCTTTAAAAGTGTCTGTAATTTGACCTAAAGCAAATGTAAATAAACGAATGCGGTCTTTTGCAACGTCGTCTAACATTTTGTGTAATGAATGAAGTTGTAAGCATGGAAGGGGGAGGCGGCAGGGGTTTTGCTGTAGTATGAGACCTGAAATAAAGTTAAACATTTTGTGTAACTTAATGAAATACTGACCAAAAGAACCTCAATATAAATATGTATACAAACTGAAACAAATACATACATAGACTCATACACTTTTTTGTTTAGTACAAAGACAAAAAGTAAAGTCACAAAGTCGTTGTGTAATTGTATAGAATTTACTAAACAAACACAATGTCACAACTGTTTTAGCAAAGAGTTAAGGTGACTTAATATGCCGGTTGGAAATTTCATGTTGGCTTTTAAATGACAGATCGGATACTTTACAGATTTGTTCTCCGAACTCCTTGATACTCTGCGAGCTACTCATATATTTACTGTTTTAGACAAGAGTTAATTTTCTTTATTTTCATACAAAACTCCTGATAATACCTCCGTTTTGAGACATTTGCTGAAAAGCCAGCAGGACAAAGGCGGTCTGTTGTCAGCAGTACTCACAAATTCTTAACATATCCCCAATATTTGGCTGTCTTTTAGAATTTGTTTTATGTTGTGCTTTTTACATCATTTATGTAAACTGCTGACATGTAGGTGAAATGTATTGCAGACTGCTTACTTTCAATGTCACAAAGTGATTACTTGTGCACAAAAAAAAACAGTCATAAGTTTTTACAGACAACAGTGTCTACTAGTTGATTTATATTGTTATTAGACAGTAATCTTAGTGGCATTACCCTGCTGAGACATTTGCTGAAAAGTCAGCTGGACAAAGAATGTAAGATATCAGCAACATTTAGAAACTTATTAAAATGTCCAAATATTTTGTGGGAATTTGTCATTATTTTAAGATTTTTTTATAAAAACTTTGCCAGCTACAGAAATGTCATGCATACTACTTACTTTTAAGCTCTTACACTGATGACTTGCACTTAAAAGAATACAAAAATGTTCAGCAAACTTAATCAATATCTTGTCTTCTCTTAAAAATTGTATATTCTTGTACTTTGATACTTGAATTTAGATAATTACTGACAACATGATGAAATGTCATAAAGACTGCTTACTGTCTTTACCATAAACTCATGACTGCAACATAAAACATTATTTTGAAACTCTATTTCCTGTAGGGTTATTTTATAAGACCCCTGGTATCAAAAAAAGGAGTGTATATTGTTTTTTACTGTGTGGGATTTATGGAACGATGATGCAGATGATGGTTTGCTAGTGTAAACGTAAAACCCCCACCATAATATTAAAACTCACAAGCGGATTACAGTTTGTGTTAATTCTTTCATGCTTTTAAAAAATATACACACATCTATACAAAATGAGAGAGAAAAAAATACTGTTGCTCTTGTGCTCGTTTTTTTATATAAATATTTTCAAATGTTTTAATTTACAAGACTGTGTTTACCAAAGAGGTTTTAATGTTTAAATTCCCTGCTAAAAAAAAAAAAAAAAACCGAACCGAAGAGAAAACGTGTTGTAATATACAAAAAAGAAAAAAAAACTTAAATCCAAAACACTATTACTGATGTATACACTTCTGCCTGAGTGCCTTAGAACCAACCAACTCCTCTTGATCTTATATGAATACTGTATAACTGTTGGAAAATGAAAAGGCAAAAAGAAATTGTTATTTTTCTATTTTTTGTAGTTGTTTCAATGTGTATTAAGCTTAATGCATTATATGCATACATGCACATTTTTAGCAGTTTTTTTTTTTTAAGCCAACCCACTACAGGGCAAATTAAAATTTAAAATTTTTCTATTTAAAAAATATAGAAATAACAACAAAGACTTTATGCTGTAAGTTGGGCAGACGTGTTGATGTTAAAATCTTGTAGTTAAAAGTATAAACTGTAAAAATATATACAAAAAAAATAATAAAAATACTGTAGAAAATGAAACACAAAATGGTTATTAATTAAAACAAAGAAGGAAAGAAAGGCCAGCAAAGCTTTTCTGCTTTTTTTTCTGTTGTTCTTTTTTAGGAACAAATCTACAAAGAAAATTTAATTAACTTTTATAGAAATGTTAAAAAATAAAGGTTAAAAAACTACAACAACAAAGCATAATAAAACAAACTGAAACACAAAGATCATTCATTTAACAAGTAAAAGTAAAAACGAAACCAAGATTTTATATACATATTACAAAATAATAAAAAAAAAGATTTACTAGAAAACAACATTTAATACAAATAATAAGAAAAATAATTAAAATAGGATAAGATTTCAAAATATTGATTATAAAAGTCAATTAATCAAAATATCTAAAAAAAAATATATATTTTTTACATGAAATTAACTGGAAAGGTGCTTGTTTTACTAACTCACAACTTGTGTTTTATTGTATACTTTAAATTAATTTTTAATTTTTATGAATATTTTTAGTTGTAACAAAGTTCTTCATATATCCTTTATTGTAATTAAATGGAATATTGAAAAATTTTTATATTTTAAGGAGTTTTTATATAAAAAATAATTAATAAAGGCATACAAATCAGTTAGAAGTAAAGAAATATATTTAAAATTTTTTCAATTTTAATATTTTATGAAAAAGGATATTAAAAGGACCTTTTCTTCAAGCTTACAATTTGTATTTAATTACAAGCTATATAATGTAAAAGAAATTTTGTTAATATCTTTAGGAATTTCAGAGGTCACTATATATCCTTTTTGTAGATAGAAGTTTTTTTTTAGAAATTTTTATATATTATTTATTTTTCATATTAGGAAAGAAAATTTAAAGCGAAGTTAATGAAAAAGAATTTAAAAAATTAATATAATTTTTTATATTGGCGCTTTAGTTAAAAAATAATCGTCCAAGGATAATTTTTTTCCAGCCAAAATTTGTGCTTAATTGCATAGTAGGGTAAGCCAAAGAAATTTTTCCCAAATATTGTAACATTACACAGGTCACTATATACCCTTTTTATATATTAATACAATTTCATAAAATTTCTTATATTTTATTAATATTTTATAGCAACAAATAAAATGTAATAATTTTTAGAAAAAAAAGTATGTTTTTTAAAATTATGTAATGATTTCCTGCCAAAAATGTTTGGGAAAGTTAACTTTTTTCTAGCTCACAACATGTATTGCATTACAAGCTTTAATATGTTAAAGGTTTTTGGTTAATATCTTAAGGCATTTCACAGGTCACTATATATCCTTTTTATAGTCAAAAATTTCTTTTTGCAAATTTTTAAATTTTATTATCTTAAAGTAGTAACAGATAAAATGTAAAGCAAAGTATATTAGTTAGAACTTAAAAAAATTAATATAAATTTTGTATAATGATGCTTTAGAGAAAAAGGATGTTCAAAGGATATTTTTTATTTGCTAACAATTTGTGGTTTATCCTATAATACGATATTTTAGAGACATTTTGGCAATATCTTTAAGCATATTAGAGGTTATTATATATCCTTTTTTGGAAATAATTAAAATTCTTTAGAATTTAACTTATTTTAATTGTAGTTTGTATATTTAATATATGGATTTTTAAAAAGGAACCTTGGAAAGTAATTTTTTGTCTTAGCACAATTTATGTATAGTTGTGTTGTGTTACTTTATAAATCATTTAAGTTGGAGGCTTTAGCCTTTTCCAAGTTGTTTATATATCCTTTTTTATTATTTTTTAAAAATTTGGCTTTATTTTGTTAGTTTTTTTTTTTAAGTTTATTGTTTTTCTTTTAAATTAGTAAAACTTTTTGATAAATTAAAACTTGTTGTTGGTTTTTATTACATTTCTTTATGTAATTATATACAAAATTAGTTTGTTCTATATTTCCTAGCATTATGTTTGAGTTTGTATCTACTTATATTAATTTATTATCAACATTGCCAAATTTGCTAGCAAATTAAATTTACAGCCCTCTAAACACTCATAAACTCGAACAAATTTTGTTGTCAAAACTTTTATGCTTTAATTCATTTATTATTATATGTTTTATGCTCAACTTTTTCTTATTTTTCGGTTATGTTGGCTTATAAAAGTTTAGAGGTTTCTAGTTTTTTTTTTTTTTTTGGTTTTTCATAAATTTCTATAACTTTAGTATTACTTATGTTTAAGGAATTTATGGCTTTGAGAAAGAATCAAAGTTTTGTGTTTGTTTAAAAAATAAAGCCTATATTTTTTTGTTCCTTTATACATATTTCCCGTTTAGCAGTTTAAAGTTTTCTTGTCGGCAACAACGTTAAGATAAAAGGCTACACAAATTAAGTTTCTTTTAGATTTTTTGTTTGGTTTGGTTTTTGCTTTACATTTTGTTCATTTTCTCCCTGACTGATATTTAAATTGCCTTCAAAGCTTTTAAGTTTTTATAGTACGGAAATTGCCTTTTTTCGTTTTTTCTCTGTTTTTGCTGTTTTTTGTGATTTCCATTAAGCAAGCATCCTTTTTTGACAAGTTTTTTTTTTTTTTTTTTGTTTTTTGCTATGATGGCTCACTATCTTTTTACCTCTTATGCTGCCCCCTAGTTTCCTTTGCTCCCTCTCTCTCTCTCTCTCTCTCTCTGGCTGTTGATTTTTTTTAGTGTGATGAACAGTTGTATTCACTGTTAGCAATTTTATAACTATAGTTGTAGTTTTAGTATGGCATGCTGGTCATATCCGGCAAATTTTTAGCCATGACACAGGCTTTAGTCATAAAAACGAAACGTTCAATGTGCTTGATTTTTCTGTTGCAAAAAAAACCATTAATATTTTATAACAAAAATGTTCAAAAGTAGTTTTAAAGCAATCATAAACATTTTAAAACAACAGTAATAATAAATATTGTATATATAAAATTGATTTAATAGCCATTAGAAAATGTCTACTTTAATGCAATAAAACGGCCACAAAAACAAAAACAAATGTTTAGGAAGGCGTGTTATTGGTATCATAGTCTAATGTTATGTATGTACTTGAGCGAAACAAAAACAAAAAAGCCTTTGCACGTTATACTCTAGGGAATGTTATTAACTAAGCGTACAATCATATTAATAAACCAACGACGACAACAACAGCAAACCACAATATATCAGCCCTCCTGCCACTGCTGTGGCTCTTTGTAAGTAAAAACCTTAACAGAAATAGATAAAATGAAAATAATGAACAAGTATGAATGAAGTATGATGTATAAGGACCTGGCTGCTTATGGCATTATTAAAACTTAATAGCTGGCCCATAAGAACACAAATTTTCCAAAGACAGTAACATATTTTAGTAAACAGTTGAGGACGTAAAGAGCAAGATGCCCGGGAAGAGTAAAAACAGAGGTAAAAGTAATATTAAGTAATTGATTACATCTCCAGGGACTTTTAAGAACTTGGAAAAAACAACAATATTTGAAGTAAATATTAACTATACTCAGTTTACCTCCAACGCCTCCCCCCCCCCCCCACATGAAACAATAACAAACAAAAGAAAGAGTGAGAGAGATAGAGAGAACAAACAATATCCCATAAATTGTTTGCAATAAATACAAGCGAATAAAAAAGGTATATTCGCTTAAAACCGCAAAACAGAACTCAAATGCTTGGCGCCTTTACGACTATAAACACAATAACAATAATTTTTTCCTTTTTAACTGTTTTGTGTTGTATTGCAAAAATTGTTGGGGAAAAATTAATAAAAATAAAAGAACGTATAACAGCACACACACACATAACTATTTTATGACGACTAATTGCAACCACAGTGTAAAATTATAAAATTACTTTTTGCGGTGGCAGGTTTTTTTTATATTTATTTTTCTCTCTCCATGGCAAAGTATTGTATAAACATAGATTTTCTCCTGGCCCTTTACAAAAATACTACAACGTTTTTATAGTTTATGTAGCTGGGCAAAAATTGTTAATTTATTGGCAATACAATACAACAAATACAAAATGGTTATTAGAAACCTGCATAAGGGTAACTGAAAACAGAAAAATTGGTTATATATTTAAAAGCCAGCCAACATTAAATTAGTTGGGAAAGAAAAATTTATATTTTTAGAAAATTTCGCCAAAAGGATATATGAAGAAGTTTTAAGCTGTAAACTTTAACATAATATAAAATAAAATACTAAATAGAGCGGAAATAACTACAAATTGTGGCGGCAAAACATTTAGAAATTCTTTAATATTTGCCAGGATAATTTAAGGATTTTAAAAAAACTTAAAATAGTAAACTGTTTCTTTTAAAGATTTAATTTAAAATTTGTTTGATAAGTAAAGAGCAGAAAATTTAATATTTTTAAAAAATTTCAGAAAAAGGATATATGGAGAAACTTAAAAATATTAGCTTAAACGAAATAAAAGTTTTAGCACTAAATCCATTGACAGAGACTATAAATTGTTAAAACAAAAAAATTTAAAAATTTCTTATTTTTGCTAGGATATTTTAAGGAAAGTAATCAAAAGCACTGAATAAAAATCATATTTTTTTCAAATCTTACAGGAAATATAATTAATATATTAACTAAGAAAAAATAATTTTTTGTTATGATTTTTTTAGTTTTAAAATAATTATTATTTTCATTATAACTCAACTTTCTTAAAATTTTGTTATAAAACAATTAGTAGTTTTGTCTGCAGATTTGTTTATAGTTTAAAATATTTTTCTAACATTTATTTCTCAAAAGTTCGCCATATATCCTTTTTTGAAATTTTTATTTTTTCGCATAAATTGTCAGCTAATTAAAACGATTTGCGCTACAAAGATTGAATATAAATAAATTTTAACAAAATGTTTAAGATCACATGTTTAAGTACATATTTTTTGCAGTAAATCTCAACTTTTATTATATATTTCTATTGTACAATTAGTAGTTATATTTGCTAATTTGTATATAACTTAAATTATTTTTCTAACTTTTATTTCAAAAAAGTTTGCCATATATCCTTTTTCTAAATCGTATTTTTCAACACGAATTGTTAGCAATATTAAGAGATTTTCATTATAATGAGCAAAAATAAAACTATTTCATTAAAATTTTTTTAATGAAACTTTTAAATATTTATTTTTTTTAGTAAGTGTCAATATTTTAAAAAAAATTTATTTAACAATTAGTTATTTCATCTGCTGACTTTTATATAAATTATAAAAAATGTCTAACTGTTATTTCTAAAAAGTTCGCCATATATCCTTTTTTTAATTTTTATTTATTAACAATAATTGTTAGCTGTATTGAAAGATTTTCATTACAAAGTTAGATGTTAAATAAATTTTACTAATATTTATAAAATCAAATTTTTAAATACTATTTTGTTGCAGTAAATATCAACTTTTTTAAACATTTTTATTGTACAATTAGTAGTTTTATCTGCTGATTTGCATAAGACTTAAAGTATTTTGGTAACTTTTATTCATAAAAAGTTCGCCATATATCCTTTTTTGAAATTTTTTAGCTTTAACCAAAATATTTATATAACCTTATAGTTTTGTGTTATTAATTTAAAAAATAATTATAAATTTTCTAAAATTTTACAAATAAATTTTAAACATATTCTATGTCCTGTGAAATCTAAAATTTTTTATAAAATTTTCATTGTACAATTAGTAGTTTTGTGTGCAGATTATAATACGAGATAAAATAATTTTGTAAATTTTATTTTCTAAAAGTTTCCTATATATCCTTTTTTTAAATTTAACCAGAATTTAGAAAAAAAAAAATCTATAAATCTCTATTTTTTCTATAAATCTTTAAAAACAAATTGTCTTTATTTTATAATTTTCCCCATTTTTATGTTGAATATCAAATATAAATATAAATTCCACCAATTTTACCTTTATTTACTGTATAATCATGTCATTTTATGTTAATATATTTGAATTTATTAAAAATGTAATTAATCTTCTTTACTTACTTACTTACTTACTTACTTACTACTCGCACTATTTACCTATAAAATATTTACTTTTACGCTAAGCTATTATTTATTATTACTCTAACACTTCAAAGAGAATCAAAATGAGATTTTGTAGCAAATAAAATGAATTCAACTCTCGGGGGATATTTCTTTGTGTAAACGTGGCAAAGCAATTAAAATATGAAAATTTTTCCTTCACATCTTTGTGGTTTTTTTTTTTTTAATAAAAAAAGACAGACACACAAATATAAAAAGCAAATAAATCATTTTACTCAACTTTATTTGCCGTTAGTCTAATATTTAAATCTCTCTAAAAAGTGAAGCAAAGTACATCAGACAATAAAAAAAAAAAAAAACGAATTTTGAAAATGACATTTCAGTGTACTGGTAATTTTTGGGTATAAAAATGGTTACAAAAATAGAAATTATTTTTGGAAATTTTATAAAGCCAAAGGGGAGTAATGAAACAAATAACATCCCTCATTATAATAATACACAGTTCAGTTGAAATTATTCTGTTATTTTTTTTTTACAACAAAAATAATGTTTCTAACTATGAGCAATCACGTAATTATAATCATTTTTTTATATTTATGTGTGTTTGAGCGTACATATACAATATAATATATTCATAGTAATTATAATGCTAACACTATGGTAACGTTAACTTTACGTTGCTCAGCAGCATTTGTTGCTGAGCTCTTTTTGTTGCTGGAAAATACTCACATGTTGTTCACAGAATAGAGATGTTAATGAGTTCATGTTAAGGATATAATAAATAGGTACGAATACAAACAAATACTAGTTTATAACTAAGTATGATTGTGTATGTGTGTGTGTATATGTAGGTTTATGAGAAAATACCCTTGAGGCTTTCAAGTGTGTAAAATGTTAAACTATGTATTGTAATATAAAGTAATATTACATAGTCGTAGTTGATAGCAACTTCAATTAAAAAACTTTTTAACAAATTGTGCTTATAATACTAAAAATGTAATATACTTACATTACCAACACTCATACATATCATACACTGAAACGACAAGTACATTTATATGTAGTTATACTTATACATTTTCACATTTATTAAGTGGTAGCTGTAGAGTTTTCTAACTAAAACTCGAGATAATATGATACCAGCAGGTAACCAACAAAAAAGGAGACAACAAATTAATAGCAAAACCAACTGAATCAAATATAAAGAAGCTGGGTAGGGTTGTCATAGCAATATTGTATTAAGTGGTTAACAACAACAAGTTATATAGAATGTTGTATTATCATCATCATCATCTCAAAAATAATGTTAAAAGTATTGAGTTACTCGTGCGCAAATATTAATTGCCCCTAAAATACCCAAATTTCCATGGTGAACCAAGACATGAAATTACTTACAAACAAAAAAATATATATATTACTGCTGCATACAAAACAGGCCATTAACATTTTCTGTACTTAATAAGTAGTTGCCAAGAAGTTGAATTAATTCTAAAAAAAAAACTTAAAGCTTAAATTGTATTTGTATTTAATTGAGCAACAAATTTTGATTTTCCATAATTTTAAAGTTATTATGGTAAAGGAAAAATGTCATGAAAACAATTTAATTATAATATAATGTTAAAAATGTTCAATTCTAAAAAAGGATATATGTTAAACTTTTATGTAAGAACAGTTAGACAAATATTTTGACTTACAGTAAAATCTGTACACAAACTTACTAATTGTAATATAAAATTTTCAAAAAAAAATTAAAAATTTCTTAAGAAAATTAATATTTACATATTTATTATTAAAAGTTTTACAAAATTATGGATATTTTACAGCTTACTAAAAAAAATAATTATGTTTCAATACAAATTTACATTAAAAACTAAAAATTTTAAAAAAGGATATATGGCGAACTTTTAAACTATAAAAGTTAGAAAAATGGTTTCACTGGTATTTGGCTTTTTAGACAAAACTACAAATTGTCTGATACAAAAATTTTGAAAACTTTCATATTTTAAAGGAAATTTTTTATTTTAAAACTTAATTTTTTTTAAATATTTGAAAATGTTATATGTTGTATGCAGTTTAACGGAAAGCTACAATTTTAGCTACTTATTTCGGTTAAAAGGATAAAATTTCAAAAAAGGATATATGACGAAGTTTTAAACTATAAAAGTTACAACCAAATTTTAACATGCTAAAAACTCCGCTGTCAGAGCTGCTAATTGTGTCAAACAAAATGTTTGAACATTTTAATGTTTCTAAAGGAAAATTACTATTTTAGAAACTAATTTTTTAAAATTATATAAAATCAATAATTACTTTATATAATAATAAAAAAAGCAGTAAATTAAGCCACTTATTTTGGACAAAACCATAAAATTTTAAAAAAGGATATATGGCGAGGTTTTAGACTATAAAAGTTACAACAAAATTTTAACATGCAAAAAACTCTGCAGTTGGAACCACTAATTGTGTCAAACAAAATGTTTAAAAATTTTAATATTTCTAAAGGAAAAATACCATTTTAAAAATTATTTTTTTTTTAATTTTAGTAAATCAATTATAATTTTTTTTATTAAAGAAAAAACAGTAAATTTAGCTACTTATTTTGGTTAAATCCACAAAATTTCAAAAAAGGATATATGGCGAACTTTTTAACAATAAAAGTTAAAAAAATATTTTTTTAAATATCAGAATCTTCATAAAAAACTACTAATTGTAGGATAAAAATTTTCTAAAATATTGCTATTTTTTAATATTTTTTATTAATTTGAAAAATTAGATTTAAATTTTCTTATATTTTTTTTTAGTTGCTATTGTAATCTTACCTTTTCCTATTACTTTATAAAGGATGTTTTTACTTAAATCCTTAAAGAGCTCTTTGTTTATATTATTTACTTTTTTTTTTTTTTTTTTGCTTGCTACATTTTAAATAAAATCCAATTATATGGGTATTTATTTTTGCAGAAAAATCTTTAACAAATATAATCCTTTTTGCCAGCAAAGTATAAACTTTTATTAAAATTTCATATATATTTGTTTATTTCTATTTTTTGTTTAATACATAAACACACACATATGAAGTGGTGTAACCAACACTTGGGTTTTCATTTATTTAGAGAGTTTTGTTTTTTTTTTGGGCAAAAAAAAAGAAAAAATTAAAATAAAAAATAATCAATCATAAAATGTAATAAAAAATACTATATGGTAGATGAAAAACATACAATCACATTTATAGATTTAAAAAAAGTATGAAACAAAACCAGCAACAACATTTTATACATAACAAATTCATCAATTCATACTTTGTCTGTAGTGGTAGTGGTAACACACACATACACACACACTCACACATAGACATATATTATCCCCCATATATTGAGTTGCTGGCTTGTGTGTATGTGTGTTTATTCCATAACTCCTATACAAAGTATGTATTTGAATATTTTACATACAAATCGAATTTTCCTCAATTTTAATTGGATTTTTGATTGGTTCTCTCTACTGTCAATGTGTATTTATTATATTGTTGTATTATTTATATACATCTATATATATTGTTTTCTACATACATATATGTATGTCTATAGTAATGCCATATAATATAAATATTTTATGCATAACAAATAAACAAATAAAATATTTACAAAGAATATTTACTTGTTTTTATTTATGAAATGTTTCCTTTTTTGTGTTTAAAAAAATCATTTAAACTTTAAGATTTTCTGCTTATATAAACTTTTAATTATATGTTTTTTTGTTTTTTGCCTTAAAAACTAAGAGGATTTTGTGGAAATTTTTATTTAAAAACAGGAAAATTTTATAACGATGTATAACATGAAACCAGTTTCCTGATTTTAAGCTTTTTATTGAAAGGAATGAAAAAATATAAAGAATTAAATATACATATCTTTATTTGTTGCTAATGCTGAAATGATTTCATAAATTGTTTTAAATACAAACAATGCCTTTTACTTTTTTTGTATAAAATATTTATATTACGAGAAATATTTAAGCCAGCTTAAAGGCAAAATACCAAGTTCTGGAAATTTTATTTTAAGTAATGGAAAAAACAAAGAATAAATGATTGTGGATACAAAATTCCAGAGATTTTTAAATAATTAGAGAGTTTTTTCTAGTAAGAACACTATGTATAAGAATTTAATAAAAAAAAATGCATATGAAAAAAGGATATTTTAATAAAAAGCTTTTAAGTTTAATTTGCAGAACAATAGTTCTACAGCGTTTTCCTATTAACAATAAAAGCTTAACCTAAAGTTAGCACTAACTAAAATTTATCCAGATTTTTAATATACAATATAATTCTTTTAGCAAATTGAATATATTTTAATGTTTTTTAAATTATAAGATGCAAATTCAAAAAAAAGGATACATGAACAACTTTTGAAAAAGAAATATTAGAATAACTTTTTAAACTGAATTTACTTTTAGACAATCAACCACAACATGTGCTGTAACAATTTTCTAAAGCAGTACAAAATTTCAGCTATTTTCAAATTTCTTAAATGGTTTTTCGCCTAATTCATGCATTTCCAGATTTTTAGCAACACAATGAGTGTTTTCAGAAGAAAAATTTAAATTTCCAAAAAAGGATATATGAGCAACTTTTTTTGATAGTAAATTTACTCAAAATTTCAAGCTGAGTTTTCTTCCAAAGACTTAAATACGACTTGTGCTATAAAAAGAATTGCTAAAATTTTCCTCATTTTCGAGAGATTTTCTAACACGTTTAAAATTTTTAGATTTAGTTTGGCTTATTTTCTAATGTTGGTTTACATTTGCAGTATTTTCCAAAAGAAATATAAAATATCAAAAAAAGGATATATGAGAAAATTTTTTAAACTTTATGGTAGAAAAAAAATTTAAACCGATTTTTCTTCCAGAGATTTAAATACGACTTGTGATATAAAAAACCTTCCAAAAATGTTGCCAATTATCCTAATTTTCATGAAATTTTCTAACACGTTTAATATTTTTAGACATATTTTTGCTTCTTTTATACATCTACTAGGGTTAGTATACATTTGCTGTATTATTCAAAGGAAATAATAAATATTAAAAAAAGGATATATGAGAAACTCTTTTAAAATTAAAGTTAGAAAAAAATTTAAGCTGATTTTTCTTCCAGAGATTTAAATACGACTTGTGTTATAAAAAAATTCTAAAAATTATACAAATTAAAATCGTTTTCACGTGATTTTCTAACACTTTAATAGTTTTAGTGAAATGTTTGCTTATTTTATTCATCTTCTATTATTAGTATACATTTGCTGTATTATTCAAAGGAAATAATAAATATTAAAAAAGGATATATGAGAAACTCTTTTAAAATTAAAGTTAGAAAAAAAATTTAAACTGATTTTTATACCAGAGCCTATAATACGACATGTACTGTAACAATTTTATAAATATTTTATAAATTCCCATAGTTTTTACAATAACTTAAAAAATATTTAATATTTATAGATTTATGTTGCTTATTTTATTGATTTCCAAGGTTTTGATTACATTTTTGTATTTTTTTTAAGAATAATTAAGTTTCAGAAAAAGGATATATGATCCTCTTTTTTAATATAAAAGTTATAAAATTTATTTCAACAAAATTTTGTCTTCCTTAGCGAACTGCGATCTTTAGTTAAAAAATTTTATTAAATTTTTAAAAAAACAATTAGATGTTATGCAAATTGTTATCTTCTTTTTAGCTGTTTACTTTAAATTTGTTTTTTTAAGATAATTCTTTATTTTTATTTAAATGTGTGTATGTACTAGCTTTAAGTGCCTCGAGTTGTTCGTAGACATACATAATTCCCTGCCATTTTAGTATTTGGTATTTATTAATTACCTTTATACAATTACAAACTGCATTTACTATATCTATATGTGATTAAAAACAAAATACAGCTAGCAGCTCTTAACCGTTCCCTGCTGTCTCTACCTCTTTCTTTCATTCTCTCTCGCTCTCTCTCTCTCTCTCTCTCTCTGGGTTGTTATGCAATTTTATGTTTTGTGTTGTGTATATTTAATCCTTAATTAAAATCAAGGATTATGGCAAACACAACATCAATCCCTTTTTGCCATAATTAAATTTCCATTTGTTATTTACGTAAATAATACCACCAGTGGCCAGTTTTAAAAAGCTACAATTTCATACCCATCATCATCATCATCAATATAATGAGTTGAAGTTGTTGTTGTTTTTATAAATTTATACATATAAATAAATAAATCTTGTTCTTATTACTCTATGGAAGCAGAAGATAATTGATAAGAATTAATTACAGCCCCCAGAAAGCTGTTTGCTTGGCCAGTCAGTTGCTGGTTAAAAACAAAACAAAACAAATTTTAAATGGAAAATGGTGGAAAACTTATAACGAGCATAGTTGCACGCAAATCAAATTACATTTTAACAAGCACAAGCTTTCGATACTAAGAATCGTATACATTTACTTACAAACAAACATACATACGTAAATGTGTTTGAATGTAAGTATTAAAACGTAAATAAAATTAAAGGTAAATAAATAATTGAATTCATTAAGTAAATGAATGAAAATAAAAAATACTGTCAATCTGTCTAAAGCATATCCTTCAAACAACACCCTCTTGTTGGTTGGCTTACCTTCTTTACTATTTAGTTAGACAATTTTTCTTTTTCATTACAATTTTCTTGTTTTTTTTTTTTTGCCTTTCAATAAATGAATAAGTGAATGACTGACAACAACTTGTGTGTATAAATAAATATACACACACTTGTGCTCTATACTGGCAACGGGCAAAAGAAAAAAACTTGATATAAAATTTTCCACAAAATGTAGAAAATAAAAAGAACCACGGACGACTAAATGACAACAAACTGTATACAAATACATACTTAGACAAAAAAAGGTAAATAAACAACATTCAAATGTATATAAATTTAAACACACACATATGTAAGTATTTACAGCACAATAAAGGAATTGTAACAAAAACATATTGACCTAAATATATGTAACTAAAGCCACCATTTCGAATACCCCCAACACCAGACTCCCCCTATATATACAGTAAAATAAAACGAAAGATATTTGTTGGGGAAAAAAAAGCATTGTTATGGTTGTTCTAACGTCGTCCTTTGTTCAAAATTGATGATCAAGTGTGTTGTTAACTGTAGATAAGATTCCAAACATACTCACACACAATCTCAACTGTCGCATTTTCTCTCCCTCTCTCTCTCCCTATCTAAGCTACTATACTCTTACACTCTACTGTGTGTGTTTATTTTTTTTACCCATTTTATTCTCATTAATTTATCCTTATGTATAAACATTCAGCAAGTGCAACCTCTTAATCAAACTCAGTTCCCCAACAACAACAACAACAATAACAAAAAAGTAGAAATAAACAGACAACGAAAACAAACGAGCCATCACTTAATACAACAGCCATTGTTTAAGCTGTCAATCCAAAACATGCCAAAAAGTATAAAAGTTTACATTTATTTGTATTAAAAACTAAGGTGAAATAAATTAACGTTTGTTTATATTGTTTACTTACAAAAACACACACACAAACATCCCTACTTACTCTGTTATGTATTTATAGTTTATTGATGTTAGTTTGTTGGCTCAACGTCCCTGTTTTTCTATTACTGTGTAAGTAGTGTTTATGTATATAAACATTGTAAAATTTATATACAAACACTTGTTTTAATAACATCAAACATGTCAAAAGCAATAAAATGTCAATTATAGCTAAAGAAAAGAATACAATTTAACAGATAATTATAAAAAAATAATATTTTCCATTATATTAAAAAAAGGATATATACGAAACTTTTAAACCATGAAGGTTAGAGAAATTAAGTTAAAGTTTAATAAAAAGGACACTTTAACTCAAATTGTAGTAAATAAAATTTTGGCAAAACATTAAAATTGTCCAAAAAAAAAATTAAAACTTTATGGAAACTTATTTCAATTTTCTTCAAAAGTGTTTTCCGTTTAATATATTGTTGTAAAAAATTAAATTTTAAAGATTTTTTTTAAAAATTTTATTTTCTTAAAAATATTTCAAAAAAGGATATATCAACAGCTTTTATACCAAACAAGCTAAATTAATGTAATTTAGTGTATGGAATAACGACTAAATAATACATATTGTAACAACAAAATTTTTGCAAGAAATCAAAATTTGAAAAAAATATTTTGAAAAATTTATTGAAAATTACTTAAATTTTTTTGAAAATGTCTTTTCCATAAATGGTTTGTTAAAAACCCTTGAATTTTATAAATATTTTTTAATTTTTACATATGTTTCAAAAAAGGATATATGAACAGCTTTTAAACCATTCAAGCTAATTTAATCAAATTTTTCGTATGGAATCATGATAACGTACCACATAATGTGTTTTACAAATTTGGACAAAAAATCTAAATTTACAAAAAATTATTTTCAAAAATTTATTGAAAATTATTTTGAATTTCTTGTAACAGAAATTTGACCTTAATTGAGTTGTCTATTTATATTATGTTAAAATTCTAGTATGTACTACATACATTAATTTATTTTTAACAAATAATCATAAATTACCTGAAAATTTATGTGTAAATAACAAACATTTTTGGAATTTTCTATACACTTCATTAGTTGTTGTTGCATATTTGTATGTTAATATTTACAAATAATTGTGGCTTTACATTTAAATAAATTAATAAAATAAAATTAATTAATAGTGTCCTTAAATAAACAATAATTTAATAAGTTACGACATACATAATTGTTGAATTCCTAACCAATAGAATGTAATAAATAGTATTGTGTTGCACAACAATTCATAATGCTTCGCCCTAAGAACAGTCAAATGAAATTTAATAATTGAAACATAATATTTTTAACTAAAACTAAAGTTTTTTTTACCAGAAGCAACACAAATTTTAAAAATTTTCATTATTTTTAATGAAGTTTTCAGGTTTGTCAATTAAAGGATATATGAAAAACTTTTTTGTTTTACAACATATTTACTTAAAATTTCATATTTATAAACTTTATCATATTTAACAACTTGTAGCAAACTAAATTTTTAGAATTTTATATCAAAAGCAAATAATTTTGAATTTTTAAAAAAATTAAATTTTTGAGAAACTTCTTACGATTTTCTTAGTTTTAAGGAACAGTTCTAGTTCTTATTTTTATATTTCAATATATGTTCTTGACATTTCGCAATATATTGAAAATCTTGGTCACTTTAAACGACTTTTAATAAGAAAAATATTTATATTTCAATCTATGACAACTGAAATTAGAAGTTTTTAATTAAATTTTCAAATAAAAATTTAAAAAATACAAGATCTTCTACAATTTTTTTAAATTTAACGTAAGATTTTCATAAGTTTTAGTAAGATTTCTTGTTTTATAAAAAAGGATATATGCAGAACTTCTGAATTAATCAACATATTTTCAGGAAATTTTATTTTTAAAAACTTGGTCACTTTTAACAACTTGTAAACAGAAAAATTTGAAAGAATTTAAATTACAAGACCTAAAATTTTCATTTTATAGTAAAATTTTTGAAAAAAATTTGCATTTTTAAGATTTTCTCTTACTTCGTTGGTTTTAAGTAAGTTTTCCTTAAATTTTAGAAAAATTTATTTCCAAACCAAACAAGGATATATGCTTATCTTTTTTATTTCTTAATATATTTTCTTAATATTCCATACACACCATTTACATCACTTTTAACTACTTGTAGCTATATAAGTTTAAATTTCTTATTATAACAAGAATAATTTGTATGATTTTTCTACACATTCAAAGAAAATTTTAGTATTTTAAGATTGCTCCATAATTATGTATTTTAAAGTAATACTTATTTCCTTAAATTTCGAGAAAATTTATGATTATACAAAAAAAGGATATATGTACAACATTTTTATTTTACAACATATTTCCATGAAATTTCATATTTAGAATCCTTAAAGCATTTAACAACTTGTAAGCAAAAATATTTTTGCAATTTCAATTTCTAACAATATAAAATTTCGTGTTTTTTTTTTAATAAAAATTTAAAATTTTCTTTAAATTATTTATAACTTGAATAATTTTTACTTCTTACATAACTATTAATTATAACAATAACACTTATAATTAATAACCATGATTACTATTACTTAATAAACAACAACATTGTATGTACATATGTGTGAGTGCTTGATACGAAATGTTTGTATATTGAAAGCTTACCTTACACATGTTTAAAATTAAACCATGTTTGTTATGCTCATGAATAATTAGAGAAAATTTTCAATAAATTAGAATTTATCGTTAAAGCTTAAACGTTCATATAAATTTTAATACTCGTACTACAAAACAGTCTGAAAACCAACTAAATACATTTACATATTAGTAGAAATTTTGGTATAATGGTATCTTTTGCTAAACTTGCTGCAAAAACTAACCAGACATACAACAGTTTTGAAGGCAATAATATTATCTAAAACCCCAAACAACATTTAAACAATAATGTTAATGTTTTCCAACTTAGACTTCTGCATATTTGTAGCTATGTATGTTTAGATATTTCTGTATAAGTTTGTGTAGTGGTAGCAGCTCTATAAAACTTATTATTCATAAACTTATGCATTATACTAATATTCATATAAAATGTATTTAGATAATGTCTTTATGTGTAGATATAAAGACATGTATGAAGAAAGTATGTATGCATTTAGGTACATCTAACTACTTAAATTGTTTAAAATTTGTTGCTGTTGTTTTCATTTTGCATTATACATATATCTAGAAACTTTATTAAATCATTAAGACTGGAAAACAAAAATGTTAAATAGCATTTAAACTATTTAATCCCAACATATTGTTTTAGCAATACCTAAAAACTCCTCTCTAAATCTACACAACACTAGGTTTATTTAGACACTATCATTCCTGATAAAAACCCAAACAAAAAAGTTGAGTTATTAACACTTAAAACCATACCGGTGTGGTTGTTTAACTGTGTTTTCTACTTATACTTAAACATACAAACACAAAAATTCATTTGCAATGGTTGGGTGTATTAAAAACACAAAATACCAGATTTCATCGCCCCCTCAGAAGCAACAACCACAACAAGTTTTAGAGAAAAAAAAGAAAACTTTAGTTAGTTGAGTTTTTAGTGCAAGTGTGCAAGCAACACTATGGTTAAATGCAATACCTTGGCTATATGGTAAACATTTCCGTTTCCGTCTAGCTAGCTCTTAATAATTATGATTATAACAACACTGCAAAGTCTTTTTGCCTACCTTCCACATACTACATACAATTTTAGAATTTTTCTAGCTACCAACTACTACCTTGGCTACAAAATAAATGACAAAGGTGCTGCTGTAGCAGTATTAAAGCAGTAAATGTAAAATGGGCGTGTCATTTTATTAGCAAAAGTTGTATATGTTCAGTATAAGCTTCATTAAGCATATGTTTGTTACGTTCATAATACTAAAACAGTTATGAGCCTTTCGTATAAAACCAAGATTGTAAGGTACTTTACAGCGTATTAAGGATATTTAGCAAAAGGATTTGTCATTAGATTGCATACGACAACCTCATGAACAAAAGCAACAGTGTTATACTTATACAAGCAAGGATAATTAAATAATGTAGAACGACTACTACTGCTAGTTTACCGGTAATTTGGTTTCTTATTAAAAGCCATATACATATATATAACTTTATATATGCAAAGCAACACTATATTAAATAAACTCCGTATGATAAAATACAGCAAAAAAAAGGTGTAAAATACTTGAGTTAATGAAATATTTTGTTAAAACTAAGTTTATGAAATCAGTAATGGTTTATATGCTGTTGGTTATAGCAGCTAAAACAAAAAGTATATTCCCATAAGCCAACAGGATTAACAGCATTATTAAAAGTGTTAACAAAAGGAAGCTAATGATTTTGAAAATTTAATATATGACACTATAAATAACAAAGGATTTAAAGCAAACAATTAATTTGCATAGTAAACACTTAAAAAAGGCTATAATTTTAAGAGAAACTTGATACGAAACATATATGAATTAGAAGCCTTAAAATAGGCAATGTTTAATATTTTAAAAGATTTTTTAAATATTAAAAAGGTTTTAAAAATCAAGTTAGTTTTTAATTAATAATAAAATAATAAATATGAAAAAGACTAAATATCTGTATAATCAACCATAAACCACCTAAAAATAGGCAACATTTTTGCATAATTCTAAGAAACCTTAAAGAAAGCTCTAAGTTTTTACTTAATTTTGTCCAAAAATATATTGGAAGTGAGAAATTAAGCTTGTTAGCTACTTTTTTTAAACAAAAACTTTCTTTCAAGCTAAAATTAGTTTTAACGAAAATTATTTTTTTTAGCAAAATTGTTTTTACGAAAAATATTTGTATTGCTAAAAATTCTCTAATTGTTTAAGAAAATCAATTAGCAATTCATTAACATATTTAAGAAAAGTTAATTTCTTAGAAAATAACTGAATAATTGTTACATTAAAAAAAAGTGTCCTTAGAGTAGACAACAGTTTTTAAAAATTCAATATTGCTTAAAGTAGGCAGTATATTTTTTATAAATAAATATAAAAGAAGCCGAAGTCAATGATAACTGAAAAACTAAGGAGGTTTTACCACCAAAAACATTTTTTTAAATTTTATTAAAATTGTTTAAGAAACTTAATGCAAATCAGTTAGTTATTCGATAACATATTTAAAAAAATTTTAATTTCTTACAAAAATATGAATAATTGTTACATTAAACACAAAATGTCCTAAAAGTGGGCAACAGTTTTTAAAAATTCCATATTGCTTAAAGTAGGCAGCATATTTTGTATAAACAAATTTAAAAGAAGTCGAAATCAGTGCACCTATAGCTGAGAACTGAAAATCTAAACGGGTTTAAGTCTTTCTACCCAAAAAGATTTTTAAAATTTAATTTAAAAAAATTACCAAAAAATCTAAAATTTTTTCCACTAAAAATGGTTTTTATTTTATTGTTAATAAAAAAAGTTTACACACATCCTTAAAAAAAATTCTTATCTAATATTTGGCTTTGTAAGAAAATAAGCATGAACCCTCCAAAAAGTAGGCAACATTTTAAAAGGGCCAGCATTTTACTAATCCAATCGTTGGGGTTTAAACACTCAATATTAAACAGGGCTTTAACATCATATTTCAGTGCCTATACGGTCATATTTTTTGGCTTAAATTTCTGGTGTTTAAACAGCCATATTTTAACTTAAATTTCCGGGTTATACAATCACATTTTGATTTAAATTTCTGGTCCTTTTACAGTCATATATTGTCTTAAATTTCAGGTCTTTATACTGCCATATGTTAACTACAATTTCAAGGGTTATAGAGACACATTTTGATTTAAATTTCTGGTCCTTTTACAGTCATATATTGGCTTAAATTTCAGGTCTTTATACAATCAAATTTTTGTTATTGATATAGCCATATTGTATTTGCTATATAACTTTAACATTTCTGACCTAGAAAAATTTGATTTATTTTCCAAATAAATTTCATTGCTTTAACATAAAATGTTGCAACCCTTTTATGTTGTTCTTGTTTATTATCTAAACATATTTATGTATGTAGGTATTTAAGTTCCCTTTGTTATATACTACATATCAATACCAAATAACTTTTTGTAAACAAATTTTTTAACATGTCTATTATAATCCGACGCAAATTGCTTTGACCTTTTTAAATTTGTCTCATCTACATGTTTAAATTTATGTGTAACAGCCACTGCTTAAATACAGCCCACCATTAAGTCACGTTTTCGCACCATTAACCCATAAACTCGTTGAAAATCCCCGAAAGAGCAGACAGAAATAACGCAACAAAATATAAGTATTTCTTAAAATTATCATAAATACATACTAACAAAGAATGGGAAAGTAAAATCTACAAAACATAAATATTGAACTTTACGTTACATATATAGAATGTTTCAAGACCATTTGCTTTAAACCTTTTATATGTATATATGTATTATAAAATATTTAATATGCAGAGGACATTTATACAAAAAAAAAAAGAGAAAAAATAACAAACAAGAAGCAACAATTTTAGAGATAAAAAATATATAAGCCTAAAAGCAGGCACTGCTATTTGTTTGTTTTCAGTTTTTTTTTTTTTTTTTGAAAAGCAAGAAAAGTAATATTTTTGTAAAGTCATAAGCTACCCTTGTCTTAGTAAATGTCTTGGCTTTTATAAGATTTAATTTTTATATATTTTATTTTTTTTTGTTTGTTTTCTCTTCATATGAGTCTTAAACTTAAAGTTTGAATGTGTTAGAGTTTATGTTTGTTTATGTGTAGGTGACAATTTACAGCTTTGGGTGCGTTTGAGAGCTTAAATGATTTACTTGCTTGTGTTTTCCCTTGTACTTTTCTAAATGGCACAAGTACTCAAGTTTGCCAAAAATGATAAGGGTTTTTTTATCGCAAAACACGCAGTAGGCAAACTTTTTTTTTTGTCATATGTGTGTCTTGGATTTAGCTTTAAATTGAAATTCTGAGTGACTTGCTTTTCATGCTTGCGTGCCATTGTTCTTATCCTGACACATGTGTGTTGTACGCACACATCTAGTGCGTGAGTAAATCGGTTGACACAACCTTAAGAAATTTTCAATTAGATTTCAAAATATTTATATTTGTTTGTATATGTGCTGTGCTGTGTAGTGTAATAGAATAATTTATGCTGTCTAAAACTCATGTTAATAATTTAAGCACATACTTTTAGGTTGCTTAAGGAAAAATGAGAAATTCTAAAGTGTTGTTCTAGAGGGGAGGACAGGAAAAAAGGTGTAATTTGTTCAAGTTTGATTTATGTTAACGAAATCTGAATTTGTGTTTTGAACATTTGTTTAGCAAAACAAAATTATGTTGTAGTATAAATAAAGTATACTATTAGGGGATTTTTAAAGCATAATTTAAGGAAACTTTGGAAAACTTTATGAATTTGAACTAGAACCATAATTGACATAGAATTTAAAGCATACTTTCAGGACATTTTAAAATTTGTTATGTTTCGTTTTAGTTTCTTATTTACGTACTTTTTTAAAGAACTCAACTATAAATTCATTTCAAAAGCATTGTTGGCATTCCCCCTTTCCTCAATTTTCTTTCAACAACAAAAATTTAGCAAATCAATTTTCTTTTAGCTGCCTTTTTCTAGTACTAAAACCTCCTCCTTCTTCCCCGCTTCTTTGCACAACCTATTATTTATAGAAATCAACGTTTGCCACAAAAATTTAACAAAATATGTTGATCTTATGAAACCATTGCTATTCCTAGACTTTTCTACACCAACTCATAACTATTTGCAACAAATTGTTGCAAGCATTGAAAGGAGGAGAATGAAACAAATAAAAAAAAATAAAGAAAATAACTAATTCTAAATAAAACACAAGAGTAAATAAATTGGTTTCGTAACCACAAAAACCAAAACTAACATATTTATACACACATACAACACATACATACTCAAAACTCAGAGACAGACAAATCTACAATTCAATCAGACGTCAGTAGGAAACAGTTGTATGTATTTATATAACTGCTATTTACCTTTTCTTGGCAATTGTTGGCAATCATCAGTTTTTCAAAGAAATCGGGGGAGCTGGTAAGAATGTACAACAATGTTGGAAAATTGTTTTAAAACATTGTAGCAGCATTCAACATACCAGCACAAGGATATACACATACAAACATATAAAGGCAACATGTGTGCGGTGCTTTCAGCAAAACTTGTACAAAAACAGAGCGGAAACAGAACACGTACAAAAGCGATCATATGTTGAGCATCATACAAAAGACGAAAAGAAGTAGAAAAAAGTATTATTCAATCAAATATTGTTAAGAATTTCTACCTGCTGCATAAGTATAAAGAAACAGTCAGGTTGGTTATAGTTGGCTTGATTGCCAACAACAAAAAAGAGCACGTTGCATTACTATTACTTAGATACAAACCTTTAATATATATGAGGCCAACAAAGACAGACAGACGGCGCATGTGTTGGCAAGAGTTAAGGTATGGCAAGAGTTAAGGCCCATTTGAAGGTAGCGGCCTGTTACTGTATGTATGTATAAATGATAAACGTTTTAAGAACATGTTGTAGTATTTCTGTGCAAATGCAATAAGCTTTCAACTGGCACAACAAACACGCGTTTCAAACGTAACACGTGACTATTACACGATGTAACAAACACATCCCTAGACTTAAAACAACAACATACAAATGTATAAAAACAAACTTAGAGACAACCTTGCTCATGATTGGTGGGCCGTTTGAAACTTTTTCCACTACTACAGCTACTACTTTTTTCCCTATTCTGCTAATAACTGCCAGTTTACTTTTGCTACCTTTTTTTTCTTTTCTTATTTAGATCTAATAATAAATTAAAAGCAAAGGTGCAAAATAATATAAAAATATTATTATTATTATAGATAAAAGTAAATGTCTATAAATTCTTATTACTCATACTTTAGTGCCAAGCGAAAAGCGAAAAGCCAAGGCAGGAATATTATAAATATTTTAAATAAAATATTATGCTTTTATCAGTTTAACGTTTTAATAACAAAAAGGTTATCAAAATTAATGGCTATTGATGAAATAAGCAAAAGAAAACATAAATTTTCACTAATGTGTTGTACATATTTTATGCAGTTACAAATGTGTGTATGTTAATGTCTTTGAAAAGGTTAATAAACATGTGTTAAAAGGCAAGAATATCTAACGAAAGTGTAACAAAAAATAAATAAAGCCCTAAAAACACATAAATCGTTTTAGAACGTTATACATCATAATCTATCTATCTATCTTCTATCTATATAAATAAAAATCAATTGTCGTTCGTTGGTAATTGCATCAGTTGAGAACGGCTAGACCGATTTGGACAATTTTTTTACTGAAATGTTCGTCATAGTCCAACTTAGGTTTTTACGGAAAGAAAAATTGACCACGCCCACTTTTACGCCCACTTTTTTCCATTTATCTAAAATCGGAAAACGGCTGCACCGATATGGCTAATCTTTTATTTAAATGATCGTAGTAATCTAATTTAAGTTTTTACTGAAAGAAAAATTTACCACGCCCACTTTTACGCCCACTTTTTTCCATTTATCTAAAATCGGAAAACGGCTGCACCGATATGGCTAATCTTTTATTTAAATGATCGTAGTAATCTAATTTAAGTTTTTACTGAAAGAAAAATTTACCACGCCCACTTTTACGCCCACTTTTTTCGATTTATCTAAAATCGGAAAACGGCTGCACCGATTTGTCAAATTCTCCTTATTTTTCGGCTTATTTGTAAGTAAAGTTTTTGCTGGGATATTCTTATGTTGTAAATAACTCATTTGTTATTACTTTTGTATTGTTTCGCGATTTGTCCGAAAATACCGTTACTTTTTTATTTACATTCCAATTTATTTGTGCAAATGTTGATTGACTGCTTATTGTCAAATTGTTGATCAAATTAATCGGTGGACGAAAAATAAAATAAGTGCAATTGTTAATTGTGAATTAAAAAAAGTTTAAAGTGTTTCTAAAAAAGTTAACTAACGGTGATAAGTTTTTTTTTGAATTAAGATTCCATTGTAAGTACATTGCAATCAATTCATTAATTGAAATAAGTTAAATCGTGTTACCTCAAACAAATTTATAGATTAACCTACTATAGACTGTGGGTTTTGAAGTTATAAACGGTTAAAAGGTAAGAGCAAAGTCAATAAATTCTATCGCATTGTAATGCCGCCAATAAGGAGCAATTTAGGTCGCAGAACTCGCAATGCTTCAAATCAAGCGTATTTTCGATCTAATCAAACTGCGGAACAACTCGAAGAGCGAAATGAAATTGAACGAAATCGATTATCACAAACACGTTCTGCACGTACACAAGAAGAAAGAGAATATGCAAACGAAGTAGATATGCATCGAATGAGACACAATCGTTCTATAGAATCCAACCGAGTGATAATTAATTCAAATGTACGTGCAAGAAGAGAAACAAATGTTGCGTTAAATACTCATCGAGCTGCATTTCATTACAACAGGACAGTCGATTACAGTGCAGACCATTCCGTTGCTATTGGTTCGATGAGCGTTGTGTGCCCACATTGTAAGGCATTGAAATATAAAAATGAAACTCCTGGATTGTGTTGCGCAAGTGGCAAAGTGAAATTGACACCGTTGATTCCACCACCAGAGCCATTGCTCTCATTGGTTTCTGGAACAGGAGCTCATTCCAAGCATTTCCTAACACAAATCCAGAACTACAACAATTGTTTCCAAATGACTTCATTTGGCGCAACAAATGTGATTCGGGATAATTTCATGCCTACTTTCAAGGTAATTTCACCACTTACAGCATTTTATTTTGTTTTCTTATGTAAATTAAACATTACAGATTCAAGGTCAAATATATCATCGAGCAGGTTCGCTTTTGCCAGTTCCGGGTGCTGACTATAAATTTCTGCAGATTTACTTCATGGGCAATGCTCCACAAGAAGTAGAACAGCGTTGTGCATACAACAGTTCGGTAAAAAGACCAATTGTTGAGCAACTGCAAACTTTTTTCCATCAACACAATCAATTGATTGCATTGTTCAAAACCGCACTAGACCGCATGCCCTCTGATAATCACAAAATTGTTATCAGAGCCGATAAGACTCCTACGGGAGAACACGCAAGACGTTTCAATGCACCAACAATTGATGATGTCGCCATTGTCGTCGTTGGTGAAAATTTGGAATCACGTGATATCGTTCTACATCGACGAAATAATCAGCAGCAGCGTGTGTACGAAACTCACCGATCATATGATGCGTTACAATATCCAATCATATTTTGGCAAGGTGAAGACGGTTATCATTTCTCGATCAAAATGATAAATCCGCTTACAGGTGAATATCAAATCTATATTTTTTCTATTATAAGATCAATTAATTTTATTGACGCGAAAATTAATGTACAGGCGCTGAAACAAACAAAAAAGTAAGTTCAATGAACTATTATGCATTTCGACTGATGGTTCGTGAAAATGAGGACAATCACATATTGAAATGTCGTCGTCTTTTCCACCAATATGCTGTCGATATGTATGTAAAAATAGAAACAGAAAGATTGACATTCATTAGATTGAACCAGAAAAAACTGCGTTCCGAAGAGTACATACACCTTCGAGATGCCATAAATGTGGACGGGAACGCACACAATATCGGCCGGATGACGATTCTCCCAGCAACGTACGTCGGAAGTCCTCGCCATATGCATGAATATGCTCAGGATGCTATAACCTACGTTCGACACTACGGTACAGCAGATTTATTCATAACTTTCACTTGCAATCCACAGTGGATAGAAATTCGGCAAGAATTATTCCCTGGCCAATCACCCATCGATCGCCATGACGTCACCGCGAGAGTCTTCAAACAAAAATTAAAATCACTGATGGATTTCATTGTGAAGTATCGCGTGTTCGGCGAGACGCGCTGCTGGATGTATTCAGTAGAGTGGCAAAAACGCGGACTACCACACGCGCATATCCTCATTTGGTTGATTGAGAAGATAAGACCGAATGAAATCGATGATGTGATATCAGCTGAAATTCCTGATGAAGTAGAAGATCCAGGCTTGCACGAGGTTGTTACTAAAAACATGATTCATGGTCCCTGTGGATCATTAAATATCCTTTCTCCGTGTATGGTCGACGGCAAATGTTCGAAGCGTTATCCAAGGCCATTAGTAGCTGAAACAATTACCGGAAATGATGGTTACCCACTGTATCGTCGCCGTTCAATTGCTGACAATGGAAGATCAACAATGGTGAAAGTGAATCAGCACGATCGAACACAAACATTTTTTCTAATATATGGACAGGACAACGTCTGTCGGGTCAGCTAGTTGTTAATAAATTTTAATTTAAAATGTTTGAATAAAAATGTTTCTAAAATTTTAAGTATTTTTGAGGGTTTATGGATAAAAGGATATATGGCGGACTTCTAGGTTTTTGAACAGAATTTCATAAAAATTTGAGGAAATATTGCGGAAACTATACTACAACTATATAACAAATTTGGAAACATTTAGACATTGTATAAAAATTTTATAAAAGTTTTAAGAAAATGTTAATTTTTAAAAATTTTACAAAAGTATTTTGTTTTTAATTTCATTTAAAATACATCATAATTGTTAATAAATTTTTATTTAAAATATTCGTTTAAAAATTTTTCTGAAATTTTAAGAATTTTATAGGGTGAATAGAATAAAAGGATATATGGGTAACTTCTAGATTTTTGAACAGAATTTCATAAAATTTTGAGGAAATATACCTAAAACTATACTTCAATTATATAACAAATTTGGAAATATTTAGAAAATTAATAAAGATTTTATAGAAGTTTAAAAAATACTTTTAATTTTCGAAGCCACCCAATAAAAATAAAAAATTTTTTTTTTACCAGAAATATTTTTTTTCCAGAAAAATGTTTGTCTATAACAAAAAAATTTTTCAGCAAAAAATTTTCACCCTAAAAATTGGTTTCCAGAATGTTTTCTGCAAATTTTTTTTTTTGTTTTCTTTAAATTTTCTTTATAGTTCAAGTTCTAGTGCAGGCTTAATTTCTAGTTGATTTCTGGTTCAGGTTCAAGTTATAGTTCAAATTCAAGTAGAGTTTCTAATTTATGTAGTTCCAGTTCTATTTTGTTACATTTCCAATACAGTTCTGCTACTTACTGTTCTATTGATTTATTTGTAATTTAGTTGTTCTTTTCATTTTCTCGATGTGATTTTTGTTTAGTTTTCTTTTTGCAAAATTTGTTTACATTGTTTAAACTTCAAATTTCAAATACATATTCCCCTAACATTCCTTTTATTTTTGCTTATCTTTCCTAATGATGATTATTTAGACATTTTCGTTAAGAAAAACTTTTTTTTTTCTCTTCTGTATATGATGTTTACAATTAATTTAAACAAAAAGCACAGAGCATACAATAACAACAGCAAGCAGCAAAATTTAGAAACACTGTTGCTGTCTTGTATTGTAGACAAACAAAAACATCAAAAACTTGGTGTTTGTATTTTATTTTTTGACTGGTCTGATGGATGAGTGTTCTTACTAATACTATTTTGCCTCTAAAAAAAAATACTTGTGCTTCCCTAAATATAATCAAACACACAACGGAACAAAAGCAAAATTCTAGAGAGGACAATAAACTCGTTAAGCTTTAGCTGTAAAATAAAACCAAAGCTTATATAAGCCAAACCAATTCGTAACGAAACCAATACAAACCAGACCAACATAGACCACACCAGAAATTTAAACCCTGTAAACTAAATATCATACTCTTTTAGATTGTTGCTGCTTAACTTACTACTAGTGGTTTAGTTTATTGTTCTTGTTGTTGTTGCTAACGTTTTCTATTTACTTTTCTCATACGGATTTCGTCTATTTGGCCATAAGATATTGAATTTCATTATAAAAACTACAAGCTACCAGCTCACGCCCATTACTACAATACATTTTCATGCATTTACTTGAGTCAAGTGTGTAAAAGTTGGCGGCTAGAGAAGAGTGTAGAGAGAATGAGAAAACATACACAATTGAAATTAATCAACAACAGACGAGACGCGAATTTCCTTTTTTATGAGTGTATGCGAGTGTACATCGATGTGTGTATATGTGAGTTTGGTTGTAGTAGTGGTGGTTTAGTGTGGTGTTTTTTCTATTACATAAATTGTTGGAAAATCTTGTTATGACTATTGTTAGTGTAGTTGTTGGTGTTGTTGCTGCTGACGTTGTTTATATTGTTCTTGGAACATATAACAAGTTGCTGCTGTTAAGCCAACATAATACCAAAAGCAACAAATTCTTTTAAACAATTCATTTACACAAACACTTACCCACTAACTAACGAATGATTATGCCAACGATGCGTGGTGAGTTTTAAAAGTGTTGGGAATTTAGTTTCTATGAAATTTATTACAAAACTCATATGGGCATTTCCACAGAAAATCAAATTTTTCATAAGCAATGATTTTTTCTAACATACAATTCGCTGATTTTTGCATTTTTCTAGAGACAGTCGAAAGCGAGTTCAATTATTTGTCACGTTTGCAATACTAGGCTTTTTTTAATATACTAATCGACAAAACCTATCTTTTGCACAAAATATAGTGTGTAAATAAGAAGAAAAAATTGCTCAGATTTCTTTATTTATTTTGTTCACTTCCAAGGCTTACGAATGTCGCGTTCGGGACCATGGAAATGTCTATATGAACATTTCATTTCTAGTTTATCCCACGTATTTGTAAACAAGAAAACAATATAACTTAAATAACATGCCAATAGTTCAACGTAACATAGAAAAAAGAACCACAACTCAACTGAACTCAAGGCAAAAGCATGTCAATTGTTATTAGAGAATGTGTATGAGTGTATAACTGAAAAACACCATAAAGCAAGGAACATAAAAGCGTACAGAAACCACGGGAGGGAAAATTTCTAAAACAGAAACTGATGAGCGAGAGAAAAACATGAATAAGAAAGTAAGCAAGCAAGAAAAAAATAATAAAACACAGGGCTTCTTTAACATCAATATTAAGCTGCAAAGTTCAATTAATTGCGCTGAACTAACAGAATATACAAAACAAAAAAAATATATCAACACATACACATATAAACCGCAAAAATTAAATTAAAATTTATACAACAAGCAGCCAGAAACGGTGTGAGGGTTTTCATTTACTAATACAGTGACAAACACACACATATGCAGAGTTTGAGCATGAATGTGTTGGATAAATGAAAGGCAACAAAGCGCAAATGAAGTGAAGCACGTAATGTGAATGACAAGTGTTAAGACTTTAACATTTAATGTAAAACCCAACCAAACTATAAGGGTTGAGGTTTTTGAGGGTAAACGAAAGAAGCACACAACAAAAAACATACATTGTAAAGAAATAATTAAATTTAAAAAGGAATAAGAAATTTAATTTGTAAGGTTTGTAAATACTTAACAAAGTACAAATCAATATACTTTTATTCGGTTTCTTGATGTATATTTAAATGAAAATTTCTGCTAATATTCGTTAGATAATTGTTATTAAATTATGTAACAATTTGTGATTTTGTGTTTAATTAAGGAAATTGTTAAAATTTCATTAACTAGCTAAAGAAATAAAAAATCATTTTTCTAAAATTTAACAAAAATTATGTATTTTGATGAAGCTTTCTTGATATTTAAATGAACATTTTTGCTAATACTCGTTAGATAATTGTTATCAAATTATGTAAATATTTGTGATTTTGTGTTTAATTAAGGAAATTGTTGCAATTTTATTAACTAACTAAAGAAGTAAAAAAGCTTTCCTTATTCGATATAGGGAAAATGTTCTCTATTGTTTAAAACGAGATTCAAAAAAATTTGGAAATTCCAATTTATTTTGGGAAATTCAAAATTTAAAAAAAATTAAAATTTTTTAAAACAAATTGTACGACAATTTGTTATTTTGTTTGCTTTTTAATAATTGGTTCAAATTTTTCTTGTTTTCAAACAAATACAAAATTTGGCCTTATATCCTTTTTTGGTAACATAAATAAAGTTTACAATTAATAAAATTTTTGAGGTTATATATGAATAGTTTATGCAAATTAAATAACATTTTTAGCTAAACATTAATTTTTGTTTTATTTCTTGTAATATTTTTGTTAATAATAAATTTTATTAAAACAAAATATTACTACAATTTGTATTAAACGATTGGTTTTCAGATTTTGAAAATTTTTTTTAAAAATTCATAAAAATTAAAAAGTTTGCCATATATCCTTTTTTTGAAAATTTTCAAAATTATTTATTTTTAATTTATAATACAAGAAGAATTATAAGAAAACTTTTTTAATGATAAATAATTGCAAAAATTAGTATTATAATTTTTTCCAACATCTTAAACAAATTTTTTAAACGTTTTAAGAGTTATAAAGACTTTTGTTAGATTTAAAAGGCATAGCAACTTGAAATTATATGTTGCAAATAAGATTCCTTAAAATGTTTGTAAATATCTTAATAAACAAAAAAGTTTTTCATATATCCTTTTTTCGAAAATTTTCAAAAATATTTAGTTTTAATCTATACTACGAAAAGAATTATAAGAAAACTTATATACTTTTTTTTCCAATATCTTACAAAATTTGTTTACACGTTTTAAGAGTTATAAAGACTTTTGTTAGATTTAAAAGGCCTTACAACTTGTAATTATTTGTTGATAATAATATTTTATACGATTTTTTAAAATATCTTAACTAACCAAAAAGTTTTTCATATATCCTTTTTTGGAAAAACTTTTAAAATAATTAGTTTTACTACGTATTTTGAGAAATTATATTAAAATCTAATCAATTTAGTTTTAATATTTCGAAAATATTTTATTTATCTTTTTCGATAAATTTTTCTACTTTGTTTGTTAATTTTAGGAATTGTTAAGACTTTTATTTTATTTTCTTAGCAGTACAACTCGTATCTAGGTTTTGCCTAGTTAGTTCTATTAAAATGATTTGAATTTTTTAGATAAGAAAAAAGTTTTTCATATATCCTTTTTTGGACATTTTTCTAAAATGTGTTGTTTTGAGCAATTTTGCAAGTACCTAGCTTGACCTTAATTATTTATATAATTTTTGTTAAAAAAATCTTTAATTTGGCCTTGTTTTTCATCAATAAATTAAAATTTTATTAAATATTAACTTGAGATTTATAACAAAACTGAAAATTTGAAATATTTTATAAGAAAATTGTTATAATTTTATCATTGTCATAAAGTTAAGGATATGAGGATAAAGTTCTTTTTTTAAATCTGAAAATATTCTTTATAGGTTTTTGGAATTTTAAAAAATTAATTGAGTATTCCTAAAAAATTTATATATTTTGAAATGTGTAATTAACCTTAATGAAACAAATTGTGTGTTTTAGCTTTATTACCACTTCTTGTTTTAATTTATAAATGTTGTATTTGTTATATATTTATATACAAACATATTTATTCTAATAATTTATTGTTCAACAATTTATAAACTTTGGTGCTTACGGTGATTATGTATTCAGTTGTGTTCTATATTTATTTATACATATATATTTATATAATATTATACAAACAAATAAAAATAAAACAGATTTAAAACCATAAATAATAGAGTAATTAATTTATTTTTAAATGTTGTTGTTACTTTTCGATGTTGTGCGTAATACTTATTTAATAATCTTTTTTTTTTAAATATTATCCACCACAAAATGTTGTTACTATTGGCTACAAATGAAAAAAAGAAAAACTAAAAAATTTGTTTAACAAATTTATTAAAAACAAAATTTTGTTGTTAAAAAAAAAAAATAAGTTGTTTTTTTTAAATAAATTTATTTTATTTCAGTGTTGTGTGCTCTCACCCAAAATAAATAAACCAAAGTATAAAACAAAACCAAAAAAAAAAATAAATAAAACAATTTACCAACTTTTTTTAAATGTGTGTTTTTTCGTGCAGTTTGCTGTAGTAATTTGAATTTTTATACATGTATTCCTCTCTATACTACATACATACTACCACTACTACTACTACTACATGTCTCAATGAACAGTATTAAACCAAAAAAAAAAAATTAAAAAAAAATTGAAATTGATATTTAACAAAATCTTTCTTTTTTTTACCAATTCTCTGTACTTTTACAGACCGTAAAAAAACGTGCAGCTTAAATGATGATGACGATGCTGTGTCAACTTTGAACTGCCGCTGCAGCACACATACATTGATAACTAAGGGTATATGCAAGGTTATATAAAGAGCAAATTCTCGCTCTCGTTCTTGTACACACACAATGACAATGAAATGAAATTAAATGATATGTAACGCATTGCAAAATAAATATTTATAAAAAAACAAATACGTAAACATATAAAAAAAAGTAAAAAAACTATAAAGAAAAAGTGCAAACTCAGGCTGAGACCAGCATGCACATGATCACAGCAGAAAAATAGCAACAACTTTAAAAATACATATATAAAAGAATATTTAAAAATGGAAATTATTTTTTAAAATATTAAATACAAATAACTTAAAGTACCAAAGTTTTATTAAGGACCATTCTTCTATTACTAAAATAATTGTGTAAATATAAATATATATTGCAAATTTTAAATAAATTAAAATTAGAAATAAAAAGGTGCCTAATAGAGCAGGAGCTTTTTTATTGCTTAAAACCCTTAAAACAAAAAAAAAAAACGTTCAATTATTTATTATAACATTAAGCCAGTGTAACTTTTGTGATTTTACTTATAATAAAACTTACAATATATAAAAATATAATAAAAAGTAACAATAATACTACAGGGATCTTAATTTAAAAATAAAGAAAACTGCAACCTTAAACTACTACCAGGATAATTAACTACAACTATGAAACAGCAACAGCAACAACTATTAATTTAAATTAACTAAAACAAAAAATCAATAAACAGAGTGCGGTATTTAAAGTTTCTAAAGAACAACACTTAAAAAAAACACACCAAAAGTAAGCCATATTAATAATAAATATATGTATATGTAACCTAAATGTTTATGTATAAAAATTATAAGTAGTTTTGTTGCAGCTTTTGGAATCTACAAAAATAAATAATTCTTTTTGGTTTATGACATAACTATAGCTTACAATATGTTGTTTTGTGTTATTTTAGGTAATGATTGAAAAAATTTCGAAAATATTATGTTTTTTAGGTTTTCCCCTTATATCCTTTTTTGAAAACTTTTGCTAAATAGCTTACAATACGTAGCTTTGTTTAAGTTTTATGCATTAATAAAAAAATTTGAAAAATATTTTGTTTTACAAAATTTTTCAATATATCCTTTTTTTGAGAATTTTTAAAACAGATTTTCTTCGAAAATTATATGAAATATTAAACAGGCTTAATTAAGTTCACATAAGTTGTTCTTTGAAAGGAAATTTAATTATATTTTTTGGTAATTTCAAAGAATACAGAAAAAGATAATTATTGTTAGATACATGACAGAATTGAATGCATTTTTGTTGAACATTTTCCGAAATCTTTTGTATTTTTCAATTTCTTCATATATTATTTTAGAGAATTTTATCTACACACAATTTTGTGCATTGTTTTATTAAACATTTATTAAAAATTTTTAAAAATGTTATTATTTTGTTGAAATTAACATATTAATGAATATTTATTTCTTCTAGCTATTTATGTCAATAAAAAATCTTAAAAAATTTATTTGTTGAAAAAAAGGATATATGAACAAGTTTTTCAGAACTAAAAATTTTCATAAAGATTTTCGCTTTACAGAAAATAGACTTAATAATACATGTTTTCGTGTGAAAAAAATGTGGGAAAAATTTCGCAAAAAATATTTTAGTTAGGGTTAAGGTTTCAGATTTAATTTTTTTGTGGAAATTTTCATATTAATGAATATTGCTATGATTATTGTATTCATATTTATAATTAAATGTGCAAAAATTTTAATGTTGAAAAAAAGGATATATGAAAAAGTTTTTCAGAACTAAAAATTTTCATGAAGATTTTCGCTTTGTAGAAAATATACTTAAAAACACAAGTTATTGTGTGAAAAAATTTAAGAAAAATTTCGTTCAAAATATTTTAGTTAGGTTTAAAATTTTTAAATTTAATTTTTTGTGGAAATGTTCATACTAATGAATATTGCTATGATTATTATATTAATATTTATAATTAAATGTGCAAAAATTGTAATGTCGAAAAAAAGGATATATGAAAAAATTTACAGAACTAAACATTTTCATAAAGATTTTCGCTTTATGGAAAATATACTTAAAAAGACAAGTTATTGTGTAAAAAAATTTTAGAAAAATTGCGTTAAAAATAATTTAGTTAGGTGAAATTTTTAAATTTAAATTTTTTTGTGGAAGTTTTCATATTAATGAATATTGGTATGAATATTGTATTCATATCTATAATTAAATGTGCAAAAATTGTAATGTCGAAAAAAGGATATATGAAAAACTTTTTCAGAACTAAACATTTTCAAACAAATTTTCTTTTTATATAATATAGACCTAAAAACCCAAGTTATTGTGTAAAAAATTTTTGAAAAATTTCGTTAAAAATAATTTAGTTAGGTTTAAAATTTTTAAATAAATTTTTTTGCGGAAATTTTCATATTAATGAATATTGGTATGAATATTGTATTCATATTTATAATTAAATGTATAAAAATTGTAAAGTCAAAAAAGGATATATGAAGAAGTTTTTCTAAACTAAAAAATTTCAAAAATATTTTTGCTCTATAGAAAATAGACATAAAAATACAAGTTTTAATGTGAAAAAATGTCAGAAATATTTCGTTACAAATATTTTAGTTAATTTTAAAAATTTAGATTTCAGTATCTTTTGGAAATTTTCATACTAATGAATATTTCTATGATTAATGTATTCATATTAATAAGAAAATATGTAAAAATTTTAATGTCGAAAAAAGGATACATGAAGAAGTTTTTCTAAACTAAAAAAATTTCAAAATTTGTTTGCTCTATAGAAAATAGACTTAAAAATACAAGTTTTTATATGAAAATAAAGCAAGAAACATTTTGATTTCAATATTTTAGATGGGCTAAAATTTCTGAATTGGAATATTTTTATAAAATTCGCATACAAATAAAGATTTATAAAATCACTAAATTTATAGCAATAAGAAATTCCATAAATTGTTTAAAATCTAAAAAAGGATATATGAAAAACTTTTTCAAATTTCCAAATTCTGATGAAATTATAAATTTTTTATAAAATCGACTTAAAAACACGACTTGTTGAATACATATTATATATGAAAGATTTTATTAAAAATATTTTAGTTAAGGTTGAATTTTTAAAATTTCAATATTTTTATGATATCTTCATACTAATTAAAAATTGGATGACAACTGTTTTTATATCCATAGAAAAATTTATAAAATTTTTTAGTCGTTTTTCGATGGAAAAGATTGACAAATTAAATCAATTAAGGTAATTTTCTCCATTATGTTATTTATTTCATTAAACAAAGTCTTTAGAACAAATAAAAGATTGATTTCTTTAAAGTCTTGCCTAAAATTAAGCAACATTTTCTTTTTTATTTGTAAACGGGGTCATATTGACTGCTTTCATGCCAGTTACCACGGGAGCCTTATTATCAACTTTAGATCTTTAATACTAGCATCTTTTATTGTATGACTGTATATTTTTTTAGTTTTTTTTCAAACATTTATTATTTTGTAAGCCTTAATATGGAAATGTTCATTTACTTTTTTTCTCTTCATAAATTGAATTGTTATGTTCATGGTTTTTGCTGTTTTTTTTTTTTTTTAATAATAATTTGAACTCATAAAAATACTTTTCAATTTCCCTCCATCTACATAAATGCATTTAGTTTCATTTTATTATTGCCTACAATTTAGCTAAAATAGCAGCAATTCAAAAAGCAAAAATAAAAAATACAAATTTACTGTTTTGTCATTTCATAACCTTCACAAGTTTGACTCTACTTAAAACTGTGTATATATTTTCACCAACTTAAGAAATACGTGAATTCATAGTTGACATTTTAAAGATGCCAAAGCTCGCAGAGCACAACGAACGAGCACAGACACCAAGCAATTCAAAAGACAATGTTTCAGAAATAAAAAAATAAAAAAAAATAAAGAAAGAGTTTGCAGAGGGAATTAGAGAAGAGGGAGAGAGAAAAACTTAAAATTATCCTTTACTTGTTACGAATGAGCTTCATTTTCTTTATTATTCCCCTAAGGGAGGTAAATGTGTAGCACAGAGGAGGTGTTAGAGAGTGAGTGTGTAGATTGTCTGTGAATGAATGAGTTTAACTAAAAACAATTGCGGTACTTTAAGACACAATTGTCAAAAGTTCAAACAAAACTTCTCTACAATTGAGCTGCAACACCAACTCATGCCACTGCTGTTTAAGGCAATGATGTGCCTGCTGTAGTAAGTGTAGTAAATTGTAGAGTATTGTACTATATATGAGTTGTGATAAATTCACTGACACCATAACACCAGCACAGTGGCTGGCTGTTGTTGTCATTTAAGCAATTTTTTTGTATGACTGTTGTCTTTTTTTATATATATTATTATTTTTGTTTAAAGCAAAAAAAAAAAAAAAAACAGTTGCCTTAGTTAGAGACACTCTTAGACTTTCGTATAATCCTTGGGGTCCTGTTTTTATTATATGAGCATGGTGTGTGTGTGTATTTAGGGAGGGGTAACAAAGTATTTGACATTTGTCAGCGCGCATTTCTCTGTTTAAATAAGCTCAAGTGGCTGTCAGTAATATTGCACAAGATGAGTCTTCTGCCAGCAGCCAACCAAACAGCTCTCATGCGTTTGCTTGGCTGTGTTAAAGTGGCTGAAACTGTACGGTTGTGTTGAAATGTTAAAGGGTTAAGTAAATTAGTTATTAGCCTTGTAAATAGGCCTGTTTAGTCTTAAGCATACTTCTGAGTTTGTTTTCGTTTGTTTCAGCTCAAACTACAGCTAATTGTTAATTAGTGTCAGCATCAGTTATTCCCTTTTAACGTAAGCAGTCAAGAAAATATAGTATATTTTTAGGCTGTTATTATTGTATTGTTAAATTGTTATGCTGCGTATTTACCCAAGTTGTTTGCAAAACATTTTTTAACGTTAAGCCGGAAATAAAAACAAACAATTTTAATGTTTATAAAATATTTAAAAGTACATACAATACTTTTTTTCTTCAACTCTTTAGATATTTTTCTTATTTTTATTTGCTGCTTGTAAACATCTTTTGTTGGCATTAAAGGTTTGCTTCACTAAGTTGTGAGGTTTTCATGGCCGGAAACCAAGCGTCAAAAGTTTTCTTATGCCTTATGGAATTGAAGTGTTAATTAATATTGAAAAGGATAAAAGTTTTTGACTTTCATTCTTTGCTTTGTGTGTGTGTGTTTTTTCCCTTCTCCTCTATCTCTCTCTCTCTCTTGCACTCTCAACAAATTACCCAAGAAAATTGAAAAGGTTTTAGGCGAATTAAATAATGCTAGCTACAAAGTAAGAAAAAGTAAGAATTTATATGTACACAGTTTTTGAATAGTAACCGGATATTATTATATAAAAAAAAAACAAGAAAAAGTGGTAATAGATTTTTGAAAAAAGGTAATTATCCTTTATCAAATAAAGTAAAAGGAAAATTTAGTTTTTTTTTAACAAATTTAAATCTATTGTGGCTGATATTCCTGCTTTTTAATATAAAAGGTCAATGGGTTTTAAGTATCTTTATTTTTTTTTAGCACAAACTCATAGAAATTGTGAAAAATGATGGAGGACTAAAAATAACAAAAACGATTTTATATAGATGCATAAGTTGTGTCTGGCCAGGGATAATGTTAATGGTTAAAGCGTGATTATTTTTTTACATTTTATAACTTTACCAAGGTATTTTGAGAATCAAGCAAAAGGTTTGAATAAAAATAGACAAATTTAAAGTATAAAAAAAGTTTTATTTTAAACAGACAGCATTATTTTCATACAAAGACTTGTATTTTTAAGTTTATTTTCTATTAAGTGAAAAATTTTGGTAAAATTTTTAGTTTTGAAGAACTTGTTCATATATCCTTTTTTTGGGAATAAAATTTTTTTAGAGTTTTTTATTGATATACATTAAATGATCATAGAAATCTTTACCAATATGAAAATTTCCAAATAAAATTTAAATCTAAAAATTTAAATCAGGCTAAAATATTTTAAAGAAGATTTTTTCAAAAATTTTTTACACAAAAACATGTATTTTAAGGTCAATTTTCTACAAAGTGAAAAATATTTAAAAAAAAATTAGTTTTAGAAAACTTGTTCATATATCCTTTTTTGTGACATTCAAATATTATAAGAGTTTCTTATTGATATAAATACAGTATTAATAGAAATCTTTACTAGTATGACAATTTTAAGGCAATGATGAAATTCAATAATTTAAACCTAGTTAAAATATTTTAACAAAGAGTTTTTCGAAATTTTTTTCCTTTTAAAACTTGCATATTTAAATCTATTTTTCATACAAAAAATAATGTCTTAAATATTTTGAGAATTGAAAAACTCGTTCATATATCCTTTTTTTCTACATAAATATTTTTTTAGATTTTGTTATGGATTTCAATACATTTATTAAAGAAATCATTATTGGTATGAAGATTTTAAAAAAATATGGAGATTTATAAATTTTAACTTAACTAAAATATGTTTAACAATAATATTCCTTGAGTGTTTTTATATTACAACACGTATTATGAAGTCTATTTTCCATATAATAAAAGATTTCTTTAATATTTGAAGATCTGAAAAACTTATCTATATATCCTTTTTTTCAACAACAATATTTTGCCAGATTTTATTATAGATAGTAATTCTGTGATCATAGAATACTTATTTAGTATGAAAATTTACGCAAGATTTTGATATTTAAAAATGTTGGTGTAATTTAAATATGTTTAGCAATAGTTTTCCTTGATTATTTTTATATAAAAACTCATGTTTGTAGCTCCAATTTCTATAAAATAAATTATTTCTTCAATATTTTGTATTTTGTAAAACTTTTTCATACATCCTTTTTTTATATTTAAATTTTAACACAATTTTCTTAAATAAATTCATCGCAGAAATCTTTATTATTAAGAGAATAAAGTTATTCTATAACTCTGGTGTATTTCGAATAATTTACATCTTGCTTAAATGCAACCCATGATCTTCGAAACAATAACATAGGACAGTATTGTGTTTTTAAATTTACCTATTCCTTTCAAACCCAATACTCTCAACCAATTAGCTTTCATTAAACTAATTATATGACTTTTTGTAATGTTAATATTCTTATCTACATTTGGGACTGCTAAGTTTCTTGACATTACCCAAAAAAATTGTTGCCTACTTTTGGGCTTAATTTATTATAAACTTCAGTAAAAACAAATCAAATACCTACCTATTGCCACATATTTTAAGCCTACTGTCTTCTAACTTTTCTGTTTAACTTTTGGAAAATCATGTCTAATTTAACTAATTAGTATATAAAGGAAAAACCAAATGTTTATGTTTTTATTCAATCAGCAATATGTTTATGGGAAAACCTTAGATTTTATCCCTCAATATACTAGTAGATGCCCTGCATAATAGAGATAGACCATCTTCTGGAAAATTAATTAAACAAATTGAAGTACATAAAATTGAAATAGTAAAATACACGTAAATCCAAAACACAGATAGATAGCAATAGCACAATATACATAGTACAAAACCAAATAGGATATGAACTTCTACAAACCAGAGAAGTCTCTTTTACATATAAAATATCGACAACACGCAATTTCTATATAAAACAACTATCTACATTTAACTATCTATCATTTCAACACAAAAAGCACTCATACTCTCTTACTTACTTATACACTTGCACTCAAACAATCACATTTAACTGGTCTCCCATACTTCATATAATATTAAAGAAACCTCATTTCAATTAATCAACCACAAAATAACATTTGTAATTAAATTTTCATTAGAACAAACATAAAGAAAAACTGAAAATTTTGAAATGCCACAGGTATAGAAAGAGCTAAAATACACACCTAAATGAACACTAAACATTCATAAATATACAAACATACTCTTAGATACTGCCAACCATAAAAATGATTTCTATTATTCATTATAGTCTTCTGTAAAATATTTAAAATGTGTAGTTAACGTGTAAAGTAATTTGAGTTTTAATTATTTATGTTTTCAAGAGTTCTTAGCAGGAAAGTAAATATGTAAATAAAAGAGAAATATTTATGTTAATAATACAAAGTGTTGTTCTACACTTTATGCTGTAGCCAGTATTAAAGATTTTAGGAAAATCTTCAAAAAGATTTTCTTAAATTTTAATATTAAATTACAATAATTATTAATTAAATGTTTGACTTTTATAGTTTGTTTGTACATTTGTATATTATTTACATAATAAGAAAATCAGTAATTAAAACACATTTATTAAAATTGTTTTGTACAATAATATGATAATAAAATTAAAGAGTTAAAAACATTTAAAGAAATCTTATATATAAATTAAGATATGTTTAAAATAACTTTCAAAAATGCTAGAATTTAGGAAGTTTATTTCTATTCTAAGGAAGTGACTTCTGCGGTATTCTAGAGAAATGTAAACATTTTAAATAAAGCATTCAATTTCTGTTTTATAAAATTTAAACAGTTTTTAAGACAAATTTAAAAAAAAAAAATTAAAAACATAAAGTTTCATGGTCTTATGAAATATTTTTAGTAACAATTTTCTTAATATATTTTTATACAAAAACTCGTAGTTTTATGTCTACTTTATATAAACAGGAAAAATGTTTTCAAATTTTCAATTTTGAATAAACCATTCATAGATCCTTTTTTAGGCACATACAATTTTGTAACTATTTTCTTTATTTTTCAAACATTTTAGCTAAGAAAATCTCTAATTGTTTCAAGATTTTAAAAAATATTGAAATTAAAAAATTTAGTCTGGTTTAAAAAGTTTATAAAAACAATTTTTCTTGATAGTTTCTTCATTACAAGTCGTGTTTTTATGTAATTTTTCTATAAAATTTAAAATTTTAACAGTACATGCAGATTTGAAAAACATGTTTGTATATCCTTTTTTTTTCCTAATATGACTTTTAAATTTTTCCTATTTTTTTTAAATATATTCATCAAGACAGTCCATAACTGTTTCACGATTTTGAAAATTATTCAAATTTCGAAAATTTAACTGGCATAAAATAAGTTTTGCAACAATTTTTCTACATTAATTTCTTATTACAAGTCCTATTTTTGTATCTACTTTCTATAAAATGAAAATTTATGTCAACATGTTAAGAGTTAAAAAACATGATCATATATCCTTTTTTGATGCATTTAATTTTTTAGATAATTTCTTAGCTTCAGTAATATATTCAAGAGAAACTTCATTTGTTTACGATTTTTAAAAATATTTAAATTTAAGCATTTATCTTGATTAAAAAAGTTTTTAGCAACAATTTTTTTACATTATCTTCCTATTACAAGTCGTGTTTTTGTATCTAGTTTTTATAAAATTAAAAATCTTGTCAATATCTTTTGATTTGAAAAACTTGTCCATATATCCTTTTTTTCTCACATAAATTTTTTCACATATTTTCACTATTTATGATATATATTAATTAAGTGAATCTTTATTTGTTTTATGACTTTGAAAAATATTTAAATTTAAGAATTTGTCTTGATTGAAAAAGTTTTTAACAACAATTTTTTCCACTTTGTTTTCCTATTACAAGTCGTAAATTTGTGTATAGTATTTATAAAATTAAAAATTTTGTCAACATCTTCTGATTTGAAAAACTTGCTCATATATCCTTTTTTGTCAAATAATTTTTTTTTTTAATTTTTTCATAGTTTTTTACATATATTGATCAAGTGAATGTTTATTTGTTTTATGATTTTGAAAAATATTTGAATTTAAGAATTTGTCTTGATTGAAAAAGTTTTAAACAATAATTTTTTTACATTGTTTTCCTATTACAAGTCGTGTTTTTGTGTCTAGTTTTTATAAAATTAAAAATTTTGTAAATATCTTCTGATTCGAAAAACTTGCTCATATATCCTTTTATTGCCACATGAAATTTTTCAAATAATTTCATAATTTCTTACATATATTGATCAAGTGAATCATTATCTGTTATATCATTTTGAAAAATATTTAAATTTCAGAATTTCTCTTGATTGGAAAAGTTTTTAAAAATAAGTTTTCTAAATTTTTTTTATATTAAAAGTCGTGCTAAAAAATTAAAAATTAAAATTTGTTCAATATCTTTAGATTTTAAAAACTAGCCCATATATCCTTTTTTTCTAATTTAAATTTTTAGCGTATTTTCATAATTTCTGAAATATATTGATCAAGAGAATCTGTTATAGTTTTACGATTTTTAAAAATATTCAAATTTAAAAATTTTAACTCTTTATTAACACATTTTAACAAACATTTTTCTAAACATTTTTGTTCTATGAGAAGTCGTATTTTTCTAATTTTTTGGTATAAAAAGACAAATTTGTTCAATATTTTTAGATTTTATAGCCTTCTCCACATATGTATTTGCAATATCGAATTTTATACGTGTTTTCTTAATTATTCAAACATTTAGAAATTTGACCTGATCTAAAAATGTTTAACAAAAATTTGTTCTAGAGGTTGTCTCAAATGTATGCCCATAACTTTTTTTGTACTGTACCGATTTGGTTGATTTTCAATACCGAACTCCTTAGGTCAATGATAAACATTTCCTAGTGAATATCGTTTATTTATGTTGTGTATTTTGGAAGTGAGAGTGTTTTACACACACAATTAGATGGATTAAACTGAATGGACTTAAAATGACATTGATACACTTTTTTCGGTGTTTAATGAATTTTTCACGTAATGAACAACTTATATAAGCCCACATATTGGAGGTTGAGGTTATAAAAATACATTTTTATTGTGATTTAAAGCCTCGGAAGAATGAGTCTTTTGAATTTAAACAACTGTTTGTTTATAAATATTTATGCCCTTTTGATTATATTACCTATATTATTTATATAATACTTTCTTTCCAATGTCCTTTTGTGCAAAGATATGTCTCCCTTCCTTGTTTCAAATTAAACCTTTGTTTTTTATTATTTACAAATCCTTGCCATAAATAACTAACCATCACTCCTCTTTAGTTTTTTGAACAAAACTATTATATCTTACATAAGCTACTAAAGTTTCAAACAAGTTCAGTTCAATACAGTCTTATGGTCACAAAAGGTTATGAAATTGGTATTTATTTTTGCGTCGTAACAAATGAAACCATTACACAACTAAAATAAACTGAAAAGCAAAGGAAGCAAGTAAGACATAAAGGAAATATAATATAGTGATATAAGCACAACAACATATGGTGGTTACCTAAAGTAGACCTTAACAACATAACGTAAATTGGCTAGATAATTGTCAATTGAGGAAATAGAAAGCACACAACTGCTAACCATAAATAAGTATTGCAAAATGTTTAAGACAAAGAAGGCCAGCAAACTTAGTTAGATAAGCTAAGGAGTAAACCTTTTTAAAAAGAAATTCGTAAAGGACAATAAAGGCTATTAATATAGCAACAAATATATAAATGCAGATATAACACCTTGTCTCTTTAAAAACCAAATCAAAACACCTCATAGGAAACCCTCAACCTTGTACAAATAATAGCCCCCAAGAACAAATTAAGGCTGGCCAAAAGTTAACAGCAAAAAAGGGACTCTAAGCAATGAGATAGAAACAATAATAAAAATGCAAAGCACGTTTTCTTTACTACAACGGGCAAGTCACATGTGACTTGTGCACCTATGTGCACTAGAAAGTTCAAAAGGAAAGTTAAGAGTTAAGTGCCATACAATACGTGGCTAGAGCCTGCTTATAATGACAATACATGCAGCTCTATAAAGATGGCAAAATAAAACAGGATTTTTACACTAAGTTAGCTAGACATACCTATATGTAGTTAGCCAGACATACAACAATTTCCTACAATTACCATACAATACCTTAACGTTTAAATAAAAACACAAAGATAAGCTTAAGGCTGATGATACCCAAGAACTATTAAAATGGCAACAGCAGAAAAAAACAATTCCCCCAAAACATAACAAAAAAAATGGAAAATAAAAAAACAAGAAAAGGACTGGCAGATTTTTGTCAGTTGTTAAAAATTGCCATGACGATGATGCTGCTGCTGCTGCTGCCATCATATAGCAAAACAATAAAACTGAATGAACATATTAAAGACCATTAGGCTCATATAGACAACTAAAGTGGCTTCGTTGTAGCCCTTTTTACCTAGACTTATTTTTGTGTGTGTTCTCTCTTTTACTCCTTTGGAATGTTGTTGTTACAACATAAACGTTATAAGGATAATAATTGCATGTTTAACTGCCTTCCTTTGCTCCAGCTGTGCCAGTCCAGGGCCACGCCAAAGAAGTCATTAACGCTATGATGTCTTTTTAGTATTTCACATGTTGTTTACCACACCACTAACCCTTCCCTGCTCTCCTACACTGTAGAGGAAACCAAAACGAAAACAAGCTTTAGTTACAACACAAATAGGATGCTGGTGGTTAAAAGCAATTTCATCTCTATGCCATATAAAAACACAAACATACATATGTATGAAAAGAAAAAAAAATAAAAATCTTGACTCTAGGGTAAAATTGAAATTGTTAACCACATAAAATTACAGGTTATTTAAAAAAAAAAAAGCCCGACAGAACCTAGAAAAATGTAAAACATGACTTTTGCTTTAAATGATGCCCTCACATATACAACACAACTAAAATGTCTATAAAGTAAAAAAATATATTTCTATATGATAAGAAACAGCAGCACAAGAGAAAACATGAGTTAACAAAAGACAGACAGTTTACTAATTGTATAGTTTTTTTTTGTTTTTTAACAGAAATAACAGAAAAAAATAATAATAATCTAGAAAAAATGCCAGACAAGTAATTGTATTTTAAATAAATATAAAAAAAATGTAACAAAAATATAAAAATTTTTTGCTCTCCCCTGACTATGGTTGAAAAACAACACAGCAACTTGTTTTCTGACATTTACTGTGTTGCTGTAAGCATTGACATGTAAATTGCCATTTAATGACTGACAAATGTAAAGAAAATATAACAATAATGTAGTGGAAACAAGATTTTTTTTTTGTTGTTTCTGTTTTATTTTCCTAGACAAGAAAATCAATTTTCCTAAATTACAGCCAACAATTGGCAACAAATTAAGGAAAATTTAGAAATGTCTAAAAAAAGGATGTGTGGCGTGCTAAGGAATTAAAAGGTTAACAATAAAAATCAATTTGAATTTTAAATTAAGATAAAACACCACATTCAATTGTGTAATTACATTGGAACATTTTCTTAAGAAACCAAAAAAAATATTAAGTAAAAAAAATTAAACTTAATTTTTAATAGCTAGATCGTCTTAGAATTTTATAAAAACCCAAAATATATATACTTTTATGGGTCTACGATGAATATTTCGGTGTGTTACAAACAAAAACAAAATTTATGAAAGATTTAAGGAAAGTTGAAAATTGTTCAACTTAAACAAAAGCTTTTGAGCAAAAAATTTACCAATTTTTTTTAGTTTTGAAAAATTTTCTAAAAAAGGATATATGGCGGGTAGTTAAAATATGAGGAGAATTATAAAAATTGTTAAGGATATTAAATAAGGTAAAAATTCCACGATCTTTTTAGTAAAAATTTTGTTAAATTTTCCAAAAGGATTTGAAAAAAATTTAGATTTTTTTTATAAATCTAAAACATTTTCAATTTTATTTTAAGAACTCACATTGTACTCAACAAGAAAATTAGTATAATTAAAAATTTTTTAAAATTTCGGTGATTTTGAAAAAATTTTAAAAAAAGGATATATGGCGGGTAAGAAAAATATGGGCACAAGAATAAAACTTGTTGAAAATATTAAATAATGATAAAATGCTACATTCTTTTAAATAAACATTTTGGAAAATTTTCCACAAGGATTAGGAAAAATTTTAAAATTTAGTAAAAAAATACAAAAAATTTAAATTCTATTCAAGGAACTATGAAAGCGACATAATTATAAGCGGTTGGTATTAGAAAATTGTGGTTTTTTGAAAATTTCAAAAAGGATATATGCCGGGTTACAAAAATATAAGCACCAAATTCAAAATTGTTATGGATATGAAATAACTACAGAGTTCTACGTTCTTTATAAATAAAATTTTGGAAAATTTTCCACAAGGATTACGAAAAATTTTAAAGTTTCATAAAAAACACAAACAAAATTTTAATTTAATTTAAGGTTATAAGAAAGTCACTTAATTCTGAGTGAAAAATATTAGAAAATTGTGTTATTTGGAAAATTTCAAAAAGGGATATATGGCGGGTTACAAAAATATAAGCACTTAATTCAAAATTGTTATGAATATGAAATAACTGAAGAGTTCTACGTTCTATATAATTAAAATTTTTGAAAAATTTGTACAAGTAATGGTGAGAATTTTAAAATTTCTTGAAAAAAATTAAACATTTTAAAATTTTACTTAAGGATTTGGAAACGATACTAACTTATAAGTGGGTAATAAAAAAAAATTATGTGATTTTGAAAATTATAAAATAGGATATATGGCAGCCAACAAAAGGGGCAACACAAGGAAAAAAGTTGTTAACAATATTTGTTTATTTTTCAATTGTACGTTCTTTTGAATAAATATTTGAGATCATTTTTTAAAAATAATTAAAATATTTAAAAATTTTATACAAAAAACTAAAAATTTTCAATTTTATATAAAGATCTTAGAACTATGCTAAATAATTAAAGAAATGCATTGGAAATTTTATTAATTTTAATACCTTCGAAAAAAAGGATATATGGCGGTCAACAAAAGTATTAGAAATAGAAGAAAAATTACTTTACATAATAAATCTCTATTAAATAATATATTCATTATATAGAAAAAAGTTCATTATGATACATGAAAAATAGGAAAATTTTTGAAAAAAAAGTTAGGAAATTTTACAAAAATTTTAAGATTTTTGTTTGCGATTTTAAACTGGGTTAGAAATAATACATTGATTTAAGTAAAGAAATATTACATGGACAGAGTCTAATGCTCTCTTTAAGCCAAAATCATTAATTTTGAATCAATGATAGCTGGGAATTATGATTGCAACATAATACTTTCTTTATAAAAAACTTGAACAGATATATTTCATTTATAGGGCTATCGATTTTTGAATTTATTGTATTCAATTAAACAGTTTTTTTTAAAAATCATACATTTTTACTCAACACATTTTTAAATCATGTTTTTAAACAAACCGTTTTTTTACCTATAATTGTTTAGTAGTTTCATTTTAGTTAAAAGCAACAAAAAATGCTTAAATGTTTGTTGTGTTGTGGTGTGTGTGTAAACTGTATTTATTATTTACAAAATTTTGTTTAACAAGAAAAGCTTTGGAGACAAATTGAATAAGAAGAAAATGTAATTCTTATCAATTGTTAACTAAAAGTAGTTATGCTTGAACAATTTTCCAACAATTAAATAACTTTTCTTGTTAATCTGGTAATTTTGTTTTCGTTTTTTTTTTGGTTCCTTTTTTACTCTTAGATTAAGTGTGTAATGTTCTTTTTAAATTAAATTGTATGTCTGTATTGTTTTTAGTAATTAATGCTATATAGAAAATTTGTTAATTTCAAAAAACGAAACATTTACTAAATCAATATTTTTTCCATCTATTTTCTACTTTTTTTCTTTTTTTTTTTGTGCTCTACCAAAAAATAAACTGACAAAATTTCTAAATATCAAAAAAAAATATTAAAAAAAATCGTACTTAAACACAAAACACAATTGGCGCTCTCTTTTTTAATTAATTAATTTAATCAAAATAATAATGAAAACAAAAAATATTGAATTGGTTTATTATGATTTTATTACCAATATTTTCCTTCAATTTTTTTGTTCTTTTGTTTTAATAATATTTATGCAAAATTTTTGCTCGCTCGCGTTTTGTTTTATAACAAAAAAAAAACAAATTTTTTTCCAACACTTTTACACTTTTTTCTAAAAAAAAAAATTAATTTCAAAAAACTTTGTGAAATTATTTAAAAAAAAAAAATAAATTAATAAAAAACATTTAATTGTTTGTCAATTGCATTTAATATATTTTACAAATATTTATTAAACTTAAACTATAAAATTTATCAATGTTGTAATATTTTGTTTTTATTTTTGTTAAAAATTTTTTGTAAATGTTTTTGTTGTTGTTTTACAATTTTACAAAAACTTAATATTTAATAATAAATAATAATAAACGTAATATCAATGTTGTTACTTGTATTGAGCGTTTTGTTGTTGTTTTATTAAACAAAAAAAAAACTGCATTGAAATTTGTTTTTTTTATTATTATTATTCTCTTAAATGACATATTTTAAATTAATACTTTGTTATGTAAACATTAATGTTAATGCGGGCTGACTTTTTGTATTTGCCGTAATTTTATTCCCTTTTTTATTTGTTTTATCTTTATATCTCCTTGTCTTTCTCTCTCGTTAAACCAAACCCTTATGCAAAACCAAATTTGTTAAATTTTAATTTAAAAAATTTATTTATTTTTTTTTTTATTTTTTTCTATTTTTATGATGAACCTCACCTCTTCCCCACATCCATGTATTGTAATATTTATTATTGTTTTTGTATGCCGTTGTTGTTTTGAAAAAAAAAAAAAAACTATACTCTTAACCATCAACCAACCAACAAACCAAACGAAACCAAAAATCATCCAAACCAAACCAACTCCATCATCATATACATATATTCCTCACTTATGTACCACCACACCTATACCACTTGTACTCGTACCACCACCACCACCAATACTACTACTACTCTAACTACTGCTACTACTACTACAAATAAACAGAGCATAATATAGATCGCAAACTATTCGTTGGCATGTTGAGTAAACAACAAACCGAAGAGGATGTTAGACAAATTTTTAATCCCTTTGGCACTATAGAGGAGTGTACCATACTCAGAGGTCCGGACGGTGCTAGCAAGGGTAAGTACTTTTTATTTTAACTTTTTTTTTCTCTTTTTCTAAAATTCTTTTCAATACAACATAATAAAGTAACAAATGCAAAAATAAAATGATTAGTAAATGAAGTGTTAACGTGAAGAAGGGCTTAAGATATGAAATTTACATATTACTTTGATTTCAAAGGCAACTTGCTGAAAGATCAAGCTCAAATATAAATAAATACAAATTCAAAGTTTCGAAAATCTGTAAATTTTCGAAAATTGTGTGTATGACTTAAAAATACGTTATTTTGTTATTTATTCTCACTTAGTTATTGAACATTATAGTGTAAACAACAAAGTTTTTTTTGCTTCTAAAATGTGAAATTTTGTGCCAACAAAGCATCATATGCAGGAAAAATTTTAAAATTTCATAAAAAAATACAAAAAATTGTTAATTTAATTTAAGCATATAAGATAGCGACTAAATTATAAGCGTATAATATTAGAAAATTGTGTTATTTTGAAAATTTCAAAAAAGGATATATGGCGGGTTACAAATATATAAAGACTAATTTCAATATTATAATGAATATTAAATAAATGTAGAGTTCTACGTTCTGTTTAATTAAAATTTTGGAAAATTTTTCACAAGGATTAGGAAAAGTTTTAAGGTTTCATAAAAAAATACAAGAAATTTTTAATTCAATTTAAGGAAATAAGAAAGTGTCTAAATTATAAGCGGATACTATTAGAAAATTGTGTTATTTGGAAAATTTAAAAAAAGGATATATGACGGGTTACAAAAATATAAGCACCAAATTCTAAAATGTTATGGATATGAAATAACAGAATAGTTCTACGTTCTATTTAATTAAAATTTTGGAAAAAATTTTATGAATACTGGTGAAAATTTTTAAATTTCTTAAAAAAATTCAAAAAATGTTAAACTTTATTTAAGGATTTAGAAACGATACTAAATTATAAGTGGGAAATAAAAGAAAATTATGTGATTTTGAAAATTATAAAAAAAGGATATATGGCAGCCAACAAAAATGGAAACATGGGAAAAAGTTGTTAACAATATTTGTTTATTTTTAAATTGTACGTTCGTTTTAATAAAAATTTCGTGGAATTTTTTAAACAACAAAGTTTTTTTTTTGCTTCTAAAATGTCGAAATTTGTGCCAACAAAGCATATGCGATAAGTTTTGCTTTACTTCTTTAATTTGAAAACAAAGTGCCGCTGATGCACACCAATTGCTCACCAAAGCTTATGGTGAATGTGTTCCAGTGGATTTAACGTGCGAGAGATGGGTGTGGTTCAAACGTAGTGATTTTGACACGAATGACAAAGATCGCCCAGACCAGCCTAAAAAGTTTGAAGACCAGAAATTGGAGGCATTACTCCATGAAGATTGTTGTCAAATGCAACAAGAGCTTGCAAAATCATTGGGAGCTACTCAAGCAGCAGCTGGATTCATTCAAAAGCAGGAAAATTGTTACCATACGAATTGAAGCCTAGAGAGCATAAAAGACAATTTTGCATGTCATAAATGATAATAATTTTTGCATCGAATCAATACTTGTGATGAAAAATGAATCCATTGCGATATCCGGAAGCGTAAGAGATTTGCCAACCAGACGCATCGTCACCAAAGCCAAATATCTCTAGTGTTAAGGCAATGCTCTGTTTTTGATAGGAAGATCTATTATGAGCGAGCTAATGAAATCTGGCCACATCATCACATGGAACCTGTACCGAACGCAACTGATTCGTTTGAAGCGAGCATTTGCAGAAAAACGGACAGAATAAGCGGTCAGATATGAAACAGTAATAATCTATCATGACAACGCTAGGCCACGTTATACAAAACCTGTTAAAAACTATTTAGAATGAAGTGGTTGGAAAGTTTTATCTTACCCGCCTTATAGTCCAGACCTTGCCCCGTCCGAATATTACTAGCTTCGACCGATGCAGAACGCTTTCTCTAGGATAAACTTAATTTTAGAGTATCCGATGTTGCCTTGATTCGTTTTTGGCCTCAAAAGATGAGCAGTTCTTTTGGCGCGGAATCCATATGTTGCCAGAAAGATGGAAAAAGGTCATAGCTAACAATGGCCAACACAATGAATAAATTTATATTGTTCAAATGTTTCAAACTAAAAGCTATTTATTTGCAATTTATAGTAAATTTCCTAAAAATAGCTATTTATAGTAAATTTTCTGAGAATTTGCTATTTTCTAAAAATTTCCTATTTATAGTAAATTTTCTGAGAAATTGCTCTTATAATAATTCTGCTATTTATAATAAATTTTAGCAGAATTTGCTATTTATAGTAAATTTTTTTAAAAATCTGCTATTTATAGTTAATTTTCGAAAAATCTGCTATTTGTAGCAAATTTTCTGAGAATTTGCGATTTATAGTATATTTTCTGAAAATTAGCTATTTATAGTAAATTTTCTGGAAAATAGCTATTTATAGTAAGTTTTCTGAGAATTTGCTCTTATAGTATTTTTTCGGAAAATGTGCTATTTATGTAAATTTTCTGAGAATTTGCTATTTTCTGAATATTTCCTATTTATAGTAAATTCTCTGAGAACTTGCTATTTATAATAAATTTTCTTTTAATATGCTATTCATAGTAAAATTTCTTAGAATTTGCTATTTATAGTAAATTTTCTGAGAATTTTTTATTTGTAGTAAATCTTCCAAGAATTTGATATTTATAGTAAAGTTTCTGGAAAATTGCCATTTATAGTAAATTTTCTTATAATTTGCTATTTATAGTAAATTTTCTGAGAATTGGCTATTTACAGTATATTTTTGGAAAATCTGCTATTTATAGTAAAATTTCCAAAAATCTTTTATTTTCAAAAAATATAGCCAAATATTTTTGTTTTTAATCCCTTCTTCACTGTAACACATCATATATTTGTTTTGTTAAAAATATAACAAATACTATAAAAAAAAAAAAATCTAACTTTGTTAAAAATTTTCTTTTTTTAACAAATATTTTATTGCTAGCAACATTTATACAGTATCTCTATTTTTGTAATTGTTTAGAACAGCTCGTTTTTGATGTTGTTTCCTTTTTATACAAAAAATAGATATATATATATTTGTTTTACTTGTGTTTTTTTATACTTATTCACTGCAATTTTTTCATGTGTATGAAGTATAACAAGTTGAAGTTATTAAAGTAGTTTTTTTTTCTGTATGTGTGTGTATAAGTGTGCGAATATGCATGTATGTGTGTATATTGCACTACAGAAGTATATTGTTTTTAATTAAAACTACAAACAATAAGAATAGTAGCAAAATCCTGCTAAACAACAAAAATAAAATGTATAAAATGAAAAAGAATACAGAATACTTTAAAAAAAAACTAGACATAAAAGGAATAACTTAAACAAAAGGATAAGTACGAAATTTTGAGTAGGTTAACAAAAGGACGTATACAAGTGGTTAAAAGAAAATAGACGTTATAAAATATCAAAATAAAAATAAAAACAAATGAAATTTTCAATTTGTGTAATTTAAAAGAGTCTGAATATAATAAATATATCCTCCCCTAAAAGTAGGCTATGTTAAATTATCAAAAGTTTAGATTCAGCTCAGTTTGGACTTATCTTTGAAAGATCAATAGGCATAAAATAATTGTATGAAATATAATATTTAAAGTTCAATAATATATGTGTTTTTGACCTAAAAGTAGGCAATTAATTTATATTTTTCCATTTTCTTAAGTAAGACTCTATTTTTTTAAAACATATTAAATTGCTTAAATCTATTCCCTCATTTCACATTTCTTAAAGTTTTATGCTTTCAAATTTGTTATTTAATTTTTTGATTTCAAGGAAAATACATGAAATAAAAACTCATCTATAGCTTTATGCAAAACTTTTGCAATAACTGCTTACTCACACTCATGCAAACTTAAATATATGTGTAGAATAAAAAAAAAAGAACTTAGTTTCTGTTATTGTTATGTACTACATGTATTTGTAGTTGTAGATGCAATGTAATTGTTATTGTTATGTTTGTGATTATTTTAAGGTTCAATGCACAGCTGTGTATGAAAGATAAAATTGCAGTGGTTATGATTATAATATATATGTATATACAAATAGATTTACACACAAACTTTAATACATATAGATACCCATACTAATATTAATATTAAGTTTTGATGTAAACTAGGGAGAGAGATAGAGAAAACATCAAAACTTAAGGCATGGAGCTGGTAAACATGACTAGAATATTTAAAAAGTATGAACTTCAATATAAAGTAATTTCAAATTAAGAATAAAAAATATGTACAAGGATGTTAGAATATAATACGCCTGCTAGTAGGTAAAGAATGTTAATATAGAAAAGCTTAGCTGTTTCAACTTCGTCTTTATATTTTCGATATTTTGCTATTTTTTTGAAAATTCTGCTATTTATAGTACATTTTCAAAAACTCTGTTATTTATAGTACATTTTCTGCTATTTATAATAAATTTTCTAGAACTCAGCTGTTTATAGTAAATTTTTTTGGAAATTAGATATTAATAGTAAATTTTTTGGAAACTTGCTATTTTAATAATATTTTGGAAATTCTGCTATTTTAGTAAATTTTCGGAAACTCTGCTATTTATAGTATATTTTTCGCAAGTCTACTATTTATAATAAATGTTCTAGAAGTTAGCTATTTATAGTAAATTATCTAGAACTTAGATATTTATAGTAAATTTTCTGGAAATTTGCTATTTTAATAAATTTTTGTAAATTTTGATATTTATAGTACATTTTCAGAAACTCTGCTATTTATAATAAATTTTCTAGAACTTAGCTATTTATAGTAAATTTTCTGGATATTAGATATTTATAGTAAGTTTTCTGGAAATTTGCTATTTTAGTAAATTTTTGGAAATTCTGCTATTTTAGTAAATTTTTGTAAATTCTGCTATTTATAGTAAATTTTCTGGAAATTTACTATTTATAGAAATTTTCCGCAAATTTGCTATTTTAGTGAATTTTTGGAAATTCTGCTTTTTATAGTATATGTTAGGAAACTCAGCTATTAAATTTTCCGAAAGTCTGCTATTTATAATAAATTTTCTGAAACTTTGCTATTTATAGTAAATTTTGTAGAAATTTTCTATTTATAGTAAATTTTCTGGAAATTTGCTGTTTATAGAAATTTTCCACAAATTTGCTATTTTAGTGCATTTTTGGAAACTCTGCTATTTATAGTATATTTTAGGAAACTCAGTTATTTATAGTAAATTTTCCGAAAGTCTGTTATTTATAATAAATATTCTGGAAATTTGCTATTTATAGTAAATTTTAAGAAAACTGCTATGTATCGTAAATTTTTTGGAAATTTGCTATTTATATCAAATTTTCTGGAAATTTTCTATTTCAAATTTCAAGATTTTTTTTTATAAATAGCAAATTTCCAGAAAATTTACTATAAATAGCAGACTATCGAAAAATTTACTATAAATAGCAGAGTTTGCAAAAAATTACTAAAATAGCAAATTTTCAGAAAATTTACTATAAGTAGCTAATTTTCAAAAAATTTACAATAAATAGCTAATTTCCGGAAAATTGACTATAAATAGCAGTCTTCTTAAAAGCAATTAGCAAATTTCCAGAAAATTTTCTGGAAATTTGCTAATTGCTAATTTATAGTAAATTTTCTGGAAATTTGCTATTTATAAAAAAAAAAAATCTTGAAATTTGTATTTATAGTAAATTTTCAAAAAATCTGCTATTAATAGCAAATTTTCTGAAAATCTGCTGTTTATACAAAATACTTCGAATAGTTGCTATTTATATCCAATTCTGGAATAATACTGCAGATTTTTTTTACTCCTAAGACTATAGCTTTTACTTTAAGCAATTTTATAAAAAATTTTTGCAAATTTTACTTAGATTAAAGTTGAGTTTTATTTAAAAGAAAATCTTAGTTTTGTTAAACCTCTTCAGTCATTTAGTGTTACTGCCATTTGGTAATAATGATTAGATGGTACTAGTACATTTTAGCTTTTTGATCAAGAAAACTTCACTCATTGATTAGAATATTCAAATCTGCTATAATGTTAAGGACTACAGTTACACATACACCAACATATACACATATGTATGTATATGGAAATGTGACGAGATGTATACAACTAGGTGCCATCTAACACCAATAGCTAGAAAACTAACACACACTACTACGTGTGTAAAGGCTCAAATACATGGTGATTATCATATGTCTAAATGCTTTAGTGTGAATTTGTATGTATGTAAGCATGAATTTTTAAGCAATTGTCTACAGTTGCAAAATACTACCTACTACTTAATAACATACACAGTCGTACTTACAGTCAGACAGACAGTCAGTTAGTGTAAAGACACTAAATAAAGTGTTGAAATATCTCAACCATAGTAGAAAATTTTGTTGATGTTGTATTGTCTACTACTTATAGCAACACAACTACTACTACTACTACAACTATTGCTGCAAGTACTTGTACACTTTTGTATTGCATAGTTGTTGAGTATTTTCATCTAGAGTATAAAAATGACATGTTGCTTGATACTCAATGAGTTTTCATGTCATTTACCAAACACACTTCTAGCCCATACATAAATACACATACATTTCATTGTCTACACCATTTCCAATAGAATTTCAGAAGTTTCTAATTGTATTTCCAAAATTTCCAATTGAATTTCAGAAATTTGCAATTGTGTTTAAGAATTTTCAATTTGCAATTCAGAATTTTTTAATTTTAGTTCTGAATTTTCCAATTATATTTCCAAACTTTCCATTTGTAATTCAGAACTTTCTAATAGAAATACAAATGGAAATTTCTGAAATACAAATAGAAAAATCTGAAATAGAATTAGAAATTTCTAAAATACAATTCGAAAATTCTGAAATACAAATTGAAAAGTTTTGAAATACAATTGGAAATGTTTGAAATAGAATTAGAAATTTCAAAAATACAATTAGAAAATTGTGAAATACCATTGAAAATGGTGTATATGGTATAAGAGAGATCGTTGGAATAACTACACATGCACATTTATATTAACAACAAGACAGACACGTTATTTTCAAATTTGCATAAGTAGCGTTACAATATTGTGCGAGAGTTTGTGTGTGTGTGTGTGTGTTTGATGAGTATAGTGTTGAGGAATTGTATTTCATCATTTGACTAAAGAGTGCTGACAGTAATCTGATGAAATGAGAGGCCTTATTCCCTTTTTAAAACGTCAAATAAGTCTAGAACTAACAAAAAAAAAAAAAAAAAACACAACAGAAAAGAAAATTATACAAGCTGCTTTAACTCGTATTCATATAGTCGTAACGTACATAAGTTACAAAATGACTGTGTGACTGACTGGCTGTTAGCTGGGTTGGCTGGATGGATTCGTGTGTGTGTGTGTGTTTGAAAATTGCCTTGCATTTAAGGCATTTTAAATTATTCAACAACGTCTTGTGTTTTGTGCAAGCGAGTGTGCTTATATGTGTTTGTGTGTGTGTGAATATGTGTCTATGTAAAGACAAGTACTTTGAATAAATTAGCAGAAAACTGAAAATGCATCATCATACAGCTCAACTCATCTCCAGCTTGCATAGAATTTAAACTCTCTCACTCTCTCTCTCTGCCTCACTTACAATCAACCATAATACAATTTAATTTGCATACCAAAGTCAAAATGGTTAATTGCGTAAAACGTTTAAGGGTTTTAATTAAAAAAGAAAGTTTAACAGCTAGTTCTAAAAAGGAATGGCAAAGAAACCACAAACAAAAATCAGGAAATTTTCTTTTTATTACGGGATGATGTTTAGTTAAGCTTAGGAAATTTATTGTAGATATACAAATCACCCTTAAAGGTCAGGAGATTTGACTTATAATCACACACATAAAGTAGGTAGTGTGAAAATATGTTAAGGTAAATTTTCCTTAGATATTTTAAGTTGTATAACAAATTATCCAAAATCTGCTATTTTTAGTAAATCTTCCAAAAAGTTGCTATTTATAGCTAATTTTTCAAATCTGCTATTGAGAGTAAATTGTATAAACATCTGCTATTTATAGTAAATTATCGGAAAATCTGCTATTTTTAGTAAATTTTGAAAAAATATGCTATTTATAGCAAAATTTTTAAAAATCTGCTATTTATAGCAAAGTTTCTAAAAACTGCTATTTGGAGTATATTTTACAAAAATCAGCTATTTAAAGTAAATTTTCTAAAAATCTGTTCATTAATTCAATTTTCCAAAAATTTGCTATTTATAGAAATGCTCAAAAAATCAGCTATTTATAGTAAATTATTCAAAAATCTGCTATTTATAGCAAACTTTACAAAAATCTGCAGTTTATAGGAAATTTATCAAAAATCTGCTATTTATAAAAAAATTTCCAAAAATCTGCTATTTGGAGTAAATTTTTGATAAATTTGCTATAAATAGCAGCTTTTCCAAAAATCTGTTAATTAAGTAAATTTTCTTAAAATCAGCTGTTTATAGTAGATTTTTCAAAAAGCTGCTATTTATAGCAAATTGTACAAAAATCTGCAGTTTATAGGAAATTTACCAAAAATCTGCTATTTACAGCAAATTTTCAAAAATCTGCTACTGATCGGAAAATCTGATATCTATATTAAATTTTTGGAAAATCTGCTATTTATAGAAAATTTTTCAAAAATCAGCTATGGATCGGAAAAGCTACTGATCGGAAATTTTTGTAAAATCTGCTATTTATAGCAAATTTTACAAAAATCTGCTATTTGGAGTATATTTTTGAAAATTTGCTATAAATAGCGGATAATTTAGTACATTTTCTTAAAATCGGCTGTTTATAGTAAATTTTTCAAAAATCTGCTATTTATAGCAAATTTTCAAAAATGCTGCTATTTGTAGCAAATCTGCAAAAATCTGCTATTTTTAGTAAATTCTCAAAAATTTGCTACTGATCGGAAAATCTGATATCTATAATAAATTTTTGGAAAGTCTGCTATTTAAAAAAAAAATTCCAAAAATCTGCTATTTGGAGTATTTATTAAAAATCTGATATTTATAGCAAATTTTCAAAAAAGCTGCTATTTGTAGCAAATATTACAAAAATCTGCTATTTACAGTAAATTTTATAAAAACTGCTATTTTTAGTAAATTTTTAAAAATCTGCTATTGATCGGAAAATAAATTTTCCAAAACATGCTATTATTAGTAAATTTCTCAAAATCTGTTATTATGCTTCTATAGCAAAATACTTTGTTTTCTTGTGGAAAATTTAAGTAATCGATAAAGTTTTATACTTATATTGTTGCAATTCTATGTCTGTCGCATATCAAACTCCATATACCCTAAAAGTATACATTATTCCTTAACATCATGGATTTTATTGCAATATATCCCACAATTATTGTTAAAAACTTTTTTGCTACATTATAAACATTTAAATATTTAATAAACTTCAACTCGGCAAAACTATTATTGCCATTTTTATTTTCCAAACAATAAATAACAAAAATTCCATTATATCACATGACAAAAAAAATAAAAAAAACAATAAGCCACCACACCTTAAATTTTATAGTCATTCGACTACCTGTTGTTTTGTAATGCACAAAACAATTTCCATATAATATGATCCTTATAAAACGCTGCCATATACTAATACAACAAAATTTACAAAATATCTACTCGTATGTATAACCAAACTACTCATAACTGTCACTTGAAACTTAAAACAAAGTTGCACACAGTATTTGTTAAAACTCGAAATAATAGCAAACAAACAACAACTGAAACTAAATAAAAAACAATGAAATAATAAAAAAAAAAATTAAAAATTTCAAAGCTACATAGTAATGTGAAACTTTTTCTTGCTATTATTATGCATACACACACAAGCTCTAGATTTCAACAGCAATTATGGCTGAAAAACAATAAATTTTAAATACAACACCAGCAATAACACCCTTCCTTTAATTCAAACAAAAAAGAACAAAAACAAAACCCTTTTATTTCCTTTTTTATAATTTTTGTAGAAATTTTTGTATTTTAATATCAAGTCATTTTTTTATATTCTTTTTTATGACATAATTTGAATATACCCAGTTTTTACTACAAACGGAAGTGGTTACCCTTATGAGTGTGGGAGTGAAGTGAATTTATAAGTGTGTATGAGTTGCTGGTGTTTGAGCTGTAAAAATGATAAATAATAAAAAAAAAATATTTAATTATAGGTAAGAGTTGTACAATATTAAATTAAAATGTAAAATGATAAACTAACAATTGCTTAAAGCCAGGGGTGGGTTAGGGTTTTGCTTGTTATTTTCCATTCTTTAATTGATTTCATTATTTTTTCCTTGAAATTTATGACCGCTTATAAAATTGTTACATGTCATAAGATAATAAACTAAATAATAAAAAAGTATATAGAAATAGAGTTTTAATTAAATTTAAATTGCATACTTCAAGGCGAGATAAGAATCGGATATAAAAACATATTAGAAGTAAATTGAAATGTTACATTAATTAAAAAAATAGTAATATTGTGTGAATAAAAATGTCATGTTTTTTATTGTTGAAAGGAAAAGGCCAACAATTAGCTTTTATTGAAAGCAAACTTGGAGATATCAACTATGATAACAACAACTATTCGGCTTAACTTGTTTTGAAGGAAACTCCTGATATCTATAACTTTTCTAAAGAACATAAAATTATCGATAATTTTTTCAAAGAAAATTAGGTTATCGATAACTTTTCTATAGAAAATATAACTTTTTTATAGAAAATATAAAGTTATCGATAACTTTTATATAGAAAATTTTAAGTTATCGATAACTTTTCTATAGAAAATTCAAAGTTATCGATAACTTTTCTATAGAAAATTCAAAGTTATCGATAACATTTCTATAGAAAATTCAAAGTTATCGATAACTTTTCTAAAGAAAATTTTTAAGTTATCAATAACTTTTATATAGAATATTTAAAGTTATCGATTACTTTTCTATAGAAAATTCAAAGTTATCGATAACTTTTATATAGAAAATTCAAAGTTATCGATAACTGTTCTATAGAAAATTCAAAGTTATCGATAACTTTTCTATAGAAAATTCATAGTTATCGATAACTTTTCTATAGAAAATTTAAAGTTATCGATAACTTTTCTAAAGAAAATTTTAAGTTATGGAAAACTTTTCTATAGAATATTTAAAGTTATCGATAACTTTTCTATAGACAATTTAAAGTTATCGATGACTTTCTATAGAAAATTTTAAGTTATCGATAACTTTTCTATAGAAATTATCAATAACTTGTCTATAGATAAGTTGTCTGTAGAAAATTTAAAGTTATCGATAATTTTTTTTATAGAAAATGGATAGTTATCGATTAGTTTTTTTTTTTATAGAAATCATAAAATCTTCTTTTTTTAGTAAATTTTCAGCTTTTAAAATCAGCTTTTTAAGTACATATATATTTTTTCAAAAATTAGCTATTTGAATAAAATTTCTAGATATCTGATATTTATAGCAAACTTTTCTCAAATTTCCTATTTTTAGTAAATTTTTCGAAAATCTGCTTTTTGTAGTAAATTTTTAAAAAATCTCGATTTTTGGAAACTAGTACATTTTAAGTTTTTTTCTGATTGAATTGCTGCTTCCTTGTGGTCTCCCTTCAATCCTTAATTTGAAGTTGATGTATTATTTTCAATTTGAGTTTACTTAATGTCTGTTTTGGCGCCAAATTATTGTAAATTGATTGCCTATTTTCAGGCTATTCAAAAGATTTTAGTATAACATTAAAATAAATTACTATTTTATTAAAGAAACTTTGAAATATATCAGTTATTTTAGTATATTACTTCAGTTGCTGAATAATGTCAGCTTTATGCGAAAACTTTATAATTTATATTCTACAATATAAGGAAAAACTTAACTATTTACAAGTTATTATTTTCTATTTATCTTTATTAAAGAAATTACTATTTTCAAATCAAATTGTATTGTACATGGCCTACTTTTACAAATTATTAATGAAATTCCTATTAATTCATTTAATGATTCAGTTATTGACATTTAAATTAGCTATTTTGTTAATTAAATTAATTTTTGATTAATTCAATTTAATATTGCCTAATTTAAGGCTTTAGTCTATTAATTCTCATTATTTCAGCAGAGCCTCTATAAGCTCCAACTTATTACAAAACAAATTAATGACCATGAAAATTTAAATATTATTATTGCCTGCTTTTAGGCTTTAATTTATAAAAATCACATATTTTATGACGTTTTTTAAATAATTTCTTTTTTATTTGTAGCTGCTCATTTAATGCCTTTTGTTGTTGTATGTATTAAACAAGCAATTAATTTCCGTTTGAAAATCAATTTTAAATACTTTATCATACATATAGATTGGTCCTTGTACAGGATAAATCACATTATATAACTATACAACCAAGGCAATTACTTTAATTATACTCTAAAGTATTTTCAATATTATGTTTTCGGTTTTTTTTAAATATTTTCCAAAAAAAAAAAAACAATTGACCACACAACCTTATTACAGTATTTATATTGTAACAGAGAAAAATTAATGTTGTGTGTATTTGGGCGTATATATATATATATGTTTGTGAGTGTGTATGTATAAGAGTTAACGCCGTTAAGTTTGGTTATATACATACATAATTCATTTTGAATCATTAACATTTATATGCTGATGATGAGGTGCCAGCATCACATTAACTCTTTTAGTATATAAAAAGGAAATGATACAAAACAAAGTAAATACTCAAGTATATATGTACTTAGTTTTGTATATACATATACAGTATATGTGTATGCCTTAAATGCTATGTAAATGACAGAGTTTAAGTTTAATACCATAAAGGTTATTTTTTTTTTTTGCAGAAAAATACAATACAAATATATGTAAACTCTTTTTTGCATTATTATTTTTATTTGAATATAAGGAAGAGTGCGGAAATGTTGCCACGAAAATAAAAATAATTTTTAATTTTCATCTGCTTTTAATTAAAACTGAAAACTTGCAAATTAAATCAGTAACACACAGCAGAGAAAACTGAGAACCATATATACATACATACAAAAACATACACACACATATTCACATTTTTCTTTCATCATTGTCATCATGTTAATGATGATGATTGTAATGTTGTTGTGGAAATAGTGGCAAGAGTAAGAGCAAAATAGAGTTAAGTTCAGTTTTTCCATATGTTGTATCAGTATCCTGCTGCTGCTGTTGTTGCCTTTTGGCATACATGAAATCATGTCATTTCTTTTTTTTTTTTTTTTGTTCTGTCTGTAGTGCATGTAATTATTTTTACATTTTTATATATTATTTTCGTTTAATGTGTTTCTTTTTTATGTGTGTGTATGTGGAATATTGTGTAACAAAAGCCATACAAGTTTATAGCCATTGGTAGTAATTGTTTAAGACAAATAACTAGCTGCCACGAAATAAGCATGTTGTTGGATTTTGGTTCTTTGAAGTTTAAGTATAAGTAATTGAGTGATTTTTTGTTTGTCTTACAACATTAAATGTTCTTACATATTCAAAACTTTACAAGAAGCTTTAGTATTCAAATGTTTTATTGAAATCGTACAAGAAAACAATGAATTATTTTCAAAGAGAAACATTTATTAACAAAAAGCTTACAAAGTTTACAAAACTCTTTACAAATGCTTTAAATATATTAAAACATTAAGCAAAATATATTTTATTTTCTTTTTTTAACTTCAAATTTTTATAAATTTAAAAAAAATAAAAGAAACAACTGTTTTAATCATCTTTGAAAAAAGGATATATGGGCTGCTTTCAAATCAATGGACCGATTTTAAGATTTCTTTTAGCAATATATTAATGAGTCTAAAATACATTCACTTACCAAATTTCAGAACAATCGCTGCAGATTTACACAATCGAGCAAATTTTTATTGTTTAAACTTAATATGAAAAAAATATTTTTGCAACTAAAACTGTTATATAAGTTTAATATTGTCAGAAATTGTGAAAATACGTATTTTTAAATAACTTCGAAAAAAGGATATATGGAAAGTTCTTAATATATTACAGAAATTAAAAAAAAATTTTAAGTATTGTATTTAGGTAACTTAGGGACATCCGTTTTTAAAATTTTAGGGAATTTTTTTTTTAGCAGTATTGAAAAAAAGGATATATGAATAGCTTCATAATCAAAAGTTCAAATTTTAAAAATAGTTTCAGCAATATATTAACAACCCTATAACACATTCATGTAACAAATATCAGGAGTGTTGCTTTATATTTGTCAAATCTAAGGCTGGTTTATTTTAAACATTATTTATCAAAAGTTATTTTTTAAAGAAAATTTAATAATTCCAAATAATATTGCAAAAAACTAGGAGTATAAACAGTTTTAACTTATTTTGTAAAAAAGGATATATGGGCTTCTTTTAAATTAATACTACAATTTCGAAAATTCTTCTGGCAATATATTAAGGGTCCTTACACGCATTCATTTGCCAAATTTATGGACATTCGAATTATATTTGCTAAATCTACAGCATGTTTTTATGTTAAAATTTATTTTAAAAAGTTGTAAAAATAATTTTGCAAAAAGGACATATGGACGGCTTCCTTATTAACAGACTTATTTGAAAATAGTTGTAACAATGTATTAATATCCCCAAAATCACATTCATGTAACAAATTCCAGGACATTCAGGTCATATTTGTGAAATTTAAATATGTATTTAAAAATAGGATATATGGGCAGCTTCTTAATTATTACAACAATTTTAAAAATTCTTTAACAATGCATTTCAGCAATGTATTGCTTTGACGCATCCTCAGTCACATGAAATTTATTCATTTTAAGGCATAATTTTGGGGGAAAATAAAGATATTTTACTATAATATTCAGTTGAATACCATAGAACATGAACATTTTCCTTTAAAACAACTTCAGAATTTAATTTCAAATTATATTGAAAATAAGGATATATGTACAACTTCTGTAATATTGATTCAAATTTGATAACATTTTAGTCAACTATAGAGGACATTAATCTACTTTCATTTTGCTAGTTTAATTTCAATGACATATAATTTGAGGATTTCAGAGCATAGTTATGTTTTGAAAAATAATCTGATATTTACTGTAAAACTTGAAATTGTAAAACTTGAAATTTATCCTACAAAACACTTTTAGAATTTTAATTGAAATAATATTGAAAAAAGGATATATGTACAACTTTTATAATATTCATTAAAATTTATTAAAAATTTTGTCAAATATAGAGGACATTAATCTACGTCCATTCTGTTGGTTTAACTTCAATGACATGAAATTTAAGAATTTTAGACCATAGATTTGGAGGAAAATAAAGATATTTAAGAAAATTGTTAAGCTAATTTCAAAGAGCATGGCTATTAGCCTATAAAACAGCTATAAAATCTCATTTGAAATAATATTGAAAAAAAGGATATATGTACAACTTCTATAAATGTCAACCAAATTTTATAAAATTTTTGTTAATTAAAGATGACGTTATTCTACGTTCATTTTGCTAGTTTTATTTCAAGCACATACAATTTACAGATTTTAGTCTAAAATTTTTACGAAAAATATACATCATTTAAAAGACATGCAGTCAATTTTTATATTTACATATAAAACTCTTTAAAAATACTTAAAAAAGTAATTTTTCTATATGTATTATTAAAAAAGGATATACATATGTATACTTCAAAAATATTCCACAAATTTTCATAAAATTTTAGTAAACATCAGTTTTAAAGTTGTATTTAATTTACATAAAATTTACAGATTTTTTGAAAATTAACAGTTTTCACATACAATTTGTAAAAAAAATTAAACATTATATGTATTTTTTTCTCTTTTTTACATCTTACATAAGTGTGAATGTTTGTGTTTGGTTTTGTTAAGATTTTCTCCCCTTTTATTTTCTTTATATTCCTCATTTTACGCCAGTAATAAAAAAAATTACCAGCAAATTGAACTTGTCACCTTTAGTTTGTTTAACATGCCTAATTAAAGACTCCAACTACCCAAAACTTATAATCATAATTTGCTGTAATAATAGTCATTCGAGTAGAAAGCTAAAGAAAACCAAACCAATATACTTAAATACATATCTAGCACAAGGTATTTTTTGTTCAATAATCCCTTATAAAATATAATTGAATATAACATAATTTTTCCAAGCATACTTAAAGGCTGACAAGAACAAAAGAAAAGCTAATAAAGTGTAGTAATCTATTATTAATTTGGTTAAAAAGGGCAAGACATGGGTCTAACTAAAAAAGGACCAAAGTAATAATATAATTTAATTATTACAAACTACTTACTTACTTAAACAAATAAATTTTCCAAAAACCTTAAGAGAGTATAATTTTTCTTAAATTTTCCAAAAAGATACAAGAGACTTGTTTGTGTTAAGCTTGTTTAAGTATTTACTTTTTGTCTGCAGCGGATATCAGCTTAAATGTGTAGTTATATAGTGTTACAGAGAATGTGTGTGTAGGTGTATAAATTTAATTTCCGTTTTTAATACTTTAGTTTTATAATTTTTTTCCAGTTATCTGTCTTTTTTTGCCTTATTTTTTTTTTTGGCATGTAAACACTTTATTACTGTTTTCCTTTAGACGGGTTGTGTTATATTTTTCTTGTTCTCTTTTTGAAATAAAAGTTCATAAAGTTTTTGTTTCTTTTTTCGTTTTTTTCTGGTTTAGATTTTTAATCTTTTGATGATGGTGTTGTTGGTTTGCTTGTTATCAATATGAAAACGCCCTTTTATTAAACGCCTTGTGGTTTTCTTTTTTTCTATATTGTGCTTCAACAAATATTTGTTTTTATAACCCTGGACAACGTCATCCTTATACACCAAAAGTAACACTTTACTCTGGTTTTACCAGCCATAGTTTTTCAATGAAACCTTAAACCGTCTAACGAGTATTTTTTGTATTGGCCACAAAATTTCACATCAAGGAAAAATGTGTTAATAAAGCACACTTGTGCTGGAAAGTTTCATATGAGTATACAAGTACATCATGTACTTTTTCATTAACACTGCGTAGTTTTTTGCTTGTTCATTTTTTCCAATTTTAATCTTAAGGTTTGCTATTACTTTTTACATAGTTTTGCCAAAAAAAAAAAACTCATTACTTTTCCAACCAACATGTGGTCTTGTTTTGAAATTAAGACATGGCTCATATTCCTTAAAGCAGACACCTCCTCCTCCACCTTCTGTGTAAAGTAGTATGAGTTTTTGTTAAATGTTTTCATTAGCCTGAGTTTTGTGTTTGCGTACACGTTTTTAGCATTTATTAGTTTGCCAGAGCTCATTTTGTTCTTTTCAGAGGCATGTCACATCATGATAATTTCGGTTTTAATTTAACATGTTTTTTTCATCTTTTACCACATGAATGAAAACAAGAGTTAAAGGACAATAAAAAAAAGTGTGAATAAGTATAAGAGTTGACGTTTTAATTGCACTGGTGACATGTGCTTGGAAAAATAGCATTAAAAATGTATAAACAAATAGAAAAGGAGGATAATTCTTTGTAATAAGAAAATGTACCAGATTGAAGTGATTTGAAAAAAAAAATTGAAGGATTACAAGCAGGACATTCAACAACATTCGCTTTATAAATTTGATAAATTTTTGAGATAGTGTAAAGGATTTACCGCATATTTATATAGGAATTTTACTTTATTTAGGCTTTTGCAATAAAATATATATTAATAACCGTCCTGTGGTTTAGTTTTAGAAAATTTTTAAAATTATTAAAAAAAGGATATATGACCGACTTTTTAGTTACTAATCCAAAAGCTTTAAAATATCTTAAATAATGTTTGGGATGCTAAAGCACGTTCGTATACACAATTTTGCTGACATCATACAATATTTGTAGGTTTTATAGAATTTTAAAATTTTTTGACTCAATTAAAAATTTAAATTCTATTTAATTTTAAATGGATATTATTATAGCGGCAATATTATTCATCACTTTGGTTCATATTGAATAAAAGGATATATGGGGAACTTCTGTATTATTAACCTGAATAATGTAATGTTGGGCTTAAATATTATTATGACTATTTTCCATTCATTTACATAATTTCATTATAATTGCTTAATATTTGACAATTTTAAAAAACTTTCTTAAGGAAATATTTTATAAAGAACTAAAATTTGTTAAACTTTTCCACAAAAAGCTTCGAATTACAATAATATAAACATAGTCTTTAAAATATCACTAAAATTTAAATTTTTTTGTTATTTTGAAAAAAGGATATATGGGGAACTTCTGTATTATCAACCCGAATTGTGTAATATTGGTCTTAAATGTCAATGACAATGTTTGACATTCATTTACCTTATTTCATTTCACTTGCTTAGTATTTGTAGATTTTATTTAAAATGTGTGTCAAAGATATTTTTGTCGAACAAAAATTTTTTTTAAAGTGTTTTAATAAAAAATCTACAATATCAATGATTTTGTTGATATATCAGTAAATTTTTAAAATTTTTGTATATTTTGAAAAAAGGATATATGGGAAACTTTTGTATTATTAAACCAAATTTCTTTATTTTTGATTCAAGTATTAATGACACTCTTTGACATTCTTTTACCTAATTTCATTTTAATTGCTTAATATTTAAAGATTTTAGTCAAGTTTTTTTTCCAAAAACTTTTGAAAAAACTATGTTTTGGTTGAATATTCTTAACAATAGGTTTAAATTATAATTTTTCATAATTTTTGTGTTTCATTAAAAAAATGATAAAGGTAAAGTTCTTAAATTTTTAAGTGAAATTGATTAATATTTTTTTTTTTCATAAAGAAAATCTATACATTTTCTTTCACTTACTTTATCTGAGGTAAATAATATTCATACTTTTTAAATTTTGCTGTTAAAGTCCGAAAAAAAGGATATATGAACGTCTTCCAAATTATGTTCTCAAATAGCATGAAATTCGTTTGGTATATTCAATAGTTTTTGTCACCTTCACAAACCTAATTTCTTTGATTTCCAGTAATTCCCTTTAAATTTTGCTTAAACTTGTCAGTTTAAGCATTTTAGGCTGTTGTTTAACTTTAATCCGGTTTTTATTTACAACAATTAATATTCTTGCTTCATTCTGGCTCATATTTTTGTGAAAGCAATGACAAACAAATGAAATGCCTCAAAACAAAAAAAGAAGAAAAAAAATGGGAAATGAAAACAATTGCTGCAAAGAAATAGAATAACAAACACATATTTTGCTACTAATTGAATTTCTAAATTGCAGCTTTGTAATGTTGTCAACAACAACAGCAGCAGCAGCAACAGCCACACAACCATGGCAACATTAATAAAAGCCAGTTCTTTAGTTCAAGCACATACTCTCTACATACATAATATATTAAGAGTTTCTTGATTTTCTGTATTTTTTTTTGTGATATTTTGCAAAATTATCTCCCTCTAACGTGGTTAGATGATGCTACTCTTTCATAAAAATATGTAGAATGTGTAAGTGTGTGTGTGTGTGTGTGGGTGAATATCATGTGTAAGTGGTTGATATGTTGGTGATATGAGAGCCTCGTAATATTGTAACCAAGGACAACCATAAAGCCACATACAACAGTATGAAAACCATTCTAAAGCATGCATACTTCATATGAATATCTCTTACACAGACACGCACATGCATGCAGGCTTTTAACTTATATTTAAACGTTGGCTGACTGACTGTTTGGTTGGTTGGTTTGCTTGGCTTGGCTGCTGGTAGGGTTTAAATGTGATGCTGCTGCTGTTGCTGCTCGACATGAAATGTGGTTGCTTAGTTGTTTGCAGTAGCAATGTGTGTATGTTAGAGCTGCGTATGTCTTTGTCATAAAGTACTTGTTTGCTAAAATGTGCAGCAAGTGGATTTTAATACTGTTGCTCTGGGTAACCAATTTATAAAGCTCTTTTGTTCATTGCTTTCTTTTTTTTTATTATTTTTTATTTTGGTTGTTGCTTTATACTTAAACAAATATTTCTATTTTAATTTTTTTTTTTTTATTTTCTTTTTTCTTTTGGTGGCTGCTAAAGTTTTATTTTATGATTAAATAGAAGTACTCCCCTTAAAAGTATTTGCTTGGCAATTAAAATTTAAACACTGGCTTAAGCTTAAGATGTTGCAAGATGAAATGAAAAGCACGGAACAGAACAGGGAATGAACAGTTGAAACTTTGATTCATTATGAAGACAAAGCATACATAAAAGACAAAATGACTCATATGTTTATGTTTTTAATAAGCTAAACTCATTTTGTCTCCCACTTATTTATGTGGGATTCTTTATTTTTTTCCCTGCTTCTTAATATAAAGTGTTTATCCCGGCATTATGTTTTTCTGTTTTGTTTTCCATGTGTGAGTTTTGATTATTAAAAGTGTTAGTCTTTTCCTTTTTCTATAAACATAATTTTTTTTTAGATTTTTTTTTTTTTTGTTTGAAGTGTGTATGTCTGTTTTTTTATATTTATGTATGTTTTGTTTAAGCTTCTAAGTTGGTAAATGATACTTAAGTTTTTCTTAACTTCTTTTTTGTTTTTCTTTCATTTGTTTTAATTTATAATAAAAAAAAAGAGGCAAAGAGCTCAAGTTTCAACGTCGTTGACAAAAATTTTATAAAATCTACAATATTAAATAAAATTTAACAGAATTTTGTATAAGAATGTTAAATAGTGTTAACTATTTTTAAACAAATACATTTAATTCGGCTTAATAAAAGAGAAGATGCTCTTATGTCCTTTTCTTGCTATAACTTCCTTAAAAATTGTATTTGTATGGCATTACATATTCTTGGTTTTCATTTTAATCGAAAAAATTAGCTTATTTCAAACATTTGTTAAAGAAAAACTTTAATAAAATCTACAAATTCTATTCTTATCTTATGAAATTTGATATATGAACGCTTAATACAGTCTCCAATGATTTTAAATAAAAATGATTAATCTTGACATAGTAAAACAGAAGTTGCTCATATATCCTTTATTTAGTATAATCCAAAAACATTCATATTCATTAAATATGTTAACTTCATTGCTTTTTTTAGCTTCTTGTTAAATGTAATTGATAATTTTTTGAATTCCTAAGATTGTATACAGGAAAAAATGTTGATAAAATCTACAGATTTTATCCAAATCTAATAAAACTTGTTAAATGAACGTACAATTGAGTCGCAAATAAATCTAAATCAAAATTATTATATTTAACATAGTAAAACTGAATTCGCTCATATATCCTTTTTTCAGTATTATCAAAAAGTACAAGAAAATGTTCCTTTACCATAAGTTTGGTTATTTAAGACATTTGATAGGTTCCTGTTAGAAGGAATTAATAATTTATTTTTATTACTCAAAATTTTTTAGCAAAATATTTTCCGTAAAACCTACAAATTTTATCTGAATCCAATGAAATTGGATAAATGAACGTCAAATAGAGTCGCTAACAATTATTAGCAACAATTATTAAATTTGATATAGTGAAACAGAAGTTGCCCATATATCCTTTTTTCGTGAAAACCACAAAATGGAGAAAAATGTTTCCATAACTCAAGTTTTGGAACACAAAATTAAGAAAAATATGTCTTTTAACTGAAGTTTTTCATATTTAATCCATATCAAAAGTTTTGTAATGAAAAATTACCAGAAATATTTTAGTTAAAAAATTTTTATGAAAAATATTTTTAGAAAAAAGTTGGTTAATGAATGTAAAATAGAGTAGAAAACAATTACTAATAAAAATTATAAAATTTTGCTTAGTAAAGAAAAAGTTGTTCATATATCCTTTTTACGGAAGGGCACCAATATAGAAAAATATTTTCCTCTGTTTCAAAATTTTTATTTTTATTGCTTTTCCTAGCCTTTGTAGCATTCAATTTATAAAATTTTATTTCCCTCCAAAAATTTGGTTAAGAAAAAATTCCCATAGAACTTACAAATGTTATTGGATTTCAATGAAATTTGCAAAATGAACATACAATAGCTTCCTAAACAATAATTAGCAAAAAAATTTAAATTTGTCTTAGTAACCCTGAAGTTGTTCATATATCCTTTTTTCGGTGAAAACTTAAAATGCAGAAAAATTATACTTTAAACTCAAGAATATAATTTTTTGGAATTTGCATAGCTTATTTAAAAAGAAATTAGCAAAATTATTTTGGATCAATTATTTAAAAAAAAAAAAAACTTGTTTTTATAGAACCCGCAAACTCTGTTCAAATTTAAAGAAATTTGGTAAATGAACGTAGTTTACTTATGCAAACAATTATTAATACAAATTATTAAATTTATAGAAGTAAAACGGAAGTTGTTCATATATCCTTTTTTGACATTAACTCAAAAAGACAAATAAATGCTTCTTTAACTAAATTTTTTTATTTTTTGTTGAAATTCACAGCATTTAAAAAAATTAAACAAAAAAGTTCAGACCAAAAATGTAATTAAAAAAATCTTCAATAAAATCTAAAAATTTTATTTGATTGTGTTGAAATTTGGTAACAGATCGTATGACAGTGTCGCAAACAATTAGTAGAACAAACTATTAACTTTGGGAAAACATCAAAAAAGTTTTTCATATATCCTTTTTTTATTATTTAAGAAAATCGAAATAGTATATGTGTAAAACATTCTAGTACAGGCTACAACTTTTACTTATCCCTTAATTTCTTTCGATTTATCTTTCTAAACAATTAATTGCGTTTCCCCAATAAATTTCTCAGCAATTACTTTAACTATAATTTAAAGCCTATTTTAAGACTGACATATTGTTTTACAACATTATTTTACTGTAACCAAAACAGTCTAGCAGTTTTGTCTAACTACAAGGACACATCAAACAAAAATCTTAAGCACACTTAAGACTAGACAAAATAAGTACAACACTCTGGTAGATATAATAGTACAGTAAAGAAAACAACAATAATAACAACAAACAAAAATTTAAGTACAAAAATATTTATTGTCTAAGAATTTTCCAAGTCATTGCATTCCTAAGACGTGCGTTAAATTAATTTACTCTCAACAAAACTTCATCAGGAAAAAAAAAGAAACAAACGTAACAATAAGTGTGTTTGTTTAGCAAAAATATTTAACAAGACAAGAAGTGGGTTTTGTTTCATTTTCTGGGCTTTAAGGAGAGGGAAAGCAAAATAAATTAATAAAAGACAACATTATTTTGTTGTTTTTATTGCTTGGAAATGAGAAAACAGGCAAACTATAAAATATATTTTCACAACCGTGAAATATTTAATGAAAATTATGTTAAATTGTTGTACTAGCTTTAATGTTTGTAAATGGAAGGAGAAGTGGAGCTATGAAAACAGCAGAAGCAAATGCTTTATTTTCTCATTAAACAAATAAACAGAGAAGCACACAATCTCTAGAAATCTCAGAAAAGGAGTGACATACAGTTGAAAATTAATCTGTGTGATTTTCGGGTACTGCACTGTACTCGCGAACTCAAAATTGTATTTTTTGAACTAGAAAGTACTAAATTGTTTAATGTTTTGGATTCAGAAATGTTATTGAGACTTAGACAATTTAGCTTTCTATGGTACTTTATTTTCACAATTAAAATATATAGTACTTTTTATAACTCAAAAGTAGTAAAACTTTCGTGAATTCCAAAATGAAGTTTCACAGTCAAAATAATACTTTGTTTTACTCAAAAGTACCAAAACTTTTGTGATTACTAAAATGGCTTCTAGGTGGCAAATAAATGCAACAGAAATGTAAACGAGAAATCCCGCTAACAAAGAAAAAAGTACCAATTTTAAAATAGTACCAAAAACTGTACAAAAATATAACCTTTCTTAAACAAGGCAAGTACTAAATAGAACAAAGGGTTTAGGACAGCACAGATACAGCAACAGATAAGTAAATAAGGAATCCCTCTAAGAAACCAAAAAGTACCAATGATTATTTATAACGAAAAAGTACTAAATAAGACAAAGGGTTTAGAATAGTACCTTTCGATGGCAAAAAGTACAGAAAAAAGTGCCATTGTGTAAAATTAGTTCATCTTTGTTTTTAATAAAACAAAATTTCCCTACTCCCAGCAACAACTTCAAGAAAATCAAGTACAACTACAAAATATCTAAATGAGTGTGAGTGTGTAAATGAGCGTGTAAGTGTAAGAGTGTAAGTGAGTGTAAATACAGTCTTAGTGTTAGTGTAAATATTGTATATGTATACAATGTCTTAATATAGCATGTTAACACTTTAACGAGATTTTATTACTACTATTTATTTGAAAATGTGTATGTGTGTTTGTGTGTGCCTAAGTATTTGAAATTTTGAAAATCACAAGCCTAGCAACACCTTATACACATCTAAACAAATATGCTCGACAATTTGCAAGTGTACACACATACAAATATCCACGTATTTACACAACTAGGCGGTGATTGTTTGTTATGGTAATGGTTTCGACTTTAACAAAAAATAAGCTATTGAATTTTAAGGCCATAAGAAAATAGTAGCAGCATTAGCAACGACACATCTAAACTCAACATAAATGAAATCTGCTGCCTTTATAAACATGTTGTTATTAATAAAGCCATTGCTGGCTGCCTGTGCTCTCTAAATAATTTTGATGTTGATGATGTTGTTGTTGTTTTCTGCTACAACTACAACTTCAATGTCTTCGTCCTTGTTAGCTTGTTATAATAAGGAAACCGGATATTATTGAAATTGTAGCACTTGTTTAACACACAAAAAAAGGGACATACAAAGACAGGTCTTAAGACGCCGGCTAAAGGAAGAGTTTTTGTTAGAAATTGTTATTGGTGATAGTAGGCAGAGAGTATTGTATGTATTTAAGTTTAAAATTAAATTATGTTCATAAGAAGTTCTTTTATATGTACGATAAATTTTATTTATATATTAATATATTGAAATTTTATTAAATAATTTAATAAATTTTATTATTTCCTTTCTTTTTATCTTTTTAGGTAAGTTGATTCGACTTCTTGTGAAATAAATTTAATAAAGTAAAGTTTTGTAAATTTAAACAACCAGTAGTAAGTAAGTAGTTAATTGAAAATCAAACAAAAAAAAAAAACATCAAAAGTGAAATGAATTAAATTTTAAAAGAAAACTAATATTGGAATGAAATTTTTTTTGGAAATTATTTAAATTGTAACAAAAATTGCTAAAATATAACGATATTAAAAAAAAAAAAAATTATTTAAAAAAAAATATATTAAAAAGTTGGAATTTCTTTTACAACAAAAACATTTTTTATGAAAAAAAATGTAAATTTTTTATATTAAAATTATTTTTATTAAATATTATATTTTGTATAAAAACATTTTGGCTAAAACCTTTATTTTAAGGATTATCAAATTTTTGTTACATGGCGTATGATTAATATTAATTATCGAGTTTTTTTACTTAATCTCTTATAATTTTTTTCTTAAAAATCATATTGAATGGAAATAAATAACCAACTATACCCAATAGAAATCACTTATGTTTCCTGTATTTTTTATGATTAGAAACATAAAAACGAATTATAAAATTTTAAAATTTAGTTTTGCAAAAAAAAAAATCAAAAATTATTTTTGTTGAAATAATAGTGTGACCTATTTATTATTAATATTAGTATAATAATACATATTTTTTGTACAAAAATGTCAGCCCAAAACCTTTGTTTTTAATGAAATTTAAAATTTATTAACACGGCGTATGATTAATATTAATTATTGATTATTTTTACTAAAACTCTTATAACTTTTTCCTCAAAAGATGTAACGAATTGAAATAAATAGCAAAGTAAAGCCAATAAAACAGGCTTATTTTCTTTGAAATTTCCATAATAAACAAGTCATCAATTCCTTGTACTTTTTAACTTCAATCAAACAAATAGTTTTCTTATTTTTCTTAAAGTGCATAGGTGCAAATATAATTGATTAAAATAAAAGATACTACAGTTAATTGTGTTAATTTGTTGCAGCTTAGTAGAATATTTAGCATATTTTCTGGTTTTATTTAGGCACTTCAGTGTATACAGCCTTTATCCAACTCAGAAAACTTCATAAAATCAAATGTTTCAATTGTGATTTGGGTGACTTTAAGTCCTTACAAAGAGCATCTACATAGAGCTATCTGAGTGTTCTAAATTTGTAGCTTTTTTCCTGAGTTTAAACCTTATTATTTTGAGCTATACAACAAGTTTTGGTAACATTTTTAGGTTGTAGCTTAACTTTTTATATTTTTTTTTTTTCTTTTGCTAAAATTTAAAGCAAATTTCTTCTCCGTAATTTATTATTTTCATATTTCAACACATCAATTATTATGATTCTTTGTACAAAACTCATTTCATTTTAAGGTTCATTTAGTTGTCAATAATCATAGTCTATGTCTAGGCTTTATTATGAAAAATGTGTTTCTCTATATATGTAAGGCTATAAATTAAATATAAAATCAAAGAAATAGAAAAAAAATACATATATATATGTACATATGGAACATCAAGGATTTCATTTACTTACAAATCTAATTTGCATATGAATTGACATTTTATTTTCTTACAAAAAAAAAAAAAAAGAAAAAAACTTATTTAGATTTAAATTCTATATATTTTCAAATATAAAGTCTATAAGGCAAACATTTTGATGTGTAGTATTGTATATTTTTGTTATTATTATTTTTCTATGCTATATATTGTCTATTCATATTCAAATAAATCTCAACCACAATATTAAATATACAATAATATTACCATATGTAATCAGGCACATCAAATATGAAAAGCTAAGGAAAATCTGTTTGACACCTCTTTCTATATAACAGAATAAATATGAATACTTGCATATGTATGTATATCTATGCTTACTTGATTGCTAAACAACATTTTAACATTTCAAACAAAAATCAAAGTCAAGAAATTACTAACACCAAATATAAATAAAAAAAGAAATACACAACCACATTTGTATGTGTATTGTGTGAGTTGGTTAGTAAAATGAGAAAACATGTAGGTATGAGTATATAAAAATAATATCTAAATGTAAATTAATTCAATTTGTTTATAAAAATCTCATATCTACAGAAATAAAACTAACAAAAACTGCCTTATACCACTCATTTGAAAAAAAAGAAAAAAAAACAACAACCTAAAACTATGCTACAGAGTTTTTCTTAAACAAAAAACAAACAGCCTGTATAATGAACCGATATGAGGTGATGTTTGTTGATGTTCATTCATAACTGTGTGTATGGTCATAGGGAAAATATTTGTACACATTTCTTGATTTTTTTTTGGGGGGATTTTGTTGTCGTTTTTTTTTTTTTCTAAACCTGTAACAAAATGTTAATGTATATGTGTATGTAGCTAAATCCTGCCCTATGATGGCATTTTCTATATCACTTGTTTCTAAATAAACTAAAACCATATTGACAGCCTACAATGCATAATAATGTGACATGGATATTGTATGCCATGTACATACTCATACTTTTTTCTCTCTATGATATCCTGTAGGTATGTTCATATACAACTTTTTTTTAATTTTTTTTTTTTTTTATATACATATGTATATATTTTATTTTGCCATTTTATTGTATAGAAAAAGTCCTGTGGAGAGTTAAATCATACTCAGAACATATTGAAAAGTCTGTTCTGTTTTGATATAACATGGGGCAATGGTGAGCACATCAACAGCAAATCTAGAGGATTTTGAATGACAGTTTTGTTTTGCTATGAAATTGAATATATTTGTATTTTTAGACACACACAGAGAGAGGGAGAGAGAGAGTTAGTATATTGATAAAGGTTATTATGGTTAATATAAGTTTGATTGAATTTTGTTGTTATGGCCATTGTTGTGTTATTGTGTTGGGTATAGATTTCTATGGATTTAGTTTTAATTAAAAATCAAATAAAAATAAATTTGTATTGAATATACTATTTAAACAAATATTTTAGGGATATTTTAACTTAAAACTAATAAAAAGTAAAATCTGTTTTCATCTAAAATATAATGTAATATCTTTGTTACTAATTCTTTTTTATGGTTTTTCAATTGCACTTTAAATTTTATATTACTAAATTTATATAGCCGAGTATTTAAAGCATATAAATCAGTAAATTTTGTTTAAATAGGTCCACCCCAACAAAAGATATAGCGGTTTAAGTAAATTTTAACCTAATTAATATTAATCATACGCACTGTAGCACCAAAAATAAATAATATCCCTTAAAATCATTGAAAAAGTTATAAGATTTATTTAGAATTTATATTTTTTAATAAAACGGATTAAACAAAGAAAAATTTAGTAAAAAAATTTCAATTTATGAAATCTTTGACAAAAAATTAAAAATTTAATTTGGAAAAAAATTTGAAATTTCACAAAAACTTTTATAACTTTTTTCACTGGAAACATATTAAAGCAAAATAAATGAGTATTTAAAGCCAACAAAATGCATTCACACTTGACTTAAAATTTATGCAATTGCCAGTCCAAAAATTCTTTATTTTTGTATCATTCATTAAGCAAACATTTTTTTTATGAAATCAATTGTTCGCAAATCATGTTAAAGTATATTACTATATGTATATTACTATATGTATGCTATTTTTATAAAACATTATAAACATTATTATAGACCCAAATCATTATTTTTAAGAATTTTAAATTTTTTTTACTTGACGTATGATTAATATTAATTACTTAGTTTTCTTACTAAAACTCTTATAACTTTTTCCCCAGAAAACATATTTAAGCAAAATAAATGAGTAATTAAAGCCAACAAAATGTTTTTACACATTCTTTAAAATTTATATAATTGCTAGTCCAAAAATTCTTTATTTCATTCATTCATTCTTGAAGCTAATTTTTTTTAAATAAAATCTCATGTTCGCAATAAATTGTTTTGTAAACATAATAGGGCTTTCTATTTCTTATGTATTATTTAATTTAATATTTCAAAACAAAATAATGTTTTCATATATTACGTTTAATTATTAGTAATTACCATGAGTTCTTACGAAAACTCTATTAATTGTTCTTCAAGAAAACATATTGTCTTTTTTTTAAATCAAGTAAAATTATAGTATTATATGTATAATTAAAGTTTCTTTAAGCTAAATTGTTTCTCTGTTATTTTTATAAAAAATTATAAACCCAAATCTTCATTTTTAAGAATTTTAAATTTTTTATACATGACGTATGATTAATATTAATTACTTTGTTTTCTTACTAAAACTCTTATAACTTTTTCCCCAGAAAACATATTGTTTCAAAATAAATGGCTAATTAAAGCCAACAAAATGCATTTACACTTGCCTTAAAATGTATGTAAATGCCGGTACAAAAACTCTTTATTTTTGTATCATTCTTGAAGCAAAAATTTTTTTTTTTTAGAATCAGTTCTCAAAAAATAGTTTCAAAAACAAAAAAGGCTTGCTATTTCTTATATTTTAATTTAGTTAATATTTTAAAACAAAATTATTAGTAATTACCATGAGTTCTTACAAAAACTCTTTTAATTTTTCTTCAAGAAAACATAGTGTTTTTTTTTTTAATCAAGTAAAACTATATCATTATATGTATAAATAAAGATTCTTTAAGATGAATTTTTTCTCTGTTATTTTTATAAAAAATTATAGACCCATATCTTTATTTTTAAGAATTTTAAATTTTTTATACATGACGTATGATTAATATTAATTACTTAGTTTTCTTACTAAAACTCTTATAACCTTTTCCCCAGAAAACATATTATTTCAAAATAAATGGCTAATTAAAGCTTACAAAATAGGCTTATTCAGCATAAAATTTCGATAATTAAAAATCAGTAAATTCTTGTTAATTTTTAACATTCTTTAAACCAAAAAAAAAAAAAATCTCAAAAATATATTCGGTGAAAATAAATACCAAAACAAATTTCATCAAAGAAAAAGTGTTATTTTAATTATTCCTGTATTTTTTTATATGAATTTTTGGTCTAAAACTTTTAATTTAAAGATATTAAAATTTTGTATACAAGACGTATGATTAATATTAATTATCCCTAATATTTACTAAAATTGTTATAACTTTTTCCTCGAAAGACATTTAGAATGAAAATAAGTGGCTAATTAAAGCCACTAAACTAAACTTATTTGTCATAAAATTTCCATAAATCTAAGCCCCAAATTCCTTAAAATTTTTAAACATTGTTTAATCAAAACAAATTTTGTTTGCTAAAAATAAATTTTATGGAAAGCTGAAACCTAGCTAGTTTTTATATTTGTTTCAAGAAATGTATCATAACTTTTATCTTTATTTTTAAGAATATTCCTAGCTAGTTTTTATATTTGTTTCAAGAAATGTATCATAACTTTTATCTTTATTTTTAAGAATATTCCTATTTTCCTTTTAAAACGTATGATCAATATTAATTAGGCTTAATCTTAATTAAAACTCTTATAACTTTTTGCTTTAAAGACCTAATGACTTAAAACAAATGGCTAATTAAACACTTTAAAATCATTTTATTTAACAGTAAATTTCCATAATTACCTTTCACAATATTTCGTTTACTTGCCAGCTTTGTTTAAGCAAAAACAACAACAAAAAAAAAAAAAGAATATAATTAATTACAATTTTTCTCCCTTAACATTAAATTAATTATAATAGTAATAGTATTTGCTAATGACTGTTGATGGCTATTAATTGCAAATATTGCTGATTAAAATAAAACAATGACTTATTTACATTTTAGCTAATTAAAAGAATAAATACAGCTAAAGGTGTCATTAAATAACTTTATTTGACAAAAGGAAACTAAGTAAGATACTTTAGTTAACATTTTAATTAAAAGTAAATTATTTGTATATAACAGGTGGCGCAAAAGTAATCCTCCTATCAGAAAATGCTATAAATTTTGCGATTGGCCCCTAATGTCAGTTCTTTTTTGACATTTGTGTAGTAAACACACACGAAATACACGTTAATAAACACTACACTGCTCCAGAACGCGGAATATTGCTGACTTTTTATTTGACCAATAATCGGCAAAATTTATAGCATTTTCTGATAGGAGGATTACTTTTGCGCCACCTTGTAAAAGCCAGGAGATTGTTAGAGGACAAATTTTTTTAAACAAACTTAATTTTACTATTAGCATATAAATCAAAATCTTTAGAGATGTTTTTAACTCTTTTTTTTCTTTTTTGTTGCTAATAGAAATGAAGCATTTCTTTTGTTTAACATTTCTTGATGGCAATTTAATTAACTTAACAAACTAATGATGATAGAAAAGAAGTCTTAATATAATACTAAAGATTTTGTACATAAAAAAAAGAAACAAACTATAAGTCTTGAAACTGACAAAATTGTATATCTCTAGCTAAATTTATATAAAAACTTCTTTATAATTAAGATTAGTGCAAAAAGTGTTTAAAAGAAAACTAGTAAAAAAAACAAAAATGTCAAAAGTATTACTCAAAAAAAGGACATTTAAAACAAATTGTAAAGGTATATTATAAAATCTTTAGTTTTGAGTATTTTTTGTTTTTTGTTTGTTTTTTATAACTAAGTACTTTAAGAGCTTAACTAGCCATTAAGAGTAATTAAAAATTCGAGTTGTGATAAATTATAATACAGAAAAAAACTTTTGCTTTTAGCGCTTTAGAAGAAATTTTATTTTAATACTTTTAAATAAATAAAGTGGTAAGCCTATAATGAAGTTTATATAACAGAATTTCAAATGACTTGTGGTATTAAAGCCAGTTAAGTTGTTAACTATAAGCTGTTTGTTTAACATCAAAAGAACTTTTAGTTTTTGAGTTATTAAAAGTTTTGTTAAATATTATTATAATTAATATTAATCATACGCCTGGTTTTACTTTTTTTAAATATTTAAAATTCGTTTTTTTAATAACAAAGAATGTCTTTTAATAGGTTTTCTTTTTAAATTACATTAAGCTTTTATTTCTAGTTATAGTTTCATTACTCTCAAGTAATTTCATTTAACATTTTGTAGGCTTTTTCTCTGTGTAACTTTAGTTTAAATTAGTTAAAATTACATCATGTACTTTTCATGTAAACTAGCTATGCTCTGTAGTTTTCTATTGCTATAAAAGCTTTGTAGGTTTTACTTTTCTTGCTTAAATTAGATTGAAAATTTACAAAATAATTTCGATCAATTTGTACAATTGCACAAAATCAAAAACCTAAAGTCTTAGCACACAGCATGCAAATATTAAATACAGTTGCGGCTACATGATATTATAAACATATTAGAGTTGCAAAACCAGCAAACATCCTTTATATTTCAATACATGTAGTCCTTATTTACAGTAACTACTGCAGCAACTGTGTGATTATATTGCATTCAGTTTATTTTTGCAAATAAATCAACAATGGCTGCATTGGTCTAAAGCTTTGCTTATATCTACTATTTTTTTTGGGTTGTATGTGAATGTATTTGGTTACATGATAACCTTTTGCTAGCCTTGTCCATTTATATGTAAAGAATTGTATGCATAATGCCCCCTCCCCCCTCACTTCTTATTTAATTCCCCCCTTAACTTACATGCTGTAAACAAATTTGCATAAAATGATTGTTGTGTATGTATTACATACAGACAGACAGACATACATACATGCCATACATACAAATCGTTTTCGTTGTTGGCATGAGTTTATGTGATTGTAAATTAAACTTATACGTGCTGATTTAACCAATAATATTATACATGTGAGTTTTGTTCACAAAATGGATTTTAAATCCAATATTTTACTGAGGGGAATATTAACTTTACATGAGTTTCTGTGGATATTTTAAAGATTTTAGATTTTATAAAAAGAAATTTGAAAAGTTTATTGTTTAGGATATATAAAACCATTAGCTGGCTTTAAAAGTTGTATTTTTTTTAAGAAGTTTTCAGGTTTTAAGTGAAATTAGTTGTAATTAATATTAATCATACGTATTGTGGTCTCTAATAAATAAAATCATTTAAAACCTTGAAAAAAGTAATAAATTCATTTAGAATTTTTGTTAAAAATATTATTTAAAGGCAATACTTGCAATTAAAATTTTAAAAAAAGATTTTGAAATTTTTTTAAATTTTTAAATTATTTTTTTATCATTTAAACCTTGAAAAAAGTAATAAATTCATTTAGAATTTTTGTTAAAAATATTATTTAGAGGGAATACTTTCAATTAAAATTTTAGAAAAAGATTTTGAAATTTTTTTAAATCGAAATTTTTTATAATTTTAAAATATTTTTTCAAATATCTCGATTTTTATTTAGCATTTGAAATTAATATTATTTATTATTTCAATTATTAAAAAAAAAGTTCTAAATTTTTTATATTAATTTTTAAATTTTTTTTTTTTTATTATTTAAAAAAAAATGGCTTTTATTATTGGTTTGTTATTGGTATTACCATTATATTTCTTGTGATAAATGTATGATTTTATTTTATATAAAAGTTGAAAAAAATGTTATGAGTTTATCTTGAAATTTTAAAGACTTTTGAAAATATTTTTTATTTTTAAGTAAGCAATTTGCAAAAGCTTAATGTTTATAGAATCTAAATCAGTTAGTTTGATTTAAATATGGTAAATACTCTAGAAATTATAACGATTTAAGTAAAATTACACCTAATTAATATTAATCATACGCATAGATGGCTTATCATTAATAAAATAATGTTATAACATTAGAAAAGCCTTAAAATTTTTAGAATTTTTATATTTTCATTAAAGATATATTCTGGGCTCTAAATGGTTTTCTATTTTTCATTACAATTATGCTTAAATTTACTTATTTTAAGGCTTATTTTTTTATTACTTCATAAAAAAAAAATCCTAAAATTTAAATTTTTTTTTTATATATTGCAGAATTACATATTTTAATTCTCCTTAATACATAACCAGCTAAATTTAATATTTTGTGTTAATTATTTTAAATATGTCATCAAGTTTTCGCCACAAAACTTAGCCACCATACCTTAATGTAGGTTTTCATAAACACACAAAAAATATATGGTTTTTATTTTCTCCAAAAAACAAACATTGTGGTTAAATGTGTTTTCAAGCGAAAGTGTGAACAAAAAGCCTTTTTGTCATAAACGCAAAATGCAAAAAAAATAAAGAAAAACCATTTAGAAAAACAAAAAAAAAATAAACCGGCATATAAACAATCATACAGCTAACAACACCTAGCAAACTGAACAGAGGCCTGGTTTAACAGCAGGCTTAGTGAATGTGTATATATATGAGAAGAAAAAAATCTGAAAAAACCAACCTTTACCCTTAGAAACATTTTATTCTGCTGTATATATATGTGTGTGTGTAAACACCACCACAACCACAAAGTCAAATGCATTAAAACCACACGCAACCATATATAAACAGACACTCTACACTACATACACACTTGCTAACAAATATGCTCACACATCATATTTACTTAACAGCAACACTACTACTGTACTGTACACTACTACACACTAAAGCTTCTTCACCTGCAGCAGCAGCAGTAGTAGCAGCAGCAACAACAACAACAATAAATAAACATTAACATTTTGCCTAACATGGTGTTGTTTTTAAAAGGAGTTTTACATTGCAGTTTTTGTGTCATGCTGAGTGTTTGTTAACTTGCCAGCCTTTGTTTGTATAGGAAGGTGATGCTGGGGTTTGCATTTGTGTTCTTGTGCATTCTCGCGTTTTCTTTCACTCAAGCGTAAGTGTAGAAAAATATAAGAAAAATAAATGGTTCCTTGAAGCTGGTAGCAAAACAAAAAAAAAACAGAATCTAAACAAAACAAAAACTTTTTGTATGTTGTTGTCGGTTGTTAGTGAAGAAAACCGTAAAGAAATTATAAAGAATGAGCTGGTTTTTTTAAGGATTTTATTTAAAAAAACTTTAACAAATATTCAAATTATGGCAAGAAATTTAAATTCTTGTAAATGTATCAAGTCCTAGCTTCCTTTAAGAAACTCTTAAGTTACAAAAAATGTTTAATATTTCATTATTTTTCTGCTTAAATAATTTATATATTATTTTTCTTCTTTAGGTGTAACAAGTTTCAACATGGAACCATAAGTTTTTGGCCAAAAGATTCTTGATATGAGATATGAACATCAATAAATTTATGAAAAAAATTTCAGTTTTTTGTTTATGTACCAGCCATTTGTGAGCCGATGAAAGTTGATTTCAAGAAACGGATGGACCGGCCACAAGTTTTCCAGCAAAATGCTGTACAAAATTAAAACAAATTCAAATTTACTTATTTTCATGGCAGCAACAGTGGTACTTGTAAACCAAAACTTTCAATACCAGCCATTTGTGGGCCGATGTGATGTATGAATCATGTATGCCAGTTATATAGGGGCTTTGTTAAGTTGATTTCAACAGAGAGATTTATAGAATGTGGTAGCAAATAATAAATGTAGAAATTAAAAACCAAATGACAAACATACATTGTTCCATTTGTAAATAAATTAAAATTAAAAGCATATTTTAAACGACTTTTTATTACACAAATATTTTTAAAAAACTGTTTGGAAAAGTTATCCAAATTCAAATTTGGAGTGCATTTTCGTGCTCAGCAGGTGCAGTTGGTATGTATAGTATAGTTTTCTGTCCGCTCCGGCCACAAGTTTTCAAGCAAAATGCAGAAAACTTAAATTCCAAACGGAATGACAAACATTGTTCCATCTGTAAATAAATTAAAATTTAAAGCATATTTTTATTACAGTGGTACTTGAAAACCCAAATCGTTAAATAACTTTTTGAAAAGTTAATCAAATTCAAATTTGATGTCCATTTTCGGATTCAGCAGGGGCATTTGTAACGTATAGGGTTTTCCCGCCCTCTCCGGCCACGCGTTTAGGAGAAAAATGCAAAAAACATGTTTTTGAGGATTTTGCTAAATTTTGATTTATTTCTGTAAAATGTTTTGTACAGCTGATTTTGCTTTTACACACTTTTAGGCGCAATTTAATTACAGTGGTCACATAAATAAAACATATTAAAATATCTTGGAAAGAAATTGTCCGTAGGTAAATTTGGTGTCCATTTTCGGATTCAGCGGGTGCAATTCGTACGTATAGGGTTTTCCAGCCCTCTACGGCCACGCGTTTCCGAGATAAATGCAAAAAACATGTTTTTGAGGATTTTGTTAAATTCTGATTTATTTCTGTAAAATGTTTTGTACTGATGATTTTGCTTTTACACAGTTTTAGGCGCAATTTAATTACAGTGGTCCCTTAAAAACAAAATATTAAAATATCTTGGGAAGAAATTGTCCGTATGTAAATTTGGTGTCCATTTTCGGATTCAGCGGGTGCAATTCGTACGTATAGGGTTTTCCAGCCCTCTATGGCCACGCGTTTCCGAGATAAATGCAAAAAACATGTTTGTGAGGATTTTGTTAAATTCTGATTTATTTCTGTAATATGTTTTGTACAGCTGATTTTGCTTTTACACACCTTTAGGCGCAATTTAATTACAGTGGTCACATAAATAAAACATATTAAAATATCTTGGAAAGAAATTGTCCGTATGTAAATTTGGTGTCCATTTTCGGATTCAGCGGGTGCAATTCGTACGTATAGGGTTTTCCAGCCCTCTACGGCCACGCGTTTCGGAGATAAATGAAAAAACATGTTTTTGAGGATTTTGTTAAATTCTGATTTATTTCTGTAATATGTTTTGTACAGCTGATTTTGCTTTTACACACTTTTAGGCGCAATTTAATTACAGTGGTCACATAAATAAAACATATTAAAATATCTTGGAAAGAAATTGTCCGTAGGTAAATTTGGTGTCCATTTTCGGATTCAGCGGGTGCAATTCGTACGTATAGGGTTTTCCAGCCCTCTACGGCCACGCGTTTCCGAGATAAATGCAAAAAACATGTTTTTGAGGATTTTGTTAAATTCTGATTTATTTCTGTAATATGTTTTGTACAGCTGATTTTGCTTTTACACACTTTTAGGCGCAATTTAATTACAGTGGTCCCTTAAAAACAAAATATTAAAATATCTTGGAAAGAAAGTGTCCGTAGGTAAATTTGGTGTCCATTTTCGGATTCAGCGGGTGCAATTCGTACGTATAGGGTTTTCCAGCCCTCTACGGCCACGCGTTTCCGAGATAAATGCAAAAAACATGTTTTTGAGGATTTTGTTAAATTCTAATTTATTTCTGTAATATGTTTTGTACAGCTGATTTTGCTTTTACACACTTTTAGGCGCAATTTAATTACAGTGGTCCCTTAAAAACAAAATATTAAAATAGCTTGGAAAGAAATTGTCCGTAGGTAAATTTGGTGTCCATTTTCGGATTCAGCGGGTGCAATTCGTACGTATAGGGTTTTCCAGCCCTCTACGGCCACGCGTTTCCGATATAAATGCAAAAAACATGTTTTTGAGGATTTTGTTAAATTCTGATTTATTTCTGTAAAATGTTTTGTACAGCTGATTTTGCTTTTGCACACTTTTAGGCGCAATTTAATTACAGTGGTCCCTTAAAAACAAAATATTAAAATAGCTTGGAAAGAAATTGTCCGTAGGTAAATTTGGTGTCCATTTTCGGATTCAGCGGGTGCAATTCGTACGTATAGGGTTTTCCAGCCCTCTACGGCCACGCGTTTCCGAGATAAATGCAAAAAACATGTTTTTGAGGATTTTGTTAAATTTTGATTTATTTCTGTAAAATGTTTTGTACAGCTGATTTTGCATTTACACACTTTTAGGCGCAATTTAATTACAGTGGTCCTTTAAAAACAAAATATTAAAATAGCTTGGAAAGAAATTGTCCGTAGGTAAATTTGGTGTCCATTTTCGGATTCAGCGAGTGCAATTCGTACGAATAGGGTTTTCCAGCCCTCTACGGCCACGCGTTTCGGAGATAAATGCAAAAAACATGTTTTTGAGGATTTTGTTAAATTCTGTTTTATTTCTGTAAAATGTTTTGTACAGCTGATTTTGCATTTGCAGCTTTTTGGGCGCAATTTAATTACAGTGGTCCCTTAAAAACAAAATATTAAAATATCTTGGAAAGAAATTGTCCGTAGGTAAATTTGGTGTCCATTTTCGGATTCAGCGTGTGCAATTCGTACGTGTAGGGTTTTCCAGCCCTCTACGGCCACGCGTTTCCGAGATAAATGCAAAGAACATGTTTTTGAGGATTTTGTTAAATTCTGATTTATTTCTGTAAAATGTTTTGTACAGCCGATTTTGCTTTTACACACTTTTAGGCGCAATTTAATTACAGTGGTCCCTTAAAAACAAAATATTAAAATATCTTGGAAAGAAATTGTCCGTATGGAAATTTGGTGTCCATTTTCGGATTCAGCGTGTGCAATTCGTACGTATAGGGTTTTCCAGCCCTCTACGGCCACGCGTTTCGGAGATAAATGCAAAAAACATGTTTTTGAGGATTTTGTTAAATTCTGATTTATTTCTGTAATATGTTTTGTACAGCTGATTTTGCTTTTACACACTTTTAGGCGCAATTTAATTACAGTGGTCCCTTAAAAACAAAATATTAAAATATCTTGGAAAGAAATTGTCCGTAGGTAAATTTGGTGTCCATTTTCGGATTCAGCGGGTGCAATTCGTACGAATAGGGTTTTCCAGCCCTCTACGGCCACGCGTTTCCGAGATAAATGCAAAAAACATGTTTTTGAGGATTTTGTTAAATTCTGATTTATTTCTGTAATATGTTTTGTACAGCTGATTTTGCTTTTACACACTTTTAGGCGCAATTTAATTACAGTGGTCCCTTAAAAACAAAATATTAAAATAGCTTGGAAAGAAATTGTCCGTAGGTAAATTTGGTGTCCATTTTCGGATTCAGCGGGTGCAATTCGTACGTATAGGGTTTTCCAGCCCTCTACGGCCACGCGTTTCCGAGATAAATGCAAAAAACATGTTTTTGAGGATTTTGTTAAATTTTGATTTATTTCTGTAAAATGTTTTGTACAGCTGATTTTGCATTTACACACTTTTAGGCGCAATTTAATTACAGTGGTCCTTTAAAAACAAAATATTAAAATATCTTGGAAAGAAAGTGTCCGTAGGTAAATTTGGTGTCCATTTTCGGATTCAGCGGGTGCAATTCGTACGTATAGGGTTTTCCAGCCTTCTACGGCCACGCGTTTCCGAGATAAATGCAAAAAACATGTTTTTGAGGATTTTGTTAAATTCTGATTTATTTCTGTAAAATGTTTTGTACAGCTGATTTTGCTTTTACACACTTTTAGGCGCAATTTAATTACAGTGGTCCCTTAAAAACAAAATATTAAAATAGCTTGGAAAGAAATTGTCCGTAGGTAAATTTGGTGTCCATTTTCGGATTCAGCGGGTGCAATTCGTACGTATAGGGTTTTCCAGCCCTCTACGGCCACGCGTTTCGGAGATAAATGCAAAAAACATGTTTTTGAGGATTTTTGTTAAATTCTGATTACATTAGTTTTGGGACTTTTTTGAGTCCATTGAAATTTAAAGCATACTTTAGGGAGGTATAAGAAAGTATATAAAACACATACAGTGGTTCAATAAAAGTCGTTTGTTTATTAATTTTTGCACTTTTTTTTAATTTTAAATATTTATTTTATGAAATTTATTAAGATTACATTAAATATAGTGTATATAATTTAAAAAAATATATATAAAAAAGCATTGTGTAGCCTTAAACTGTCCGCTTTGTATAAAAGCTCAAACGAATATTAACACAAATTTGTAGCGGGTTCCAGCTACCCTCAAATTGATAGTCCAGCGCACTATCGTTTAGTCCATGGAGGCACCCATATTGTTCCATATCTGATAGTTAAGCAGCTATTGCCAGCACAATTACAAGATTCCTTATAAAACTTGGCAAAAGTCAGACTGAAAATAGAAGAAAACAGCAGAAATAAATTAAATTAATAATGCAAATATGAAAAATAAAAAATATTTATGTATTTGTTAGTGATAATAGTAATAAATGACAGCACAAAATCACACTAAATAAAGCTAAATTATCCAAACAAATTTTAAAAATATAAAGATCATTTAGAAAATTATTTTAATGAAAGTTTTATAAAAGAAATTTATTTATTTCGAATTTTCTAGAACTTAAAATTCCTTTATTAAAGTATTTAGCAAAGTGCTTAACAAAAAGCCAACAAACTCTGCTAATTTTGAATTTTCTTAGATTAACAAACTCTGAAAATTTTTTTCATTTTTTTTTTTTTTTTTAAATGTAAATTATTCAATCTTCTTTGCAAAGCTAAAGATCTTAGTTAATTTCGCATGTCTTTAAAACCTAAATTCTTTTATTCTAATTGAAAAACTATAACTATGTTTTTAAACATGATTTTTCTTACATAAACTATTGTTGTTTTTAAGTAGCTTAAGTTACCTTGGTATAGTCTTAATTGGTATCAGTTGTTAAATTTATATATTCCTTAGTTTTTGTTGAATTTTTTTTTTACTAAAAAATTGCACCCAAAAGCCAGTCAAGTGCACAAACATTTTCGACCATACACAATAAAGTATTAGCAGTATGTAGCAGCAGTAGTTGTTGCGGTAGTAAAACTGCACACAACTACCGCTTAGGGATAAATTAACTGCTGTATAATACTAAATACTTTTTACCCAGGTTTACAAAAATAAACAGAAACAACCACCACAAGATAAATGCAGCAGGTGTTTCTTTGCTTTACTTTGTAAGACATTTACACACAGAGTCAGTGTAAGAATGAAGGATACATTGTAGCCAAAATGTCTTGATTTTTAATGATAGCAGCCAGCTCCATAAAGAAACAACTACCAGTCACTAATCTTTAGAGATGTAAGACAAGCCAAGAATATCTTGTCAGTTTAAAGTACAAGAATTTTATAGGGTTGTTGCTTTCTTTTTTTTTCATTTTCAGGGTGTGCAGTTACTTAAGCAATTATAAAGTATGTAATAAAACCACAAAATAAAGCTGCATATAAAAACCAAAGTTTTATGGTTTTTATGACTAACAAAAAATGGCAAAACTATAAAAGAGTTTTACTTAAAAAAAAACAAGTTAAATTTAGTGAATATTCTTATTAAATAATTTGTGTTGCATTTTTTTTCCTCACCATCACAAATCACAGCAAATCCTTTAGAGTCTTTAGTAAATCTATTGGCCAATAATAAGTTAAATAAAATTCCACTTCAATTACCTTGACTAAAAACAATTACCTTAAGGATTTTAGTGGCTTTATTAAATGTTTTTTTCTTTATATAAACATATGGCCTGGTATCCTTTTTATTTGTAGTTTTTTTGCTTTCTTTCTTTATAAATAAATTGAATTGCAATGCTGTTACTTTGGCTAAACTCCTTTTAACCATTTGTTATTTTGCTGTTAGGCTTTAAATTAGACTAGGGTATTTATAAGGCTTTAACCAATAAAATAAAGTGCAAAAAGGAAGCAAATACTAAACAAAAAGGCAACACAGAAAAAAAAAACGATTACAAACAAGTTTTTTGTCGAGCCACAACATAAAATATAAGTCTAGAAATGTTATACAATCAAATAAGAGGAAAAAGAAATAAATATAAAACAACAAAGGTAAATTGCTTTGATGTTGCTAAATCCACTTAAATTGATTTAAGGACTTTACTTAAGCAGCAATAAAGTTCTATGCGAGAAAAACAAAATAAAAAATTTAAGAATTTAAGAGAAATTTTTCTCTATATAAAAAAATATTTTAAGGAAATTTACGCTATTACACTTGTTTATATATAAAAATATCTACAACACTTATTTAATCAAACTAAATAAATTTATTAACGAAATAAAAATTTTAATTTTATTTTCAACATATTTCCAAGCAATTTTCCTCTACAATATTCTCTACAAGGAACTTGCTTGTATTTTTATTTAAAGCCTTTAAATGTTTGTTATTAGCTGCACTTTATCTTGTCCTGATAACTCTTTTAACACCAAAGTTATTAATATTTTAACAAACTTACCCCCTAATTAATATTAATCATACGCCACCCTATACCAAAAAGTTAAAATTTAAAATTCCCATTTAAAAAGCCACAAATCAATAAAAATTTAACCAGATTTCCTTTAACTGAACACAGTTAATTAAATTGGTATAAATTAAACTTCAGTTAAGCAGCAATAAAGTTCTATGTGAGAAAAACAGAAAAAAAATTTAAGAATCTAAGAGAAAATTTTCTCTATTTAAAAAAATATTTTAAGGAAATTTACGCTATTACACTTGTTTATATATAAAAATATCTACAACACTTATTTAATCAAACTAAATAAATTTATAAACAAAATAAATATTTTAATTTTATTTTCAACATATTTCCAAGGAATTTTCCTTTACAATATTCTCTACTAGAAACTTGCTTGTATTTACATTTAAAGCCTTTAAATGTTTGTTATTAGCAGCTCTTTACCTTGTCGTGATATCTCTTTTAATACCAAAGTTATTAATATTTTAACAAACTTACCCCCTAATTAATATTAATCATACGCCACCCTATACCAAAAAGTTTAAATTTAAAATTCCCATTTAAAAAGCCGCAAATCAATAAAAATTTAACCAGATTTCATTTAACTGAACACAGTAAATTAAATTGGTATAAATTAAACTAAAAAAAAATTGTCAAGTAACTTTTGTATACAACAAAAATGTAATTTTTCTTCCTTATTTGAAAAAAAACCACTGTTAACTTCTCATTATTGTTGTGTGATATAGACAATAGTTAGCATGTTTTTCGCCTACGTATTCAAACAACAATCCTTGTAATAACAGCAGCAAATTTGCAATGAAAAATTTTAACCTTTTATGCAAATGTGAATTTTATGGAAAATCCTTGTTCCAGAATTTTTTTTTTGCTTTTTTTTTTTCTGTATGTGACTACAACTGAGACAATTTTTGCATTTTGAAAATATAAAGGTAATACCCACACTAACTAACTAAGCCTTAGGCATAAATTGTTGCAAAAAAAAAAAAAGAAAAAAAATACAGAATAGGGAAGTTAGAGACCAACTGAGATCTACATAAACGAATTTTTAAATACAACAACAGTAGCTGGGCCCCATCAGCTCTACAGAACGCTGTGACCATGTAGCTAAAGCTAACTACCATGTTTATAAATCGATGCATCATCAGCAGCAGCAACATCATACTACTACTCCTCATCATCATCATCAGTAGCCAACAACCAAATAACAAGAACAGCTATAGCAACAACATCACCAACAATGTTTTCAAATTTTATGTCCATATAAATGGGGTAGTACGAGTATTTTAAAATCCAATTAAAAACCCTCCTATGGGGAGTTTAAATCGCTGCTATACATTCGTATAATCAATACACCGAAATGCAAAGAAGTAGAACACAGCAGCATCATACACAACATTTTAACATTTGTTCTCCGTTTTTTTCTCCCCCTACCAAACCTGCTATTGTTTTATGAATATGTTAGCTCATTGAAAATCTGCCATAGACGTGGTTTTAACAATAAGTCGTAGTCGATTTCTTTTTTTTTTAGCCATATACCTCTACACAATTTTTAAATAACGTTAGATTTGACGGTAGAGAGAGAGAGAGAGAGAGTGAATGTATGCAGCATGTTAGAGGCTTATCAACAGTAATATTGGAGATTTTTAGTGCAGCAGCTAAACACAAATCTAGAGTTTTGGCGAAAAAAAAAAATATATAACGGAAACCAGAGAAAAATTCTAAACAGCTATGAAATCAAAGAACAATACAATGCATAACTAAAATATGCACTTAATGAAAGAGATTAAAAGGGTGATTTTAGGCGATTTTGTGTTGTTTTGCAAAATATTTTCCAGCTAAATCTAGTACTGTTCGGGGCAGTTGGAAATATAGAAAAATTTTAAATAACGTTGATTAACAATTTCAACATAAACAAAAATATAACTAAGGGTATTAAAAACCACTTAAGGGGACTTATACAGCAGGTAATTTAGCGGGTTAGCAGAAATAAATTATTAATGTTTTAATCATAAATTCACTAAAAAGTTAAGACTACATATAAGACTGTTTTCAAACTTAATGTTGTGAACTTTATGTAATGTTTTTATGCCTTCATGTGGTTTAGTTTGCAAAATTAAAGCAGTTTTTCTAAAATGACTTCAAATTAGTATAAATCATACGCCACCTAGAACATGAATTTATGCTCTAACCTCCCTGATTGCTGGGTTTATATAACACCTCTACACGTAAAATATCAGGAAGCTTTTCATAATTATTTTCTGTAAAGTAATTTCGAGTAGATAAAGACTGAGATCGAAAAATTCTTAACACAAGTTTTTCATTAAAACTTTTAACCCAAATATTATTCGATTTTTTTTTTTATCAAGTTACCTTTGTAAAGCATGTCAGTTATTATATGTAATGTCAATTATGTTCATTTGTTGTTAATCTGATTAAAATGAGTGACCTGAAAAAAGTGCGTACTAAAATTATTAAATATTTTTAACAAAACCCAACTTGGTCCTACAAAAAGTAGGCCAAACAATCAATGGTCTGCTGTCAAACTGATTCCAATGTTATTAAACAGTATCGGGAGAACTTGTCAGTTGATAGAAAACCTGGTTCTTGTAGAAGGAATGGTTCACATGATGTTTCTAAAGCCAAACAAATTTAAAGCATTTTCAAAAGAGTTCTCAACACATCCGGTAGGAAAGCAGCCCTGTTAGCCCAGTGCTCAGACTATTTGGTACGACAAGTTAAAGCCAATGCAGGTTTAAATACATACAAGGCTCAAAAAGTTCTTGACAGGAACTCTGCTAAAAATTTAGAGGCCAAAAACAGAGCACGGAAATTGCAGTTAAGTTTTATAAAAAAAATATTCCTGCTGCATAATGGATTACGAAACGTATGTTCTGGCAGATTTTTCGCAGCTTCCGGGTCAAAAATTGTATGTTGCTGATGCTCGAGGGAATGTTGTAGAAAAGTTTAGGACCCAAAAGAAGAAAATGTTCCCAAAAAGTTCTCGGCATGGCAAGCAATATGCAGTTGGGGCAAAATAAGCCAAACATTTGTTACAAAGGGATCTATAAATACCGAAATTAACATCAAGGAATGTTTACAAAAGAGGATGCTTCCATTCATAACACTTCTTAATGTGTCCACTTATTTTTGGCCTGATTTGGTATCCTGTCACTTTAATAAGCAAGGTCTTGAGTGGTACAAGAACAATAATGTGTTATTAGTATCAAGAGAGGTAAATCCTCCAAACTGCCTGGAGCCAAGGCCAGTGGAGAGATATTGGAATCTTGTTAAAACAGAATTGAAAAGCACAAAAAAGGTGTCCAAAAGTGTGGTAGATTTTAAATGGAGATAGACTTTCTGTTCGAACAAAGTGACAGAAAGCTCAATAAAAACTTTAATAAAAGGGTTTCCGGAAAAGTTTCATAAATTCATCACTATTGATTAGAACTATAAAAATAATATTTTTTGTAAATTGTAATAACAAGTTCAATCAAATAAAAAAATAAAAACTGTAAGTTTAGTGGTTTCATTTTTATTAACATGGCGCAAAAGTAATCCTCCTATCAGAAAATGCTATAAATTTTGCGATTGGCCCCTAATGTCAGTTCTGTTTTGACATTTGTGTAGTAAACACATGCGAAATACACGTTAATAAACAATGTTACGCTACACTGCTCCAGAACGCGGAATATTCCTGACTATTTATTTGACCAATAATCGGCAAAATTTAAAGCATTTTCTGGTAGGAGGATTACTTTTGCGCCACCTTGTATATGTAAGTTAAGAATTTTTCGATCTCAGTCCTTATTTAGAAATTTTAAATAATTTTACTTAAGACAGGCGCGGATCCAGGTCAACCATTTGGGGGGAAAAAATCAGAATTTGTTCTACATTCTTCTTTTTTATATGAAAACTTTTCGGTTTTGAGGGGGGAAATTCCTATTTCACCCCTTCTGGATCAAAGACATCAAGAAATTGTAAATACTTTAATACTTTACTTCATTCTAAAACAAACTCTCCAAAATACCAATCCTTTTTCCCAAATTTTCCGAAATTTAAAAATTTGTATATAGTGGCGTATGATTAATATTAATTAAGAGTTGTGCAAGAAAATCGTTAAAAAATCGAGATGTTAACACATTTTCAAAATGTTACTTAACCAATCATTTAGCTTAGCCTTTAAACAGTATCCCTATAAAACAGAAATTATGGTTTTATGCATTTATTTCTCATAAAATTCCAGTTTTAATCAAGTGTCCAAATATTTTTGACTTAAAACTTTTTAAATTTTTTTTATATTGTAAAAAAAAATCTATATTTCTTTCTGTTTTAAATGAAGAAATTGTAAGAACTTTAATAGTTTACACCATTCTAAAACAAACTCTAAAAAATCCTGTTTTCCTAAAACTTAATAAATTTAAATATTTGTATATAGTGGAGTATGATTAATATTAATTAAGAATTCTACAAGGAAGTCGTTAAAAAATGGAGATATTAACACATTTTCAAAACATTACTTAACCAATCATTTAGCTTAGCCATTAAATAGTATCCCAATAAAAAATAAATTATAGTTTTATATATTTATTTCTCATAAAATTATAGTTTTAATCAAGTGTCCATTTCTGACTTTAAATTTTTAAATATTTTTTATATTTTCAAACAAAAATCTATATTTCTTTTTGTTTTAAATAAAGAAATTGTAAAAACTTTAATCTTTTACTTCATTCTAAAATAAACCCTCCAAAATACCAAACTGTTTTCCCATATTTTAACAAATTTAAAAATTTGTATGTAGTGGCGTATGATTAATATTAATTAACAGTTGTGCGAGCAAATCGTTCAAAAATCGAGATGTTAACACATTTTACAAAAGATACTTAACCAATTATTTAGCTTAGCCTTTAAATAGTAGCCCTATAAAACACAAATTATGGTTTTATACATTTATTTCTCATAAAATTCCAGTTTTAATCAAGTGTCCAAATATTTTTGACTTAACATTTTTTTAATTTTTTTTTATATTTTTAAACAAAAATCTGTTTTAAATAAACAAATTGTGAAAACTTTAATACTTTACTTCATTCTAAAGCAAGCTCTTCAAAAATACCAATCTGATTTCCTAAAACTTAATAAATTTGAACATTTGTATGTAGTGGCGTATGATTAATATTAATTAAGAGTTGTGCAAGAAAATCGTTAAAAAGTCGTAATTTTAACACATTTTACAAAAGTTACTGAACCAATCATTTAGCTAAAACTCAAAACATTATGCCTTTAAAATAAAAAGAATGGCTTTATACATTTATTTCTCATAAAATTTTAGTTTTAATCAAGTGTCCAAATATTTTTGACTTAAAATTTTTAATTTTTTTTTTATATTTTTAAACAAAAATCTATATTTCTTTCTGTTTTAAATGAAGAAATTGTAAAAACTTTTACGCCATTCTTAAACATACTCTCCAAAATACTATATTTAATAAATTTAAACATTTGTATGCAGTGGCGTATGATTAATATTAATTAAGAGTTCTACAAGGAAATCGTAAAAAAGCGAGATGTTAAACATTTTGCAAAAGATACTTAAACAATAATTTAGCTTAGACTTTAAACGGACTCCAAATAAAACAGAAAGTATGGCTTTATACATTTATTTCTCATAAAATTTTAGTTTTAATCAAGTGTCCAAATATTTTTGACTTAAAATTTTTTATTTTTTTTTTTTTTTATATTTTTAAAAAAATTTAGATTTTTTTCCTGTTTTAAATAAAGAAATTGTAAAAACTTTAATATTTTACACCACTCTAAAACAAACTCTCCAAAATACCAATCTGTTTTCCCAAATTTTCCGAAATTTAAAAAATTTTATATAGTGGCGTATGATTAATATTAATTAAGAGTTGTGCAAGGAAATCGTTAAAAAATGGAGATATTAACACATTTTAAAAACTTTACTCTACCAATTATTTACCTTAGCCTTTAAATAGTAGCCCTATAAAACAGAAATTATGGTTTTATGCATTTATTTCTCATAAAATTCTAGTTTTAATCAAGTGTCCAAATATTTTTGACTTAAAATTTTTTTATTTTTTTTTATATTTTTAAAGAAAAATCTCTTATTCTTTAAATAAAGTGACATTTTTAGGGCAACAGTATATAAACCATTTAAAATTGTATATATTTTTTTATTTTTTGGAAATTTTGCAATAAATTGTCTTTTGTAACTACTGGAGTTTTCCTTAAACAAATGTTATTTTGCTTTTTGATATTTACTTTATCTATATTTACATATATATCTATATATACATGTCTTTCTAGATCCTTGCATTTGTTGCCAAATAAGTATTTATTTTATAAATTTTGTTGTTGGGGTGTCATTTGTTAAAGAGGCTTGTCAACATAACATTTTACTTAACAAACAAACAACAGAAACAACTAAATAAATAAATACATATAAATTTTACCACTTACACTTGGCAACAAACTAAATACAAACTTTAACAAATGAAAAAAATAAAATAAAATCAAAAGCCAAAATTTACAGTTTATAGAGCAGCAGCAGCAACAGCATTAGATACAAAAAATCAACTACTATAAAACAATATTTTATTTGTTTTTCGAAAATTGTCTGTATCTAAGTACTATATATGAAAACTTTTCTCTAACATTATTGTGTTTTGCAAGGACTAATGAAGCCATAAACTAAGGAGTAGCTAAAATACAAGGGAGAGCAAAGAATGTAAACATATTGGTTTTGTTATTTGTTTTCTGGTCTTGTATGTGCAACTGTATGTTTTTGAAAGTTGTATTTGTTTTAAGGAAATTACAACAAAAAAAAAAAAGAAAAGAATCTTTGTATATTTTGGTATTTATATTTGTCTTTCGTTTTCTGCTGTAGTATTTGTTTATTATGTTTAGGACATTTCTTAATTGATGTTTTTACACAAAGATTTATTTACAGCACAAAAGACTAAAACAGCAAATGTTAATGGATAAATATTTTAAGAGAGAAAAAAAGAGAAACATTTTCCTTTTCCACTTGTACACCTTTCTCAATAAAATTCAATTTATATTTTATATGAAAAGCAAGTAGAAATAAAATATATAAATTTACAATTAAATTATTTGTGTGTAGGTTTGATTTTTTGGTTTTCTTTTAATTAATTTCTAGTTAAATAGAGACAAAAGGAAATCAATTAAATGTTTAGCAAACACCTTGAAGTGTTTAGTTTTGAAATGTATTTAAGGAATTTCTTGAAAATGTCAACAAAAAATGTTATAATGAATTTGGTAAATTAATACCCAAATTAATATTAATCATACGTCATGGTGTATTAAAAAAGAAAATATTTAAATAATTTACAAATTAAACTGAATCTTAAAGAAATTGAGATGGGTTCAAATAATGAATATAATTTCTCACAATTAAGTTACAAATTACATCCAGAAATGGTATTGGAAATAGCTAAATTGTTTTGTTAAAAAAAGGAAAATTTAAATTTTTACTCTAAAATCTATATATATATGTAGATTTGCTTGCTTTAAATAGTGTAAAAGGCTTAAATTTTGAACTATTTACTCTTCCCATTTTCTGGGCATTTTACATGACAAAAACTGTTACAAAAATTGTTGCAATTTCATAAACAATTTACTTGCAATTCAAATTTCGATTTTAAAAAAAGAAACATGTTTATTGCTTCTACACACAAGCTAACTGATGCTGCTGACCCCGGCACAAATAACAATTTATGGAAAAACAAAAAAACTTAACAATACGCCTTGAAGCAGGCAACTTATTTCAACTTTAAACTGACATTTTTTTTCTGTTGCATTAAGTTTATGAATGAATACCAGGAAAAGAGTAGGCAAAGTAAGGTGGGCAAAGCAATGATGGCGAAGGTAATGGTGGTGGTGGTGGTGGTGATTCGGTATTGTCATTGTAACCCCAAAGGCTACAACAGCAATAGCAAACAAACAACTACAAAAAAACAAAGAAGAAAAAAATGCAAAATACAATTTTTTGTAAATGTGTTGTTGGCGGTTGTTTAACGCGGAACAACGTTGGAAATTACATTTCCATACTCATTTTACCGGTTTTTGTTGGTCTTACAATTTCGGATTTTTTTTTTTTTTTTTTTTTTTGGTATTTTACTGTCCTCATTGTCCTCTCAAGCCTGTAAAAGCCTTATGATGTTGGGGTTTTTGTGTGTGAGTCTGTATGTGTGTGTTATTTTTTAAGCTGAATGGACATCATGTTCATTTTTAACAATTTCACTTCTTTTATTGCGTTTGTTTCTTGTTTTTCAATTTTTTGTTTTAAGTTTTTTCCTTTTTTGTAAAATTCAACATACCGAGATTTTGGTCAAAACGTTTGAGGCCATATTTGTATTTACGTAAGCAACAACAAAAAAAAAACCCGTGCACATCATACATACAATATACGCAAATATTCATGTAAATAAGTGAAAAAAAGTCCATAACAAAAAGAGAGAAAAAGGTTAAAAACAACAATAATACCATGTTGATGACATTTTTATGATGAGATACAGTTAAGAAAATAAAAGACAAATTTTTTTTTTTTTTTTTTTTGCTGCAGAGTTTATTTCAGCCCATTTTAACCGTTCTTTTTTTCCAACAACATTTTTTGAAAAAGCAACATGACAACACAAAATAAAGTTAAAACTTGGGAAATTACAATTTAAAGGACAAGATATGGATTTGTTTTTTATTTATTTTTTTGACAAATAAAAAGGCAAATAGAGATTACAAAGGCATATATTCTAAGTAAATTATAAAACAATGATGTACAGATTTTTCATTTCTTTTTTATGATTTTTAATTTAAAAAGAGCTTTTACTGGTAAACAAACAACAAGAAATTATTAATTAGTTTATTTTTAACATGATTATAAAATAAAATTTTTAAGAAATCCTTTAATTTGTTCAAATTTTGCCAAAACGTATTTTCCATATACCAATTATTTTCCATATAGTAAATTGCACATAGCAAACAAACCTTAAGTAATTTTAAAGTTTTTCTTTATATATCTTATCACAAAGACTATATTTTATATTTAAAATAACCTTGATATATTGAAATATTCACTGTATTTCTAGTTATACGCAAATGGCAGTTGGAAAATTGAAAAAAAAAAAAATATTTTGCCAAAAAACATTATTTCACATTTTAATTACTTGTTATCCCAAAATATTTACTATTTACTTAAAATTAATTTTAAAACAATTTAAAAAAAAAAAACAAATTTAAAAAAAAAATAATAATTTTTTCAAAAAATTAAATTTTTCTTAAAATTAAAACAACAACAAATTATTGTAAATTTTATGTGTTAATTGATTTATAAACAAAATCTTTAAAAAAATCTATTAGATTCTTTTTATTTTGCATAAATGTATTTTTCATATACCAAGGCGTATGATTAATACTAATTATGTATATATTTAGTAAACTGCGCATAACAAGAAAATCTTAAGTAATTTTAAAGTTTTTCTTTACATATCTTATCACAAAGACTCTGTTTTATATTAAAAATATCCTTGAAATATTTACTGTAATTCTTGTTATACACAAATAACAGTTGGAAAATGAAAAAAAAAATATTTTGCAAAACAAAAATTTATTTAATTTTTTTTTTTTTTTTTTGTTTTAATCAAAAAACATATATAAAATTTACTTAAATTTAATTTTAAAACAAATTTTTAAAAAATATATATTTTTTTTTAATTTTTATAATTTTTTCAAAAAATTAAATTTTTTAAAATTAAAACCTCAACAAATTATTGTAAATTTTATGTGTTAAATGATTTATAAACAAAATCTTTAAAAAATCTATTAGATTCTTTAAATTTTGCAAAAATGTATTTTTTCATATACCAAGGCGTATGATTAATATTAATTATGTATATATTTACTAAAATGAGTCTAACAGCAAAACCTTTTAATTTATTAAAGTTTTTCTTTATGGATATTAATGCTAATACTCTATTAATATATTAAAAACATTATACAATTATTATTGGTGCGTCTAGTCATGACTAAATAGCAGTTGGGAATTGAAAAAGAAAAAAAAATTGAAATTTTTGATTTAACAAATTTTTTAAATATTTAATTATATTCAGAATTAAGCCTTTAAGCAAATTTGCAAATTTGCAACAAATTTAAAAAATTATAAATATTTTTTTCATATTTCTGAATTTTTCTTTAAAATCCAATTTTATTGAAATTTAAACATCAACAAATTATTGCAAATTTCATTAAGTAAATTATATTAAAACAAAATCTTTCAGAAATCTATTAGTTTCTCAAAATTTTCTAAAAATATAATTTCTATATACTGAGGCGTATGATTGATATTAATTATTTTTATGTTTAGTAAATTTAGTATAACAACAACACCTTTAACAACTCAGAATATTTTCTTTAAAAACCTTATTACGAAGACTGTATATTATGTGTGAAATAGAATTAAATTATAAGTTTTAAATTTAATTTCCATAAAATTTCACTTCAAAAATTATTTTTTGTTTTAATTTTATAAATATTTTATTTATTTTTTTGTTTTTTTTTTTTTTTTTTTTTGTAAAAAATCTTTATTTACATTTAAATAAAACATATATGTACTACCATTATTTTCTCCTTTTAATAAACCAACTTTTCTTTTGCCAACTTTCATTTCTTATGTTACATTTTAAGTCTTAAACTAAGAAAAACTTAAGAAACTTTTTTTCACCAACACATGTTTATAGGTTTTGTTATTTGCCCCCAAAGGACAATAATTCTTGATTTAAATTGTAGGCTTTCAACTACAAATAGTAAAAGTAAAGAGAATGTATGGTGAAAAGAAAGTTAATAAAACATGAAAATAAATGTAAATTTATGGTTGATTTGAAAACAAATAAAGCAGTAAATAATATGCAAAGTTATGGAAACTAAATTATTATTAACTATGCTAAAAGAGTTTTTATAGGAATTTTTCAAAAAACGGAAAAGGATTAGTTAGCTTTTCAAATAAATTTCCGAGGTTTTGGGGAGAATTATAAAGATATTATGAAATAACTTTTTAAAATATTATTTGTCTCCAATAAATTTACTTTTAACACATTAATGGAAGTACAGAGATGGGGTTCTAAAAGCAGTAGAGTAAATTTTTAAAACTTTTGAAATAAATTGTGTTAATTTGCTAAATATGTACATCAATGATGTGCCCCAGAAGCGTTAGCGTGTGTTATGAAACTTGTACGGTTATGTAAAACAGTATCATTCACTTTGAAATTTAATTTTCTAAAATAAATAAAATCTAGAAACTTTAGCGTGTTAGAAACTTTCAAAAAATGTATAAAGTAGTATGGTTAATTTAGAAATATTCCTAAAGAATTTGATTTAATTGTCTAAAAATATGCTTTAAAAGCAAGCCATAGAAGGAGTAGCATACATTTTTTAACATTCAAAAAATTCCATAAATTCTCAAAAATTTAGTTTAAAAAAATTAGTTTTGATACAGTTTTGCGGCTAACTGGAATCAAATTATATTCAATAATAAATATTACTAGGCTTTGCTGTCAAAAACTTTGCATTTCTAGCTAAAAATAAAATTTTAAATTTTTGCAATGGGTACGTATGATTAATATTAATTATTGTAGAAAATTACAAAAAATCGAATTATTCCGGTATATGAAAAAATACAGGAAAACTTTTAAGGGAATTAAAAAGCTAAGACTTCAGGCTTAATTAAATATATATTAAAGTGATTTATAATTACGAAATTCACACATAATTTCCAACTTCTTAAAAACTTGGAAACCAAATTTCATTAAATTTATATTAAAAATGGTGTAATTCTGTTGAAATTATTAAGTTAAATAAATAAATAGTTGTTAAAGGTTATATTATATAGTTTTTACTTAAATTAAGTATAAAATTATTTTAGATTTCTTTTTTATACCAATTTTTAACTCAACACTGTTGCTTTTATTATTATTTTTTTTTTTTTTTTCTCAACATTTTACATTATTCATTTAAGCTGTTTGTATAACAAAAACCCTTGAAAACATTATAGAACTAAGAGAAAACAACAACAATAAACAACAGCTACAGAAAAATAAAATAAAAATAAACACCAAAAACAATCATTTCAAAATAAACAATGTATCATGAGTTAAAAAAAAAAATGTAAATAAAAAAAAAAAAAAAACAAATAGAACTTATTCAAGTGCTAAAGTACTTAAAACTGTTGTATAATTTCTGTATATACAACTGACTACAAAAGCTTTTTGGCAACAGTTAGTTGTTAAGAGATTTTGTTTATATTACAAATGAAAACAGGCAGCAACAGTTTTTACACCCAAAAAAAAAATACAGAAAAATGAATTACCACCCAACCATTTAAACTGCAAAAAACATTACATTACACACATATTTATTTTGTTATTTATTTGTACTTGTTTTTTTGTATTATTCCAATGTTTAAATTAAAAATACATCAAATGCTTGACAAACTAATTGAAATTTAATTCCTTGAAATTTTTAATATTTTATGAAAAAACAAAATATACAAATTTTGTAATGTTTTTAAGCTTCACTGGTTTTAAGTGTAATTATAATATTTTTCCACTTGGTAAATGCTAAATTAATTCAATGTTTTTTTTTTTATATAAAATTTATTAAAATATGTATTATTTTTAATGTTTTATATTTGTTTTTTTGTATCGTTCTAGGTTGTGCTTTTGTGAAATTTAGTTCGCAGCAAGAGGCTCAATCAGCCATTACTAATCTACACGGCAGTCAAACTATGCCGGTAAGTAACAATTATATATAATAAAACCATTAAAATTTAAAAATATGTAGATAAATAGTTCAAAGTGCTACTAATATTTAGTAAACGCAATAATATTTGGAGGTTGTGAGAGAGTATTATTAAAGGTTTATAACGTACTGAAATCTACATGCACCTCTTAATAACTTTGCATAATTTCCTTACTTAAATTTGGTGTCTTAAATATAATAAATTTAAAAATTATATTTTTCTTACTGGGTACGTATGATTAATATTAATTCTTGTATTAATTGACAAAATTTGTTATAACTCTGGTTTGTGAAAAGATAAAAGAAAACTTTTAAAAGACTTTGAAAGCCAAGTCTTAAGGCTTAATATAATTAAAAAGTAGGGAAAAAACACTGAATAATAATTGAAAAATGTACAGCTTATTTGAAAATTAAATTTTGAAGGAAAAAAAAATTCTGTTTAAGGTTTAAAACTGAGTTAAAAACGTTTAAAAGACTTTGAAAGCCAAGACTTTATACTTAATATAATAAAAACAAATAACACTGAATAATAATACAAAAAAGTACATTTGAACATTTGAAAATTTAATTTTGAAAAAAAAAAAAAACAATTCTGTTTAATATTTAAAACTGAGTTAAATCTAGATTTAAACACTAACAAATACCACTAACTTTATCTAAAAAATATATAGTATTTTATACAGATAATCAAAATTTAAATTATTCTTAATGGTTGCGTATGATTAATATTGATCATTTCATACAAGAACAACATTTGTTTGAACTCTGGTTTGTGAAAAGATAAAGGAACTCTTTTAAGAGATATTGAAAGCTAACACTTCATGCTTTTTACCCTAATGTAAAATATAAATACATATAACATATAACTGAAAAAATTTAAATTTTAATTTTCCAGAAAAAAAGTCAATTCTGTTAGAGATATTAATCTAAGTGGAATCTAAATATTTAGATTAACAAACATCGTAAGTTTTTTCTTTTAAAAATTAAGTATTTTCGACATAAATCAAAAATTTAATTTTTTCATAATGGTTGCGTATGATTAATATTGATAATATTATACAAGGACAAAATTTGCTATAACTCTGGTTTGTGAAAAGATAAAATAAAACTTTTAAGAGATATTGAAAGCCAAGACTTCAGGCTTTTTCCCTAATGTAAAATAAAAACACATAACTTTGAAAAAATGTAAATTTTAATTTTCCAGAAAAAAAATCAATTCTATTAAAGAAAGTAATCTAAGTGGAATCTAAATATATATATTAACACATAACGTAAGTTATTTCTTTTGAAAATTAAGTATTTTCGCCATCAAAAATTAAAATTTTTCATAATGGTTGCGTATGATTAATATTAAATTATATATAAAATCAAACAAATTGTTATAACTCCGTTAATTGTTAAGATAAATGAAAAGTTTTAAGTGATTTTGAAGGGTAGCATGTCAGACTTTGTTCCTAATATAAAAAAATATATAGTCAACATGTTCATCATTAAAAAAATTGCAGATAATTTTTCACTTAAAAAAAACAAAAAACTAAAATTTTTAATATTTAAAAACTATAACACAATACAGTAAAAAATATTTATTTTAGTACATAAATAGCATAAATATGTCTTTGTACATAACAATTTCTAAAAGGATTTACATGATTTCCGATAATTCTGGGGAATTATAACAAAATTAATAGATAATATAGTAAAGCAGGTGTTGGCACAAAATTCTTTAAAATTAGAGCTTTAAAAAAGAATATTTTCTTTAACACATATGTTATTTCATGATTTGAATAGTCCAAGAAAACTTTTTCTTAAGTTGAAATTAATAAAAATTTTTAGGCACAACAGTCCGTCAAACACTCACAGGACATATTTGTTCTTAAACAAATCCCTTAACAAATTCCCTATTACCATAAACCTAAGCTTTTTATCCCCCCCACAATGTTTTTATTTTATTAATTTATAAAATCTAAATTGTAAAATTCATAATAAGGATTTAAACCAAAAAAAGAAAAACCTACAATTTCAAAAAAAAAGAAAACTAACCTTCCACATCCTACTTTTTAACATAAACCGTCAAGCAAGACGTAGTACTTATTTGACAAGGTACTTAAAAGACATCTAGTCATTTCAGAGAAGAAAAAAAACAAACCAAACAACTGTCGTGTTAATTTAAGTTTTATTCCCTTCAAGACGTTAAAATGAGGCCAACCAAATTTGTGCAAAAAACGAAAAAGAATTTATTTATTTATTTTTTCGTTTACGAAAATTTGCATGACACTCAAGTTATTTTGCACGTAAATTGGTTTTCATCATCTTCGTTGCTTTCACAACATCATCTTGACACAGGGCATACAATTTATTTTCAATCTTCTCTTGCTTTCTCGTTTACTTTCTTTGTCATTGTTATTTGTAAAAAAAAATTTTTTCTCGTCTTTTACTTTTGTGTTATTATTGTTGTTATGTAAACGAAGGTACCCAAAAATAAATTTGTGTGTAATTCTTTTTTTTATTTTTTCTTACCAAAATCTACTCAATTTGATTGCATTGTAAAGTGCTAAAAGAAGATGGCTTGTATACAGTACAGTTTTCTTATTATTTCTTGCCTCAATTATTTTGGTATTTATTTTTTGTTTATTTATTTGTTAAAACACTTAAAATAAATGAAAATAAATTGATTTATATGTATAAAGTTAAAAGTTTATGTAACAAAAAAAAACATGATTTTATAAAATAAACAAAACAACAAGACTGACAGACACCCAGACAGACAGACGGACAGGCTGCAATACAAAATATAAATTAAAACCGCTTCAAAAATTAACAACAACAGAAAGTATAAGTAAATATTTTTTAAGTAAATACCAGAGATTTTTAATTAAATTATATAAATACAGAAATTGTTTAAACAAAAGCAAAGGAATATAAACATCTTAAAAGATTTATTTTTGCTAGTATTAATTAAACTAAATAAACAATATCAAAGTACAAAAATCAGTTTGAAGTAAAGAAATATTCAGTGAGATGTACTTGTTCTAAGTACAAATAGTCCTTAAATTTTTAAGTACGATTCTGGCAAACCTAAGTAAAATAAAGTTAAATTTAGAACTTAAGATAAAGATTTAAAACTATTTGGCATCTAAATATATGCATAGATAAATATCACTTATTATTTTTACTAAAAATGTAGTATTTTTCACAATAACTAAAAATTTAAATTTTTTTCAATGGTTGCGTATGATTAATATTTAATTTTGTATAAATTCACAAAATTTGCTATAACTCCGGTATTTGGAAAGATAAAATAAAAGTTTTAATTGGTTTTTAATGCTAACAATTCAGGCTTGACGTTAGTAAATCAAGGAGAGAACTTTTAAAATTTGTTATCAATTAAAAATGTCGCTCTTATATTATTTTTTTTATTTAGATAAAAATTTTTTGTAAAATGCATTAAAAGTAAAAATTATAGAATATAATAACTTAATTTAAAAAGTAAATTAAATTTTCTAATAATTTATATACAACAAAAATTACAAAATTGTTAAAAAAAAAAATCAATTTTTTTTTAAATTTTACGTACGTCAAATGACCATAATATTTAGATAATCATAAGCTTTTGTTAAAGATTTGTGCCTTGCTGTAATCTATACAAATATCATAACCGATTATATTAATTATTACTCCTCAATTTGCTGCATTTAACTTTATAAACTAAATTTTAAATTTTTGACCATGGTAGCGTATGATTAATATTAATTATTGTATCCAGTGACAAAATTTACTATAACTCCGTTAAACGAAAAGCTAAAGGAAAACTTTTAAGTGATTTTGAAAGCTAACAATTTTGGCATATTTAATAATGCAAAATAATAAATATTATTAATAATTGAAAAATTTTCAAAATTAAAAAAAAGTGAAAATCAAAATTATTTTTTTTCCAAATTTAAGACTTAAAAAAAATACCCTGTGTTTAAAGTTTTTGCTTTACTATAATCTACATAAGCTTCCTAGAAAATTGCATTATTAAGTTTTCTTAAGTTTTGGATATTTAACTTTATACACAAAATTTTCTTTTTTATCACTTGGTTGCGTATGATTAATATTAATTATTGTATCCAGTGACAAAAACTGATTATAACTCCGTTAAACGAAAAGCTAAAGAAAACCTTTAAGGGGATTTTGAAAGCTAAAACTGATGGCATATTTTATAATGCAAAATAATAAATATTTAACTTATTAATAATTAAAAAATTTTCAAAATTAAAAAAAGTAAAAATCTATTTTTTTTTTTTTTAATTTACGACTTCTAAATAATGTTAAAATTTCTTGCCTTAGTATAATCTACATAAGTTTCCTAACAAAGAGTATTATTTAGTTTTTTTAAGTTTTAGGTATTTAACTTTATAAACTAAATTTTCGTTTTTTTCACTTGGTTGCGTATGATTAATATTAATTATAGCATCCAATGACAAAATTTGCTATAACTCCGTTAAAAGAAATGATAAAGAAAAACTTTTAATCAATTTTGAAAGCCAACACTTCAGGCTAATTGGGCAATGAGAAATTGTAAATTTTTAACATATTAAAATTAATAAAATTTCATCTAATTTGCAATATTTAAAAAACTGAAAACCAAAATTCTTTAAATTTAGTAAAAAAAAAAAAAAGTTTTATTCCTATAAAAATACTATTGTAAAGTTTTTTACTAAAAATTTATACAAAAATTTATAACGTGAGTTGTTGTATTCTGCCTCCTCTTGGAAGTTTTTTTTAAGTCTGTCTTTTTCCAATTATCTCTAATATCTTATAGCTTCATTTTCCCCCAACAATAATAATATTTACAGCTTTAAAACTTGTATATTTTTATATATTGTTTTGCTTCCTTTTTAAATTCCTTTTGTCCATAAAAACCATAAGCTGCTTAAGCAAATGTTGTTATTTTAAATAAAAGTTTTTTGCAGCTTTTTTTATTTTTTAATTTCTAACTTAGTAAAAACCACTCATTAAAAAGGAATTTTTGTGTTTTTGTAAATATTTCCACACAACGCAGAAAAAAAAACACATAATACAAATATAAAAAAAAAACTAAAGTACACATAGTTTTTATATTCATTAACCTTTTAAAACTCAGGGGAGAAATCATGTTATAAACAATATTTTTTTTATCAACATTTATAAAATAAATACCATAAAACAATAAAAGCAGGAAAAGCCCGTGTTAAGCTCTTAACACCCAACAAAAGAAAGTAAAAAATTTACACATAAAATGGGAAATAATAATAATAAAAAAAAGCAGCAGAAAATAATAAACAACTATATGAATTATAAAGAATTATCAATTAAGCCTTAAAGTAGCTAGCGGAAATTTTTTTTTACAACTTAAAAAATTTTTAATATTTTAATGCTTAATGTATGTATAAAAATCATAAAGCTTTAGCTTGAAACATTAAGAACAAACTAACTTTAGGAGCTTTAAAAAACTTAAGGCTTATTAATATGAAAAATATAGAATTATTCTTTTTTTTTTTTTGGTTATTAAGAGTCTATAAAGTTTTCTGCTTACTTTTTTTTTGTATAAAAATCAGTATTCTTTTCAATAATTGTTCAAGAGTTTTTGTTTGTTTTAGTGTTTTCAATCGTCTAACGGAAGTGTTGATGGTGTTTTTGTTTGTACTTCCGTTTTAGTAAAGCTTTTTTCTTGGGTAAACAATTTCTTTTTCAATTTCGCTGTATTCTTTGTTTTTAAAACACTTTTTCGCTAATAATTTGGCTGCTAGAATAAAATGTTTATTGAAATTTCCTTTTAAGTAAAAGAAAAACAAACGAGGTGGGTAAATAAATTAAGTTTTCAACAAAAATTCAAGTCTTTCATAAATTTAAGTTTTCTTTTAACAAAACCTGTTAAAACCACCTTCCTAGTTTCCTCCCTCTACTTTTTTTCTAGCAAGTTTAAACATTCATATACAGATTTTTCTCTTACTTAGCTCCAAACTTTTTTTTTTTTGCTGTTATTTAACTCTTCAACAACGAATTTGCTTTAGGCTGTAAAAAGATTCTAATGGTTGTTTTCGTGGAACACTGTGCATTTGGTATCCGCTGTTGTGATTGTTTTTGAGTGTAGTAGAAACTTCATTTTGTTTGTCTTGTTTAGTTGTTTGATTTTCTTTTCGTTGTGTTTATTTCCGTTTTTCCTGGTTTCTTTTTTTTAAGACTTCTTCTAGTGATTTCACTTGCAGAAAAAAAAAACTCAAAGAAATTTTAGCAATTCTTTTCTGTAGTTGTTGGTAAACATGTGTTTAGCATGTTAAGCATTAAGTTGTGCTGTTTAACAATCTTGTTGTTGAAATGTTCAGCTTATTTTGTTTGAAGAAGTGAACCCAGAAACAAAAATATAAAATTTAATGAAGCATATTTTATAGGAAATCGATTTTATTGGATATTCAAAAGACAAACATGCAGGCAGCTAAGAAAAAGAATTTTAGAATAATTTACAAATAAAATTTGAATTTTTATAAGAAAAAAGTCTAATAGTAAGCTAAAATTTAGTACATGAACGGGGCATTATTATAACTAACAATATACCATAATTCAGTTCATTTGCTTGATCTTTGTAGAAGTTCCCCATATATCCTTTTTTGAAGATTATGAAAAAAAATAAATTTAAGTGGTTTAAAATTACTAAAAATAAATCAGAAATAAGATAAATTAAAGAAAACGCAAACAATTTAATAAAAATAAATTTCGAAAAATATTTCCAAATAAAATCTGTAATATTTGCTGCAACATCTTCAAATAATGTATATGAACGAGGCTATAGCTTGGATTTCTAAATACCAATATTCACTTCAATCGGTTGAAATATATAGGAGTTTCCCATATATCCTTTTTTGAAAATTAATAAAAAATGTAATTTTAATGCTTTTAAAACACGTAATTAGATAAATTTAAACTACCATTCATTAACAAAATTTAAAAAATAATAAAAATGATTTCAAAACTCAACAACTATCTAAAACTTGTCACAAGATTCTGAAATTAGGAACATGAATGAGGAAATATGTTGCCTAGCTGCATTACGAAATTCAGTTCAATTGGTCTGAAAACATAGAAGTTTCTCATATATCCTTTTTTAGATTGTATAACAAAAATTAATTTTACTAATTTAAAATTAGTGAAACAAATAAAAACTTCAATTTATTAAAGAAAACTTAAAAAAATATTCATAAAAACAAATTTTTCAAATACATTTCTTTCGACAAAAATTTAAATATTGTTATAATAACCTGAAATTAGGAATATGAAAGAAGAAATGTGCCGTCTAACTGTATAAAAAAACTCAGTTTAATTGGTTCAAAAATATAGAAGTTTATCGTATATCCTTTTTTCGAGATTGTATAAAAATTAAATCCTGGTATTCTAAAATTAAGGAAATAAAATTAAAACATCAAATCATAAAAGAAAACTTGAAAAATATTCCAAGATTAACCACAAAAAAAAATGCATCAAATAAAATTTTTCAATAAAATCTAAAAATGGTTACAACAATCTGAAATTAGGAAACTGAACGTGGATATATGTTGCATAATTGTATTACAAAATTCACTTTAATCGGTCTAAGAACAAAGAAGTTTCTCATATATCCTTTTTTTAAATTTTAGAAAACTTAAAATTCTTCTGATTCAAAATGCATACAAAAGTGTTTTTTAACATTTTTGAAATAAAACAAAAAAATATTTGAGCTAAAAAAGTTACAATAACAAATTTTGAAATAAAATAGACGAAAAATTTCAAAAATTACTACAACAAATAATATGAACGAGGAATTATGTTTGCTTCAACTATACCGAATTTCAGTTCCATCGCTCCAATGATATAGAAGTTTCCCATATATCTTTTTTTAGTTTGTGCTAAATTTTTAATTTTACAGCTTAAAGCTTAATAAAATTAATGGAAAATAATATTAATTAACAAAAACCATATAATTGTTAAAACATTAAAAAAAAAAATCTAAGTTATATATTTCAAAAACTTTAATAATTGATGTAGTAACATACTAAAATTAAATAAATGAACGAGAAACAATGTCGACTTCATGTGCCTAAAAGATCAAATCAATCGGTTGATGGATATAAAAGCTCTACATATATCCTTTTTTAGGATTGAAACAAAAATACAATTTTAGAGTTTTAAAATTAAGACAATAAAAGATAACCAATTTTATAACAAAAATAAAATTCATTGTAAAGATTTAAAACCCACCATATGAAAGCAATGTAATGTTGTTATGTATAAACAAAATTTGTCAAAATAGTAATAAAACTTTAAAAGTCCTTTTTAGGGAAACATACATTGTGTTTTAAAAAAATTAGTTTTTCCAGAATTAATTTCATAAAAAGCCTTTTTATTTTGTAATTAAATTAAAATGAAAAAAGTCACCAATGCCTGAAAGCGAGAGAACCGGAGACAAAAGCAAACTTTAATTTATACAACAACATAATGATGATTATGATGACACAAAAACTTAAATAGCATCAGGTCTTTATTCACCCCCTCCAACCCATCTTTACTATAACATACATAGTACTTGAACATCATGCCCGCCAGTCAAATAGCACAATACAACACAAAAAAAAGGCTACAAATTTATGCTCGACATGCTCTATAAATCCAGCAGGGGGAAGTAAATCTACTAAAATGTGTATGTATGTATGTATGTGTATATGCGTGTGAGAATGTTTTACTTTAGCTTCTGGCAACAGCTGCAATTTTTCACCTGAACCATTCATTCATTCAGGGCTTCAAGATGAGCTATTAAGTAACTCTAACAAGGAATTTCTTTCTTGTATTTTTTATTTCTATTTTTTTGCTTTCTTAATACTGGGTAGAAAATTAACAATTTTAATACAAACATTGGCTGCTGTTTTATACTAGCAACATAAGAAACTCGTTATTTTAATTTTTTTTTTTTCTACGCAAAAAAAAACAATATTGCATTGGTATGGTTGTAACACTTTGAGGTAATTAGTGTAGCTGCTGCTTACACTTTGTTTAAAGGCATAAGCTCTTCAGGCATAGAGCAAGCTAAAAAAAATAATAATAATTCTAGTGCATTTTGCTTGTTTATGGGAAAAGGTAGGTACAAAATACTTGACAAGTACAAGCATGTAAAAATTGTGCTCGTTTTTTAAAATGCTCGTGAGCTACTATAAAATAAAGGATATTTTTGGTAGGATAATGAAAAGGATTAAATTTTTTCTGCTCAGCTGGCTATTTATTGGGGTTTTATAAATTAATTTCCTACTACGAAAATAATGTTTTGCAATAAAAGAAATATTTTCGCCTCAAAATTTAAAAAAAAAATTATTTCTCAAAAAATGTTAATACATACTATCTTAAATAACTGTTACATCAACTTGAAACTATGTATGTGAATGGGAAACTATGTGAACTTAATGGGCACCAAAATTCAGTTCTTTCACTTCAACTTTACAGAAGTTTCTCATATGTCCTTTTTTCAAATTGACAAAATACCAAATAGCTTTAAAATTAAATTAATTAATGTTGAATTATTAAAGAAATTTAAAACAATATTTAAACAATAAAAATTATAATACATTTTCACAATAAAATAGTTAATAAAATCTGAAATAATTATGCTAACAACCTGAAATTGTCTATATGAACGAGGGACTATGAGCATTTAATGTTCACTAAAAATCAGTTCACTCGCTCCAAGATTATAGAAGTTCTTCATATATCCTTTTTCCGAATTATAGAAAAAAACTATACTTATTCAACTTTAACTTAAATTAAATGAAAAGAAAATACTTATTACCAAAGAATACAAGAAAAATATTCAAACTAAAAAATTTTCTAGAATAAAATTTTTAATTAAATCTTAAATAAATGTGATAATATCTTGCAATTATGTATATGAACGTGAAACTATGTTGACTTAATGTAGTCTCAAACGCTGCTCAATTGGTGCATTATTACGGAAGTTCTGCATATATCCTTTTTTGACATCATTAAACAAATCAATTTTTGTGCTTTAAAAACACTAAAGGGAATATATATTTAATAATTAAGTGTACAAAAACTAGTTTAAATTAGCATAAAGTTTAAAAAGCTAAAAAACATTTATAATTTTTACTTTACAAAAAAATTTCAAAAATTTTTTTACGATATTCATACAATTTCTAAAAAATTTTTGAAAATTTTATAAAACAATTATTTTTTTATTATTTTTCTAAAATGTTAAATTCCTCTAATTAATTTTAATCCAGTAAATATATTTATTTTTTCTTAAATTTATAAAAAAGGATATATGAGAAACTTCTATATGTTTGGAGCGATTGAACTGAATTTTGTTATGCAATTAGGCAACATATTGCCTAAATCATATTCATAAATTCAGGTTGTTATGACAATTTTTAAAATTTTGTGGGAAATATTATTTAACATTTTTTTATTTAAATTATGTTGGTTTAAATATTTTTCTTGTATTCTTTAATAGTTGTCAATATCAATATTTTTAATTAATTGTAAAGCTGTAAAATTAACTTTTTAATGCAATCTTAAAAAAAGGATATGTGAGAGTCATCAATATCTTAGAACCGATTCAACTGAATTTTGTGTATTTATTAAAACAACATCTAGCCTCGTTCGTATACATAATTATAGATGTTGGATTTTATATTAAAGATATTATATAGAAATCCATTTTTGGATATTCTTTTTATTTTAAAATTTGTTTTCTTCATTTTATTTGATTCTTTTATTATTTTAATGATTTTAAGCCACTAAAGTTACATTTTTGGTATAATTAAAAAAAGGATATTTAGGGAACTTCCACAAATACTAAGCTATTTAACAGAATTTTTGTACATTGTTAGTTATTATAATTCCCCGTTCGTATACTAAGTTTTAGCTCAATATTTGCCTTTTTAGTTCAAAAAGCAGCAAATATTATATTTACTTTGGAAAAAATAAATTTTCATATTTTTTTTTTATTTTAAAATTTTGATTGTTTTCTTTAATTTATTTGGTTCATTTATATTTTAATCATTTTAAACGCCTAAAATTAACTTTTTGCTATGATTTAAAAAAGGATATATAGCGAACTTCCACAAAGATTAAGCAATTTACCTGAATTTTGGTATGTTGTTAGTTATTATAGTTTTCCGTTCATATACCAAGTTTCAGCTTAATATTTGCCATTTTACTTAAAAAAATTCTACCTTAATTTTAAAATTTAGATTTTCTGTAAAAGATTCATTAAATTTTTAATTTAGGGTATTTAAATTTCACAGCTTTATTCTAACTATCATTAAATCAATATTGTAGATTATGTCATCCTGTTTGCTATTGTAGGGCTTATGAAAGTCGTATAATTTCTCTAAATTGTTGCTTCTGCATTTTTTCCATGTTTTGCCTCTAAGGGAAACAATTTTTTATTTTTTTGTTTTTATTAATTACTCCGTCTAAATGTTGTTCGTTTTTCTACAATTTGTTTTTTTTATAAAAATTCTTCTTGTATATGTATAAGTATATGGTGAAATTAAAAAACGTGCCAGATTTTTTTTTCTTTCTGCCACGTTTTTTTTTTATTTATTTTTTTTGCCTGCTAACTGTGTAATGCTTAGTTTAAATTAAAATACTCCCCTGAGTAATTTTTTACCATCATAATTTTTCTTTATTTTTTGCATTATTTTTTCTAGACTTTTTTTTCCTGGATTTTCTGTTCTGTATGAATTTTAGTTTTATTTATGCCACCTCACCGCATCGCACTCTCTTTCGAATGCCGTTTGTATGAAATATAAAAAATAATTTTGCGTACGTTGCTCTTTTCTTCTCGTTTGGTTTGATGTAAAAGCTGTGTAGTAGGTTTTCACCTCCGTGCATTATACAATGGTGTTTTTTTGAGTGTGTATAATGTGCATTATAAATAAGTAAGACCATAAACTTTTTTTATTTAATGAAACGCGAAAAAAAATTTTTCAAGGAAATTAATTGTTTAGTTTGTTTAAAGGCATTAATAAATTTGTGTAAGCAAGAAAATCCTTTAAGTATGCTAGATTTTCCTATCAAACGTGCTCTATAAATATGTTTAAATATAATTTCTGTTTAATTTTCCTAAAAGTATGCTATAAAAATCATTTACATCTTTTAAAATCTGTATTAAACAAAGTTCATTATAAATTCCATAACATTTGTATAATTTTATAGCAGTTCATCCTTGTTGCTACAAGTATTTTAATTTGTTAAGATTTCTAACCAGATACTTTTATCTACAAACTGTCTTAAACCTCCCTCTATGGCACCCTGCTAGAGCACTTATTGTTTATAATTTAAATAATTCCATCATCATCATCTTTAACTATTTATCTGCCACCATATGTTGGTATTTAACAATATACTTTGTTGTTACTGGGGGGGAAAAAAAATAAAATAAAAAATTTGTTTAAAGCACCTTGATTATGCAAGCATGAACATGAACAGCAAAAACAATCAACAATAACGATACTGACAATAATAACAGCAGCAGTAGCAACAACAATAACAACATATAACTGTGTAACTTAAACATATGTTACACTCCTCTTTATTCACGTAACTATAACTGTGTAGAAGTGTATGAGTTTGTATGTGTGTGTGTTTATAGCAATTCTGTAACGTAACGGAAATTTAAATTTCAAATTTTTTCCATTTTTTTTTTTATTCTTTTTTTTAGTTTTATTTTTATTCCAGCAAACGATTTTTTAACATACTGTGAAATTATAACGAATTGACTGACTGTTTTAAAGGTTTTTTCTTTAATTTTTTTTGTTGCTTTTATTGGGCGAATATGTACACAAAATAAAATCACGGTTTACTTAAGGTAGTTGTAGCTGCTGAACATGTTATGAAAATTTGTTTTTCAAGAATTTTTTTAAAGCTTTCGCAAAAGGATACACAAACATGTCAAAATTATACATGTGCTCTAGATATCGTGCATAATTTTAGGAGGTTTTTCAATTGCAGGATATGTTGGCTGAGGAAAAAGCTAATTCCGCTAAATTTATACAAACATTTTTGACAGAAACATTTTGGTAGACGTCTTATTTGGCGTCTCCAAATAGAAGTCAAAATTTCCACATGAGACTAAAATCATCTAATTTGCACTGGCTAAACAACAACCAATCGATATTAAGCAGTGAGTGCAAATTCTCTATTAGACTGTTTTTTTAAAATCAATTTGGCCTTACGGAAGCCAATTAATATAGATGGTTCAATCCAAAATTTCGATGACAACGATATAGTGTATAAGAAATGAGAACACTACTTAAAACAACTCAACCTCGAACAAGGCTTCCGGAGCCTATCTATCACCTTGATAGTTTGAGGGTCATCTGTCACTCATGGGTATTTTGGGGGGATTTAACCTGGAACACGTTACGTTTACACTTAGGAGAGGAAACTGTCCACCTGTGAAGATCTCCCAGTCTGATCAAGTCAAATATATACTTCCATAGACGGTCTTACTTGGCATTGCCACATAGAAACCAAGAGGCTCCATATGATACTAGAGCTTCTAATCTGCACAGGCTACTCAACGACCAATCGAAATGAAACCTTGAAACCATCCGAAATCGCAAGCAAGATTACTTACAAGATCTCAAACTCGAACAAGGCTTCGTAGAGTAGATAAGCTCTATAGGCCTACTAATTTGATACCTATTTGTCCATCAAGTTTTTCTTGGGTTAAATCCAGTCAACTTTCCAGCAACCTTCGCAGCTGTATATTGCACTTATAAAGGCTGTCCCAAAATTTACCCATTTCTTTTGATTGTTTTTCAATTGTGTCAAATCACACGATCTATGAGGGCCCATTCGGATCACCGAAACGAGAGAGCGTCTTGTGGAAACCACATGACGTCCTCATCAATATCATCAAATTTAGTCAGAAATAATTCAGTTGTCATGTCGCGATATCGAGCTTGAGAACCAGTTACTACTTGACCAACCTCATTTTTGATGATTTACAAAGCCACCAAGGTTAGTAAGTTAGTTGAAAAAATCAGCATAAATTATTGACTACAGTAAAACATAGTTATATTAGCTAGCATTAAGGCTAGAATCGTTGCTCTTATGTCTGGCGTTTATGAAGCAATTTGGCTGATTTTCAATAGAAAAATTCTTGAAACATCTATGACATATAAAAGAAATATAGAGCTCTAAAAGTTATTTAAGCTCTTCAGAAAGTTGATTTCAACTAAGATACAAACACACAAATATATATTGACTTTATATCGGTTTAAGGCTGTAAAATATAAAAGCGAATAATCAAATTTAAAATTGTTGAATAGTCCTATTTAAACTTTATTCTTCTCCTAACCAATAAGCGAAACTCCTCAAAATATGCAAAACAATTTTTCAGTTGTATAAAAATTCTTTCGTAAACAAATGTTTTTCTTTGGAAAACCACATGCTGCATCAATTATTTGTTTCGCTTTTCCATACAAAAAAAAAAACAAAAAATAAAACAATATTTTTTAAATAAAAACACAAAACAGAAAAAAACTTTAGCAAATAATGTAAATATTGGTGCGGCTGTTGCTGCTTTTCCTAGGATATTGTAAAGTAATGTTGTGCTGCTGCTGTTATTGTCAGTCAGCCAGTCAGTTAGTTGTTGTTGTTTTTAGTGCTGTTGTATAAGACTCCAGCATAAGTCTAAGAATTGTATACGTCAATTTTCGTCAAAAATGCGCTTAATATGACTTGACAAAAATGGCGCCCAAGATGGCGTCAAATGATTGTTTTGTAAAGGCAAAGTCTTGTTTTGTAAAGGCAAAAGGTATAAATAATAATATAAATATATATAAGTAAGTAAGTAAGCAGCCAAGAGTATGTGTGCTTGCCTGCTATGTTGTAAAACTTAACGCTTCGTAAACTTTTTATAAAAACGTTTTCTTTTTTTTTTGCTTTTCTTAGAAAAACTTGGGCTTTTGTTTTGTGGGTGTAGGTATTTGTTAAGTAGGAGAGAGAGAGGAGCATTACATCTTCTAAGTTTTTTTTCTAACTGCTGCTACTGTTATTGTTGTTAGTCTCGTCACCTTTTCTTTTAGCAACAAAAATTCTGCCAACTTTTCTTTAGTTGTTGGTTCTTTAAGGTTTTTTGTATGTGTGGCTGGTTTAGTATGTGTAATTTTTGTACATCAAAGTTATTGTGTTAACGACTTTGAGTTTTTGTTGTATTTAGATTTGAAACTCTCTCAAAACAGCTGTAGCGGCAGATATTGGTTGCATTTATGAAGGCTCCTAAAAATAGGCTTTACTTTTTTTAAGAAACTTTGAAATTCCAACATATTGCAAAATATCTATAAATAGGCTAAACTATTTCATACTACATTAAATCTAAATCAAGTAACCTAGAAGTATGCTAAACATTTTTATAAAAATTCTGTAATCAGCTGTAGATGGAGATATTGGTTGTATTTATGATGGCTCCTAAAGCAGCTAAAAGTAGGCTATACTTTTGTATACAATAATGGTGAAGAGTTCTAAAATCAATACAAAATTGATAATCTGGACCAACAATTTAGATTAGACTTTTATACATTAATTTTTATATAATCTTGTTTTTTTTTCTATTTTTAAATTCTTAAATGAAGTTTCTTTTCATCTGTCTTCAAGATTTTGAGTGAGTAGGGCCACCCAAAATCCCTGTATGCCAATTACAACTGTCACTCTTCTTTGTTTTTGAATTTTATTTACTTTTTTTTTTTAATTTTTTTTCAATTTGTTTTGTATTAAACACAACAACAAGAAAACCTTCACACCATTGTTATTTTGTGGTGTGTGAAATGTGGTATCCCGAGATTGTTGTTGTTCTTGTTGGCGCTATTGTTTTCTCTTTGTCACAGGCAAAAGCCAGCAAAAAAAATAGCATAGTGCTGTGGGGGAAAAAAAGGTTTTGACACCAGGTGCTTACAATAGCTTTATGATGACTGTGTAAAAATCATACCCATAATAACAATGACACCTCTGCCCATTTAGCTCTCTATAGCATAGATACTCTTGCTTACTGCTTGCAATTTCTAACAAAACAAAGTTGTCATATTGATTGTGGTGTTACTTTATTATAAGTATATGTATAAAGAAAAAAATATCCCCAAAAGTCTGCTTGTCTTTCTTATAGATTTCATTTTTTTTTTTTTTTCATTTCACCTTAATGTTTAAAATTTGTTTCGTGAGTTTGTTGTCGTTCTATGTAGTGTAGTGTCACTCAATTTACTTAGTCATTATTTTCCCATTTTCTTTTGTAAAAGAAGATGTTGCTTTTTTCTCTCTGCTTTATTTTTCTCTATAACTGAATTGATAAAAAGCTAAGTATACTTTTAGGCTTAGAGCCTGTTGCAATTGGTTTGTCTTGTTAAACTTGTTAGCAAGTTGTTGTGTATTGAATTTTATATTTTCAAAAAAAAAAAAAAAAATCCTTAAACTAATAAGAAAGTTTTGGTTTCAAACAAAAATTTATAATGAAAGTTGTTTAATGAGTTCTGTATAAAGTTACAATAATGGTGGGAATTAGGAAAAAATTAGTAATTTTTTTTTAGAATTTATTATTTAATTAAAATAATAAAGATTTTTCAAGTAAAGCGACAAATAAATAGGATTGGAATTTGATATAAGCTATAAATTTACAATTTCTGACAACTTAAAATTTGATTTCTTGAAATCTAGAAAATGAAGCCTATTTTTAGGAGCTTTCAAATCAAATAAGAACTTTAACTGTCTAGAACTAGTTCGTATAGTATTTTTATACATCAAATGCATACAAGTAGCTAAATATATATTATGAGAGTTTATGGTGAGTAAAAATTAAAAATTACACTAGAGATTAAAGTGAAAGTCCAACAACACTTCGAGGCATCATGGGCATTAATCGCAAATTTCAAGAAGATCTGCGTATCCATGCTTTCAAAGTTCAGTTGACAAATTCAAAAAGACAGGTGCAGCGAAGAGAGTCCGAATGGATTAATGAACAGAATGCTGAGTTTAAAAACAAAATCATCTTTAACGATACAGCACATTTTCATCTTAAAAATTTACGCATTTGGGGTTCTAGAACCCACAGCTTATTTTCGTTAAACAAATGCAGACATAAAGTGTCACTGTTTGTTGCAGATTCTGAACTAAAGGCATAATTGGAATACATTTATTTTTTTAAATAAAAAAAAATGTCAACCATAACTACTTTCTTAAATCAAGTAGCTGACAAAATTCCGTAACATTTGCATTATTAATAAAAAACTTTGTCGTATATCCTTTTTCATTAATCAAAGAATTTTCCGTATTTTGTTAAAAAAATTTGATTTAAAACTTAAGGCACTGCTTAAAGGCATAAAAATCATAAATTTATTAGAATCGCAGAAAGTCAATTAGGAAAAATTTTTATTTTAATTTAAAAAAAAAATTTAACCTTAATTTCTTTTAATTTGAAACTCTTACAACTTGTATTCTACTGTCATGTAGTAATCGACACAATTTTATTAAATTTTCGTTGTTAACTAAAAAGTTTGTCTTATATCCTTTTTCTATTATCAAAGGAAAATCCATAATTGGTTACAAAATGTTTTCCTAACATTTAAGACACTACATAAAACGCTTAAAAACCATGACTTGAATAGAATTGCAGAAAGCCAATGAAAAATATTTTTTAGTTAAAATAAATTTTTTATATGTTAAGCTCTCACTACTTGTAGTTTAGTGTAATCTAGTAATTGACAAAATTTCATTAAATTTTCGTTTTTAACAAAAAACTTTGTCCTATATCCTTTTTCTGTTATCAATGGAAATTCAATATTTTGTTAAAAAAATTTGGTTTAAAATTTAAGACACTGCCTAAAAGGCATACAAATCATCCAATGGAAAACAATTGCAGAAAGTAAATAAAAATATTTTTATTTAATTAAAAAAAAAAAAATTAACCATAAAATTTTTTAATTTGAAGCTCTCACAACTTGTATTCTAGTGTCATCTAGCAATTGACAAAATTTCATAAAATTTTCGTTATTAACAAAAAAGTTTGTCATATATCCTTTTTCTATTATCAAATGAAAATCAATATTTGGTTACAAAATTTGTTTTTAACATTTGAGATACTATATAAAAAGCTTAAAAATCATGAATTGAATAAAATTGGAGAAAGTCAACTAGGATTTTTTTTTTAATTTAAAAAAATTTCAGCCACTAACATTTTTTAAATGTTAAGCTCTCACAACTTGTAGTTGGGTGTTTACTAGCAATTGACAAAATATCATAACAATTCCATTGTTAACAAAAAAGTTTGTCATATATCCTTTTTTTCTTAGAAAAGAATTTTCCTTATTTAGTAACAAAATTTGTTTTAAACATTTAAAAACTGCCTAAAAGTCATGAATTGAATAAAATTGCACAAATTCAATCAGGAATAATTTTTTTTTTTAGTTTTAAAAAAATTCAGCCATACAATTTTTTTAATCATTTAAGCTCTCACAACTTGTAGTTTAGTCTTATCTAGTAACTGACAAAATTTCATAACATTTCCATTATTATCACAAAACTTTGCAATATATCCTTTTTCTTTATAGAAGTATTTATCACATTATGTTAAAAAATTGTATTTTAACATTGAAGACACTGCCTTAGAAGAATAAATGTTAAAAAATTTTATTTTAACATTGAAGACACTGCCTTAGAAGAATAAAAATCATGAATTGTATAAAATTGCAGAATTTTATATTTTTAAAATTTAAAAAAAATATTAACCATAACAATTTTTTTTAAACTTTAAGCCCTCACAATTTGTAGAGTAGTGTAATCTAGTAACTGAAAAAATTTCATAACATTTCCATGATTAACAAAAAACTTTGTCATGTATCCTTTTTCTATTATCCAGGAATTTTTCATATTTTGTTGCGAAATTTGATATAAAAGCCATAAAAATCATGAATAGAACGTTGTAAAATTCCCAAAAATCTTATATTTTACAAAATTTCAAAACTAAGTGCACAAAAAAGCTAGTTTAAGAACAAGAAATTAAAAAAAATAAAACGCTTTAAATAATATGAAATAAATTAATTGTTCTAGCTAACTAATTTGTAGTAATGCAAAGAAGGCATTAAAAAATGTTTTAATTAAAAAAGCAGTCCGATATAAATTTACTTCATTCATCAACAATTTTCAGTTGTGCAAGATCTCTTTTAAATACCCTCTATTTATGCTCTAAAATTGAATTTTAAAATACAAAATAATTTTTTTTTTAATTTTCCAAAAATTTTTCTTAAATTTTATTTTAGGAATTGCTTTTCTTTTTTTCTTCGTCACTTTGCAATTTTGTTTGTCATCAATGTTATTTCTGGCAATTTCGTTTTATTATTTTTTGTCAACAACTTGTCATATTTAAAATATATATATATATATATAGGAAAAAAATACCATTTGAGAATTCCTAACATTTTTGCCTTTTAACTTAGCACAAAATAAAAAAATACACAAGACGAAAGAAATTCTTTGGGGGTTTTCTTATTACTCTGGTCTTTGAGCACATATAAAGACCTTCACAAAAAAACAAAATAAAATAAAAATGTTTACAAAGCATGTATTTTTTTCTGTGTTTCGTTTTGTTATTCCCTGCTATAGTTGTCTACAATTTCAATAAAATTTTATTAACGAATTCCGTTTCGGTATTTTGCGATATTCAATCGATATTATTATTACTACAATGACACCAATGAACAACAAACAGCAGTTGAGCAGCACCAGCTAGAACTGTCAATACACAGTTTTACTAATAATGAAAAAAACGTCTTCGTTTAAGAAGAAAACAAAAACTAAGAAAAAAAAATCTTAAAGTCATTGGCTTGAGTTAAGTTAAAAAAAAAAATTGCCAGAGACTTTAAACGCAAGACGAAAATTTGTTGAAATGTGTTTTTGTTGCTGGCGTTAGCAATTGCTGTCAGTTGTTATCGTTAAAGCTGATAAAAAATATAGCTTTGTTGTTGATATTTTGTATGCTTTTTACTTCATTTGTTAACAAATACTTACAAAGCATTTATATGTCATTACTAACAATTTAACTTTGGTGAATTTTCAAACAAAAACCAGGATTTTCCAACAACTCTCTAAAGACAACAAAAGTTATCAGTCAAATTCATCCAATAAGCTTTAAAATGTCTGCAACAAATAGGGTAAATAAAAAGTCGTTTTCAACTTAAAATTTTTCCACCAATTTCTAATAGATTTCTTGCTAACAGTTGTTATATTATTTATCAAACACATATTTCTTTAAATTCAGCTTCATCTTCATATTTCTTTTACAATTTTTTTTTTTTTTAACTTACTCTAAAACTGCCATCAATAATTGTATTTATGTCAAATTTTCAACGTATACGACTGTATTCTGGCTAAATAAAATAATAAAAAAATATACTAAAAAAAAACTGAACAAACAAACCATTTTCAGAGGGTGGTAATAATGTGCAATGAGTATCATTATCAATAATTCATTTGTTTTAAAAGAAATGAAATTCTCTCTTAAGGGAATCTGGTGTTATTTTACCATCCCCTTTTTACCTCTGTTTTACACAAACACTAGCAAAAAAAAACAACTTTGTTGAAATCTAAGATATATGTATGTATTATATTAAAACGGAAGAAGACAACGGAAAGAGCTCAAGAAAAAAATTGTTTTGATAATTTCAAAGTTTTGAATTACCCATATAAGGGGCGCCTAAAAGTATGCAGTGTTTTTTTGTTTTTCATTTCAAAGTTGTTAAATTAAGATTTATATTGATGTTTGGCCAAAACTGCTAAAGAAATCAGTTACAAAAACATGCATTTGTCGTAAATTTGAAAATCAGTAATAATAACATCATTATTGTCTAGATTAAGGAATAATACTTAATAAGAGTTTTCAAAAAAAAATGCAAAACAAACACATTTAAAGTATAAAGAAACATTTAAAAAAAAAAATACTTAAAATAACCTACACTAAATTCATATTAAAAGAAAAGGAAACATTCCTCTATATGAGCCTAAAGTTTAAATTTATACGCAGGTGTTATTACAAGCAATTTTTTTTTTTTGTAATTTTACTTCTATCTCTTATTAAGATAACATGGAAGATCACTACGCACAAAAAGTCTTCTATCTTTTACTTTTTAATGAAGTTTCGTCTCAAATTCATACTATAATTAAAGCCGTTAATGTTACGTTAGCATATCATAATACGCCTGATGCCAGCAAGGAAAAAGGACATTAAAATGTCAACAAATAGCGGAGAGTACAACATAAGCAAGTCTATAAAAAGTAAACAATAAAAAAACCAAGCTACTTGCTACAGGTTTTTGTAAATAAAATAGACTATACATTGATGTAGGCAATTTAATCCCCTAGGTAGAATATATTTCTGTGCTAAAAGTATAAAAAATTAAATTTCAAAATTCTAAAAAGAAAAAAATTATGGAAAAAAATGTAAATTCAAAGTTTAAAAACAAGTTTCTGATGAAAAACCTATTTGTCCTTAAACATTTTTATAAAACAATTTAAGGCTTCTTGGAGCCTTTCTTTCTACAAAATTTCAATTCTATACCTATGTTTTAAGAAAAGTTCGTCTTATATCATTTTTTACAAGGTTGTTTAAATGTAGTTAATATCTCTTTAAACCATGGTTTTTTGTATCAGCACCAAAAAAGAAAATGGTTTGCAATAATTTTTAGAAAAAACTTAAATTTTTTATAATTTAGGAAACTTTTTAAACAAATTTCTTTATAGCAATTTGTAATATCATAAAGTCTATCCGTACACAAAATTTCCCCTAATTATGTCTAACCACTTAAAAGTTGTTTATATATCCTTTTTTAAGAAATTGTAAAACCTCGCTAAAATAATCTAAAATCGACGAAAAACCGTTAGATAATTTGTTTGTAATTTTCTCAATAAATTTTTAAAACAAAAAATTAATTTTTTAATTAAACTTAAATTTTTTATAATTTAGAAAACATTTTTAACAAATTAATTTAAAGCAATTTGTAATATCGTAAAGTCTATTTATACACAACATTTCACTTAAGTATGTCTAACCACTAAAAAGTTTTTCATATATCCTATTTTTCAAGAATTGTAAAACTTCGTTAAAATAATATAAAATTGCCGCAAAACTAATAGCTTTTCTCCTGAGACAATTTGTTTTTAATTTTCTCAATAATTTTTTTAAAAAAAATTTATATTTTTTTTAATCTTTGCAAAATTTTCAGAAATGTCTTTATTACAATGTGTGCTATTTCATATATCGTTATACAAATTTGAATTATGTATATGTATGACAAGTTTTTTATATATCCTTTTTTATAAAATAAAAAACAATCTTGTTTTAGAAATTTTTTAAATAACTTTTTGAAAAAACATATATTTTTTTAAATTATTCGATAATTTCCAATAATTTCTTTACAACAATTTGTGATTTCCTTAAGTCTATTTATACAGAAAGTTTCATTTAAGTACAAAATGTTTCATGTATCCTTTTTTTCTAAAATAAGGAAAATTCGCTTTACTAAACTAAAATCATATCAAAATCATTGCATTTGTATACAAAAGCAGTAAACAGTTGTTAATATATATCCGTTTTTTCTAATATTGGAAAAATTCACTAAAATCGAATCAAAAATATTTTTTAATTTTTTTTTTTTTTTTAACTTAAAAATATGTATCAAATTGTGAGAAAAAGTTGTTCATATATTATTTTCTAATAAAATAATGCTAATTCACTAAAATTAACTAATATCGCCTCAAAACACTATATTAAATTTCCAGTATAAAAATTGCTTAATTTTTTAGAATTTTTTTTTGGGAAAAATCCTAAATTTCTTTCTAACAATTTGTAGTTTTCTTCAGTTCATTCATACACAAAATTGCACTTGTGTATCTCTTACGAGGAAAAACCTGTCCATATATCCTTTTTTATAAAATAAAGAAAATTCACTAAAATTAACTAAAATCACTACAATATCATTTGTTTATTTTCAAGCACAATTGTTAAATTTTGTAAATAATTTTTTTTAAATTATTGCAAAATTTGCTCAAATTTTTTTTATTGAAATTTGTGTTTATCTGAAGAACATTCATACACATTTCATTTAAGTAAGTACCTCTAACTAGTAAAAAGTGTTTCATGTATACTCTTTTTTCTAAAATAAAGAAAACTCACTAAAATTAAATAAAATCATCTCGAAATTATTTGGGAAGGGAATTTTCTGAAAAAATTTTATAATTTTGAAACTAATGAATATTTATTAAAAATTTCTTTATAACAACTTATGGTCTTTTTTAATCTGTCTATACAAAAAATTTCAATTGTTTATTTCTGTGAAGTAAAAAGTTTTTCATATATCCTTTTTACATAAATTTTTTAAATTATTATTTTATGCTTTTATATGCTTTACTTTATGTTTTAAATATAATAAAAGTAAACAATTTTGGCAAATTGTTGAACATATTTGTATAATTTTGAAACTAAAGCAGATTATTTAAAAATTCCTTTCTAACAACTTGTGGTCTTGCCCAGCCCATCTATGTAAAAAAGTTCTATTTTGTAACACTAAAGAGTAAAAAGTTCTTCGTATATCCTTTTTTTTGGGAAAAGTTTAAAAATTTAGTTTTAAAATTCAAACACCTAATTTTCATATTCTAAATAGTAAAAATTGTTTCAAAATTTGTTAATTTTTTTTTTTTAAATTTTTTTATAATTTTGAATAAGATATTTTAAAAAAGTCTTTACAACAATTTGTGGTCCTCTTTTGTCGTTCTATATATAAAATTTTAATTGTGTATCTTTGTTCAGTAAAAAGTTTGTCACATATCCTTTTTTGGAGAAAAATTAAACATATAATTCGATGGTTCTTTATGACTTACTTCATGTTAAAATTGCATTATATGAACATTTTTGAAAGAATTTGTATAATTTTCAATTATATTGAGATTTTTTAAAATTTTCTTTATAACAATTTCTAAATTTAATGGGTCTAACTAGTTTTAAAATATTTTTAATTTGCTATGTTTCTAAATAAAGTTGTCCATATATCCCTTTTTCACAAAAAATTTTATTGGTTGAAATCATAAATTTATAAATATAGATCTTAAAATGCTACAAATTGTGCTATAGTGTTTTTAGAAGTTGTACCAGATGGACACTGATAGATCTATGAAGGACTCAGAATGTGTATTTTATGTATTGTGGAAAATAATGTCATAAAAAATCACCAAAGTGTTAAATATTTTTCCAAATCACCTTGGTTTGCTGCAAACTGTATGCTAAATGGAACATACTTTTTACACATCTCCTAAAAATATCATAAAATCTTTACATTGTAACTGCATGTCCATAAAGTATGCGTAAATGCGTTGATATACCTTTTCCGTTCTCTTATTCACTTGTTTCTTTTTATAACCCCTCAAAAAACAAAAGTTATATGAGTGTCATGAAAAGATAGTAAAAAGCCAGAAAACTCACATTAAAAAAACCAGCAGCAAACTTGGTTTTCATAGCATAACTTAGGGGAGTAAAAAGAAATGAAGAAAGAAAAAACGAACGAACGAAGGTAGTAAAAACACCTTAAGTCTTGCAAACATAAGATTTTAATAAACTCAAAAGCATTTGACAATCAAAACTGCAGTTTAAGTTTCTCAATATAATTTTCGTTTTTCTTTAACTCGCACTCACTGTTTGTCTACAAGTAAGATTTCTTTAGAGGATTTATGTCAAGCTTGTAGAGTATTTCACAACAACACAGCTAAGATGAATTTCCGTTAAAGGAAACGACAGTAAAAGAAAAACAATATGGCTACACAAAAAAAAAAAAAAAAAACATAAACTATGATGAGTTTGTTTTGCATTTAAGGACTTTCTTTCCTTACAGCTGTCTAATACACACACTGTATTGCTTTTTGTTTATTGATAATAATGATATTGTTAAATATTTAATATATAGCAGGAATACAGAGTTATGGTCAGGCTTATTTGTTACTGTCTATAAGGGAATTAGACAAAATATGTATTGCTATGCCTGTAATGCATCGCTAGCATGAAAAACTTGCCAATGATGAAGATGAAAATATTGCTGCTATTCATCTACTCATTGTTAAGCACGTTGATGGCACATCATTCGTTTTCATATTGAACGTGCTTAAAATTTCTTCTCCATTCCTTGCATTTTCTAAAGAAAAAAAAAAAGTAAAACAAGACAAACAACATTTCATTTCAGAGAAGTTTTATTTGTGTTTGTGATGTTGGTTAAAAATTTTTCAATTTTTCCAGCACATACTTCCTTACTACGTTCAACAACAAAGTTCAGCTTATTTGCCTTTATAACAGTATAGTGCACACACAGAAAAAAAAACTCTTTTGTTTTTAATTTAAAGCACGTTTAAACATCAATGTGTATCTTGTATACCTCCAGTTCCGAAAATCAAACTAAAGATGAACTGATGAACAGGAAAAAAGAACCATAAACTCTTAAAATTTTTATGGACTCTTCTTAAGATTTTCCTAGTGTTTGCATATGATATTTTCAAGCTCAACACAATCATCATCCTCATCGTCATGTTGCTAGCTTGCTTGCTTGGTTAGTATATCTGTTTCATCAACCTTATTTGAATGTTAAGCATCATCTTTATTTCAAAGTTGTGTAGTTGTTGTGTATTTTTGTTTTCTTTCTTATTTTGTAAACTTTTATAAACTGCATCATTTGTTTGTTAAATGCACTCTATCTATCATTTGGTATTGCCTTGGAAGTTGAGAGTTTTATTAAATGAAAAATGTATGAGCACGTTCAGTCTTAGCAAATGATGAGCCAAAAGATACAAAAAAAAAAGAAACAAGTACCGAAAACACCCAGGCAAATATGTAAAGTAAAATATTATATGCAGCCATAAAAAACAAGTCTTAAACAAAAACTGCTCATAAAGTTTTAAATTGTAGAGGGGGGGAAAGCAGAACTCAGGTCTTAAGGTAACAAACTGTAGCAATATTATCCCCAAATTGTACAATATTCCATTTTCCCTTGAAACACAGAAAGGTTAATAAACTATAAAATGAAAAATATGAACTGTTGTTTATGGCTTTCAATTTAAGGCAAATGATTTGCAACAAAAATGCACTTTTCATTAAGTTGAAAAGGTAATTTGTTACAAAAAAAGGCTTTAGAATAATCATGATTTATCTATAGATATTTATATTAAAAAACCCCAAAATTATGGTTAAATATAATGACTGTAAACAAACAATCATCGCAAAAAATGTTTTGCTACATGATCTATATAAATAATAAGTATTTTTTTTATAATTTCGATACTAATGCATATATTTAAAAAGATAGTTTACAACAACTTGGGATCTTTTTATGTAGAAAATTTCAATTGTGTATCTCAAGTAAAAAGTTTTCAATATATCAAAAAAATTAAGATTTCTATTTTTGCTTCTTAATGCCTTACTATGTGTTCTTAATAAAAAAAAGTTAAAAATTTTTGGAAATTTCGAAAAAAAATTTATAATTTTGATACAAATGCAGATTTTAAACAAAATTTATTTATAACAATTTGTGATACTCTTTAGTCTGTCTATATACAAGATTTCAATTATGTATCTCAAGCGAGTAAAAACATTTTCATATATCCTTTTTCATAAAAAAAAATTAAATTCAATTTTAAGCTTTTTTAAGGCTAAATTTATGTTCTAAATATAACAAAAGTTAATTTTTTGAAAAAAATTTAAAAAAAAATGTATATAATTTTGAAACTAATGCAGATTTTAAAATAATTTCTTTATAACAATTTGTAATATTCTTTAATATGTCTATATACAAGATTTCAGTTATGTAGCTCTAATCATTAAAAAGTTGTTCATATATCCTTTTTTGGAAAATAATTTATAATTGCATATTTTTTCAAAATGTCTTTATAACAATTTGTGATACTCTTTATTCTATCTATATAAAATAAATTCAGTTGTGTATCTCTGAAGATTTCAACCATTTCTATATATCCTTTTTTGAGAAAAAAAAAATTAAAATTTATTTTTAGCATATTTTTTTTACTTTATGTTCCAAATATAATAAAAGTCAAAATTTTGGAACAATATACGAAATTTTAATTATGTGTCTCTGTGCAGTAAAAAGTATTCAATATATAGTTTTTGGAATAGAATTTTAAATTCCATTTCTTGCTTTTCAATGGTTTACTTTATGTTCCAAACATAATAACATTGAACATTTTTTGGAATTTTTTTTTTTTTAAATTTATAATTTTGAAACTAATGCAGATTTTTAAAAAAAATCTTTATAACAATTTGTGTTCCTCTTTAATATATCTATGTAGAAAATTTCAATTATGTATCTCTAACCAGTAAAAAGCTTTTCATATATCCTTTTTTGGAAAAAAAATTTAAAATTCCATTTTAAGATTCTTAAAGCCTCATTTAATGTTCTTAAATATGACTTTTCAAAAAAATTAATTAATTTCTGCTTTAATTTGTATGTTTATTTCTTTAATATCAGCATTAACTAATAAAATCTAGGAAAAAAATCTTTAGAATTTCCGGTAATAAAACCATGCTTTGCGTGTAGCGCCTAAATGATATGCTACAAATTTGTCTCCTTTTAATATCTTAGAATCTTATGATTCAAGTTGAATTTAATGGTAAAAATTTTTGTTTGTTTTTAGTTTTGTGCAAACTATTTTTATTATTGACAATATTCTAGCACTTTATAGGGCCATTAAAGTCATAACCTTGTGAGCTCATATAGACACCCTCTGCTTAAGGTCTGCCATAGAGAATATACATAAGTACAAAGATATGTGGTGAATACGGTTTTTATATTTTTACATTAAAACTGCTTACTTAACGCTTCATTTTCTCGCTTGTTTTTATTATAACGCTAGATATGTATATACAAACAATTTTTTCTTTCTACTCTATACCATCGCTATAATTTTATGACTATTTGTGTTGTCTTACAGATAAAAGCAAAAACATTGCAAAAAAAATATAGAAAAAAGAAAACATTCAGCTCTAGAAAATAATGTGTGAATGAATTTTTATTTTAGTTTGTTTTTCTGCTGCTATTTGCTGTTGTAGTTGTAGACATGCAATTTGAAGCTTTTAGTATTTTTATGACATCATAGAAATGCATCATAAAATATTTTTAAAAACCATAATAAGAAAAAAAATCAGACTAGAACTTAAATACTAAAAATTCAAAATAACAAAAAATTAACGGTTTTTTGAAACATTAAAAAAAAATCTTTAAACACACCCCTGTACTCTGATAAACACTAACATTTATATAAAATGGCAACAGCAGAAGGTCATTAAATATTATAACAAACCTGAAAATTAATGACAGCCAAACATTTTAATAAAATACTTTAAATTACAGCAATTTAATTAGAGAACACTGATTACCTAGAGGATATTTTTTTTTGTACATAAATTACCTTTATTCTGTATTCCCTGCTTAACTGTGGTAAATAGAATGTGTAGGTTAAAATTATTTCTTACATATAGATATATTTAAAACGTGACTTCAATAGCAATTTTTCTTTATTCATTTCTTTAGGTTTGTTAGATCTGTGAGTGTATGTGGTGTTTTAATAAAAACACCTAAAAGTATGCTATAATAATGATATATACCTGCCAATTTCACTGTCAAGGTATTATAGAAAATTAGTTTACCAGAGATTTAAGATTACAGCATTATTGAAAATGGCGTTTTCTATTTATTTGCTCGCTCTTATGCCCATCCCAACCATTCTATCTCTCGAAACTCGATAACATTCCTTTCGAAATACTCGAAGAGGAAAATTGAAATTGATGTGTTTTTATTTCTTTTTTTTTTTTTTTTTTTTTTGGAGAAAAAGATTTATATACACACATCTCTTGTAAAAGCAAAAGTGTGAGTGTGTAAATACTAATGTATGAATAAATTTACTTTACACATGTGTGTTTTTTTTTCCTATACTATTTTTGGTTTCATCTTTTTGCTTGTTTAATTTTAAGGGATAGAAAAATCGGTGCAAAAAAAAAAACGTTTTTATAGAAATTGTATTAAACAAAAAAATGGGAAAAAGTAACAGTATTGAATCGATTTTTCCTTTGAAAACAGCTTAAGGTATTTATTTGTTTTGTGCTGGGAAAAAAAGGTAAACGAACTAAAGCATACTTTTTGGGGTAGTGTTTAAATTGAAAAATAGAATTTTAAATATTAGAACATAAAAGCTTTCAACTTGTTTGATTTTTCGATTCAAAACTAAACAAACTTAAAAAATTATAAAAAAATATAAATACATATGCTTTTCAATAAACCTTTCCCTTTCATTGAAAGCTTTTGAACTATCAAAAGTTTACAATAAAAATTTGTTTTAAATAAAATATTTTCCATTAAACGATTCTTACTATAACTCTTTTAGTTATCATTCACCAAAAGCTCTTTCACTAAACAAAATAAAAGCCTTCTCAATAAAACTTGAAAGCTTTTTTCTAAAAGCATTTTTAATAAAAACTGCTTGTCTAAAAGCATTTTGTTACTAAAGGCATTTTCATTGAGAGCTTTATTACTAAAAGCTTTTCATTAAAACTAATTTTGCTAAAAGTTTTTTGACTAAAAGCTTTTTCACTAAATACTTTTTCAGTTAAAGCTTCTTTTTTAAAAGGTTTTTGCCAAAGAATATGTTTACTAAATGCTTTTTCATTGAAAGCTTTTCATTAAAAATATTTTTAGTAAAAGCTCTTCACTAAAAGCTGTTTCACAAAAAGTATTTTTGTACTGAAAACCTTACCACTAAATGAAAAAGCTTCTATAAATTCGTTTAATAAAAAATTCTTTATTAAAAGCTTTTTATTAAAAGAACTAAAATCTTTTTTAAGAAAAAAAGGAAAATTTTCAATTAAATCTTTTTTACTAAAAGCTTGTAACTGAAGGCATTTCTACTAACTGATTTTTCACTAAAAGAATTTTCATTAAAAGCCTTTTCACTAAAGACTTTTTTAGCTAAAACTGTTATACTAAAAGCTTTTTGACAAAAAACATGTTTACTAAATGCTTTTTCACTAAAGCTTTTTACATAAAGTATTTTTACTAAATTCATTTTTATTAAAAGCTTTTTACTAAAAGCTGTTTCAAAAAAGTATTTGTACTGAAAGCTTTTTCACTAAATGCTTCTAATAAAAATAAAAAGAGGAAAAGCTTTTTGATAATTTTTTACTAAAAGCTATTCTAGTTTTTGTTTTTTGACAAAAAATATTTTTACTAAAGACTTTTTCATTAAAAGCTTTTTTATTAATCATTTTTATGAAAAGCTTTTTACTAAAAGCTGCTTTACAAAAACTATTTCTACTGACATCTTATTCACTAAATGCTTTTTAGAAAAAACTTTTATAAATGCTTCTAATTAAAAGCTTTTATTAAAGCTTTTTACCTAAAATCCATAATTTCTTTTGGCGAAAAATTTATAATTTTATACTAAAAGCTTTTTTCACTTAAAATATTTTTACTAAAAGCTTTTTTACCAAAAGTTTTTAAAAAAGCTTTTTTTACTTCAAAAAAATCGTTCTCACTTGTGATATCTTTTATCAAAATAGGTTTCTTACTTAAATGTTCCTTAAACTAAAAAGGCTTTTAAGCAAAAATAACACTTTCAACACAAAACGATAATCACTAGAAAAATATAATAAATATTTTTATCAAACAATTTTAACAACAATTTATTAAAATTAAACCATAAAAATTGGTTCCCCAAAAAACGTCATCTATTTATTTTCACATGTTCTTTTAAAAAACCAAGTATTTCACTAAATATTTTACAACGAAAAGCAGTCTTCGTAAAAAGTTCTTTCTACAACAATTAAGCTTTTCCAAGTAATTAAAGCTTTTACACCAAGATAAGCTATTTCAGGTAATAAAAGCTTTTACTAAAGACATTTTTTTTTAATTAATGATAACAAAAGGCTCAAAATAATATTTTTACAACAAAATTTTTCTAAAAAAAAAACTTTCTTAATAAATATGCTCTTTCATCCAATTAGAGATTTTACCAAAAAGCTTTTTTACAAATAAAAAGCTGGAAGTGACCCTTTTCCCAAAAAATGCTTTCCCAATTTAAAAGCTTTTCACTAATAAAAACAAAATTGCTCCTAAAATTTAAGCTCTTTGCTCAAATAAAAGCTTTTGCTAAAAAGCTTATTCTGAACAATAGCATTTTGTTGCTTTAAAAAACACTGTAACAAGAAAAATATTCTATAACTGTTTATTTGAAATATTTAACAACTAAATTCTATAGTCCATTTAGTGAAGATAGCTGGTTTTAATTTATACATTTCTTATTTAATGCACGACGTTATGTTTGGGGTTTTTCCTTCAACAAATAAATAAAATATTCACCCAAAACAAGGGTCAGCAGAGAGAAAACAAATTAACAAATATTATCTTCAATTAAAAAGAAAGAACAGCAAAAAAAAGCTTACACACAAGGGTTTTATACTTTGTGAATAAAATGCAGAAACTTAAACAAATATGAACATTGAAAAGGGACCTAGGAAAATAATTTACATATTTTTACAAAACGGTGAGAACAGAAAAATAGAATTTTAAATTGTTTAAAGGAAATGTTAAAGATTATATAAAATAATTAAAGAAAACTAAACAAATTTTCTAACAATATTGAGTTTTGCTTTCAAATACACATATATATGTTTATTTAACTGGACTTTATTTAAAACAAGCTTAATATTTCTAAGATTTATTAGATTGGCCCCCTATGTTATGCTATTCATTTGAAATCTTAGAAATTTTTGTTTTTAATTTACTTAAGCTTTAGGTGGTGTTATCCAATATACTAAAAAATAAAAATAATTAAAATTCTTGTTTACTCTAACATAATATGTAGAGCAATATAGAAAATTTCTTAAAAAGTATGCTTTGCTTATATTCACATACAATTGGCCTAAAGTTATGCTTTAATATTTTTTTTTTATTTTGTTCATACTAGAGTTTTTGCTAAACAAAAATTAATATTTGCATATGATTTTTTTTTTTTTTTTTGTGTGTACTTAAATTTAAAATTTATATAAAAAAAAAACTTGTTTTCTCATTTGTTGTGAAAGTTTTTTGTTGCCAGTATTTTCTTAAATTTGAATAATTTAATATACATTATGCGCTGGAAATAACTGCTATTATTTGATATGGGGTTTTTAACAACATTTACATATTATTTTGACAGCTGTCAGCTATGTTAACAATAATTTTAAAATAAACATATGTGTATAAGGTTTTTACTTATTTATGCCAGCACACAAACGTAACAGTTCTGGTTCGATTTTGTTTTAAATAATTTTTTTTTATATAGATATACAATGATACCACAATATATTAAGTATTTACATGTTAAACAAAATATATTGAAATAAAAGCATACTTTTAGGCCCTTGCTTGTAGCAGAGATTTTTTGGTTTTAAATGTAAATAAGAAAAAATTTAATTTTTTGTACTTATAATAACCTTTTTTAGAAACAGAAATCTTTTCCTAGACCAGCATTCTATTCTATTTAACTCTTTAGCATAACCCCTTAAAGTATACTATACATATAGTTGTTAAACTAAATCTTGTTATTTTACTGATATGACTTAGATTATTTTCCATACTCATCCAAAAAAAAAATTACAAACTTTTGCATCAAATGTTGCAAAAATCTTTCATTTAGCTTAAGGCCCTATTGTAGATGATACGTTATCTAAGTATGTAAGTATGAATAACTATTACAAACATATGAGTTTATATGCAGCCAGGAAACTTAAGTTGACGTTAAAGTTTTGTAAACAAAAATTTGTTTTGCCAACCAACATCCTATACATCTATAAGTAAGATAACTAATCCTATTTGGCTTGTCTATTTTTATAAAAATTTAGAGAAAAAAAAGAAACTATAACACCCCTTACAAACTTCTTTTTATTTTTCTCGACCCATCTAAGGGTTTAGTTATTTTTCAGCCTCCTACTCTAACACCACACTTGCTCTCTGTTTCTTGAAATGTTTTTTTTTTTTTTTTGCTTTGAAGCTTTTAGGGGTTTTTTTAAATGTTTAGATATCCTGTTTTTCTTTTTAATATATATATATATATATATATATAAAATAAATGTATATAAAACATATTTGCTTTATAAAACATCTAATGTATTTTTCCCATTTTTTTTTTTTTTTTGCGTTTCTTATTAATAAATAATTTAGCAAACTGCCTTAAGGTAGGCTTGCTTTACACAAGCATAAAAATGTAAGGTTTCTAGATAAAGTAACATGGGTTTCCTTTTAGTTATATCAACATTTCCGTTTGAAAATAAATCTAAAGATTGTTTAAATATTTTTAATTTTTCATAAGCCAAACAAGCAACTAATAAAGCAGAAAATTTATTTAGGATATTTGTTGAGAAAATTTTCTCAGGAAACAAACATTGACAAATAAGGAGAGCAAAAAAAAAATAAATTTGCTAAACTAATAAAAAAAAATCCGGCATCAAATGATAGATTATGACAGACACCAATAAGGGGACTTAACTATTTAATAAAAAATAGTAAATTTAAAAGGTTTAGTTTAAAATCATAATTTTTGAAAAAATTATGATTAAAAAAAGTAGTAGATTTTTCAAATTGTAGCAAATGTTAAGAAAAAACTCATTTTTAAGGCAATAATTAATATTTTTTGATAAAATTGTATGTTGAAAAAAGTAGTAGATTTTCAAAAAAGTAGTTAATGGAGCAAAATATGAAAATTTTTAGAAAAAATTATATTTTTTAGCACATAACAAAAAAAAATTTAAATTATTTGGCATAAAGTTACAGTTTTTTTTTTTTTTTTTTTTTTTGAAAAAGTAGCAGATTTTCAAAAAAGTAGTAAATGATGTGAAAAATAGAATTAAAACTTTGAAAAAAGTAGTAGATTTTTAAAAACGTAGCAAATAGACCAACATTTTTAAAAATTTTAGAAAATTAATAATTTTAAGGATAAGGATAAAAAAAATTAATATTTTTTGAATAAAATTACAGTTTTTAAAAGAGGAGTAGATTTTTGAATAAGTAGTATAATAGACAATATGTTGAAATTGTTAAAAAATTTAATACTCCTTTTTGAAATATAAGAAAAAATATGTTTAGTAAACTTTTAAAGATGATGTGTAAGAAATTTAGAAGGAAAGTAACATTTTTTGACTAAATTAAAAATTTTGGAAGAAAAATTTTAGATAAAATTGTTAGAAATTTATTATTCCTTGAGAAATATTAGTTAAAAGCAAAAAATTCTTATAATATTTGAACTTTTGAAAAAAGTAGTAGATTTAAGAAATGTAGTAAATGAACCAAATTGTTGAAATTTTTAACAAAATTAACCTTTTTAAAGAAATATGGAAGAAAAGTAATATTATTGAAACAAATTAAATTTTTTGGAAAAAAAGTAGTAGATTTTAAAAATATAGTAAAATGGACCATAATGTTGAAATTGTTAAAGAAAAATAACACTCTTTGAAAAATTTATGAACATAATAGACATTTTTGATAAGATTTAAATTTTTAAAAAAGGTAGTAGATTTCAAAAATGTAGTAAATGAATCAAAATACTAAAATTTTTATCAGAACTAATATTTTTAACGATAAATTAAAGAAAATTTATAATTTTCTCAAAAATACTACGTTCTGTAAAAAGTAGTAGGTTGAGAAAAAGTAGAAAGTAGTAGATTTAAAAAAAGTAGCAAAAGAACCAAATTGTTGAAATTTTTAACAAAATTAATATTTTTAAAGAAATATGGTAGAAAAGCAATATTATTGAAACAAATTAAAAATTTTGGAAAAAGGTAGTAGATTTTAAAAATATAGTAAAATGAACCAAAATGTTGAAATTGTTTAAGAAAAATAATACTAGTAGACATTTTTAATAAGATTTCAACTTTTGAAAAAGGTAGTATATTTCAAAAAGGTAGTAAATGATCCGAAACATAAATTTTATTAGTACTAAAAGATAAATTAAAGAAAATGTATTATTTTCTCAAAAATACTAATTTCTGTAAAAAGTAGTATGCTCAGAAAAGAGTAGTAAATGATGATATAAGAAACAGACATTTTTATTATGTTATCAAAAAGTAGTAGATTCGAAAAAGTAGTAGATTTTTAACAAAAAGTACATATATAATGTTCAAACTTTTTATTTAAACAAAATATAGCAAAATAAGCATTACTTTTAGCTAACATTATAATTTTCCAAAAAAGTAGTAGATTTTAAAAAGTAGTAAATTTACAAAAATATTGAAATTTTAAGAAAAAATATGATGGAATTTTATATAAAACAGCACACTCTTTGCTGCTAACTAAATAATTTCCATAGAAAATTATTTTTTTCACAGCTTATGCGTAATTTAAAAACTAAAGCCTACTTTTAGGTTTGATTTATAAAAAATTTCAAAATTTTGTAGATATTCCTTACCATAATAATATTTATTTAATATTTCTTCTTAAATTTTATTAAATTTTACATATAACGTTTAATTTCAAATCTCCTGCCTTATTACATAGGTATAGTTTGATATATAATGTATGGTAGAGGATTATTTTGTTCTACCCATTTAACCTTCTGTTCGGGGGGGAACCTAATTACAAATAATTACTATCATTTTAATGTTAATCCAGCAACATTAATTTATATTGAAAGCTAAAGCAATAGTAAAAGTAGTAGTTAAAATAGACTCACACCGACACAAGTCAACAACATAACACATACCTACATTTGTATACTCTATACAAATGTTTAACAAATGTGTGTTGCTATATTAATGGCAGTATTTTTTTTTTTTTTTTTTTGTTGTTTATATTTTTATTTTTAATTTTTTCAAATAAATAACACAACATCACCTGGCTGGCTTATTTAATCCACTCGCCGGGGCAGTAAACATTAAAATTGGAAAAATAATGAGCTCTAAAAAAATAAATATATATTTAAAAACAGGCTATTCCCGCGTGCTATTACGCTCTTTGGACAATCTATATAAGTATGTGATGCTTACTACTGGTAGAATTGTTGTTTTTTTAATAATACTATAGAAATAAAATTGTCTATATATAAAACAACACAAAACAACAACTAAATTAAAATCAAATGCTAATCCATGCTTAATTTAATTATACTAAAATAAAATGTCAGTAACTCAATTAATTTTTAATACATTTGCCAGCAACAACAACAAAAATAAAATGGACATAACAGCAATTACTAGATGTATGCTTGTCTGTCTGTCTGTATTTAAGCATCAACTATATAAAATTCCAAAAAAAAAAAAAAAAAAAAAAAAAACTACAACATTAGTTAGGGATTTTTAGACAATGTCCTGTAAAGCTCTATGGCTACCATAGTGTTGACAACAACATGATGTTGCTTAATATTACTACACAGTGTTGCGAGTGATTAAGAGGGGTTTTAGGAAAAGTGTGTGCCTGCGCGAGTGGGCGTATGGGTATTAAAAACCGGCACGAGCTTGCAACAACAACAACTATATTTAAATAACAACATCAAAAAGCAGAGCTCAAACAGAAAATAAATATAAAAAAAAACAGAAACAACATGTAACAAAATAAAAACACGTTGTAAAAATAAATTTTCATTTACAATTTCAATCAGCGGTAATCCTAAAAAAGCGTTATATATGTATACACAAATATACCAACTACTACCACTACTCTTATTTTTAACATACACACACACACTGTTACTCATTCACTCAACTAAGCAACCACCCACACATTCACTCATTTTATACATCATACACACACTCTCATTGTTCATTCAACGCATATTTTATGGACATTAAGTTTATTTGATGGCGACTTTTGTTATGCTACACTTTTCAGTAAAGTTTTATAGGCTTAAGAATTATCATGGAACATAAACTTATGAGTTTTTCGAAAAAACTACTACTTTTTTTTAAGAAGTAGTAGATTTTAAAAAGGTAGTAAATCTTACAAAATATAGAATTTCATTTAAAGATTGATCATTTTTGGGAAATTTAGGTAAAAATGATTAAAAATTATAAATTTGAAAATAGTAGTAGATTTCAAAATAGCAGTAAATCATCAGGAATTTAAAAGTAGTAACTTGTGAAAAAATAGGAATTGCATTTAAACTAAGAAAAGATTTTTGTTTTTAGTAGTAGATTCTACTACTTTTTCAAAAAACTGTAGTAGATCTTGCAAAATCCAGAATTTAAAAAAGTAGTAGATTTCAAAAAAAAAGTAGAAGATGGTAACTTGTGAATAAGTGCAATTCCATTAAAAATGGCAAGTTAAGACAAAAATTTTTGAAAATTATAATTTTTGAAAAAGATTTCAAAAAAGTAGTAATTTATAAACAAATTTTAACTTTATTAAAAGCTTACAAAAATACAATTTTTTATTAAGATTTTTTAAAAAGTAAAAATCTACTACTTTTTTCAAAAACTAAAATATTAGTAAAAAAATTTTTTAAAATTTCTTAATTTTATATAAAATAGTATTCTTTAAAAATTTAGCAGTTAAAAAAAGTAGTAAAATTTCAAAATGAAACGTTATTGAAATCTACTACTATTTTCATATAGGAATAATTATGATAATATATACATAAAAAAATTGTAGTTTTTGAAAATTTTTGGAATGTAATTTTTTTATTTTTTTGCTGTTTACATTGTTTATAATTTTTTCCAATAAATTCCAATAAAAATGCAAATTATAATTTTTGAAAACGGTAGTGATTTTAAAAAGTAGTAAATTTATGAAAATGTTGAACTTTATTAAAAAGTTTCGAAAAACCAAATTGTTTATTAAGATTTGCTAAAAATTATAAATCTACTACTTTTTTCAAAAACTAACATTTTAGAAAAAAAAAAAATATAAAATTTCTTAAATTTTAATAAAATTGTATTCATTTTGCAAAAAAAAAAAATTCAAAAAAGTAGTAAAATAAAAAATTATTAAAATCTACTACTATTTTCAAATTATACATTTATGACTTTAAAAATGAGAGGCATGTTGTGTAGGAATAATTTATTTAAAAAAAAACTTTTTCGAAATTTGTGGGATACATATTTCAATATTTTTTATTTTTTTTGTTAACTTTTGTAGTAAAAGTGTATTTTGTAGTCGTCTTAACTTTTTATTAAGCAATTTACGTTTTTATTTTCCATTATTACTGTTGTATTTTAATACAATTTATTTTGTTTTTATTTTATTTATGCTCTTTTGTTTTATTTCATTTTAAAGCCTAACTGCAGGCGTGCAAAATAACAAATGAAAAAAGCTGGAACAAAAAAACCATTGCAAGAGTATGAGAGAAAAGCTGAAATCCTAGCAAATGACAAAACCAAACAATTTAAGCACGTACAGTGTTGTGTTGCGAGTAACAAAATAAAAAAAAATATATAAAAATAAAGACTAAAAGCATTAAGAGCCACCAACAACACAATAACAAACAACCACCATCACCATCACTACACTGCTGCGCTACTACTTCTACTATTGCAACTTACACCCCCGAAAAAACCAAGACATTAAATCCTTATCACTCCGTTTTGTTGTTATTGCTATTAAAGGTCCTTTTTGGTTTATATGTAAGCATGTTATGTAGTAAAAGCAGTGAGTGTTTGTGTATTTGAGTGCGTAAATGTAGATGTTTGAGTCTATCAATGTATACAGCAACAAATATACATACATACATACACAACCTAACACATACAGGCCATAATTCTCAATTTAAATTGCAGACGTATAAAGAGAGGAATTAAACAAACTTACAAGCTTCCTTGCCATACATCCATATGTATTTTACTATATTTTGTTATTTTGTAAGCTTATGTATGAGTATGAGAGAGTGTGTTGTTTTGTGAGTGAGTAGTAGTAGTATAATGTGGTTTGGTGTGAGTAAGTATTTGAGCTGTTTTTCACATAGTGGTAGTAAAAGTGTCCTTTTTAACTAATCCCATGTCGATTAAATGTCTGCCACATCTACTCTTATTTACTAGCTGCTTCACTTATTGCCACTGCTGTTTCGGTTTCTGTTGCTGCTCCTGTGCTCCTCTCGCCTCTGCTCTTCACTTTATACTTTAGTCTTTGCTACGTTGTGCTTCATGGTTGTTGTTATTGTGTGATTGCCAGTGCTTTTGTGACGTTTTATAAAATTGTTTCGTTCGTTCATACAAACATACATACGTTTGTTTTATTTAGTTTACACACACTGTGCCAGTATCTGTTTACTTTACACCACTGTCACTAGTAGTTATACTTCTTATTGCTTAAAACAACAGTAGTTCGAAAAAAAAGAAAGAAAAAAAATCAACAGCAACTATGCACTTGAGCCTTTTACCATCGACTGTAAGTTTTAGTGTTTGTTTAAAAAAAAATTAAAAGTGTAACAAAAAAAAAAAAAAAAAATAACCAAAAACAATTTCAAGTAGCTTTAGCAGGATTTAAAAAAAATTCAAACGAAAAAAATTACAAAAAAAATCTTTAGTTTATGCAACTAAATCAAACCGCACAAGTCTAAAGTATTAGTGGGTGTTTGAAAAAAAAGAATGTATAACAAAATAAAAAGTAAAGAAAAACGTTATACAGCTTAGTATGAATAATAATAAAATAACAAGAAAATTAAAATAATTAAAAGTTAAAAGTGAACAAAAATTACCCCAAAATTAAAAGCAAAACATTAGTTGGTTAACAATTAAAGAAAAAAGAATCAAAAAGTTCATGAGTTAAAGAGTGAAGCAAAAACAAAAATCATAAAACTTAAAAAACAAAACTGAAAGCTAAAAAAAATTGGTGAACAAAAATAAATTTGATTAAAAACTTAAAAGAAAAAATATAAAATACATATTATTAAATTATTATAAATTTAAAAACTTAGTATACTGAAAATAGCATTCAATCAACATACAAATTGTTAAGGAATTTTGAAAATTAAAAAAAAATACTTTTTTCAAAAAGTAGTAAATCCAAAAAAGTAGTAAATGGACCTGAATTTACCACAAAGATTTAAAATTTGTTGAGACATATCGAAACTAAATAAAGTTTATACATAAAATATTAAATTTCAAAAAAGTAGTAGATTTCAATAACGTAGTATACTAAAAAAATCTTGACATTTTTAAAGAAACTTAATAAATTTTGAGTTGCATAAAAGAAAATAAAAATATTTGTATAAAATATAACATTTTGAAAATAGTAGTAGAATTTCAAAAAGGAGGATATGGACTTTAGTGACAGAATTCACATCAAAAACTTTAATTATATTTAAAACGATATTGTAATGATTTTTTTGTTCAGAAATATCCAAAATACTAAAATTTTTTGGATAAAATATTGAATTTTTAAAAAAGTAGTAGATTTAAAGTAATATAACAACTGAATTCTTGAAATCTAGGACAAAATTAACAATATTTTATTTAAATGGAGGAATACGAAATTTTTCTACAAAAATTTAATATTTTCAAAATAGTAGTAGAATTTTAAAAAAAAGTAATAAATTGATTTAAATGAAAAAAAGTTGTATTTTTGAAAGAATTGTTAAAAAAAGTAGATTTTTTAATAATATGCAATTATTAAAAAAAAAAGTAGTAGATATAAAAAGTTGAAATTTTAAAGAAACATTTTATTTTTTGAGAAATAAAGAAGAAAGTAAAATTTGCCTATAACAATAAATATTATTTGAAAAAAGTACAGTGCACTCGCGGTAACGTGAACACCGTCTAACGTGAACACCGCCTAACGTGAACAAGCTTTTATTTACATTGACTACTGTGTAACGTGAACAAACTCAGAAAGCTCTATAACGTGAACAATTTTTTTCACTGCATTTGTTTTCTAAGCATGTAGACAACAATGAAATACATAAATTAAATTCGATTTTTAAAGTTTAGGGAATCCCCTTATAATAAAAATGTGTTTATATCTTCTAAATTAATATTTTTTGTATGGCAACGAATGAGTAATTTTATTTGATATGTAGTTTTATTTCAATGTCATCTCGTTTTGTTTTGTAATGTATTTTTATCAATATTTTTGTTTTATATTTTAATAATAAATAAAGAATTTCACATTCAAGCGTGTAAAAGACAGGTTTATATTATAAAATTTTATATTTTTTCAATGAAATTCGACAATCGCTAACGTGAACAATTTCACTAACATGAACTCCCTTGGTTTTAATTAGTTCACGTTACCGCGAGTGCACTGTAGTAGACTGTATGCTGAAATTATTTAAAAATTAAAAAAAAAACATAAATAAATAAAATAAAATAATAATTTTTTTAAAAAAGTAGTAGATTCAAAAAAATGTACTGAATTGTGTAAAATTTTGAAACTTAAAGAAAATTTATATTTTTAACAGGTTTCCATATAAACATACTTTTTACACAAAATAGTGGTAGAATAAAAAAAGTTGAAAATGTCCTCAAATTAAGAAATTTTTTAAAAACTATACATATATTTGCAAATTTCAGAGAAAAAATAAATTTTTCTTAAATTAATAAATTTTTTTAAAAAAGTAGTAGATTTTAAAAAAGTAGGAATTGAAAGGAAAATAGTCAATTTTATGATTTATAGAAGAAAATAAAGTTTTTCGATAGAAAAATATACTTTTTCAAAAATAGTAGTAGAATTTAAAAAAGGTATTAAATGGACTGATATATAGAAATTGTAAAAAATAAAAAAAATATTTTTATTTTTTATGTGACAAAAATATGTGGAAAAAGTAGTAGAAATTAAAAATGTAATAAATGTACTAAAATTTTAAATTTTAGGGAAAATAATATTTTCAAAGGTTTATAAAACGTCAACTTTATTTTAAAATAGAACTTTTTTTCCATACAGAAATAATATTTATCTTAAAAGAATAAAACTAAATTTTAAATTCTGTTTGAAGTCTGTTTTATGGTATGAAGTTTAAAATAATAGTCGACTTTATGGATTTAAAATCGAATTTTCGGTATTTCTTGATACATATTTAAATGTTGTTAAATTTTGAAATTGTTTAAAACAAACTAATAGTTTAGAAAGTATAACAAAATAATTGTTTACTAAAAAAATATACTTTTTCAAAATAGTAGTAGAATTTAAAAAAAAAATATTAAATGTTATTAAATATAGAAATCATTTAAAAAAAAAATAATTTTGAACATTATGGAAAAAATTCAAAATTTTGAAAAAAGTAGTAAATGGACTGAAATCTTGAATTTTTGAAGAAAATAAATGTTTTTTTAAATAGTAGTAGATTTCTAAAAAGTAGTAAAAAGACTGGAATTTTAAAATGTGAAGAACAAATAGTAATTTTTAAGATTTATAAAGGAAAATTAAAATTTTCTGCTAAAAATATACTTTTTTAAAAATAGTAGTAGAATTTAAAAAACTAAGTAAATGAACTGAAATCTTGAATTTTTAGATAAAATTAAACAGTTTAAAAATATATAGAAGAAAATAAATGTTTTTTATGATATATATATATATATTTAATTAGTAGTAGATTTCTAAAAAGTAGTAAATAAACTGTAATTTTGAAATTTGAAAGACAAATAATAATTTTTAAGATTTATAAAGGAAAATAAAACTTTTCTATTAAAAATATACTTTTTTAAAAAATAGTAGTAGAATTTGAAAAAAAGTAGTAACTTGACATTTATAAAAAATTTAAAAAAAATATATTTTTTTTAATAAAAAGAAAATGTTTGGATATTATAGAAAAGTAGTAAATATAAAAAAGTACTTAATAAAAAAAGTATTAAATAAATTGAAATTTTAAACAATTTTGTTAAAAAATAATACAAAAATGAAAAGGAGTAAAATTGTAAAGGTTTAATGGTTTGATTCTCGATATCGAAGGAGCACTTTTGTTGGCTTTTAAAAGGAATCACTCGAATAACAAAGCGAACAAAAACCTTAACGTTTTCATACAAAATTTGGTTTCTGTATTTTCAAATAATTTTTTATATAAGTTTATTTAAAAGTGACTCTTAAATGAAGAGGGAATAATTGTGAATACAGTGTTGTTGTGTTAAGTGGAAGAAAGAAATATGTATTTTTTGATAATAAGATGATTTTGGAAAGAAACAATTTCGTTGGCTTTTAAATTTTAATCTGTTGATCATAAAATAAATATGTACTTAATTTGAAAATCTTTAACACATATTGTTTTGAATGTATGTGAAGAAAGATTGTCCTAGTCCCTTTATTATTTTCAAAGCTTCCAGTATGCATTACCTAGTTACCCTGTTCACCACTCGCCGCATTACATGGTAGCGATGCTATAACTATTTCCTCCTAATTCGTACATTACTCCAATTGGTTTTTAAATAAAGTGAATTTTTTCACCCCTTCATATTTCCTTAGGTCTTAAGTCCCCTCTAAATATGCTTCATATTTCTTTAGTTATTAAGTTCCTAAACATTCAAACAATTTGTGTATTATATTTATTGCAAATTTCTTTGAAATAAATCATTTTCTTTATATTTAATTACAGTACAACATAATCAAAACCCTACATTTATTAACAGAGAAGCAGGGAGAAAAAAACAAAACATTTTTTTTTTTAATTAAACTCTAATCATTGTAGCAAAGAAAATATAATGAAATTTATTACAAAGAAAACAGAAGAAAATTATATGAAATAAAAATAAAGTGCTAATATTACAGTTTTATGCTTTCATTTTCATTTTTAATTAAAAAAATATATACTTTGGTTGTTTTTTAAACTTGATTTTACACAAAAACAAAGTACTTGACCTAAACCCTTAACTTTTTCTCTTTGTGAAGTAATAAATTATAATTTGCTTAAAAGAAACAGAAAATCTACAAGACAAAGCATTAAAAAAAAAAAGAAAAGGCAAGGTAATCAATGTATAAGCTTAAATTGTTAAACAAAAGCATACTTTTAGTGTGTTATTATTTATATAATAAGTAACAATTACTTAATACTTTATATTAAAAAAAATATAATTTTTTTCTTTTCTTATAAGAAAAGTGATAAAATTCTTTAGACTCATGTGTTTTTCATTTTAAATTAAACATATTTATGTTGATTTTTATGATTTCTGTGTTAATCCTTCTTACATTATTTATATTTATAGCCTACTTTTAAGTGCTATACAAAAAAAAAAAAAAAACAACTCTGGCATATGTGTTCACATTTTGCTCATTTAACTCTTATGACCCTTACTTTACTTACAAAAAAAAAAACAAGTAATTTCTTTAACTTTTAGTCATGTGGTATGTGTTGTCTCTTGTTTTATTTAAAATTTACATAAATTTTCTTAATATTACTTAAACTTTATACATAAACACACTCCTCTTACACACACACACATACACATATACACAAACTAAGCCTAGGATTTTTTTGTACTCATTTCTTGAAAAAACCATCCATAAAGTATGCAATTAAATTTTCACTTAAACGATTATCATATAAATCCCATACAGCTTACACTTTACATACATGCAGCAGTAGCAGCGGCAGACATGTTCATGTGTGTTTAAACCAACATTTATACATGGTTTTGCAGCAACATGTAGATGAGAAATATTTTTATATACATATAAGAATTGTAAAAAATATTTGGTTGGTAGAAAAAGTATAAAGCAATTTGAGAATGTTTAATAATCAGTAAAGACTATGATATAGCGTTAAAAGGATGAAAGGCATATTATTGGTTGGTTTTCTTTTCAGTAAAAGCCTCCAAGGGTTTTTCACAAATTCGTAGTTACTAATTAACTTCCAAGAAGTCATTTAGTAAGTTAAAGTACAAACACACCAAAAAGCCGTAGCTACTGCATGGTAAAAGAAAAACCTGTTGATCTAGTTCGGTTCCAGCATTTGTCTTAGTCTCTTAAACTTATTTAAAACCTTAGATTACTGTATGAATTTCAAGGAACTTGTTATATCATCAATGTAATGTTAGAATAGTAATTACGTATACTAAGAATGTATACACGAAGCTAATGACGTTTAAATATTATATATATATATTTTGTTTCGATCCAAAATAACAGAAATGTAAGAAAAACCTACAAATTTGATCATCTCTAAAAAAGGATATAAGTCGAAGTTTTGCAGAATTAAACTTAACGCTTTGAATATTCGTATACATATTAATAAGACTTTAAGTGAAATTGTGATGGAAAAAAAATTTATAAATTTCAAGTCCTTTTCAAGGATAACAGCAAACTTATTTTTATAAAAACTTTTATTTAAGTCTTGCAAAATGAATTTATTTGTTCATAAAAAAAGCTTTTATAAAATTTAAGAAAATTAAAAATTTTATTAATTTTTTAAAAAAGGATATTAGGTCAAGTTTACAAATATACAACATACAGCTTTGATATTTGGTATAAATATGGGCAAGACTTTAACACAAATTGTGGTGCAAAAAATTTTAACAAAATTGAATTACAAAATTTTTTCAAGTCCTTTTCCAGGATAACTGCATACCAATTTTTACAAAAAAAAATAAATTAATGTGTTGCCAAATGAATTTATTTGTTCATATAAAAAGCTTTTATAAAATTTAAGAAAATTAAAAATTTTGTTAATTTCTTTAAAAAAGGATATTAGGTCAAGTTTACAAATATACAACATACAGGTTAAATATTTGGTATATATATGGGCAAGACTTTAACACAAATTGTTGAGCAACAAAATTTTAACAAAAATCTATTAAATTTTTTCAAGTCCTTTTCCAGGGTAACAGCAAACAAATTTTGTTTTTAAATAAATTTATGTCCTGCCAAGTAAATTTATTTGTTCATATATAAAAAGCTTTTAAAAAATTTAAGAAAATTACAAATTTTATTTATTTAAAAAAAAGGATATTAGACCAAGTTTGCAAGTATACAACATACAGCTTTGATATTTGGTGTATATATAGGCTAGACCCTAACACAAATTGTGGTGCGAAAATATTTTAACAAAAATGTATTACAAACTATAATTTCACTAAGATTTTTTTTTTGTACAAATCTATTTTTTAAAATCTTTTCTTGTTTAAACCAGAAATTTCCGTTTACCCTTACCCATTGTTATTTTACATTGTTTTTAATACAGTAAAATGTGTTTGCATTTAAATTAAAAAACACATTTTTCTTATGCACATTCACTCAGCCAAACAAACATTTATAAAAAATATACACATGTAGTAACTTCTATATGAATCTATATAAAGTAAAATGAAAATATGCATGTTGATGATGATGTTGGTTGGCTGGTTGACTGGCTGGTAGTAAGCCTTATCTGTTAAAACAGAAAAATTGTTTGTTTGTCTTTGGAAAATAATAAAGACCTTGCAACTTAAATGAAATGTGTAGGTATAAATATAGGAGACAGTACTAACAAAACCAAGTCTTGTCCATACACCTCATGCAAAAGATAAGACCCATTAAAGGTAACAACAACAATAATAATAATACTACTAACAACAATGTGTCTGAAGTCTAAAGTCTATGAATAAGAAAGAGTAGAGTGTGTGGTAAATGCATAGAATATAATATGGTCAAGTCTGAGGTTTTAATTTTTTGGAGTGTATATACATACATATATAAATAAAAGTATGTATTAATGAATATTTGCTTATGTTAATTGCCATTGAATATAACTAAATATATGTATGTAGATATATAAATCTGTGCATTCAAATGCAAAACGTTTGCCTTAGCTTTTGCATATAATACCTCATTTAAGTTATATATTAACATATACTTATGTATATCTATATGTACATACATATGTATAGCTTTATATAATATAATTCAAAAACATATTACCTCAAAAACCACTAAAGCTATCTTATAATATAATAGCTGCTTTATAATCTAACAACCTACACCTAAAAGTATGCTATATATACATATACAAAACATACATACAATACAAATTAAGCTTAAGACTTGTATTGTAGATGGGTTTATACACCTAAAATCTCTTTTGTTCTTTGTATAGCATTAATACAATACCAATCTCTCTCTCTCTCTTAATTTAGTATCCACAGACATAAAGTCCATTTTGCTTGTACATATATATACAAATACACATCCTGGTTAAACATTGCCAGCCTTGCACACTCTCTCTGTATTACTCGTGCATCATCATCATTATCAAATATTTCATTTTAATAAAGACCTTTAAAAGCCAGCTTAATAATACAGGCCCTTTTCATCATACATTTCACATACATACATATATCTGCTTGTATGTATATTGTTTCAGTTATCATTAAGGCGTAGCAAGGAAACCCAAAGTAAACAGAAAACCATTGGAATATTAAAAAATATAAAAACAAACCAAACCAAAACGTGCCTGTACATTATTAGCAAACTTAATAATTTTTAATTGATACATTAAATAAAAAGTAAACAAGGACTTGCAGAGCTGTAAAATAAACATTTTAAAAAAGGGCATGTAGAGCTTGCTCTCTGTTTTTGTTTCTGTAGTGTTTTGTGTTTGCAAACAATTTTAAATAATAAATATGTTAATTTAGTTTCCAAAAAATGGGCAAAAATTCCAATAGCCTAAAAGTATGCTTAGCAATAAATTATTATATAATAATGTTTTTTCTAACAAAAGAATTTAAAAAAAAATCTTTTTTAAGACTTTTTTAATTGAACAATAAGAAGAAAAAATTAAGCCTAATATTTAGAGCCTAAAAGTAGGCTTTATAATTCGTTCAGGCATAAAATATGTTTAGGCATAATATTAAGTTTAGAGCCTTCTAAAAAATTGAACAGTATTTTTTAGCTCTGAATTATGTTTATGCATAATTTATCAAGTAATTAACAAGAAAATAATGTACAAAATCATTAAATAAGGTTTAACAACTAAAAGTATGCTTTAATTATTAACAGGCAGTTTTATGTTTCTGGTTATTTTTATAAATATTTTAATACTCATTTTGATTACAGAAGTTTTGAGTAATAATCTTATAAATAACAATAAATTTAAAGAAAATAATAAGAAGGTGATTTTCTAGAAAATATAAAAAAATAATTCCTTTGTTAAAATAAAAAAAAAAATAGTTACTAGAAAGGAGTATAACCAAAAACAAACCAACAAATTCTATATAATTATGAAATAATTTACGAACATTTCTAAATTTAGATAATAACCTAAAAAGATACAATCAACATCAGTTTGAGAAGCTACACAAAACTTCAACCTAGAATGTATGCTACACTTTTTTTTTTGCAAATATTAACTAGTAAATTTATTTATAATTTATAATCAAAAACAATCATATTTTACAAACCAAATGAAGCCAGTTATTACAACAAAATATTGTTTAAAAAGAAAATATATTTTGAAAAACAAATGAATGTTTCATGCTTAAGCATAGAAATAAATTTCGATAAACTTAAAATCGATAATTTTATTTTTGTCTTATAATGTAAAATTATAATATTTTTGAAACCAAATGAAGCCAATTACTGAAATAAAATATTATTTTATAAGAATATAAATTTTAATAACAAACGATTACATAATGACAATATAACTATATCTAAGAAAGTATGCTACACTTTTCTTTCAAAACTTTAATATATGGTTCACTCAACCCAGTATATTTTATAAACCAAATAGAGGCATTACTAAAAGAAAATCGGCCCACAAATGGCTTAGACATAATCAAAAAACAGTTTATATTTTTTCATAAAAATTTTTTTCACCAAAATTTTAAGTTTTGTTTTAATTTTTTTGTTTATTTTTTTGTACCACAATTTGTATTAAAGTCTTACCATTATATAAACCAAATCTCAAAGCTGTATGTTTAATATTTACAAACTTAGCCTAATATCCTTTTTCAACAATTCAAAAAAATTTTAATAACAAATTAAATACATTTGGAAACAAATGAATTTAATTTTGTATAAAAAATTGGTAGCAACTATTCCAGAAAAGAACTTGAAATTTCTAATTTCTTTTCCATTACAATTTGTAATAACTCTTGTTATTTTATATACCAATTTTCAAGGTTATAGGTTTATTATTTCTAAACTTAGATAAATATCCTTTTTTTGTAATATTTTTTTTTATTATTTAAAAAAAAAAATTAAAAAGTTTGCTGTTATGCTGGAAATAGACTTGAAATTTCTTAAAAAAAAGTCCACCACAATTTGTGTTAAAGTCTTTTTAATATATATGCCAAGTTTCAAAGCATTAAGTTCAATATAGCAAAACATGGCCTAATATCCTTTTTAGTCATAATAAAATTTACAGGTTTTTCTTACATTTTATATGATTATTTAGTATTAACTCAAAGTTAAGGTCAAATTAAAGTTATGTTCATATTTTTAGAGTTGAGCTCTAAATTTTCCTGATTTCTTCTCTTAACTCAAAAATATTTTACCACCTTAAATTTCTTTTCGCGCAAAACCTTGGAAATCTTAAAAATATCTTTTAAAAACTGTTGACTTTTCTTTAGCCCATGTCATCTTACCTATTTCCTACTTATTGTTTGTTTTCAGTTTGTTTGTAATCATTTATTTTTTTGTTTTTTAGCCTTTTCTTGTTCACTTGTCTATATATATATACAAAACTCTCAAAAGTATACTTTGAAGTACCTACATTTAAGCTTGATGGCATTTTTATAATAGTTAAATATAATTCTTTATATTATATACAGAAAAAAAATATATACTTGACTGCTTCAACGAAAAAAAAAATAAATAAAAAAATGACAGTCTTTTAGAATCAGTTGTTAGCAGGCAGAAAGATAAAAAAAACTGTTGCATATCCAACCGGGATCTAGTCATTATTTTTTCAAATGACATAATGCTCATTTCAGGTTTGTAAACATGGACAAGAGATTTTTTGTTTGTTGTTTGTGTTCAGCTATATGCTATGAATTGCCATGAATGCACTTTTTGTAAAGACAACAGGAAAATATTGTTTAAATATTTGTTTAAGAAATTAAAAACAAAAGGAGGGCTTTTGAAAGCACAAACAAGAAAAGGCAGCCTTAAGGTAGGCAAGGCAACCAGAGATTAAGAATTAAAATAAAATAAAGGAAACATAATAAGAATTAAGTTAAAAGTTTTAAATATAATAAAACCAAGTCAAATTAAATTTATTAATATTGATTATTTAAATACCAAATTTATTTATAAGCATGATGTTTAATAATTAATTAAAAACTACTTTAAGTTATTTATAAAAACTATAAATTGAATACCTAAATACCATATTTATTAATATTTTTATATTTCTCTTCTTTCTTCTTTCAGGTAAGTTTCCCTCATTCGAAAGAAACTAACAGTCGCACAAAACTCGTAAGTTTTTAAACACTATTTAATTATATACCATAGTTTTTGTGTTCCCTTTTGTTTGTTCTATTTTTCCTATATAATTGGCTAGACTGGTTCAAAATTGTTTTTTGTTTTTTGCTTTTAGTAAAAGCTCTCAATTGATAATTAATTACCCAACAATCAATTGCAAAAGTCCTTACAGCAAGGACTGCAAAAAAACAGAATAGAGTACAAACTTATAATGCCCTTAAGTAATATTTTTGTAATTTGTCTTATTGTTGAACAGAAAAAAAGAAAGAAGACAAGACAAAGTAGAAAGAAGAAATTAAACAAAAGGATTCACAAGTAAAAATAAAAATAGCCTACATCTAGGGTTAAATTTACAGTTTTAGAAAAGTTGTGAGAAAATAAAACCAAACTACTTAAAAATGATGTGATTTTTGCATATTTCCAAATTTAGTTTAACTACAATTTGCATTAAGGTTTTGACAATGTATATAACAAATTTCAAAGTCCTAAGTCTAATACAGAAAATTTTCTATTTATATCCTTTTTAGCAATAAATACTTATTAAAGATTTTCTTACATTTTATAAAAGCCTTAATTAAGAAACAAAATATAAAACAGTTCGAAATAAAAAAAATATTTTTTTAATAAAAATGTTTCCGTTATCCTGGAAAACGACGGGTCTTTTCCAAATTTTTTTTTTCACAATTTGTATTTATATCCAGTTTATATATATACGAAATTTCAAAACTATAAGATTGTTATATAAAAAGTTGTCCATATATCCTTTTTTGCAATAAATAAAATTTTTAGTTTTTCTTACATTTCACAATAGTTTTTACCATAAAAAAAAGTAATACATACTATTTGCTTTATAATATATTTATTTCTAAAAAAAAATTTAGCTGTTATCTGGCAAAAGAATTTGAAATTTCGAAAAATATTTCGACTACAATTTGTTTGAAAGCCCTTTCAATATATATACCAAGTTTCAATATTGTTCATCCAATATTTCTAGACTTTGCTTAATGTCCTTTTTTAGGAATAACAAAAATTTTAGTTTTTCTTACATTTTCTAAAAGTTTTCAATATAAAAAAATATCTAACATTTTTTATAAAAAAAATGATGCTGTTATCCTGGAAAAGAACCTGAGATTTCCAAAATTGTTTACAGCACAAGTTGTGTAAAAACCTAGTCACTATATATACCAAATCTCAAAGTGATATGTCTCGTATTTCCGAACTTTTACTTATATCTTTTTTAGTAATGTTTAAAATTTTTCGATTTTCTAATATTTTAGAATAAAATGTTTGTATGTAAAAATAACTGGCATCTTAAATAAAAGAATTTGTAAGGTTTTTAGAACCTGTTGTTTCCAAATATTTTTTGGAGCACAATTTGTGTAAAACATCAGTAATTGTTTAAAAGAAATCTTAAAGCCATAACACTGCTTAAGTATAAGTTCACACTTTATCCTTTTTTAAATATACAAAATATTTTCGTTTTTTCTACAAGTTTTTTTATAAAAAAAATGTTAGTGTACACTTTTTTAAGGAAATTTGTGAATTTCAATGAATAAGAAACATTAAAATAAAAAATTATTGCCTACTTTTAGGTTTTAAAAAAAGGTATATTCTTGTCTAAAACTGAGCGTCATATTGCTGTTTTTTGTGAACAACTTTACAAATTATTGAACTAATAAGAAAATATAGTTTTTATAGTATATTTTAGGCTGCTACCATATTAATAACGGAAATTCTATTATATGTAGTATATTTTTAGGCAGTAAACCCAAAATTCTCTTTAAATTGCTTTAAAACTGGCCGCTTTAATTAACAGTTTGTATTTTCTTCTTTTTAAAGGAAATTAAGCAAATTTTTTCTTTTATACTTCAAATAAACTTAAAACAAACATTTGGCAACAAAATAAACACATTGTAAAGGCAACTAACACACTCTTACAAATAGAAAAAATAAAACACAGATACATACTTGCAAGAGAAATGTAATGAAAAGCAAGAAAGAAACAAACAATAAACACAACTCGTTTAACTCTTTCAATTAGGATTTTTAACCCAGAAACAAAAAAATAATAATAAAGGAAAAAATCAAACAAATACAAAAGATAACTTTAGAAGATGTAGAGAGCAAAAAAAAAATGAACAATAACAACATCAAGACAGGATATTACCTCTACAAGCAAACCAAAAAAAAAGTTAATAAGAAAATATATGTACGTAATATAAAGACTAGAAAAGGAAATGAAAAACAAAGGAAAAGAAAAAAATTTCATACTAATTTAAGCGAAACTGAAAGAAAAAAAATCGCTGAAAAAGATGGTTAAAGAAAGCAGCAGTTTTACAAGAATGTAACAGGATATCAATTGTTTTTGTTTAATTTTCATCTAAAAGAAAAAGTAACAAACATACTCTGGTGTCTATTTTACAATTTTCAAACTATATAGACTAGCACAACAACAGTTTGATTTGATAAAGGATAAAAACAACTCAAATAATATGAACAACAATTTCGTAATGCTGTGCTCTCCCACTCTAAGCAATTGTGTTAAAAATCAGCAATTATTATCCCTAAGAAAAGAAAAATGTCTGTTTGTACTTATTTTTTCTACAATTTATAAAATGTTTTTACTCATTAACACAAACGCTGTACGGTTGTGAATGTGCGTCAATAACAACAGCAAAAACAAAAAAAAGGATATCAAGTTCTGGTTTACACAACATGTTTGTTAAGGATATTTCTAAAAATATTTCTCTTGTTACTTTAAGTAAACATTGTAAAATATAAAATTCTTTTATTTATGTACCTTGAAATAGGAAAGGGTTGAATGGGTGTTTTAATTACGTACTACATTAGACAGTTTAAAACAAAAACAGACGAAATTTAGAATATTTCCAATTTTTTTTTTTCTATTAGCAAACAATTTTAATTAGGAATTTTGTTAGCTAAGAAGAATTTTTTTTGTTGAACACATTAACTATATATTAGGGGAGAAAATTCTTAAAGTTTATGTTAAATTAATTAATTTGGAATTTAGAAATGATTATACAATTGCACAAATATTTAACATTAACCCTGAAAAGTTGAACAAAAATAATTATGAAGGGAATTGTTTACAATTTTGTTAAAATTGTCAAAAAAGGATCTGAAATTTTAAGAAATTTTTTTACTACAACTTGTAGTTTGGTCCAATTACCTTGTTGACCAAATGTGTCTGATTTTAGTTGTATAACTCAAAAGTTCGCCATATATCCTTTTTCTAGGAATTCAATTATTTTTAGATTTTCTTACATTTTAATAGTCTTACCATTATACAGTGGTGGCCATCAGGTTAGCACACTTCATACTTGCTGTTTTCTAAAGCAAATTATTTCATTTCATTGCAATTATAAACTAAAGTTTTTGGTAATTAGTGTTGTTTATGGTGTGATCAATAAGTCCCGTTACTTTTTTTTTGCATTCTATCGCTATTCTCTTTCAAATTTGCATTTTAGTGCAGTAATATGTAAAATAAGCTGGACACAATTTTAGCACATATAAGTATAATTAAATTTTTTAAAAGTTTTTTGAGGGTATAAATATTAATTGGTAAGTTTAGGTATTATTTAATCAATGAGGAAGACAAACTGACTTAATAAACATTATTTAGATATGGCTAAAAAAAAGTGGTGTACAGAGGAACAACGAAAGATTATTCAACAAATGAACTCGAGAGGAACAAGTATAAGTGAGATTGCTTATACTTTGGAATGCTCCAGGAAGATGGTTTATAATGCATTAAGACATATTCAGAAATATAAAACATCTAAAAATGTTACACAGGCTCCTCGGCCCAGAAAAACTTCACGTAAAGAGGACTCTTTAATATACAGAGCCTCTGTCGAAGATCCTTTTAAGAGCTCCACCGTAATCCAGAGAGAAATTTCAGGAAAATATGGTATCAACGTGTCCAGCAGAACGATAAGAAGAAGACTTAATGAACACAATTTACGTGGATGCATTTCTCAGCATAAGCCACATGTTTCAAAAAAGAACATACAAGCTCGGTTGTCCTTTGCTCGTGAGCATTTGGAAAAGCCGTTAATTTTTTGGAAAAATGTTCTTTGGAGTGATGAATCTAAATTTTGTAGATTCGGATCGGATGGTAAGAGGTATGTATGGCGTCCTCCGAACATGCAACATAATCCAAAGTACACCAGTAAAACAATAAAACACGGTGGGGGTAATGTGATGGTGTGGGCAGCATTTTCTGGGTATGGTGTTGGTCCTATAAAAAAGATTGATACTCGTATGGACCAGTATGTATACGAGAATATACTTCTAAATACAATGATACCTTATGCAGAGGACAACATGCCACTTAGGTGGCGATTTATGCAAGATAATGATCCAAAACACACCTCACGCTTAGTGAGGTGTTGCTTGGAATCGAACAATATCGACGTGTTAAAATGGCCAGCCCAATCTCCGGATCTCAATCCTATTGAGAACCTTTGGAATGATGTGGAGCAGCATGTAATAAGAGAAAAGCCTAAAAATTTGGCCGATTTATGGAAAGAAGTAGAAAAAGCTTGGAATGATATTTCAGTGGATCGCTGTATGGCCCTTGTAGAAAGTATGCCAAGGAGACTAGCAGCTGTGATCAAAAATAAAGGGTATCCAACTAAGTACTAAGTTTTTAGTGAAATAAGTTTTTTTTGTTTTGTTACTTTTTTAATATGAATAAACTTTTTTATTTTGTGCTAAAATACTGTCCAGTGTTTTTTTGAGGTTATTCTATTCTGGATAGAAAAACGCAAAATATATATAAAGGAATAATGCTGGACATGATGGGACGTGATCTTAGAAGGACAAGTAACACGCATGCAAAAGATATCATAAAAAATTAAGAAATATAGGAAATATTTGCGTTTAAAAATAGCAAGTAGCTAGTGTGCTAACCTCATGGCCACCACTGTATATAACTGAGTTTCATAACATTTAAGCAATAACTTTAGGAAATTATTTTTTTCCTTCAGTTTCCTTTCAAAGGATATGAATTTTGGAAAAATTATTTTACCACAATTTCTATTTTAGCCCACTTAAAATACTGACCAAATTTCATTAATTTAAGTTTCATAATAGAAAAGTTCGCCATATATCCTTTTTCTAGGAATTAAATTATTTTTAGATTTTCTCAAATTTTAATAATCTTACGTTTAAATAGAATTCAGTTTCATAACATTTAAACAAAAAATCTTAATATTTAATTTATTTCTTGCATTATCCTTCTAAATGACTTGAAATTTAATAAAATTTTCTTATCACAATTTCTGTTATAGTTCATATAAAATTCTGACCAAATATTATTTGATTAAGTTTCATAGTGCAAAAGTTCGTCATATATCCTTTTTCTTGAAATTAAATATTTTTTAGATTTTCTTTCAGTTTAATAATGCTATTTTTAAGCAGAAGTAAGTTTTATCTCACTTAAGCAAAACTGTTGTAAAATTAATTTTTGTTCCTGCAAAATCCTTTAAAACGACTCGAAATTTTGTGAAATTTTTGCACCACAATTTGTAATAGAAATCATTTAACATGTTGGCCAAATTTGGTTGTTTTAGGTTTTATAATTCAAAAGTTCACCATATATCCTTTTTATAGTAAATAAATAATTTTTAGATTTTCTTTCGTTTTAATGATCCTATCTTTAAACAAGCTTAAACTTAATAATATTAAAGTAATAATTTTAAAAATTTAATTATTTTCTTGGCATATTCTTGAAAAGGACTTAAAATTTTGAGAATGATTTTTACCACAACTTGTAGTTTTGTATACTTAAAATTCTGACCAAATTTCATTGATTTCAGTTTTATAATTTAAAAGTTCGCCATATATCCTTTATATAGGATTGAAATATTTTTTTGATTTTCTTTCATTTTATTAGCTTTATTGTTACAACTAACAAAAATAATTAATTTTATCAAACCTTTTGAAAATGTGTCTTTTTTTCTAGCAATATCCTTTAACTAGATAAGAATTTTTGAGAAATTATGTTACCACAATTTGCTTTACAATTTACTTAAAATATTGACCAAGTTTCTTAGGTTTTAGTTTCATAATTCAAAAGTTTGCCATATATCCTTTCTATAAAATTAAATCCGAAAAATGGTTTTATTGCTTATTAAATTGTATTAACAAATTTATATATTTTAAATTTAAATTTCATGTTTAAATTTAAATCTCAAATTAGATTTCCTCTCCAATTCATTCTGTGTGTTGTATACATTGTTCTGTTGCTGATTTTTTTGTTTTTTCCTTTGTTGCTGCTCAAATAATATTTTTACATGATTTATGGGTTTTCACACGTCAAAACTGTTACCTAAACTACAAACAACAGGATATAAATGTAAAAAAAAGAACACACAGCAACAATGAAAGAAAAAAAAAACATGGAATTCAACAACAATCATCAACAAAACGGAAGTATGAAAATTTCATAAAAATATACAACAATCTGTAGTTTGTAAAAGCAATGAGAGTATGTAGTTGGTAGTAAAATGTAACAAATTTTTCCTTAAATCAAGGCCAAAAAAAACCATGAGAACGAGTTATAGAGTAGTGTCACATACATGCATGCCTGCATCGACGACTCTACTACAATTTACACTTAAGACCAACACTTAAAAGTCTTCATACTCATGTGACTAATGCAACACTTTCTCGACAAAATTACAAAAATCTGTGTTTGGCAAAAAACTAAAAACAAAAAAAAACTTTATGTTCTGTACAATTTTTTTAACGGCTGGTTTTTGTTTATGTCTATGCATATGATTTATTACTTTGGAAAAAATTCCCCATCAACACTAAACTATAACAGAAATTTGCAATTGTTGTATTGTTTTTTTTTCAGAAACAATGTATAAACTTCTTGCCATTTGTTTGAGGTTATGACATTTTCACACAAAACGCAAATTTGTCTATTTCATCAAAAATGTTGTGAGAGAGCAACAAAAAAAAAAATAACAAAAACGAATGAAAAAGAAATGAAACGTAAAACAAATAGTTTTTCTCATGTATAAAACAAAAGCTGTTTATGACATTTTTACCACAAACTACCAGAATAGCTGCTTGCTATTGCTGGCAAATATACAAAATCATAACAACTGCAAAAAAAACAATTGCATTTTGGCCATATTACTATATGTCATTGATGTCCTTTTTGTTTGTTTTATTATTGCTGCCGTTGCTGCTGATGTTCTGTAACAATTTTACACCCTCGTAATGTATGAACCCTGCTGTTTCTCTTGTGATTGCATGTTGGCAAATATTTTTGTTATTTTCGTGTAGAAATATTGTTATTTTAGTACTTGAAAAATATGTATTACAAAACTTTGAAAAATATTTCTATATTATTTTTTTCTTTCACATTCGTAAATTTTATATATAGTCATAAATTATATTTTGTTGCTCTCAAGCTCTTCTCCTTTACCCATATAAGCAGAGAAAACACTTCCTTTATTTACATCATGTAAGTAATTCTCAAAATATTATTGTATATACAAACTATATCGTGTTATATTTTGAATGTTGCCATAAAATATTTGCAATATTTGTATTGTTTTTACAGCCGATATAAACTAGTAAGGAAAAATGAGAATTTCAAATATTTTTTTTAGCGTGATTTGGAAAATATTATTAAGAATTTACAAAAAATAGTAAAGCACATATATTACAAGGAAACTAAAATAAAATCTAATTTAATATTAAATTTTAATAATACAAAGCCTCGTAAACATATTAATTTATGAAAATTTTAATTTTTAATGAAATATTTGAAAAAGGATATATGGTGAACTTAAAAAATACCAACAATAAACCAAACAAATTTAAAGCTTATTATAGAGCATACATAATGACAAATTGTGTAATAAAAAAAAATTTAAAATTATTATAATTTTCCAAAATATTTTAAATATGAAAAAAAATAAAACTCTTAATAAAACTTTAAGAATTTACCTTGCAATAAATATACTTTTTCGATGGAAAAAACTTATTTTTGAAAATTTCCTTGAAAAAGGATATATGGCTGGCTCTTTAAGCACTAACAAAACAACAACCAAACTTATAGCCTATATACAAGACACAGTAAATTGTGTTGCCCGAAAATTCAACAAAAGTCTATTATTTTTAAGGATATTTCAAATTTACAAAAATAAAACTTCTAAAAACATTTGATAAAATAATTTTTAGAAACACTTGATGAATATGTAGAATTTTTCTAGTTAAAAACTTAATTTTTATAATTCTTGAGAAAAAGGATATATGGCTGGCTCCTAAACTACTAACAGTACAACAACTAAACTTATAGCACATGCAGAGGACACAAAACTGTAAATTGTACTGCAAAAAAATTCAACAAAAGCCTTATATTTTTAAGGATATTTCAAATTAACAAAAATAAAACCTCTGAAAACATTGGATAAAATAATTTTTGGAAACTATTCATAAATATGTATAATTTTTCTAATTCAAAATTGTATTTCTATAATTCTTCAGAAAATGGATATATGGCTAGCTCCAAAACTACTTCCTTTTCCAGGATATTTTAATTTAAAAAAATATTTTAACTTAAGAAAACTTTACTATAGAATTTCCTGATTATATTAAACACTTATAACCTGTATCTGCAGACAAAAATCATTTACTAGAATTTCTGCAAAAAGGATATATGACTGAGTGGTACAATAATGGAAATATTCCATCATAATTTGGTGGTTACAAAAAGCACTGTATATCTCAATTTGTAAACGTATAAAATCCCAATTAACTCATAATTAGGGAAAATGAGTATACTTTTGGAAAAAAAACTTTTTTCGATGAAAAATTTTAAGTTTTTAAATAATCGAGAAACAATATTGTTTAGATGACATAAGCTATATAAGCCAATAGTAATAATAACTTTACATTTCCTTAGAAAAAGGATATAGAGTCAGCTTTTAGCTGGTGCTCTATAATTCAACCCAATTCTGTACACTGTTACACTGCAAAGAATTATAAATTGTGGTGAACAATTCTTTACAACAATGTACATATATCCTTTAAGAGCATCTTGTACAAGATTATTTAATAAACATTTAATAAACCATTTGAATTGGAGTACTTTACGTTGCTGCTACCAATTTAAGTATAAAAACATAAATTTATCAAAGGCTCAGAAAAAGGATATTTGGTCAAATTTTAAACTATTGTTCATAACTTAATCAACTTTGGTAAAACATTAGACAAAATTAAATAACAAATTTTGCTGAAAACATTTTTTAAAAAGTCATATCCATTTAGAAAATAATTAGAAATTTGACTCAAATACCTAACCAATCCCGAAATTTATAAGTTGTAGTTGAAGTATGTTTTGATTATTTTACGATTTAAAGCCAAAATTAACAATTTCATTTTCGTAGGAAAAAGGATATATGACCAACTTCTTAACGGTTGCTTGTAACTTAAGCAAACTTGGTACTTAGTTATAGATCTTTAAACTATAAATTGTAATAAAAGAAAATTTACAAAAATTCAAATATTTTTTGAAGAAACTAGACATTTTATACGAAATTACTTTTTAATCCCTAAATACAAAGTATGATTTAAAGTATTTGGCTGGGCTTACCAAACTTTATATAAAAACATAAATTTTACATCAGTTCAAAAAAAGGATATATAAGCAGCTTTTGAACGGTTGCTCCTAATTGAACCAAATTTGGTAGACACTTAGCTATCATTGAACTACAAATTGTGTTGTACAAAAATTTATAAAATTCCAAATAATTTCGAGAATAACTGAAATTTTTAGCCGAAATTTTTTCAAAAACCAAACATTAACAATTTGCTTTGAAACATCTTTCCCTGAAGTTAGCAAATCAAGTATAAAAAACAAACATTTTGTTATGTATAAAAAAAGGATATATGGTCAGCTTTTAAACAGTTGTTCATAAGTTAACCAACTTTGGTAGATTTTTAAACACCAGTAAACTGAAAATTGTACAAACAAAAACTTTTTAAAATTAATTAAATTTTGGAAAATAATTGAATTAGAAATTGTGTATAAAAAAATAATTCTAAAAATTGTTCAATAATAAAATTTTGAATTTAAAATTTTATATTTTAAATCCTAGAAAAATTTCCTTTTTTTTCTACATATTTGTTTGCAAATTAAACCATCTTTCCAGACCAAATACACAAATCTATTTGATTTTTTTTATTATTTTTTTTTTTTTTTTTTTTTTTGTTTTGAATTTTTCTAAATTTCCGTTATATATTTCATTTTATCTTGCCTTAAACCTCAAAAATTTCCACCGCATATTTTCCTGTTTGCTAGCAAGGAAAAACACTCACTCCATATGTGATGCTTGCATATACATTTATATGTATGTGGCGGTAACTGTGTAGGTTTTTGATATATGCATGGGTTATATTTTTGTCGTCTACAAGTGTCACTTAATTTTGTGAACATTATTTTATTTTTTCTTTTCACTCTATCTCGAACAACATTTTTTTCTCTATACATTTACTGTGGTAAACCCTGAAAAGTATGCATCATTTCTTAGCTCTGAGTGAACAACATGTGCAGATAGATATTTTAATTCCATTCAATTTTTATGTGGGTGATTCCAAAAGCTGGTAGAAAAAAAATAGATTTTTTTTTTTTTTGTTTTTGTAGCAGCTTTGCACACAGACAGTGATTTGACAGTTTAAAATGAAAGAGATTTTTTCCGTTTGTCGTTAAAATGAAAGAATTGGTTGGGGGATGTGAGAAAAAAAAATTGCAACATTTTTCTGTCTTGCTGTAGACATTTATATATAAATATTTATATATTAAGTTAGACAGAGAATTTAAAATAAAAATTTAAAAGCTTTAAGTTTAATATTAAAATTTTGTTAGAAATTTTTTTCCTTGAAATAATTCCTTTTCTTATTTGTTTAAAAACTGACTATAGGTATGGGTGTGTAACATAAAAATCATACCTTTCAAGATCACTATTTGCACAGCAACCCTTTTCTTCTTTGGCTGTTTCTTTTTTATGCTTATTTTTATTATACTTTCTTTAAGTAAAAAAATATATGCAGAGAAATAATACGAAAAAAAAACGAAGTACATTATCAGAATTCTTTCACCTTTCCTTGGCAAAATAACAAAAATAAAGTATAAAAATATGTTTACAAAGTATTTGCTACATTGTTTCCTTCCTGACACCTTAGCATATTGCAACAACTTAAAAGAAAAACAACGTCATAAATAAAGTTTTCATTTTAATAGAAAAACGAACAAAAAAAAAAACAGTATGAAAAACACACCCATACTCTTGCATTGCTAGACTATTACAACAATAACAAACAGCAACAAAAAATTACGAATTCTACAGAAATGAGTAAAAAATTCTGACACTTTTGCTAAATAATTTCCTTCGCACTTTTACACCCAAACCACTGCTAACTTCACATCATCTTCTACAAACCCTAGGTCGCCTAGACCTTGTATATGCTCTCTCCACCCTTTTGTGTGTGTTTGTGTGTAAGTATGTGTGTCGTGTCTCTTTTTAAAGGTATGTCATGTATGTAGGTGTCTGCTCTCTAGTACATTCTTTACGTGCCTAGAACTCACCTTTTGTATAAAATATTTGTATAAATATATTTGTATCTATTACATTGTTTTTTGTTTTCCTCTACGTCCTTTTCACTACGGTGTGTGTGTGTTTACACACTTTAACAATTTTTTTTTTTTTGCGCGTCAAAATATGAAAAACATGCAAACTTTTCATAGAGCTGTTTGGTGAACAATTTTCTGGCTGTTGTCTTGCTGTCTGCAAAGAAAATAACAACAGCTCTTGCACACACACACAAAATATAAGGAATATGTATAAAAAACGTAAGAAATATTTCAAAGTTTTGTAATGTGCAACATTGCAACAATAACAGCAACAAAATAAAGCATAGTAAGCATATTAGATGTTTATGTTAGACAGCAAAAAACTAGACAAAATATTTGAAAAATACACATTAGCAAAAACAACATTGAAGTTGAAGAGAAATAGAATATATGCTACAATATTTAAACATGAATAACAATAACAAGTTTAAAATAAAATTAATAAAAAAAGGTGGCCAAAAGTATGCTATGGAAAATGTATATTAATTAACAACTTAAAGTATGCCAAAATATACTAAAATATTACATATCTCAATATCTTTCGAAAGCCTAAAAGTATGCTACAAAATTTAACTTTAACTAAAAATTGTAAGTATCGAAGCTAAATTTCCAGCAAAACTATACAACTAAAATAAATAACCTGCTTTCAAATTTGTGTACATTACTTTACGAAAATAGTTATAACAACATAAAGTTTACCAAGATTTAAAAAAGGATATATGGCTAACTTTTAACCTGTTATAAATAACTTATGAAATTTGATATGTATTCAGAAGGCCTTAAATTACAAATTGTGATGAAGAAAATTTAAGAAAAATCCATATCCTTGACCAGAATAATTGCAAATTTACCTGAAAATATTTGTAAAAATCTAAAATAAGAAAACTGGTTCCAAATTTGTTTACATTACGTTAAGAAATTAATTATAAAAACATAAATTATTCCAAGATACAAAAAAGGATATATAGCCAACTTTTAACTCTTAAGTATGAGCTTGACCAAATTTGTTATGCATTTAAAGGACCTTCAATTACAACTTGTGATGAAAATTTCTTTTTCGGACTACATATCCTTGATCAGGATAATTGCAAATTTATATGAAAATATTTACATAACTATTAAGCAAAAAAGTTGTTTTTGATTATTTTTATATAACAATACCAAAACAATTAAAAAAACTTAAATTTTATAATCAAGCAAAAAAGGATATATGGCCAACATTTCATTCATTAGTTAAAGTTTAACCAAATTTATAATGCATTTAGTCAGCCCTCAATTATAAATTGTGATGAAGAAAATTTTTGCAAAATCCATATCCTTGTAAAGGATAATTCATACTTTACATGAAAATATTTGTAAAAATCTAAAATAAATATTCTGGTTCAAAATATTATCAAATCACCGTAAGAAAATAAGTATAAAATTATAAATTTTGTTTAAGTTCGAAAAAAGAATATATGACCAACTTTTACGTTTTTAATAATAACTTAATGAAACTTGGTATGTATTTAGAGGGCCTTTAATAACAAATTGTAATGAAGAAATCTTTTGAAAAATCTTCATCCTTGTAGAAAATAAATACAATTTTACATAAACATATTTGTATAATTCTGAAATAAATCACATGCCTTTGAATATTTTTGTATAACCTTAACAAAACAATTATAAAATACATATATTTTACTTTTATACAAAAAAGGATATATGACCAACTTTTTACATAGTTATTATATCTGAACCAAAATTTCGACATACCTTAACAATATTAAATTACATATTGTAATAAACAAAATTTTAAAAAACTACTACACTTTTCTAAAAAAAGTTTAGAAAATGTTACTAAAAAATTTGCTAAAATTTTAAATTTTATTCAAAAATAGAAATCCAAATTTTATTGTATAGAAATAGTAAAAATGTTTATAAAAACTATTATTTAAAGATTTTTTAACTAATTTTTAAACACACTTTTTAAATAAATTTAAGCATTTAATGAGTTAGTTTAATAAACCTTAAATAGTTTTTTTTAAGCTTAAGTATTGATTATTTTTATATAATTTATTCCTCTTCTGTAATACTTTGCTAGACTATCACTTTTTTCCCTTACAAAAACTAAGTTCAGCCATTTTGGGTTGTATGCGTTGGAAGTCTTAATCACATCAATAATTGCTACTTACACTTAATTTAACATGTATTTATTAAACTTTATATACAACATACCAATGTATTTGTATGTATACATACATATTTTTCTGCATCATAACGTTCGTATAAAACAACTTATCTTGAAATATTCACCATGAAAGCCTCCCAAAAGTATGCAAGGGAAATAAAAAGTTTTGTCATAAGTGCCTAAGTGTATGCCAATGTTTTTTTGTGGTTTTCTGTTTTCACTGTTTCTTTATACGAAGAAATTTTTTTTTGGTAGCTGTTTACTACATGTCTTATCTTACTCAGGTGTAATAAATTATATTTTTTGAAGTTTTCATACAACTTTTTGGGCAGGTATACGTAAAAAAAAGAAAACACAACAAACTTACCAAACTTTGGCGTATTGGTTTTTACATTTGAAATAATAAGGGAACAGAACAAAAAAAACAAAAACAGTTTAAGCTAGCAGACCTGGTTTTATACATGATATTGTCTGGTATTTTGTTTACTTGCTTGGAAAAGTAAAAACTTTTAGCGCTTAACAAGAAAAAAAGTTTTAGACCAAAAACAAAAAATAAATATGTACATACTTTTAAGGGTTGAGAGAGAGAGAGAAAAAAACACGCGGCAAAAAACCTTTATGCAACCTTTAATTATTTTGTGATAAATGATGACATTTTTGTTGCACTAACGATAAAGTTTTTTTGCGATTTTTTTTTCTTAGGTTTATTTATAATAAAAGGCTTTTTGTTTTTTGTACTCATACAGCTTCCCTTTCGAAAACTCAAGGAAAGTTGAGGCAAATAGAAACTGAAAGTTTTATAATTTTGTTAAAATTTTTTTTAAGGAAGTAAGAGAGGGAATCAAACTAAACAAGAATAAAACTTTTTAATTGCATTTTCCTATAAAAATTACTTGCTATTACTTAGACAGGATTTCAAAAACATAAGCAGAAAAAATATATATATAAAAATAAACCCTAAACTTAAACATTAATCTTGTTAAAATTTCTTAAACATTTACATGATGACATTTACAAAATAAACACTTCATTAACACCTGTCTGTTACACAAAATATTACTTTAAAATACCAACATATTTACAAAACAAACAAAAATAAAAAATGTGTAGGCTATTACAATAGTTAACACTAAAACTTTTTTTTATACATATTAAACATAAACGTAAAAAGTATGATTGATTATACATAATATAATTTAAAAATATTATTTTTAAAATGACATGTTATGCCTTTAAGTTTTTTTGTTTTTTATTCTATTTTATTTAGCAAAACTGTTGCTTGTCATTGTTAAAGGATGCTTAAGCAGTCCATCATGTAACTTGTCATTGTTTAACAAGATGGTGGTGTTTTCTTTATGTTTTTCAATCCTTTTTGTTTAAATTATAAAATATGGCTTGACGTTAAAGTTTCTTGTTCGGTTTTGGTTTTATCTTTCATTTTAATAATGTTTTGTTTTGTTTCGTTTGTTTTTATTAGCCTAAAAGTATTTTATGATTTATGATATTATCATAGTATCCTATCCTATTGTAGTTAATCTGTATAGAGAATATAATTTTTTTGTTAGAACAATTACTCAAATTGATTAAAATAAATTACTGTTAGAGGTAATAGAAAACAAGTGTTACTTGGCCAGATAGTACTTAATCTTTTATATTGTTATAAAGCATACTTTTAGGTGGTGATTAATGACTACAAAAGAGTTAATCATAATGCTTACAGAAAATTGCTATTGCTGTAATTTAAAACAAACTAGGTGAAAGAAACAACAAAGTAAGCTTATATAAGACTGGCCATTAATAAAGTCCACAAAATATGTGGCTTAAAAGTTAAGCAGTAAAATAAAATAAACGTGAAATGTGTTTCTAAAACCATTAATTTTATATAATAAGCTAACAACTAAGATTTTATGCAAAAATTTACTAAGAAACTAATAGATATTTAAAATTTTTTCGAGAAATCTTTACAAATTTTAACATAACAATTTGAGGGTTTATAAGGTCTATGTGTGTACAAAATTTCATTTGTCTAACTCTTTTGAGCAAAACGTTCGCCATATATCCTTTTTTAACAAAATTTTTAAAATGCTTTATAAATAGCAGAATAATATCGTTTACCTCTTGAATTTTGAAAATTAATTTTTATGAAACATTTTTTGAAATATTGCTAAAATTTTTAAATGAAATACAGATTTTTCATAAATTTTTACATAACAATTTGAGGTATTTGTAGCACTATCTGTAAAGAAATTTTCAATTGTCTATCTCTGTCCCTTAAAAATTATGCCATATATCCTTTTTTTAAAAAAAATTTAAAATGCTGTAAAAAGTTTAGAATTATATTAATTCTCTCTTCAACACACATAGAAGTTTGTTTTATAGAAAATTTTTTAGAAAAAATTTAATTTTTTTTTAATAAATTAAGATTTTTCATAAATTTCTATACAACAATTTCAGATCTTTTTAGCACTATCAATAAACAAAATTTGATTTATGTAACTCCGTCCATTAAAAAGTTTGTGATATATCCTTTTTTTTTAAATTTTAAAAATCGTTTAAAATGCTTTTAAAAAAGTTACTTGTTATTTTATATATAAAAAATTTTACTTGTTCATAAAAATTTTGTCCAAAATTTTTAATAACTTTTAAACTGATCATATATTTTAAAAAATTTCTTCATAACAATTTGTATAAGTTTATGCTATAACTTATGTGAAAATTTTGCCAGTCTAGCTTAAGCCCGTAAAAAGTTTTCCTTATATCCTTTTTTAAGAAAAATCTTAAAAATCTCTTATTAGCCAAACAAATCAATATTTTAATAAAATTTATTTAATTTTATGCTGAATTGTTATATTTCATGTGGAATTAAGGTCTTTAATGAAATTTAGTGGGTATTTTTTCGGTAAATTTATATGACTATGTATGCGTTTTTATTTATATGCTAATCACAAATAATTTTAATTAACTACCAGTGCTTATAATGTAAACAAAACCTAAAAATTTTCATTAGCGATCCACAAATTTGGCTGCGAATCAAACAAGCCAAAATAACAATTGTGTAATTACACATACACATTTATGCACACACACAAGCACATACATGAAACAAATTATGTAATAAGTGTATACATTAATGTTTATTTGTATGTATGTGTAAGTAAAGTAAGTATATGCCTACAAGTGTAAACATAAAACAATTATTATTTGCTTAAAAGCGAGATTTTCACAATTAACTTAAATATTCAAACACACACACGAACACAGACAGTAAAAACCTTAACTCAGCTTTTCTATATTATTAAACACAACAGCCATCAACAACCATGTGTTTGTTTATAAATATATATGTGTAAGTTTACATACAAATGTGTGTGTTTATACCAACTCCCTAAATAAAAACAATACATACCTATTCATACTATTAGATGGTTTATTTTATGCAAATGTTTTAATATGTATTAGTGTATATATGTGTAAAATAAACATAAATACATTGAAATGTATTATAAAATAAAAATAAACATACAATAACAACAAAAAAATCAACTTTTTTTATAATATAGCACAGAAAAATTTACATATTTTGTATTTAGTATGCGCTTGGTTTAATATAGAAGTTTAGTATTTTTTTTTTTTTTCAAAAATATTTTTTTCTGAGTTTTGTTTTAAAATAAACAATAACAATAGTCTATGTTTACTACACTGAAAAGTGCAGGGAGGTGGGGGTAAATACCCATTAAAACCTGAATTTTTCTACAGTTTTAATATGTTTATATATGTTAATATTTAGCAAATATTATTACAATTCTAGCATGTAAACAATTACAAATACTGTACACATACACTTTAACAATGCTCCACCAAACAACAAACAAATTTTATTTTCGCAAATGGTTTTCATATAATTGTTAAATAAGTGAATAAAATAAAACAAAAAAAACTTTATTTAACTAATAAAATTCATTTCATTTTTCTGCATAATAATAAAGTTTTAAAATTTTAGCAATATTATTATTGTTTTGTGTTTTTTCAAATAACTTTAGTCCTTGTTAATTAACATATTAACATAGAGTTTTACATTTATATTATAACAAAAAAATAAAACAGTTTAATATTGTCTCATATGCTCAAAATACCATAAATTTTATTTATCCCTCTAAAATATGTTAGATTTCAACAAAAATTCTAAACAGCCACACAAACACACATATACATACACAATTATTAACACAATAATAACAAAACATTTAAATTTTTTCTATAAAACTTAAGTACGTGAATTAATATGTTAATGTTAAAAAACTAAAACATATAATTTTGAAAAATTAACATGTTTTAAACATATTTACAAACAAAATAGCTAAAAATATGCTTTAAACTTCCACCTTAAAAAAATATAACAAAAATAAATTAATATTCAAACTAATTAAAATGCAATTTTTTGTTTAAATTTTAAACCACATGTAAAAATATCTGCAAATATAAATATGTTATACTAAAATTAATTATTTAAGCATTTAGCATGAAAAACTTAAATTTGTTAAAATATTTGTTGAAAAAATTTAAATATTTTCCACAAAAATAAATAAATTTAATAAAATTCCACACAACTACTTGAGGCTTTCCTAGAACTATATGCATACAAAATTTAAATTCTTTATCTTCACCCAATAAAAAGTTTTTCATATATCCTTTTTTTACAAATTGTTAAAATCTTATTTATAAGGTTTATTTACCATTTCTCTTGATTCTAAATTGCAATAAATTGTATTTGATGCAAAAATTTTCGAAAAATTAATTATATTTTTAAATTTTATCAGGATTTTCCAAAAATCTCTATCTAACAATTTGTGTTTTTTTTAAGCTGTGTCTGCCTACAAAATTTCAAAAGTTTATATCTATCCCATAAAAAGTTTTTCATATATCCTTTTTTTACAAATTGTTAAAAACTTATTTAAATGGTTTATTTAACATTTCTCTTGAATTGAAATTACAAAAAATTATATTTAATGCAAACATTTTTGAAAAATTCAAAATATTTTTAAATTTTATGAGGATTTCCCAAAAATCTCTATCTAACAATTTGCGGTCTTCTAAGGTATATCTGCTTACAAAATTACAAAAGTTTATATCTATCCAATAAAAAATTGTTCATATATCCTTTTTTTACAAAATTTTAAAAAATTAGTTTTTGATTCAAACAGGCAAAACATTTAATTTTATTAATAATTTGTGTTCTTCTTAAGTTCATCTATAAACAAAATCCCAACTGTGTAACTTTGAACCTTGGAAAGGTTTTCATATATCCTTTTTTACTAAAATTGCTAAAATCTAGTTTTCTGTTGCGTTAAATACAAAAAAATGCCAATTTTAAAACTATAAAACAATATTTAAGCACTTCATATTGTTACATATAATTTTTTTGTTGTTATAAACACATAAAATGTTAATTTAAAAAATAAAACTAAAAATCATATTTAAACATGTCAAAACAGAGACATATTGATTCTACTTGGCCGTCATTTACATAATTTTTAAACTTTTTCTTGCTTTGCTTGATGACTCCCAAAAGTAGGCTTTATACTAAATTGAACTAATATTATTTCCTTCAAAACCTAAAAATATGCTGCTTAATTTTCTAATTAAGTTCCTTTAAAAACACTAAAAATAAAAACTTTTCAAATAAAATCCCCAAAATTTATTACATTATGAAATGCAACAACAAGCCTAAACAAAACTATGCTTAAAACTAAACAAGAAGTTTAAGTACATATGTTCGTCTGTGTGTAAGTATTTGCCTAACACCTAAAAGTATGCTACACATGATAATTAAACCAAACAACCCTAAAATGTATGCCATTTATAATTGTGTAAGTTAAACGTGCTAGTAACACTTGGCTGAGACTTTCTAATAACAATTCATTTTCAAGGCAATTGTAATTGCCTACAAATAGCACAGAAGTACATATATAGAAGAGAGAGTGAGAGAAAGCTAGCTAGAGTGTCATACACACACACACACACAAAACACAGCCGCAGACATGTTAATTTTTGAACTGTTAACACTCTAATGCCAACATAATTACGCTGACATGCAGTGCAATTTTATACATGTAAACTTGCACGCACATACACCCACTTGCACTCATACAAGAATAATGACAATGACACAACACGAACATGACTATGCCTGCTTAGACTAATGAAAAAACCAACAATCATTTATATTTTCTTTTTTCCCATTTTTGTAGTTTTATTTTCTTTTTTTGTTGTAAGTTATATAAACTCTTTGCTAGAATTTATGAAAGTCACAAGAGAAACCGCAAACCATTTATTTATGTTGCTGCAAATGCGTGTGCTATGAATTTATATATGTTTGTATGTACATATGACTGAGTGTAGCATACTGTTAGGCTGATATTTGTTTTATATAGAGAAGTTTCAGTTTTTGAAGTGTTGGCATTTAATTGTTAAGTTAACTTAGCTCACTTGTTAAATATATGTCTGTGTAGTTGACATGACTTTTCTATGAAAAAGTTATGTCTTATGCATATTTACTTAATATTAATGCATTAGTTACAAGTACTTTTCAAATAGTTTCCAATTTAAGCCTTTAAATGCTGTAGGTTAGGGTAGAAAAACTCATAAGTATTATTATTACTAAGTAATGTAAAGCTAATAAGCTTTTATTTTTTTACAAAGTAGGAAAAAAAGCAGAGGTGGGTATCTGTTGTAGCTGAAGTGGAGCATAATTTTCGGAGAGGTTTCCCTAACTAAGCCTGACAAAAAAATTAAAAATATCATTTAGACATTAAGCTTATCTAACGCTTTGTAAATGATTACCAAAACAACATTTATCACTAAAAGAAAATTTGTTGAAAAAATTTTAAATAATTCCTAATAAATGAAGAAATCTAAAAGAACATGTACACAATAATTTGTGGTATTCTTAGGGTTATTTGTCTACAAAAATTCTAACCTATATCTTTATCTAGAAAAAAGTTGGCCTTTTTTTTTTTGTAAAATTTTTAAAATTGAGTTAAATGATAAATTTAATGTTGCTTTTAATTTATATATAAAAATAAATTTGTTTCATAAACAAAATTTAAAAAAAATCTTAATATTTTTTAATAAAATAAAGAATTTTATAAAATTTCTGTATAACAATTCGAGGCTTTACTTAAGCTGTTTATATAAAAAAATTTAATTGCTTATGTCCATTCTACAAAAAGTTTCCCATATATCCTTTTTTACAAAATTTTAAAAATATTGCAAAATGTTTAATTTAACCTTGCTTTAAATTTGTACATTAAAAGAAATTTATTTAATGAAAAAATTTAAGAAAAATTTTAAATATTTTCGAACTAAATAAAGAATTATCGAAAATTTTTATATAACAATACGAAGCTTTTTTTATACTATCTAGTTACAAAATTTCATATATTTAGCTCTAACCAGTAAAAAGTTTCCCATATATCCTTTTTTTCAAAATGCTTAAAATGCTCTTAATTGATAAATATAACCTTTTGTTTGATTTATGTACAAACACAAATTTGTTTCATGGATAAATTTTGAACATTTCTAAAGTATTTTCTATTTGAGGCTTCCTTAATGATTTCTTTGTTCACCTCCGTCCAATAAAAAGTTTACAATATATCCTTTCTTTCTCAGAAATAATGGAAAATATCTGCTTTATTAAACAGCAATTCTCTACTTAATTAAAAACTTTGTACTGTCAATATATGTATTTTAATACTTAGTTCTGTATTTTCCTTTTCTTTAAACCCTTTTCTAACATACGCCCCTGCTGTTGGGGCTTAATTTTTGCTACTTACCATTTTGTAATATGAGTATTATTATGTATGTTTATATATTGCTTTGCGGTTATGTCATTAGCATAAATGTTAACATGATAAAGTTATTATTACATTTAAGTAAGTGATATTTAAACACCTCATTTATGTCTCATGAAATTATTAATGTATTACCTAAAAGTATGCTTCAAAATTTAAGTAAATATTTACTTAAAGTCAAAGTAAATATTAGAATGATGCAAACTCTGGCAGTCAATTGTTGAGCTAGTTAAATGTCTGGCATACTTTAAGGGGTTTTAAGAGAAATTTAAAACCTTGGGGTCATATTAAAAATGAGACAGTTAGGAATATAGAGAAATTTAAAGTATAATTTAAGGAGTTTTACACAAATTCAAAATTAATATTGACTAGAATTCTGTAATAGTTCATCATAGTTTAAAGCATACTTTTAGGAGTTTTAGAAAAGTTAATCAATATAAATCAGGGAGATTGTATGTTGATTTTAGCTAATTTTTAAAATACTATTATTATTATAGGATTTATTGCTTTGTCCTTCTCAATATTTCATTGCAATATTATGATTCTCTAATTTATAAAGCACACTTTTAGGCGTTTGCCTTTTTCCCTGAGTTATTATATAAAATTTTTACAACCTTTTTCCTTAAACAATTTTCCACATTTTTCTTACCATTGTAAGTAGAATATCTTAAACTTAAGTTGATGATAGATATGTTTTCAAAAGCACTCACTCACTCATCAGCTTAAAATATCAGCTAGCAGGCAAAGTCAAGTGGAAATAGAGACACTCAAACAAGAATATAATAAAAAAAATTCCAGAAAACTGTCATTAAAATTGAAGTTAGTAAGAAAGATAACAAGAAAATCTTGAGAATAATCATTGTCATCATAATAAAAGAACAAATAAAAAAACTGGCTGGCATAGTATAAAAAATAAAAAAGTTGATGTAAAGCAAAGGAAAAATATGTATAACATAATTAAAGTTAACATTTTTTCTCTGTTTTTAAATATAAAAATTAAATTAAAGTTTATGGTTTTTTTGCAACTTTAATTAAATTCATTTTAGTTAAACAGTTTATTAATTCTACTCTTTTTTTGTTGCGTAAATTATTCATCAACTAAAATTGAATATTAATTTTTTATTTTTATCTTTAGCATTTTTTTTTTTTTTTTTTTGTCATATTTATTATAATATTTAAAAAAAAATAGTCATCACATCAGCTCATAGTAATTTAAAATGAAGTTTTTTATTATATTTTGGAAAAAAACGTGATTAAATATTGTTTATATGGATTTATAAAAAATTGTTTATAAATAATGGCCATTTAATAATTAAAGATTTGCTGGCCAATGAGTTTTAAATAAAAGGTATAAATTTAAAAAAAAAAACCAACAATGTTATAAGCAGTTATGACGGCAATTAAAATGCACTACTTCTCTTAAATTAGAAACAAAAAATAAAGTTACAAATTACAAAATGTATTTAATGGAATATTTTTTAAACAAATATTAAATATTTTTAAAATATTTGTTACAGATTTTTCATATATTGCTATCATACAATTTGAGGTTTATTTAGGTCCCTCTACACACAACATTTGAATTGAATATCTCTGTTTAGTAAAAAAAATGTCCATATATCTTTTTTCTAAACAAACTTTAATATGCATTTAAATGATCCATTTATTACTGATTACTATTAAAACATTCACAAAATTTATGCTATAAAATATTTAATTAAAAATGTTTAATATTTTCATAATTCTAATAAAGATTTTTTATGAATTTCTATCTGACAATTTGTATTTTTTGTAGGTTCACCTAACTACAAAATTTCATAACTTTATCTGTGGTCAGTAAAAAGTTTGCCATATAGCCTTTTTTTAAAAATTTTTAAAATTTGAGTAAATGATTCATTTAACATTACTTTAATTGCAGCAGAAAAGAAACATTTTTTTATTAAAAAATTTTGGAAATGTTTTAAATATTTTTATAGTTACCATAGATTTTTCCCAAATTTCTTCATAACAACTAGCGTCTTACTTCATACTCTTTATGTACAAAATTTTAATAATTTATCTCTAGCCAGTAAAAAGTCTACCATATATCCTTTTTTTATAAAATCTTAAAAATGTACGTAAATGATAAATTTAACATTGCTTTAAAATGCAGCACCAAAGAAAAATATTTTTATGTTAAAGATTTTTAAAATTTTTAAATATTTTTCTATTTAATGATAATTTTTCATAAATTTCTGTATAACAATTAGCGACTATCTTCATACTATTTATGTACAAAATTTTAATAATTTATCTCTAACCAGTAAAAATTTCACAATATATCCTTTTTTTACAAAATTTTAAAAATTCGTTTAACTGCTTTAATCAACTCTGTTTTTTCTTTCACAGCCAAAGAAAATTATTTTTTTGAAATATTTTTTGAAAATGTTTTAATATTTCTATATGTAATAAAGATTTTTCACAAATTTATATACAATAATTAGAGGCTTTCCATACACTTTTTATGTAGGAAATTTTTATTATTTATCTCTAACCAGTTAAAAGTTTGACATATATCCTTTTTTTGCAAAATCATAAAAATGCTATTTAATGATCATATCACAGCTACATATGAAATGACAAATTTGTTATACCTTTGTTAGCATTGTAAAGTGTTTGAAAAACTATAAAAATCATTTATTAATTACTTTACAACAGTTGAAATTAAATTGATTTTTCAATAAACATGCTTTAGCATCTGTATATGTAAGTAAAATTATAAAATAGGAGTGAATGACTTGCATACTTTCTGGCTTGATATAAAAGAGCAGCTTTACATAATTTTTTTGGGTTAAATATTCCAGCATCTAAACATTGCTTAATACTTTTTGGAAACTGTAAATTTAAGCAGTTTATATAAGGACAATTGCTTTATTACTTCAATAAAATTTTGAAAATTAAAAAAATATATTAAAGTTCCCCTAAAAGTATGCTGTATGCTTTAATATTAAAAAATAAACTTTTCAAATATTTTATAGAATAAAACATGAATTTTAAGGTTTTTCTATAAGAATTATTTCTTACCTGAAACTATGAAAATATTTCTTTATTTTCAAATATTTAAATTTGTGTTTTTTCAATTTATATTCCTTAAGCCTTTTTTAAGGCTTTTCATAGATTTAAAAATACATTTATGTTTGCATACTTCTACTCCCACACTTATAGTTTGTTTTAAAACCCAAAATCTTTAGCATACTTTTGGGTGTTGCACAAAAAGCAAACTTAAATTTTCTTATTTTAATTAATATTTTTTTGCCAGCTCTTAGGTTAAAAATTTTATAAAATATTATAGCAGAATGTTATGGAAAAATGTAGCAAATAATTAAATATTTACATAATGCATTCAGGCAGGAGAATTTATGTTGTGTGCAAGTGTATAAGTAAACATACATACAAATATATCAATTTTTCAATATCTCTTGTTTACATTTGAAGGTAAAACATCAACAACAACAACAACATAACAAATTTATTGAAAAAAAAAACCTCAATGTTTAATATACAAATAAAGTGTATACTCTCACATATTGTTTCTCACATAAGTTTTGAAAAATATGAGAGTATGTGTTTTAAATAAAAATATACCTGTTTGAATACGTGATTTTATGCTTATTATTTCAAATAGAAATTGTTTGGTTTTTTTCCAGTATTTTTTTTTTCATTTCTGTTTTTCAATAAATTAAATTGCATCCGTGCAAATAACGCCTTAGGCATGAATTTTAATCACAATCTCTGTATTTTATAAAATTTATTAATTTTTAATAAAGTAAATAAGCAGCATTTGTTATATGTGTTTGAGTGTTTATAAATAAATGTTTGTATGTGATTATTAAGTGGTTAGAGTGATTTTTGATGTTGTTTGGTTTTAAATATTATTTTATTTTTTTGAAACAATAAGCTGTGAAAGGTACATTAAACAAAATGACAATATATATCTAGTAGTATCACAAAAAAAAAAAAAAAATAAATAAAACATGAAAAAAGCCACATGATGTTTGTTTATTATAAAAATATATTTAAACCTTTATTGAAAAAGAGTTTTTTTTTTCAAAGCCTGCTTTAAGGCATTTAATTTAATTAAGCTTAAAATTGTATTTATTTAATAAATTGTTCATGTTTAATTTAAAGACTAAATTTCCCTTTAAAATTCTAAAAATAAAGCCTACTTCTAGGAACTATAAACAAATTACAAACAAAACTGAACTAATATTAGACTTGAAAATAAGATTAAAACAAATTAAACTATTTTTAATTATAAATACCCATCATTCAACAATATATAATTATACATTTTAAAAAACGTTTTACCTGCTTCCTAAAACTATGCTTTAAAATTTACACTTACATTTTTATATTCTTTCAACCTTCAATTTTATCTATTTTTTCAATTTCTTCCAACAATAAAAATTTACCCAATTGTGTTATCATTTTCTATTGCACCTAAACACATGCTGCATTTATTTTTAATATAAACAGGCAAATTTTTATTGATAGTACCAAACTAATACTATCAGAAATTGTGGTGTTGTTATTACGCGTAATTGGACATTTTGTGGCAAATATGACAATTTTGTGGTTCAACACAAAATTTGTTATATAATTTTTGGCATTTTTTTCTGCTCGGTTTTCCGACATTATCTATTTTTATATTTTTTTTCCTCTTGTATGATTTTTGGCCAAATAGAAAATAAAATGCAATAGTTACAGCACACAAAAAAACATGTTTTTCAAATTAAACTAGATTATATATTTAAATTGTGGTTGGCAGAGAGGCAGCAAGCAGCAGAGGAAACAAATGATGACAAAAATATTGTGACCAAAAAATTCAGCACAAATTGATGGGAAATATTTATTTGAAAATTTAAAGAGAAAAGAACAGGTATAAAGACAGACTTTAATTGGAAGCGTAAAAAATAAAAACAGATACAAAGTCTTTGATATAGTAGCATATTTTTAGGAGGTTTTTATAGAAAATTTTAAATTTGCACTTTAGCATAGTTTTTTTTTATCAACAAATGTTACCACAACAAAATTTCTTTAAAAAAATCAGAAAAATATTCTTAACATAAGTCCAACACTTAAAAAACCTTTTTCGGATTTTTAATTAAAAACTATTTTAATATTTGAAAATAAGGTAAAATTTTCATTGCATATGTAAGAGCATTTTTTCTTCTTATAGGAAACCCTTACATTATTAGTTTAATTATAAACAATATTTTAAAGATTTTTGATTATTTTCTAACATTAAAGTATTTTAAACATAATTCCCTACTTCAGCAAATACTTATTTAAACTAAAATACAGCCTACTTTAAGGAGCACTTAAATTTTCATTAATTTTTGTGGTTTTTCTTGAAATAGTAAAGCAATTAACAATTTTTTTTACTAATATTGTCTACTTATAATTGCAGTTAATAAAAACTAATAAGACATGTTTAAGTGCTTGCATATTTAACAAAACTAGTGCTAAGCTTTTTATATCAATATAATTTTTAAAAATTTATTTTTTGTTTTTCAATTAAAATGTGGCTCCAAATAGAAAGCATTTTTGGCTAAATTTTTTCATCAGAGAAAATGCTCCTCCAACAATTTTTTAAATCAAATATTTATTTTAAGAATGTTTCTTGCATGAAACTAAAAAGACTTATATAGTTTTTTAAAAATGTCTTACAATATTTGATTTTTACTGCTAGAAACGAAAAATGTGTAAAAAATTAGCGTTTATTTACATATTTCCCATTTTCCAAATAAAGGATATACGCCAAACTTTTTACTGGAAAATTTTAAACAGTTGAAATTTGTACGGCAGACAGATCCAACAATACGTCAAATTGTATGTTACAAACTTATCAAAAAACTTCATTAGAAATACGAAAATATTGAATATTATTACAACATAATTTATTAAACAAACTTCCACGTAAGTTTTAAAACAAAACGATGATAGAAGATCATTTAACTACATTTTTATGATTTTGTAAAAAAGGATATATGGCAAACTTATTAAAGGTAAGAGATAAATAATAAAAATTTCGTAAATCAATAGTGCATGGAAAGCCTCTAATTGTTATATATAAATTTAAGAAAAATCTTTATTACATATAAAAATATTTAAACATTTTCAAAAAATATTTCATAAGAAAAAATTCCTTTGGCTGTGCAAGCAAAAACAGAGCTAAATGATGCAGTTAATAGAATTTTTAAAATTTTATAAAAAAAGGATATATGGAGAACTTTTTACTGGTTAGAGATAAATTATTAAAATTTTGTACATAAATAGCATAAAGAAAGTCTCTAATTGTTATACAGAAATTTATGAAAAATCTTTATTAAATAGAAAAATATTTTAAGAATTTCAAAAACTTTATCATAAAAATATTTTTCTTCTGCACTACCATCACAAGCAATGTTACATTAACCATTACGTAAATTTTCAAGATTTCAAAAAAAAGGATATATGGTGAACTTTTTTCTAGTTAGGGATAAATTATTAAAATTTTATACATACATAGTATGAAGAAAGTTGCTAATTGTTATTTGTTAAATGCAGAAATATTTAAAAAATTTCGAGAAAAAAATGTTAGTAAAAAAAATTAGTTTTCTGCTTCAAATTTTTAAGATTTTCCTAAAAAAAAAGGATATAATGCAAACTTTTTCCTGGCCATAGATAAAGTCATGAAATTTTGTGGTTAGATAAAAAAAACTTCAAATTGTCAGATAGAAATTTATGAAAAATCATTATTAGAAATACAAAAATATTAAACATTTTAAACTAAATATTTTATTATATAAATTTTGTGAATATTTTGAATGTATAATGTGCATATTTAAGATGGTTTAGAAAAAGGATATATAAAAAACTTTCTACTACACAGAGTTATACAATTCAAATGTTGTGTGCCGATGGACCTGAATATAAAACAAATTGTATTATTGAAATATATGAAAAATTTAAAAAAAAAAATATATAAAAATTTTAATTCTAATTTATTCGACATTTTTATTTATTTTTAATTTTTCTAATTTATTGAGCTTTAGGTCAACTTTTATATTAAACCGTTTAATTTTAAGACAAAACCAGATTTTTATGAGTATTTTGAAATTGTTTACAATTGTCGTCAATGTTTTGTAATTTATGCCATTTATATAAAACTCATTGGCCAAGAAATCTTTAGTTGTTAAATGTTCTTTGTTTATAAATACATGTCTATACAATTTGGTTAATTTCTAAGAAAATGTTAAAATCCTGTATTTAAAATTCTTTTAGCATACTTTCCGGGATTTACGCTCTTAATATATTGATTATTTTTATTTATTCTTAGATGTTTTTCTATGTACATTTTCATTATTATAATGTCCTTTAACTGAAAATAACTATAAAAAAAAGCAACAGCAATGTATTTTGAGTTGTTATAAGTCATAAAAAAACTAATTGTTTTGCTTAAAGGAAGCTTAACATCCTGCGAGACAGAAAACAATAAAAAGAATATTTCAGTTCTTTTTTTTTCCTTGCATTCCTTTTAAGAAATATGAAAATAAGTATAAGAAAAAGAAAAAAAAAACTATAAAGCTATAAAATATATACAAAAAAAAAACAACAAGACGAATAGAAATTACGCCAAAAAATACAACACACACACACACAAAAGTAAACGAAAGAAAAACTTTGCATAGCTTATTATTAATAACAATGTAAGGACATTGAATAAGGATCATAAGTTTTGTTTTAAGGAACGACAACAACAACGTACAAAAAAATCACAACCACTTAACATGAGTGAAAGGAAAGCAAAAAAGAAATACAACTGCTGGAAAAAAATATGTATATAAACTAGTAACGATGACTGCTTACAAAACATTGACAGTGATTACCCAGGCTATAGGGAAATTTATGTACATTGTTTTCGTTTTGCTTTCTTTTTCTTAAGAAAGTACTTACACAAAATGTATACTCCTCTCATTGAAATCATAAAGATACGATTTAAAACTTTAAACACTAAAACTGCTTAAATATTACAAAAAGAAAACAGGGTTATAAAAGGATGAGTGGGCGGATTGTTTAAGCATAATTGTACTTGAACAATTTCTTAACCAATTTTCAATATCAACTAGGGTCAGCATAGTTCTGGCAAGGAATTTGCTAAAGAAAAATTATTGATATTCAAATATCAAAGTTAAAAAAATATGCAAAAATGAAAACGACATCCGTTTTCTTTATTATTTTTTTTTTTTTTTTATTTTGCCTTCTTTTGGGAGGTTGTATAAAAAAGCAACAGTAATGGCAGATTGTTTAAACATGCTTATCGTGCTGTTGGAAATTTGCTATTGCTGCTGGTGAAGAGCTAGTAGTCAGTCAGTCACTCACTCACTCAGTCAGTGAGTGGTAGCCGGGGAAGGTTGATATATTAAAAGCAAATAAGTAATAAAAATAATAATGGTTGTTCGGTTGCCAAGGATAAGTATCTTAGCGCTATTTTCTTCAACGTTCGACAACAACGTCTTGCTTGCAACCTTTTAAACCCTTCCCTTTTTGCCACTCTTAAACTGGTTGCCATAACAAAAGGTCCTGTATGTTTATTTTTTTTTTTCATTTCTTTCTCTCATACAAAACAAATTCCGTAAAATACTTGAAACCAATATTAAGAAAAATATGAAAAAATGTGGGTATGAGAAACCAACCAAAGTATAAGACGAATGACTATGAAAAGTACCCATATGCACAGTGGGGACATTGACAATAATAAACTTCTACTTTTTAAATAAAAAACATAGTTTTTAAATTAAAAAACAATATTTTTTTGCAAACATTTTTGGTAAAAAAATATTTCCAAAAAAATTTTGACTTAAAATTTTTTTAATTTCTAATATAGATTTTGTATAAATTTGTATATGACAATTCGAGGCCAACCTTAATCTATCCGTGCACACAATTTCATCTATGTATCGTTGTCGAGTAAAAAGTTTGCCATATATCCTTTTTATTAAAAATTTTAAAAAATTACTATTTTCCACACTTTTTTCGTTCTAAAGACCTTAAATTGTTATATATAAATTAAAAACTATACAACAAATTAATTATATTTATATAAATTTCAATGAATTTGTCAATAATTGGGAATTCAGGACAATTCTTACTAAACCTAATTATATTGTTTGAAAAAAAAAAACTATTTTTGAAAAAATGTTGTCAGTGAACTTTTTGTTTTGAAAATATTTTTGTTAAAAAAATAAAAATTTCAGCGAAATTTTTGGTGAACAAATTTTGACAAAAAAATATTTTGATTTCTAATAAAGATTTTTTTTTAATTTTTATGTCACAATTTGAGTTTATTCTTAATCTATCTGTGTACCAAATTTCAGCTGTGTATCGTAGTCCAGTAAAAAGTTTGCCATATATCCTTTTTATTGAAAATTTCAAAAAGTTACTATTTTCAACGCTTTTTTCGTTATTTTGTTCAATAGACCTTAAATTGTTTAAAATAAACCCTCATTAATACAACAAATAATATTGCTGTGAAAAAAACATTGTTGGAAAAAAGTTTTCAGTGAATTTTTGTGAAAACAATTTTGACCAAAAAAATTTTGGTTTTTCTAAAAAAGATTTTTAATAAATTTCTTTATGACAATTTAACACCATCTTAAAGCTATTTGTGTAACTAATTTCAGCTGCGTGTCATTGTCCAGAAAAAAGTTTGCCATATGTCCTTTATTTGCAAAACTACTATTTTTTATATTTTTTTCGTTTTTTTGTACCAAATATCTTGAATTTTAGGGAACTTTCTAATTTAAATTAAATTTTTTGAAATACCAACAACAAATATTCTTAAAAAACACATTTGGGGAACAAAATTTTAGTCAAAAAATTTCATGAAAATAAATTTTAATAATTTTTTTTTTTTTTTGTGAAAAAAATGTTGGTTGAGAAAGACGTTTTTTAGTTTTTTTTTACATTTTAGCTTGAAAATCAAAAAATAAATTTAAAAAAATCCGGTTTCATTCGCTCATAGCTCAGCCATTTCTAAACCGATTTCGATAATTTTCATTAGTCATAATCTATACAACATATGTAAAGTATACCGTCACTTTATATTTCCTTACGTTGTATAAGAACTTCAAAAAGTTGATTTCAGCTAACATACTTTATATTTCACACAATTAAAATAAAAATGAGGAATTCATTCGCTCATATCTCAGACATTTGTAAACCGATTTGGCTGATTTTTAATAGCGATTATCTCAAAAGTATACAAGACATAAATCTGCCTCACATATCTCGTTAAGTTGTATAAGAACTTCTCAAAATGGTTTTACACTAACATACCTTAAATTTGACACAAAAAATAAAAAATAAAATTGAGACCTTTATTCATTCATATCCCAGCTATTTACAAAGCGATTTGGCTTATTTTTAATAAAGCTAATCTCTAAGGTATACAAGACATTAAACTGCAATATATATTGCCTTAAGTTGCACAGGAATTCTTAGAGCTGTTTTACACAAAAAATTATTTTAAAAAAATACGATTTCATTCGCTCATATCCCAGCCATTTGTAAATGAAAGCGTTAATACTGAAACTATTAGTGATATTTTATACAGCATACATTTCCTTAAATAATATAAGTGCTTCTTAAACATGTTTTTTTAACACATGAACAGAAATTTTAGTTATTTATCTCATCAATCCAACCCACTGTTTATGCATCCAACAAAAAAATATGCAAACAAAACAATTGTAGTTTAAGAAAACCCAGCCAACCAGCTATCAAGCAATGTGTATATAGAAGAAAGAATGAAAAAAAAAAACACCCAAGATGAGATTTTAAGTATAGTATGGTTTCCAGCCTCTTAAGTTTACGCTTCGTTTACCAGCAACGTCCCCATTTTTCAATATTTCTTTATTTTTTTTTTTTTTTTGTTCTTATGCACACTGATCATCATCGTCATCATCTTTTAAACAAAAAAATCAAACAAAAATAAAATAAAATTTTTCAGAAAAAAAAGAACTAGTTAAGTGAGATTCATGAATTGTGTTTAAAAAAAGGACATCTCATGTAACAGGGAAAGCTGTTTAAGTAAAAGCAAAAAAAAAAAATAGCATAAGAATCATATTTCTAGCAAAGAAATACAAAAAAAACTAAAGGAAATTTGAATGGTCTGTCATAAGTATATTTTTAAGAAAATTGAAAAGCTTTTGTTTTTTGCTTTCACTCTCTCTCTCCTCCCTTTTTATAGAGCAAAAGCAACAATAGGGTTAAAGGCAAGAGTATATATACAGAGGGGTAAATACATATTTTTTAATACTTGAAAGGCAAATTGATTTAAACAGCAATTTAAACACAACATCTACTTGCTGAGGTACAAAAACACCAAAAAAAAAATCAAGAAGTTTTCCTCTTAAAATTGTTGTTAAGGCAAAAAAATCACTGCTTAAATGGAACAAAAAGCAAAATTGTAAAAATAAAAGGATTTTTTCCGGAAAATATGGAAATTTTCTTTAAGTAATTTCAACAAAAGAAATTGATAAAAAAAAGTTTTTTCCTTTTATTAATAAAACAGAAATATGTGGTATTAAATTAAAGCCAAAAAATAAAAGAAAATTTAAATATAAATTAAATTAAAATAAAATACAAAAAAATAACTAAATAGGAAACTATAGCAAATCACTTTATAACTGTTATAAAGAAATCTAAATAAAATTAGTATATTTTAGCTAAGCCCCTGAAAATATGCTTCATATTTTAAAACATTACAAAACAAACATGTTGCTGAGTTTCCCTAACAAGTTGAAAATGATGAGGCAACCACATGAGACCACCAAAAGACAACATAGAAGAATTATATATTATTGGATAGGAAATTGTGTCTTCTTTACAAAAATACATAATTAATATTAAGATTTTACAATTCATGAAGCAATTTTAACAAAAATTAAAAAAAAAGTTTTTCTTTAAATATATTGATGTTTGCCAACATTATCCTGACATGTTTAAAATAACAATATATAAATTGTATAACAATGGATACAAAATCGTGTCTACTTTTCAAAACTTTAGAAACTTTATCAATAGTTTAAAAACTTTAAAAGACTTTTACTAAAGTATCATGATTCCTACAACATTTTAATGTTTGCCTCCTTTAAACTGACATTTTTCTAAAGACAAGCTTGATAAATTATACATCATTGGATAGGAAATTATGTCTATTTTTCACAAATATATAAACTATATTAAAATTTACAAAATTGTTTAAAATTTTTCTGAAAAAACGAAGAAAAAATACTTCAATCTAAAATTTTGTATTTTGCGTGCGATTATCTCACATGTTTAAAAGGCAACAGTCGTATTGTATATCAGTGGAATAGGGAATTATATGCTCTTTTTAAATATGTATAAACAAAACTTACTAGAGACATATCATAAAACAATTTTTGTTAAATAAAAATTAATGATAAAAATAAGGTTTCCTTGAATATGTTGTGTTTGAGCTGCAATAATCAGGCATATTAAACAAACAAGGTAGTCATATTGTATATCAATGGAAAGGCAATTGCTTACTCTCTTTAAATATGTATAGTAAATATTAAAAGTTAAGAAAAAATAGAACAATTTTTGTGAGAAAAAAAGATAAAATTAAATTTTCTTTAAAAATTTTGTCTTTGGCCTCTATTTAAACATATATTAAATAGATAAGATATTGTTATTGTATATTAATGTTCAAGAAATTTTGTTGTTTTTTTAATTCTGTATAAATAATTAAATCTTTTGACAAATCATGGAATAATTTTTTTGGTTTTATATAAAATTTAGTTTTCTTTGAATATTTTGTATTTGCCTTCATTAATCAGTTATATTAAAGATACGAATTGGTCATATTTTATATCAGTGAAAATAGAATTGTGTCCTCTTTACAAATATGTTAAAATAATACTTAATTTTAAAAAATCATAGAACAATTTTTTTGAAAGAAATTAGAAAATTTAATTTTTTTAACATATTCTTTTGACTCCATTTATCAGGCTTGCTAAAAATACTAGGTTTCAGTTTATAAACAACATTTCATTTTAAGAGTTTTATTTAGAAATATTTAAGAAAATTAGTTTTAATACAATTTTTTCTTTAACAAAATTTAATTTTCAAAATTTTTTCACATCCAAGATTTTGTACTTTGTTACAATGTGCCTTAGTCTGTGTTTAAACTAGACTAGACTTCAAAGAATTTCCAGAAAGCTGGAGGTGTTGTCTATTAAGTCATCTAGTTTTGTATAGATTGGTGGTGTAGTTTAAAAGTTATAGGTATGTTAAGCTATTTTTTGTAAACAAAATTTAAATTAATATTAATCATACGTCCAGGGGGTCAATTATTTGTTTCTTTTGTATCTTTATTAGCAAAATTAAGATCTAAAAAAGTGTTTTTACAAGTAAAAGATTAATTAATTTCTTAAGCATTTTGTCATTATAGATTTTTAAATCATTTAAACAACCTTCAAAAATTAACTCCCAAAAAAAATTTAAAAAAAATATCAAAAATTTTCTCAACATAAAAATAATTTTTGAGCTGAAATCATTTGCATTATAAATATAATTTTTGCAAGATTTTCAATTTAGGCTTAGGGTACTTCAAATTGTTTTTAAAATTTTCTTAAATACTTTAAACACATTTTTAAATAGCATCTCCTTATGCTCCATTTCATTCGCATTACTTTTTTTTCTGTTGTTCCTTACGTTACATTTCTAACAAAATCTTTTGCATACAAGACATATTTTCTTTCCTGTTTTTTATGCAATTTTTTTTTTCCTAAAAAAAACTTTTCAAAAATTTCTAACAAATGACTTGGTATTAAAAAGCAAAAAAATAGAGCAACAGTAAGAATTGGCAAAAAAAAAAAAACTACTGAAAAAGGGAAATAGACTAAACAAGAAAATCTTTTGGTAACTATTTGCCATTCAAGCAGAAATGAAATGTAAGTGCATACATGTAATGGCAAAATGTTCTAACTATATATACAGACGACATGAAGCCCAAATGTATAAACGACAAATGTTGCAATGAATATATTTGTTCAACAGCCTTTTTACTACCAACCAAAAAAAAAAAGCAATAAAAAACTGAACCACTATTATAGGAAAAACACTGGAAAAAATAAATTTTTTTAAAAAAAAATTTCATATAATTGTATTAAATTCGAGTATAGATTTCTCTATGTGTAGTTTAGTAGTAGAACTACAAATTTTTTGTGGGATATTTTTTCAATTCAAATTTGTTTTTACTATAGTAGAGTTGTTGCTATTAGATTTATGCATAGTTTGCATTCAAAATACTTGCAGGCTTAGTTAAGCATACACAACATACATTGAGTCTATACAGTTACAGACTAAAGGAAGTATAATGATATATAGAGAAATGATATAGTAGAGTCAATCGTAATAGTTGTAAGTTTGTATTAGCAACAGCAAATCCAGTAACTGTTGCCTGGAGTATGTTTATGTGATAGCAGTAGCAGCAGCATGTAGTGCTATTGATATGCATTTGAAAAATGTAATGTGGCATGTTAAAAAGATTTTCAATTTTTTCGTTGTCGTTTTCTTTTTTTTTCTTGCTTTCCTACATTTCAAGAGTATTAAATTGCTAACGGAAATGATAGACGGATGTTAAAGCAGAGAAAAAACAAAAACTATAATTTAAAAAGATTAAAATATCAAAAAAATATATTCAAGAAAATAGGAAGAAAAAAGGAAATATGAATTATTACTGTATTTTTTTTTCTTTTCGTTTGCCAAAATGCAATGAGCCATAACGTATGAATAATATTCAATTACATAGTAATGATGGCGTATGATTTATAAATAATTATGCATAAAAGATTATAATAATCATACGCTGAAGGGAACCAAAGCAAAGAGTATATTAATCATACGCGGAGGAGAATCAAGCAGAGAGGTAATTAATTTATGCAAATATGTATAAATAAGTTTAAGATTAATTGCATATTTTAAGGCATTAATAGCTACAATATGAATAATGAAATAATTATTTAATTTATTACTGAGAAACACACACTCAAAAAAATTTACAAAACAATTTTTCTACATTTTTGAAAGGATTTTAGAACTTCCAATCCAGCGTTATTCCATATGTCTGCAATTTTTTTTCAATATGTCTGAATAATGGGCACTAACATGATTGGTTTAAACAAGTCTTTAATTATATAATTTTTCCTAAGAAAATTTTATGTGATCTGTTCATCATAAAGTATTATATATATTTGAAGAGAAGACACAATATTCTTTGAACTCATATACAATATGATTACATTAGCTTTTCAAAATGACAGAATAATGGAGACAAAAGTCATTCAATATATTCAAAGAAACCCTAATTATATTATTTTTTTAATAAAGTCTTCTACGATTGGAAAACTGTTGAGAATTTTTATATAGTTTTGCAAAGCAGATACAATTTCCAGTGATATAAAATATATATATCTCGTCTTTTCAAGATATCAAATTTGAAAAGGCTGAAAATCGTTAAAAAAATATTTGTAATTTTATTAGTTTTTAAAAAAATTTTCTATGATTTGTTATTTATAAATAAAGTTTATATATATTTAAAAAGAAGACACAATTTCCTATCCAGTGATATATAACATATCTATCTCGTCTTTTCTAGATATCAAATTGGAGAAGGCTAAAGTCAATACTTTAAGAAAATCTGTAATTTTGTTAGTTTTTCAGAAAATGTTCTATGAATTGTTCATTATAAATACAGTTTATACATATTTAACAAGAAGACACAATTTCCTATCCAGTGATATACAACATATCTATCTCTTCTTTTCAAGATATCCAATTTGAGAAGGCTAAAATCAATAGTTTAAAAAATGTTTGTAATTTTATTAGTTTTTCAAAAAATGTTCAATGATTGGTTGATTATAAATAAAGTTTATACATATTTAAAAAGAAGGTACAATTTCCTATCTAGTGATATAAAATATGTCTATCTAGTCTTTTCAATATATCAAATTTCAGAAGGCTAAAGTCAATACTTTAAGAAAATCTGTAATTTTGTTAGTTTTTCAAAAAATGTTCTATGAATTGTTCGTTATAAATACAGTTTATACATATTTAAAAAGAAGACACAATTTCCTATCCTGTGAGATACAATATGGCTATCTTGACTTTTTAACATGTCAGATAAATGCAGACAAAATTCCATATATACCGAGAAACCTTTTTATATTATTTTTTGTAAAAAGTATTCCACGATTTTAAAACTGTTAATAATTTATCTACATTTTTGGAAAGAAGACACAATTGCCTATCCAGTGATATAAAATATGTCTACCTCGACTTTTCAAGATATCAAATTGGAGAAGGCTAAAGTCAATACTTTAACAAAATCTGTAATTTTGTTAGTTTTTCAAAAAAATGTTCTATGAATTGTTCATTATTAATACAGTTTATACAGGTCAGATAAATTAATAAAAAATTCAATATATTCCAAGAAACCTTTTTATTTTTTGTAAAAAGTACTCTACGATTTTAAAACTGTTAATAATTTATCTACATTTTTGAAAAGAAGGCACAATTTCCTGTTCAGTGATATACAATATGTAAACCTTGTCTATTTAACATGTCAGTATAATGGACGCTTATATAGTAGTTGAAAAAAATCTCTTATTTTATTATTTTTCCAAAAAAAATCTTCTACGATTAGTGTATTACAAATAAGATTTATACACAGTTAAAAATATGACACAATTTCTTATCCAATTATATACAATATGTATAGCTTGTCTTAATGACATGTCAGAATAATAAACTTCAAAGTCAAAATTTTTCATTTAAAATTTCATTAATTTTATTAATTTTTCATAAAATTGTTCCACTATTTTTTAATTCTTAATATTATTTCTTTATTTTAAGAAAGAAAATTCGATTTCCTATCCATTGATATAAATTATGTCTACCTTAACTTTTTAACATGTCAGATTAATACAGACCAAAGTCAAAATATTGAAATAAATTTTATGAATTTTTCTTAAAATTGTTCCACGATTTTTTAATTCTTAATATTGTTTTTACATTTCTAAAAAGAAGACACAATTTTCTATCCACAGATATACAATATGTCTAGCTTGACTTTTTAACATGTCGGCTTAATGTACGCAAAAGTTAGCAAGTAAAAAAATCAAAGAAATCTTAATTTTATCAATTTTTCTTAAAACTGTTCCACGATTTTTTTATTCTTATTATTGTTTCTATATTTTTGTATAGAAAATACAAATTCATTTCCCATGATATACAATATATCCACCTAAACTTTTTACCATTTCCAAATACTGCACACAAAACTCAATCCCTTCATAGAAAATTGTGTTTCACTAAACATTTCACATTTTAAATTTATATATGCTCCCACCCACTCCTTCCTTTAAGTTTTTTGACTTTTTTAAACTCCCATTTCCCTGACTTCATTTAAAACCCCATCTCGCCTCCTTCAAAATCTAAATGGCGTTAAGAGTATTTGCTACAAAATCTCCCTAAACTAGTTTTACAAATGCCTCTAATGTTGTTAAATCAATGTCTGGCTAAGGTTAGTTTTCTTACTATTTGCCAGAGATGCTTTTCCAACTACCAAAGACAAAAAGATTGTTGTAGTTTTTCGTTAAACAAAAACAGCAAAAAACTGAACTGAACTGAAAATGAACAACACAAACATTAGTAAACACTAATGCATGTTTGAGAAAAAAGAATTGAGAGTTTATCTAGCAAACATGTTTAGTATATGTGTGTATTTGCAACTGATGATTTGAAAAATGTAGCAAGCTGTAGTTAAAGCAGGTATTTTAAGAAAAGTCAAGTAATTGGTAACTCTAAAGTACTTACATTAAGTTCTCAAGTTATTAAACAAAAAGTTCTCAATACTTTAAAGCAGTTACGTCCAGCTCATATGCACAATGTGCGAGCTTTTACAAAAGAGCTTTTATGCTTTCTCGCCGACAAGAGCACAACAAGCAATTAGACAACAATGTTGCAGTTTATTTCGCAAACAAACAACGATCAGTAATAGAGCTTTCAAAGCTGTTTAACACAAACTCAAATATCGATATATGCGTGCTTGGACGTAACTGCTTTAAAGTTAGAGCTAATTCAAAAATCTAAGCATTCTTTTAAGTTCTTCTGTCAGCACTAAAGCTTTCATTAACCAATTATTTAAGCAGCCTACTTTAAGGCATTCACTTTATCAGAAAATATTTTGTTTTGATTTTATTTTCAATAAAAAAACTTACCTTAACCGGCCTTTTTTATATCTGCAAATAAAAAAAATAATTTTTATTATTAAATACAATGTTGTTAAACATTTTGTTTTATATTTATATGAATTTAAAATTGCATTTCCTGCTGAGTAAATGTTTTTCAATAGCACCATATCAAAATCTTCATGGCCAACTGGACGTATGATTAATATTATTTTAATTATGAAAATGCAAAATAAATGTTTATATACATATCTACAATTCCGAAACCATTAAATCGATCAGATTAAAATTTAAAAAATCCATAAAGGAAGAGCTACGATTTTCAATTTGAATTTTTTACTAAATTTTTTTCTAAATTCGTTTGACTGACAGTTTTATTATTTTCCAATATTTTGTATTATAAATATCCAAACCTTGTAAAAAAAAGTAAAACCTAGCATGCAAACGAATATTTCTTAAGTTTCTGATTAAAACTGTTGCCTAGTTTAAGGGGTTGATTTCAAATATAGTTTTATTCGAAAATTATTTAATTAAAACTGTTGCCTACTTTTAGGAATTGATTTAAAGTTGATTAAAATTATTGCCTAGTTTTAGGGATAATTAAAATTTGTTTTTATTTTACTAATTTTATGCCTACTTTTAGGAGTTCAAAATTAATATTTTGATTAAAATTATAGCCTGATTTTAGGAGTTGTTTGTAAATTTAGTTTTTAATAAAAAATATTCCTTATTTTTAGATGATGATTTAAAAATTCGTTGTTTTTATTAAAACTATTGCCTGGTTTTTAAAGTTGCTTGTAAATTTACTTTATTTGCTGAATAAGTAGTTTTAGGACATAATTCGAAATTTGCTGTTATTCAAAATAGAGTGTAGTAAGCTTGATTTAAATTTTGTATTTAATTGGAAATATTGCCGTTTTAGGAGTAAATTTTAAATTTAGTTTTTTACTAAAATTGTTGCTTAATTTTAGGTGCTGCTTTTAAATTTAATTTCTTATTAAAACTGTTGCCTAGTTTTAGGCTTTAATTCGAAATTTGCTCATATTTGATTTAAAGTTGATTAAAATTATTGCCTAGTTTTAGAAGATTATATTTCTTTTATTAAAACTGGTGCCTACATATAGGAGTTGATTTAAGAATTAATATTTTGATTAAAATTATTGCCTGATTTTAGCAGTTGTTTGTAAGTTTAGTTTTTAATAAAAGTGTTGCTTAACTTAATTTTTTTTTTAATTAGAAATATTGCCTAGTTTCAGGAGTAAATTAAACTTTTACTTTTTAATCAAAATGGTTGCCTAGTTATAGGAGTAAATTTTGCTTTTTACTAAAATTGTTGCATAATTTCAGGAGCTGATTTAAAATTTAGTTTCTTATTAAAATTAAAACTGTTGCCTAGTTTTAAGATAAAATTCGAAATTTGTTCATATTTAAAATACAGTGTTGTTAGCTTTGTTTTTGCTAAAAATGTAGCTTGATTTAAATTTTGTTTTTAATTAGAAATATTGCCTTGTTTCAGGAGTAAATCAAAATTTCACTATTTTATTAGAATGTTGCCTAGTTATAGGAGTAAATTACAAATTTTACTTTTTCATTGAAATTGTTGCCTAACTTTAGGAATAAATTTTAAATTTAGTTTTTACTAAAATTGTTGCCTAATTTTAGGAGCTGTTTTAGAATTTAGTTTCCTAGTTTAAGGATTTAATTCGAAATTTGCTCATATTTAAAATAAGTACTGTTAGATGAGTTTTTACTAAAAATGTGTTGCTTGATTTAAATTTTGTTTTTATTTAAAAATATTGCCTAGTTTCAGGAGTAAATTTTACATTTTACTTTTTATTAAAATTGTTGCCTAGTTTTAGGAGTAACTTTAAAATTTACTGTTTTACCAAAATTGTTGCCTAATTTTAGGAGCAGATTTTAAATTTAGATTTTTTTTATTAAAATGTCAAATTTAATTTAATTGTGAAAATTGTATTTGCCTGCAGTAGCGCTTCTACAACGACCTTATTTATATAAATACTTATTGTTTACTCCGGGTCTTTAAGTAAAATGTCTAACGTATTTTATGATGATAGTTGTTTTTTATTAGTTTCTTTCCCTTAAACAATAACAAAAAAACTGCAATTGCTTTTTTTGTGTTGTTTGCTGCTTAAAGGTTTAGCCAGGATGTTGGTTGGTCTTTCAGTTGCTATACTTAACAATGTCTATGAACGCTTGATTTCCTTTTATTTAGATCTTGATTTAAGTTAAAAGTGTTTTTGTGCTGGGTTTTTTATGGACGTTTTTTTTTTTTTTGTGTGTTGTAGTAGTAATAGTTTCAACATGAAATAAAATCCTTTTGAATGCTCATTTTTTTGTTACTGCAAACACTAACAACAACAACAACTAAACTACAAATAAGATTTTGTTGAAAATTTAATTTGGTAAACAATTTTTTTGAGTCTAGTTGTCTAGTTTTATTATTTGGATAGAGTTATTGTGAGTGAGGCCAGCAGCAACAGAGTAGGATTGTTATGAATATTTTATAACAATATTATCATCAACAACATCAGCATCATCATCTATGGCTATAAATGCATTTAATAAAGAGTATATTTGTTGTATTCCATTATTTTTTTTTATTTGCTGTATTTATTTGTGATTTTCTAGTTGTTGTTTTTCTTTTTTTCTTGTTCGTTATTTGACCAGTTTTTGTTCATTTCTATTTCATGTTGTTAATCAAATTATAAATATTGCATTTTAGGGGTCCATAGCCACAAAATTGTATATATTGTGTAGATTTTATTTATTTGTGAGTATTGTACACAACAATGATACAAATTGTTTTGTATAGAATATTTGAGAAATTTAATTATTAGAAAATAAAATTGTATTGTATATTTTTAGGATTTGTTATAGGTTGCTGTAGTTGTTGTTGTTGTTGCTGTTGTGTGAAAAAAGTTTATAGGAGTCTGTGTTTATTTTTTGTAGAGCAGGGTTGTTTGTTATAATGAAAATTGATATTTGTATTAAATTTTGTTTTAAATTAATTTAGATTTATTTATTTGTTTGATAGAAAAATAAAGCAAGATTAAAAATCATTTAAAAATAAAATGAATTAAATAAATTCAATAAATAATTTAAAAAAAAAAACAATTATCAAAAAGAGAAAATATAAGCAATCAAATAAAGGCTATACATATAGATTAGAACAGTTGGGATTTTGGTTTTTCCAAAAAATTAATTATAAATTTTGGAGAAAAAAAATATCCAAAAAGGTTGGCCCACTGTAACTTTTCCTATGTTTAAATTGGACATATCTAATAACAATATTTTGAAAGCATAAACTCTTTTCTATATCTGTCATAATTTATATATAGAACGCACCAAAACTTTAGTTGATTTACTTAATTTTCCCATCAATTAAAAATGGAACACTGAGACGTATGATTAATATTAATTTACTAAAATTTTAATTATTTGTTCTTTTATTTTAAATTTGATTGTCTGTAACTGCTCCATCTTTACAGTAATTACTGTATATTTGTCTTATTTATTACTTGACATTAAGTTAAGTTAATTTTCGAAAAAAAAAATCTCCCCCAAATTGGTCAACTTTGGACCACGTAGCGTCCCCTACGGTTAAACTTGGCACTTCTACTATTTTTATTCTGAAAGTATAAACTTCTATCTATCTCTCCTGAAAATTATAAATAGTACGCACCAAGTGTTTAGCTAATATTCTAATTTGGCCACATTAACTAAAAATTGTATACCATGGCGTATGATTAATATTAATTTATTAAAATTTAAAAAATTCTTCTTTTAACTTACATATCCTTAACTTTAATATTTTAAATTTTATTGTCTGTAACAAGTCCATCTTTACAGTAATTACTGTATATTTGTCTTATTTATTACCTGACATTAAGTTACTTTTTCAACTTATTTTTTTTACAAAAAACTTTTTACATGTATTTACCAAAAAAACAAATAAAAAAACTTTCATTTATTGTTTTTTCCTAACATGTCTGAGAAATTCTATAAATTTAGTTTTACAATAAAATATATTTATATGTATGTGTATGTATGTTATGGCTTCTACTTGTTGTTGGTTTTAAATCCCCTACAGCTTTAGTGTAATTAAATTCAAGTCCCTTTTCTTAAGTACTCTTAACACTGCTGCACACTCATCAATTTTCCAATCAAATTAAACTCTTCCTGCCCTTTACATATAACAACACACTTGTAACACATACAAAGCAACAACAGCATGACTACTCCAAAAACTCCTCCCCCTAAGCAAAAACGCCCACTTTTTCAAATCATTTTAAAAAAGCTACTCCTCTGCTATACATGAGTTTCAATGAGTGTTTCATCTAAAGGCTTTCAGGCAACATGCAATATCTTAAGTGTATATGAACACACACATACACACACAAACGAGGAGAATGTATTCTAGAAATGTCTTGTTGCATTTGAAAAAGCTTATTGTCCTTTTTTGTTGCTGGTAAAACAGCTCTTACTGTATGTGTCGTGTGTAGACCATTTACTTAAGTAAACCTTAGAGAAGCAACAGGGATTCGTAAAAATGTTCCTTTAAAAGTTTTGGCCTCTGTAAGGACTCCACACAACATGGTGTTGCTGTTGTTAGTTCAATGTGGCATAAAAGCCATTTAGAGTTTACTTATTTTCTAAGTATTTCTGCTTTTTTTTTTCTTCTAATATATATATTTCTACCATTATATATAAATATTTTGTGCAAATACTACAAACTATCAAACACACACTAGCATACTCGCATAGAAACTTTTGTAAAAGGGTCTCCCAAAAGCTTTAAAGGTCCTGCTGAAGTAGTGTACAAGTCCTGGCCTGGCATTTCTTTAGTAGAATTTGTTGTTTGTTTTGTGTTTAAAGTGAACTTTGTCAAATCATACTGCTTTTATGGCCAAAATGCATACGGCTGCTTTGTTGTTTGAAAATGCTGTGTATTTTGGCTCACAGATAGACAGACAAACAAACAAACAAGCATTGTTTGAAAGGACTTTTTTAGGTTTTAGATTTGAAAGATGCTGATGATGGTGGTAGTAAGTTTGTTGTAGAGGTTGCATAAAATATTCTTGAATTGTGTATGTTGTGCACAAATTTTAAGTGCTGAGTAAAGTCTCTCCTCATCATTTGTCTGGTTTAGTTTACAAGCCTGTTTGTATTTTTCAAAGCTACATTTAATAAAACAAAACTACAGTAAACTGTTTCCTTTAAGAAACACAACACAATTTTAAATTTCTGTATTAAGTATATTTCTGAAAACAGAATAATTGTGTTCAAAAATATTGAGTTGAAATAGAACAAACTAAATTTTGTTATTCGTAGAAGTTAATAACAAAACTTTTAAAAGTTTCATAATAATATTTAAATAAAATTCTTTATAAATAAAAATCACAAGGTTTTTATTAAAAGCTTTCGAAAAACTTCTTAGTAGAGATGTTGCAGTTTAGATAACATTTTAGTTAAAAGCTTCTAAATAATACTTTAGTAAAAAAAGCTTTTAAGTAATTTAAAAAAATGTCTTGTAACCAACTTCTTAGTAATAAAGCTTTAAAACAAATTTGATGTAAAACATATTTTAAACAATTCTCAAAAAGCTTTTAAGAAACGCTTGTTAGTAAAAAAGCTTTTAAACCGCCTTTTAGTAAAAACATTTAAAAAACTGTTTTGCATTAAAAACAATTTTACTAATAAAGATTTTAAACAATTTCTAGAAAAAAGGGTTTTAAACAACTTTTAAACAACTTTTTAGTAAAAAGCTTTTAAACTAATTCTAGAAAAAAAAACTTTTAAAAAGCTTTTAAATTTTAATTCCAAAACCATTTTAAAAAGCTTTAAAAAACTTTTTATTGAAAAAGCTTCAACAAAAAACTTTTTATTGCAAAAGCTTTAAAAAAACTTTTTATTGAAAAAGCTTAAAAAGAACTTTTTATTGAAAAAGTTAAAAAAGAACTTTTTATTGAAAAAGCTAAAAAAGAACTTTTTATTAAAAAAAGCTTTAATTTTTTTTTAGAAAATTTTTTATTGAAAACACTTTATAAAATCTTACTATTGAAAAAGCTTTTTATTGGAGAATATCTAACAAAACTTTCTATTGCAAAAGCTTTTAGAAAACTTTTTATGAAAAAGCATTAAAAATGTTTTTATTGCTAAAAAAACATTCTATTGAAAAAGCTCTAAGAAAACCTTGTATTGAAAGTTTAAAAAATCTTTATATAAAGCTTTACAAAAACTTTTTATTAAAAAGCTTTAAAAAAATTTTAATTTTTAAATAATAATAAAGAATACTGATCAAGAGCTTTTAAATTTCATAATTTTAAATCATTTTCGGAAACAGTGTTTCAATGACCGACCAGTTGTATTTGTGACTTTCTGTTGTTGTTGTAAACATTTCTTTTGTAATACTCTATTGTTGTTATTGCAGTTGCTGCCATTATTATTGTTTGGTTTACAGCTTGTCTGCAGGTATGTTTTATTTGTACTTCGAAGTCAGGTAGAATGTTGTTTTATACTGGCACATCGCCTGTTGCATAAATATTGTAAATGTCATCATTATTGTAAATGGTAGAAATTTATTTTATGTTTATGGAGAATATCATTTTGTTTGGCAAGAGGCAGAGGCAACAGGATTTTTAGCATTAAATGAATATGAGAAAAAGGAAATTTAAAATATTAAAGCTTCAAAATAATAGTAACCTAAAAGTATGCTTAAGTATTTATTTATATAAAGTTGTGTTAAAAAAATCTTAAGTTAGACTATTAGTTGTTGTTTAATAAAAAGCCTAAAAGTAGGCTTTAGTTTTATTGTTTAAAGATATTCTTTTATATTTGACAAATTAAGTGATTTAAAGCTGGCTTAATTCCAATTCTTATTAATTTAACAACAATTTCGTCATTTAGCTTGTCTTTTTCCCTGTTATATTCAATTACATTTTACATGAAATCTAAGCAATTCAAAACTATCTCCTGTTTTTTTTTTGTTTTCTTTAAACAAATAATAAAGTGTTAAAATCGCAAATAAACTGGCAAAAAAAAGCAGAAAATTTAACACTTCAACAATATGACTATCACCAAGTATTTAAAAGCATTTTGAAACTTTGCCAAACACTCACTTACAACATACTTTTCGTAGTTTAGCACGAGTTACAATAATAATAATAGTACTTAGTTGTACACAACAGCAAACAAATGAGGCCAACAAAAGCTTGCCACAGAAACCTCTGCAACACCAGGGGAAACCCCCACAAAACAAGGCAGTATTAAAAAACAATAAAAATAAAAGCGACGACAAGGCTTTTGCCACCAAAAAAAATGGAAAAAAAACAATGAGTATAAAAAATATGTTGCAAAATTTAGACTGGCAATTGCCAAAAAAAATACAGAAAAGCCACCAAAGGAAAAACTTCTACTTAGTACAACATTAAACGGAAGTTAAACTAAAAATTGTTTTAATAGCGTCACGTTTGGCCTTTTTGTTAGTTCTAAACGAGCTAAAAGCATGGTTGCATGCAACATGCTATTTTGTAATGTGATGCCAAAAAAAATATACACAAACAAATTTGTGTTTTCCCCCAAAAAAAAAACTACAAAAAAACTGGCTATATGCATCATTTTTATAAGACGGCCTGTTGCATATGCTAAGAATTTTCATTATATACAAACGGCATGTTGGGTTTGAAACACAAGAATGTAAAAAGTATTAAAGCTTTACATTATAGCGTTCTTGAAATTTACATGATGCATGTAGTTTCTCCCCTTATACCTCCTTTAGAAAACTAAAACGTGTTGAATTTGTTTGTAAATTTTCTACTTGTTTGTGATTGTCATTGCCGCTGTCGTCATCGTCAAACAGCCTAAGGAAAATTGTCATAAAAAAAAAATTGTTAATAAATTAGAGGAAACCGGAAACCGGATGTTTTAAAACATGTTTTCCAAAGGAAATTGAACTGAATATGAGAACGTTTTGAAAATAACACCTACATGGAAAAAAGTGATTTGTTTTTTTTTTAAGTGTTCAAATAAAAAAACATCAGCATACATCATGATAGCCTAAAAGTGTGCTATTTTTTATTAACAATGCCAGAACCTTTTTTGTAGAGGTTTTTATAATGAAACAGGAAATTGGCAACACTTAAAAATGTGTAAAATTTGTGTAACAAAAACATACATTTTTAAATTTAGTCAAATAAGAAGTATACTTTAAGGGGTGATAAAGATTATAAATTATATTTTTGAAATAATGTTATATATAAGGTATTTTATTGGTTTGTGAGTTTATTATGATGAATTATCAGAAAGTGTTGTTTGCTTTAAGGCTGTAATGATACAAATCTGTTGGTTTATTTAATAATGTTATGATTTGTAATAAATATTTTACAAAAAAGCTTCTGAGTTTATTTAATTTTGTTCATAAAAAACCTTCATAGAAACCTTTGACGTAATGAATGAATATTATCAAACAATTCTTTATATAAAAGCTTTTTCAATGCGTATAAAATTATCTTACAAAAAAGCTTGTCACAATAAAAAAAACTTTCAAATAAAAGATCTGATTATTTTTTAAAAAAAAGCTTCCAAAAAACTACAAAACAAAATCTATTTCATAGAAAAGCTTTATGCAAAAAAAAACTACATTTACAAACTTTATAAAGCCTTATTCTAAAAATATTATAAAGCTTTTTTATAAAGAGTTTTTTACAAAAAGCTACAATGATACTTTCTTACAAAAAGCTATAATAAAACTTTCTTACAAAAAGTTATAATAAAGCTTTCTTACAAAAAGCTATAATAAAGCTTTCTTATAAAAAGCTATAATAAAGCTTTCTTATAAAAAGATGTCTTGTAAAAAGCTATAATAAAGCACTCTTGTAGAAAGCTATAATAAAGGTTTCTTATAAAAAAGCTATAATAAAGCATTCTTATTAAAAGCTAGAATAAAGATTTCTTACAGAAAACTATAATAGAGCTTTATTTTCTTACAAAAAGCTGTAATAACGCTTTCTTATAAAAAGCTACAATAAAGCATTCTTTAAAAATCTACAATAAAGCTTTCTTATAAAAAGCTACAATAAAGCTTTCCTATAAAAAAGCTATAATAAACCATTGGTATTAAAAGCTACAATAAAGCTTTCTTACAAAAATCTATAATAAAACTGTCTTGTAAAAAGCTTTAATAAAGCTTTCTTGTAGAAAGCTATAATAAAACTTTCTTATAAAAAGCTGCAATAAAGCGTTCTTATAAAAAGCTACAATAAAGCTTTCTTACAAAAAAACTATAATAGAGTTTTCTTATAAAAAGCTACAATAAAGCTTTGTTACAAAAATCTATATATAGCAAAGCTTTTTTAATACAATATTAAATAATTATTTAATAAGTTTTTGAATAATAAATTTTTTCTAATAAAATCTTCTTAACAAACTAAATTTTAATTAAAAAGTTTCTTCACAAAAAAAAACATTTTATAATATATTATAAAAAGCTGTTTCTGAATAAAACTTTTTATAATGAAGCTTGTTATAAACATATTTTTCATAATATAGCTTCTTTATTCAGCCTTTTGAAAGAAGCTTTTTCACAATAAAGCTTTTTTTTATAAAAATAAACTCCTAATAAGGCTTTAATATAATTTTTTATAAAAAATCTGTTTTATAAAAAATTTTGTTTTATAAAATAGTTTTTGATAGAAAAGCTTTTTTACATATATAGGATCTTTTTGAATTAAACCAATAAATATGTATTATTTTCATTATTTTAATACCCTACTATGAAATCTATTAATTTGCTAGAACTCCTAAAAAAAATGTTGCATACTTTTAGGCAAGCAAAAATTCATTGTGCTTAAAAATATTGAATAATTCGTTTTAAAACAGTATTTTTTTCTCTTCTATTATTCCACAATTATTTTGTTTATTTTTGCTTTTAATTTATGATTGTTTTTAAATCATTTTACCTCAATTATTTTTGCATTTTTATTTGACGTTTAAAAAAACACTCATTTTGCATTTAATTTTTTTCCACCCCTTACCTTTAGTTTAACCATTCATTCACTTTTTTTTTTTTTTTTTGTTAGTAATTTGTGGCAAATGACATTTTCAATTAATTTTGCACACAGAAAAATGTCATAGTCAAACTAAATGAAACAGAAAAACACACACACACATACACTCTAACAGTGAAAAAACAAAAAAAACTTAAAATTAATTAAAAATGTATTGCAAGTGAAAAACATTTTAATTTTGTTGTCAACATTCATTGTAATCAACGCACAAATACAGCATGTTACTACATACAGCAATAACTAAAAAAAAACCAGCTGACAAACCAAACGGAAATAGTAGAAATTAAATACAAATTTTGTTAAAAAACCCCCACCCCTGCTGCAAAGTTCTCAAAATCTTTTACGCCAAATAAATCACTCATTGAAGTAGAATGAACAAGTGAAATAAAGAAAAAAAATTATTCCTTTTGAAAAACTAATTTTTCTAATATTAAACCAAAAAAAACAAGAATCTTTTTTATAAAATTAGCGATGTCTCAAACTAAAGCATTTGCTTCATTGCCTTAAAAAAAAAATTATACTCCTCACTTCTTTCTAAAGTTCTTAGGAATATTTCATCTTTATACAATTTAAAGCCACTTTGTGTGTTACCACATCAAGAAAACCTTATACTAGAGCTGGATTCTGCTATTTTTTTTATATATATATTTTATTTCCATTTTTCGAACTTTACATCTAAAGAACTTTTTTATGAGTTATTTCCAGGCTTCTTGCCACACACCCCTTTCGTTGCCTGCGTTACCTTCATCTTTACAACGTTGCATGATGATAAAATGTTTAAATACTTACAACTTTGCTTTTGTTGAGCAAAAAAGGCTTTTGGGGTTTTTTATGCAAAATCCATGAAGTAGTAAAAGAGTTTGTTCACTACTATTCACTATATTCTCGGGCAGAAAATGAAATGATGAGAAATGGTGGGTGTTAAAGTGGGGGCTAAAGACTTTTCTACAGCTGTTGTTAAACGTTGTCGACATTGTATGTTCAACAAAACTTGCCAAATGGCGAAAACTTATTTAATTCACTTCGTTTTTTCCGCATTTAATTCAATTACATTAAAAAAGTTTTTTAACAGTTTTTTTTCTCCTCTCATTGTGTCAGCTTTTGTATGCAAAAGAGAGAAAAAGATAGAGAGGAAGGGGTAAAAACAGCAAGTCTTGTTACACTGTTGTATTACTTTTATATATTGTTGCCGGTTTCTGTTAAATGTTTCGCTTTTGATTTCGTAAATAGTGTTTTGTAGAATTAAATATACGTAAATGTTTTGTCGTAGGACGAGCTGAATATTGGGTAGGGAGTAGCGGGGTAAGTAGGTATAAATGTGGTAAATTTTACATAAAAGAGCTTTTAATGCTAATGAAAATAAATTGAATTTGAAGTGAGATGAAAGACCTAGGAGAGTTGTTGCAAAAAAAAGCATTGAGGATTTGCCAGTAAATAAGAAAGAGATTTGACAAATATAGTAAACTAAAATTGAAAAAGTTTTGAAAGATACTTTAATTTTAGGTAAAACAATAAGCTGATTTTTTCACACTGTGAAAAACTTTCAGAAAAATATAAGCAAAGTTTAAGCTGTTAATACAAAGTTCAAGGGACAGCGTTTTTATATGAAATATTTTAAATAAAAAAACGTAAAAAAGCTTTTTACTGCAAAGTTTGCTTATACTAGAGCTTAAAAAAACTAATTTATTTAAATAAAAAAGCTTTCTTCTTTCTTTAAATAAAAGAAGCTTCCTCGAAGGCTTTATTAAAAAACTAAAGTTTTCTTATAATATGAAAAATCATTTTAATGAAAATATGTTTTCAAAAAATATTTCCGATAAAAAAGCTTTTTAAAACAAAAAAAACTTAAAAAATATTTTTTTTACAAAAAGTTTTAATAGAGCAGCTGTACTTGATTAAATTTATTTTGAAAAAAAAAAATTATAAAAAAGCTTTTCATTAATTTTTTTTAAACTTTATTAAGAAAAAGTGTTTTAAAGTTTTAATAAACGCATGTCATAAATAGCAGTAAACTTTTAAAATTTTTTAGTAAATTAGCTTTAAAAAGCTTTTAAATAAACATTTAAAAGCTTTTAAATAAACAAACTTTAAAAAGCTTTTAAGTGAATAAATGTTGTATAATCCTTTAAATAAACAAACCTTAAAAAGCTTTTAAATAAATAAACTTTCAAAAGCTTTTAAATAAACAAACTTTAACAAGCTTTTAAATTTTCAAATTTTAAAAGCTTTAAAATATACAAAGCTTTCAAATATACAAATTTGAAAAGCTTTTAAAATTTGTATATTTTAAGCTTTTAAAAGTTGTATAATTAAAAGCTTTTAAAATTTGTATATTTAAAAGCTTTAAGATATACAAATTTAAAAAGCTTTTAAATAAAAAAAATTTATATGCTTTTATATAAATTTGCTTTTAAAGAAAATTTTGTTTTTGTTTATTTTCAATATTTAAAAAGCTTTTAAATAAACTCTTAAACGCTTTTAAATAAGTAAGCTTTTGAACACTTTTTAATAAGTTAGTATTAAATAACATTTTAAAAGCTTTTTAATATATAATCGTTTATACGTTTTTAAAAGCTTTTTAATATAATTTTTAAACAAAAAACTATATGTATATAACCTTTTAATGATAAAAAAAAACTCTTTAGATTTCTACTGATATAAAAGCATTTTAATAATATAGTATCTTTAAAACCCGTTTAATAAATAACTTTTTTAAAAGTTTTTCAATAAAAAAATAAGTGCTATTTAAGCTTAAAAAAAGCCTTTTAAATCTTAGGCCTTTAACTAACATAATATCCCATTTATATGTATAAAAAACTAAATTTTCAACTAAAAAATATTTAAATATTATAAAAATAACAAAATATAAAAGCTATTCCCACTACAGCTTTTAACATAAAATTGATGACAAAGTTTTTTTGTTATATTAAATATTAAAAAAAAAAAAACAATATAATAAATTCCAGACAAATATTTAACAAAATATTGTCAACGCCTAACATGTATTGTTTTAAACAGCACATTTTATTTATATATTTTTTTTTAACACAAACTCCCCTAAAAGTATACAGCTTTATATATGACAATTTTTTTTTCTATTTTTACCACATTTTCCATAAAAATTTATTGATTTCCATTATATATAAAATAGGAAAATAAATTGTACAACAAAAAAATAAAAATATAAAATAAACACTAAACTACAACAACTTTCAATTAAAAATCACAAATCAACCCAGCAATATTGTAACATAAAAATATGTAACACAGGAGTGCGAGTGTTTGGGTATAAAACATTTAGGCCAGCCTAAAACTCTATACCATAAATTACAAATGTAAACTATATAGTTGAGCACACATGACAGAAATAATAATAATAAAAAAACTGAGAGTACCAGGGAGAAAAAAAATCGAGGAGACTACATAAAAACCATCAATTAAATATTTTATCAAAAAATGCCTTTTAGCCCAAAGCCGCTTAAAAGCCCATTAAACTGTCAGTGTTGTTCTGTTATTTGTTTATAACAAAATATATTTATTTTTTTTTTATTATTATTCACAAATTGTACAAAATTTTTTTGGGAGAAAAAATGGGCGTTCAAATGAAGTTGATGTTTTTTTGTAGGGATAGAGTTGTAAAGCACTTACCCTTACTTGCATGAAAATAGTAAAATTTTAGAACTTTGGAATTTGGCTTACAGAAAATAATATAAATTTTTATATGCAACAATTAAAACAATATGTCACAAAAAATACATATATATATATATATAAAACTAAAATTAAATGGATTGAATTGTTGAGCAATTGTTTTTAAAATAAATATAACATTTAAACTATAATTTTAAGCGTTTGTGAAATAAATTTACAAAAGTAATGGTGAAAAAAATAAAGCATTTTAAGCAGTTTAAGGAAAAAATATTTAAAATAAAAATTTATTAAATTCTAGCATTTCATTTTAAAATGAAGAATAATAACAGCCTTTTTCCAGTTTTTAAACATCTATAAAATCTGTAGCCTACCTTAAGGCTTAAACAAATATATTTAACTTTAATACTGTTAACATGCCTGCAAAAAATCCTTAATTAAGCATAGTATATCTATTCTTATTTTAAAAACACATTAAGATTAATCTGTTATAAACCTTGCACATAAAAACTATAGCATACTTTATAGCATATTTTATTGTGTGTTGTGCCCTGCTCAATTATTCCATAACACATGCTTTTAAATTTGTCACAAATTATTTTTTAACAATTTTTTAAATACCACAAATCTTTTATTCATTGTTGGCATAAAACCCTTTACAGAAACCAAAAACAAAACAAAAACAAAGAATTAGTTGATAAAAATGTTGTGTACCAAAACCAAACAATTTGTCTTGTTGCAACAACAATATTGTGTTGCAACAAAACTAAAACCGGTAGTTATTATAACATCCACACAGACACAGATTTACATATCCCGTACAAATTCAGTGCTGCTTTTTTTTGGGGAATTTATTTTCAAGGGGTTGGAGAGTGATAAATAAATTGAATGCTATCTCAACACATTTACAATATTTAAAACACATGTACTAATACATACATATATGTATGTATGTGTGTTTAAACATATATTAAATGTTTATACTAAAAATGCATTTAAAAAGTAATTTGTCTGAGACCGCCAAAAATAAAATCCGCATGAATTTATTTAAAATGTTGCCAACACCAAAGTAAATATACACATACCTCTCTATCACATAAACTTACATTCAGACATACATATAGGTAGTATGTAAGTATGTATGTGTGTTATATGTACAGGGAATATGCAAACATTTTTGCCATAAAATGTATAGTAGACATGATTTGAATAAGGAAAAAAACCCATGATATGAGTATAATATACGTGAACAGCTAACAAATAAACCTGTTGGTCTTTCCAAAGCATACATACAGGGCATGGCAGCAGGAATATGTATCAAAAAGTGAAAGGTTCCTTAGGGAAATGTTTCTTAATAAAACCTAAAAATGTTTATGTTGTATCGATTTTTAAGAAATGTATTTTGTACTGCATATTTTTAGGAAATTTTTAGTTAATTGTACATTTTTCACATAGTGCTGCCTATTTTATTGCAAAATTTAAAATATATTGCATACTTTTAGGCAAAATTTTTAATTAAACATTAATTTGTGAAAACATTTAACTTCACATACATATTATCATAAACATTTCTTATAAATCTGAAGCAAATATTCAGTTTTTTTTTTGTTAGTTACCAATAATATTGTTCCCAAAGAGGCATAAATATAAAATTATATGTCGCAAATACATATTTTAATTCAAATCTAAATAGAAAATGAAAGAACAACCTAAAAGTAATCGGATACTTTTGTAGGTAACCATATGAAATGATTTCAAAACAAATGGTATTTTCTCGTAAAGGAATAAATATATGGTTTTATTACTTAAAACAATAAAAATTAAAAAAATATGTAAATAAAAATTTTAATATAATCGGTTATTTTATGAAGTAAAAAAAATTATAAAATTCATATAGAAAGTCAACAAAAAAATCGGTTACTTTTTTAAGTAATCATTAATAGTTTGACTAAATCAACTTAAATCTCTACCATTACTCGTCAGATTGTAATTAAAATAAGAACATTTTAAAAAAAGTCAATAAAAATGATAAAGTATTCGGTTATTTTTGCAAGTAACCATATGACATTGTTTCATAATTAACTAATTTCCAATAAATAGTACTGTAGCTAAAAAAAAAATATATAAATAAAATTTCAAAATAAATAATTACTTTCCAAAGTAACCGTTTAAATAAGTAAGTAACCATATAAAATTTCTACAAAATTAACGGTATTGCTATTCAAATCTCTACCATTACTCTTTAGATTCAAATTAAAAGAAAAAATTGTAAGAAAAATAAATAAAAAGGCTAAAAGTAATCGGTTATTTTTGCAAGTAACCATATAAAATGGTCTCAAAATTAATTAATTTTCAATAAACAGCATTGTGCTAACAAAAATATAAATCAAATTTCTAAATAAATAAATAATTTGCAAAGTAACCGTTTAAATTTGTAAGTAACCATATTAAATTTCTAAAAAATTAAAGGTATTTCTATTCAAATCTCTAAAAAACAAAGCATACAAACAAATTTGTTGCCTTATTGTCAATTGTCTTACATGACTAAGGCAAAACTAAACAAGTAATGGTGATGGCTATATTAAAATATTACAAAACTGGTGTCTAAATTTAGGGTGACATTCATTTATAAAAACTTTTAGGCTTCATTTCAATTTGTTTAAAAATTATTTAAAAATAATCATTTAAAAAAAACTGACTACTTTAAGCAAAAACTCTATGTCCTTAACAAATTCACCACTACCTTTACTTATGTTTTACTTGTAAATATTACTCATACGTATGTATGTATGTTTGTGTATAGTTGTATGTAAATAAACTATATAGATCTCTTCGACTACCATACACTGTGATTACGCGAGGCTATGTTCACATTACATGTTCACTAATGGTTGAACAAGCCGCAAGTATATCCGGCATTATAACATTGCTGGTGTTTTTTTTTTTTTTTTTTTTGTTGCTGCTAGTACAGCTACCAATAGTGTTGGATTTAATGTTGGCACGGTTGTATTCCATATTGTGTAGAGTATTGGTGTTTGTTACCAAAGCCTTTGCATAAACTTAGCTTATAGTATGGTTGCATGTGCCAGCCATGTAGTAAACATTATGATGATGACAACACCAACCCAAAAAATATATATGTATGTGTGTGCATGCATGTATTAACAGAGAACATAATAAACTGATTGCATACAGAAAAGTGGCATTGACTTGGCTTAATATAGGAACACATTCACATTTACCCAAAAAAACAACCTTCATAGAGTCCCTATCATTTCTTTTGCACACACACACACACACAGAAAAAAGTGTTTTCCATAATATCTACATATAGAAAAAACCTATATATACAATTACATACATATGAACATTTGCGTACGGAAGTAACGCTACAACTTGCCGCCTTTTGGTTGCATTTAATGTATGAGTTTATCATGAACAGTGTTGCTACAAATGACTGCTTTAATATGTATAAATGTTTGTATGTATATTTGTATGTCTATATAGTTTTACTTCTCCAATTTTTATACACGGGGGACATGTTAACATGGCTTTCGTGCCAAAATTATTATTCGTATGTTGTACATGACAGTGGTTTTTATGTTTCCACTACTACTTGTTTTTCATTGCCTGTGCTACTGCAGGCTCTACTTACACACACATATACACACTTACACATATTAATATGCCACCATGAAAAATATAATAACAACTACAACAACTGCAACATGTAGCAAAAACTCCTGGTACTGTATTTATATTACCAAAGGACTACTTTGTTGTGGTATTAAAAACTGTTGCATACTTTTAGGTGTTGCCATAAAGCACTATAATTTAAATTGTGTAAAATTAGCAACAACAGCAAATAAAAACACAGCCGTACTATTTATATTTTTAAGGAAACAGCAAAATCATAAAAACATTAAAATTTCAGGGCTAAATATTAAAGAGCAACATGACTAAAAAGGCAAATGGGAATGACTCAATTGTGGTTTAAACAAATAGAAAAGTTAAAATCAACTAAAGCAATGAACATTTGTCTAAAATAATCATGAAAAATTAAGCTAAGCAATAAATGTAGCTAAGCAATAAATCTATTTTTAAGAAACCAAATAGTTTTATTAAAATTCTTGCAAATGTTTGATTAAAACTTTATTGTGATGCCCCCTTAACAATAAAGTTTTAATCTGTAGTTACTTCTAACCAAGAGTCTCAATATGGTAAATTTTCACTAAAAACTTCTTATTATTTCAGCTATTGCAAACTTAAACTTAAATTGTAACATAAAAAGTACTAAAATTTTAATTTTAGTAAGCAAATTTTTAAAAATTTACACCATTAGTTAAAACTAATTTTAGTTTAAAATTTTTTAAATAACATAAACAAGAAATTTAAATAAATAATAATTTAAATTTAATGCCATAATTATAAATTAAATCCTCTTCAAATCATGATTACATATTTCATTTTAATAAACCAAACAAACAAAAATCCTCTAACAAAAAAAAAATATTCAATTCTAATGATTGATATTTGAAACCTAAAACAAAATATTTCATTACATTACATTCTCTATTATCAAGTGGTATTATTTTACCTTATTTTAAGTACAATACAATAAATTGCCATTGTAGTAAATTATATGGTATTGCTATGTATGGGTATGTGATAACGTAAAATAATTATATTTTTTTTTTAGCTGAGATGTTTCGTATTGTTTTTCCTATGTATTCATTATATATTATATAGAAATTTTTTTTGTAGTTATACAATTTCTAATTGTAATCCGATTATGTTTTCTATAGGCTTTTTTTGTGCCTCAACACCCTCTCTTACTTTTATGTGTTTAATGATAATAATCATAAGAGGGATGTTTTGTTGTTCGTCTATATATATATTTTCTAAATGTGATTCATTAAAAGTTCTAATGATGGTTGGGTAATGTTGGAAATAGTCATAAGAATGTAACGGAAAATGTTAATGAATTATATTAAATTATAACAGCATAATAATATAGTGTGACAAATATTTATATTATGATAGTTTATAATACATTATAACTTATTATAATAGAATTATTATACATTATAACTTATTATAATTTTATTATAAGGCATTATTACTTGTAATAACCTTATTATAATGCATTATAACTTATTATAATTCATTATAATACATTATAACTTATTAGAATAGTATTATAATTCATTATAACTTATTATAACAGTATTATAATACATTATAACTTATTATAATTGTATTATAACTGTATTATAATACATTATAACTTATTATTGTATTATAATACATTATTACTTATTATAATTATATTATAATGTATTATAACTATTAAAATAGTATTATAATGCATTATAACTTATTATAATTGTATTATAACATATTATAACTTCTTATAATACATTATAACTTATTATAATTGTATTATAATACATTATAACTTATTATAATTGTATTATAAAAGATTATAACTTATTATAATACATTAAAACTTATATATATTTGCATATAATGCATTATAACTTATTATAATTCTATTATTATACATTATAACTCATTAAAATAGTATTATAATGCATTATAACTTATTATACCAGTATTATAATGCATTATTACTTATTATAATTGTATTATAATACATTATGAACTATTATAGTTATATTATAATCAATTATAACTAATTATAATCTCATTAAAATACATTACAACAAACATTAACATTATAGTTATATTATAATACAATTTAACAAAGTTTAAATGCGCTATAATGAATTATAACAACATTATATTGCATTATTACAAATTATATCAGCGTTATAATATACTATTAACACATTATAATGCATTACAATTAATTATAACAGCATATTATTGCATTATAACTGTATTATAATACATTATAAATGTATTATAATAAATTATAACAACGTTATAATCCATTATAATTAATTAATTTCCCATAGAGAGTCCTACAGTTGCTAAATGCCTATCAGCATTTATTTTAAATCTATTGCAGATAATTTATAATTTGAAGAGTTCTGGTTTTTTTGTATTGTAATATCAATCATTATATTGTCTATCATAATAACAATAATAATAATGATGATGATGGTTTTTTTTTCATATAATGATTAAAAATAACAATAGAATCTTTTTCCTATTTTTGTTTTGCATATGTATGTATGAATGTATGTATGTATATGGAAATTTAATTAGCATAATAATGACTAAATAATATATGCTTTAACATACATATATAAAATATTTATTATATGCATTTGAACCTACATTCACACACAAGTACAGTATTTAAAATTATTTACCATATGGCTGTTCTAAAAACAAAACAACATTTTAATTCTCCTCTAATGCATCATCACACCAGCACTAACTATGTAATTCAATCATTAATTTAATGTTTGTGGACAATAAATTGTATAGAAAATTAAGAATATAATTAAATATAGATATATATATTTTTTTTATTATTATTATTTGATTTAATTAAAAGCTAAAATGCTAATATAATGCAAAGGGATTAAAGGCTGATAAATGGAAATGAAAACAAATATTATTCAAAGGCAAATTCCTTATAAATTTAATAAAACAGTAAATTAAAACCAAATGTCGTAATTCATTTAATTTATGTGTGTATTTCCTTTTCATGTTATATAATTACAGGGTGCTTCCTCTAGTCTGGTAGTTAAATTTGCTGATACGGAAAAAGAAAGGCAAATACGGCGTATGCAACAAATGGCCGGTCATATGAATCTGCTTAATCCATTTGTCTTTAATCAATTTGGTCCATATGGAGCTTATGCGCAGGTAAATAAATAAATTTCTTTATTATTCTTCACCACAGCCAAGCCTTAAGAATAAGCAAATTTTAATTGTTTATTTCTTTTTGTTTTGTGTGCATTTTCCTTTGCTTTACATAAATTTTATATTTTTTTCCCCCCGTTTCATGTTTCCAGCAACAACAAGCTGCTTTAATGGCTGCCGCTGCCACAGCCCCTGGTTCATATATGAATCCCATGACTGCTTTGGCCACTCAAATACCTCCTGGCATTAATGGTGCTGGTCAACCATCATTACCCTCACCGACCATGCCCAATTTTCAAATGGGTGCCCAGACACCAAATGGACAGCCAGGCAGTGCTGCTGCTGCCGCCGCTGCAGCTGCGGCTGCTGATGGTGTCTTCACAAATGGTATGCCACCACAGACACCATTCCCAGGACGTAAGTATTTTAAAAGAATTTTTGTTGCCATGTTAAGAATGAAAACTATAGAGGAATGTCATAAAATATTGGCCGAAGAAAATGTTTTCGAACTGCAATAATTTATGGCGTTTTCATTAAATTATAAACAAAGTACTATGTTTTAAGAAATTGTATTAGTATTATTATTTGTTTAAGTATTATAATGCAATATAAATTATTATAATTGTATTATAATGCATTATAACTTATTACGATTGTATTATAATACATTATAACTTATTATAATAGTATTATAATGCATTATAACTTAACATAACAGCATTATAGTACATTATAACTTATTAAAATAGTATTATAATGCATTATAACTTATTATAACAGTATTTAAATGAATTTTAACCTATTATAATTGTATTGTTACTTATTAACATTGTATTATAATAGATTATAACATATTATAATGTATCATAATATATTATAATTGTACCATAATGTATTATAACTTATTATAATGGTATTATTATATATAAAAACTTATTATAATTGCATTATAACTGATTATAATTGTATTATAATGCATTATAACTAATTATAATGGTATTATAATACATTATAACTTATTAGAATTGTATTATAATACATTATAACTTATTGTAATTGTATCACAATACTTTATGACTTATTATAGTGGTATCATAATGCGTTATAACTTATTATAATTGTATTATAATACATTACAACTTATTATAATCTATTATAACCAATTATAATTGTATAGTAATGTATTATAACTTATTATAACAGTATTATAATGCATTATAACTTATTATAATTGTATTATAATACATTACAACTCATTATAATTGTATTATATTGCATTATTACTTATTATAATTGTGTTATAAAACATTATAACTTATTATAATTGTAATATAATACATTATAACTTATTATAATTGTATTATAATAAATTATAACATATTATAATTGTATTATAATGCATTATAACTTATTATAATAATATTATAATACATTATAACTTATTATAATTGTATACATTATAACTTATTATTGTATTATAACAAATTATAATTCTATTGTTACACCTTATAACTGTATATAATTGCATTATAATATAACTCCACATTACAATTTCATAATTTATTCTATAATTTATTTTAACACTTTAATTTTAAGCAAAAAAAAACTCATATTGTAAACTTTATATTGATTACAATCTTATTAATTTGAAAAGTTTTGGTAACACTTGCAGCACCTCTACATTTAACTATACCACCCCAAGGCCTGCCAAATGGTGAAGCAGCTGCTTTACAACATGCCTTTGCCACTGGCATGCCACCATTCCCTGGAGTTGGTGAGTACACTTATTAAAATGCTCTTTTTATTTCTACTAGCTTTTAGAAATTAATTTAGTTAAATTCTTTTAGTTTTATCATGCAATATATTATTTTAAGTTTTTCATTTAAAAAAAAAACATAAATTTATTACCAAAATAATATATATTTTAAAATATAATAAATATTTATTAAAAAATCACCCATTAATCATTTATTAGAATTTATAGTTTTGTTTCTGTTTCTGATTTTTTTTTGTTTGTTTTTAGTTAATATATATTTTAACTTATAATTATAATTGTTGTGTCATGCCATAAATATTAATTGTTCTAGTAAAATTGTTTAACAAAACATCAAACAATAAATTTACAAAAAAAAAAAGAATAAAGTAAAACTATTAAAAAATAAAAAAAAAGTATTGCTTTGTTTTTTTATCTAAAGCTTTTAGTTTGGTTTTAATTTTTTTTTTAACTACATGTCATATATTTTTATTTTTTAATTTATGTTTTAAATGTTTTTTGAAATTATTTGAGAAAAAACAAATGTTTAAAATTAATTGACAAATAAAATTTAAATGTTATTTGTTATTTTTATTAAATATTACATTATATAAATGTTTAACAAAACAAAAAAATTTTTTTTTTAATAATTTTTATATGATTTGTTGTTTTGTTTTCTTTTTTTTTCTATTAATATAAATATTGTATTTAATTATATATTGTTTATTTATTATGTTTTTTTTTTTTTTCATATATATAAATTATTATAAATATTTATATATTTAATTGTTGTGTTGTCTTTTAAATGTTTCGATTTTTGTGTAAAACCAAACAAAATTATTTATAATGCAGCCTTTCCCGCCGTTTATGGACATATTCCACAAGCTTTACCACCACCAATAGCGGCGGTTGCACCCGCTCCACGTGAAGGTAAGCTCCTAACTTTCTACTTCATTTTTCTCTTTCAGTTTTTTTTTCTTTCTTTCTCTCTCTCTCTCGTTTTATGATAAATATAAATAATAATAAAATAATAAATTTTAATTGTTTATTGTTTGTTTTTGTTATTATTTTATGTTGTAATATTTATTTAGTATTAAATAAATATTAAATATTTGTATTTGTTTAGTTATTATTATTATTGTTTTAAAATTAATATATATGTACTAATAATATATAAAAAAAAAAGATTTGGAATTTGAATTCAAAAATTTTCTTCAAAATAGAACTGCATTAAAACTGTAATATTACTTAAACATATAAACTGTTATATGAACTATTTTTAAATAGTTATAAGATTGTTATGAATAGTTAGACAGTTTAAAAACTGTTATAATCAATAATAAAAATTAAAAATGATTATACTTGTATTATAATACAAAATAACTTATTATAATTGTATTATAATACATTATAACACATTATAATTGCATTATACTATATTGTAATTGTTTTATAATACATTAGAACTTCATATAATTGTTTTATAATAAATTCTTACTTATTATAATTGCATTATAATACATCATAACCTATTATAATTGCATTATAATTCATTATAACATATTACAACTTATTATAATCGTATTATAATACATTTCAACTTATTATAATAACATTATAATACATTGTAACTTATTACAATTGCATTATAACTTATTATAATTGTATTATAATACATAATAACATATTATGATTGCAGTATAATACATTATAACGTATTATAATTGTATTATAATACATTATAAATTATTATAATTGCAGTATAATACATTATAATTTATTATAATTGCAATATAACACATTATAACTTATTATAATTGCGTTATAATACATTATAACGTATTATAATTGTATTATAATATATTTTAACTTATTATAATTGCATTATAGTACATTATTACTTATTATAATTGTATTAAATTACATTATAACTTATTATAATTGCATTATAATACATTACAACGTATTATAATTGTATTATAACACATTATAACTTATTATAATTGTATTAGAACACATAACTTATTATAATTGCATTCTAATACATTATAACGTATTATAATTGTATTATAACACGTTATAACTTATTATAATTGCAGTATAATACATTATAACTTATTATAATTGTATTATAACACATTATAACTTATTATGATTGCAGTATAACACATTATAACTTATTATGATTGCAGTATAATACATTATAACTTATTATAATTGCATTATAATACATTATAACTTATTATAATTGCAGTATAATACATTATAACTTATTATAATTGCATTATAATACATTATAACGTATTATATTTGTATTATAACACATTATAACTTAGTATAATTGCAGTGTAATACATTATAACTTATTATAATACATTATAACTTATTATAATTGCAGTATAATACATTGTAACTTATTATAATTGGATTATAATACATTATAACGTATTGTAATTGCATTATAACACATTATAACTTTGTATAATTGTATTGTAGCACATAACTTATTATAAGTGCATTCTAATACATTATAACGTTTTATAATTGTATTATATTACATTATAACGTATTATAATTGTATTATAACACATTATAACTTATTGTAATTGTATTATAATACATTATAACTTATTATAATTGCATTATAATACATTATAACTTATTATAATTGCATTATAATACAGTTTAACTTATTATAATTGTATTATAACAAACGATAACTAATTATAATTGTATTATAGTACATTTAGTACAACTGTTAAAATATATTAAAACTATCAATTCAACAAAATTTGATCTGAAATTAAATTCCAAATCTTTTTTTTTTTTTAAATTAACACACTTAATAACTTAAAACGGAAACAAAAATGTCATATTATTTAAATTGTTGTTTTTTTTATAAAAAAAAAAAAACATATACTTAATACATTTAATTTAAATTATTAAATATTTCAATTTCCTTTTACATATGATTATTATGTATAATAAATTTTCTACAGCTATTTAACTGTTTTTTTCTGCATTTTGCAGCAATAGGATTTTTTAATATTAATAAAAGCATTTACTCATTTCAAAACATTAAAAAAAATATAACATTTGCTTATTGAATTGGAAATAAAACCTATGTTTTAATGGTCATTTACTTTTGAAACAAATGCCCCTATATTGGATGTATAAAAATGTAAACGAGAAAAAAAAAACGGTTATAAAATAAATCAACTTTTTAATGTTTTGTGGCACTTTATGAGGCACAACTCAATAAATATTTGTAATAACCAAATGGTATTAACAAATATGTAAAGGTATTGTTGTTAAACAAAAACAACAACAAAATATATATATATGACATTTTTATTAACAAAAACAACAACAAAAAATATTGTTTAATGTATTATGCTTGTGTGTAGAACTAAATGTATGTGTGTTTTTTTATTATTATCATTATTATAATTTTTTCTATTTAAATAAACAAATTTATTTAAAAATATTGTACAAACAACAAAAACCTAAATGTTTTATTTTGTTATATATACATTTTTTTCATTAAATATATTATTTAAAGCATGTTTAAGCATGTTACAGTAAATATTTTATTTGATTTTTTGTTTATTTAAAAACACACAGAATTTTGATGATTTTTATTATAATTTATTTTTTTATAACTCTCATTTATTATAAACAAAAACAAAGACAACAATTACAAATTATTTATTATTTTTAAGTTGTTTTTTCCTAAAAAAAAAAAAACAGAAAAAAAACCTTTTCGTCAACCTCTGCGCCTACCACCTGATTTTAATCATTTATGATTTTCTCATCATTATTATTATATGAAAACAAATTTCGTTTGTTTTTTTCTTTTTTCTACTTTTATGACACATGTTGTGCCCCTTTAAAGATTTTCTGATGTTCCCAGGATGTTCGATTTCGGGTCCCGAGGGTTGCAATCTCTTCATCTATCATTTGCCACAAGAATTTGGTGATGCTGAGCTCATGCAAATGTTCCTGCCATTTGGCAATGTGATCAGTTCGAAAGTATTTATAGATCGTGCTACAAATCAAAGCAAATGTTTTGGTAAGATTCAAATCTGATATTCTTTAATAAAAACTATTTCCTAAAATGATTTGTTTCTTTTGTATTCTCTATTTAGGTTTCGTTTCATTTGATAATCCTGCCAGCGCTCAAGCTGCCATTCAGGCCATGAATGGCTTCCAGATTGGCATGAAAAGACTGAAGGTACAATTGAAACGGCCCAAAGATGCCAGTCGACCCTATTAACAATCAGAGTTCCTTCAAATGTTACATTATTTTCACAGCTCTTTAAATCTACAAACATTCACTAAATTATTTATGCAATTTTATGTTTTACAAATCGATTCCTCCACCTCCTCCTCCACCACCACTTCTTCTTCTTCTTCATCAACTTCTTCTACTAATCCTCTTATTACTCAACAACAACCCCGCCTTTATCATCACAATAATTTGCTTCCCTGGCAACGTTAGAGAGAACCATCAAAAAAAAAATAATTAAAAACCAAACAAAAAATTCCAAAAAAAAAATATAAAAAAACTCCACAAAAAAAATAATAATTAGAACAAAATTGCAAACATACAAAAAAGAAAGTATATTATTCAAAAGAGGGGAAGACATCATTAATTTTATTATTAATTATTTAATAACAAAAATAATAATAATTATTATTACAACAACATTTCATCATTATAACAAACAAATAGGTGAGTTTTTACAGAATTATTTTTATATATTTACATGTGTATATGAAACTAAACAATATTTTTAGAGAGAGAAATATTATTATAATTATTTTAATTGGGTGTATGACTTAAAAATGCGGAATTTGTTTTTAAAAATACAAAATGAAGACCAAGAACAGGATTCATCAAAAGCAGGGAAATTGGGTACCATACGAATTGAAGCCGAGAGACTTTGAAAGTGTCTAAAATGGTGCTTAACAGCTATAAAAGAAAATCATTTTTGCACCGAATTATTAATTTCGATGAAAAATTAATCTATTACGATAACCCGAAGCGTAAGAAATCGCACGTGAAGCACGGCCAACCACCCGAATCGCCATCAAAGCCACATATTCATGGCGCTAAAGTAATTATCTGTATTTGGTAGGAGTAAAAGGGTCCTATCTATTATGAGCTGCTGAAATCTAGCCATACCATCACATGGAACCTGTACCGAACACAACAGATTCGTTTGAAGCGAGCATTGGTCAAAAAACGCCAAGAATATGTGGCCAGACATGAAACCGTAATATTCCATCAGGACATCACTCGGCCACATGTTGCAATACATGTTAAAAACTATTTTGAATGAAGTAGTTGGGAAATTTTTCCTCATCTCCTTTTAGTTCAGACCTTGCCCCGTACGACTACTATATGTTTCGATCGATGCAGAACGCCATCTCTGGGATACATTTCACTTTGGAACATACTATTCGATATTGGCTTGATTCCTTCTTGGCCTCAAGAGATGAGCAGTTCTTTTGGCTCGAAATCCATATGTTGATAGAAATATGGGAAAAGGTGATAACTAACAATGGCCAATACTTGGAATAAATTTATATTGTACAAAAGTTTCAAAATAAAAAAAATACGCACTTTTAAGTCATACACCTAATATAATAAATTATAATAATATTATAATTCGTTATAATCACGTATAATTGTATTCTAAAACATTATAATTCATTATAACTGTATTAAAATACATTATAATCAATCATAATTGAATAGTTATACATTATAATCCATTATAATTGTATCGTAATACATTATAACACATTAAATTATATAATAATTGTATTATAACGCATTTCATTATAATTGTATTATAACACATTATAATTCATTATAACTGTATTATAACACATTATAATCTATTCAAATTGAATTATAACACATTGTAATCCATTATAATTGTATTATAACACATTATAATCCATTATAATAGTATTATAACACATTATAATCCATTATAATTAAATTATAACACATTATAATCCATTATAATTAAATTATAATTGTATTATAAAAGATTATTATCCATTATAATTGTATTATAAGACATTATAATCCATTATAATTGTATTGTAATATATTAATATCTATTATAATTTTATTAAAATCTATTATAATTTTATTATAATTTTATTATAATACATTATAATCCATTATAATTGTATTATAGTACATTATAATCGATTATAATTGCATTATAACACATTATAATCCATTATAATTGTATTATAATACATTATAATCGATTATAATTGTATTGTAATACATTATAATATATTATAATTGTATTATAACACATTATAATCCATTATAATTGTATTATAATACATTATTATCGATTATAATTGCATTATCATCCATTATAATTGTAGTATAAAACATAATAATACATTATAATCCTTTATAACTGTATTATAATACATTGCAATCCATTATAATTGTATTATAATCCATTATAATTGTATTATTACACATAATAATCCATTATAATTAACACATTATAATGTGTTAATTATAATGGATTACAATTAACACATTATAATACATTATAATCCATTATATTTGTATTATAATACATTATAATTGTTTAATAATACAATTCTAATGAATAATATCACTCCTTTACTTCATTATAATTTTGATACAATTTTAAATTATTTATTATCTTTCTCTCTCTCTCTTCCTTTACAGATGAGACTCCAGCATTAAAAGAAAATATTCCTGAAATTTTTTCCACACAAAAACACAGACATACCAACCATAACACTTATTCAACTACAAACCAAGTATTTTACACACAGTAATTACAAACCAAAAAAATAAAAAATAATATTAAAACCAAAAAAAAAATTATATATAAACTTATATTTATTCCGATTATACACCTTTAAAATGAGAAAAAAAAAAAAAACCAAACACTGAACTTAAACAAGATGAAAAGAAAAAAACTAAACATTTTTTTGCCAAAGTATCGTAAAAATATATTTATTAACTAATGACATTAAAACAACAACAACCACAAAAATTATTATATTACAACTAGTTTTGTTAGAGATTATTGAAAAACAAACAAACCAAAAAAAAAAATCTCAAAATTATATTAAAACAAAATAAACTTTAAACATTTTTATTTAAATAAAAAAAGTATATATATATATATTATAAAAAAATGACTGGCAAGTGACCAAAAACGATCTGGGTTTTCAAAAACAAAAAAAAAATAAAAAATATTTAAGTAAAATATTTAAAAAAAAAAAAATAATTTTTATACAAACAACAAAAAAAATTATAATGGGAATTTATAAACAAGTAAAATTAACACAAGAAAAAAAACAAGTAGAAAATTAATTAACATAAACAAAATAATAATAATTTTATGAAATTATTATTAACAACAAAAGGAAAAAACTTATCAAAAAAGTAAATAAATAAAAAAACAAATTGTTGATTTAAATTAAAAACTGAGGAGAAGTCTCAAATTTATAAATTAAATTAAAAACAAATAAATAATTAGTAAAGAAAAGCCGTTATTAAGCAGCAGGAGTAAAACTTTTTAGCATTTTAGCTTAGTAATTAAATAATAAAATATTAATTAAATAAGTAAAGGAAGTAATGAGAAAAAAATTAACAAAAATTTCGAATTTAATTAATGATTAAGTCAAATATTAAAAACAAAAAAAAAACTAAATATTAAAAACAAACAAAAATATATATTATATATTATTATTATTATATAGAAAGTAGGGCAAAAACAAAAGGATAAACCAACAACAACAAGAAAATAAATTTAAATAAAACACAACAACAACAAAAACAATATTATTAAATATTAATAATAGGAAAAATATATATTATTTATTACTTATAGTAAAAACCTTAAAATTAACTGAGAAAAAAATCATTTTTTTAAAAAACCTTTTTATTAAAAAAAGTAAGAACACTTAAATTAAAGGTTTAGCAAACAATATATCATTTTTCTATTATTATTAACAAGTAAACAAAAACTATATTATATTAAAAAAAATAATTAATTAAATAAATAATTAATAATAAATTAAAAGTAAAAACCAAACTGTTATAAAAAAAAAAAAACATATTTTTGTTATATTAAAAAATTATAAAAGTAAAACCATTTTTTTATACTTAAATAATTTTTGTTAAATTACTAAAACAGTATTTTGTTAAATATTCCAATTTTTTGCTTAATTAGTTTTCAGTTTTTTTTTTAAATAATTTTTATAAAAAATCTTAAAAAACCAAAAACTTTAAATTATAATATTTAATAAACCTAAAACTAAAACCCCCTCCCCCCCCAAGAAAAACAAACCTTAGACTTAGCTGCTTACAAATAATTATAAAAATAATAATAAATACAGGTATTTGCTAACAAATAATTAATTAAACAATTAAATAAAACCTTATATATTAATTAATTAAATTAAACTTATAATAAAAAAGAAAACAAACTTATTAAAACTTAAAAACCAAAAAAAAAAAAAAACAATAATTATATTTGCACATTATTATTATTATAACTTATAAAAACAAAACAATTATATAAATAATTAATTAATTTTAGTTAATTCAAAATTTTAGTTAAATTGAAAAGGGTTCCTTTATAAAAAAAATCTAATCTTTCTTCAACAATTTTAAATCTTTTTCTCTTTCAAAGAATATTTTCATTACTTTTAAACTTATTTTAAATAAACAAATAATTTAATTTGCATTTGCTTTAAGTTTTAAAGATTTTTAATACATTTTTGATAATTTTAAATGCAAAATACTAAAAAGTACCAAAAAAGTCCCTTCAAAGGTACTAATTTATAAAATATTTCTGAATATTCGAATTTCTAATATGAATTAGAAAGTTATCGCTTCAATGACAAAAAAGATGTGCAAAACTTTTTTAAAAATTTAAAAATTTACATTGTCCCCACTTTTGGTACTTTTTTTAGTACCAACTTGCTTTCAAATCAGACAAATAAAACCGTTTTAATAACAACGAATAAAGGTTTTTAAAACATTGAAAATTCAATACAAAAGGTATTAAAAAATTAACTTTTATAAGATTGCTATCAATGTTTTTAAATGCAAAATACTAAAAAGTACCAAAAAATTCCCTCTAAAGGTACTAATTTATAAAATATTCCATAATAATCGATTTTCTTATATGAATAAGAATGTAATCGCTTCAAAAACAAAAAAGGAGCGCAAAACTTTTTTAAAAATTTAAAAATTTACATTGTCCCAACTTTTGGTACTTTTTTTAGTACCAACTTGCTTTCTGTTCAAACAATTAAAACCGTTTTAATAAAATCTAATAAAGGTTTTTAGAACTTTGAAAATTCATTATAAAAGGTATTAGAAAAGGTACTTTTATAATGTTCTTAAATGCAAAATACTAAAAAGTACCAAAAAAAAGTCCCTTTAAAGGTACCAATTTACAAATTTACGAATTTCTAATATGAATTAGAAAGTAATCGCTTCAATGACAAAAAAGATGTGCAAAACTTTTTTAAAAATTTTAAAATTTACATTGTCCCCACTTTTGGTACTGTTTTTAGTACCATCTTGCTTTCAAATCAGACAAATAAAACTGTTTTAATAACTACTAATAGAGCTTTTTAAAATCTTGAAAATTCAATATAAAAGGTATTAAAAAATAAACTTTTATAAGATTTCAATCAATGTTTTTAATTGCAAAATACTAAAAAGTACCTTTAAAGGAACTAATTTATAAAATATTGCAAAATATTAGAATATCAAATATGAGTTCGAAACTATTCAGTTCAATAACGAAAAATGTATTTAAAATTTTCTAAATTAGTACTTTTTTTAGTACCAACCTGCTTTCAATTCAAACAAATAAAAACGTTTTAATAAATAAATAAACATTATTTTCCCTTTTGAAAAAAATGGTACCAAAAAAGTACTTTTAAAAGTTCCAATATATAAAAATGATTTCAAAGACAAGCAAATGTACCAGAAAAATTAAGTACTTTTTACTCTTGCTACAATTTTTAGAACAAATTTTTTTTTTAATTTCGGTAATTTTTTAGTACCAAATTGTTTTAAAATTTAAAAAATTAAATCATCTAAATAATAGTATGAAAGCTTTTTAAAAACCTTATAAAAATAATGGAAAAAGTACCAGAAAAATAAAAAATTTTCCATTTTGGTACTTTTTTTAGTACCAAATTGTTTTAAAATCCAAAAAATTTAATTATTTTTCAAATATTTCAAGAGTATATACTTTGAAAACCTTAAAGAATTAAAACAAAAGGTACTTACAAATGTAAATACTTTTTAATTTTGGTACTTTTTTTAGTACCAAATTGTTTTAAAATTTAAAAAATTAAATCATTTGAATTAAAATTTTAAAGCTTTTTAAAAATCTTACAAAAGTAATGGAAAAAGTACCGTAAAAATTTGTGTTTTTTTACTTTTGGTACTTTTTAAAGTACCAAAAAAATTTAAAATTAATTAATGAAAACAAAACCTTTTTAAAAATCTTTAAAATGTTAGCCAACAAAATGAAAATTTCTATATATTTCCTTAAAAAGGCCTCTTTTTGTCCCCCTTTTCTACTAAATACTTAATTTAAAACCCAAGATAATGTACAAACAAAATATAAATTATTTATTTTAATTATTATTTTCTTTTTAAAAAACTAAAAAAAAAAGAAAATCTACAGCTAAATAAGCCAAATAATAATTAAACAAAATATTGCAAAATACATTAAAAAAATCATAATAATTTTACTACTACCACTAATGTAAAGCAAAGAAAGGAAACAAAATTTATGATTAGAACTAAACTACATACACAAGAAAATATTTTAGCATATTATTAAATTAAATTAAACATAAACCAAAAAGAAAACCAAAAGAAAATAATTATTTAAAATAATAATCAGCTTGCAATGTTTTTGTTAAATTATAATTCTTATTCTTAAAGTGCAATAATTATTTATATTTATTAGAATTGTTTTAATTGTTTAATTTTTTTCTTTATGAAATAAAAATAATAAAAATAAAAAGAAATCAAAAAACCTTTGGGCAAAGGTTTCCGTCCGTTATAAATTATGATTTAGAAAAAAAAAACAAATTAATTAAAACGCTTTTTTTGGTTTTCAAAAGTTAAAGCTTTATAAATTCAAGTTCTATAAGTTGTTGATAATCTCATTTTATTTTTTCTAAGAGTTCCCAAAATAGTAGTTGGTATTTATAAAAGTTGCTAAAAACCATCATAATTAGAATAACGTTTTAAAGCTTAAATTTGTTTAGAAATAAATAATAATAATTAAAACACTCTTAAAAGCTTATTTAAATACTTTTGAAAGCTCATTAAAATAGGTTAATCTTTAAAATGCAGGAAAAGGCTTTCATTTTAACTTAATTTTTGTTAAATTAACAGCTTTCCATGTTAAATAATAAAATCTATACATTTTTCGAGCATCAAACAAAAGACTTAATTTAAAGCTTTTTTACTTTTGATAATTCGTATAAAAAGTTTCGAACTGAGCTCTTCAATATTTAAGATAAATATTTGAAAGTTTTTTATTAGAAAGCTTTTTTTAATGCTTGAGAATTGAAAACAATCTTTATTTTGATGATTATTTTAAAAAATGAAACGTTTTAAATAAGGCTTTCAAATATTTTCTAACAAGCTTTTTTAGTTCTTTGAGAATTTTAAAATTTTATTAAAAAAAAGCTTTTATTTTTTAATGGTACAAGCCTTAAAGCTTTCAAAAATATTTTCTAACATTAAAAGCTTTAAATTGAAAACATCGTAATGTTTTTGTTGGCTTTTGCTTAAAAGCTATGAAAATTAGAAAACTAAAAGCTGTGAAATTGAATATTTAAAATATGCTATTACATTTAAAGGTTTTCATTTTAAACATTTACAGAAGCTTTAATATGAACTTTAATTCGTTTAATGCAAAAACTTTAAGTTGTTTTTAAATAAAAAGCTAAATGTGTTAAAATTAAAAGCTATAAGTTTGAAATTGGAAATATACTAAAGCCTTCAAGAAAGAATCTATTTGTAAAGCTTTAAAATAAAAGCTTTGATTTTAAAATTGTACACAAATAAATATTCAAATTGATTTTTAAATCAAAAAGCTTTACTTAAGGTTTTAAAAGATAATTGAAGCTAAAAAGCTGTTAATTTTTAAAGCTTTTATTAAAAATAATGGTAAAAGCTCTTTAGACTTATACTTTAGAGCTTTTTAGTAAAAAGCTCTTAACAATTTAAAAGCTTTAAACTACTAAGCTTTTTCACAGATTTTTTAAGTTTTTATTGAAAGTTTTTAATAAACTACTAGCAAAAGCTCTACAAATGAATGCAATAATGCTTTTAAATAAATAGCTTTGAAAAATTCCTATCCTTAATTACAACATTCTAAGCTTTTTCAAAGTTTTTAGGAATACATAATTTAAACTTTAGAGCTGTTATTATTTAAGAGCTTTTAATGAAATGCTAGAAAAAGCTCTTTATACTAATACTATAAAGCTTTTAAATAAACAGCTTTGAAGAATTTCAAAGCTTAAATACACCTTTAAAGAACCTATTAAAACATGCTAAGCTTTTTAAGAGTTTTCTACGTTTTATCGAAAGCTTTTAAAAAATACTAGTAAAAGCTCTATAAATTAATATAATAAAGCTTTTGAATAAATTGCTTTTAAAAATTCCAAACCTTTAATATAACATTCTAAGCTTTTTTAAGTTTTTTGAATTTATAATTTAAACTTTAGAGCTTTTAGTGAAATACTAGCAAAAGCTCTTTAAACTAATACTATAAAACTTTTGAATAAACAGCTTTGACAAATTTCAAAGCATAGATACACCTTCAAAGAATTTATTAAAACCTACTAAACTTTTTAAGAGAAAGCTTTAAAAAAAAATGCTAGTTAAAGCTTTTTAAAATAATACTATAAAGTTTCTGAATAATAAGCTACGAAAAATTCCAAACCTTTAATATAAAAGCTTTGTCAATAAATTAAATTTTAGAGCTTTTAATGACATGCTAGCAAAAGCTATATAAAGCTTTTAAATAAGCAGCCTTAAATACAATTTTTTAAACCATGTTAAACTTTTTTACAGACTTCAAGGATAATTGAAGCTTTAAAGCTGTTATTAAAATACTAATTGAAAAGCAAAACTCAAAACAAGCTTTTCAAAAAGCTTTTTTCCAGTTTTTCTTTAAAAAATCGATATTTTGGGAACTTTTTCAAAAAAGCTTTTTTTATAATTATTATTTCTAAACATTAGTTTTTCAAATTTTTTAAAGAATAGTAACCAAAAATAAAACTTAATTATATTTAAATTTGTATATATATTTAAACAAAAAACTGAAAGGCGGATGAAAGTCCCCCCTTAAAACCACCCATAAGTAGCAGTAAATTCTTTAGAAAAAAAATGCATAAAGCAACATTTCATATGTTGTGGTTTTTTTTTAAGAAAACTCTACACAAAAAACCTATATATTATATTATTATACAATTTTATATATAAAAAAAGAAAAAACAAATAATAGATTATAAATTACAACAAAACACAAATATATACAACACTTAATTATAAACTTATTGACAAGAAAAAAATATTTAAAAAAAATTATAGAAGAACAAAAATAAAGTAAAGTAGTTTTTTTAGAGACAGGCCTATTTAAAACAACATTTTTTCAATAAAAAATATAATAAATAAAATTAAATTTTTTAAGGCCCAATTATAACAAATAAAAAATCAACACTTACACACAAAAAAAAAACAAAGTTATACACTCTAGTCAAATTCAAGTTAATTATTACATACAAAATAAAACAAATAATTATATTATTATAAAAAATTAAAACCAAAAAAAAAAAAAAAAATATTTAAAACCAACAAAATAATATTATTTTCTCTGGGTATTTTAAATACTAATGGAAAATTATTTCAAAAGAATAAAACTGATTTTGGCAAACAATTTATTAACTTACATATATACTTTCAATTATTATCATTATTAATTATTAATTTACAACTATTTACTTAATTAAACCAAACGTTATAATTATTATTTATATATTAAAAAAAAAACAACAAGAAAATATATTAAAATTAAATTAAAATAAAAAATAATAATAAAAGAAAAACTGAATTTTTGAAAAATCCAAAATACTTGTTACAAATTGTTTTATTTTTTCCATAATGAGTTAAGCTTTCAAACAAATTGGCTTTAAATAGCTTCAACTATGAACAAAAAAAAATGGGAACACTTTCTTATTAACTTAAAATCTGAACATAAAATAAAATTGGTTTGTATATTTGTTTCTTTTTATTTTAACAAATTATTGTTTAATTGAACTCTTTATTTTTAAAACAAAAAATAAAAATTTTTAAAAAACACCTACACAAATGGGCTGTGATTTGAATATTAAACAAAAAAAAAATAAAATAATTAAATAAAAACACAAAATAAATTTAACCAAAAAAAAATACTAAGAAAAACACAAAATCAAATTTAAAGGCATCTAGCAAAAAAACAAAAAAACTATTAATTTAATTTTAATAATTTTAAATTTCATTTTAATAAAATTCTTTTCAAATTTATGATTTGTTTAAAGAAAAAAAAAGTGATATATTCAAAACACAAACATTTGCTTCAAAAACAAACTCTCTAAACACTTTTTACACAAACACTCTCTCTCTCTCTCTTTAACTCTGTATCTCTCACTATTGCTTAACACTTTCTCTTACAAAATTATAATCAAAATTTCCTATTACACGTAGCAAAACATTCTTAAGTTTTTATCTTGTTTGTTATTAAACGCTCAAAAGTTTTAAAAATAATAATGGAAAAATGTGATTAAAAATTTAAAAATATAAAACATATATACATGTATCTTTATAACTGATATATTATATATAAAAAAGTACCTTAAAATTGGACAAATTATAAACAAGTAAAAGAAAACAAATATTGAAAAAAAATTTGTGTTTTTGTTTTATTTTCAAAACGAAATTCTCAAAATTGTGTTTTTGTTTTGCCAATTTCAGTTTTATTTTTTTTTTTTGCATATAATTTTCTGTGTACAAAATAATTTGTTTACTTATGTAAAAATATTATTAAATCATATCAATATTTAATTACATAATACAATTAGTTGAAATTATAATAATTTATTTTAAAAATTTTAGTTTTCTCATTCTCTTTCAAAATTGTGTCTTGACTAAAGTGTCTTTACTCAAAGCTTATGCTAATACATACTTGAAATGGTTTAATTCTGCTCTCATTTAGATTTTATATACAAATTTTCCCTTCCAAAAGTGTGTCTTGACTAAAGATCTGTAGTTAAAGTGTCTTTACTAAAAGCACATGGAAGTGTCGCGACTACTGTGAAATATTTAAAATTTTTTTTCAATTTGGGTTATTTCTGCTCTCACTTATATTTTATATACACATTTTGCTCTTCCAAAATTATGTCTTGACTAAAGATCTGCAGTTAAAGTGTCTTTACTTAAAGCTTATGGAAGTGTCTTGACTACTGAGAGAGCAGGCTTATTTATGCTCTCACTTAAATTTTCAATTGAAAATTTGCTCTTCCAAAATTGTGTATTGACTAAAGGTCTGTAGTTAAAGTGTCTTTACTTAAAGCTCATGGAAGTGTCATGACTACTGTGTAATATTTGAAAATGTATTCACAATCAGGCTTATTTATGCTCTCGCCTAAATTAAAATTTTTCTCTTCTTAAATTGTGTCTTGACTTAAAATCTGTAGTTAAAGTGTCTTAACAAAAATTTTAAATTAAAATTTTTCTTTTCCAAAATTGTGTCTTGACTAAAGATATCGAGGTCGACCTGGCCCGAATCTACTTATGGAATTCGGTCGTGAGCAAATAAGGCTAATTGTTTCCTTTATTATAGGACACTGCATAATTGGAACACATACTAGAAGATTGGGCCTGCGGTATAACGATTACTGTAGAAGCTTTCGAAACGAAGAAGAGTAGGACACTGTGTCCCACAAAGAATCTCCTTGGTTCACCTTGGAATCAACGTATGTACTTAGTATAAATTTCTTGCTGTGTACTTCTTGAGTAGCACAGTGGGATCAGTTTTGAATGGACCCAAGTGAGCTGCTTGACGAATGGCTGCATATGGAACCTAACCTAAAGATCTAACTACAAATCTGTATATTTTACTTTTACTACGGTGTAATACATATTTGCTCTCAATTAATTTTTTATATTTTCCTCCATAGTATCTGAATATTTCCATGTTTTATTGAAAAATGCCAAATTTTCAAAAAATGTATCTTTCGATCTTGGTAAGGACTAGACTTGATAGATTTTTTTTTTTTTTTTTTTTCAATAAATCCATATGTAAAAAGTTTTTCAAAAACAAAGTATGTATTAGTTATCATCGAAATTGTGTAAACGTTTGAAAGGCCTAGCGATGCCGTTATGTATGGAATATAACATCGTGCAAATATCCGCTGCGGCTTCGCTGGGTGACGCGCATCCGAAATGTCCAATTTTCCACGACTCTGGCCCATAAATAAAGCTGAATTTAACCTTTGGCGTGAGTTATGTGGTTTGTAGCTTATTCGCATAGACCTGCGACTAAAGAAAACCCCAACAGAAAAAATTTATCGAGTTCAAATCGCACGATCACGGTAGCCAGTTCACATCCACGTGAGATGAACATGCGCTTACATCGCTCGTGCTGAATGTCCAATGTGCCACGTAGCGCCGTCCTGTTGTAATCATCGACCTAAAATGCTTACCGTTGCCGCTGATGTCTTCAACTTCGTGCCAGCCCAAAATCCACACCAAACAGTGACTTTTTCGGGATACATTGGACTCTTTTGGATTTGGAAATTCGAAAATTTTGTGATGAAAATTAACGGAACGTTGCCAGAAAAGAACACCCAATTTGATAAAACAAATTTATCATTTGCACGTGTTGTTGAACGCTATATCTGTCCATGGTGATTTGGCAAAACAAAGCTTTAACAATATGGCCGCTATCAACTGTCGAAGTTCGGAAGTCCCTATTGGAAGACCCATTATAACTTGATCTGGATGATATCAATTTGAAATTGTTGTAAAAATATTGAGCAACAGTGAATAATGACAATTTCTCCTCCTTTTTTTTCCAACACAGTAAGTACGGGTCATTTCCAGAGAAAATTTTAAATTCACCTGATAATTAAGTATCTCAGACAACTGAAACAGATTTCTGTAACCAAGAAACCAATAACAGTACTAGTTCGGAATCAGTTCCCTTCCATTTTGGGAACTTGTATGCCGAGATTTCTAATCTTCTGACTCTTTGTGATTAGTAATGATAATTCTCTACATTAATCGGTTAAACGTTTGCAAAATGATTCTAAAATTTCTAAGACATTAGGATTACATAGGGCTCCCAAGAATGAATCGTTTCAAGGAGACTGTCCTCAAATAGTCAGTTAAAAAGACATCACTAAGACGCTCCAATAACCGATTGCTTGTAAATAAACGTTACTCCGACAAATATCCAATATATTACTTCTGGTGTTTAAAATAACTACAAAATCATATTTAAAGTGATTACACTCTAAGCTACCTTAAGACACAATTGGCTTCACGCTGGGTTAAATGGGATGTAAAAGAAAATAAACTGTATGAGAATTACATCAACAAAAAACAGTTTCCACGATTTACTCATAAAAAAGTGCAGTACAAAATAAACGTTTAAAGTGACTACATTCTAGATTACTTAGAGACTTAAGTGACAATTGACTTCACGTTAGATTACCTAGGATGTATAAAGTAAACAATTGACTTCTCATTGCACTACTAAGATCACATACATGCAAATGAACCAAAATATATAAATTGGAGTGTGCCAAGTGATCAGAAATTAGTGGCTACTACTTGCTTAACTGTTGGGATGTTATTTAAACATCAAGTATTTGATTTAAACTTAAGAGTTAAATGCTTAGGTGTTTATCTTACGATGACTGTGTTTTGAATGTTTAGTAAAGACACTTAAAATGTTTAGTACTCAACTATTGTTGATCATTTTATATCTTTCTAACTAGTTTAAATCACTTCCCTTAATGCCTAATATGTTAATGAAACATCAAGTATTTCATTTAAAATTAAGTATAAAAAGCTTAGGAGTTCGTTCATCTTAAGATGATTGTATTTTGAATATTTAGTAAAGACACTTAAAAGACTCAAATAGTGGTGATATTTTAATGTAAAAATAATGTAACAAACTACTTTGTTACATCTATTTATATATTTTAAAATTAAAGGTTTCTGAGAAACACTACAATTTTATTTAAATGAGAATAATTTTTTTTTTAATTTTTTTTAAATCTTAATTTCAATTTTTAAAATTAAATAAAAAATTAATTAAAATTAACATAAATCTACTTGTAAGTTTGTAAATAAATAACAAAACAATACAGTTATCTTTGACGTTCCTTAAAAACAGTGTTGACGATGATCTTAGGATTATTTTTCCCAACATTTTTAAAAACTCTCGAAATTATTCCATAAAAATAAACTGAAATTTTGTTTAAGAAAAATAAAAATAAAAAAAAAAAAACTCTAAAAGACTATGAAATATTTAAGAAAATTGTTATAATGAAATACATAATATTAAAAAAAAAAGTGACTGATTATTTTTGCTAGTTTTTGTTTAAGGAAAATTTCAAATTTTTAAAAATGCTGGGAAAAATTAAATCTTTTAAAAACGCGATATACTTCAGCACTGTTAATGTACACACATAAAATTAAATTAAAATAAATACAATACAAAATAAAATAAACTAATTTAATTTAAATTAAATTAAAACATTTCAATGTTATTTAAATTAATAATAATAATAATAAAATAACTAGTTTTAAATTTAATCATAAAAATAAAAACATTCTTATAGAATGTTAATAATTTATTTAGTAATAAAATTAAAATAAAACAAAAAACAGAAAAAGTAAAATCAGCAACTAGTCCATTTTAAAATTTAAGATTTAAATTGTAAATAAAAATTTATTGAAATTATAATTATAAATACAAAACCAACAAAAATCCTAGTACTAAATTAGCATTTTTTTTAGAAAATAGTAACAAAACAAAACAAATATAAAGCCTCTGAATTATAAGGTTTACAACTATTTTGCACTTTATATAATAAAGACATACATACATAAATAAACAAACAAAATATTATTAATTAATTGAGAAAAACAAAACAAACAAAAAATTAAAAATTCTTAAATTTTTGCAAACCAAAAAAATATGCATTATAAAATAGACATTTTTGCCTTTTTATTAAACAAAAAAAAAAAAAAACAAAACAAACACAACATTTAACAAGGCTTTTAAATTAAATCATAGACAGACACTTGGCAAGCAAACAAAACTAAATAATATTGTATTTAAATAAATAAATTTCTTATTTTATTTATTATTATTATATATAATATAATACTAAAATAACAAAAACACAAAAAATAAAATGAACACAAGAAAAATCACATAGGATACAGGGTACTAAATGCAATTATTACATATACATGCCTACTCTTAATTAAAATTAATTAAAAGATTGAAAAAAAAACAAAAGACAAATTTTTTTAAAAATTAAGCCTTTTATAGAAAAATAATACCAAATCTTATGATTTCCTTAAATAATCAGTTGCTAAAGAGTTTTCTAATTAAGAGAGCATTGAAAGAGGGAGAGAGAGAGAGCTAGCTTAAAGCAGAGTGTCTTCGCTAAGTGTCTCGACTATGAGATGAGATGCTTCGTAGCTTGGACATATTTATGCTTATACATATATGGAGTCTTTAAATGTAGTTTAACTGTCTTAAAGTGAACAGTGAAAAAGTGAAGTGCTATATTCAATGATAATGTCGTTTTCTTTAAATATCTGCAAAACCATTATAAGTTTATAAACGATATTTATAAGACCTCTAAGCAAATTGACTTTGCTATGTGTCTTTGCTAAGTGTCTTTACTATGTATAAGACATCATTACTAATGCCTCATTCCCTTTTATTAAGGAAACTATAAATGGATCTAAACTGTGTTTGATAGAATATCTTTTAAATTCTGGTGTTTTCCTTAAAATAACTGCAAAATGAAAATTAACTTAGGCGTTCTAAAGTGTTTTGTGGAATTTATTCAAAAGCCAGGCAGGGTTATTTAAATGAAGTTTAACTGTATTCTAAAGATTTGTTAATTAATGCTGTTGCATTTTTCTTAAAACATTTTGTTATATTTTTAAATTCCTAAATTTGTTTTAAAAAAATTCTGAAATTCTCAATTTTTTACAATTTTTATAATTAAAACATTTTGGAAGATTTTTAAATTCCAAAATTTGTTTCTAAAACTTCTGAAATTCTCTAAATATTCTAATATTTATATTTATAAAATTATTTCGTTTTAAAATTTCTGATTTTTTTTTAAATCTGAAATTTTGGAAAAAATTTTTAAAAAGGTTTGTCGTTAAAAAAATTAAATAAAATTCGAACCTATGTAGCATCCAAGTACACTTACAACATTAAATGGACATCCCAGTTCCATCGGTTGCGATTAAAGAAAATAAAGTCGAACTTTTAGAAAACTCAGAATCAGGATCACCCAAAAACATACTGAATTTAAATGTTTGCTAGATGATAAACTTCTACTTTTTTCGAGAACTAAGCTGGATGATCTTGTAAGCGATTGGAATCTTTATCTTTTTTTTCTAAAAATTCTATTTTTTTTTTTTCTAAAAATTCTGATATCTTTTCTAAAATTCAAAATTTTGTATAAAAAAAAAAAAATTGTGTAAATTTTGTTTTAAAAATTATATTTTTTTTTAAAAGTCTAAACTTCAAATGATTTTTTAAATTCTAAATTTTTTTTCTAAAAATTCTAAATTTTTTTTCCAAAAATTTCAACATTTTTTTCTAAAAATTTCAAAATTTTTTTATTTTTCTAAAATTTTATAAACAGTCTGAAATTCAATTTTTTTAAATTATCAATATTTATTGAAAAAATTTAAAATTTTCAAAATTCGAAAATTCTTAATTTTCTTAATTCAAAAAAAACTGCATTAATCGTTTTACTATTATTCTATTAGCAAAAACGCACAGTGTAGAAATTTCTGTTTGAAAGTTCGGATCATCATACCAAATTTTTAATTTCAGCTAATCTTATACAGCGAAGACACTTTTGAATACCTGAAATAGTGTCTGAGCTAATAATGTAAAGACATATCGCTTCAATTTTAATAAATTCTGTAAAGAAAACACTTTTTCACTAAATTAAAGATCATGATACAGAGTGCTGAAAGTACATACTGAAATAGTGCTTGAGCTAGTAGAATAAATACATATCCCTTCTACTTTAAAACATTTTACAAAACTGATGACTTCATTAATTCTTTTGTAGAGGGTTTCTAATTCTCAGGTGCGCCATTAGTTCTATCCTATGTTTTATACTATGAACAAAACAAGTAGTTCGTTGTAGTATAGCGAAGACACTTTGAGCGTACTGAAATAGTATCTGGGATAATCAAATCATATCGCTTCTTTTCCTATACATTTAGCAAAATTAAACAGTTTCAACTAAGATTAAAACAACCTGATTGTTTTTGAAAATTATTGCTGCTTCATTTAAGCGAAGACACTTTAAAATAGAGTCTGAGCTAATAGAATAAAGTCTTAACGCTTCTACTTTTATACATTTTACAAAATTTATGACTTCCTTAATTATTTTGTAGAGGGTTTCTACTATGATCAAAACAAGTAGTTCGTTTTAATATTAGTTTCTAAAATGGGATTCACAAAAGAGAATCCTAGTGGTTGCTATTCTAGTGTAACGAGGACACTTTGAGAGTACTAAAATATTTTCTGGGATAGTCAAATCATATCGCATTTAGCAAAATTAAAGACTTTAGTAATCGTTTTAATGAGAGTTTCTACTGTGATCAAAACAACTTGATTGTTTTCTAAAAACGTTGGCCAAAGGTTGATGTCTTGGCTATGAACTAAGTGATATTGACAAAGAATTTTTGAACTTCTCACATATAACAAAAAGTAGTGAAAATAAAGAGTATTTGTTCTTGTTTTATTAGCTTTTAACATTGTTGGATATATGTTAATCTCTTGTATCAAAATGGAGTAATAGAACACTTTAAATATGTACACTTCCAATAGAGATAAATCCCTCTTTTATTCCTCCCTTAAATTTAAAACTCTTACAAGAAATATACATAATTAAATTACTTAATTATCAATAAATATTCAAATAAGTTGCCTAATTTTGCTTAGTTGTTTAATAATTAAACCAAAATAAAAACTAAAACAAATAAATAAATTTTGAAAAAATATACATTGAACAATAATTGGTAGTGCTTGTATTGAAATTATAAAAAGAATAAATATTTAAAAAATAAAAACAAGCTAAGAAAGTGCATTTATTAAAAATTAATAAATAATAAAATTAACAAAAATATAATAATAATAAAAACATTAATTAAAACCAAAAAAAAATGTTAAATTATTAAAACTAAAAAAAAGAAAAGTCTCTAGATAAAAAACGCAGCAAAGGAAATATTTTCATTTATAATTTTTTGTAAATATTTAAATAAAAAAGGAAACCAGTAGTTTAACAAAATATGAATAAAGCAAAAAAAAACAAGAAACAGTAATCGAATTTATACTGTAAATAACAAAAAAATATATATATATATTTATTAAAATAATAATTATTAACAAAAACCAGTTATTAAAATAATTAATAAATATTGAAAAATAAAAAGCAAAGCAGGTTTATTAGGATTTGTTTATTAATATTTCGTTTAAATTAAATCCTCTACCTTTAAATAATTTAATTGTTGAATTCATTTTACAAATTCCGTCCGTGTTCTAAGACATTTTATTGGTTTTCCTTTTTTTGATTTGTTTCTTTTTTGTTTAATTTATGGAAATTATTAATAAAACACACTAAAGAAGAGTAAGAAAAGTAATAATATTTCAAGAGCACCTTTAAATGAACAATAAAATCTAGAAATTGAAATCAAAACACAACTTGAAACCAAAATCATAAAGAAAAACTAAAACGTATTTAAAACAAAATGTCAAATAAATTTCAATATTTTTTTTTTGTTAATTTTTGATTTATTTTTTAAACAGGTTCGAAAACTTGCTAAAAAATTGATGGCTTAAAAATATGATTTTTTTAAATTTTCAGTTTTGAGAAAAAATATTTTAAGCAGGATCAGAAAAACTAAACTGATACGTAGACTTTGAAAAACCCATCCAAACATTACAAGAAATTCTGCAAAAGTTACTTTTTCATTAAATTATGAGAGGAATGCTTAGTTGTCGCTCTTGTGTTTCAGCGAAGACACTTTGAAATGACCGTAAGAATGTCTGAGCTAACTAATAATGTAAAGACATATATATCCCTTCTTTATATAAATATTTTACCAAATTGAAAGCTTCATTAATCATTTTATAACGGGTTCTTACAATGAACAAAACAAAATTTTCTCTGTAATACTTGTCTCTAAATTATTATTCACAATATCCAGTGCTTAGTTGTTGATTTTCTAATACAGCAGAGACACATTGAAATAAGCAAGAAGTACTCTTTATCACTAAATCAAAGACTAAAACTAAGCACTTGCTGCTGGTCTAGTACAGACATGCTTATTTGTTGCGGTTATATAATAGCAAAGACACTTTGAAATGACCGTATGAATGTCTGAGCTAACTAATAAAGTAAAGACATATCCCATCTTTATATAAACATTTTACAAAATTGAGAACTTCATTAATCATTTTATAGTGGGTTCTTACAATGAACAAAACATCTAAATTATGATTCGGAATATCCAGTGTTTGGTAGCTGATTTTCTAATACAGCAGAGACACATTGAAAGTACTGAAATTTTAGTCTATACAATTACTTACTCAAATAAGCAACAAATAAACGAATAAGCAATAAATCAAAGATTTAAAGAGTACTTAGTTGCTGCTGATCTAGTACAGGCATGCTTAGTTTTAGTAAAATGGTCTGAGCTAATAAAGTAAAGACATATCGCTTCTAGCTTCAAACATTTACCAAAAATCTAGAGTTAGAGGTAAATGTCTTGGCTTAAAACAAAGTGATGTTGATAAAGAATAATAGGACTTCCGATATATATCAAAATGTAGTGAATATGTTGGTCTGAAATTTACATTAAAGAGTGAATATAATAAGCCTTTAAATTACTGTTATCTTACTGTGCTGTCTGTCTATCAACTAAAACTAAGATGACTGATTATTATAAAAGGAGTTTATTTAAGAGATTATATTATAAATAAAAATCAACTAATATTTAAAACTTAGAGATCATGTACAATAAAAACGTGTTCTCAATTGATCCTGGCTTCATTTAGCACGTATTGGATTAAATCTAAGTGATCTACTTATAGTATTATAGGACTGCTAACACTAACTAAGGAAAAGTGGAGATATGATCTGCATTGAACCTTGGTAATCTTCATTTAATTTAGCATTTGATCCAAGACAGAGATCAAATCTTAGTGATTTTCTTATAGAATAATAGGACTGATAACACTAACCACGAAAAGGGCAGTTTCAAAGTCTACAGTTTAGTTATAAATCTCCTGTTTTCCAAACAAAAATATTTTTTTCTTAATTAATTCAAACTTATACATTCAGTTGCTTCCTTTCAAACCTCCCCAAAAATCAAAAAATATACACAGAAAAATAAAAACTCCTCTAAACTATAACCCACCTACTAAGAAAAGAAGAAAAATCATGAAATGCACGTCAACCACTTTAAAAAACAACTACTAAACTTTTTTCTTTAATTTTTCATTAAAAACCATTTGAAAAACAAATTTAAAATAACACTAAAAACAACAAAATATTATATAGAAGAAAAAAAAACAACTTATTACAAAACAACAAATTTAAAAATTTGCACTTTTTGAGACAAAACAATAATATTTTTTAAAACAACATAATAAATAAACAACAACTAAAAAATAAACACAAAATTTAAGAAAACAACAAAAACAAAAAATAAACTAAAAAGTTAAAAACATGAAAATATTAGTAAAATGGTTTCAAAATAAATATTTAAACAAACAAAAAATAGATAAAAAAAAAAACAAAAACAAAACCAGTAAGTAGTTTTCGAATAAATAAAAAGCGGAAATAGTTTATATAATAACGATATATAAAACGTAAAATATAAATATAAAATAAAATAAAGACACAGGGACGCAAAATAAAACAAAAAAAAATATATTAAAAAATAATACTTAAAAACTATTAATAATTTCGTTAAATTTTCTTTAAATAAGTTTTTTGTTAATTATTTTAATTTAAATTTTTCTTAAAAAACCATAACACAATTTTCTTAAGAAAAAAATACACTTTTTAAAACAAAACATACTGCGGCTTTTATAAAACCATATCAGCTTATATACAAAAAAATAAAAAAAAACAAATGAAAAATATTAATAATATTTGAAAATCCTTTAAAGAAAAAATACAAAACAACTCTTTCACTAAAACTGTATTTAAAAAAAAAAAAATAATAATAAAAAACATAAAATAATTAAAAATAAACAAATAACTTTTAGAGATTTTTCAGCGTTATAAAACCAATAATAATAATTTTTATTGAAAACCAAAAATAAATTAACAAAATAAAACCTTAGTCCTTTAATATATATTGAGAAAAAAAGTAAATAAAGCAAAACTATACGCTTGTAAAAACAAAACATCTAGTAAATTTTTAATTTCTATTATAAAATTAAAAACAAATTAAATTATTAACAAGACAGACAGATAAGAATGTATCAAATATATGCCCTTCACCTTTCAAAATTTGTTTATTGTATACCCATATTTCAAATACAGAATGATTTATATTTTAGATTTTCAAAAATTAAGCCAGTCAAATTACTTATAAAAACTGTTATACCAAATGTATAATAGTTATAAAAACTATTGAACCAAAGTATAACAGTTATAAAACCTTTATACAGATGTATAGCAGTTATACAAACCGTCAAGTATAACAGTTATTGAAAATTATAAACCAATCAAATCAGTTATAAAAACAGTTATACTGATGTATAACAGTTATAAAAACTGCTATACCAAAGTATAACAGTTATAAAAACTATTATACCAAAGTATAACAGCTATAAACACTAGTATACAAATGTATAACAGTTATCAAACCGAAAAGTATAACAGTTAAAGAAAATTTAAAAAAAAAATCAGTTATAAAAATAGTTATACTGATGTATATTAGTTATAACAACTAGTATACCGAAGTATTACAGTTATAAAAACTAATATACCAAAGTATAATAGTTACAAACACTATTATACAAATGTATAACAGCTATACATACCGCCAAGTATAACAGTTATAGAAAATTATAAGCAAATCAAATCAGTTTTAAAATTTGTTATACTGATGTATAACAGTATTATACCTAAGTAGAACAGTTATAACAGTTATAAGAACTATTATACCGAAGTATAACAGTTATTAACACTATTATACTGATGTATACTAGTTATAAAAACTGTTATACCAAAGTGGAACAGTTCTAAGAACTATTATACCGAAGTATAACAGTTAAAAAAAGTTTTGTATAAATGTATATCATTTATAAAACCGCTATAGAGATGTATAACCGCTATACAAAGCGTTGAGTATAACAGTTATAAAAAATTACAAACAAATTAAATCAGTTATAAAAACTGTTATACTGATGTATAATAGTCATAAAAACTATTAAACCGAAGTATAACTCTTATAAAGACAATTATACAAATGTATAACATTTATAAAACCGTCATACAGATGTATAACAGTTGTACAAAACTGTTATAGAAAATTGTAAACAGATGTATAATAAGTAGTTGTTGAAACGTTTATACATACATATGTGTAGCATTTATAAAACCGTCATACAGATGTATAACAGTTGTACAAAACTGTTATAGAAAATTATAAACAGATGTATAATAAGTAGTTGTTGAAACGTTTATACATACATATGTGTAGCATTTATTAAAAATTCCGTATACCAGTTATTAAATCTGTTATACTGATGTATAAGAATTATTAAAATTGATATACTGCTTTACAACAGTTGTTAAAACTGTTATAATAAAGCATAAAATCGTACTACATAATGTATAACAGTTATATAAAATAACACAATAACAGTTAAACTAATGTTTAACAGCTGTTAAATCTGTTATATTTGTAAAACGGTTGTTAAAATTGCTATACATAACAAAACAGCTGTTACAACTGGTATAATGATAGACAAATTGAAATCATGAAATTAGATATTTAAATTAGAGATTGCTTTTAAGCGAAATGTTCATCAGAGTTTAAAATTGTTGGATTCAGGTCAATATGACTTTGGATAATCATCTGCCTTTATAATTACCCTTAATATTTAATACTAAGACTACACCACGCAACTTAAAAGATCAACATTTTTGCTAAAGGTAGTTTGTGATTTCTAGGTGTTGAAAGTGATCAGTTTGACTAACTGATATCTATCCTGGCATTTGTCAGCCAGAGAGGTTGTTGTCTGGGATAAAAAAATAATAATTTTTAAATATAATGTAATTGAGTTCTGTTCTAATAAATCCAAACTGCTGTCTATTGATTCAATTACCGGTGCTGATCTACAAGCACCTGAATGTGTTCTTATAAACACTTTCTGGCAGTAAATTGTGATTGTAAATCTCTTGTAAAACGGTGATCTTACAGAACAAGAAGAAATCTGAGATTTAAACATAAACACGGTTTACACACTGGTGGCATCTTCGAACCTTATTTCTTCAAAAAATTAAGCCGGAGCTCGCTTTACGATCAATGGAGATCGATTTTTGATATTTTGTTTGAAAATATTCATGACATCAACAAAAATGCATCGTTTAGTTGAAACATCAAACATTATTTCTTCAAAAAATGAAGCCGGAGCTCGCGGCGGTACGGTCAATGAAAGATCGTTACTGCAAGATCAATGATTTTTTGTCATTCATCCGAGCGAGATTTGACGATAACTTGATATTGAGAAATAGAGCTGTTAGTTGGCTTCCAAGGATGTGCGATTTGACACCTCTCGATCATTTCCTGTGGGGACACGTAATGCTGATAAACCAGCCACATCTGACGCATTGGAGGCCAACATTGTTCAAGTTATATGGCCAGCAATGCTCGAAAAAGTCGCAAAAAACTGGACGTCCGAAATCATTTTCAAATTTTAATGCCATGTATTGATTGAATTTACTTATTTGTGTTATATTTTAACAATTTCAAGTTCTATCGGGCTTAAGCAAACACCATTTACTATAATTCAGTCAAAAATTTTATACAATTGGCATGAGGACTACCACAAAAGTGGATTGTACATTCTCTAAAAGCTTTTTTACAACAAGAAAAGTTCTATCGGGCTTAAGCAAACACCATTTACTATAATTCAGTAAAAATTTTTATACAATTGGCATGAGGACTACCACAAAAGTGGATTGTACATTCTCTAAAAGCTTTTTTACAACAAGAAAGTCGCATTCTCTCAAATTTGTCATTTATAGTTTTCAATATTTTGTTAAGATTAAATATAAATCTAACTGACGAACTTCACTTTGCAATAATCAAATAAATTTGAATTAATAGCACCTACATTTTTATGTTTTACCCCAGGTGGAGGGTATACTATAACAAAATCAAACTTATAGTCATAATTTCCAATATAACATTAAGTAACGTAACTTAAAACGTTATGTAGCGTTATATCTTAACCTACATTTTATATTTTCATACATCAACTACCATAAAAACTTAATTTCTTAAAAAATATACTAAATAACAAACACTTATGTATAACTAAAATTATACTTTTTTATAAAAAAAAAAACTTAAAATTTTTTTACAAAAAAAAAAAAAAACAAACTTATAAATTCTTATAGTCAAATGCATAAAACAATTTTTATTAATTATAATAAAAAAAGAAAACAAAAACTTAGTTTTTATTTAGCAATTATTTATTATTAATATAGTTAAACACACTCACATACATATACCACACTCACACACCTTATTTATATACATACATACATATATTAAATAAATTATTAATTAAGAAAAAACAAAAAAAAAAAGTAATGAAAATAATAATTAAAGAAAAAGAGGCAAGGGATATTTGCAATTACATTTTTATGTATTAAGATTTATATAATTATATATACATACTATATAGACAACAACAGGCAACAACAAAAAAAATCTAGGAGTTTAAATCTTTAACATTTTATAATAAAAATCAAATAAAATAAATAAATTTTAGTATATAACACAACAACAACAAACCCAACAACCACAACAAACCAAACTTATGTATTATTATTACTTAAATAAAAATTGAAAATAATTGAAGGCTAGCATGATTTGATTTTTTCCAAAAAAATAAAAAAAAGTACTAATATTAAGAAAATTAAAGATTTCTTAAACCAAAACTTTTTTGGTTTGCACTGTAGTAGATGAAAATGATAAGAATAAATTCCCCAAAAAAACAATTTTAAAGTGTCAAAGTTCATTATGTAAAAAACAAACCTAAAAATTTAATATGATTATTGAAAACAACTAAGAATTCTATGACAAGAAATATTAATACATGATTTAGTAAAGTTTATCAAATTTATTTTGTTTACAAAAATATATATAAAAAAAATATGAAGAGATCTTCCTAAAGTACTTAATAATTGAACACAGTATAGTTTCATCAGTTTTCAATTTAAAAAATAATGAAAAATTTTCAAATCAAAATTGGATGAATAAAAATTCAAAACAATAATTCAACTACGTGCTATTTCGATATCGAAATTAAATTAAATGTTCTAAATTTCTTTATCGTTATTGAATGCCATAATCTCAAATAAGAAGATTGCTATCAATTATCAATAAGGGCTGCTCGATGTTGATAAAAGTTACACCCTTCCAAGGTTTTAACATGTAAAATGGGCCAGCCGCATTTTTCACGTTTTTTTTCATAAAAATCACTATATTTGTATACCCTTCACCATGAGTGACAAGGGTATATATAAGTTTGTCATTCTGTTTGTAATTTCTACATTTTTCATTTGCGACCCCACAAAGTATATATATCTGGGGCGTTATAGATAGCGAAATCGATATAGCAATGTCCGTCTGTATGTTGAAATCACCTTTCCGTAGCCCCCTAATAACTTATAAACCTAATTGATACATTAATATATCGGGAATTTTTCCGTCTCGGTCGCTATTTAAAATCGAGAAAATCGGCGAACAAATGGTTGAGATATAAGCAAAAAACCGGAACAACCTCGATTTTTTGCCTATTTTTGATCTATGTCTGGATTACTAAGTCATTAATATAGACAATATGGATATCTAATGATAGATATTTCATAATTCATTGCAACGATGTATATAAGGCTATAATAATTTGGACCTACAATGGGTCAAAATCGGGGAAAATATTTTTTAATTAGAATTTTAAAAAAAAAAAAAATTTTTTTTCATACATTTTTTTCACTAATAAATTTAAAAAAATTTGGATAAAAAATTAAAATTTTTTTTTTTTTAAATTTTGAACCGGAAATTAAAAAAACCGGATATGAATATTCTAAAAAAATATTTTAACGGCTTTTAATTTTGAAAAAAAATTGGGACATTAAAAAACCGGAAACTAATAACCGAAACAGTTATAAACAAATAATGGCTTTAAAACTGTAATGAAATTAACGGCTAAATATTTGATTTCAACAGCCAGATATGGACATCGTTAAAATGAAACGCCTATGCCTTATGAAAAATTGTAGAAATTACAAACTGTTGAAAGATATTTGACATATGTCTCTTGTCGACTTTTCTGTAATCCTAAAGAGATTGTGAAACATATCGCAGACTATCTAATTCTTGAGATCTACTTATATGTTAGTATCTCAAAGTAGGTATATACGATACGATCAGCACAGTGTTAGTGTCGAAAATGAATAGTAATTTTTCAACAAATCCCTCTTAAAGAAGGGTTGTTAAACAGATTCTTTGAAAGTATTGTATAAAACAGAATACTTAGTTTGTCATGACAAATTGAGGTTATTTTCTTGAATATGAGTGCTCATAAAATTAGGGAATTTTTCTCAATTGGACGCATACTTTTAAAGTTAAAATCTATTTTTTTGTAAGAAATTTGAGTGATCGCAGATTGTTCTTTTCTCGATTGATATTTAACTTTTCGAGATTACAATACAAAAATCGATTTTTGGAGAGAAGTATGCTGATCACAGATTGAGTGCGATTATTTACAAAGTTAACGACGATTTAAGATTTCATGTTCTCGAAAAAAAATAGATTTTTCGTAAGAAATATGAGTGATCACTGATTTTGACGTCTTTTTCTAGAAGTATGAATGATCACACGTGGAGATCGTTTTCGCGATTGGAGGCATATTTTCTAAGATGTCAACTATTTAAAAAATCGAGAAATAGGAATGATCCCAGATTTTTGAATTGCACGTGCGATTTTTTTTAAATTTTTTCTAATTTTGAATAAAAAAATTGATTTTTGGTGAGAATAATGAGTGATCACAAATTAAATTTCGATTGGATTCTCAAAGTATGAATAGTCACACATGTCGATCGTTTTCGCAATTGGAAGCATATTTTCCAAGTTGTCAACTATGTATTCAAAAATTCGATTTTGGTTGAGAAATCGGAATGATAGCAGTTTTTTAATTGGAGGTTTATTTAAAAAATTATTTAATAATTTTTCAATTTTTTAATAAACAAATAAATTTTTAATGAGAAATATGAGTGATCGAAGTATGAATCATCAAAAATTGAGATCGTTTACTCGATTAGAATCATATTTTTTTTTAAGTTATTTAATATTTTTTCGAGTTTTGAATAAAAAAATATCGATTTTTTGGTGAGTGATCCCAAAGGAGTGATCGATTGGATTCTCGAAATAGGAATGATCAAAAATTGAGATCGTTTTCTTGATTAGAAGCATGTTTTTCAAGTTGTCAACTATGTATTCAAAAATTCGATTTTGGTTGAGAAATAGGAATGATCATAGATTTTTGAATTGGAGGTTTATTTACAAAATTATTTAATAATTTTTTAAGTTTTTAATAACAAAAATAAATTTTTAGTGAGAAATGTGAGTGATCACAAATGGGTGATCGATTCTCAAAATTATGAATGATCATAGATTGAGATCGTTTTTCTCGATAATTTTTCAAATATTCAATAAAAAAAATAAATTTTTAGTGCGAAATATGAGTGATCACAAATGAGTGATCGATTGGATTCTGGAAGTATGAATGATCACAAATTGAAATCGTTTTCTTGATTGGAAGCATATTTTTTTAAGTTATTTAATATTTTTCGAGTTTTGAATAAAAAAAAGATCGATTTTTTGGTGAGTTATCAGAAAAGAGTGATCAATTGGATTCTCGAAATATTAATGATCTAAAATTAAGATCGTTTTCTCGATTAGAAGCATATTTTTAAAGTTGTCGACTGTTTAAAAAAATAGATTTTTTTACAATGATATCAACGTTTTAAAAATGTTGGATGTTTTTTTTTATAAAAGCAAAAAGATTTTTGATGAGATATATGAGTGTTCTTTTTATAAAGTTATCTAAAACATCATATTTTTTTATATATGTATGTGTATAAAACAAATTTTTTTTAATTATTTAATTTATATTAAAGAAAAAATCAATAAAAATAATGTAAAACCCATATTGTGTAAAACCTAAAACCTTCACAAGTGCAGCTCCTCGTTATCGTTGTCATTGAAATGAACAAACCAAAAGAAAAACTCATAAAAATTGTCAACATAGCATGAAATTAATTTGGTAAAATTACAATAAATATTTAAAAAAAAAAAAAATGAAAATAAATTATACAAACATACATACATAAAATTCCATACTTTTTTTGTTTTTTAACTAAATATTATTACAGAAAATAAAATCCTTAGGGAAAATTAGTAATTAAAAACATAAATAAATTTAAAAAACAAATTATAAAGTATTACAAATTAAAAAAAAAAAAATAAATAAAAATAATAGAAAACAAAACTACAGCCCCTCATAAAGAAATAATAATTTATAAAATATGATAAAAATAACTGAAAAGGAAAGAAAGGGAAAACAAAAATAGTAATGATAATAATAATACAAAGTTATATTATTATTATTAATTAAAAGAAAAAACATAACAAAATAGTTGAACAAATAAAATTTAAAACATAAATAAAAATAATTAAAAATAAAAAAAACTGCATACGAATGCATGTTTGTACAGGCAGCATTCACAAGCAAAAAAAAAACAAAAAATGGATGAAAGCAAACACCGAATAATACAAGTATTTAAAATATTGGTCAAATATTTTCTACTTGTAAATAGACAAAAACCAAAAAATATTAAAAACAAAAAAAAAATCAAGGTAGAAAAGTTTGTCAACAAAATATAAAACATTATATAATTATAATTATTATTATGATTATGAGTATTATCATTATTATTATAATTATAATTATGAAAACTTATAAATTCAATTATAAACTTATTAATTATATCATTATTAATTAATTATTATCATTATTAAATACATAAAAGGAAAAATTTAAAGAATTTTTAAAACAAAACTTAACTTAACACAATTAAAACCTTTATAATTTATAATAATAAAAGTAAAACTAATAACAAATCATAAATAAATAAATAACCCAACAATAAAAAAAAATAAAACCTAAACTTTAAATAAATAACATTAAAAATAAAAACACTTTGAATCCACAACAAATAAATTAAAAGAAACTATATATTAAATACCCCCCATTATTATAACTATAAAAATCCCACAATTACAATTAATTAAAAAAGAAACCCCCTTCGCCCCCAAAACCCCATAAAATTAATAAAAAAAAAAATAACTAAATAAACTTTATTATAAAATAAAGTAAATTTCACTTGATTTTTCAATTTGATTCATTCCAGCATTATCATAAAAATAACTTAGTATTGTTTCCTTTATTTTAAAGACTTATTAACATATTGAAACCCCCCTTTTATTAAATCATTATTATTAAAAAACAAAAAATAAAAATAATGAACATACAAAAAAAAATATTAATTATATATTATACAAGAAAATAAATTGAAAAACAAAAAAAAAAAACATAAAAATGCAAAAAAAAAAACATAAAAATATTAATTAAAAATGCAGATTATATATTATATACTTTATAGAAATTTAAAACCAAATAATAAAAAGGAAAAACAAACAAATGATGAATAAAGTTATAAAAATAAACTTTTAAAAATATTATAAAAAAAAACCTGCTGTCGGAGTGTTTTATTTCACTAAATATGATCAGTAAAAGTAAGTAAAGGAAAGGTACGATCACCTGCTATCCGCAACCGAACAGCAGTAGATATTATATTTGTTAATTTGTCAGAAACAAAAAATATCTAAGTGAAAAATACGATCACAGATTAAGGAGATCCTTTGGAATCATAAATTTTAAATAAAAAACAAGGAAGAGTGTTATATTCTATAAATCTTATATACTCTTCACCAAATTATACTTTAACAAAAATTTTAAATATTTTTAGGTACATTTTTTAATTTCTTAGCAAAACAAATTTTAGAGCAAAATTTTTTTTTAATTTTTTCAAAATTTAAAAAAAAAAAGTTTTAAATTTATTTGTGAAAAAAATTTTACAAAAAAAAAAATAGGTGAAAAAAAAATTCGGGGTAAAAAATATTTTTCCCTATTTTGACCAATTGTAGGTCCAACTTACTTTACTTTATATACGCCGTTGCAAAGGTCTTTGAAATATCTATTATTGGATATGCATATTGTCTATATTAATAACTTAATAATCCAGATATACATAGATCAAAAATCGAGGTCTCAGCCATTTTGGGGTCGATTGTCTCGATTTGAACTAGCAACCCAGTCGCAAAAATTCCCGATATATTGATGTAAAAATCATGTATGTAAGTTATTTGGTAAAGTTGATTTCAACATACAAACGGACATGGCTATATCGACTTCGCTATCTATATCGATCCAGAATATATTCAATTTATAAGGTCGCAAATGAAAAATGTAGAAATTACATAAGGAATGACAAACTTATATATACCCTTGCCACTCATGGTGAAGGGTATAAAAATAGGTCAAAATTCGAGGTTGTCTTGGTTTTTTCATTATATCTCAGACATTTGTGGTCCGATTTTCTCGATTTTAAATAGAAACCGGACCGGGACTATAGTGGATATATTGATGTGAATGATTCATGAATGTAAGTTACTTGGGGGCTTCGTAAAGTTGATTTCAACATACAGACGGAGAGATAGACATACGGAATGACGTTCACAAGTAAGAGAGCAATATTCGGCTGTGCCTAATCTAATATAACATATTTAGCAGAAAAAAATTGGTGTAAACCCAACGAAAACAGAGTTAGTACTCTTTAACAGGAAATATAGGGTAGGGGGTTTAAATTTGACGAAAATAGATGGCATTGAGCTGACTTTATCAAAGGGAAACAAGTATTTAGGGACCTTCCTTGATAATAAGTTATCATAGAAAAAGAATACTCAGAAAATACTTAAAAGGGGTCTCAAATGCCTACTGCACATCCATGAATTCTATTGGTAAGAATTGGGGACTACGACCAGGTATAGTAAGGCTTATTATTACTTATGGTTGCACGGTATGGTGGGAGGCTATGAACAAAAGTAAAAAAAGATATTCAGTAAAGTTCAGAGATGTGCTTCCATTGGCATAACCGGTGCTTTCGGTAGCACACCTCAGGCAGCATTGTATACAATCCTTAACTTACTGCCAATTGAGAACTATGTGGCAATTGTGGCGGCTAGAAACTTGCTTAGACTCTTTGAGTCTTCTCAGGTAAGATCAAAGCAGATAGGTCACACAATAACTTTGTACGAGTTAGGTTTAATTGGTCAGGCTAGTATACCTACTGGTATTTCGGACTTTAGAGTTCGTTATTTCACCTGTTAGTTGGATCTGGACAGCTGTTTATAAGTGGTGCAGTTTGCACTGATGGGTCCAAGAAGGAATCTGGCACTGGAGCCGGAGTTTGTGCAGTAGATGAGGACATCAAAGTGTCATTCAGACTCCCTGAAGAATGCAACGATCTGGAAAGCCACGAATTTGATAAGGGCACACATCACAATTTATGTATATAGTCAGGCAGCAGTGAAGAGGGATCTAGAAGCTTTATTGGAACAAATCACAATTAGATTGTGTTGGGTATCAGGAAACTTTAAAATACAGGGAAATTAGATAGCAAATTAACTGGCCGAACATTGTTCTGATCTGGACTATATTTATATGGACTGGGAGGTTAAATCTCCTATATACCACGACTATAGGTTGATCTTTGTAAGATTCGACTCTACGAACCTAACCTGGTGTAGTAGGATGGATTGCATGGTGCCCAGGGCTATTTGGCCAAAGTTGGATGCAAAGGCAAACAGAATAATAATTCGGTTGGATAGGAAAAGTCTCAGGTCTTGAGAAGGAGTGATAACCGGTCACTGATTAATTGGAGCTTTAATTGGTAAATGGGATATGGACGCTCAGGACTTTTGTAGGAATTCTATATTGAGGAACTAGAAACAATGGAAAATATTCTGTGTAACTCTCCTAGATTACAGGGTCTCAGGCAAAAATTGCTAGAGAAAGATTCCATGATGAACTGGGAGATATAACTAGATATGACCTAGGTAATCTATTAGGCTTTATCTGGAGAATAGGCTAGCTATTTTAGGTAACTGGTCTTTGGGAATCCCAGTCTATACCATAGAGAAACATAGAGCGGAAACTAGAAAAAAACTCAAACAAAAAAATTACTGAAAATAATCACACATACGAGTGTTGTTTTTGTTTTCACATAGTTTTTTCTACTAATACATTCTCACCACTTAGGTTTTTGACAACTGAGTTAGGTCTTTGACAGGAGAGTTTCCGCTCTATGTCTATTCTCTATGGTCTATACTTATTTCTGAAATACAATTTGAAAATTCTGAAATGTAATTGGAAATTTCTGTAATTCAATTAGAAAATTCTGAAATATAATTAGAAATTTCTGAAATTCAATTGGAATTTCCTGAAATATAATTAGAAATTTCGGAAATACTATTGGAAATGGTATAGTTCATACCTAGTTATATTTCTAAAGGGTATCACAATGAATTCTTTGAGTATCCGAGTGGATGAGTACTTCATAAAGTACACACTCCTTCCAATAAAACCTCTTCTGAAAAGGTTTTCTGATGATCTGACCTAAACAACCAGCGAAATGCGCATAGGAACTTAGCTTATCCCCCAACAATAAATTTCAGTCAATTTATCAATAATTAAATTTGGAATTTAGCACATAAAAACTAAACCTTACTAAGACAGGAAAAAAATGTTTGGTAAAAAAAAAAATTCAGTGTAAAATAATTTGGTGAAAAAAATAATTTTGGTGACAAAAAATTGTTGTTAAAAAAACAATTTTGGTGGAAAACAAGTATTGGCTGTGCCGTATATTATAATCCTTAACCAAAGTATAATTTAAAATTTTGCTGAAAAAATGTATAGTGAAATAAAATGTATGTGTAAAAAAAAGTGAAAATAGAGATAGTCGCAGTATTCTGATTATATTTCAGCCATTTGTAGACCGATTTTCTCAATTTTAAATAGCAACCTAAGTATGAAATTTATTTAGGGGCTTTGGAAAGTTGAAATCAAAAGACAGGCGGACATGGCTATAGCGACTCCGCTATCTTCAACGATCCAAAATATAAAATAAACATGTTTATAAGTCGGTAAATGGAGATGCAAATGAAATTTCGAGATATTCTTAAAATGATCAGCAGTTGCGAATTTTCTTTTTTCTTTTTATTTTCATTTACATTACGCGTTGAACGACGAAAACAATATGTAACGGCAGCATTCTTTAAACATTTTATAAAAAGTTTTATTTACACATTTTCAATAACATATAATATCGGGATCAAAAATTACGCAGCGATTTTCTCAGCCAATTTCTTAAATGTAGCAGCAGTACCCGATTCAGGCAATTCAGTTAACACAGAACGTGTAGTACCATTTAATAAACTCACTCGAGGATCAATGGGCACCGTACCCAAATGGGGAACACCCACTAATTTGGCCAATTCAACACCACCCTCCGAAGAGAATATATTCGTGCAATTTGCACAGTGCGGGCACACAAAACCACTCATATTCTCTACAATACCCAATATATTTATGCCGGTCTTTTTGCAAAATGTTATTTCTTTGCGTACATCGTCTAGGGCCACACCTTGTGGCGTGGTCACAACAATGGCTCCATCACAGTGCACCTCACGCATACATTCCATAACGGTAATGTGTTCATCTGAGGTGCCGGGTGGTGTGTCAATTATCAAATAATCTAAATCATCCCATTTAACATCATTCAGAAATTGTTTTATCATCATGGTTTTTTTGGGACCACGCCAAATCACAGGGTCGTTGCGTGATTTTAATAAAAATCCTATAGACATGACAGCCAATGTTTTGGTGTCATCGGTGTAGATGGGCACCCAACCTTCGTCACATTGATAGATATCACTACCCTCCAGACCCAATAAATAGGGTACAGAGGGACCACATAAATCTATATCTAATAGTCCTACCTGGAATTGTAGAAGGATGATACAATAAAGGATTATTTCAGTGTTTAACAGATTTTATGTATAACGCTTACCTTATGACCGCTTTCTCTTAAAGCCAAGGCCAGCTGTGTGCTGACTGTTGATTTTCCCACACCGCCTTTACCAGATAACACTAAAATAACATGTTTCACTTTATCTAACATTTCACTTTTTATTTTTTATAAATTAAATGCACTAAATCACTAATAACTTCACAAAATTCTAAACTTTTAATCGTTTTCTGGGTTTACACTAAAACAGCTGTTAAACAAACGCTTGTCATTGATGTTTCTAGGTGAATGAATTATGAGGAAGAAGAAGCATTTGTTTATTTCTTACATGTCAAGTTAGCACTACAAAGTTAATAAACTAAAAAATAATCTCAAAATGTAAACAATGGCTGAAAAATAATGAAATGAATATCATGTATTTGTGAAATACATTTTCAATTTAATCCCCTTATTGTATTTTGTAATTGTTCTATTAATAATTAATCAACATAAAATAAACTATAAGTAAAAAACAACAAAAATACATAGCTGTTATAGTTACAGAAACACTGGTAATTAAATTGTAGTGCTAAATTTCAACAGCTTTTGAATGTATATTCAAAGCTCATAAACTTTTGCCGTTAATTTTAAAGTTTGTATTAACCGAAAAACAACACTGTTTTAAATTTAAACCTAACTAATGTTATAAATTGTCTCTACTTATCATTTTGTAAGATTATGGCACATATAAATCATAGATTAGTTTGTTTGTAACTGGACATAGCACTGGCTATTCTTCAATCCATATAAATTATAAAATCAAGTGTTGGTTTGTTTGTGACGCAATCATGCCTAAACCGCTGCTCCGATTCAAATTAAATTCTCAACTTAGATCCATATTAGCTTACAACGAACTATAGGCTACATATTTTTTCCAAATTTTTACAAGAATAGGACAAAATCTGAAATATTTTTCCACGCTTAGCATTACACACTTCAGAATTAAATATACCTTTAATCATTCTTAAAAGTATTGACCCAGTGCCTGTGTAAGCCTCAAGGCCATATAATATCAACGGCATTAATAATGAATAATCCTTATTATACCAAATACGTATTGGCAAATTCAATTTATACGAGTATATCTTACGCATACCAATATCAAACACCTTACAGAGCAATACATCAATATGCCATAGGAAAGTTTACTATCCAGGCAGACTCCAAGACACTTTATATTATCAACCAGTTCTACACAAACATTGTTCAATACAATTTCAGCAAAAAAAATAAATAAACGGACATCTATCAACAAGATAAGAGAATACGAGTTTACAAAAAGATCTAGAAAAATCATACTCATCACGAAGTTTCACCACCATGAACCAAACGAATTAGAAATGTCACAAGAAATAAATACCCTCAAGTTTAAATCATTGTCATATTCACGAAAAAGGTCTGTGAGACTCTCATCAATGTAGAATTATGCTCAAAAAAGTCGATTCCAACATCTGACGTCGTTTAAATTCGAAAATACTTACCCCTTTAAGAAAATCTTTTTTACAAAAGAGAAATTTAAAGAAGTGCTAAAATTCTTTAAGATCTATTTTATTTAATTTAAAGTACTTAAAAAAAAGAAACGCTAGATGTCTGACATTGAAATAAAAACATATATATTTGTTGTCCATACATAGATTGTTTTGTTTTTTTTTTTTTGTTGAAATTTATATGTATTGATTTTGTTAATTTAATTAAACGTACGCATCATTGTAAGTATTTATTATATTATATTAATTTATTTCATTTGTTGTTTGTTTTTTTAATCATAAAATATTAAATATATTATTTTATTTTATTTATTAATATAAGTGTATGTGTTTTGTATTTTTAAGTGTATTTCGTTTATTTAACTTCTCTGTGTTTGTTTGTTTGTACATATATGTTTTTTCTTTTTATTTTTAAAATTTTTTTATTCATTTTCTTTTTATGGTAATATAAATAAATTTATATTTATTATTTAATAAAAATAACTTAAAAACTAATTTTATAGATTTAAATATATATGTATATATTTATTTAATAATATTTTAATATTACATTACTTTTAATAGATATTTTATTTTATTGTTTATTTTTAAATTAATAATAATAATCTAATCAAAATAATTTGTTTTATGTTTATTTGTTTATACAGTCTGCGTTAAGCGTGTTTAAAGAAATCAAATTTCATTTATAATGAACTTTCTTATTTTTAAAGTTAAGTTAAAATAAAAAAAAAAAAACAAAAAACAAAATAAATTTTTTACAAAGCAAAAAATTCAAAAAAGCTATTTACAAAAAATTAAACACAAAAAATGTTTAAAATATTTTTACCATTTTGTATAGTAACATTTAGAAATAAATTCGTCACACTAAATTTAAATTAAAAAAATAAAATAAAACAAATTAATTTAATTTAAGGCGGCAGTTCTCCAATAACTTAAAGTAAATAAAATACTTAATTCAGTTAAATCATAAACAAATTTAGTAAATATTATTACTTAAAAAAAGAACAAAACAGAAAACAGTTACAAACAATTAATTTTACAACTTTTACGATTAGTTAATTAGTTAAGGAAATTAAAAAACTCAAGCATTATTTTTGGCATACAAGAAGGAAGTTAAACAAGATTAGTGATTATTTGAAATTAGTTGAAAATATATTTGTAACAAAATTCAATTTTAAATTTAAATTATTTCGAAAAATTTTGTTTAAAAATACATTTAACGCTTGGTTCTACATTTAAGTTAGTGGCATTTATTTGGTTTAAAAATAAATAAAAAAAGTCACAACTCTTGTCCTTTAAACTGTTTTCATTTTATTTTTTTACGCTTGTTCTAAATCTGTTTAGTATTAAAATAAAATCTACTATACATTCATTTAAATTAATTTATTAATTACATTTCATTCTCATTTTTTTGTGAATTTTTTAAATATTGTATTTTTTTTTTTTTTTTAATTTTTTATTTAATAATTGAGCACCCTTCTCTTTTTTAATGGCATTTTGGCATTTTGTTGTTGCAACCAATCCTCCTTTGCTAATCCTCCACCTCCTAGCTACTTTGTTTTTAATTTTTTACGCACATGATTCGTAGCTATTGTAACTGAGGGCGAGGTGGAGATGGAGGAAGCAGAGGTGGACGTGGGTGTTGTGATTTGTGAGCCGGCGTTAGCAGTGTTTAATGATTGTGTGTAGAGATTCGTTTTAGATTTAAGTATAGCATTCGCTGATGCTATTGTAGCCGATGAAGAGGCCGTGGAGTTGGAGCTTGATTTACTGGATTTGCTACTGCTCAGTTTCTCGACATTACTATTAGAGTTTGAGGCAGAGGGCAAGGAGTTTAAGGCTTTATTGTTGCTACTCAGAGTAATATTTAGTTTTAATACGTTTTGTGTTTGCGTTACAGACTTATCCGTTAGTTTATGTTTCTCTTTAACCTTTTCTTTAGCTGAACTCTTGTGCAAACGTATATTGCTGGAGGAGGATGTTGTAGCTTTTGACTGAAACTGGGTACTGGTTTTATCTTTTAATTTTTCTTTATGCGCCTCTTGCTGTTCATTGGTTGCTTGTTTCTCTTTGTTTTTAATTAAATCATATTTATCCTTGGCAAAAATTACACTGTTATTGCTATTGTTTTTCTTGTTAGTGGGGGGGTTGGTGGTGGTGTTATTGGTAGAGCTGGTTTTAACTTTATTTTTTATGATTGCAGCGCCAGAGGATTTTTCTTTGGCTGCACTTATTGTTGTTGCTGTTGTACTATTTGTATTGTGTGTGACTTCCTTTGATTGAGTCCCCACAACAATATTACTTGATTTTTTGTTGGTCATTTCCGACAATGTTTTCTTTATTATTGCCGCCCCAGAGGATTTTTCCTTGATTGTAGTTTTTGTTGTTGTACTATTTGTATTGCGTGTATCGTCCTTGTTATTGTGCTCTATAATATTAACCGATTTTATGTTGGCAATGTCAGACATTGTATTTAGGGGACTTTGAGTGCGTTTGGATTTAGCGCTCACATTAACAGAAGTTTGATGCCACTGTAATGAAAACACAAATGAAATATAATCAAATAAAAGTGCTATATTCGGCGTTTCGCTGTTTCAACAACAACCAACAAATTTTCAATAATTTTTTAAATTAATAAAAATAAACTACTAACCTCTTTTTTCTCCATAGAATGTGTTCGTTCGGGATTTTGGTGGTGATGGTGGTGCTGTTGCTTTTGATTACTACTCTGTACTGGAGTTGTGACTTTATCCTTCTCCTTTTCGGTGAACAGTTTAGCATTTGGTATATCTAAAAATTCATTTTGTGGCAGCTGATCTTCTGACGGTGTGGGCGTGGGTGGCGGTCTTAAAAGTCTTGATTTGGGTATGGTTATTATTAAGGGATTGACGGTGGGCACATGAGCTGCTAGTTTGGAAGCTTTGAGCACAATTTTTGTTGAACGTTCGCCGTGATTTTTTAATTTATTAGATTTTGAGGATTTTTGTTTTTTACGCTTCGTTCTCGATGACACTTTCTCTTCATTGATAATGGTTGTGGTGGATGGTGAAGAACCTCCTCCACCTCCTACTGCTGTATTAACTGCAACTACTACTTCTGCTGCAGCATCCAGCTCATTTGCGGATAGATTTTTATCCCTTTTGCATGCTTCCTTCAATAACTTTTTCAATTTATGTTCTTTGTTAAGAGATCTATTTGATTTGTTATCATCCGGAGAGTTGGACATAACTTTGTTGGTTTTGCTATTATTATTATCGCTGGTTGATTCGGCACAAAATGTTGTTGTTGTTGTGGTTGTGTTTTTCCGTTTATTTGGCGTCTGCTGCTGTTGTTGCTGTTGCAATTCATTAAATAATATTTCATCGTGTGTGGAGGCTTTACGTATTTTATGATTATTGGTCATTGCTGGGCTGGTGGTTGTGGTTGGTGCCAATGCTAGTGTACACATCTCGGGTGAATGATTGGTTGTGTCTACTTGATTGTTTTGCAATAGCCCAGTGGTAGAGGAGGTTTGATCATCTTTATTTTGAAAACTACTATCCTCTGGCTTTTGCTTTTGGCTGCAGGACATTGTGCTGCTGCCACCAACTCCTTTGTCTTTACTGGTTGAAGATTTTTCTCCAAATCCTTCGCCAGTTTGTTTGCTTTTGGTGGGTGTTTGATAGAATGTTTCCTGTGTAGAAGAGACTTCATGTTCTGAGGGTGATAGCATGGATTTCTCTAAATTACCCATGGCTAATGATGATGATGATGATGACGTTGTTGTGCTGGCTGTTGCAGCTTGCATTGCATTGTGTGTGGCTGCGGACGAAGAGCTGTTTAAATACGAGGAAGAATCCACCACATTGGTGGTATCACCACTACTTTGTATGGGTTCTGGGGTGGCCAAATCACGACTTTCATCGTTAAACAAGTAAACGGGTACTGTAGCTGTGGCCTCTATATTCATGTAGTCATCTCTTATGACTGTGCCCGAGCCTATGTGTGTAGGTCGCGCACTCACAATCTCTTCTAAAATATGCTCATTTGCCGCCGGTATGGGCAGCAATTCTTCGGCAAACACGTCGTCTTCATTGTCTACAACGGCATCGGTGTCATCTTCGCCATTGCATTCGGGCTGATTGCTTATGTCATCCGTGCTAATATCATCGACAGGTACGGGTCGTGTCAAAGACTTCTTGGGTCTTTTCAGTTTCCGTCTCAAACTGCCGGCGGTATTGGGTAGTATAAGTTCAGAATCCGCCACCGTGTCCACATTGTCATCATATTCGGGCAGGGTTTGATCTAGAGGGGAGGATGTATAGATTCTAGCTGTGGTTATATCGCTACTAATGGTTGATATGGAGGCTGTGGCCAATGAAGACACCAATTGATCTTTACACTTGGAGGAGCTTATTTGCGAACGGGATTTTTCCGTGCAGGCTTTCTTGCAAGGCGGTGTGTCCATTAAGGTAGAGGCGGGCGGTGGACGTGGAGTTTCATCTTCTGCTATGCACTTGTTTTTAATAGGACTACGTTTTTTGTTAAATTCGGCAGGTGGTGGGGTACGAGTACTGTCGTTAATGGTGTTGACAAACAATTGCAAAGTCTCCGCGGCTCTTAACGTGTTGTCGGGCAGTTTTCTAGGCGGCCGGGAGTTTTTCAAATAACAACCTAGAGCGCCTGCAGTAATGCCGGCTGTATTATTTTTCGACTTGTGTTTGTGATTGTAAGACGACGATGTGCCACGCAGTTCTTCGTTTAAGTTGGACAAATCAAATGTAACAGTTTTCAAATGCTTCGATTTGGATTTTTTGGGTGTTGGGTTGTTCAATGGTAATGCTGGTGTTGATGCTGATACTGATAAGGCCACCGCTGACGACTCCAGTTGTGGCTGTTGTTGGGCTAATGCTGTGGCCGTTGTTTCAATTGTTGGTGTTGTTGTTTGTTCGTGCTCGAGTTTTGGTTTCATAGAAGTTGTTACTTCTGTAGATGTTGTTTGTTCATGCTCGAGTTTTGGTTTCTTAGGCGTTGTTACTTCTGCTGCTGTTGGTGCAACCTCCTGTAAACCCTCATGGGATTTATTCTCCAGTTCACTAATTGTACGTTTGTTGTTGGGTTTTAAACATGGTTTTTTAAGCAATGACTTTGTTTCCGTCATATTATCACAGTTTTCCATGTCATTATTCGCACTTTTATCCGGCTCTTCGGGTTTTGTAATGGGTATGGCCATCCAGGTTTTTTTCTTTGAACTTGTACTATGTTCATCGATATTGAGACGTTTAAGTCGTACTCGACATTTTATTTTAAACGTTTGTTTTATGGCAGCCGCTTTAATTTTGTCGTTAGGGCTTGAGGGAGTTTTTTTCAATTCAGTAGTCGTACCAGCAGCATCAGCATCTCTTAACAATTCTTTTAGTGGGTTCATCTCACTATTATCATCATAATTTTCTGCTGCCTTTGAGGAGTTATTGTTTTCTATAGCGCTGTCAATAGAATTTACTAAAGTTTGTTGGCTTTTAATACAATATATCTTATAATGTGGTTGATCCTTCAGCTCATTGGCCTGCTCTAGAGATTTATCGAAATTTACGGAATCTTTATCAAAAACTGCTTCCTTAGTTTCTATTGTTTTATGGCCACTATCCTGGGGTAGATAAGCTTCTATAGGCGGTGTTATTTCATTATTGCTACCAGTTTCACTGGTATCTGTGGCTGTCGCTGTTTCTACAGGCGGTGTCATTTCATTACTGCTACCAGTTTTACTGGTATTTGTGGCGGTCACTGTTTCTACAGGCGGTGTTATTTCATAATTGCTACCAGTTTCACTGGTATCATTGGCTGTCGCTGTTTCTACAGGCGGTGTTATTTCAGTATTGCTACCAGTTTCACTGGTATCTGTGGCTGTTGCTGTGGTATCGGCCGTTAAGGCATTAAGTTCCTTAATAATTTTATCGCGTGTCTCCGATTCTGCATCTGTGACGGTTTTATTTAATATTAGATCCAAGAATTTGGTAACATTATTATCATTTTCTGGTTCTAAAGCAATTTTAAGAGGCGTGTTATGATTTTCCAACTCCGCCGGTGCTAGGGCAAATTTCATGGGAGTGTTTAAATCATTTAATGGATTGGCGGCTGCTTCTTCTGCTCTTGGCATGTCGGCAAGTTTTATGGGCGTATTGAGTGTACTGTTTAGATGATTAAAATTGCGTTCCAAACAGTCCTGTTGGTTTGTGGGCAGAGTTGCAGGTGGTTGCGTTAGGCTGGGCATTACGAATGATAAATCGGGTAAAGTCATTACCGGAACCTCAGCTGTATCTGTTGTACTGTTATTATTGATAATGGGAGTTTGTAGACCAAAGGTTTTTGACACACAAGATTCGTTGGAATTGTCCGACATATCGGTAACAACGGGTGAGGGTTCCGCTATATCGGGCAAATGTTTAGAGATTTCTGATTCTAAAGAAATATCAGATAAATCGGCAGTCATTAGGCTGGGCACCTTAATACCGTGTGAAATTTCAGTTTCACTTGATATATTCGAGAGATCTGCGCCACATAGAATCGAAGACTCAACGTTATTTAAAATATTTGAAGACAAAACATTTGCTGATTCATTATCCGTTTGTTCCATCATCAAATCTTTGGGTTTTCCATGTGTTTCCCCATTTGTGCTCGGTACTAACTTTTCGGAATTCTCGTTTGTAGTTTCTTTTGAAAGTAAATGCTCTTTGTCAACAGGCTTTTGCTTGGCAACACATAAATCATTCGGCTCGTAACGATTTAATGATTCTACATTACTTATTAATAGTGGAATTGTGGATTCACTGTGAGTTTCTGCCCGTTCAGGAGTAGTGCTTGCGTTTAGCGGATTAAAAGGACTAGTTACAGATTTTAAAACACTTATAGATTCTTCAAGAATTTGTTCTAATGTTTCTTCGGTTTGTATTACTTTGTCGGGGACATTATTTGTTAGCAAAGTATTATCGTTGTGTTCCAATTGAGTATTATTTTGTGGATTATGATTTTGCGATGACTTTTCAGAAGGACTAGAATTTAATATAGCTGCTATATTAAGTTTTGGTTCATGAGCATAGCTAGGAGTAGTTGCCTGTTGCTGTTGATCATTAATATCTACTTGTGGCTGGGGTTGTGTTTGTATTGTCTCTAAGAGATTGTTGCCACCACTTGATTTTATAATTAGATGCTCCGTTACGGTAACCTTTTCTTTTGGCTTGGGAGTTTGTATTGCATCAAGGGCGGGTAACGGAGTTTCAGGTAATTGTAATTGATATGGTGATAAATGCTGTGCAATGTCTGCTAAAAGATTAAGTTCTCTCATTTTTGTTTGTTGACCTGGATCATTAATATCACATGTTATCTGATTAATATCACTATCATTAGCTGTTGCCTGTTCTGCAGGTTGCTTTTTTGGCTGCTGCTTTTTAGACTTTTGCGGACTATTCAGATGAGCATCGATTTGACTGAGCAACGATGAGGTGGTGGCCGCATCTGTCATTCCAATTTCTATATTTAGAGGCTGTAAATCTGGTAAAAATTTTTGCCTTTGCTTACGCGTACGCACTTGAAAATTTGTTTCAAATTCCGATTCGCTGCTCATAAAAATTTCTGTATAATTTCTCGATTTTCTACGCATTGATCTATCTTTAACTCGTTCTAAAGCTGCATCTGTAACTCCTTTATCACTAGATTGTGTTTGTTCCTTTTTCTCTTTGCTCAACCGCCTACGCTCCTTTTCCCTTTGTTTGGCCATAGTACGCAGTTCCAGTTTTCTCCTTTGCTTTATCAATATTTCATTGTACATTTCGTCACGTTTGCGCTCGTATTGCAGTAACTCCTTGGTGGGCGTTATCACCACCGCACAACGTTTACGCAATTTGGCATCGTTCTTATAGCGTTCATTAATAAAAATATCCGAATCCGAAGCCACTGCATAACATTCATCCGATGATTCTACATAGCTGCTCATACCCGGCGGTCCGGTTGAATGGTAGCCATCATTCAATACCTCACGATTTCTGATAATTGAAAAACGTTCTGTGTGATTGTTGTCGGCTAATTTCATATTATTCAAATCATCTCTAGCGGCGATGGTGGGACGTCTTTGTTTTAGTTTACTTTTGGGTAATCGGGATTTCTTGGGCGTCGTTGTCGAGGGTGACGACAACGACGACGATGAGGGTGAAAATGGCGCAGAATAAGGGTAGGGTACCCGGGGTCTATCGAATATATTGCGAAATAATGTTGCTGCTGCCGCTAAGTGTTCTATATATAGGGAAGGATAGAAAAGGTGGAAGATAAAAGAAGAAGAATAAAATTATTAGTTTTATGTAAAAAGAACTTTGTAGGATAAAAAAAAAATTTGTATAAGTATAAGACAAGAGTGCAAATTTATCGAGGAATTTCAAAAACGAACGATTTGCAAAAACAAATAATTAACAAATTTATGTTCTGTAAACCGTACGATTATGTAAATTTAAGCAGGTTTGTTTACTCCAAAGTAAGACGAGTAAACGGAAACGGTTGGACAATTTCGCACCATAACTGGAATACTTGCATAAAAAAACTCATGTTGAAAAATACAGCTATTTCTTTCTGGTATTTTTCTAATAAAATAGCTGACATTTGACTCCAAATACATAGATTAAGCCTACTCACTTGGGTCCATAGATTGGCCCCTTTGTGATAATCTAAGGGATCATGTTATAGTACCGTTAAACAGGACATTTATATGTTCGTGTGCGATTCGATGCCGAAACAAACCGGAGCACGAATGAAAGAATCCATCCTCCTAACATCTAGCCTCGATAGATCTGTTAAGTCGCATAGAAAATGACTGCCTATTGTCACAGTCCTGTCCCCGTCTAAGCTGGGCATAAATGTTGTAAACTCATGACAACTCATGACAACTTCTATGGAAGTCATTGGCAGGGATATTCATTATCCTAGCATGCGCTCCTATCAAACAGTGCCCTGTCAATACAGCTATCACTAACCGTAGCCGATCCCTACAATAAACTACGACCTATGGTAATCATAGACGAGCCATATAAGCTTCGACAGGGCAGACCACTTAAATGCAATTTAGAATATCAAGACGAAGTTCTGTGCCATATTCAAGATCACTACATTTAATTCCGTACTAAAACTCATATTTGACAGGACTATGTCCTCTTCAGTAACCTGATAAAGAATAAAAATTCAAAAATAAAAGTTGGACGACTAAAGATCGAAAAGTTGGTAATTTATATTCGAATATTTAGAATTGATGGCAATGTAGTACTGTGTATGCAGCAGTTGGACCTGAACATTGCTTTGGCATCCTGTGTGAAAAGAATGCAATCGCGCTGTCCGTGGATTTGCTGTATTTGCATTGCAAAGCATGAAAGAAAGGGTAATTTGTAATACAGAGTGGCAAACAGTAGCATTTTTACTAGATTTACTATTTGGAATGAAATCATTCTATGGTGTATGACTTAAAAATGCGGGATTTACAATAGATGGCGAATCTTTAGAACGCGGTTTTTGTTTTTAATAACTTATATGTCATTTATTCGCACTTAGTGGAAACAAGTTTTTTTTTTTTGTGGTGATTTTGACACGAAAGACATAGATCGTCCAGGCCAGCTAAAATAGTTTGAAGACCAAGAATTGGAGGCATTACTCAACAAGAGCTTGCAAAATCATTGGGAGCTACTCAAGCAGCAATTTCAAAACGTGTGCGAGTAGCAGGATTCATCCAAAAGCAGTGAAATTGTGTAAAATAATAAATGAAGCCGAGAGACCTTTAAAGACGATTTTCCATGTCCGAAATGATACTTGAACGCTATAAAAGAAAAATATTTTTGCGACGAATCAAGCCAAATATCCATGGCGCTAAGGTAATACTCTGTATTTGGTGGGGCCAAAAGATCCTATCTACTATGAGCTGCTGAAATCTGACCAGACCATCACAGGGAACCTGTACCGAACACAACTGATTCGTTTGAAGCAACCATTTGCGGAAAAATGGCCAGACATGAAAACGTAATATTCCATCATGACAACACTCGGCCACATGTTGCAATATCTGTTTAAAACTATTTAGAATGAATTGGTTGGGAAATTTTGCCTCACCGGCCTTATAGTCCAGACCTTGCCCCGTCTGACCACTATTTGTTTCGATCGATGCAGAATGCTCACTCTAGTATACGTTTCACTTTGGAACAGAGTATCCGATATTGGCTTGATTTGTTCTTTGCCTCAAAAGATGGGCAGTTCTTTTGGCTCGGAATCCATATGTTGCCAGAAAGATGGGAAGAGGTCATAGCCAACAATGGCCAATACTTGCTATATTTGCAAGGATTGTATAGTTGGTTTACTATATAAACCTCTCAATTTTTAATTCTTTTATGAAAAAATGCTACTTTTGTATGTCAAATTTTCTATTTGTACATATTTTGACCAGACTTGTTATATATGAAGGTTTACAAATTCCACTGTAGATTCACATATTTTGTTTCCATGATCTTGCAAATTTTAGTTTTTTTTACCAGACTTGCTATATTTGCAAGGTTTGTAAAGTTAGTTTGCTATGTGAAATAGAAATTGCTCAATTGTTAGTTCATTAATGTAAAACTACTACTTTTGTAGGTATAATTTTCTATAAAATCATGTTTTGTGATGTTGCTAACTGTAGTATTTTTACCAGACTTGCTATATCTGCAAGGTTTACAAAGGTAATTTACTGTGAAGGTAGAATTCCGCTCATTTTTTAATTTGTCCTATGTAAAAATTTTATAAAATCATAGAAAACATATTAATTTATTTGTTCTACCTGTCACCATCTGCCAAATTTCTTTTTAATGAAATCTTTCACTCAGACATTATTAAGAAACAGCCAAAAGCACACAATTATAGGTATTATTAAATATTTTAATGCTTTGCCAGATTTGCTAGGGCACTAAATTGATTTTTTTCAATTTGATTCTAAGTCAAACTGTTATATTTGTAAGTATGTAAAATTTTCATTAAAATATTTTACATACATATACAAACAAATTTACTTATGTTTTACTTGTGGTGTTCGCCATTTGCAAATCTCTTTATAATATTTCTTTTTTATGGAAACTTCCACCAAAAGAAATTATTCTGAAACAGCCAATAGCAAAAAATTGTTGTTGTTAAATTTTCAATTATATACATTCATTCAATCACTAAAAAAATAACTTTTGTTTGGATGCATAAACATTAGCTAGCCATCATGATTCGTTCTTCGTTCATGTTAAAATTATAAAACAATTGCAAAAGTTTCTTAGATATTTATGAATAGACTTTTACATCAGAAAAATGTTGATGGAAAAAAAAAAAAAAGATGAATTGTTAAAAAAAAAAAATGATGAACCACTTTGTTTAGATTTTAAATGAGAAAGGGGAGGGGGATGAAGTAAAAAAAATAAGACTTATGGTATGGCTAAGTAAATTTCAACATTTCAAGTGTTATTATTGATTTTTAAACTAGAAAGGGGAATGGTAGTATTGGTAGTAGTTGGTTTTTAGTTTGAATATTATTTCTACTCACTGCCATAAAAAAATTAAATACTTTATTTATTTAAGTCATTAATAAAATAACTAAATTTTTTTTGGTAATATTATTGCTTTAAAAGATATTTCATGAACCAATTATAAGTTTTTTTTTTTTGGAAAATTACTTCTGTTTTCTGGCACTAAAATTTAATTGTTTAGTTTTCAAAAAATTTAACTTAAATACTATTATTGACAAGAGAGTAAGAAAAAAAAAACATAAAACGAATCCTTTGTTGTTGTAAAATGTTATGAAACCAAACAAAAGCATTTTAATAATAATTAGAACAAATAGAAAACTTAGCAACGATGTTTAGAAAAAAACAACTTAAGATTAAAAATATTTAAAGGGTTTGTTGTTATTTTTGTTTAATACTTTAATAGATATTGAGAAATCTATTAATATATTAAATTTTTGTTATACTTTTTTGTTTGATTTGTATATTTACCAATTATTTGAAGAAGTTTAAGGTTTGGATTGGTTCCATGAGTTGAGTTGATTTGGTTTTGGTTTCTTAAATTAACTTATATACGAAATAACTAATAGCTACTAATATTTATAATGCTTAAATTAAGTTCAATTTTTTTGTTAAATTAAGAAGATTGAGATAAATATTTAAAGGATTTTAAGGTTTGTCAGTTTTTAAATACTTTATGAAATTTGAAATTTCAAGAAAAAAAAATAAATGTTCAAATTATTTGTTATGTAAACGATTTAAAGATAAAAATGTTGTTGATTGTTGAATATTTTCCAAAATGCGTTCCATTGTAATAAATAGTATGTTGATTGTTGAAAAGGAATTTTTAATTCCAAAATTTCCAATTGGTATGTTGATTGTGATTTCTGTGTTGCTAGATGTTCATCTTAGGGTTTGTTGATTGTGGTTTCTTCTGTGTTGCTAGATGTTCTTCTTAGGGTATGTTGATTGTGGTTTCTTTTTTTAAAGAAAAGTTTGTGTTGCTTGATGTTCATCTTAGGGTATGTTGATTGTAGACTCTTCTTTTTCAAATAGTATGTTGATTGTTGTGTGGTAACAGGACAGCTGCAGCACACTGTATCCGTTTGTTACAGCTCGTGCTGTTTCACAGCGTAGAGCCAGTTGATGCGGAAATGTTGATTGTTGCTCATCATTATAGTATGTTGCTTGTTGTTTTCTGATCCCTTCTAGTATGTTGCTTGTTGCTTGACTGTTATTTTAAAACAGTATGTTGCTTGTTGTTCTTCCTTAAAATGTTGATTGTTGCAAATTGTTTATATATTTTAAATTTCTTGCATTTACCACCCTTTGGGCGACCCGCAAAAAAATGTTTGATTTTGATTTTCATTTCTTAATTACATATGTATTAATAAATACCAATAGTTTTAGGAATGCATGAAGCTCAAATCTTTTGAATAGTGGTTCATAACATTTTATAACAAACTTTTGCAATTATTTGTATAAATAGACAAATTAATTTTGTTTATTCAGCTGTTTAAAGCATTTCAATGTTTTATTTTCCATTTAAAATTCAATAAAACAAATTCAATAACATTTAAATGCTTAAAAAGCTTATAAACAAAACTTGACAAAAAAAATTCATGCATGTTACACAAAATTAAAAAAAAAAATTAAGAAAGTAAAAAAATTATAATTTAAAAAACAAATATGAAAAGAAAAATTTTGAAGAAAATGATGCATGCCTTTTCTTTTTATTTTTAAAGAAATTACAATACAACCACATACATACATACACTCAAACACAGATATTACTAAGTTAAAATTAAAAGCAATATTAAAGAAGCTTAATATTATAATCTATTTCAAATGCAAATTATGAACACCAGCCAAATTTGTTGAGAAATTAGTATTAAAAAAAGTGCATCTTCTAGACGCATTTCACAGTTAATAAAGAATTTCATAAGTTACAGCCATAACAACGTACTGAGTTTTCAATTAGAATCCATTTTTTTTTTTTCGAAAATCCCACAAAATATTTTTATTGTTTGTTTGATTGTTTCCAAATGTGTTCCAAATCCTTTTTAAAACCAATTCCTGAAACTTTTATAAGTTATTCGTTTATGCCAAAGCATATTTGTATAAATGGCATTTGAACTCAGGTATTCAGATTTTATTAACATTTTTAGATCGTTTTTAAATGTGTTCCAAATCCTTTTGAAAACCAATTCCTGAAACTTTTATAAGTTTAAGCCGAAGCAAATTTGTGTAAATATCATTTGACCTTTGACCTCAGGTTTCATTTTAAAGTTTTATATTGTTTTTAAATGTTTTCCTAATCCTTTTCAAAACCAATTATCCAAGCTTTAACATGTTATTCGTTCATGCCAGAACAAATTTTTATAAATATAATTTTACCTTTGACCTCAGGTCTTCAGATTTTATACAAAATCTTTAGATTGTTCTTAAATGGATTGCAAATCCTGTTTCAACCCAGTTGGATACAACCTTTTATATGTTATTCGTTTATGCCAGAGCAAATTTTTATAAATTTCATTCGATTTTATTCAAAAGTTTTAGATTGTTTTTAATTGGATTCCAAATCTTTTTCAAATAAAGTTCACCAATCATTTACGTGTTATACATTTATGCCAGAGCAAAGTTTTATAAAAATATCATATGACCTTTGAGCGAAAACACCGTTCAACTCATTTAGATATTTATCGAAGAGCCATAAAAGTAGTACGAAAGCAATATTCGGCTGTGCCGAGTCTTATATACCCTTCAGCAAAGTATATTTTAAGATAAATATTAAAAACTTTTTTGATGAAATAATTAATGAACATTTTTTTTTATTTTTTTTTTTTTAATGGAAAAAAATAAATTGGTGAAAAAACTTTAGTAAAAAAATTATTCGGTGAAAAAAAGAATTTGGTTAATTTTTTTTTAATCGAGGTAGTCTCGGTTCCGCCATTTGTAGTCCGATTTTAAATAGCAATATAATTTGGACTATAGCGGGTATACTGATGTATAAAACACGTATGTTATTTGGGGGTTTCGGAAAGTTGATTTCAACATACAGATGTGGACCATCTATATCGACACCGCTATCTATAACGATCCAGAATATATATATACTTTATGAGGTCGCAATTGTAAAAGGTTCTATAAAATGTCGCATTTGAACTTTGACCTGAGGTATTCAGATTTCGTTTATATTTATCACAAATTTCAAAATTTAAAAAATTTTTTTTCCGATAAATAATTTGTTTTTAGTTTTGTGAAGGATTTTTTTGTTTAAAACAATAATCGATTTGGCGTTTTTGGTCCGCAAAATTCTAGTACATTTATGTATTAAATAGTTGCCACAAATATCAAATGTATGCGGTCTGTGGAAAGTTGCAACTTACTGAAAACTATTATTAACTGTGGCATTTATGCGTTTGCAGGCTTCTCGCGCTGCCGTACGTTGACGAAAGTAAGCATGATCGATAGTCGTTAAATCATTATTAACTTGTTTACGTCTGGTCACTCGAGCTGAGGTTTGCTTCTGACGTTTAGTGCTAGAGCTAGGGGAGGTGCTGTTGGCCTCGCAGCTAGAGTCGCTATTAGTTAATGATGCCACTGTTACCGAACTATCTGCTGCAATCAAATTTTTAGTATTCTTTTTAGGTCTGCCACGTCGTTTGGCACTCAGCGTGGTAGGGGTGGTGGTGGTGGTTTCCATTTGTTTCAGCTCGCCTTTTTGTTTTTCTATTAGTTTGACTTGTACATTGTGCTTGAGTTGGGAAAATTCCATCATTTTACGTTTCAAATCTTCAGCTAATTTATCATTTCTTTCTTGACACTTGCGTTTAACGCTATTCAAGCGTTGTGACTCTTGGCGCTGTTGTTTCGGTTGATACTGCTGTCGCTGTTGTGACTCCTGACGCTGTTGCACCACATGATTTTCATTCAATTGTTGTTGATCTTTATTAAATAGCCGCACTTTTTCTTTTTGCAATATCTCATCTCTAGAGTCCACAAAATTAACATATTCCTTGGCAAAACCAGGATTACTAATAGTTGAGGTCGTTGGCTGTTGCTGTACATTATCAAATGAGGTTTGTGACTGTTCTATGAATGATTGTACTACCTGTAAAGCTCCCGAATCTCTATTGGGCATTGTGCTCTGATGTGGATTTCTTATTAAAGAAGGTAATATACTGCCACTGCTGCCTGGGATTTGATGCAAACCTGGCATATGATTTTGTTGAGGATTACGTATTAGAGGCGGTAACAAACTTTGGAATTGTTGAAGCTGTTGTTGCGGCTGTGTAAAATTGTTGCTGCTGTTTTGCTCAATGGAGGAGGGATTAGATTGAGAAACTTCTTCGAAAACTTGCAATAAATGTTTAGATGTCTTTTCGTGGTCCTTAATCAAATAGGTTATGTAGGGTTGTAGAATGTCTTTGTAATTAGATTCTTGGGCTGTTGAAGCGTTTCGTGGAGGAGATGCTGGAGACTGGGTATTAAAAGAAGAGGTATATCTGGTGGTCATACGTTGTTGCTGTTGCGCTAAAGGTTTTGGGTTTGGTCTGTTAATGCTGTTATTGTTATAGATATTAATGGGTAAATTGTGTGTTATATTCTGTGGTGATATATTTCGTTGTGGGAAATTTGTACTGGGGCTAGTATTTAGATTTTGATTTGTAAGTGGCAGTGGCTGTTGATGTTGATGTTGCTGCTTCTGTTGCTGATTTTGTTGCATGCGATAGGGATTTTGTAAATTTATTTCTTGATTGCCAAATGTGGATATAATATTGTTGCGTGCAAAATGATTTTGCAGTACATTATTAACATTATTATTGCCCAAGCAGGGTCGTTTAGTATATAATTGTTGCTGTGAGGTAGACGGTTCTGAATCTTCTAAATTTCGATGATGTTGCTGTTGTCTGGTATTATATTTGTGCAGCGCACCGGTTTCTGGACCAGATTCATCAGTTATTGAAATGAAAATATTTTGTTGATCTTGAAAATTCTGTGGCATTTCATGCAATTCCACACCATTTGTATTGACAATTACCTCATTTTGAGGACTGGTGGCACAGGGAGGATTGATATATAACTGATCGTTGTTTAGTTCTTCCCATGAGGGGTTGCGTTTATCTGGTGCTTGGTTTTGGGCCTGTGGTGGTTCACTTTCCCCGTTATTAGATGTTTGTCTCTGAGGACTGTTTGTTGTGTTGCTTTGTTCAATAACTTGCCCTGTTGCCGGACTTGCCAACTGCATTAAATTATTCCAATTATGATTATTACCAGCAGCTGGCTCATGCGTTATAGCCATCTCCGCTTGTTGCTGGCTATTGGAGTAGTTTGTGGGGTGTAAATCTTGCACCGACTCCATATTAGAATTCATATTAAAGTTTGTATTTAAAGCCTCATTATTTGTGGCAATTCTGAAATACGATGTTGAGGGCAAAGGTTGTAACATAGTGTGGGCAGAGTTGGTGGCATCTGATATGTTTCTAGAATATATTTGCATGCGCTGTTGCAAGGAATTTGCAGCATTTGTATTGTTTTTAAATTTTGAAGTATAGGAGGTTTGTATGAGAAAGGTGAGCGCAATGTTAATGCGTTGACGCACATCACTGACTTTATACTGCTGCTGTAGGATGGACAAAACAAATGATAACTTTAACAATTGCTTGGCCGTGGAGGGTGGCAAGGAAATCCATTCATTATCGTTGTCATTGAAAATGGAAATAGTATCGCCGGCACTTTTCTTCCAATATAAAGGCTTTGTTACGGAGGTATTACCCTTAGCATTGGCAATATTGTAGTGTTCTAATATAGCAATACGTTCCATTTCGTAAGCTTGGCCCTCGGCATAGTAACCACAAGCATTTGCATTATCAATGATGGTCATGACATCTGGCGAAGCCAAGAGATCTTCTATGAAGCGATTTAGGTCCATTAATTTCTCTACATTAGCCACACTTAACATGGGTGTGGCGGGATAGGATTCCGGCAGAGGTTGGGTATTTTGTGTTTGTATACGTTGTACACTAGGAACTTGGATCTCTATTGGTCTGCTATCCTGAATGGGCGAGGGAGTGTTATCTTTTAATTGTGGAGCTACAATCTGTATGGGAGGCTGTCCTATGGGACGTATGGGTATATGAACACGTCTTTTGAAAGGTGAAGAGGGATCAGCTAGTTTTTTGAGACTAGCAGCACTAGTAGAAGGTTTATTATCATCGACCTCAGGCATCAAATTTGAAGTTCCAGCGCTTTGCTGATTTTCTGGTTCTACATTTTTGTTAGTTTCCTGTTGTATTTGTAATACTTCATCGTTTTCTTTAATTTCCTGTGACATTTGCAGAGGACAAATGTCCTCCTTTAAAGGTTTGTCTTCTATTACCACCTCAGCTGCTATTTCTTGAGATTGTTCGTAGCTTGCCACTAGAACATGTTGAGAATCTTCGTTTTCATCTGGATTCTGTTCCGCTTGTGTGGGTCTCTTTTTCAAAGGCAACGAACAGGCTGAATTGGAATCTTGAGAAAACTTTTCAATCTCCATATCACATTCCTCCTCCGGTTCCTGTTCTTCCTCATTCTGCTCAGCTTCCTCTTCATTTTCCTCATTTAAGTCCTCAACAGGATCATGTTGCATTATACTGTCGCTATTTTTAACAATTTCCGGCGATTCCACTGATGTGCTAATATGTTTCTCTTCATTTTTAGTTTCCGTTTCGGAGTCTTGCTGACAACTTTTAGGTTTCTTTGATTTCCCAACTGCCTCTTTAGTTTGTTTATCATTTTCTCGGTTAGATATTTTGAAATAAGTCTTATTGTTAGGTGTAGTACATATGGATATTGAAATAATGGGTATTTTTGGAAAAGAGAATATAGCTGAGACACCGCCCGTTTCAGAGTCATTAGTTTTGGTTTCATTTGCCAACTCCTTGTTCCAATTGCCCAGCTCTAAGGTCATGTGTTGATTTTCATCAATGGAGGCTTCCATTTGTTGAGGAATCGAATCAGCATTACAGGAATGTTCTTCGGCCAACACAGAGTTATTTTCTGTTTTATTACAGTCATTAACATTAAGTGAGCTTTCCTCACTTTGAGATTTCTCTTTAATTTCCTCTTCTGTATTTTCACTTGGGAGTGTGGCAATTCTTTCCTGAGATTTTAAAGATTTATTAAATTTTTTCAATTTCTTTTCTTGCGTTTGTGCTTTTATTTCCAAATGAGAGATTTCTGGGTTTGTTAAAGTAGTTTTAAGTTTTTTAAGAGATTGTGGAGTTTCTTCCACATTTTTAACAGTGTTAGGTGTTATATATGATGCCTTGTTCTCAGCATTATCTGTTACTATATCCACAATGTTTGTGGTAGCTTCCTTAGCTTCATTTAACTTGTGTTCGTCAAATGTCTTTACCATATTCGACTCTTCCGGAATCGGCGCGTTCTGTTCTAGTTCATTATCACAAGTTTTAGTTACATTTTCTTTTAGCAGCACACTTTCATCATGTGTTGCCCTACATTTAGCTTTTTTCGTTACATTTACCCGAAACTCTTCTTCAGTATCCATAAAATCTTCTGGCTCTCTTAATCTTTTTGGGGATTCCTTGCCAATATCTGTATATTTCTTATCATCATTAGCTAAAGAAGTAAAGCTATCACTGGCTACGATTACATCTGTGTGAAGAGGTTTTTTATTTAACACATAGCCTACTATATTCTCAGTTTTGTGATTAAAATCATCCAAAAGTTTGTCAGCTTCACATTCTTCTGTGAGCATTTGAGTTAATGGCAATGTTGGGGGCATATCGGAAGTATTTTCCGCCATGACATCTAAATCAATACGATACGGGGTATAACGTTGATTTTCAAACTCAAAATCATTATCATTTTTGGCCTCAAACTCAGTTCCGCCAACTACCTCATTTAGAGCATGAGTTGAGGAGGCTTCATTGGGAAGGCCAGCCAAGAATTCGGCACAAAATTTTGTCACTAGTTTGTCACAATTTTGTATAGTTTCAGGGCTCTGCCTTTCAGTGTTATTGTCGGGCTCCAACGTGGCAGATCGGATTTCTGTAGTAATGTTTTCCTCGCTTGATGCTTGCGATTCTTCTGTTTGTTCCATTAGGTTACCATCTTTCGTATTTGTTGGTTTATTCATAGAGTCTTCATTTTCATTTATTGCAATTTCCATTTCGTTTTTATTTTCTTTAGCAAGTTCTTTAATAATTTCCTCTTCATGTTCGGAGTTATTTAAACTATTTTCAAGTTCTTCCTTTATATGTAAAGAGGTTTCTTTCAATTCTTTCGATTCAGCTGGTAAAATCTCTGTTTCAGGCTCTTTTTGCGTACTAGATTGTTTCTCTACTTCCACATATTCCTCCAAAATTTGTGGTTGTGTGACATTTTCCTTAGGTAAGTTATCGTTGGATAAAATTGTTAAGTTTTCATTACTTTCATCATTTATCAACTCTTCGTTTGATTCCGGGTAATTCATAGTTAAAGATGAACTTTCTTTTTCCTCGACTACCATTTCATTTCGTAGCACTAATGGCTCTACGTCATTAGCCATTAATGGTGTCACATTTTGAGCATCAATCGCTTTTTCCTTCAATATATTTTCCTTTGACAACTCCTTATTAACCTGTAAATCATTTGTATCCTTAATTTCCCTAACCTGGTCAAAGGTTTCACAAGTAAGATTATTAATTTCATCGGTAAGTAACTTACTAATTTTGGATAAATCATCCATTTCCGTATCTTCCTCAGGTATTGGCAATTCTAAATTTATATTATTAACTTGCTCAACAACTGGTGGTTCATTTTTTAAAACTTTAATTTGGTTTATTATGGTCTCTTCCTTTGCATCTTGCTGCGAATTAATTGCTACCTTAGGCTTAACATAATAAGGTTGTTTTCTAAGCGAAACAACTTTATGGATTTTCAGAGGTTTTGGCGATTTGAACACTTTTTTGGTTACGGGCAAAGGTTTCTTGAAAATTATATCATCATCCTGTTGGTTACTTGTGGTAGCAATAGGATTGGTTTTCAATTGACATGACTCAGTACGTTTGTAAGTGGTTGATTTAGTATTAATATTAGTGTTAGCATTATTATTATTATCATTAATTATAGTTAGTGTTTTTGATGTTGTTGTATGTGGCTGTTCCTTACTAAAGTTATTACTTTTAAAATTGGTTAATGAAATATCGTTATCTAATTTTAGTTTTTTCAAATTTATCTTAACATTTCTTAGGGATTTCTGTTTAAAATTCATATTCAAAGATTTTTGATTAAAAACTGACAAATTTTTATATAAATTTGAACACTTATTATTGTGATCTTTTACGTTATTAATTGTTGGTTTTATAATTTCACGTTTTTTAATACATTTTTGATTTGTAGGTTCTGCAGTTTTGTTTGAGTAGAAACAATTATATTAGAAAATTTTAATTTGATTGGTTTTGTTGGTTACAATATTGCACCCTTGAGGTGTCTTTTGGCTTTTAAACATTTCTGTTTTTTTGCTTTTTTTGTTGTTGTTTTGTGTTTTTTTTATTAAAAGGGGTTTAAAAGTAAAGTAACATAAAGAATTTCCTACCTTGTTGTTCTTGGTGTTTAATTGAAGACGTGGTTGAGGTGGAAATTGAGGTGGATGTTGAGCTCGCCACACTGGGACCTCCGGGAAAACGTTCAAAACCTCGTAAATGAAAGTATTCTGGGGCATCGGCGGCTTTGTATTTCTGTTGCTGCAGGGCTGGTTTAAGTGGCATTTTTAGGTTCGCCGAACTAGAAGCGGTCGGTCCTAAGGGGCTGGTATTGAATTGTACTCTCTTCTTTAGCTTGCTGTGTGCCTATGAAGTTGAATTGAAATTAGTTAAAAACGTGTGTTTCATATTTGGTGTTTAATTAGCTATGTGTAATTACCTTTACCTCCGAGCTATCCGAATAATATTGTTTATCTGGCTGGTAACGTGACAGGGACTGGGATAATACTAGTTTATTATTATGATGATTATTGCTATTATTATGCATATTATTGTAGGTGGGATAAGGTCCCATTGGTCGTATTGAATTTTCCGTCTGTTTACTAGTGGTAGGCAAAAACGTATAGGCATTGGCTTCTTCCTCCTCCTCTTCTTCATCCAATAATCCATCATCATGCTCGTCTTGCACATCGGTACCCTCATCTTCCTCATTGTCGACACCATCAGGCGGTGAAGATGATATGTGTATACTATCTCTTCTGTAAGCATTATTCATGGACAGTGATCTGTTGTTACTCTCATCAGCATCTGAATGATTTTTATCTTCGGTTTCCGATAGATTCGATTTTTTAGCCTGGTAGGTACGTAAAGTGCCTGTAAAAAATCTTGAAGATATTTTTGTGGCATCATCGTTATCATCAGCATCCAAAGACTCTAAATCGGTATCACAATGAATGGGTGTGTTGGTGAGGGGATAATTATCAATAAATAAATCTTCACATGGTTTGTTTTGAGTAGCTGCTTCTTCGGCTGCCGCTGCTGCTGCTGTTTCAGGTTTTTCCTTACTAGCTTCAGCTGAGATCTCTTCCTCTGCTTCTTCCTCTGAATCACTGTCCAGGCATATGACTGTTTCTTTTTTACCGCTTGCGTTCAGTTGATTATTTTGCTGTTTCTCCAATAGTAATTGTGCTTCTCGATATTGTTTAGCCAATTGTTGAAATTCATTCAACCATTTGTCATGACGCTCTACTATGGAATTTTGAGAATTAGTGGGCTCTTCATCCATTGTCAAATCAACTAAGCCCACAACAGTTTTCTCTTCCAGTTTAATGTTCGTTAAACTACCATTTAAAGGCTCCAACAGAGCAGTGGCAAATATTTGGGCAAAGTCTGTAGCTGGAGAGGAGTCTATCACAATTACATCTTCATCCTCATCATCATCACAGAGATTCTAAGGGATAAAAAGTAAAAAATGTATATTAAAATTTGTTTAATTTTTTTTTTTTATTTAATAGTTAAAAGTTCAGTTTTCTTTTAATCAGTTTAAAATTTGTTATCTTTTTAGTTTTAGATACTTTTGCAAATTTTTTACTTAACACACGAGTAGTGTTACAGCGATTAACTCTGCTGCTTCACTTATTTGTGCAGTAAAAATATAAGAATTTCTCTAGATCTATCAGACCTTTTACTAGATCATCATGGTTAAGAATATAAAATTGGAGAATATATAGAAAATTTAGCTTGATGTAAGAACTGATGGCTTAAACATTTTTCACCAAAATATTTATTCAGTATTTAGGGATTTGTAATTACAATGATATTGTGCATTGAAATATTAATATTTCTTTGAAAACTTATTTTATTTCATTATTATTTGATGTATCGCTTTGAAAGAACAGGCTGCGTCTCCCGAAAAAAACTAATTTTAAGTTCGATTGTCGCTTGATATGTGAATTAAAAAAAATTAGTTTTTTGAAGAAAAGAAACCGCAAATAAAATCGTGTTTCTCTTTCCATTTATGAACAAAATTCACCCATAAAGTCGTATCTTATAGATTTACAGCAAAAATTTAATTATAAATGACAGTTGAAATAACCTTTTGAAAATAACTGGACCGCTTATTATCAGTTTCTGGTAAAAACGTTTGTTGTTTACAATTTACCATTGATATAAAATTTCACCAAACTCTGTTCTTTAAGAACATACTTGTTTATTTTTAAAAATACATCTGTTAAAACATTGGAAAAGGGTTTTAAACCAAAGTTCCATTTGAAGCTCATTTTCTATAAATGTTTTGAACTATTTTTTAACAATCCGTTTTCAAAGTAAATTCCCCGTAATTTAAAATAACTGTCTAAGTTAAAACTTTAAAATATACTTACCACTACTGATCCAATAGTCTTGAGAGCATTATCTATTATTGAAGCCTGTAAACAATTAGAAAAAACAATAATAATAATAATAAATAATATGCTTATTATAATCATTACTTACATTGCGTATATCACGATAAAATTTCAAATTATTTAAAATTGTACGGGTAGCTGTACTATGGGTGGTATACATGGGCAAATAAGCGCCATATAGATTATTCGAACACAGTGACACAGAAGGTTTCATAAAACTTTCGGCAAAGTTGACAATCAGTAATTTATCATCGTCATCCTTTTGCATCATCATCCAGCGATAGAAGACAATTATGTATAACATATATAATTTGTCGGGCAAGACATTGACTTCCGGCACAGGTTTTATGGGTATAAATTCACTGGAAAAAATAAAACACTTTAAATTATAAACATCCTTTAATGATAAAAACTAACAAAATATTTACCCGAATATTGCACACATTATATCCCGGGCATTGTATAGTTTTGGTATGTACACCAAAGTACGTAAGATATTGTAAAGAGTTTCATGCTAAAGTTTCATAAATTTACAATAAATATTAGTTATTTATAATAACAAAAATATTAGTTGCTAGTTGTTTTTATTTACCTCTTCCTCCTGTACCAGATGTCTGCGCATTATGTAAATAATACGATGCGCTATTGAAAGCTGTTCTTGGGGGTTGGCATCCACACTAAGCCTAAGCTCACATACTATAAATATGGACATGATCTCACATATTCTATATTGGTATTCCTCCATCTGGAAAATAGGCTTCATTAATTTAAAAATACATTTTATATAATTTACAAATTTTTCAAAATATTTTAATATTTGGTCATCAATTTTTAGATAAATTGTTCGATTTTACCTACAATTGATTCATTACACTTACATCTGTAAAACATGTACCCAACTCCTTAAAGATGTCAATGGTGCGTACAATATTTTGTGACAACATAAAGCTCATGTCATATGACTCTAAAACTTTGCCAAAGATTTCATTGCAGCCACTATATATAAAACAAGAATAAAATAAATTAACATCAAAATCAAATTTATAAATTCATAATAAAATTTTAAATTTATACAGAAAAAAAATCATTTTCTAAACAGTGTCAATTCAAATATTTATCAGATATTCTAATAATATATCTGATTGATTTAACATCGACCAACCCAAACGTCAAAAAGTAGAAACGTGAAATTTTGACTATAGATTCCCCTCTCCATATATACATCCACTAAGAAGGGACTTTTGAAAAGGATTGGGAACCTTATATCTTCTAAACGAATACAGATACCAAAAACATTTAAAATGCATATTCATATAATTATCACACAGGTGTTTGGTACTTTTTCGAAATTCGAATCCTTTAGGGGAGAAAACGGATAAAAAAATGTTTTGTATCAAAAAGTACCAAACTAGAAAAAACTCAAACAAAAAATTTACTCAAAAATTACTGTTTTTGTTTTTACATATAAATATTTGAATTGAAACTGTTTTTTTTTTGTAAACTCCCATATTATGAATATGAGAGTTAAGCTATATACATACTTTTTATATTTATTAATAGATTGCATTAATTGTGTGCTGTAGGAATCCTTGTAAAGTCCTGAATTGAAGCGGCGTATATCACGGTAGGTATCTTCAATAAATGTAAATAGTTTACACATTTTCACGTGTTGTTCTTCTTGCATTGTTGTGGAGGAGGCTGATGGCAAAGATGAGCTCGAAGATGATATCGACGACGATGCTGTGTTAGATGTTGATGTTAAAACGTTTGTGTGTTCTTTGGAGCTGTCTAAGTGATTTTTAACTGTTGATTTAGTTGGTATTGTTTTGATTTCATTTTGTGGTCCAGCCACTCTAGCCGTAGAAACCGTGGCTTTGAATTCTTTAAAAGACATCATGCTAAAAGAAAAGTTCCAAAAATAATTATAACAAAATTTTACACATATTATAACTAAAAATACGCACATTTTTATACAAAAAAAAATAGTTTTAATTAAAATAAAATCTTTAATATGGTTTTTTTCTTTATTATTGTTTATGTTTAACACAACGTTTTGCTTTGAATGTTAGAGTAAAACTGTGCAAACCAATGTCCTAAAACCCAAATAACTAATGTTAAAACATAAAAATATCCTGAAAAATTTAACCAGGTAATAATTACTCACTTATCTACAAAAATTCATATGTGAGTATATGAGTTTTACATTGTATGTGTGTAAGCAGATGTACTCTTGAGTTTAAGCTGTTCTATTAACATATGTATGATAATAATGTCAATATCAGGTAAGTTTTTGAGGTGTTGTAAAGGTCATTACTATTGGATATGTGTGTAAATATGTATGTGGGTATTTCCAAGTATCAAACTTTCTTTAGTTTGGTGCTAATTACATGTAATTGCAATATAAGAAAACTATTCCTCTACTTAACATTAATAAACTCATTATTTTTGGCAAATGGAATGAATCTGTATAAGTTTTCACAATTCCAAGATTATATGTTCGTGTATATACAGAGAATTTACTATTTGTGGTAAATAAATGAAATTTTCTTTAAATTTATTTTTTTTTTCCTTTTTATATTAAAACTTTTCGGTTTTGGGGGGAAACTTCCTATTTCCTATGGGTTTCCTTTTGGAGAAGCAAGTGTATCTGTCAAAGACAGTTAGACATGGCCAGTAGATTTACTTTTATATAAACAATTTATATTATTATTTATCATTATATTTTAGAATCTCTTTTTGTTTCTTTTCATTCCACTTAACATTTACATTACTCAACATTACAATATCTTTGTATAACCGTCAATTACACTCTATTATTTGTTTAGCTGAAACCAGTTTGCTGCATTCGATTGTAGTTTGACATTTAAATTATGTTAAGCTGTAAATATTTATAATGAAATTCTTTAAAGCTCAAATAAACAATCTCTTATATTAATAGTCTGCTCCTTTACATTATACACATATTTCAAAATAATTGTTAAATTCTAAGCATTTGTTGCAAATTATATTAGACAATATGTACTGTAGAAAGTTAGCTAGTCTACAAGTTAGTTAGTCTAAAAACTTCCTTTAATAAACAATTTAAGTTGAAAATTTTTAAATTATTAATTACAAAATACATAAATACAGTGATGTTCGATTAAATAGAGCATCATTCAAGCATTTACTGTTTTCAAATCTCTAACACAAAGAATTTGATGTAAAAAACTAAATGAACTATTTTGATTGATCAACAGACAGACATATGGACAAAGCTAGATCGTTTTAGAATTTCATAAGGACCAGAATATGTGTTACAAACGGAATGACAAAATCAATATACCCCCATATTTTTTAACGACGGGTATAAGAAATGTAATTATAAAGTTTTTTACATATTTTAATTGACTCAGAAAGCCGATCGATGTACTTTAAGGTGGAGATTAGACTAATATTTTTGCGCGTTACAAGCATCAGCACAAACGCAGAACACACTACACCACCATAGTGGGGAGGGTCAATTAAATTCTGAGTCAATTAAATTATGTCCGTCCGTCTATCTGGCTGTCCATGTTAACCTTGTGTTCAAATTACATGTCAAAATTTTGAAAATATTTCAATCAAATTTGGCACATGGACTTTTTAGGCTCAAGGCCGAAACTGGTTGAAATCGGTCCATTATTTCACCTGGCCTCCATACAAATCTCCTCCCAAAATAGGACTTTATCGGATATAAATATTTAATTGATATAGATATCTACACATATTTCGCTCCAAAGACCATAAGGCCCATTGTGATTCCCTTCAAGAGTAAGATAAAAATAAAAAGTATGACATTCCTAAAAAAGGGGACATATGGAAAAGAAAGAAGAAAAAGGTAGTGTCTTAGAGATAGCAAAAAAAAAATAAAAAAAAAATAAAAAAAAAAATAAAAAAAAAAGTAGAAACAAAATTTCCAAGCAGGCGTAAGCAGCCTAAATGGTGAACCAGAGAACTTCGCGTTCAAAGGCCGATAGTTTGGAAACTGTTTAACAGGGCCAAGCTCACAAGATTGCAAGATGATTAATAAAGTGTGCTTCAATAAGTATAAAGGAGATATTAAGAGAACGAAACGGAATTCATGGAGGTCGTATTGTGAACAGGTTTATAACATCATTGAGTTATCCAGGATTCGGTGAATTTTATCCAAAGACCCTAAAGTCATAGGTTATATTCAAAGAGAGGACAACTCATGGACGGAATTCAGCTCGGAGACACTCGCTCCAAATAAGTTTTATATGTCATGCCACCTAATTTTATGATGATCGGTTCATAATTAGTCATAGCTCCCATATAAGGTACACTTCCGAAAAACACTTTAACGAGCATAAATCTCTTAAAAATGTTGGTACCCACATAAAATACATCAAAAATTAGTTTCATAAAGAAATAAATCACACAATCCAATTTAATGGAGATGGGTCCATAATTGGTCATAGCTGTCATATAAGGCCCAATTCTGGAATAACTTAAACGAGCATAAATCTCTTAAAAATGTTGGTACCCACATAACCCAAATTAATGGAGATCGATCCATAAATGTCTCCCAAAAATGGCCCAATTGTGGAATCATATTAACGAGCATAAATCTTTTAAAAATGTTGGAATAATTTATCAAAAATAAGTTTCATCTAGGAAATAAATCACACGGCCCAATCTTATGGGGATCAGTTCATAATTGCTTATCCATATAAGACTCCTTCCGAAATGTTGGAATAATTTAACAAAAATAAGTTTCATCTAGGAAATAAATCTCACGCCTAATCTTATGGGGATCAGTTCATAATTGCTTATAGCTCCCATATAAGACCCCTTCCGAAAATCACTCACGAAAATTAATTATTGAACTTTTTAAAGATATATGTATGTACTCAGTGATTAATGATTTTGAATTAGAATGGCTCTATTTTATTGAACACTACTGTATATTATGTTTATTTTGTAATAATGTATCTCTCTTCTTATTACAAATTCTAGTTAGCAAAACTTACAACAATCTGCTTTAACATATTTCTGTAGTTTTTCATAGTGTGTTAATTTTCCTGAATCACTACTAGAACAAAAGAAAATATATATTATAAATGACATACCGGCTAGCAACATCAACAACAATGCCCAATATTGCTTGAGGCTGGGCTGGCAATTTTTTTTTATCAATCAGAAATCTTTTAGTATACATACATATTTTATAATAATATTGTATTAATAATATCTCATTCTTAATGAAAGTGAGAGCTGTTTAAAAAAAAATTGTATTTATTTTGTGCTGATATACAATGTATGTATAGATAAAGCAAGCAAGAAATAAATACTAAAGAATCGGTGGTGGTTGATGGGTCTTAAAATTGTGCAGCAAGCAAAAAAAAAATAAATAAAAAAAATGAGGGAGTGTGTATGAAAAGTGTGAACAATAAATTATGCAGATTCTTTAAGAGGAAGTCTTAAAGAACTATTTTGCCTTCGGCTAAAGGCAATAAATTAAACTTTGTAATAAGAAAAATTAAAGTTTATATTTTAATATTTGCCTGACAAATTTTTTATTATTTATCAACTTATTTTTTAATAACTTGTTTTGGTGTTTATCGTGTTTAAGTAAATTATTCATACAAACTTTCTTTTACGCTTGAATAGGGTGTCATTGACTGGGCTTAAATTGTGTTTAGTTTATAAAAGATTAAAGACTTGATGACAATTTATTATTATTTTATGAGTTTGTATTAAGATGCATTTGTTGTTTTGAAATATTTTTATAGTAGTGTTTATTTAGGCAGCAATTTTTAAAACCATTCAGTAAATAGTTCCCACTTTATTAATTAGAGACTGTATAGTTAGTCAAATCGGTTCAAAAATGTTTGTGTTATAAACAGATTCAAAAAAATAACTCTGGAATTGACTAGTTATAGAAATTACCTCTTATTTTGTGAATTATATCCTTTAAAATAACAAATTTAAAATGAGTTATGTGTCTTAGTAAAACATTTACAAGTTTTTGTTTGTTTTTTATGTTTATAGTTTAGTTATTAGTTTTATAATCCCTTTCACAAAAATATCGGGATATATAACTATTTTATTTGAAGGCTGTGATACTCTCAACAACTTATTAACCAAAATATTCACTTTGGGGTTTCTCTCTGCTCTTAATTTGGTTTAGTTTGAGTTAAACGTTTTGTAAACCTTTAGGTAATTTGGTTTATAAATAGTTTAAAGTAAAACTAATGTTAGAAAGAAGACATTACTTTAACAAAATGTTTCTTAAAAGTCTTAATATTGAATCAATTAAAATCCTTTTGTCTCAAAACTTTTTTATTACACTGTTACAAGCAGCAAGTGCCTGTTTGTTTGTCTGCCAGCCATTAAAGCTAATGTTGTGGCTTAAACAAACAAATGTAAATTTACATACATACACTTATGTATTATACATATCGTCACCTAAAATGCAATTTTATTGATTCCTAATAGTTAAGCAAGTAGTCAATGTTTCCCTTATAGGCAGTAATTTTCACTAATGTCTGATTACTTGGTTGACCCCAAATAATATATTTGGGGTCATTTTATACGTATGTGCTCTTTGGTTACTTCATATATCCCAGGTAATCTATCATGAAGGCAATTATCACTTATGTGTATCTAAGTAATGTAGAGTGCATTCACTTTATCGTTTATTTTGAACTGCACTTTTAAGTGAGTAATTCATACAAACTGGTCTTATACAAATTGTGTTGATATATGAAGGATGAAGGTTTGTTTATAAGCAATCGCTTATTGGACTGTCTATTAGATGTATTTTTAACTGTCTATTTGAATTCAATTAGCACTTGTACGTGTTAAAATAACTGGTTATGTAGCTGATTAAGTAAGCAGTTAAGTAGCTAGTAAAGTAACTGACTCTTTGTAACCAGTATGTGAATCCAATGCGTTGGGTACTTTAGACAACGAGCTATCAGACAGACTCATTGAAATCCAAAAAGGTTCATTGACCTTCTACTTAGGACATACACGTGTTAATGTAACTAGTCACGTAGCAAGTTATTATATAACTAGTTCGGGACAGTCTCCTAGAACTGCTACGACTCAATCATAGTATATATGCGTTCACAAATTTTCAACTTATGCTATTAAAAATAACCAAGTTATAACTAAAATTTCAAAAAACGTATCATCAAATGTAAACTTATGGAAAGTGATGTTACGTTATTTTGCATTTTAGATGACCATATGTTTGTATAAATATATCCATGCATCCAGTCTAGACTTTGCACATGTTGTTGTTGTTTGTATCTTAATAATTTATTGTATATATTTTGTTGTAGTTTGTGTCTAGTTAGGGGTACAGTATTTTAGTATTTCTGCGAAAATATTATTGATGATACAGGTATTTTTTGTAGTCATATGCTTATGCAAAGAAAAGAAACTCCTTTTAGCAAATAGACTCAATTTTGAAAGTCTTAATGATTCTTGTTTTTTATCTATTTAAGTTTTACGTTTTTTTTTTGTTTGTCTTGCTACAAAATTACCTTAACAAGCTGACTGCGTATGCAAATAATTTACAATTTGGAGTTTTCGTAACAAAAGCAAAAAAGAAAAAAAATATAAACAAGTTGGATTATTGACAACAAGGTTACATATAATATTTTGCAATTAATTGCCATTTTCCAATTAACAATCCTGTTTTCTAACGGTTGCGAATTTAAAAACCAAATTTCGCAGCCTATCTGTGCTTATGCCAAAACACAGGCTTCATTATTAAACAAAGAACACATTTTTGCATTAATTTCTTTTAGATTCTTAAGAAATGTTTATTAATGTTGCAAAAAATATAAATAATCCCAGTTATTTTAGGGTTGTACGTTGTGTAAGCTTTTGTTTTAGTACAATACTTTAAACAAAAAGCTGTTTTGAAAACCGGTCTTTTTACAACACAGAATCGCCTAGCAAAATATTGCCTTATTATTTAAGCAACTGTTTTTACTTCCCCTTTCAAACAAATAACATTGTAGATTGTTTTTGTTTGCAAATGTCCTTTATAAACGTTTTTCATTATGCCCTTTTGTTAAGTATTGAGGATTTTGTTTTGTGCCTAAGTATAATAGATTTTTTTGGCCTTATAATAATTAATTTAGAAACACCCCAGAAAATAAAACAATGGTCGGCGCTATTCAGATGTACACAACACAAATATGAGCGAAACTCATTAATATTATTATTAACTAAATTAAAATATTGTGGATCAAAAACATAATTTGAAAATTCGTTTTATGCAACATTACAATACATTTTCTAATGTATTAGCAGATTTTGTTTTGGCCTAGCCCTGGTTTAAAACCATTGCCAATTGACCAAAGTCCATCCAAAAAGAAAAAATTACTAAAATATTCCGAAATCTTGCAATAGGCCTGCATCGGAAAATAAGAGCCGGAATGAATAAGACTAGCGCAATTACGTTTCCACGACAATTGGATCTTCGGAACGACCGAGTCTTATTCGACCAAAGATTGTCAACTCAGCGACAGCTGTATCAACCGGAAGTTTTTTTCCCCAGGTAAGAAATTTTGATGACAAAAACAAAAAATCATTAATCATGGATGCGGTAAGGATCTTCATTAACCTAAGGCGAAGTCCGGGTTCATTTTAAAAGAAATGAGGTCCGATTTCTTGTCAAATTCTTTAGTGCCTTCAATCACTTTTTTACTGAAACCTCATTCTATTTTTAACACTGCCTATACCTTACGAACTTTGTAAACAAATATTCAGATCACACTGTTTAGCCTGGCAGACTGAGAGTATTTCTTTCATTGATCTGGTGGCATAAAGCTAAAAAAAATTTACCAAAGAAAATTTCAAGTGATATTAAAAAATAGAATTGAAGATATAAACATAAGAAGAAGAGAATAAGAAAATAACAGGTTTAATCGCCATTTAGCTATGCAAAAATGTAAATAAACAGGAATTACAAAAGAAAAGTCAAATACATATAATAAAAAAAAAACAACAACAAATCAAGAACAGGTACAATCAGTGTTGCCATATATTTTTTGAAGAAAACTTTTTATTTCTAAAAAAAAAACTTTTTTTTCAACAAAAAAACTTTTTTTAAGTACATACATACTAAAATTACAATCCCCAATTCGTACATAAATCAAACTGAGATAATTTATGTGAATTTAGTACATTAAATATATTCAAATCAATCTCCCCATTTAGTAAACGAATTTGGAGACAATCATTTTGAAATAAACGGTTCAACTTATTGATAACATAGGTTTAAAATTTTCCAAAAAACTTTTTTTTTAAAAAATAAAACTTTTTGCATGTGAAAAAACTTGCAAAAAAAGGGAAAACTGGACAAATGGTAACACTGGGTACAATTCTTGATAATTCTCACGCATTACTTATGCTCTTTTCTTTTATTGTTATTTTTGTTGTATGTATTTTTATTTGCAAACCAAAAGTATCTGTGTTTTATATACAGACAAGCTTTTACATTTTAATGCTGCAATAAAACTGCAACACAATATTGTTGTTGATATCAATGTATGGTCTATACATTTCTTTTTTATGGGATTCGTTAAAACGAATGCAAAAATGATGCGTATTGTCTGTATTTGAAAACTTTGGGTTTGTTGTATACCCAGAGCAAAGAAATGCAAATATCCAAAAAAAAAACAAACAAACAAAAATTATAAGAAAAACAACATACCCGATTTTCACTACACACTCAACAGACTTGTTTTTCTGCACGCACTTATTTCAATTATTATTTTTTTTTTTATTCACCAAATTACACAAAAATGTGTAGATTTTTTTTAATCCCATTCATTTATCTTGCACACACGTTATTTAGCTTGATGGCATTTCCTGCACCAACAAAAATTAAACAGAAAAATGTGGAAAAGTCTCTGCAGGCCTTCGTTAACTAAACTCTGCCTCTGTTTACTGGCAAAGTTGGTCTACAGGAAAAATTACTGTATTAACAAAAGTAACAACAACAAAAAATATACAAGCACCTCACCACCACTAATAAAGTTATGCAAAAACAGTAAAATCACAAAACAATACAAAAAAATTATATATCAACGACGCAACTTACGTTTTTTATTACTTTTGTATTATGTTTTTTAGTAATCGTTGTGTTAAACGCTTTAAAATCACTTTTTTGTTTTACAATATTGAAATTATTAAATATTTTTGCTTTAATTTCTGTAACTATTTTCTTTGAAAATTTCTTCTTTTTTTTCATGCTTTTTCTTTTTCTTAAGGTAATTTAATACAGAAAAATTAAAAATGGCGACCTCAGCGAAAAAGACATAATACATTTTTCAACTTCATTTTCTTCAAGCAAATACACATTTTCCACTCTATATTTTTAGAGAATTCTCACACAAACACTTCACTAAATTATTTTTTAGATTATATTCAATTAATTTAACTTTTTTAATAATAAAATTTTAATTTATAAGTTAACGTGAACGAGTATGAAAATTTTTTCGCTTCTATGGGTTTTTTTTTTCTGCACACAGTTGTTATCTGTGGTACTTGTAGAAAAGTGATGCTAAAATTAGTAGCAGCAGTAGGAGGTAGCATTGCCATATAGATTTTGTTGGGATGGTTAGTGTAGACTTAAACCAAAAATACTGGGATTTTTAGATATATGTTTTGGAATGTTGCCAATGAAATTTTTTAACATAAACTAAGAAAAATCGCAAGAATTGGGAAATTAAAAGCAAATTGATGATTTTTACCAATTTTTTATCAGAATATTTTCTTTCTACATATAACTCTACGTCTGCATAAGCCATCGTTTTGTGCGCCAAGCACAAAACGTCGCGAGAATTACAAACAAAATTTTATTTATAAAAATCATTTTTAAAAATTACAGTTCTCAATCTCAATTCTACAACAAATATAACTCTACAAAAAAAAAAACAAAAACAACAGACAGACTTTGACAGCTCCAACAACGTAATCAAAAACAAATCGCAAGTGGTTTTTGTAAATGTTGTAGAATCCCCACCTTATAATAAATTCACCTTGATATCAAGCAAATAATAGTATGCCGCAAGGCGAATTTATAGAACCGCTGATTATTTTGTTATAGGGAAAAATATAACGAACCCAAAAACAACAACAGACAACTTTTTCAGTTCAAATATCTTTTAACAAAAACAAAGTACCTGTTGTTTTTGTATATATTATATTTGTTGCAGTTCAGTCGTCATCTTATATAAATTCGCCTTGGTCACCTGTGAAAAAATCTCCTTGGAGCGGGTTGTCTGTGCTTGGAGCATGGAGCATATCACAGCTGATTAATGTTTACTTTAGTTGTTTAGATGTTTAAGCAGTCAAATACACAGAAATAAAACAACAGGTAAACTTTGACAGTTCAAACAACATAAACAAATTTCTTGTGGTTTCTTAAATGTTGTACTTGTTGTAGGATCGACACCACCTGTTATATAAATTCGGCTTAGAACATAACAACGACAAGAGTAAGGTGACCGCATAAAATCAGTCTATACTTGACAAATATTTATTATAACATTTTATGAAGTTTGTTGTCCAGCGAGCATACACGCTAACAATTTTGTCATAAAAAGCCAATAATACTAATTAAAGCTGGATATAGCTGATCATTTTTTATCTTGACAACTATTTTGACATTTATCATGACAAAAATTTGTCAGCAACAGACATAGGGTAATGAATATGCCTTGTTATCAAACATAAACACATATTTTGACAGTTGGCGTGTAAACAGATGATGATCAGCTGGGCGGGCTAACGCTGGGTTTACAAAAGGAATGAGGCAAAATATATCTTGATTTACTGGTTATATGTACTTTGAATTTGTCAATTATTCTATTCAGGTGGAAATAGAGTTGATGGTTTTACAGCCCTTGGCCGAAATAAATCGTGTAGCTCCGGTGCTCAGAACCATTAGCCGTTAAAGTATGATGTCTTGTATAATAAAGTTATCCCCTAATAACAAATATTTTCTTACGTTTTAGCATCTTGAGACTGTTGGTACACATATGTATGTATGTGTACCTTACATTAACTCATTATATCCTTTGTATATCCAACTTTTGTCGCTGCCGGTACTCGATACTTTCTATAGCTTATGGGGCTTTAAGGAATATCAATAGATGACACTGCCGTCCAATTAGTGAGTCGATTATGGATGGCAACCGGACGCAACTGAAGTTCGGTTGCCTTCCATAATCGACCCAGTGTTTTTTTTATAATTTCCGCTCTATGTGTTATTCTCTATGGCTATACTTACTCTCACAATCTAATTTTTTTATAAATCACGCAACTCCATTTTCATATTTATCAGTTCTTTATTATACATTTCAAATATTTTCTTTTTATTCTTTACAAAAAAATTCTCACATTTGATGGAAGAGTTAAATAGAGTAATATTCTTACATTAGCTGGAATTTTTCTTAGAAAAATAAAATATTTAGAAACTTAGAGAAAAAAAAAACGTTTCTACATACTACAGAGAAAAACGTTTCTACACCAAAATCTTTCAAATCTCGTTCTAGAAAAAGAACTTAACTTCCCCATCACAATTAAAGTATTATAAAAAAAAGTCATGTTAAAATAATTTTAATATTTTTTCTTTTTTTAATTTAATTACATATATAAAAAATAGAATTAATTAAAACTTGTTTGTTATTATTTATAACTTATTACAAAAAACGGAAAGCAAGATTTTTTTATTTTATACTTAAAAAAATAACAATAAATCGTTATTTTATTGTTATAAAAAAAACTAAATTTAAACACTTAACAGCAGGATTAACCAGTATTCCCGCTTAGTTGTTATTGTTGCTATAGTGTTTATAAAGATGCAAACAAAAAATGCAATTCTTTAAAACGAATAAAAAACCAAGTAATTAAAAAAAAAACAGAATGTTTTTTTGGTGGTGGTAGATGAAGGGGTTTTTGTTTACGTTGGAATTAAATTAAATGAAAAAATTCAATGGTGGGCGGAGGAAAGATAGACGATAGAGAGGTGTTATACAGAGAAAGTATGGGTTTATGGAAAATGGATAATTTACAATTCATCCTTCTTGTGTTCCTCTTCTTCTTCAACCTTTTCTTCTTCTTCGGCCTAAAATTAAAAAAAAAAAATTTGGATAACAGTTAGAAATTGTATAGGAAATTAAGTTTGTAAAAGTATTAAAACTTACAGATTTAAGATCACCGCCAGCATCTAAGAATTTGACGAAGTCATCCAAAGTTCTGTCCAAATTGTAGTCGATGATCTTGTTGTCTCCCTTGCGGTACAATTTGATGGTGGGGAATGAAGAGATCTTGGTGTGTTCCAATTCGTTGGCAGTAGAATCGATCTTGGCAATGAGAATGGATTCGTTATCCTTGTATTTCTCACCCAATTGATCGTAGATGGGAGCCAATTGCTTGCAGTGACCGCACCATGGAGCATAGAATTCAACCAAAACATCCTTGCTCTTGTCCATGACAACATCATCGAAGTTGGTGGCTACCAAAACCTTAACGGGGTTCTTGTCCCAGTCTTCGGGCAATTCTTGGGTCAACAAGTGTTGCTTGAGTTTACCCTCCATGAACTTTTGCAAGAATTCCTTGATGGTTTCGGCGGACAAGTCATTGTTTTCGGGCTTGTATTTGGCCATATCTTCTTCCAATTTGATCAAACGGATGGTGGGTACTTCTTCCTTGGTCATGCCGAAGAATTCAAAGATGCGGGCATGGTCTTCTTCATCAGAAGAGATGGTAACGAAGAGAATGTCGTCACGGTATTGTTTGGCAAGATCCTTCAAGGGTTCAACGTGCTTCTCAATGTGGCCGGCTTCCTTGGAGACAAAGAACAACAAGTGCGATTTGATTTGACCACCGAAGATCTTGGAGGCGGATTCGTGGTTGAATTCAACAAGCAAGGGCAAAGATTCGACTTGAGCGAATTTCTTGAGGTTGGCCAAATTGAGTTCACCTTCGAAAAGGGTCTTCTTGTCATCGAAAGGCTTGAACATAACAACAGCGCCATCCTTAACTTCGTATTTGGAGACAACATCATCGCTGCTGGTCAAACCGAAAGGAATGGGGTCCAATTCACCGGCGGCAGCAACGAAAGCTTTAGCGGCATCACTTTCAAGATCCTTGAAGAAACCAATAATGGCAATCTGTGGAGGAGACAAATAAAACACAACAATTTATTAACTAAACAGGGAAAAATGTACGACTTTGTTGAAATTTACCTCATTATCTTTTAAGAATTTTTCGGCTTCCTCGACAGAGGTCAAATCCTTGGCGGGGGGACCAGTCTTCTTGATAACCCAGCTAACAATATCGGCAGCTTGACGACCACCGGTATATTCGACGGGAGCACCGTTGCGGAAGAATTTCAAGGTGGGATAGCCACGTACTTGGTATTCTTCAGCCAAAGGACCTTCAACAGTAGCGTCAACCTTAGCCAACTTAATGTTGGACTCTTTTTCAGCCAAGGTTTGGGCAGCTTTAGCGTATTCGGGAGCCAAAGATTTGCAGTGACCGCACCAGGGAGCATCTAAAAAAAGTAGAAATAAAGAAATTATTAGTAAATAAAATTTGTTTAAACAAATTAAAACGTGTATAATTAGGAGTGATAATTTAGCTGTGCCGAATCTTAAATACCCTTCAAAAAATTCTTGTGAAAAAAAAAAATTAGTTAGTCGCCATTTGTGGGCTGAGAAACCTAAGTTGGAATATGGCGCATATAATGACATATCAATGATGTTTGTAAAATATCGGGGGCTTTCGAAAGTTGATTTCAACAGACACCCGCTATCTATAACCATCTAGAATATGCTTTATGGGTTCGCAAAAAAAAAAAAAAATTTGGAAACAATATCGGCAGCTTGACGACCAAACTTGTATATATATGTTCGTACTTTCCACTCATGGTGAAGGCTGTAATAATGTATAATGACTTTGTTATTTTTGTAAATTAAATTGACCAAAATAATTATTTATAATTATGCAAAACATAAAACGGATGTAACAAAAAAAGAAATTCTAAATACATAATAAAAACAAGTTTAAAATGTGTCATTTAAAATTAACTAATTTACACTTAAATAAACACAATATACATAATTATCAAATTGAAAGTTTGTATAAAATAGAGCACAACAACAAATTATGACAAGTTTGATGTCAATGATGATGCTGCTGCTATTCATTTCCATTTATTATTTTTCATGTTAAGGGTTTAAATATAAAGAGAGGGAGACAGAGAGAAAAAAGCCACGTATGCACGTAAGCAGTAAATAAAACGGAGGTAGGGTTGTAGGAGTTAAAGTGAGTGTTAGATGCTTATTAGAAATGACGTCTTTGGTACACAAATAAAACAAGAAAAAAAAACAATTGTTAAACAAACAAGTTAAGAGCAATAAAGCAAGAGATGGAACAGAGAAAGTATAATCATTATAACATACGTGGCCTTAAGAAAATAACAAAATAAGCAACAACAAAAAATTCACATTTGATAATTTGAGGCAAAATTTAACATTTGTATACTTAAACAAAGATAAGGTTAGGCGTACAACTTTTTAAACAAAATAGAAATTAAGCGGCTTATCACAAAGAATTAATAAAAAAAAAGTATATTTTATTGTATAGTAGGAAGTGGTGGGAAAAAAGGTATTTAAAATTTGCTTTTGCGTTATGCAAAAGATAAGGTAATACAATGAAATGCATAGTAACATGTTAAGAACATTGACATTTGTTTAATTGTTTTTTAAATGCAAGCTAAAAGACACGTAAGTGTTGAAAATAAGTTTTTTTTTTTATAATTTTTATAAAAATTTAAAATAAGCTTGAAATAAAAATGTATACAATTGTTTTATTTTTAACAATAGGTGTCTTCCTGTTTTAGCATATAATAACTTTAAAGGAAAATTTTAATACAAATTTTGAGTTTTAAATAAAATTTAAACAATAAAACAAGTGTTGTTTTGTTTATAATGTTATTATTTGGTTTCAACAACAATAAAACTCTCCTTTTTTTAAATTTTAAAGAAGATTTTAATAATGTTTAAAGCTACATTTCAATAAAAATTTTGAATTTGTACTAAAATTTAACCAAGTGTTCCTTTGCTTTAACAATAAGACTCTTACTATTTTAAATATTAAACATATTTGCTTCTTTAAAGAAGAATTAATAACTTCTAAAGGAAAATTTAAAAAAAAAAAAAAAATTGAATTTGTACTAAAATTTAAACAAGTGTTTCTTTGTTTTAACACTAGGACTTCCTGTTTTCAATTTTAAACATATTTGTTTGTTTAAAAAAAGATTTTATAAATTTCGAATTTGTACAAAAATTTAAACAAGTGTGTTTCATCTTAAGTTTTAAAACATATGTCTGAAGGAAGATCTTTGTTTTATAAAATTTACTTAAGTCCTTTTAAATGTTTTTTTTTTATTTTTCTTAATTTGCGTTTACATTATTGTTTAATGAGAGCAATAACCTTTTAAAAATGTGTTTACTATTTGTTTAGGCTATAAATATCTTTTTGTTTACAAGCTTGTGTCTTTTTTATGAGAAAATACGTGTGCAATTAAATAAACAAGTTCATGACCACAAACACGTGCTAAATATAGTTAAACAGCTGTATGAGGAGTAGCTTTGTGGCGCTTAAACATATAAAAATGAGTTAATTTTAGATAAGGGCAGAAAAGATAAAACATATTTAGTAACTACAAATACAATTGAGTTGCAATTTACAAAATAATCTGTAAATATCAAGTTTTATGAATCTATCTATTTATTTTAGTTTTAACTTTGAACTACTTGATATAAAATTAAAGAAAATAATGATTTTTTCCATTCAGTTGAGCCACAAAATAAAAATTTCTTCATGTTCATTTAAAAAACTTTCAACTTGTTTGGATTAAAAAATTAATAATCATTCCTTTTACATGGATCACTAATTGGAAATGCCTTCTTTTTCGTAAATTGTTAACAAACTTTTGATTATATTGTAATAATATGGATCTAAATAAGTGTTTAGCTCAAACATAAAATGCCATATAAATAAATGCATTGTAAAGTTGCATAAAACGAATTTAATAATTTCTCATTTTATAAAACTAAACGTTTCGAAATAAAGAAATTTCGAATATAAATTGGAATTTTCGGACATAATATTGTATTGACATCAAGTTTATGCATGATCTACAGAATATTTTAAAAGCTTTAAAAAATTTTGAACATAAGGTAGAATTTTCGAATGTTATTTCGAATTTCCGAATGTGATTTAAAAAAAAAAATATATAAAATTTGCTAAATCAATAATCAAAAGACGTGGTATTTGCAAATATATTTTGTAATCTAAAATATTTGTTCCTTAATTTTACAGTAAATCATTGCCGTACTGAATATTTTCAATTATTTTTGTTTTTTCTTCAATTCTGACTATTTCTGACTCAGAACTGTTAATCTATAGACTTTCTGACGTGGTATTTAAAAATATCATTTGTATTCTAAAAGATTTGTTGCATGGTTTTACAGAAAATCGCATAATATTTCAAAATATTTGTTGTTTTTCCATTAATTCAGACAATTTCTGACAGAATTGTTAATCTATAAACATTCTGACGTGGCGTTTTAAAATAACTTTCGTAATGTAACAAATTCTCAATATTTCTTAATTTTATTGTTGTTTCTTTAATTCACACTATTTCAGACTCAAAACTTCAAATCTGACACAGCATTGGTTTAATATCTTAACAATGTATAGTTAAAATTAAGACCACACAAAAAATGATTTCATTTAGTTTTAAAACCTTATATCTAAACGAAATTTATTACTTTTTTCTTCAAAAGTCTTTATATCTGTTTCCCTTTACAATATCCTTAAGATGTACAGTCATTAAGTTTATAATCTTATAAATTTGATATAAATAAAACAATAAAAAACCATTTTTGATAACAAAAGATCATCAAAAAAATCTCATTCAAGACTTTTACCTAAAACAACAAAAACTATTATACTCCATCATTTACACTCGAGTTCAATACTGATCATTGTACCACATAAAAAACAACCGGCTTGAAAAACATATAACAATATAAATAAACACGACTAAAACAGTTTTTTATTATTTCACACTATGCCACACACTTTTCTTTAAAAAAAAAAAAAAAAACCGGCAAACAAACTCATTAACAAACAAGACATCACTTACAAAAAGTAGCCTAAAGGGTTAATGAACTTTTGAAAAGCAGCAACTAACGGCTTTACACTCACTGTATTTAACTATCTATAGACAAGTAATGACACATAACAAGAAACGAATTGGAATTAATATATGAAAAAATTGGCGTTTGTTTAAAATAAAACAACAATATTGAAAGGAAATAAACTGAAATTTAAGATTTTGGTATGGTAACAACAACAATAACTAAAAGAATTATAAATTTAAATAAAATAGGTTATAAAAAAGAAATCAAAAGAATGTAAAGATTTGACAGGTAAAAAAGAACGAGTTTTTTTTAGAAATTTTATCTTAATGGATTAAAATGATAAAGAAAACTATAAAAAATAGTAAAACCTAAATATTTAAAATAAATGATCAATGTATTAATCAGTTTAAAATAGGCTGTAAATTTTTTGAAAAGTTATAAAGCATAAATGTCTATAGGAAAACATAATAAAATTGAGATGTTCCAACTAAAGTTATTAGAAAAGAAGTTAAACTATTAAGTACAGGTTGAAATAATTGTTGAGACAATTATTTTCCATTTCAAAATTGTTGACATTTAAAGAAATTTTTACAAATAATAAAATTGATGAAATCAAAAGATATTTTAAAATATTGAAAACAGTATTCACATTTTTATATTGCAAACTTGTATACCTCCCAACCAATTATAAAAAACGTAAGGCGCCCTCAATATATTATGTGGCAATTTTTTATAGTCAATCTAGAGTGCCAAAAATCCTAGTCTGAACAAATTAAACATATCTATTTAAATTTGATTTTTTTTATTCTTTTCACAAACATTGCAAATATTTAATCAAATTATGTCCACTTCAAAAAATTTTAAGCATGTTAATTAAACGCAATATTCCATTAAGATTTTGTGCAGCAATTTTCTTATCAGTCGCTTAAATTAGCTAAAAACATAGTCTGAACGCTTAAAAAAAAAAAAAAAACCTTTCACACCTTCTTGACCTTCCAAGAAATTCTTAAGCTAGCTATTAAAAATTCGAATAAAAAATCTTCCTTATCTTTGAAAACACCATACGGATGTTGACAACACAGCATATCTTTTTATGTTGCAGTTTTCCTATCAACCACTAGAGTGCATGAGATCAGGGCCTACCAAAACTGATAAAGAACTATGAACATAATAATGCATTTAACATGTGTCGCTGCCCTGCCCCTCAAGCCATAAAAACTGTGATAAGATTGCTTTCTTCAGATATGTTTACTCTTAAGACGTGGTTTTGAACGTGTTATAAAACATGCATGTTTTCCTTAAGCATTTTATTGATAAGATTTTTTTTGAAGACTAAAAGTAACAAAATTGAAACTTCTGTCACTAAAATAGAGATAAAAGAAATTGATTTATACTAAGAAAAAAAAAAAAAAAAAACTTAACAAGAAAAGTAAATAATTTTTTTTTCAAACATTATCAATTTTTAATTTGTAAACAAGTGCCTATAATTAAAAAATCAACTGATAAGAAAATAATGGCTACAATTATTTTAATATTAGAAAATATATTTAGAACAGTAAATGAAAGTAATAAAAAATAACAGATAAAATTGAATTACAACTTTTCTAACGAATAAGAAACCTTCAAAATAAAACTTTTTTAAAAGGAATTTGGCAATATTGAATCATTTTAAAAAATTAAATTGCTAATTATGAAAGAAAGAAAACATAGCTAGAATAAAAATCTTAAAATTTCTTCCTATTGAATAATTCCCCAACAAAGTCTGTTTTCTTTAATAAACTATTTTAACAAGTGCCCACTGTTTAATGCCACTTTGCTGTGTTGCAAAAAATAGGAAAACTTGCATTTGCGGCACTTTTCAACACTATGCACAAATGGCACAACAACAACAAATACACTAAATTGCACAATTTTGTCAAAGCAAAACATAAAATTAAGCATGACACATGACTAATAAACAATAAATATAAAGTTATTTCACAATATTTAACACATATACATAGCTAGATAATTTAAAAAAGTTAATTCGTTATAAAAAAAAAGCCAAACAACTTAATAAAATGACACGTCAACAACATAAAGGAAAGAAAGTACTCTCGAAAGAGAATTAAGAAAAATATTAACTGTTTGCTTAGCTTCAAGTAAAGAAAAAAACAAGAGATGAGAATGAACTCCAGAAAATGCCGGCAAAAGCAACAAGAATAAATGGAAAAAATAAAGGTTATGTGAACAAAAATTGAATTAAAAAATGGAAAAAACAAAAAGCCCGACAAGAAACGAGTTAACAAACACATTAAGAACAAAAGATAAACTATAAAAGATTGCGAAAAAATATTATAAGTATTGAGTATATATAAAAAAAAGAAATTGTACACGCAGACAAGTTTTTTTTTTCTTAAACAAAAGGAATACAAACAAATTTTCCAGCTCAGAAAAAAAACTATTCCCACCCATATTGTTGTTCTTTTCTTAATATTACTAATTAAACAATTTCAATTGAAAAAACAATTTATCTTTAAATACTTACAGAATTCTACCAAAACGAATTCATTATTGGCAATGGCATCTTTGAAATTGTCCACAGTCAATACCAAGACTCCATCTTCGGTTTTGATTTCCTCAGCGGCGTATACACCCAAAGTGGCGGTAGCCACCAATAACAACGAACACAATAAGAATTTCATTTTTTATGTTTGTTTAACAACTTTTTTTTAATTTCTATTTGTATATTTCTTTAAATTAATAAATATACCAAAAAAAAACCCTACACACAAAATTACTTAAAGCGCGTTTTAAACTAACTTTGGCCCGTCAACGATGTTCACGCGTCGATATTTAAATGTAAAATGAATTCGTTCTCTTAATGCCTGAAAGAGGTTGTTTTGAGTGTAGAGAATTATAGAAAAGGAAAATGACACGTCATTTTTTAGAAAAACAACTCACAAAGAAAGTGATAAACAAAAGAAAATGTCACGGAATGCAACCGTGTCTGCAAAAACAGAGTTGTTTAAATTATGAGAAAACAGCATTACCTACAGTTGTATTGACTTGCCAAATAAGTAACGCTAAAATACTTTCTAAAATTATTATATAAAACATTATAAATTAAGAAAATACAAATTTTTTTCATAATTGAGTTTATTTAAAACAAAAGTTAAAATGCAATACAATTCTTATTTCGAACAGTAGGGAAATTTAAAAAAAAAAATTTAAATAAATCTCTAATTTCTAATTGGTCTGATTTTAATAAAATTTCAAATGTCTATATAGAGGTAAATAAGTTTAAGATTGAATTAAATTTAAGTTTTAAAAACAGTGGTTTATTTTCTTTAAATAAACCGCATTTTTAAATTGAAAATAAAAGCGATCTGTGGCTTAAAAATTGTAACAACTCATTATTTAAATTTATATAACAATTTAAATAGTCACTCTTTTAATGAACACCCTTAAAAACACCCTTATGTACAATAATACATTGGTAGCACAGTTCCTATTAACTATAACATGTTTTATTTCTACAATGATCACCTATAGCTTTTAGCAGCTATAATGTTAGCAACTTTAACAGTTAATGTTGTCATTCATATAAACAGGAGTATATAAGTATGAAAAGAAGTTTCTACTGATGGAACTGTTTATAAACATGATAAATGTTACAAGCACCCGTTACAGACCGTTAAATTCAAAATGATGATAGTGCAATTTCGTGACATGCATATTATTTTGCACTGCATTGCCGATAACGGCATTACCATTCATGGGGAAAACCAACGAGATGAAATTAATTATTGCTAGTTATGTATTTTTAATAATTGCGCAACAACAAAACGATTCGGTTGCCAACATTCTATATTGAAAATGTGACACATCAATCGCATAAAATCGATATATACCAAAAATGTTCATCAATTTATATGAAAATTAGTTTATTCACAAAATATACTACCTTTTTTCCAACTCTGATTATATTATGAAAATTTAACGGTTTGTATTCTTTACTCACAAAACACTTATTGCTTATTTGTTTTTATCTTTAATTGTGTGTGCGCCGCATAAATCTTTTTTTGCTGTTAAAATAAACTAAATAAACAAAGTAATAAACATTTTGATGCCCGATAACATGTTAAAAAGTATTTAGTTTAAACTTTGGCACTCAACAAAATGCAAGCTGATATCAAGGAAACTCCCCATGAAGAATTGGAAAAACTGATTGTAGTCACAGGTTTTGGACCATTTATAGGCCATGAGTCAGTAAATGCCAGTTGGGAGGCGGTAAGTATGATGAAATATACTTTATGCAAAATTAATTTATATGATTAATGTTTTAAAAGGTGCGCCTACTGCCAGATGAAATTATGTACCAAAATACTGCCTATAAATTGGAAAAAGTAGAAGTACCTGTTGAATATGAAGCTGTTGATAATGCTGTCGAAAACATATGGTCGCGACGCCCCACATTAGTTATACACTGTGGCGTGCATGGCATGGCTACATGTGTAAATGTAGAGAAATTGGCCTATAATAATAATTTTAAAAGGGCCGACAATGCTGGCAAACATTTGCCCAATGCCAAGGCCTGCTTAAAAAATTGTCCGGCCAAAAAATCAGCTATATTTTGTAAACTAAATCTTAAGAAAATCATCGAGGTTATTAGTGACAATTGTGGCTGTACACCGGACTATGTAAAAGAGTCTCAGACAGCAGAGGAAACTACCAAGATTGCCAAAATTTCCAAAGAGGTGGGCAATTATTTGTGTGGTTATATTTATTTGAAATCCTTGGATCATGATTGCTGTCGTACATTATTTGTTCATGTGCCACCATTGGATAAACCCTTTAGTGCCGAAAAACTAAGTGAAGTGGTTTTAAAGATTACCGAGGAATGTCTGAGACAAGTATTAGAAGAAGGTAATGATATAAACAAAAAGTAATTTCTTTTTAGACTTGATCGTATGTATGTATTTTAATTGAGGCATACACAATGAGATCATCATCATACACCAGCGAAATACAGAGCTAACGAAGCTAACAATGGCATACTTTTGGGCTGCATCATAAATTGTGTACACCTCAATTTTAATAACTGAAATTTGTATATATTTTTTATACATAAATAAAATAATGCTAATAAATAGAAAAAAAAAAAAAACTAAAATATGGATATTTACCCAATATTCACTTCACCGCCACAATTTCATACACATTTTTGAAAAATAAAGAAAATCATCTTAAACCATATAAAACAACAACAATTAAACTGATGATATACCAAAATTATTAAAAATTGTTTGCACAAAAAAAGTAAATATTGAATATTAGGGCTTCTAAATTTTGATTTTATATAAATATTTATTTTTAGTAGAACATACTAGTGATCTCAAATTTTTGGATAAAAACAAATAAATGTATAGGTGTTTCATAGGGTTTTGGAGGAATATCAAAGTGATCGCAGATTTTTAAAGATGCTTTAGTGAAAAATAAAAGTGATAACAGATTTTTAGACTTTTTTCTGTAGCGCCTTTTTTTGCTATTTAAATTATTTTATCTTTTTTTATTATATTTTTGGTTTTTCATGCAAAAATTTTGATAAATTGATTTTTTATAGAAAGTGGATTTCACAGAAAAATTATCGAGATTTTATTTTTTGAGAAAACTGCAATTTTAACTTTTCACGCAAAGCTATTTTCATATCGTTTTTGGGTTAGAAATATAACCGAACACAAATTGTCATGTCTTTGTTCAGGTTCTCAACCAATTCTCTCAGATTTTGTTCTTATTAAAAATTGTCTTCTTGGTAAAAATTCGGTTTTATGGTGAAAAAATCGGGTTTTTGTTGAAACTTTGTTTTATGCAGAAATATGGTTTTTTTTTTTTTTTTTGTTTCGAGATATCAGTTTATTTTTATAATTTTTTTTTTTGTCGGTGAGAAAACTTATTTTAGGAACCAGTTTTTTATGAAAAACTAGCTGACCGCCGGGTGGCTATTTACTAATGATATGTAGCAAACAAGTATATCACTAATTAAGAACCTTCTAAAGTTTAAGCATAGGTTAAGTAAACAAAGTAGTGAAAAGGAGGCAGTGTTGTAAGCTCTTAAAGTTTCTCCAAAAAATGTAGCTTATTAAAAAAATCAGAAGTGAATAAGAGGCAGCAAAATTTAGTTCTTCGAGTTTTTCTAAAATTTTCTCATACTAAAAAAATGAGAAGTGAAAAGTAGGCAGTGTTGTTAGTTTTTGAAATTTCTATTTCTATTAAGATGCCATTACATACATGGAACATTTCATGTTTATATATGTAGATTAGATTTTTTCAAACACAATTTCATGCTGAAATATTTAATTTTTGGAAAAAATCATTTAAAAAAAAAAGATTTTTATTTTGTTGGTGATAAATGAAATGCATTTTTTTTAAGTTTTTTTATTTCAAAAGCTGGAATTTTACACCAAAAAAATTTCTGGAAAACGGTTTCGTTTTTTTGGTCAAAAAATTATATGAGGGAAATGGTAAATTATGGACCGATGCTCACAAAAGAAAGATTTAGATTCATATAAAACTTGTTTATGTCCAATTTCATCGCGATATTATTTATTATAAGACACTTATGAAAGTTCGAATTCTTTTTTGAACGGAGAAAAATCTTTCCGAGAGAAATCTGCGAAACAGGAATTATTTTTTTTATATTCCAGAAAATATTTATGAATAATGAATGAGTTTCGCTATATATGGAAACATTTTAGTGATTCTAGGGAGGCCTGACAAAGAATTTTAAAAATAGTTTTTTGGTGAAAAATATTTCTGAGAGATATACATAAAGGGTGGGTCTAATTGTAGGGGGCCGAAAGTATTTACAAATATACAAGGCGCATCGCGATTCTTGTTCTATGGCTAATTCCATGAAACTTTGCCGTAGAAACCATAGCTTAAAAATTAATTTCAAGCCCCCAGATTTCATTATGAGAAAGTCAAATATTTGTAAATTATTACAACAATTTCGTAAATTTTCCCCAAAAAAAGTAGATAAGATTAAAAAAATATAAAACCCCACATAAACATTTAGCAGAGGACATACAATTTTGAATATTTTGCAAAAATACCTATTTTGTAAAATCCGGGGGCTCGAAATTCTTTTTTGAGCTATGGTTTCTTCGGCAAAGTTTCTTGGTATGATCCATAGAATACGAATCGCGATGCGCCTTTGTCGCATACAATTTTACCCACCCTAATATACATTTTTACTGGATACATAAAAGTGTTGCACATTGTGAGAAGTTATAATTTTGGCGACGAATAAAAATTTTTAAATTTCGGGAATATTTAAACGCGTAGATTTTTTGTTGAATTTTTGCAGATCCCAGTTTTTAATTCCTTTCTAATATTTTTTGATTTGTGTAGTTCTATTTCAATCCCTACATGATTTTTATTTCTAAAATTATTGTCTATTTTTCTTACAATTCCTTTTTGCTTGATTTATTTTTAATTTTCTTTTTTGCTTTCTTCGTTTACAAATCTTTGTCGTTAAAGTCTTAAATTCTACATTGTGTTTGGTTGTTGTTTTTTGTTGTTTTATTAATTACATTTAAATGCATTCCATTTTAAAACTCTTGTATAGGTACGAGCTACAAATAAATCTGAAACCATTGAAATGCTAGAAAAGCATTAAATGTAAAAGTGGGTGGTGGTTACCAGTAGTAGTATTGCAATGCAATCCATTGCAAAGCAATGTGCTGTGCTTTAAGTTGGCTTTTTTATTTAAATGCCTCTTAAGCTGTTTTGTTTTGTATTGTATTGTATATTTAGTCTTAACAAATGCAATGACCGCCATGACAAATCCAAGTCAAAATATGTTAAAAGATATGGTAGGAAATGCCAACCATTTTTTTGTTTCTTATAAAGCAAGAAATCAATGGCAATACAAGAAGGGATTAACTAAACCCATGAATATATTAACCCTTATAATAGGAAGGTAAAAAAAGAGCTAAGGGGTGGAGGGAACAGCTCAAAACAATGGACTTACTCAATAAAAAATGGCAAAATATTTGTAAATGTTTTAAATGATAAAACTGTTTGTTTTTGTAACGATTTATATTGAAAAAAAAAAAAAACGCACAGAAAAGAAACCTTTTGAGTGGTATGTTAATACTTTACACACTTTTACACTTAAAGATATTGTTTAGATTGTTTGAGGTTAAGAAATTTTAGTATTGGCCTACAGACAATCAGAGCTTCGAATTACTTAATTCAATTTGAGCTTAATTCACTTAAATCTTAATTCGGAATTGAAAATGTTAGCTATTCATTCCATAAATCAAGTCCCAAAATCTAATTAAATAGAATTAATTTATCGTTTATTTAAATCATGATGTTATGAACTACATCATTCATGCAACCCTTGAATGATTACATTTTTTATTAATTCAAATCTATTGGCTTTATGACTTAAAAATGCAGGATTTAAAATAGATGCCGTATCTTTTGAACGCGGTTTTTGTTTTCAATAACTTATATGTCATATTAAAGGGTACATATCGGTCATTTATTCTCAGTTATAGTTTGAACAACAACATTTTTTTTTTGCTTCTAAAATGTAGAATTTTTTGCCAACAAGGGAAGTTTTGCTTTACTTCTTTAATTTGAAAAAAAGCCACGGAAGCACTCCGATTGCTGACCAAAGCTTATGGTGAATGTGTTCCATCGGGTTCAACCTGCGAGAGATGGTATGTTCGGTTCAGAAGTGTTGATTTTGACACGGAAAACTAAGATCGCCCACGTCAGCCAAAATAGTTTGAAGACCAAGAATTGGAGGCATTACTTTATGAAGATTGTTGTTAAACTCAACAAGAGCTTGCAAAATCATTGGGAGCTACTCAAGCAGCAGCAGGTTTCATCCAAAAGCAATTAAATTGGAACCATATGAAGATTTATGTTGCAATACATGTTTAAAACTATTAGAATGAAGTGATTGCGAAGTTTTGCCTTACCCGCCTTATAGTTCAGACCTTGCCCTGTCCGAATACTATTTGCTTTGTTCGATGCAGAACGCTCTCTCTGGGATATGATTCACCATAGAACAGAGTATAAATTGGCTTGATTCGTTATTGGCCTCAAAAGATGAGCAGTTCTCAAAAAATTCCGCATTTTGAAGTCCTACAACCAATAGATTTCTAAAAAATTTTCCATTGCATTGTCACCCACTGTATATAACATTTAATTTTAAAAATTCATAATTAAATAACAAAATCTCTATTTCTATTTCTATTTTAGCTTAACACAAGTAGTGCAAATCTCAGTATGACGCTTGCTATATTTATTAAAAGGTAAGTGTGATTTAAAATATATTCAGATTTTTAAGCTAAACTAAACATTTGGTAGCAGTTTAATTTCACCTTTTGTAAAGTCGATTATTATTTTTAAGATCCTTTAAACAAGAACATTTTTTAAAAAGGTCTTAGATAAAATGTAGTTTTAACTTCATGATCTAGGCTACTTTTATTAGTTTAAGCCAACCATTTGTGATACCTGATTTTTATACCCTTCACCATGAGTGGCAAGGGTATATATAAAGGTTTGTCATTCCGTTTGTAATTTCTACATTTTTCATTTGCGACCCTACAAAGTATATATATATTCTGGATCGTTATAGAGTCATGTCCGTCTGTCCGTCTGTATGTTGAAATCAACTTTCCGTAGCCCCCAAATAACTTACATACATGGTTCATACATTAATATATCGGGAATTTTTCCGGCTCGGTTGGTATTTAAAATCGAGAAAATCGGCCCACAAATGGCTGAGATATAAAGAACAAACCGAGACAACCTCTGTTTTTGGCTATTTTTGATCTATAACTCGATTACTAAGTCATAAATATAGACAATATGGATATCTAACGATGTATTTAAGACTATAGTAAGTTGGACCTACAACGGGTCAAAATATTTTTTAACACGAATTTTTTTAAAAAAAAATTTTTTGTCATAAATTTTTTTCTAATAAATTTAAAAAAAAAATATTGAAATAATAAAATTTGTCTAAAAAAATGTATGACATTTTACTAATAAATTTAAAAAAATTTTTAAAAAAAAAAATTTAGAAAAAACATTTTAAAAATAAAAAAACAATTTCCAAAATTTTTTTTTTTTAAATTTAAAAAAAAAAAATTAAAAAATTTTATTTTGAAATATAATTTGGTGAAGGGTATATAGCTCTCTTGCTTGTTATTTTTAAACAATATTAAACAATATTTGTTTTAAAGTTACGTGGTTACTTAATAACATCTAGGCTTCTTTTATTAGAAGTTTAAATCCAGCAAAAACCTAAAGGACTCAAGCTAATAGACTTAAACTAAAGTGGAAACCTAATAAGATCTAGGCTGTATAAAACCTACTTCCTAAACTCCCAGTATTTTGTCAAATTGTTAACTTCCTCAAAATCAAAAACATGGTTTCACATCCGTTTATTAATTGCAGCTAATTTTTTTTAATTTCCTAAATAAATTTTTTCATAAAATTCTTTAGAAATTTCAATATCTTTTTAAAAACCACAAAAAAATGTCTAAATTTCTCACTACTACTTAAATAAAATCAAACACATCTTTGATTTAAAATCAAGAGCTGATAAAAAAAAACCCACAGGATTCTTATTAAAGAAACAAAATCATTACAAGAGCACCTTTATATATCCCTTGATGCACTAAGGTATAAAAAACCATTGAAAGAATAAAAAAAACTGCGACAGGTGTGATGCCAGTTTGAGACGACGACCCTTGAAAAAAAAAAAACAACAACAACAAACGAAAACGTTTATAAATGTTTTTATAGCATTTGTTGTTTTTTCATAGTTTCTAAAAAAAATAGCCGATGGCATATTCGTGTCCTTTCGTCATTTAAGGATTTTTTTTTTTTAGAAAAGAAACCAAAAAAAACGAACTTTAAACTTAAAGCTTTAAAAACAAGGAATACAGGCAGGCAGTCCTTTATGTATTAAGAAAAATTTTGCTCGCTTCGTTAGTTGATCTGACTGGCGATCAGTCATGAGTGCATGCGTACGTTCAGCTTGGTTTGCGTTTCAGTAAGGTTTTATATTTTTTTTTTGCTGTTGTTTAGTTTAAACTGTGTGGTGCAAAATTAATTTCTTGGCAATATATTAAAGCGGCAACAGATGACACGAGCCAAGCCACAAGCTCTACTACTAATACTACTCTACTCGTTCTACTCTACTACTTAAATAGTTGTACCAGTTTACTATCGCAAGGAACTTGGTAAACGTTCAACCAATATAAAATGCATGTTAATGATGTAGATTGTGTGCCTCATACACTGCAGTGAATTTGTGGCACCAACACAACACTAATGTGCAGCACATGTCGCATGTTTGGTTTGTAAGGTTTTGCTGTTGTTCCTTTTTTTCTTTAAAGGAGGGACTAACAGCGAGATCACTTTTCTAAAGCTTAGAAATTGATCGAGTAACATAACAAGTGTTTTGTTTTCACTTTCTTTTTATGTATTAAAAGTTCATTCTACACCGCTACTTAGATTTTTTAAGGCTTCCAACATCTCCAATTCCATTTGGTCCTTCCAACCTGAAGATTAAATAGGAGCATTTCAATTAATTTCTAAGGTTTTTATATTTATACAGTTGCCAAGCTTCTTGAATTCCCCACTTTAGGTATAACAGAAAAAATAAATTTCTAAGTAATTTTAGGACATTCAACCATAGAATACATAGAACGGAAGGAGAGAGAACTGTCAATGAAAAAAATTAAACAAAATTACTCTCTTTTCACATATAATAACAAGATAATACAATAACAAGATACATGCCAATACATGCTCATAAATTTGGTTTTCTGACAAAAGACTTATGTGGTCCTTCGAACCCCAATAATATTATAATAATAATAATTGGGTCCATTCAATGTATTGCTGTACTTAAATTCCAGAAAGTCTTCTTTAATTAAATTGGAAGATTTCAATGCTTTCTAAGGTTTCATAACAGCTGTCAAGTTTCTTAATTTCCTCTCAAAGTAAACTCATATCTGAAATGAAAGAAAATTCGCATTTTTAATCCTCCAACATTCTTTATTCTACTTTATTATGTGATCCTTCGAAGTCGATTTCTAAATTGGTTTAATTCAATGTATTTCTATGATTAAATTCCAGAAAATCTTCTTGTAGCACTGTTTCTTAGTTTTTTTAAGGCCTACCATTTTCAATTCGTTCTAACATTTTCACTTCGTTTTCCAATCCGATGATCCATCGCCACTATCCAATCTGAATCTTCAGTGCTAAGAATCTCCACCGCATTCCGAAGAACAACGTAGACGAATTCTCCTATAATACCAATTACACTCTTAGTAGGTTTAGGAGGATATCTAGAACATTCGAGGCTGTAATGCGAAATGCATTGGTAATATATTCTCTTATGGAAATCCTGTTAATTATATAACCCGACAATCCGTCTCAGTTACCTATCTAGTTGTCATCTATGCATCCAACACTCTTCATTCTACTTCATTATGTGGCCATTCGAACCCATTGCTGTACTTAAATTCCAGAAAATCTTGTTGATCAAATTGTAATATTCCAATGCTTTCTAAGGTTTCGTAAATACAGCTGTTCAGTTTCTTGATTTCCTCTCAAACTATGCTCATCTCGGTATAGAAGAAAATGCCAATTTTAATATAATTTTAAGGACTCCAACATCTCCATTCTTCTTTATTATGTGGTCCTTCGAACCCGATGGCTAAATTAGATTAATTCCTATATTGGATTGGATTACAGCTGTTATAACACTTGATTCTGGTCCTGCTATGCTATGATTTCAGCATATTTCTTCACCTCTCAGCTACAACTTACAGATCATATTTGATGCGTAGAGATGATCTTCGCGGTTTCTTGTGCCAATGCGAATGAGATGGTTTCCGCAAACGATGGCTTCATTGAGGCACATACTGCATGTTTTACGTCCAGATCATGAATGACCATCACAAATGCTTCAATCTTGAATTGATCCATCAATGGATGGTTTTCGCCTGGATAAGGCAAGTGTAGCAAACGTTCAATATGCATCGCAAAGTCCTGCAGCGTCCCATTGGCTTTCTGCACTCTACCACGTAATTCCATTTGGTATATTTCTTTCTTGTGTTCGCTACTATACTTACGTTGCATAGTAGTCATTATGTCTTCATAATTATTCCAGCAGTTCATTGGTAAGCATTCCAGAACTTGGGATGCACTTTCTTCAAGGTCAAAATCAACTCTGTAGCTTTTTCTTCATTGTTTCATAAGTTTCTCTTGGTAACTGCATCAAAGTGGAAGTTGAAACTATCAAATGTTGTTCTCCCATCAAAAGTAGGGGCCTTTGATCTACTAGAGGTTTCTGGAATAACTCACACCGGTCCATCTTGGCATTGAAGATTATTCACCTTTATTTCTAGGTCATGCAGTTTTTTATCGACACCTTTGGCGAACTCATTCTCCAAATCAGACAGCTTTTTATCAACCACATTGGCTGGTATTTCTATACCATTCTCTAGGTCGGACAGCTTTCAGTTAAAGTTCACGACTTGAAATTCAAGGTTGTTAATACTGATGTTTATAACTTCCGAAATTAGAGCAATCGAAATGTTCTTAAAGAAACGGTTGTTGAAAAATTAAAACTATTTGAAATCGAGAAAATTCATGTGCTTCACTTTTAGCCTTTTCAATTCTTGTACTTTTATAAACAACTGTCACAAAATCTAGTAAAGAAAATCCAAATAATGAATGAATCGGTAATAAGTACTTGAAAAAGATCAGTGTGGAATAAAGCCCAATATTCGATCACTTCCTGGCTGTGACAGCTTATATTTCATAACGTTTCTGGTTGATATGTAGACTTAGTCCAATGTAATTTAATTATAGGATTCTGCAGCCTAAACGGATTGTGTATTTTATAAAAAGCTAAATTTAAGTGATATTTAGTGATCGTATGTCAAGCTGTAAAACTTTACTTAGTTGTATTGACTTGATTCTAGATCACTAAGCGAACCTTTGTTAGTACTGCCGTACTTTGTGACAATCATCCTTGGTTCCTTGATATAAATAACTTTGAGAGTGTCTACTTGTATTTGTGTACATAAGTGAGTGTTTAAGCCTCACAAGTCGTTTGTTTATATGTACACAAACACAAGAAGGGGATTGATCTTACGCTCTCTCTCTCTATGTCTGGCTCTATGTTGGTAAACATACCAGAATTTGTATATTTATTGCAACAAACCCTTAACAAAATGTGTAGCAGCAGCAACAACAAACAAACAAACAAACGACACAAGTCAAATAAATACAAACACAGTACTCAGAGTGAGCCTGCGTCAAAACAGGCACAAGATCCTTTGACAGTTTCGGCTTGTAAAACCTTACTTAAATGCAAACAAACACAAAAGAAGGTTGGCAAGAAAGAGTATTTTATTTGGCCATAAATACACATATTTTTCGGTTTGTCAAACGATTAGCTGTTGTTGTGGTATTTGTTTTATACTTAGTTTTAGACACATTTGAAATCTAAGGTTTATTGAACCTAACAAATAATACTCGCATTTTATCACAAAATAAATATATTTGGTTGTTTGTATTTAGCTTAAAGATGTCAAAGACCTGTTGCTGTTAGTAGTTGGTATTTTGTTAAAAACATAGGGGTTTCAAATGCTTCAAAACCCTTAAAGCTAATACGAGTAACACAATCAATAAATAAAATAACATCAAGAGGATTTTTTTTTTGGCAAATACTGGATATGTTGACTTATTTATTTCAATTACCGTTGCTTTCAATTCTAAGTTCAACAAACCTAATACAACGTTAACAAAAAGTTTGATCACCTTTTTGTTAAGGATATTTATAGCTTTAAAGAGCCTTAAAGGATCTATCCTTAAAGATCTTTATTTAAAAGTTTATTCAACTTTTAAATGGATACAACAGGAATTGCTACCAACCATTTTTAAAGTATTTATAAAACAAAAGGATATTTATGGGATTAATGAAAAAAATAATTGAGAAAAGTATGATGTTGCCTGAAAAATTGAATCGAAATAGCAAGAGTCAAATAAGTTCATTAAACTTTTTACAGTTTTGGAATTTTAACTAAGAATGTCATCAATTAGGCAAACTGTTACTTAACAAGGATATTTTTGTTTTGTTTCCGATAAAAAACGGTTATTTATGTTATCATTTGAAAGAATGAAATAATTGGGAAAATAAATAATACAATTTGCCAGTAAATTTAAATATTATTAAGTTCATTCAACTGTTTACTTTATGTATTCAAAGCTGAGCTTAATTTTTAAGAAGCTTGTTAACAATTTGGCATAGTTATTTGTAATGAGTTTTAATTAAATATAATTAGAGAAACTGAGAAAGTTATTCTGTGATTTTAGAAATAATCTAGGTGCGAATGAATATCTCTAATGAATATTTAGCTTTCTCGTTCAAAAATGTATCAGTGTTGTGGATGTATTGAGTACATTTACTAGATGAGAGGATCATGATAGTTGAGAGCCAGTATTGAATTAAATTAGAGTGAAAAACCATTAGACACCTCAAGTAGTTTTTTTTATTATTTTTTTCCTTCTCGAAGCAACACTCAGATGGATGACACCTACTTATGCAAAGCATTGTGTTGGAACTAGGAAAATAGGTTATGGAAGGGAGGCAAGAGGGAGTAGTGTTTGTGGACTTTCGATTTTAACTTTCCTACATTGAAAGTGACAGGAAAGACCTCAGCGGGAAGTTTGTTCCACATACGACTAAATAACGAAGTGTGTTGTCCGGTCCATTGGCCAATGTACCAAACAGGGATGGTTCTTGATGAAAAACGTATATTACGTAAAAATCATCTGAACACATTCGATGGTAGTATCGATAGATAAGTGAAACACAGCTCACATTGTATCGGTGCTCCAGCGAATTAATAGAGTTGTATTTTCCACCTTCTTCCTCTCCTGTACGTGGTCAAGAAGCTCCAAAATAGACTTTGAAGCAGTGGCCCATACATGGGAGTTGTATTACATTACAGACACTCTTACGACACTTGAAAAATGTGTATAGACTAGCGGACATCACTTTGTATTCTCATGCCCAGAACGTCTGATTCCACAATATTTATACCACCTATAAATACAAGTGAAGCGACATGATGTGTCGTTCGTTTTTGTATCAACATGGAACACTGAGTCTTGCGAGCGTTGAAAGCTACCCTATTCGCACGATGCCATTCAGACATTGTCACAAGGTCCCGATTAAGGGAATCATTCATGTTTTGCCTCATTGCCCCAATCTCCGACAGGCTTGGTCTATAACTTAATGAATATGATAGCAAATGTTGCTATCATCTGCAAAGGAATATATAGGTTTGGAATTTTGACGTAGAAAGTCGTTTAGAGAAATAAGGAATAGAATAGGAGAAAGAACGGAGCCTTGCGCTACCCCAGAATTTATATTGAACTCATTTGATGAGATCTCATCTGTGACAACTCTCTGAGAAAGCTCGATATAAATTGAGATAACTTTTGATGATAAGCAATTTTGATGTAGTTTTGTTGTTTGGTTAAAAATGAATGCGAAACTATTTAGTGTTTTTATTAAAGTTGTTTCTTTTATTGAATTTTTGGAATCTTAAATTTAATAAAATAAAACACACACAAATTGACAACTAGATAGGTAACTGAGAGCCAAAATCGTAAGTCTGTATCACCTATATGTATGAATAGAGAGTAATTTTGTTTAATTTTTCACTCCTTCCATTCTATATATTAATTTTATGGCCGTAGCTGTCTTGGATATAGTAGAATACTTTTAGCAGCACTTGGTAAGGAATATCTATAAAAACGCTACAAATATTGCCTTCTAAGTCTTCAATTGCCTTGATTTCACATCCCCCACAAACTATAATCCAGAGATATAACATGGCATGCTTTGGGAGTCCAATTACATTTTGAGAGTGCCAAATAATGCGCTCATCTAATGTTTCCTCTACTAAACCATAGATCTTTCACATCAAGACTATTCAATTCATTAACGCAGAAGTCATTGATGATACATTAACCATTAATAATAACGTTCTGGTTTAAGAAGTAGCAAGCAATGATTGAACCAGCCCATAAACACACCTAACACTGGCCTTTTCTGTACAAGTTTCTCTACAAATACTGGAGTTTCCAGTAATCGAAAATGAGCTTTATCGCTCAGCAACATTTTCATGAATAATCACTTAAACTGTGTTCAGTATTGTGAGATATGTCATTAATTCCAATGCCAGAGTGAGACCCAAAATGCTCGGAAGCCAAACATAAATAATCGAAACGATTATATTCATGATGAAATTACAGACTTAACTAAATATGTAGATCATGCGATAGCTATTAGAATCTATAACACTGAAAACTGTTTTGTCATCTTAAACGTATCTCAGTTTAAAACCGATGATAAACGTCAAAGTTACACCATTGGATCTACGCTCCGAAACGATCTGAGTCTCATTCTGCCAAAGATTGTCAAACCAGCGACACGCAGTGGTTTAAAAACTTTCGAATTTGGAAATAATTCGGTAGCTCGCAAATGATTGGAGATATCTTCATCAAATTTAATATAGTCAGTTTACATGGGTTCGTAGTTGGAATGGGAGCTAGTGGGCTAATCCCCAAAGTTGCTCAACTCGGGCCTACAAATTTAAAAAAATCATAAAAATTTCAGTCAATAAGTAGTTTAAAAATTGTAACAACTCTTTATTTATTAAAATCTACACAACAGTTTAAATAGTCACTCTCTTTTAATACACACACTTTAAAATTTACAAGAATACAGTTGATATTAATTTAAAAAGTGCTTACTGACTCACAGCGCCATCTTCTAGAAGTCTCATGAATAATCTAACGGAAAAACTAGAGTGTTCTATTTCCTCAATGATCACCTAGAGCTTTTAATGTTGTCATACTTATAAACAATGTTAATAACAGTGTGTTATTAACATTGTGGATAAGTAAAAATGTCTACTGATGGAAATGTTTATAAACATGATGAATGTCATTTAAAAAACCTACTTAATTTGTATAAAAACTAAAAATTGTTTTAGCTTTCTGACCATGGCAAACATTGAGCTACTCTCAATTCAAATTTCTTTTCCACATCGTCTACGATTCATAACTTGAAAATATGGTTGCAGGAAAAATGGTTTTGGACGAATGTAGAAGTAATTTTAAACTTTGTTTGATTAATTGTTAGAAGATCTACACAGAAACGGATACTTCATTTGAAAGGTTAGAGGATCGTCGTCGTTCTTATTTTAAGAACATTTGAAGTTTTTTGATAAATTGATCTTTATCAAGAGTTTCTATATGTTAGAAGATCTGAAGATCAGACGCAGAAAACTAATTCGAAAGGTTAGGGGATCGTTGTTCTTTTTTCAAAATATGTACTTCTTCATCATTGTTTTAAACTGCATCATTGCGAAGGTCGTTTCGTTCGTCCGAAAGTCTTATTAAGCGTCCATTTAATTTTCAAACGAATCTCAAATATGCCTTTTGATTCTAAAACTGTGGCCGGTAGAAAGAGATCGTAGAATATGTATTATTCTTTCTCGTTTGATAATGTTTATGGAATTCGTAGACTTTCGTTTTGCTTACAAATCATGTTCTGATCCTGGCGGCTATGAAAGCCGACCAATATTCTAAAGTCATCAAGGATATTAAAGTGTTTTTTTTAGATGGTTTTCATATAAAAAATAAACTGTTTTTATTTGCTGTACTTATTGCCGCATCTCCGATATATTTTCCCTCTGAACTTTAAAAATATTATCGAACTTTCGAGTTATTTTGTATTTTATAGATTGTGAGGTATATTTCGTAATGAGCTATAAAATCATTGATTTTGAATTTGATATTTACACCGGACGTATATAGTAGTAAGAATATAACATTTGTTTGGTTATAAATTGATTTGTCCAAATGTGTGGTAGTTTATGGCAATAGCCGTACTTTAAAGGGTTAAGAATCATTTGCACTACACAAAACAATAGATAAACTTAAAAACTACAAACTCATCCATACAGCCCAAAGGTCTTTAACCGTTTCAAAATAATATTAACCCCCTCTACTTTGATAGAAAAAAAAAAAACACAAACACAACACCTGAACCCACATAATTTGTCAAATAACTAGAATTAACAGACTTTTTTTTAACACCAGAATTAAAAAGTGTGGTTGGATGCCTTAATTTTTATTTAACGGCTGGCCAAGAAGATAACTTGAGAGAGAGAGAGCCCCTATGAAAAACCCCTAACACACATTTACTTTATAGAAACTACGATATTAGCGATTTATGAATACAAAACTAAAGAAAAAACAACAAAATTAGAAACTAAACTAAAAATAAAGAAAACTATAGTTATCTTAGAAAAGGGGGAAGGAAAAAGGGAAACCCGCTTAAAATATTAGAATTTATTAAGGGCTTTTTCTGCTCTTCCTCTCTACTACATATAAATTATATTACATATCCTGGCATACCAAAGATATTTTCCTAAAGGATCTTACAAAACTGATAATTGAAAAGTAGAAGTTTTTTTTTTAAAAAAAAAAGCAACTGAAAACTAAACTGGCGGTATATTGAATATGCAGGTGATTTTTTAAGTGTCTGTGACTTTGGCTATTAATAAAAATTGAAATAGTTTCCAATGAATTAAAATAAACAAAACAACATCAACAAATTTTCAACACAAAACAACCAACAACCCCATGTAGACCAGTTCATCAACACTTAAGCGAAAAAAAAACGACATGCTCAGAATCTTCAATAATAAACGCAGGGCTATGGAAAAAAATGATGTCTTAGGTCAGGAATTGTGCCTCTTTTTGTTGAGTGTTTTTATTTTTTATTTTTGGTGCTTGATTAAAGTTAAAGTAAACAGGCGCACCTTTTACATCACACATACATGGATACACACATATAACATGCAACAAACCCTGCAACAAACATCATTATCATCATCTTCTTTGCCAGCCTCAACAGCAGTGGCAGAGTCAGCAACATAATGTCATAAAATTGAGTAGCATCTCGTATGAACGTAAATGTAACAAAAACTACATGAACCAAAAAAAAAAAAATTTAAACCTCATACACACTGAGAGTCAGACGGACGGACATAGGGACAGACAATCAGGTTGGCAATCAGTCCTACTGGCAGGTGAAGTGCTTTAAATACAGGGTTTGTGGAAAAGTAGTGTTTGTTTTGGCAAAGATTGATCGGATTAACAAAATCTTCAAAAATCTTAAATTGCTTACAACTTTGTAAGTAGGCTTCCAATCAGGAAAATTAGAGATATGATCACAGATAGAGATCATTTAAATTTATATTTTTTTTATTAACTTTTAACATTTTAAATATGTAGTCAATAACGCGTCCAATATTTTTTAATGAAATTGAAAATTCTTATATAGTCGATAATTATGTAAATACGCGATCAATTTAGAAAAGGATCTCAATCCGTGATCATGGATCAATTTATTTGTATTACAAATTGGACAAATATAGAAAAGGTACTTATTCTAGGATCTCTTAAAGTTTTCTTCAAAAATCTAAATTTCAATGAAAAATTCTTAAATCGGATTTTCTATAAAAAAAACTTTCTGAAATCTTAAATCGCTGACAACTTTGTAAATACTCGATCAATTGAGAAAAGGACCTTAAGGACCTGATCACTTATAATTCTCAGTGTAAGTCGATTTTTTTGGAAAATCTTGAAGAATTTGAATGATCATATTAAAAACTCGATGACTCCAGAGAAGCACCTCAATCAGTGATCATTCATATTTTTCTTTAAAATTAAAATTTTCAAAGAAAAATTTTAAAAAATCTTAAATTGAGGATAACTACACACACTTTCAATAGAGAAAATAAATTATAGATTCTGTCACTTATTTTTCTCACTGAATATCGATTTTTTTAATAAAGAACTTGTATAATCTTATATTATCAAAAATCTTGTAAATGCTATAGAAATATAAAATATAAAAGGATCTCACTCTGCCTCAACGATCAATTTATTTGTATTAAAAAATTGGTAAATCTATAAAAGCACCTCACTCTAAGTGATCTCTAATATTTCTCTTTCAAAATCAAATTTTCAAAGACTCGGTAAATCTATAAAAGCACCTCAATCAGTGATCTCTAATATTTCTCTTTCATAATCAAATTAAATCATCGATAACATTGTAAATATACGTTTAATAGATCCTAAACAGTTCATGATCTTGTAAATACGTATTCAATATAGAAATTCATCATTCATCGATCAGTTAATTTTTTTTTTTAAAATTCGATAAATCTATAAAAACACCTCGATCACTGATCATTCATATTTCTCTTCAGAACTCAAATTTTCAATGAAAAATTAGGAAACGTGTTAAATTGTTGATAACTTTGTAAATACACACACAATATAGAAAAGACAAAATCTGTGATCACTTCTTTTTCTCACTGAAGATTTTTTTTAACAAAGAACTTGAATAATCTTATCTCACTCAAAACCCTGTAAATACTATCGAAATTTAATATAGAAAAGGATCTCACTCTGTGTCATCGATCAATTTATTTATATTAAAAACTTGATAAATCTAAAAATGCACCTAAATCAGTGATCTCTAACATTTATCTTTCATAATCAAAAGAAATCATCGATAAATATGTAAATACACGTTCAATAGAGAAAAAAATACCTCAATTTGTGATCAATCATAGCTCAATTTATTTCTATTAAAAACATGATAAATATAGAAAATCGTCGCAATCTGTGAAATACGATACAATTTTCCAAATATTTAATACTATATAATATTTCTCACCCAAAAGCGGGTTTTCTAATTGAACAAATAGCTTATATAGCTCCTGTAATAGAAATATTTGGTCAATTCCCAAGGTAGTAGAATTTAAATTGAATGCCATAAATATAGATTTGGTAAATACTACTATCTTAAAATAGTAGTAGATTTTTTAAAAAATAAATAATTTGTCAATTCACAAGGTCTTTTATCATGTCCTAATATTTCACTATGGTTTGAAAATTTTTTTATTGCCTTTGGAGCAAAATATGTCATAAAATAATACTACTCTGTATGCTATGTTTATTGTGTTATTGTAACCAACCAGCATAATCCTGCGCCGAACGCCTAAGAGTCGGTTAAGCCGCGACGCCGAGTCGTGAAATATTAGGACATTATGACATGATAAGAGACCTTGTGAACTGACCAATTATTTATTTTTTATAAAATCTACTACTATTTTTAGAAGGTAGTATTTCCACTACTATTTTCCAAATCTATATTTTTTGGCATTAATATTGAAGAATTTTTAGTACGAAATCTACTACTTTTTTTATATAGTAGCTTTTTAATAAATATTTGTACAGAACAAATTTTAAAAAAATTGCATGGAACCTGTAATAGATATATTATTTATTTTTTATAAAATCTACTACCATTTTAAAAATGTAGTATTTCTACTACTATTTTCCAAATCAATTTTTATGGCAATCAATTTAAAAAAATCAACAACATTTATTTAGAAAGTGCCTTTTTACTAAATATTTGTAATGTACATTACATAGCTCCTGTAATAAATTATTTATTTTTTTAATAAAATCTACTACCATTTTAAAAGTGTAGTATTTCTATTTTTATTGCATTCAATTTAAAAAAATCATTAATATTGAAGTATTTTTGGTACGAAATAAATTTTTTATAAAAAAAATCTACTACTTTTTTTTTTAAAAGTACCTTTTTTGGTAAATATTTGTGACGTACCTCAAGCTCATAGCTCCTGTAATAAATTATATATTTTTTTTTAAATCTACTACCATTTTAAAAATGTAGTATTTCTACTACTATTTTCCAAATCTATTTTTATGGCATTTAATTTAAAAAATTATTTATATTTAAGTAATTCCAATATGAAATAATATTTTTTCTTTAAAAGAAATCAACTAGTTGGTCAAAAAGTAGCTTTTTTACCAAAATTTTTTATATATTTTTTGAGATGTTCTAAATTTGAAAATTTTCAAAAGATCCGTAATACTTGTTTTCATGATTTTATATAAAATCTACTACCTTTTTTCCAAAGGAGTAAATTTGATTAAAAATCGCCGACTGGACTAGGGCTGGATATTTGTATGAGAATAAATCCGAATTTGTCCAAAAAAGTATTTTTGTTATTACTTTATTTATTACTCACTATTAAAAAAACAACTTTGAGAATTGTTAAATCATCGATGTCATCGAAATAACTAATCTCCATAAAATACCCTTTAGTTTCAAATTGTGAACTCAAAATACACATTACAACAAGTGCCGCTTTGAATGAATAACGATGATGAACAGCTTCATAATGATAACAAATGTAATGATCATAAGGGAAAAAAGGATGCTGCTTGCTAGCGATCTAGCAGACACACTAACAACAACAACAACACTACACGATCACTAGGTTTGTTGTTAAAGGCACCTGTAAAATTGTAATCGGGTGCTGTAATAACGATGAGCCTTAAACTCTACATAGACAGCGATTTTATATCCTTTTTGTTGTTATTATGGCTCTTTACATTTTGTTGAGGCATCCCTTAGCAACCAAGCAGCTAAAAGGAGCAGAGCAATAAGAAAATAACAACAACAAAAAACCAAGAAAAGATTTCATATTAACGAGAAGAACACTGCTGCAATCTTGGTTAACAGACAACGAGGAAAAAAACACAAAATTTTTAAATAAGCACCTGCTATAGTATTTAGTTTATTTTTTTGCCTTAAAAATATATATTTTTTTCAGCGTATGTGTCTGTGTGTTTAGTGTGGATGTGCCGTTGTCCTAAATGAATCCTGTAAACCTGTCTGATACAAAAGGAAAAAAAAAAACTTTAAAAAACGTCAGCAGGCTTCCTTTAAACCTAAATGGCTCACAAAACCCTACTAACTGCATTTTTACCAGGTTTGTTTGTATCTTGAGCCATGAGCTTGGTTGGCCCTTTAACAAAAAAAAAATAAAGTGGCTCAAAATGCAAGAAAAACAGAAACTGCAGCCGGTTTCATTAACTTGAGGTATTCATTCTTGACCAACACGACACACAGAAAAAAGTATTGTAGAAAAAAATCCTCAAACAACGTTTAAGAAAACACATGCTACAATATCTATATATTTTTGCTCATAGTATAGCGGCTTTTGTAATGAAAATTACAGCAGCTTGCCGGTTTATTTTTAGGTTTTTTTGTTTTGGTACCAACCATTACCAACACCATCAAATGATCTACTTAAATATTTAAGGATCTTCTATAAATTATAAAAAACAAAAACAGCAACACAAGAATTACATGTCCTTTAAGGGTGCTGGTAAAGTTGAATTTTTATTGATGACCACAAATAGTTTGTCGCTGAAATGGCCTCAAAGTTGCTCTAATCATAATGCCTGGTATTTATGGGCTGACAGTTTGCATGCTGAAATCAAGTTTGAATATCCTTTTTATCACATTTAAATATTTTTCTTAAATCTTATATAAAATGCTTAATTTTCTTGAAGAATTTAAATTATTTATTCATTTAACCTTTGACCTTTATGGTGCAAGAGTCAATTTAAACAGTTTTAAAAGAATTTCCATAGCCTTCATACAAACTAAGCAATTGTATTTTTCCTTTAAAACGGTATTCCTAAAAGGGATATTTTGAAAATTGTACTAAATTTATATTTAGTGTGAAAATGTAATTTGAAATATGACAACGAAATTTTAAAATTCCCTTAGAAAAAATTTCCCTAGAATGGAAATTTTTCAGCATAAGGGAAATTTTGACAAATTTTTATTCAGTATAAATATAAAAAAAATCCTTTAAAAATAAATTTATATTATGTGTAAAACTTAATTTAAAATATCAGAAAAAACTTTAAAATTACTCTTTAGAATAAATTTTCCTTGAAGGGAAATTTTTCAACATGAGGGAAATTTCTTAATTTTTTTTCAAAATTGTATATTCTTAGCAAAAATTTAAAATTCTTAAAAAATAAAAATTTACCTAGACGGGAAATTATTTTGTACAAGGAAAGTTTTGAAAATTTTATTAAATTTATTTAATATATAATTTTCTAATCATAAATTAAACAAACAAATTTAAAATTTCGCTTTAGAAACAATTTCCTATAAAGGGAAATTTTTCCGCATAAGGGAAATTTCTAAAATTTGTACTATTTCAATTTAATAATTCATTTTCTTATTCAAATTTAATTTAAAAAAAAAAATCTTTTAAATTAATGATTTTTCTTAAAGGTGCAAAAATTTCTCTTGTAGGGAATTTTTTCGTCACAAGGGAAATTTCAAAAATGTATGCCAATATTTATTTAATATTAAATTTTCTTAATAAAAAATTAAAAATGTTCAACAAATTCTTTAAAAATAAAAATTTCCGTTAAAAGAAAATTGTTTGTACATATAAGGGAAATTTTGAAAATTTTATTAAATTTTTTTATTCAAAATTTGCCAAGGGAAAAATTTCCTTTGAATAAAATTTTTTCGCCATATGGGAAATTTCAAAAATTTGTGTAAGTTTTTATTTAATTTTCTAAACAAAAAATTAAAATTTTTCAATAAACTATTAACAAATAAAAATTTCCTTAAAGGGAAATTTTATTTTATATATTAATATCCAAATCAAAATTTGCTAAACAAAAAAATGTTGAAATATCCCTTTAGGAAAAATTTTCCTTGAAGGAAATTTTTCGTAAAAGCGATATTTCTTAATATTAAGGAAGTTTTGAAAATTTTATTAAATTAATTTTCCATTATTTGTAGCTCTGATTGAAAATTTGCAAAAAAATATTTAAAATATCCTTTAAAACAAATTTCCCTTAAGGGGAATTTTTTTCATAAGGAAAATTTGTTAAATTATTTAAATTTTTAATTTTCTATAAAACTTTTTTGTCAACTATTAAAATTTTCCAAAAATTCCTTTAAAAAAAATTTCCCTTAAAAGGATTTTTTTTTGTATAAGGGAAATTTTGGAAATTTGATTGAATTTATTTTATTTATTAATATTTAAATAAAAATCTGTCCAACATATTTCAAATATCCCTTTAGAAAAAATTTCCCTTAAAGGGAAATTTTGAAAATTGTGTCAAATTTGTATTTTCTATTAAATGATATTAGCAAAACTTAAAAATTTCCAAAAAATTCTTTAAAAATAAAAATTTCCTTTAAAAAGAAATTTTTTTGGTAAAAGGGAAATCTTTAAAATTTGATTGAATATTAATATCTAAATTGATATATTAATATCTAAATAACAATTTTGAAAATTTTTTTAAAAATTAATATTTAAATAAAAATTTGTCAAACAAATTTGCAAATATCCCATTAGATAATATTTCCCTTAAAGGGAAATTTTGAAAATTGTATCAAATTTTTATTTTCTATTAAAATATTTTCGTAAAAATTAAAAATTCTGTCAAAATAAAAATTTCCCTTGAATGATTTTTTTTTTTGTAAAAGTGAAATTTTGAAAACTACTGAATTTGATGTTAATAAAATCGTTTTAAAAAGTCATCTTGGGAAACTAGCGATAATGTGTTATTTTTCACCTAGTCACATCAAGATTGATTGCGAAACAATAAGCCTGAAACATATTTTGATGTCCCTTATAGGGAAATTTTGAAAATTGTATCAAATTTGTTTCATAAATTTTTTTAGTAAAAATCAAAAATTTTCAAAAATTCTGTAAAAATAAAAATTTCCCTTAAAGGGAAATTTTGAAAATTATGTCAAATTTGTATTTTCTATTAAATTGTCTTAGTAAAACTTAAAAATTTTCAAAAATTCTGTTAAAATAAAAATTTCCCTTAAAAGACATTTTTTTAAAAGGGAAATTTTGAAAATTTTACAGAAATTTTTGATTTGAAGTGTAACTCTAATTAAAATTGTTTAAAAAAGTAGTCTTGGGAATCTATGAAGCGATAATGTGTTATTTTTCCCCTAATCACATTAAGGCTGATTGCACAACAATAATCCTGAAACATATTTCGCTTCAAATCTTTTGTTGTAAAACAAAAGAACACTTTACCTTTTTGCCAACATTAAAGTCAATTATTACACAAAAAAGATTTTGTTGTTAATCCCTAAAATCCTCACCGCAAATCCTTAAATCTTTTGTTTTTTGAAACTACACTACAAAATAGTTTGGTGTGCTAATGTTAAGCTCAAACAAATTTTAAACACAAACATGAATTGTTTAAAGTGTTATTAACAGGTTGAAAAAAAAAAACAAAAATTAAACCAAACAATATTGCAAAAACAAAATACAGCAAAAATCCCAAAGGAATTACACACATTGGATTTTCATAGGAATTTTTATGTTTTTTTTTTTTTTGCTTTTGTCTCACAGCAAGTATGAAAAAAATTAAAGGTTTTTACAATGTATTTTCAAAACATGCCACAAAACTATACCTGCAGTCTTGCAGCAGCAACAACAACAACAGCTAAAGGCAAAAAAAAAAAAATCTGACAGAAAAAAACATTTAAGCTGATTTTTTTTCTTATTGTTAAAGAAGTTCTTCAATTTTTGGCTGCTGTTACCACTGCACCTGTCACACACTCCTCTCCAAACTCACACACACACACTCAAACATACACCTTTAAACCAGGAGTAATCTGGTCTTTTCGATACTCTGTTGTTTTTTTTTTTAGTTTTTATATATAGTTTCCTTGCATTGACCCAATTTTAATGCTTCTTGAGTGTGGTGTATGGCGTTTTTTTCTTGTGATCTTTTTTGCCCAATTTTACTTATTGTCTGGATTTAACGATCATCATTTGCTCTCTCACACTGGTTATTTTCTTTTCCAACATAAAGGCATCATATTGAGTCTTTGTTGTATTAGATTGAGCATAAAAATTGTTTTTTTCTTTCTTTGGTCATTTGTTTTCAATTCTTAAACAATTGTTGGCAGCATAAGAAATTGCTTTGTTGCATTGTTTTAGAATTGTGACAAATTTATGTTTTTATATACAATTGGTTTATGAAATACACTTGAAAAGTATCCTAATAAAGTTGTGATGGTTTTTGATGTTTCAAGAAACAGGTTGATAATTTCCCATAAATTGTTTTATGATGTTGATGACTATTTTAATAGGATTTTAAAAGAGTGTTTGGAATGTCCTTTTATAAGTCATGTTTCCAATTTGTTATTGGAAAAAGGTGTTTTTTTTTTGTATATGAAAAGAAAATATAGTTAAATCTTTTGTATTAGAATAAAGGAAATAAAAAATTTGTTAAGCAACAGTTTTTAATTGTTTCGAAATCAATTTATTAGGAATATTTCAAGTTATTTCTAAAAAATAGTTGTACTAAGTTGTATTTTAAACAAGTGAAAGATAGAAACCGTTTTGCTTTGTGTAAGAAATCCAGATTTTTTGTGAAAAACAGGTGAATTTCTTTGAGTGCTCACAGATATTTTCATGATTTGAACTGTTTTCAAAATAAGAGGGTTTTGGGGAAAACGGCTATGTTAAAAACAGTTTATTTTGCTAGATAATTGATTTTTTGGTTTATATACAATTGGGCAATCCTAAAAACGTTATTCGGCTGTGCTGAATCTTATATACTCTTCACCAAATTATACTTTAAAATAAAAATTTTAAACAATTTTAGGTAAACAAAATTAATTTTTCAAAAAGTTATACGGGAATACAAAATTAAAACTTTTAGCACAATTCTTACTAAAAAACAAATTTTTTTTCTTCAAAATTTAAAAAAAAAAATTTTGATTTTCAAATTTTGTTTTTCAATTTTTTTTTTATTTTTTTTAAATTTTTATTTTTGTAAAGTATATACATATACAACTCTATAATTAATTAAACCTAAATTCCCCTCAGTTTCTAGCTAAACAGAAAACTATTTTATGTATTTAACTAATAATGAGATCAATAATGCGTTTTCTCTTAAGGACATAAAGAATTTATAAAATGTGACCTTCAAAGATCAAAGGCAAAAGACTTTTGATCACTAGCGCGCTCTCACACACCAGCCCTTAAATATGCAACTTCTTATTCATCATTTTTGTATAAAGAAACTTTTGAAATTTTTGAAATTCTACAATGAGTAATTTATAAAATAGCATACAAATTAAAAACAATATTGAAACATTTTATACAATAACTTTTGCCCTACAAAACAATAAATAGTTGAAAATGAAAACAGCCATACACTTACTCTCTTCTTTAGCAAATAATAATTATTAAAAACAACAACATTTTAAACAAATTATTGTAAGAATTTTTAGTAGAACAACAAAAAAAAAAACAGTAAATAAATAAATATTTGTAAACTTGATTTGGTAAACCAAAAATTTTGTGAAAAAAAAATATATCGATCACAAATAAATGAATGAATAGAGGGATTGAAGATCAGGGGAGGAGGGTTGAGAAAGAAAAGCGGCATTTTGAAAAATCTTCTTTCAAGTTCGGTAATATTTATTTGATGTTTATTATTTTTGTAGTTTTTTTATCTTTAATTTTTTGAGGGAATCTTAATAATTAAGCTTTTTTGTAACAATGAAAAAAAGCCGCGCCTTACTGATCGCTACTGCTTTACAAAAGCTAAAATACATTAAAGGACTTGCATAGCATTGCATTACTTTACAATTTGCTGTGTGTAAAGTGTTTCATTTGCACTTGATTCCTGTTTGCCTGTGTGCAGCATAAAAACTAAAAACTCTTTTAAAAACATTCACTAATCATGGCTTTAAAATAATCAATACCTGGTTTTATATTGATAATATGACAATTACCCCAAAATTTCAGCTGCTTCACTTTATTTTGCTTCTTTTTTTTCTGTTTTTGTTCATCAAAAATCTCGTTCATTGTGGCTGTAACGAAAAAATAAATCAAGGGGCTCTACAAAAAAAAAAAATCTGTTAAAAAAAACAAACTCAGCAATTGCTCAAATTATCCCCAAACCACCACCAGCCAGCTTCCTTTTATTACAAACATACATATGTACCTACGTATAAACCTACCTACCTACCAAAACAGAAATGATCAAAATGATTTTGTGTTTTGATCAAGTGCGAATGGATTCATTTGCAGTACGTTTAAATACGTCAACTATTTAACAAATTGATCTGGCTGAAATATCGATTTAAAACATTGTGACAAAAACATTAAAACTCTTTCTACAATTCAATTGTGTTTTAATGATCAACGAAAATTTTCACATGTAATTCAAGGACTTGACTTGGTTTCTTAGCATTAAATACGAGTTGACAAGTTTCTCTTGGTTTGCCAGCAAACCTGCCAGCCACAGTGGAATCTGTCTTACTGTAACAGCTTTTCAAGCCGACAAAGTAGTCGGCAAGCGTTTATTAGCGTATCGAAATTATTCGAACAGCACGTGATAAAATGTCATTTAGTTTTGAGTTTAAAGGTAGAGATCAATCATAAAGTTTTTTTTTTTGTTTGATATATTTGTTAAATTCTTGTTTGTACTTTCAGTTTGAACTTTCGAAAGTTGAGATTTTTCTTTTAGAAAAAGAGTGGAGTTTTCATTTTAAATCTGTGAAATTTGCAAAAAAAAATAAAAAATAATGAGAAATATTGAAACCAGGGTATTTGTGTATATATATTCTGGTTCCTCATAAGATTTTAAGACGATCTAGCTATGTCCTTCCGTCTGTTCGCATGTCGGTCTCTTAACAACACGATATGCTCAAACGAAAAAAACTATCTGGCTGAAATACTCTCTGTTGATAAGGTTTGGAAATTGGCAATATCTGTCCATAATTTCATCTAGCCCCATACAAATGTTTCGCCGGAATACTGTTTAAGCATAAATTAGTCCTGCGAAAATTTGTAGGGCGAAAATCGGGCAACATTTGTCCCTAGTTCACATACAAGGTCCTCTCAAAACGGGGATCCTTCGAGTCTAATTGGACATAAACAAGTTTTTTCTGAACCAACATCTTTCTACCACCTTTTGTGAGGATCGGTCTATAATTGAACCTATCCCCCATATAATCCTTATATCAGAAAATATTTTATTGTCACATATTGATGGAGGGTATACAAGATTCGGCACAGACGAATAAATTCATTTGCGATGACTTGTCTGTTTCCGAAATATCACATTTTTAATAATCCATATATCGAGAATTGTTCCGAGAAATTTTCTATAGAAAATTAGCAAAATCTATCGATAAATAACTTAGTTATAAGGAAAAATCTAGAGATTGGGCTGTCAGAAATACCTTCTATAAATCGCAAAGTTTGCTACCGATTCGAAACTGTGAAAAGGTAACGGTAACGCTAATTTGGTAACGGTTTCATAATAAAAAATTATTTACAGAATAGCGGTAACGTAATTTTTGCGGTTTAGCGGAAACGTTAATCGAGCTGAAAGGGTATTTTAGGGGTACCGGTAGCTTAGCGTTAGTGCTAGCCCACCTTGATAATTTGTCTCAATGAGAATCAAGGATATCGGTCCATAAATGTTATTGAAAAATATTGCGTCACAAAAACCGGGTCTTTTAAAAACCTTTTTATACAACGTATCTATTTATTTCCAAAAACCAAATCAAAAAAGATTTTTCTAAAAAACACGACTTTTTATGAATCAAACATAATTGGGGAAAAAATCAAGTAATAGAGCTATATTCGGCTGTGCCGAATCTTATATACCCTTCACCAAATTATACTTAAAAATACAAATTTTAATTATTTTTAGGTAAAAAAATTAAAATTTTTTTCAAAATTTAAAAAATATTTTTTTTTTCAAAATTTTTTATTTCTTTTTTTAAATTTTTTAAAATTTTTTTATTTTTTTAAAAAATAATTTTAATTTATTAGTGAAAAAAAAATCGACCGAGTCTTTTTTAAAATTTTTTATTTTTTATTTTTTTAAAAAATAATTTTAATTTATTAGTGAAAAAAAAAATCGACCGAGTCGGTAGAATTCCCTATATACTGATGTAATCATCATGTTTGTAAGTTATTTGGGGGCTACGAAAGTTGATTTCATAAGATGAGACATAAGCAAAAAACCACGACTACATCGAGTTTTTACATATTTATGATCTATATGTGGATTACTAACCCATTATCTATTAATATATATATTTTTTTGAGACACAAACTTTTTTTGAAATACAAAGTTTTTGGTAAAAACGGTTTTTGGTAGAAAACGTTTTTTGTGTTGTGGAAACTGATTTTTTTAAGTGGAAAAAATTTTTTGTGAAAAATGGAAAAATAGCTTTTGTTGGAAAACGTTTTTGGAGAAAAACTTTTTTTGTGATAAACGGTTTTTGGAAAAAAAAAACGTTTGTTGCTGAATATTAGTTTTTGGCGGAAAACGTTTTTGGTGAGGGTTTTGGTTGAAAACGTATTTGTTGTTGTAACAAACGATTTTTTAGTGGAAACAATTTTTTTATGAAAAAATGTTTTTTTTTTTTTTTTTTGGTGGAAAACGTTTTTAAAGAAAAACTTTTGGTGTGAAATACAACGTTTTTTGTGAAGAAAGGTTTTGGTAGAACGTGTTTTTTTTTTTTGTGTAAAATTATTTTTTGAATAGAAACCATTTTTTTGTGATAAACGGTTTTTGGAAAAAAAAACTTTTGTTGGAGAGTATTAAGCTACGTATATACTGTTGTCAGAAACATGCTCAGAAAATGGTTAACACAACCATGAGAACTTATGTTGACAACTTTGTAAGAATAAGACAACCGTGTATACGTAGCTTTAGTTTTTGGGAGAAAAAAATGGTTTTTGGTAGAAATTTGTTGTATTTGTTGTTGTTGTGAAAATGTGTAGGAAACGTTTTTTTTTTGTGAAAACTGTTTTTGGGAAAAACGTTTTTGGAAGAAAAACATTTTTGTAAAATACAACGTTTTTGGAATGTTAGGGGCTTAATTGTATTAAAGTACCAAAAAAAGGTTGACATATTGGTATTTCTTCTAATGGTACTTTTTGAATTTTCTATAATAATGTACCTAGAATCAAGAAATGTTTAGTGAGTATCTAAGGGCGAATGTGAATAATATAAAAACGTATGTAAATCACTGGCTAAAAATTAGTAAAAAAAAATCTTTCCTATTTCACCATTGGGGTTAGTTAGTCCTACATATATGATGAAACAGAACACTTCACCATGAGTTAGTTAATTCAGGAATATGACACACTTTTTCATATTCAATTCACTCTAGTCTGTATTTGCAGCACAAATACACACAATTTTTGACAAAAATCTGAAAATGAATCACAATAAAACTCTGTATTTCTTTTCATGTTTCAATCTTTATTATTTTCAATATTTTATTTTTTGTGTTATCAAATATCAACTTAAAAAGTATAAATTTTCACAAAAAACAATCAAATCAAAATAGAAACTAAGGAAAAATTATAAATAATAATAAAAATTGTTTAAAAATAATATTTATTAAAAATTAAAAAAAAAAAATTAAATTAATTTAAAGGAATATGAATAAAATTTATTATGATTTGTTTAAACAGTAGATATACCAATTAAATAAGTTTAATAGAAATAGAGTTTAAAGATTAATAGAAATACAATAAATATTCTTTGGTACATTTAGCTGCAATTGAATTTCTTATGGTTGGTTTTAAATCAATGTCTTCCACTTATAAAAGAAAAAAATAATTAAAAATATAAAGAAATGATAATAAGGGGTTGGTTTAATAAAAATAAAAATTAAGAAACTAAATAATTTTACTAAATAAAAAAGAAACTTAAAAATAAATTAAAATTAAAGTCTTCCAAGTTTGTTTGTTTTTGTGTAATTATATTATAATAATAATAATATAAAATAAGTCTATACACAGTTTTAATTTTAAAATTAAAATAATAATATAAAGGGGTTTTTAAGGGGTTTGTTTGTTTTGCTTTAACTTAAATTAATTTAAATGTTATATTTAAGATTTAAGAATTTTATATTTATATGTTTAATATAAAATTTAATATAAATTGACTTCCATTTATTAGTTAAGGTTTTGGATTTCTAGTTTGTTTGCTTTGTTTTTTTTTTTCCTACAACTTAAAATTAAAAATTTCTGTTATAAATTTATAAAATGGGCTCAAAAACTTTGGCTTTAAACAAGACTTAGCTTTTCTTAACAAATTTCTTTTGTTTTTATAACAGATTATGTGGGTTTTTTTTTCTTGTATGTATAAAAATACTTAGTTTTTAAAATTTTTACAGGGAGGGTTTTGTTTAGTTTTTCAAAAGATTTCAGCAACTACTGCTAACTTCCATTTTAACTAAAGGGTTATTGGTATTGTTATTAGTGCTGTTGGTTAGTGAATGATCTTCATGGCGACTTTCACGATGTCTTCTTAGATCAACTTTACGTTGGAAGGCTTGATCACAGAGACCACAACCGAAGGGCTTGTAGCCGGTATGCTTGCGCATGTGGGTTATCAAATTAGAGCTTTGGCTGAAAGCTTTAAGGCACACGGTACATTTGTGGGGTTTCTCACCTGAAAAATAATTAAAGAAATTAAGAAAAATTAGTAAATTTATAAAGAAAATATTAAAGAAATGGGTTAAAAATCCTTTTACTTTAATTAAATGTTATAAAACTATAAATAATTGCATTTTTTTTTTAAAAAAATCCTATTTTTATTGACCAATTTTATTATTGCTAATACTATTACTCAAATCTGTAGTGTAATGCTTATAAAAGTTTATCTTTTCAAAAAATCTTTAGCAATTTTCATTATTACATTTTTATACCCACTTTAAACTCCAAATCAAATCTCCCCCTCAAAAGTAAATATCACTTTTTTACTGCTTTCTCCCCTTTTTTTTAATTATTTATTCACTCTATTAGTTAAATTAAATCAGATATGATGGTTATGTTCTTAATCGTTTATAAAATACCACACATTTTCAAAAACTCTACCATAGACAAGTGATTTAAACTAAAAATTGCCTTGCAGTAATCTAAAAGGGGAAGACTGGCTGACTTATTACAGCAAAACAATGTGTTAAAGTCACGTGACGTGTTAAGTTTTGTTGTTGTTGTTTTTTTGCTACTAAACTTTACAGGCATGTAAACAAACAAACAAACAGGCTTGCATTCGTCCCATATGAATAACAACAACAACAAGTATACATAAATACATCATGTATGTTTATCAAGCATGTGTGTGTGATTGAGTGTGCTTGGCATTTGGCAAGAGCAATAGAGTGAGTGATTGTTATGACAAGTGTTAATTTAATATGGCGGAACAAAAACAAAATGCAAGGAAAATAGTCTTACCACAGAAAAGCGCGTGCTATTGATAGAATTCAAGGAATATTTTTAATCAAAATGAGAATTTCTATTTAAATAATGTAAATTAAAGCAGGAATGAGTTAAATTAAAGGAAATTATTATTTATTTTTAATAATTTGTAAATTTTAAAGAAATGTTTTTCTCTTAATATGATTGTAATGGTGAAACCAAAACAAAATGCAAGGAAAATAAAGTTACCAAATTAAAATGTTATAGAAATGCCCTTGTAAATACAAATTATAGAGAAAATCATACAAATTTATACATTTTGTTTAATTTTTTCTAAATTTTTAAGAAAATGTTTTATTGGGTGTATGACTTATCTTTTGAACTCGGGTTTTGTTTTTAATAACTTATTCTCACTTAGTTATTGAATATTCTAGTGTAAACAACAAAATTTTTTTTTTTGCTTCGAAAATGTCGAATTTTGTGCCAACAAAGCGTCACATGCGGGAAGTTTCGCTTTACTTCTTTAATTTGAAAAAAAGGTGACGCTGATGCACACCGATTGCTCACCAAAGCTAATGGTGAATATGTTCCATCGGTTTCAATGAGCGAGAGATGGTTTGTGCGGTTCAGAAGTGGTGATTTTGACACGGAATACAAATATTGCCCAGGCCAGCCAAAATAGTTAGAAGGCCAAATATTGTAGACAAGAGCTTGCAAAATCATTGGGTGCTACTCAAGCAGCAATTTCGAAACGTTTGCAAGCAGCAGGATTCATCTAAAAGCTGGGAAATTGGGTAATACGAATTGAACCAGAGAGACCTTAAAATACGATTTTTTATGTTTGAAATGGTGCTTGAACGCTATAAAAGAAAATCAAGTTAACACCGAAATGGATGCATTACGATAAACCGAAGCTTAAAAGATCATATGTGAAGCCCGGACGAATCGACATCAAAACCAAAAGTCCATGGCGCTAAGGTATGGTGAGAGCAAAGGGGTCTTATCTATTATGAGCTGCTGTAATCTGGCCAGAACATCACAGGGAACTTGTAGCGAACGCAACAGATTCGTTTGAAGCGAGCATTGGCCGAAAAAAGTCCAGAAATGAAACCGTAATATTCCATCATAACAACACTCGGCCACATGTTGCAATACCTGTTAATAAGTATTTTGAATGAAGTGGTTGGGAAGTTTTGTCTCGACCGCTTTATAGTACAGACCGTGCCACGTCTGATTAATATCTGGGATATGCTTCACTTTGGAAGCGAGTATCCGATAATTTGTTCTTGGCCTCAACAGATGAGCAGTTCTTTTGCCGTGAAATCCTTATGTTGCCAGAAAGATGGGAAAAGGTTATAGCTAACAATGGCCAATGCTTTGAAAAAATTTATATTGTACAAATGTTTCAAAAGAAAAGCTAAAAATTTGACAAAATCTCGCATTTTTAAGTCATCTACCCAATATTAATAATTTTTAGAAATCTTTGTTTATTTTACAGAAACTTATTTTTTTTTTTTCAATTTCAGGTCGTTTTTTCACCCAATGATGTCTTTGTTCTGAATTTTGAGAAGGTGAGTTTATTTCAAGAATTATTTTTAAAATTTGTTAATTTATAGAAAATGTTGCTCTTCTGATAAATTTTGAATACTATTAAGGGCCATTATTACAACTAGCCTTTATGATCCCAATAGTAAAAGTTAACTTTAAAGCAACATTTTTCTATTACTTAAGTTACCGTTTACTATTACGAACTTAAAGGCAAGTTGTAATAATGGCCCTAACAATTATATTCTTCCCAATAAGCAATTTTGGTGGAATTGATATTGTAGTTCAATCATTGACACCAATATCAAGCAATTTAATTATAATTGAATTACACTTATACAAATAGTAAAAAGGAAATTTAAGGCCGTATTTTTTAATTTATTAAATTAATGTTTGCTAATTGATCTATTGGCAATTTATAATGTGATTCATCCCTGTACATTGTAGTTCTAAGAACTAAATTTTTATCTGGCAATATCTCTTTATAGTCTTTCGTCCCTCTCCCTCTCTGTACAAAATGTAAATAATAATGACATGTTACTCAACGTTGCCAACTTGTTGTTTAAATTTTAAATCATAGACTAAAACTGTCACTCTCTAAATCTCACTTTACAAAACAGATTTTGTTAATAAATTAAATAAATGAAATTATGTGCAAAGTAAACTTACCGGTATGTATATAAGTATGTTTTTTCATATCCGATTTCTGATGAAAACGTTTGCCACAATACTGGCAGGGATAGGGCCGGGTATCGCTGTGTATCAGCAAATGGGTGGATAAGGTAGAGGAGCGTTTAAAAGATTTGCCACATTGTTTGCACTAAAAATTTTGGAATAGAAACAAATAAAGAAAAAAATTAATATATAAAATATAAATAAAAAAAAGTAAATAAAACAAATGACGAAAATTTCCCCATATTTAAACAGTTTGTGTGATATGACTGTATTTAAACAATCAAAACTAATCAAAGTCTTAAAAATGCTACAAAAAATATTTTCAAAATTTATTTTTTTTCAATTTCAAACCAGCTAAATAAATATTAAATCTTATATACCACAGATCCTCTTTATTTATTGCTTAAATATTTAATACAAAAATATTTTAAAAATCATCAAGTCAATACTAATAACACCATAATAATTTTTATTAAAAGAAAAAAAAAAAAAGTTGCTTTTAAAATACAGCTGAACTAATTTGTTTGCTTATTTTAAATAAATGGTTATACATTTCTTTATGTCTGTCTTTCTTTTGAATATTAAGAAAATATCACCTTAATGACATCAATATTTTTTTATATTTTTTTTTTTGAAATAAAAAAAAATCTTTATGCATTTTTCTATTTATTTAAATATTATTTATTTCATTTTCTCTCTCTCTCCCAATATTTACACAGTTTGATTACATGGCTGGTAGCTAATGTTTGTTACATTTCAAATTTCTAAATGTGTCACTATTAGTTAGTGTAGCTTTTGTCTAAATTGTACGTGTTAATCATAAATAATTTTTCAATTTTGTTTTATTTTTTCAAAATCAATAATGACACAAGTGTTTTGTTTGGTATTGCTGTGGTAGTGGTGTTGTCTTCTTGTAAAGTTTTATGGTTGGATTTTTTTTCTGTAAATTTTTGTTGCTGTTAAACTGCAAGTCAAAGAAAGATCGATCTTATTGTTTTCAATGCATTTAAATGTGAGGGATTCAAGATTTTAACAAAATTTAATGAAAAACGGAAGTTCTATTATTAAAGTACTTGGGTAATTCATCAAATTGTTACAAAAAAATAAGAAATTTGTTAAAGAAAACGATTTGAAATTTGTTTGTTTATTTTTCTAAAGTTTTATCTAAAAGAAAAACATTTGTTTTGTTAATTTTTTTGCTTTTAAGCCATAAAAAACTTCTACTTCTTTTTCACTTCTTGGGAAGTGTTTTTAATTTTCTTATCTGTATTGAGTTTTTTTTATTTTTCTACAGTTTTAGTTAATAGTTCATTTGTGAAAATGTATTGTTATGTGTTTATTCAATAAAAGAAACTATTACTTGTTCGCTTCCTTAGAAGTTGTTTTCTTTTCTTGGATAAAATTCAGTTTTTTTATTTATTTTTCTTAAGTTTAAAACCTATATTCAGTCGTGATGTTGGATTTTCCGCTTTTTTAGTATAAAAAACTTCTACTTCTTTTTCACTTCTTAGGAAGTGGTTTTGTTTTACTTTGTTTTTTTATTTTTCTAATATTTTTATCACTAATTCATTTATGAAAATGCTATTTTATGCTTTTACGCAATAAAAGGAAAATATTACTTTTTCACTTCTTTGGAAGTTGTTTTTCCTTTTTTGGCTAGAATTCTAGAATTTTTAGTTTTCTTAAGTTTTAAACAAATACCGATTTGTAATGCTGTTATTTTCCCATTTACGCAATAAAATAAACTACTTATTTTTCACTTCTTTGGAAGTTGTTTTTATTCCAGCCCAAATTTAATATTTTATGTTTATTTTTTTAAGTTTTAAAACAAATACTCAGTTGTAAAGGTGTAATTTTCACTTTTACTAAATAAAATAAACTACTTCTTATTCACTTTCTGGGAAGTTGTTTTTATGTTTGGACAAATTAAGTTTTTTCTATTTATTTTTCGTATGTTTTATACAAATATTCATTTGTATGGCTGTAATTTAAGCTTTTAAGGAATAAAATGAACTACTTCTTTTTCACTTCTTTGGAAGTTGTTTACCTTTAGTGGCCATTAATTGCGTTGTTTCTTTATTTTTCTAAATACAAATTTGGTATATTAGTTAAAGAAGAGTTAGGTTTTTAGAATAATGTGGGCTTATGCTTTAGATTTGAGTATTAAGGTCGTTACAGTGGGTCAAAGTAGACCACTTTAAATGTAAAAAAATTTTTAATTTTCGAAATCTGTAAACATTTCAAATCTTTATACATTTTTGACTTCTATTAATAAAAATAAGGTAAAAACATTACATCTTTAAATATTCATGAAAGAAAAGTTATGTTAACAAAATATTATTAAAAGAGTTTATCAACTTGAATGGGTCAATTTATTTGCAACAAAATCCCTTTAATTGTTTGATATTAAAACAATTTAACCTCATTTTATTTATTTTTACTTTGACCCCCTTTTCTGGCACTAATTAATTAATATTATTATTATATTTTTCGTTGCTATTGTAATTAAATCAAATGTTTACTTAATAAAACTTAGTTAAATATTAGCACTGTTACAATTTTCATTATTGATTTTAATTGCTTAATATCGTGTTCGCCATAGATTTGACCCATCTAGACATAAAACTAGCTTCTCCATTCTTTAACCAAATTAAACTCAATTCAATTAATTGAAAAAAAAAAACCAGCAACAATAACAAAAATATACAAATTATTAAACCCTTTCTGTTAATACTAATTGAAAAAAAAAGTGAAGAGTGTCTAGAAGACAATAACAAAATACTTATGTATTTGTTTGAAATGCGTGTTGGCCAAGTTGTGTTAATTGTTTTGCTATTATTTACGATTTTATAACATAATTTAATTGCTGTTGTACTAAATAAATAACAAAAATTATTTCCCCCCCAAGTTCTCTATTGCTACAAAAAACAGAACAACAAAAACGTTTGTGTCCCTGGAAATGATATAATTTTATAGATAAAAGTGTCATATAAATGTTTATTGTATATAAAATGTAAATTTAGTTTCTAGTAAATTGAAATCTCATAACATGCAATTAGTTAATCAAATTAATTTGGAATATTTGGTTTAATTAATATAAATTTGAAAGTATAGAGGATTTTTAGGGATTTATTAAGAAATAACTAAAAAAAAACTGTATAAAAATATACCATGCTTTAGGAAATGAAATCTGTGGTTAAGAGTTTAAAACCTTTTAGGGGTTTTTGGGATCTATAGAGAGTGTATACAGGTTAATTTTTCAAAACCCTACCAGATTCGATCTTTTAAAAGTGTATCCTCCTTTTCCCTTTTAAATTCCTTATTTTAATTCACAATAGTTTATTCTATTGTGATTGAAATTTACCATTTTCAAAAGCTTTTAAAAAAGGAACTACAGCAAAGGTTTCTAAATTCTTTAAGGATTTCTTTACAACAATAAACTACTTTCATTTCATGTTAATTTCATTTGAAATACAAATTTCGAAATTTCAAAATTTCCCAAAAAAAATATTCAGATTTTCATGATATTTTTAATATTTTCCTTACATAACCTAGAATAAAGACATAGAACGGAAGGACAGAGAAATGTCAATGAAAAACATCAAACAAAATTACTCTCTTTTCACACATATAGGTGATACATTCTCATGAATTAAGTTTCTGACAACAGACTTAGGATTTTTGCTCTCAGTTACCTATTCTAGTTGTCTTCTTGGACCTAACAGTCGTGTGCTGTTCAGTTTTAATTGTTATTTTCATTCTTTTATTAATCAATATCATTTTTCAATATTTTCACACATTCAAACTTTAATTGTTTGAATACTTGAATAATGAGTGGCACATGGTCTCTTCTCTTTCTCTGTGTGTGTCGTTTTTTTCTTTCAATCAAGTCATTGTAAATGCAACCAAGGAGGTAATAAGTATTTTCTATATGCAACTTGATATGCTTGAAAGGTTTCTTTTAAGGGCAACAGCAGAGCCTGTTGGCAGCCTGCCAACCAGCCATGAAATACAACATAAGTCCGTTCGTCTGTTTGATCGTGTTTTTTTACGAGTATTTTGTAAATTTTGTGCGTGTGACTTCTGAGGAATAAACAGATGGCTTAAATGCTTATCGGTAGGTTTTAACGTTTATTTTTTTTGTATCTTTTGAAAATTATCAAATTAAAAAAATCAGTTGGTTTTTCTTAAATGTAACAGCATTACTTTCGTTTTATCATTTTGAAAGCAAAACGGTACTGCATCTGTTGTAGTTTTTTTTCCAATAAAGTTATAATAATAAGGATAAAAATGGGTGGTCTTTTAAAAAGAAATGAAACAAATCTTTTTTTAATTTCATTCAAATCATGTCAAAGTAAGATTTTTAAAGCAAAACAAAAATTTTCTGTGATATTTTTTGTTGTTCTTTTTTCACTTCTTTGGAAGTTCTTTTTTTTCACAATATTTAGTTTATTTAGTCTATAGTATTCTAAAGTTTTAAATACATATTAATTTGTACTGCTCAAATTTTCGCTTTTAAGCAATAATGGAGTTCACTTCTTTTGCAATTACTTGGAAGTTGTTTAGTTTAATTTGGAGTTCTTTGGTTTATTTTTGATTTTTTTTTTTAATTTTCTAAAGCTTTAAACAAATATTTAAATATAATGCTGTAATTATTCTTTTTACGAAAATAAATAAACTACTTCTTATTCACTTCTTTGGAAGTTGTTTTTATTCTAGTCCAAATTTAGTATTTTTTGTTTCTTTTTTTAAATTTTAAAACAAATACTCATATGTGAAGCTTGAATTTTCGCTTTTACGGAATTAATTAAACTACTTATTATACACTTCTTTGGAAGTTGTTTATTTTTTGGCCTTTTCTGTTTATTTTTCTAAAGTTTTAAACAAATATTGATTTGTAATGCTATAATTTTCCCCTTTACGCAATAAAATAAACTACTTATTTTTCACTTCTTTGGAAGTTGTTTTTATTCTGGCCCAAATTTAGTACTTTATGTTTATTTTTTTTTAGGTTTAAAACAAATACTCATGTGTAAAGCTGTAATTTTTGATTTTACGTAATAAAATAAACTACTTCTTATTCACTTCCTGGGAAGTTGTTTTTTTCTTTGGCCAAAATTAGTTTTTTCTTATGTTTTATACAAATATTCATTTGTAAGGCTAAAATTTTCGCTTTTAAGTAATAAAATAAACTACTTCTTATTCACTTCCTGGGAAGTTGTTTACTTTTCCTGGCAAATTTTTGTAGTTTTTCCTTATTTTTCTAAACAAAATTTTGGTTTATCAGTAAAAAAGAGTTGTTTTCAAAATATTGCTGGCAGAGTTCTAAAATTTCAAAATAGCGAAAGCAACAATAGGTCAAAGTTGAGCATATTGAAAGTGAAAAATTTAAAATTTTCTAAAAATGAATTGATCTGAAATTTGTTTATGTTTTTTAATTCTACTAAGCAATATATAGAAATTTATATAAAATGCAATTTAATATCATCTACCGTTTAACTTTGACTTCAGAAATCAAAATTTTTAGTTTTGTTCCTCACAAAATAAATTCCCCCTAAACTGCTTTAAACATTTCTTAATTCGTGTGTAGTGTATTTGCTAATAAAATCTTACCTGGAAATTTCTAGCTGTCCTTTTTTCACCATTATGAGAAATCGCACCACCACTGCCGCCTCCATCACTATCCTGATACGAGCTAGAAGACATGCGCACATCTGTTAAACTACCAATTAAGGCCGTTGAATCCGGATGCTGTTGCTGCTGATGATGCTGGGAAATAAATTGTTGCTGCTGCTGCTGCTGATGATATTTAGATTCTGGAAAATCTTCATTCAAAGTTAAATCACCGCCATTACTATCATTATCACTGGACTGTTGTACAAACAAATCCACACGCTGTTGCCTTAACAATTCCAATTCCCTTTGTGTCTGGGCTTTCAAGTGCTGGGTTAACAATTCCAAATTATTGCCCGCCAAACCGGCCATAAAGGCATTACGATGGGCATAGATTTGTTGTTGGGCCAGCTCAATCTCTGGATTGGATTTATGGGAGGTGCGTGGAAAAGTGGCGGGTCCCGAAATGGAGGATAAAGGCGTTAGCATATTCGAATCTTGCAGTTGTTGTTGCTGCTGTTGTTGGCGTGAATAGGAATTCCGGCGTTCATATTTAAATTTACGCACTATGGGATCCATGTCATGTTCCTCCTCCGAATTGTGTTGATATCTAAGAGACTTTTCACACATACTGGCTGGCGACCAGATGTGAGAGCCCTGTGATCTTCTTTTGGCTGAGGGCTCATATTCTTCTTCCTCATCTTCTGGCGTGCGAGGGGAGGATTTTAAATTAACAGCTCTTAGTGGGGGAGGTGTACCAGCTTCCGTGGAGTTTTCTTCCGTTGGGGGTGAACGTTTAACGGATAAATTCAAGGGCATGTCTTCGTTTAAACACTCTTCCTGGGATGAAGCAGATATATCTTCTTTTTCGGGTGTTAAGGCATAATCTCGGTTGTTAGCAATGGTTAGAGGTGATTTGGGTGTAATGGGAGTGTGTGGAGAACCCAAGGCAGAGGCGGAGGAGAGTAAGAATTGTGGCCATAATAGGGCGCTTGAGTAGAGTAGGGGATTGTAGAGAAAGGGTGGTAAATCTAAAGGGGGAAAATAAACAATTAAAATAAATTATTATGAAATAACAATCTGTTTTGTTTTTATTAATTTATGACATTTTAAACAGTTTTAATGAGTTTCAAAGCTTTTTATAATTTAAAGTTTTAAAATCTAAAATTTTGTTTAAACTTAAAATTTTTATAAACAACTTTTAAAAGCTTTTATCTTATATGAAGAAGAAAGCTTAAATATTTGAAGAAGCTTGTAAGAGCTTAAAGTTTTCATATATCGATTTTTGGTCTAAAAATATGTAATAGTTTAAAGATTTTTCTTATTAAAAACCATTCAGAGCTTACATTTTTATTATATATGAGTTTGTAAGCACTTAAAGCTTTCAATGGAAGCTTGTTGGAGCTCCCAAAAGAACTTAAAGCGTTCATAAAACTAAAAGCATTAATTATTTATAAGTTCGTAAGTGATTAAAGCTTTCCTAAAACTTGTGAAAAGCTTAAAGCTTTTATAATTAAGAAACTTGTACAAGTTTAAAGTGCTTAAGAACATGAAGCTTTTTTAAATTGTCAAAGCTTAAAGCTTTTATAATTTGTGAGATCGTAATTGCTTAAAGGTTTTAAATAAAGTTCGTAAGAGCTGAAAGCTTTAGTAAGAAGCTAGTAAAAGCTGAAAGCTTTCTTAAACTAAAAGCTTGTAAGAGCTTAAAGCGCTTAGAATTGGTAAGATTAAAGCTTTTTTTATTAATCAAATAATTAATTGAAAAAGTTCTTAGGAAATAAAGCTTTTTTTAGAATATAAATGCTGAACAGTATTTCCGATACATTGCAGTAAATTTTGTTATAATATTTGTCTTTGAATGACAGCTATAACGAGATTTGTAGCTCAAAGCTTTAAGGTTTTAGATTAAACACGAATTTAAAGATAATTTTACAAATTTCAAGGATTTACAATGTTGTGAATTTTACTAAAAAAGTGTAAGAACCATGTAAACAATTAATGAAATCAAGAACTTTGAAAAAAGCTTAAATATGTTAGTCTTAAGCTTTTCCTCTAGTTAATGATTTCGTAGATACATTTGCAGTTTAAACAAGTTTTTAATATAAAATTTCATGTAGAAAATACACTTAATTTACAATTTTTTTTTTTAAAAGCTTTCATGGACTTTTAGATAATGATATATTTTGCATAAGTTTTTTTTGAAAAAAAACCATTTATTCTTAATGTTTTATGTTATTTCTGACGTTTGGAAGTAGTATTTTCCATGTAAGGCTTTAAAATGTGTGAGATTTTATGTTTTGGTTTGAGGTTTTTATTAAACTTATAAAGTCTTGGTAAATTGAAAGTTCTTACAAACAATAAATAAAATCTTTCAATAACTTTTTGAAGAACTAAAATTGTATGACTTTTTTACAGTTTTAATTGCTGTCATTGTCATTTAGAGCTTTAAAATTGATGAGCTTTTAAGTTTTTACTTGGATTTTTGATTAAACTTGTAAAAATTGCAACTTTTGGACATAAAATAGCGCAACTTTTGGACATAAATATGTGATTAAGAAACCTCTACATTTTAGAAGTTTTTTTAAAGAAATTTCTTTGTAGAATATTGTTAAAAAATCGTTTAAGCTTTAAAGTTTTGAAGTTTTTTTAACAGAGCTTTTAATATAACATCATTCTAAAGCTTTTAAAGAGGATTTCCTTAATAATTTGTTTAGTTCTTACAATTTTATTACAGACCTTTTAAGAGTATGGATTGGTACTTTGGTTCGAACTTTTGGGTTTGATTTTAATGAGAAATTATGATATTTTAAAGCTTTTATTTAGAATCTATTGGTCCAGGTTTTTAAGAGAAATTTTCCAAAAGCTTTAGCAATTGTTAACTAAAATTGATGTTACTTTAGATTTTACAAAAAAATATTAAAGACTTTTTTGAAAACACTTTATGATATTCTAGGTTTTAGTTAGCAGCTTTTGGGTTTAATTTTAATAAGAAATTATGATTTTTTAAAGCTTTTATTTAGAACGTTTGATTGGGCGAAGACTTAAAATTCTCCAAAAGCTTTAGTAATTGTTATATATAATGTATAGGCTTTTAAATATTGACGCTATTTGGTATTTATTTCTAAATTTATGGTTTAAAACGATTATATATTTCCAACTTTGATTGCTTTTATAGTTTATAACAATGTCTGTAACTGTTTTTTAACAAAGCTTTTGCTTTTAACAAGCTTTAAGTTGTTTTAAATCTTACCTCTGGTATTAAGTTTTTGAGCGGCTGCATTGGCCATGACGTTATTAAAAGCCGAGGCTCTTTGTATCCAATTTTTGGAATTAGCTAAATTCATATCCAGTGCTGGATTATTGAAATTATTCAAAGGCGTAGGTTTGGACTGAGGTGAAGGTGGTGGTGATAAATGATTCATATTGAAATTTAATATTTATATTTTTTTATATCCAATAAAACTCTATGAAGTTTTTTTTTCTTTTTTTAATAGAATTTCTTTTAAATTAACTTTAACAACACATTTATTTTCAACAAATTTTTAATTAGGCACTTGTTTTTTTTGGATTAAGAATATTTTCTTTTTTAAATTTATTAATTTTGTTTAAGAATTTTTTTATTATATTTCTTTATTTTCTGGTAATAAAACCGTAAATAACACATTGAAAAACGTTTTGGTAAATTAAATAGCTTCTAAACTCTGGTTTTTGGGTAAATATGTAAGTTTTGTTTTTTTGTCAATAAGAGAACACGTCCGTTCGGTTTGGTGCTTGGCACCTGACTGAATCTTTTAACGATTGTTATGTTCTGAAAAGACTCTGGTGTGATGCACGGTGTAGTTAGCCCCAGTTAGTTAGTGTGTTATAATAATATGGCCAAAATCGTAGCCTTAAACCAAAACCAAAGTAAGTAAGCAAGCAGCAACAAATAACAACCACCACCACTACTACTGCTACCAATACCAACAAATTACCAATCCATACTCTTAAAACCAAAAACAAAAATAACAACAACAACAACTAAAAAACACTGCAGGCCTTAACAATGAGAGCCAGTATTTGTTACCACTAAGAAAATTGAGAGAAAACGAAGGTGAAACGAATCAAAACGGTTTTGAAAACTGTGTGTTGTTGCTATTAAAGGTTCGTGTTTGGTAGGGATTTTTGTTGTTTTAACGAAATACACTCCATATGTTATTAAAGTACTTATATTATTTCTTTTTTTTTATAAAAAGAGTAAAAAACACCCTTAAATTTAAAGATCTTCTTTAATTTTAGGAGCCCCTAAACACATATGCTCAAGTATCCTTTGAAGATCACAAAACTCACAGTTATTTAACTTACTCATGCTTAATAACAGCTCTCCCTAAAAACACACAGTTACAAATTCACTCTCCCTGATCGGTTAGCTTCTTTATTAAACCTTAAATGTTGCATTTGTTAGCACGCGTTCTCTCTTACTAATTGGTTTTGTAAGAAGGTTTGGCGGGCGTTTTGTATACAATCTGTAGTTCTTATTTTTTTTTTACTACATACTACTAAAACATTTTGTGGATTGTCCAACTGACACTTTTAGTTCTCTTTTACTAATAAACTCGAAAAAGAAGAAGAAAAAGTCAGTGAGTCAAAAGAAAGAAAAAAAAAATATATTGAAAAATAACAGTTTGTAATTCATTTAAAACGTCTCAAATCCTAAGGGTAAAAACTGATGTTCTTTTTTTTTCTTTCTTTAGTTTTCAGTTTTAAGGAACAAACGGTTTCCTCTTAACAGTTTTTTTTTTAATAAAAAATCCTGGCATTTGGAAACAAATCTTATGTTTATTCACAGTTTTATGAAATTGTGCCCAAAATCGAAGAGTTTTTATACAAGGATAATAAACTTCACAATTTGTTTGAAAATCAGACACATATAAGGATCAAACTATAAAAGTTACACTATTTTCCATATTTAGATGATTATATTGAAGTAAAATAGCAATTTTGAGCCACTTTTTCGAGCATTGCTGGCCGTATGTCACGGATAACACGAACAATGTTGGCCTCCAAGACGTCAATTTTGCTGGTTTATCTGCATAAACCAATGACTTCACGTGACTCCACAGGAAATAATCAAGAGGTGTCAAAACGCACGATCTTGGAGGCCAATTGACAGGTCCATTTCTCGAAATAAAGATATCACCAAAATTTGATTTCAATAAACGATGGTTGCGGTCGTAGCGCGATCCTATTGAAACCACATCTCGCCCGGATCAATGTCATCCATATTTTCAAACAAAAAATCATTGATCATGGTGTGGTAACGATCTCCATTGACCGTAATGCGAGCTTGAGATTAATTTTTGTAGAAATAAGGTCCTACTGCACCAAACGGTTTATTTTTCTGGATCAATCAATATTTGCAAACAAAAAAATACTGATCATGGTGGGGTAACGATCTCCTTTAACCGTAAAGTGGGCTCCAGCTTCATATTTGAAGGAATAAGGTCCGATGATGCCACCAAGTTGTAAACTGCACCAAACGGTTAATTTTTCTCGATGTAATCGAGGATGTAGTGTCTGTTAGTGTAAAAAAAAATCATTGATCATGGTGCGGTAACGATCTCCATTGTCCGTAATGCGTGCAATGGCTTAATTTTTGAAGAAATAAGGCACCAAACGGTGTATTTTTCTGGATGTAATCAAGGATGTAGGGTCTGTTGTGGATGTCGTCCATATTATTAAACAAAAACTTATTAGTCATGGTGCGGTAACGATCTCCATTCATCGTAACTCGATCTCCTGTTTCATATTTGAAGAAATAAGATCCGATGATGCCATGGTACATTTATCTGTATGTAATCGAGTCTGTAGGGTCTGTTGTGGATTGGTCTCGCTCCATATAAGGAAGTTTTGTTAATCAAAAAACCCGTTAAGCCAAAAATGAGCCTTGCTCAATTTAGCTATAAAACAGTCGTCAACAAGTTGCGCGAATCAATGACTGATTTTAAAAGTAAATTTCGATAATTTGGCAGCGTTCTTAAAGCATCAATCTATTCATGACGATTTACCAAAGTATACTGATCATAAATTTCAAAATGTGAGCGAAGAATGACAGTTCGTTTGACAGTTAATCCTTTCGTTAGTTCTGTCAGCCTTAAAAAAAACAATTTTCGTTTATCTATTGTGATTAGTCATTGATAGGTACCTTCTTTATCTTCATACTTTCATCATTCCTAAGATTTTTCCAGCTGTGTGCATTTTACATTGACTAGTGGCTTCTGATCCTTCAAGTACTCTAAATTCTGAAATGAAAAGTTAACTACTCGATCAATTTCTTTGATTAATTCCAAACAGATTTGTAAGAATTTTTATTAGCAGAGGTTCCAACCTTTGAAATTATTTAGATCCTGAAAGAAATAAAGAAATATAATGTTGAAGAGAAATTGAAAAGTGTTTAATTTTTCTAGCATTAAGATCTGCGAATACCATTACATGTTTTCAACTCAAACAGTCTCTTCAATGTATTGGTTACCAATAAATTTATAGCAAAAATTTTTTGTGTATATAACTTAGATAATTATTGGCAGAAAGTGGAATTATACTCTTATATGTATTCATACAAAATTTCTTCGTTAAATCTCAATTCCACTTTCCATGTTTACTTTTTCTAAAGAAGCAAAATATAGAATTATTTCTACTTTTGTTCAGAATAAAATGCTGTAGCAGGGGCAATGTTGCTGTTAAGACCTTCAGTAATCGGTTTATATGTCTTCGAAGTGAATCAGCGATAGGTGTCTAAAGCGGAGGTTTCTATTATTTTTGTTCTTGTGTTCTATACTTATTGAATTTCTCATGAAATAAAACTTCTTTCAATAAAATTCAATAGCTTTAGACAAATATAAATTACTCTATGATACTTGGGATCTATTTGCGTTCCTATGGTCTTTACAACAACTTTGTAGATTGTAGGTTTAGTAACCAGATGTTAAATAGAGACTAGAGACAAAATAATGACTCATTAAGCCAAGCTTGAAGAATCTCTTCGAATTAGATTTCGATTCAGCAATCAAAGTTGATTAGAAAAGATATATTGGAAAAAGAGGTTGAGGAAAATTTAAATATTTGTTGTTGCAGGTGAAGGTTTTTACTGGGAAGAATACTTCCAAATGAAACAGATGTGGTCACTTAGTTGACAATATTTGGTATTCGAGTCGTTTTTTGTTGTGAACATATTTTCGGGTTTTATTTTCGAATAAAAGTTTAGATTTTTTTTATTATTTGAGTGATCGATTAATTTTTACAATTGCCTCGATTATTCGAATAATTTAAAAAAATATATATTTAAAACCAGAAAAAATATAATAATTCGTAAATTATTCGGGTTTTATTTTAATAATTTAATATTTTATTATTCGAGTGATCGATTAAGTTTTAAATTTTATTCGATTATTCAAATAATTTAATAAAAACATATTTAAAACCAGAAAAATATTAATAATTTGTCAATTATTCGGGTTTTATTTTAATCGAATAAAATTTTTTAATTTTTTTTATTATTCGATTTTTGAAATTTCCTCGATTATTCGAATAATTTATTAAAATATATTTAAAACCAAATAAATTGTAATAATTTGTCAATTATTCGGGTTTTATTTTAATCGAATAAAATATTCGAATTTTTTTATTATTCGGATGAACGATTAATTTTTAAAATTTCCTCGATTAATCGAATATTTTATTAAAATATATTTAAAACCAAATAAATTGTAATAATTTGTCAATTATTCGGATTTTATTTATATCGAATAAAAGTTTCAAATTTTTTTATTATTCGATTAATTATTAAAATTTATTCGAATAATTTAATAAAATATATTAAAACCAGGAAAATGCAACAATTTGTCAATTATTCGGGTTTTATTTTGATCGAATAAAAGTTTAAAACTTTTTTATTATTCGAGTGATCGATTCATTTTTTTAATTTTATTCGAGTATTCGAATAATTTAATAAAAACCAGAAAAATTTTTATAATTTGTTTGTTGGCATGAATAAAAATACATAAATAATAATATATAGATGTAATTAATAATAATAATAAATAAGAACATTTTTATTATATAAAGTCTCTTAATAGTTTTCAGTCTTATTTTCTGAAAACTTGGGTTCTTTTCCTTAATTTTTCTTCAAATCGAAACAGTAGTAGCTTACGATAGGCAATACTATGCCACGCCTATTTTGCCCATTTCAATGTGAAATAGACATTCCTTTTGAAAATTTGTAAATAATTTGAACAACAAGTTTTAAGAATTATAGATTAAATTACTATTATTATTAATGCCATATAATAAAATTTGATTATATTTTCTTAAAAAAATAAAATATTAATCTACAGAAAAAATGGTTAGATTTTTGGTAGTTTTAATTTTTACTTTTAAGTTTTACTTTGAATCCATTGAGGGTAAATTTTCATTATAATTATTTATTTAGTTAACGTTTAAATAGAATTACATATTACAAACGTTATAAGACTGTTGAAGTGACTCAGAACAGTCTCTAGTGGGAATCGAATTCGTAATCCTTAGCAACAACACTATCGCATAGCCCTCTGTAGATTAATATTTTATCTTTTTTAAAGAAAATATAATGAAATTTTATTATATGTCATTTATTTGTTTTTTTTTAATTGAAATAAATAATTTAATCTGGCTCAAGATCTGTTTTCATTTATAATAATTTGTTTTTTTTTGCTTTATTTGTTATTTGATAATATTTTTTTTAATACGTGTTTTAAAATAGATTTCTATTTACTTAATTAATGTTTTGTTTAAAATTTAAAATGCTTAAACAAATAAATGCTGGTTTTTTATTTGATTTTATTTATATTTAAAACTTACGTAGGTATAATATTTTTGATTAGTTAATTTCAACTAATATTTTTCATACTTTTATCTAATATTTGATGTTTTATTTTTTTTATTAAATTTGCAAAAAATTTACGTACATAGTTAAAATAAACAAAAATTCAAATAATTCCTATCTATTAAAGGTTTTATTTACCCTTCTATAGAAATAAAAATACAAAAAAACACTTGTTTCTTAAGCATTATTAACTAAAAATTAATTATTATTGCTAATAATTAAATAGGAAAATCCATTATTTAAATAGTTAATTCATCTAAAAATATTTCTCACTAATCTAAACAATAAACCAAAATAAATATGAATGAAATTCCTATACAAAAACAAACAAATACTAATGCACTGAATATTGTTGTTGCTTTTGTTTTTGCTAAAACACTTTGTGACTTCAAATAAAGCAAAGTCAACGCCTTCTCTGTATAACAAAACAACCAATCGCAGCTTAGTAAACAGAAAATCAACCAAAAAATAAATAACAACAAACACACACACACACCTAAAGAAAATATAACGGGTGTATGTAAAGGCATTTTGTTGTTGTTGCTATGATTGTGTATTGTGTTATGGTACGTATACTCAATGTGGGTAAGAGAATGTAAAATTCACCACTAATACTCAGCACAGTATTACACAAGGTGTGTGTGAGTGTTGTATTGTTGGGAAGAAGATAGGGAAGAAGAAAATATGTGGAGTGTGATTGTTGTTGTATGTTTTGTTTTGCATTAAGTAAACAGAGCAGGGGGAAAACTCTATATAAAATGTAAACAAACGGACACACACACAAACACTGGAGGTTTTTAATATAAAAATGTAAACATTGTTGCCAGATTAAAGGATTTAAGGTTATTTGAATGATTTTTAGTGTAAATTTTATGGGTTTCGTTTAAAGTTTGGTTAGATTTGTAATATTATGTTTATTTGAAGGATTTTTGGGTTTAAATTAAAGGTTTTTAATACCTAGCAATTAGCAAACATTGTTGCTAGATTGAACAATTTATTGATATTTTAACGATTTTTTTGGGGAAAAGTTAATGTTTTTTTAACAATTTGTTATTTAATATTTATTTAAATTAGAGGTTTAATATTTTTATAATATTTTTTGTCAAATTTTTACAGTTTATCTTTATTTTAATGATTTATTAGGGGATTATTTTTCCAAATCGAGATTTTCATTCTAAATTTGTTTTTAATTAAATTTAATTTTAGATTTTAAATAGCAAGAATAAATTATTGTTGTTGGAATTATAAAGAAATTTTAAAGAATTTAAAACATTTGACGCCAGATTTTCTATATCTTTATTTATGGAAAACAATCTTTCCACTTATTTAAGAATTTTGTTAAAAATTTATTCATTTTTTAAAGCAAATGTAAATTGTCATCTTAAAAATGTTGTTTTTTTCCTGATGGAAGAACATATAAAAATAAGGATCTTTGGAGATCAACGAATTTGGACCCAATTTTTTTTTCAACTTCCAAAACAGTACTAACAACAAATTCTTGTAGGTATAACAAATATTTTACTACGATTTCCCACATTTTGTCTTCAAAATTTCATGATTTTATACCTTTTTTGATGTGGCAACATTCTAACTAAGTTATAATGATAAAAAAAGAGAGAGGTTGCTGGCACATAGTGTTTGAGCATGTTTATTTATAAAGTAAAAGTAGCAGTGGGTTGAGCCCAAAATACCCGCCACTATTTAATTCGTAATATCTGGTAAATAAATCGTATATAACATTAGTTGTTGCTTTTTTTTACCTGTTAACTTAAAAGAAAAGTATAAAAAATTCAATAAAAACTCCAAAAATATACAGAATTTAAATGTTGACGTCTGGCAGACGGTGAATACGTTACAATTATCAGTAAAAAAAGAGAAATGCTTTTTTCACCCCTACAAGATCCCTCAAGCATGATATTTTTACAACAATAAAACAAACCTTAAATTGACGACACAAGCCAACTGATAATAGTTTTACATTTCACATTTGCTCGTCTTTTTTCTTTTTTTTTTGTAACAATTGACTGTCAAGTGAAGAAAACGAACTATTGTAAAACATTCACTCACGTGCCCTTATTTTCTAAATGAACCAGAAGCGATAATACTTACATACACTTACAGTGTATTATTTATAAACAAAAAAAACTAGCGCGCGCCTGCGCTTTATCATGTTTCTAAAGGGGGCTTTTTTGTATTGCTATGTGACGCGTGTCACTGCAATTTCTACAGTTGCCCGCCAATTGTTTTGTTTATAGCTGCATTTTCTTAGGAAAATTATCCGTTAACGTGCTGCAATTTGTTTGTACCATCATAGTTTTTTTTTTATTGTGTGTTTTGTTGGCTGACATCTTCAGTTTCTTGGCTTAAGGGCTGAAGTTTAAGGCTAATTTATGTATGCTTATGTATGTAGTACAATATTTCCCTCTTTCTCTAACGAAAATTATAGTATAAATGTTTAAATGAGGGCTCAATTGTTGTAAAATGTAAATGTTTTTTTTAGGTTTAAGGGCTTAATGCAAGTATGTACTTGCTTTAAAGGCAGGTGGTGTTGGTACCATCAGTTTTGTTTTTTTACTATTTAGTTTTATGTATAGGTTTTGTAAATTATGAAATTAAATGTCAAAACTTTAGATTTAAAATAAAATAAAAATATGAAAAAGAAAGTGAAAAAAAACCAAAATTTTGGTCTACAAAGAAATCTATGATTGAAGCTAAATTAGGTCTTTGATTGAAGCTAATTCAGAAATGTTAAAGATCTAGGATTGAAGCTACATTGGGACTGTTCAAGGATTGAATATAAATTGGGACTGTGAACAAATCTACAATTGATGCTAATTTGGATTTGTCGAGGATTGAAGCTAATTTGGGACTATGAATGAAGATAAACTAGGAATGTATATAGATTTACGATTGAAGCTAATTTGGGACTATAATTTAAGCTATTTCGGGACTTTATAATGATCTACGATTGAAGATAATATGAGGCTATAATTGAACCTATTTCGGGAGATAATTTGGGACTTTGATTGAAATCAATTTGGGACTGTATAATGATCTACTATTGAAGCAAATTTTGGACTGTATAATGATCTATGATTGAATCTAATTTGGGACTGTATAATGATCTACTATTGAATGTAATTTTGGACCGTATAATGATCTACGATTGAATGTAATTTGGGACTGTATAATTATCTACCATTGAATCTAATTTAGGACTGTATAACGATCTACTATTGAATGTAATTTGGAACTGTATAATGATCTACAATTGAATGTAATCTGGGATTGTATAATGATCTACTATTGAATGTAATTTGGGACTGTATAATGATCTACCATTGAATCTAATTTAGGACTGTATAACGATCTACTATTGAATGTAATTTGGAACTGTATATTGATCTACGATTGAAGCTGTATAATGATCTACTATTGAATGTAATTTGGGACTGTATAATGATCTACGATTGAATCTAATTTGGGTCTGTATAATGATATACTATTGAAGCTAATTTTGGACTGTATAATAATCTACGATTAAATGTAATCTGGGAGTGTATAATGATCTACGATTGAATCTAATTTGGGACTGTATAATGATCTACGATTGAATCTAATTTGGGACTGTATAATGATCTACTATTGAATCTATTCGGGACTGTATAATGATCTATGATTGAATAAAATTTGGGATTGTATAATGATCTACTATTGAATATAATTTGGAACTGTATAATGACCTACGATTGAAGCTCTATAATGATCTACTATTGAATGTAATTTGGGACTCTATAATGATCTAATTTGGAACTGTATAATGATCTACGATTGAAGCTGTATAATGATCTACTATTGAATGTAATTTGGGACTGTATAATGATTTACGATTGAATGTAATTTGGGACTGTATAATGATCTACTATTGAATTTAAGTTGGTACTGTATAATGATCTATGATTAAGGATACTTTTGCACTGTATAATATTCTACGTTTGAGGCTATTTTGGGACTGTATAATAATCTACGATCGAAGCTAATTTTGGACTTTGATTGAAGCTAAACTAGGACTGTATAAAAAATCTGTATCATACAAACAATCTCTCTTAAACGATACATTTACCAATAGAGAGTATATTCTCTTTAACCATTTAAACCGCCCAACCTCAACTGTATCCTATTACTACAAAGCCACCAAACTCCACATGCAATTTAAGAAAATTTGTTAATTCTATTTTATAATTAATTAACACTATCACTTTGATTTAAATCCCGTCATATACATAGTTGAAAACATAGCAGCGGTAAAAACTCTCATATGTGTCAATGGTTTGCCTACGAAAACATTTTATCGGAAAACATACGAAAAATTTATTATAATTTTATTGCTTCTAGGGGGGGCAACATGGACAAATGACTATTTGCTGCAAATAAACAACAAAATTTATATTACACAAACAATTTATATAAAAAAAATACCAAAAAAAAAAAGAAACATCTAGTTAAATGCTGCTAAATGCAGCAGTTACACAGAGAAAGAGCGAGCAAGTAGGAACAAACTAAAAAAAAACTAAATAATCTAAATGTAGACAACACAAAGCCAAAAGTTTAAAACGTTGTGAAAAGAAATCAGACAAAATCAGTAATAAATTTATTACAATTTAAGCTACTGGTTATGAGCGCTGCAGGCAGGATGCCAAAACCAAAGCCACAGCTATATGCTGGCCATTCAACAAACAGCCAGGCCTATGTGTACAAGTACTACTTACAACATATTGCTTTTTCGTATTGAATTCAATTTCCTAAGTCTTTTTAAACAAAGTTCTTTCAAGTTTAGTTGTGGTATGCAAACAAAACTGAACAAAAAATAAACAGAAACAACCAGAAACGGCATGCAGAAATGTTTAAGAGTTTATGTTGCAGCCACCAAAAGCCACGCTGCGTCTCATATATCGTGAAGATTGTTGGCAATTATTAAAATGATAATTGCACAAATCTGGCTATCAATTGACGACCATCAAAGGACCTTTTAATACAAAAAGAAAAAGCCAACGTAGAGAGCGAAAAGAAAAAAAAATACATATTCTACAATTCAATAGGTTATCATAAAATAGCAAGCAAACAAACAGGGAGCAGAGAGTGCCAAATTGAATAAATATAGTCCTGAAAAAGTAAATAAAATAGGACAAAATACACTAGGCATTGAATGTGGTTTTGTACTGTATAACTACCCATGATTCAAGCTAAACTGGGACTGTATAAATATCTGCGATTGATAACAAACTAGGACTAGGATTTAACTAATTTAAGACTGTATAAAAACTAATTTAGGACTGTATAAATACCTACGATTAAAGCTAATTTGGAACTAAGATTGCAGCTAATTTGGGACTGTATAAAGACCTACGATTAAAGCTAATTTGGAACTAAGATTGCTGCTAATTTGGGACTGTATAAATACCTACGATTGCAGCTAATTTAAGACTGTATAAAGCCCTACTATTAAAGCTAATTTGGGACTGTATAAAGACCTACGATTGAAGCTAATCTGGGATAACGATTGCGGCTAATTTGGGGCTGTATAAAGACCTACGATTTAAGCTAATTTGGAACTATGATTGCAGCTAATTTGGGACTGTATAAAGACCTAAGAATGGAGCTAATTTGGGACTGTATAATGCCGTATAATTGCAGGAAATTTGGGACCACGATTGTATATAATTTAGGACTGTATAAACCCCTTCGATTGATGCTACTTTAGGACTATGATTTCAGCTAACTTGGGACTGTATTAAAACCTATGATTGATGATAATTTGGGAATGTAGAAAGAGCAATGATTAAAGGATATTTATTACTCCAAAAACACATACGATTGCTGCTAATTATGGACTGTATAAACCCTTAGAAGTAAAGCTAATTTAGACTTGCAATTAATTTTAATGTGTCCCCTCTTTTTAAACCAATTGCAACTCACTGCTTTTAAACTGTTGTTTAGTAGCAGACCAATTGTTTGACAATTTGTTTTTAATTTAGTGAAAAGATAAAATGCCAGTTTTGTTTTACAAATTTTGCTGGCTGCTAGCTGCTTGCTGCTGATATTGCTGTTTGTAATTGTTGCTACTACCGTAGTGCAGTCTTGCCGCGCGCATTTCCAACATAATAGTCTCAGTGCAACTGCCAGAGATTCTGCGTAACACCACCCGCCAACCTTTAACATTATTACAACGAGTACAACAACTACACAAATGACAAAATACAAAACCTACAACATGTGTACGAAAGTGCGCAACTTTATATTGGCAACATATTTTTGTTGGTTTCTTTCATAGCAATTTTTCTTTGTCTCGTGTTTTACCACACACAATTAAAATTTCTTTTTATATGAGAAAAAAAAAAATACGTGTTTTTTTTGGTTAAAAAAATGATAAACAAAATTATTTTTTTTTTTTTCTTTTTAGAGTTGCAAAAATAAATTTTTTTTATTGTTTTTCTTTTTTTGGTTTCAAAAACCTCCGACCATAAGCCAGCCAGAATCATGGTGTTGAGTTGTGAGTGTTTTTGGGTTTGACCACATGTGGTCTGCTACATTTAAGAAGACAATAATGGTTAAACAAAACAACAAAAAAAAAGAGTTTTTGGTAACATTTGTTGCTACGACACAAAGACAACGAATGACAAACGCATGATTGATATCAATAACGACAGTAGTAGCAACAACAACAACAGCAATGAAAATGTACATGAAAACAACAACATTAAAAAAACAGTTTAAGGATTTGAGACTTTGTTTCAAATTGATTTCAATTTGACTTTTAAATGCTGTTACTGTTATAGAGGAAATTATCGCTTTTAGTGACAACGTTTTAAGAAGTGTGGCAGTTGTCACAGATTAATGTTAAAGTTGTTAAAGGAATTGATTGAATCGATTGAAGCTAATTCAGGACTGTATTGATACAAAACTGGCATTACGGTTGAAGATAATTTGAGGTTGTATAAAGATCGGCGACTAAAGCTAAAATAGGACTACGATTGTGGCTCTATGATTGAAGTTAATTTAGGACTGTATAAAGGTCTATAATTGAAGCTAAGCTGGGGCTACATTGAAGCTAATTTGGGACCGTACACAGATCTGAGATTGAAGTTAATTTGGGACTGTATAAATTCCTACAATTGAAACTAATTTAGGACCGTATACAGATCTGAGATTGAAGTTAATTTGGGACTGTATAAAGGTCTACAATTACACCTAATTTGGGGCTACATTGAAGCTTATTTGGGACTGTATACAGATCTGAGATTGAAGTTAATTTGGGCCTGTATAGTGATCTACAATTGAAGTTAATTTTGGACTGTATAAAGATTTACGCTTGAGGCTAACTTGGGACTATGATTGAAGTTAATTTGGGAATCTATAATGATCTACGATTGAAGTTAAATTGGGACTGTATAATGATCTACGATTAAAGTTAATTTGGGACTGTATAAAGATCTAATCTTGATGCTACCTTGGGACTATGATTGAAGTAAATTTGTGACTCTATAATGATCTACGATTAAGATAATTTGGGAATCTATAATGATCTACGATTGAAGCTAATTTGGGACTATGATTGAAGCTAATTTTGAACTGTATAAAGGTCTATAATTGAAGCTAAGCTGGGTCTACATTGAAGCTAATTTGGGACCGTATACAGATCTGAGATTGAAGTTAATTTGGGACTGTATAAAGGTCTTTGATTAAAGCTAAGCTGGGACTACATTGAAGCTAATTTGGAACTGTATAAATACCTACTATTGAAGTTAATTCAAGACTGTGTAAAGATATACTATTGAAGCTATTTTGGAGCTGTATAAATACCTATTATTGAAGCTAATTCAACACCGTATAAATATATACTATTGAAGCTTATTTGGGACTGTATAAAGATCTTAGATTGAAGCTAATTTGGGATTCTATAATGATCAACTATTGAAGCTAATTTGGGACTGGTTAAAGGTCTACGATTGAAGCCTATTTGGGACTGTATAAAGATCTACGATTGAGGCTAACTTGCGTCTGTGATTGATGCTAATTTGTGACTGTATAAATATCCACGATTGAAGCTAACTGGGGACTATGATTGAAGCTAATTTGGGACTGTATAATGATATACGATTAAAGCTAAATTTGGTACTGTATAATTTATACGATTGAAGCTAATGTGGGAGTCCATAATGATCTACAATTGATGCATATTTGGGACTGTATAAACATTATTTGGGAACTGTATACAAATCAATGATTGAAGCCAATTTTCTCAATAACAGATTCCTAAATTGACTTTCTTTACCTGCAGCATTAATTGTTTAATTTACCAACTACCAAAGTGTGTTAAAATTCTCAAAATATTTAAAACTTAACCACAACTAAATACTTAAAGCTAATCTTAAAAGATTTTTGAAATGCTCCAAAAATGTCTGTGGCATACAGCAAATAAATAGTAAATGATGGTGGTGGCATATAATAGACAAAATTCTTTATTTAACCTCTTTTCCTTTAGCCACAATTTCATGCTAAAGCTAATGCTTGTGTAAATGTAGTAGTTGTCGTATTAATTGTCACCTTTAGAATGTTGTAACTACATTTAAAATATTTCAACAATTATACACCTTTAGCCATTCATTTCGTACATACTAAATGCAATTCCTTAAGCCAACAAATGAAATGATTTTCTGAAACTGCTTTAAATTCTCAAAAGCTTGCAGACAGAAGCAAGCAACCAAACAAACAAACACACACAGCCAGTCAGCCAAAGCTTTCAAGCATTTAATGAATTGTTAACAATTTGACCATAAATGGCTTAAACGACACGTTCTTGTCGATTCAATTTTCTGACTATTTTGTTTTTTTTTTCCAGCTTCTAACGTAATTTAATTGAAACAGACAACATGGCAGCATTTTAAACTAATTTCAACCTATAAACCAAAAAGTTGCCAGTGAGCAGCTTCCACTTCTCTAATTCACATTAAAAATGGTGGAGTATATCAAAATGAAAAAAGAGCAACAAATTAACAACAATAATGTTGTTGTTGTTCTTGTTGTTGTAACTAACTGCGGTATTTACAATAAACATGTGACAAAACAGTGCTGCCAGATTTGTCTGTACATTTTATAGGTTTGTTTGTTTGTTGGTGTCTTTGTATTTACAACTGTAGTTGCAACAACAATACAACGGTGCCTTATTTGTTGCAAATTGATTGTAATATCACATGTAATTGTTTTTATTGTTTGTTTTATAGGTTTTTCTTGTTGTTCATTTTATTGTATTCTATTGGTTTGGTTTTGGTTTGTTGTGTGAGCTGGGTCTGGGTTTTCAAATGCGTTCGTTCATTGTACTACGAGTACTTAGTATGTTTGCAAAAAAGGCGCCATCAAATCCACATATGTGTGTTTGTTTTTGCTATAAAGGGAATTAAAAGAAGTAGTGTTATATGTTGATCTTTCTAAGGTCTTAGTTTAGCTTCAATCGTTGATCATAGTTCTTTATTTAGTTCTAGTTTAACTTTAACAGTAGAGTTTGTTACAATCCCAGTTTAGCTTTAATCTCACTCCTATTTTAACTTTAATGGTGGAAATTTATATAGTCCTAGTTTAGCTTCAATCCCGATCCTAGCTTAACTTCAATCGTATATATTTATACAGCTTCAATCGCGCTATTACTTTAACTTCAATCGTTTAGCTTCAATCCCAGTCCTACATTAACATCAATGGTTGATATTATATAGTCCTGCTTTAGCTTCAATCCCAGTCCTACTTTAACTTCAATCGTAGATCTTATACAGTCCTAGTTTAGCTTCAATCCCAGTCCTAGTTCAGTTTCAAATTCCATTCCTACTTTAACTTCAATCGTAGATCTTTATACAGTCCTAGTTTAGCTTCAATCCCAGTCCTAGTTTAGTTTCAAATTCACTCCTACATTGACTTCAATCGTAGATCTTTATACAGTCCTAGTTTAGCTTCAGCCTTGGATCTTTATTCAAGCCCAGTTTAGCTTTAATCGTGGATCTTTATTCAGTTCCAGTTTAGCTTCAATCGTGGATCTTTATTAAGTCCCAATGGAGCTTCCATTTCTGTCCCATTTTTGCTTCAATCGTGAATTTTTATTAAGTCCCAATGGAGCTTCCATTACTGTCCCAGTTTTGCTTCAATCGTGGATCTTTATTAAGTCCCAATGGAGCTTCAATCGTATATCTTTATTTAGTCCCAATGGAGCTTCCACTGCTGTCCCAGTTTTGCTTCAATCGTGGATCTTTATTAAGTCCCAATGGATCTTCAATCGTGGATCTTTATTAAGTCCCAATGGAGCTTCAATCGTGGATCTTTATTAAGTCCCAATGGAGCTTTAATCGTGGATCTTTATTAAGTCCCAATGGAGCTTCAATCGTGGATCTTTATTAAGTCCCAATGGATCTTCAATCGTGGAACTTTATTAAGTCCCAATGGAGCTTCAATCGTGGAACTTTATTAAGTCCCAATGGAGCTTCAATCGTGGATCTTTATTAAGTCCCAATGGATCTTCAATCGTGGATCTTTATTAAGTCCCAATGGAGCTTCAATCGTAGATCCTTATTTAGTCCCAATGGAGCTTCCATTGCTGTCCCAGTTTTGCTTCAATCGTGGGGGTTTATTAAGTCCCAAAGGAACTTCAATCGTGGATCTTTATTCAGTCCCAATGGAGCTTCCACTGCTGTCCCAGTTTAGCTTAAATTGTAGATATTTATATAGTCTTTATTATGATTATATTAATGTTACAGTTTAGCTCCTATCTTGGATCATTATTTAGTCGCAATTGAGCTTGTATTGTTTTCCAAGTTTAGCTGTAATCATGGATCGTTATTTAGTCTTTATTGAGCTTGTATTGGTGTCCCAGTTTAGCTTCAATCATAGATCTTCATTTAGTCCCTGTTCAGCTTCTATTTGAGTTCCAGTTTGGCTTTGATCGTGACTCTTTATTCAGTCCCAGCTTAGCTTCTTTAATCTTTCAATATCCAATTTCGAATTATTTAAAATCCATTCACACCACTTTTTGCCAGCAACCTGTCAATTGTGTACCAACAAACAACTGAAATGTACTCAATATCAACTTTAAAATTCCTTAAGGCCACAAATATTGTTCTTATATTGTTGCAGCAACGATTGCTGGTAGGTTTGATTGTAGTTACTGCAACTACAGCAACAACAAAACACACTGATCACTAGGAAACTCACTAAAGCAGCAAGAGGTTTTTTTTCCTTCACATGTTAACAGCTGCAGGCCATTGAGTACTTTACTTTTTTTTCCACATTACAATACAATATTGGGTTTAGATTGGTTTGTATGGCTACTGTAAAACGCTTTAGCTCCTACAACAAACTAAAGCTCGAACGAGTCATACCTACAGTCCAGTTTGTTATGCTTACCTTTGTTCCTAGAGTTTTATTTTTTTTATTATCTTTTTCGTTAGCATATCTATTCTGCTGCTGCTTCAGTTTTAAAAGAAAAATCCCTCGAAAAGGCTTTTGGTTTGTCTTTTGCCTATTACCGAAAAAAAATCGCTTTTTTTTTATAGTTATACGCAATTAATATCAAATAAAATTGAAATAAATTCACTTTGAAATGCAAATTATGGCGATTTCTCTGCTTTTGGTTGTTCTGGCTATAAGGATTCATGCGATTTATAATATTTGTTTATTTTTTTTTTGGTTGGTTTTATTTTTTAGCATATCGTTGAGCAAATCTTAACAAATTTGTGGTTAAGAAATCTCTACGCATGTGAAGTGGAGTTTAATTAAGGAAGCAGCATTTAAAAAGATGCATATTGGAAAGGTTTTTGGTTATTTTTAGACTTAGTTGATACTCAGAGTATTTTTAAAGCGGAAATAGAGGAGATTAAGCTATGATTTAAGCTAAACTTAAACTTTGATTAAAGCTAAACAAGGACTGTTTAAAGATATGTGATTGAAGCTAAACTAGGACTTCTATTAAAGCTAAACTAGGACAGTTCAAATATCTGCGATTGAAGCTGAAGTGGGTCTTCGATCAAAACTAAAATTAGACGGTTTAAAGAGATACGATTGAAGCTAAACTGGAATTTCGATTAAAGATAAATTAGAACTGTTTAAAGATCTACGACTGATTGAAACTAAACTGGGACTTCTATTAAGGTTGAAGTAGGACTGTTCACAGATCAACGATTGAAGTTAAACTAGGACTGTTTAATGATCTACAGTTGATGCTAAACTGGGAACTAGATGATTAAAGCCAAATTGGGACTTCGATTAAAGCTAAACTAGGACTACTTAAAGATCTACTATTGAAGCTAAACTGGAACTTCGATCAAAGATAAACTACGACTAAACTATAGATATTCTATTAAAGTTAAACTAGGACTATTTAATGATCTACGATTGAATCTGAACTGGGATTTCGATTAAAACTAAACTATAGGATTGTTTAAGGGTCTATGAAGCTAAACAGGGACTAAAATAAAAAGTTATCTGGAAATAACTAATGATCCACCATCAAAGCCAAACTAAGTCTGAAATAAGAGCAATAGAAGCTAAACTGGGAGTAAATAAAGAGCCACGATTAAAGCTAAACAAAGGTAGCAATTAAAACCCAATTGGTTCTGTTTAAAAATCCACGATTAAAACTAAACTGGGACTATAATTAAAGTTCCATTTGGACTAAATAGATTTCCACGGTTGAAGTAAAACTGGTGGAGCAGCACAAGCTCAATAAAGACTAAATAAAGATCCATGATCGAAGATAAACTGAGACAACAATAGAAGCTCAATTGGAACTAAATAAATAAAGATTCACGATTGAAGCTAAACTATGACTGCAATATAAGCTAAACTAGGACTAAGTAAAGATCCAACATTGAAGTATAACTAGGACTTAAATACAAGGTTAGGCTAAACTATGACTAAAATAAAAGCTAAACTATAACTAATTAAAAATCTATGATTGTAGCTAAACTGGGGTAGCAATACAAGCGCGATAAATACTAAATAAATATCCATGATTGAAGCTAAACTGGGACAATAATAGGAGCTCAATTGGGACTAAATAATGATACGAGATAGAAGCTAATAGAAGCATAATAAAGACTAATTAAAGATCTACAATTGAAGCAAAACGGGGACACCAATAGAAGCTCAGTTGGGACAAATTGAAAATCGACGATTAAAGTTAAAATGGTCTATGATTGAACCTAAACAGGGACTTCGATTGAAGCCAATTTGAGACTGTTTAAAGGTATACAATTGAAGCTAAACTGAGGCTTCCATTAATGCTGAAATACGACTGTTAAATACCTTTCAAAGACGATTAAAGCTTAACTGGGACTGCTTAAAGCTAGATCTGTTTAAAAATCTACTATTGAAGCTAAACTTCGATTAAAGTTAAATTAGGACTGTTTAAAGGTTTTCTATTGAAGCTAATTTGTGACTGCTAAATGGTCTGCGATTGAAGCTTAACTTTGACTTCTATTAAAACTAATTTGACTCTGTTTAAAGGTCTACGATTGAAGTTAAACTAGGATTGTTTCAATACGTACGATCGAAGTTAAACTGGGACTTCGATTAAAACTTAAATAAGGCTGTTTAAAGTCCTGCGGTTGAAGTTAAAGTAGGAATGTTTATTGATCTACTATTGAATATAAACTGGACCTTCGATTAAAGCCAAACTAGGAATGTTTAAAGATCTACGATTAAAGTTAAACTTGGACTATTTGAAGATCCACAATTGAAGTTAAACTGGTTCTTCGATGAAGCTAATCTGGGACCTCAATTAAAGCTAAACTAGCACTAAACTAAAGATCTTCGATTAAAACTTGGACTTTGTAAAGATTTACAATTGAAGTTAAACCTGGACTGTTTACAGATCTACGATTTAAACTATGATTAAAGCTAAACTAAGTCTGTATAAAGATCTATGATTGAAGCTCAAATAGGACTGCTTAATGTCCCGTGCTTAAAGATCTTAATGTAGTCCCAGTTTAGCTTCAATCAATCTTATTTCTTTCAATCGCATATCTTTATTTAGTCCCGATTTAACTGCAATTGTTAAATTTTCTTCAAGTGCTTTACAAAATTAAAGGAAATTGTGTTGAGTTTTTATTTATTTAGTTTCATTTCCTTTGAATTTTACGTTTTAATTATAATAAATATCACTTTTTATTGATAAAATTTGAAAGCGTTACTAATATTTTCCTGATTTTCCTTAACTCAGCTGTTGGAAAATTTCATTAATGATAAACGTTCATAACTTCTTATCAGCTAGCAAGTGTAATTTCGTATACATATTTAAAAAAAATAAAATGATATAAAGAATATTATGTATAACTAATGTGCTGTATAAATTTATGATCTTGAATTTTCCCTCCAAAACACACACAAAAAACATACCAATAGATCAGGTGTATATATCCTTCTTCCAATGCAGTTTATATTTGTTTCTGTTTTCTGTGGCCCCTAAACATGTGTTACATGACTTTTTTTTGTATTTTATTATTTTATATTACAACTCCTAGTTTTCCTATAACTCTAAAGAAAACAGCTTTGAATTATTTTCATTTTTGTTGTTCGATGATGTGATGTTGTTGCTGTTATTGGGTTTTAGTTGTATTTTGTAGAAAATTAATAAATTCTTTTAACATAACCAAATAATTGTTCTATGTAATGATGTCCTTTCAACCTGCTGTTGGACAACAAACACTTGAAACACACACACACACACTCTCTTACCTTTATAGAAAGATCCTCAAAATATGTTAAAAATGAGAGAGTAAAAAAAATATTAAGAAAAAAATAAAAAAAAAAAACAGTCAATGTGGAAGTGTGGACAATTTACATTGCCACCTGCTAGATCGATTACAAGATACGAAGACACAAAAAAAAAAAACGCCCAGACAAAAGAAGTTGGATTTTCGTTAAGGACAACAAGAATGATCAAACAGGAATGAATAGGTAGATGAGAGTATAATGATATTGCTTTAGTACTTGCAAGAGACTCTACTCTACAATATGAATGTAATATCTATCTAGGCGTTATCGGCTAAAGCACCTGTTTCTTTAAATTTTATTGTAATATTGAAACAAATACAATAAAATTTAAAGAACACCTAGGGTTTTAATAAAACAACAATCTATTGAATTTTAGTTAAAGAAAATTTGTGTTATAAAATAGATTTTAAATTTTTTTTTTATACAAAAACTTTCTTTCAGGATATATGCTTTAAATATTTTAATTAAATATTTTAATTTAATGCAGTATCCGTTCTTTATAGCGACATTTATTAATTGCTGTTTAACGCACTTTTTTTCTTACTTTTATACAACTGCCTCTGTTTTCTTTTTTGTGCTGACTCTTCTGGTGTCGCATTTTTCTTCAACTCCCCCACAACATTTTGATGTCCATGATGGTGATTGTTATTCACACCTTTTTTTTTAATACAGAAATACTAAATATTTACTCATCTTGTGTCATTTGACAAACTTGTGTCTTTTTATAACTTGCGTACACTTAGAAAATTAGAAAAAAAAGAAAAACTAAATACTTGATAAGACCTTGCTTAAAACTAAATTGTGATAAATAAATTTATACATATATCTTTTAAATTTCTGCCCCGATTGTAAAAGATTGTGTAGAACATTATATGAAAATTAAGAAAATCTTAAAACCTAGTGATAATTGTATAACAAACGAAAAAATTAGTAAAATTTTAGAGATTTTTGCATATTTGAGGAAATTTAGAAAAAAAAGTTCGAAAATCCAAAGTTAAAAAAAAAAAATAAGAAACATTTTATTAAAAATTATAATTTTGTTATAAATTAGCATAAAAATAATATTTTAGAATTTTTTAGACATTTTAAGAAATTCGAAATTAATTTTTCAGATTTTTCGAATTTTCGAAAAATCTTAAATTGAGTTAAAATGAAGAAAACTTTAAATCATTATAAAAGTTTTGTAATTAAAGGCCAGTAAATTTAAATTTTATAGATTTTTTAGACCTTTTTAGAAGTTTAAAAATTATGTTCGAATTTTCGAAAATCTGAAATTGAGCTAAAATTAAGAAAATTTTAAACCATAAAGCAAGATCTGTAATAAACGGACATTAGATTTAAATTTTAGAGATTTTTAGACATTTTAAGAAATTTCGAATTATGTTCGAAGTTTCGAAAATCGAAATTAAGTTTGAATTTTTGAAAATCCAAAGTTATGTTAAAATGAAGAAAATTTTAAATCATAATGCAAGAACGGCCATTTAATTCAAATTTTATAGATTTTTTTAAACATTTTAAGAAATTTCGAATTTCCGAAAATCTGAATTGGGCTAAAATTAAGAAAATTTTAAACCATAAAGCAAGATCTGTAATAAACGGACATTAAATTTAAATTTTAGAGATTTTTAGACATTTTAAGAAATTTTGAAATTAAGTTTGAATTTTCGAAAATCCAAAATTATGTAAAAATTAAGAAAATTTTAAATCAAAATTAAAGTTTTGTAATTAAATTTGAAAGATTTTTTTTTAGATATTTTAAGAAATTTCAAAATTAATTTCGAATTTTCGAAAATTTAAAATTGTTAAAATTAAGAAAATTTTAAATCATAATGAAAGTTTTATAATTAAGGGGCATTATATTATAATTTTAGATTTTTTTTTTTGCATTTTAAGAAATTTAGATTAAGTTCGAATTTTCGAAAATCTGAAATGGAGTAAATATTAAAAAAAATTTAATTGGAAATTACAGTTTTAAAGCATCAAATTTAAATTTTATATATTTTTTAAACATTTTAATAAATTTCGAAATTAAGTTAGAATTTTCGAAAATTCTAAATTGACTACAAAATAAATAAGCTAAAATTTTAATTTAAATATTTTTAATACATTTTATTTTAAAACATTTCGAATTGAAGTTCGAATTTTCGAAAATTCATAATTATGTTAAAATGAAGAACATTTTAAATCATAATGAAAATTTTGTAATTAACGGACATTAAATCAAATGTAAGAGATTTTTTACACATTTTAAGAAATTCGAAAATCTGAAATTTAGTAAAAAGAAAGAAAAATTTTGTTCAATTTATAATTTTAAAGTAAATGAGCTAAAATTTAAATATAAACATTTTTTTAGACATTTAAAAAAAATTCGAATTTTCGAAAATCCAAAAAGATGTTAAAAATTAAGAACATTTTATATCAGTTTAAGTTTTGTGATAAACGGGCATTAAGTTCAAATTTTGGAGATTTTTTTTAGACATTTTAAGAAATTTCGAAATTAACTTCGAATTTTCGAAAGAAAAATGAAGACATAATTTAATTCAAAATTATAATTTTTTTAAAAAATTACCAAAAGTTTAAATTTAAACTTTTTTTTACACATTTTAAGAAATTTCGAAATTAAGTTTGAATTTTCTGTAATCCAAAAAATTATGTTAAAAATTAAGAAAATTTTAAATAATAAAAGGGCATTAATTAAAATTTTAGAGATTTATTTTATGCATTTAAAGAAATTTAGAAATTAAGTTTGAAAATTGAAAAAAAAAAATTTAACTCAAAATTATATTTTTATTATAAATGAGCATAAAATTAAAATTTTAGAGATGTTTTTATGCATTTTAAGAAATTTTGAAATTAAGTTCGAATTTTCGAAAATCCAAAATCCTATATGGTCCAAGTTTTCGGGAAGATCTCTTTTAATTCTCCTAATTTTTACAAAATCTTGATGTCACTATGAAATGTACTCCTCCATTTTTTTTCTCTCAGTGTATGATTCTAGCAAATTATTTGTGTTTTTTTTTTTTTTTTTTTTTTTGTATTTTATTTTTGTTGTGTATGAATAGCCAGTTAAATCATGCAATTATGAGATCTTTTGTCATTGTAAACTAAACTAAACTGAACACAAGTTAAATAAAATAAACTGAACTGAAATGGAAAAAATATATATATAAGTATGAAATGAAATACACATTTATGCAAATCGTATGTCGGCAAACAAAAATAAAACTATAATACAAAGCGTCAGAGTCCGTCTAACTAAGCTCAATTGGTTAAATAACTGACTGACTGTTTGGCTGGCTTGCCTGGCTGGCTAGATGGCTGTTTGTTGTTGTATTCAGCTCTTGGTTGACAATAGCAGCTCTAGCTAGCAGTCCAGGTTAAGAGTATGACTCGAGTTGGGTTTTTTTTATAGCCTACACCACCATAGTGGGAAGGGTATTATGCATTTGTGCTGATGTTTGTAACGCCCAAAAATATACCGATCGAATCAGAATCAATTTCTGAGTCTACTAAATGTTGTCCGTCCGTCTGGCTGGCTGACTGGATTTCCATATAAAGCATGTGCGCAATGTACAGGTCGCAATTTTGAAGATATTTCGATCAAATTTGTCAGGGGGACAAATCCTATTGAAAATGGCTTAAAGTGGCCCATTGTTTCACCTAGCTCCCATACAAATGTCCTCCCGAAATAAGACTGTAGTCGATTTAACGATGTCCCTCCGTCCGTCTGCATGGCTGATTGTATATAAATTAACCTATAAACCTTGCGTGAAAAGTACAGGTCGCAATTTTGAAGATATTTCAATCAAATTTGGCACAAGGACATAGCCTATTGAAATTGGCTCAAATTGGTCCATTATTTCACCTAGATCCCATACAAATCTCCTCCCGAAATAGGACTGTAGTCGATTAAACGATGCACGTCCATCCGTCTGGCTGGCTGACTGTCCATGTAAACCTTGATTTTTATATACACGAAAGTCATGTCACCTAATTTTATGATGATTGGTTTATATAAGAACCACTACCGAAAATAAATTATAGAAATATAAATAATCAATGTAGTTTTGATAATAGTTTTATTTCTATCCTATATATTGTATTTTAATTTTAATATTTTTTTAATAATGACATTAATTAATTCAGTTTGCTTTTTTATCCTTTACATTTATTTATATTTCCAACATATGAAGACGTAAATTTATATATGCTTATGTATATATTTTGCATTAAAAAAAAAAAAAAAAATATTTTTGTATTGATATATACATATATGTTCATATTTTTTTTATTAATTTATAAATACTTAAATATTTTTACAAATCTATTGATTATTTATTATATGGTTTATTTACAAATATTTACATTTTTTTTAACATAGGTATTTCTAAATTTATGTTTACTATAGTATGTAATAAAAATTTCAGCAATTACATAATGTTAAAATATTATATACTAATGTTAATAACATCAATCGTTATGTTGGGCTGTATGGTTGTCAAATGTTAACTGATCTGCACACTCTGCTGACACTGCTTATTTGTTGTTATTCTATTGCATTATTTTAGGTTGAGATAGTTTTTATAATTTTGGATGATTCAATTTGCCTTTGTTCTCTATTGTTTTTTTTTTTGTTGTTATTGCTTTTTTTTTTGTAGTTGTCTTATTTTGTCTTTTCTGTATATCTTTTTTCTTTTGTGCATGTACTCTTTTGAAGTTTCATAAAGAGAAAAATTATTTTTCAATTTCACTTATTACACTTATTGACTTTGCTTTTTGTTCTTTCCAAATTTGTGTTGTATTTCCAAACGTAACGGTATTTTCCGCAATTTTTTCTCTCTCTCTTTTTTTTTAGTATGTTCTTTTGTATTATTTTACTTTATGTATTTGTCGTCACTTTTTTTATTTAATTTTTTTTTTTGTTCTATTCTTTGTCGTAGGTCAAGACTTTATAATTTAAGTATTCTTTTTATAAGTACAGTTTAACCACTAAAATAAAATGCTCATAACTTTTTTATATTAATACATAAATATGTATGTTGTTGCACATTATTATTTTTCCAACACGAGAGCCAAAATTTATTATTAATTTTTCCACTTGGCTTTTTTTTTTTAAATTATAATTATATTTTTATATTTTTTATTTATAAGTAGTACAATAGTCTAGATTTTTATAATTTCCAATCATTCAAATCTTATTCATATTTATATTTTTTTTTTTTTATTTCTATGTTTTATTCTTTAATTTTTTCAGATTCACAAAATCTTTTTACAATAATTTTCAATTTATACTGCATTTAGAGCACAAATACATGTCACGGTCGCCATGTCATAGCTGCGTTGTGACCAGCGAAAGAAAAATGTGTTCGCTTATTTATTCAGTGTAGGGTATTATCAAGCCCTATCATACTTTCTTACTTGTTTTTTTGTTTTGTTTTCATACCACACATTTATAACTTTTTTAAGTCTGGATCTGTGTGCTTGACTTGATCTGTGTAAGCTACTGTGCAATTCATTCAGTTCATTGTTTAGGCCACTTCCGTAGGCAAATAAACGTGCTTGTTGCTGCTGAGCTGCTGTTGTTTCAATTGCCGGCTTAAAGAAGAAAGCGGGCTGTATACATCACGTCTCGTTAGCAACAAGTTGGTTGTAAATCTGTGTAAATATTTTTATGTTTCTTTTTTTAGACTCTTAAGAAATCTTTTTCGTAAATTTTGTGTGTTGTTGTTGCTGTTGTTTCTTAATCTTTGCTTGAAACTTCCGATACCATTGATAGTAATGTTTTTGAAGTTTCTGGGGTTTTTTCTTCGTTTTTTTTTTTTTTTTGGAGGGGAGTTTCATTTCAAATCTATTTGTTTAAAGTTTGAGTTGTATATTTGCTTAAGAGCTTAAATTTGTTACTTTTGTGCAAGTTGTTTGCCAGAGTTAAAGTTTATCATAGAACAGTCCATAGCCAGAACAAAAAAAATAAAAAAAAGTATTGGAAGTGATCCTTAGTTTTGTATTTATTTGTGTACATGTGTTGCTCTATTTGGCGCCGTAAAAGAATTTTCGTATATTTTGCCTACCAAACGCACCTTTAGGTTTTTATTTTTTCTTCAAATATTGTTGTTGGATTTTTGACGATGATTCGTATTGTTGTTGTTGTTGTGGAAGTTGGTTTTGTAAGGGAAAAACCAAACCTAACCTAGTCTCTTCTCTTGTGTTTTGAAAACTTCAACAATATATATGAAAATGATAAATGTGCTATAGCGCCAATGTAACCAACACAATAAAACGTTTAATTTTTAACACAAAAGGCGGGGGAGATTTTAGTGAGAGGATATTTGAATAGGTAAGATTTGGAAAAAATACGAATTTCTTGAAATTAGGTTGGGTTAGGTTAGAGATCAAGAGACTGATCCATAATGATCCATAGTTAGTCCTCAAAGAGAGAGATATTGTGCCAGGCAGAAAACCATTTTTTTTCTTTAGGTAGGGATTGGGAGTAACACATCGAGCAAATGTTCTGCACAGTTTTGTACGCACTCTTTCGTGATCATTTCGCATAAATGTGTCAGAATTTCGTTGATGCAAAGTTGAATTTCCTCCTTTAATGCAAGGCCTGTTGCGAGCTTTAAATAACCCCATAAAAAGAAATGGTTAAAAATGAGGGATTTACAATAAATGGCTTATCTTTTGAACGATTTTTCTTTTGTAATAACTTATATGTCATTTTAAAGGGTACATATCTGTCATTTACTCTCACTTAGTTATTGAACATTATAGTTTAAACAACAAAGTTTTTTTTTTGCCTCGAAAATGTCGAATTTTGTGCCAACAAAGTGGCATATGTGGGAAGTTTTGCTAAACTTTTTTAGTTTGAAAAAAAGTGCCGCTGAAATACACCGATTGATCACCAAAGCTTATGGTGAATGCGTTCCATCGGTTTCAAGGTTCGATACATGGTATGTGCGGTTTAGAAGTGGTGATTTTGTCACGGAAGACAAAGAACGGCAAGGTCAAAAAAGTTTGAAGACCAAGAATTGGAGGCATTAATCCATGAAGATTGTTGTAAAACTCAATAAGAGCTAGCAAAAGCATTGGAAGCTACTCAAGCAGCAATTTAAAAACGTTTGCAAGCACCAGGATTCATCCAAAAGCAGCGAAATTGGGTACCATACGAATTGAAGCCGAGAGACCTTGAAAGACAATTTTGCATGACGAAATTATGCTTGATCATAATCATTGATGATAATCATATTTGCAACGAATCATTACTTACGTTGAAAAATGGATCCATTACAATAACCCGAAGCTTAAGATAAGCCAACCAGCCGAATCGTCACCAAAGTCAAATATCCATGGCGCTAAGGTAATTCACTTTATTTGGTGCGACCAAAAGGGTCCTATTTATTATGAGCTGCTGAAATCACAGCAGCGTTCGGTACAGGGAACCTGTACCGAACGCAACTGACTCGTTTGAAGCGAGCATTAGCCGAAATATGCGGCCAGTCATGAAACCGTAACATTCCATCATGACAACGCCGAGCGTTTTGCAATACCTGTTAAAAAGTATTTATAATGAAGTGGTTGGAAAGTTTTTCCTCTCCCGATTTATAGTTCAGATCGTTCAGATATTTGTTTCCAAATATGCAGAACGCTCCCTCTGAGATACGCTTCACTTTGGAACAGAGTATCCGTTATTGGCCTCAAAAGAGCAGTTCTTTTGGCTCGGAATTCATATGTTGCCAGTAAGAAGGGAGAATATCATAGTTAACAATGACCAATACTTTGAATAAATTTATATTATACAAAGGTTTCAAATTAAAAGCTAAACATTTGAAAAAATCCCGCATTTTTAAGTCATACACCAATACATTTTAAAATTTTCTGGGGAATGTAAAGGAAATTTTCTAAAAATGTTTGGGAATTCAAAATTTGTTGTTAAAATTTAATTGTTTATTTCTTTGATACAAAAATATGTAAATCTGAATATTCACAAAAATTTCCGAAAAAAAATTGGGAATTTAAAATTTTTGTGACTTTTCTGGGGAAACTAAAAAGGGAATTTTCAAAAATTGTTATTATTTTTCAAAATTTGAGTTCAAAATTTATTGAATGTGTTAAAACTATATATAAATTATATAAGATTTTTATTATTTTTAATTAGGTCACAAAATTTTCTGGGTCACAAAATTTGCTGGGGAAACTAAAAAGGGAATTTTCTAAATTTTTTTGGGAATTTAAAATATTTTGTTTAAATTTCACTTTTACTCAAAATTTTTTCAAAATTCACCGAAATTGGGAATAAGGGGATTTTTAGTATCCTTGAAGGAATTTCAAAATTTTTGATTTTTCAAAATTTGAATTCAAAATTTATTGATTTTCTTAAAATTTTTATTATTTTTAATAAGGTCACACAATTTTCTGGAGAAACTAAAAAGGGAATTTTATAAAATTTTTTGGTAATTTAAAATGTTTTGTTTATATTTAATTTGTTACTTAATTGACGGCATATGTACTAAAATTTATCCAAATTCAGTTAGGTGATTTTTAATTTTGTTGTGGGTAATAAAAAATTTTTATGAAAAACATTTTTTAATGTTTTTTGGATCTCCACAAATATTTAAAAATATGGAATTTCCCAGAAAAATTTTGAAATTACAGTATTGGGAATTTTCATAAATTTTTTGGGAATTAATTTTTTTTTTGTTTAAATTTATCGTTTTGAATTACTTTAACTCCAAAATTTTTCAAAATTTCCCGAAATTAATCTAATTTTTTTTAGGTCACAAAATTTTTTAGGGAAACTAAAAATGGAAAAGAGTTAACGGGAATACAAAATTAATATTTTAGTAAGAATTGTACTTTCTAAACTTGTTTGGGAATTTGAATTTTTTTTGTTAAATTTAACTTTTTTGCTTTATTGATCAATTTTACACTAAAATTTTTCAAAATTCCCCGAAATTGGGATTAAGGGGATTTTTAATATCTTTGAAGGAATTTACAAATTACTGATTTTTCAAAATTAATATACAAAGTTCAATGTTTTTGTTGAAATTGTATTGAAATTATGTATGATTTTTATTATTTTGCTGGGGAAACTAAAAAAGGATTTTCCAAATTTTTTCAGGAATTTGAAATTTTTTGTTTAAATTTAAATATATTGCTTTATTAATCACTTTTACTCTAAATTTTTTTCAAAATTCCCCGAAATTAGGATGAGGGGATTTTTAATATATTTTTAGGAATTTAAAATTTTCAGATTTTTCAAAAATTTCTGAAACAAAGTTCATTGAGTTTGTTGAAATTGTATTGAAATTATGTATGATTTTAATTATTCTTAATTAGGTCACAAAATTTTCTAGGGAATTTAAAATGGGGATTTTCTAGAAGTTACGCCCCTGCTGCCCAAAAAAAAAGAACTTTTATAAGTTTAATATGTTCTTATGTTGGACACATTTATATCTATTCAAAATGGTCTTGTTTGGTAAATTGTTTTATTGCAATTGCGCTGATGTTGTCAACTCCCGAGGAGGTCTAACCCAAAACAGCGAGATACTCCAACTCTTTATTTGCTTTGCTGCTTCTATAATATTGTTTGGTTTGTCCAGCAGCACCAGCAGTTAGTGGCATCAAAATATTGTCGTTGTCGTTTTATAGTAAATAGCCATCATGGCGCTTGCTAGCCAAAACCACTACCACAATTTGTTTACCAACTCTAGAATCTAGGAGTAAATACGAGTACATAAAACCGCACAAAATATAAACATTGATTAAGAACCCAAAAACTCAACCAGAGTTTAATAATGCAATTGTACTCTGTTTTGCTGTGAATTTGTTCATGTCCAAATGTTTGTCTAAAAGCGCAATGTCGTTTTAAGCAAAGCCAAAAAACAAAAAAAAAAAACTAAAATTGTTGGCGAGTGTTCAAAAAATACGCTTTGAAGTTTCTTTACAAAATACCGTTTAGAGCGGTGATTGTGTTATTATTGTTCTCTTGGCATCATTTAGTGACAGTTAGATTTCATTTTGTGTAAAAATGTACTCTCTGCTTATAAGTACAAGAGGAGGATAATAAATGTGTTTTTGGCAAGGCGATTTATGAATGAATGAAGGCATGAGGGAATGAATGTTTTGTAAAGTCTTTAAATGTCATAGAGACATTGTCAAACAAAATATGAAAGAATTTCCTTGCTAAGAGAGCAGCTGACATTTAGTTGAGTTGTGTTTTGTGTTTGTTTAGATTATAAAGTTAGTTTTGATTGAACTATTTACTGGTTTTTGAACAAGATTTGATTTAAAATCTTTTTTGAATTTGCGCTTGATTTGCTAAAACAATGAGAATTGTTTTGACAGTTGTTTGTTTACGCAAGATTTGAATTAAATATGGGTAAATGACTTCAAAATTTTGAGTTTTTTCAAATGTTTAGCATTTATTTTGAAATATTTGTACAATATAAATTTGGTCCAAGTATTGGCCATTGTTAGCTATGACCTTTTCCCATCTTTCTGGCAACATATGGATTCCTAGCCAAAAGAGCTACTCATCTTTTAAGGCCAAGAACGAATCAAGTCAATATCGGATACTCTGTTCCAAAGTGAAGCGTAACCAGAGAGAGCATTCTGCATCAACTGAAATAAATAGTATTCGGATGGGGCAAGGTCTGGGGGGTTACTCCTTAATTCGATTCGAAAGGAAGTCTTTTCGAATTACAATGTAATTAGCACACATTTTCGAACATTTTCGTTTTCGGATAGAGTTACGCAGCAGAGACCTACATCGAACGGCTTTAAGCCGGCTGAGACGAGCCGCCGATAAATTTTAAAAGCCGCCGAAATGTTTGCGGCTTAAATCGGCTTGAAAATAGCCGCCGTTTTTGATTAAAATTCCTTCGTAATAAATAAAATTTTCGGAATTTCACTTTTAAAATTTTTATTTTTTTACAATTTGAGTAATTATTCTTTTGCCGGTTTTGAGCCGCCGGCGACATTTTTTGGAGTAAGCTTCCGCCGCCGTGAAATTTAGTCGGCGCAGATCTCTGCTACGCACTAACCGTCCTGGACTATAAAGCTTCCCAACCAGGTCACTCTAAATAGCTTTTAAAAGGTATTGTAACATGTGGTCGAGCGTGTTGTCATGATGGAATATTACGGTTTCATAACTGACCGCATATTCAGGGCCTATTTCGGCCAATACTCGCTTCAAATGAATCAGTTGCGTTCGGTAAAGGTTCCCTGTGATGTTCTGGTCAGATTTCAGCAGCTCATAATAGATAGGACCTTTTTGCTCCCACCAAATACATAACATTACCTTAGCGTCCTGGATATTTGGCTTTGGTGTCGATTCGGCTGGTTGGCCGGGCTTCACATACGATTATTCGGTGCAGAAATGATTTTCTTTTATAGCGGTCAAGCATAATTTCGGACATGCAAAATCGTCTCTCAAGGTATCTCGGCTTCAATTCGTATGGTACCCGATGTCCCTGCTTTTGGATGAATCCTGCTGCTCGCAAACGTTTTGAAATTGCTGCTTGAGTAGCTCCCAATGATTACAAGAAACTTCATGGATTAATGCATCCACTTCTTGGTCTTCAAACTTTTTTGGCTTGTCTGGACGATCTTTGTCTTCCGTGTCAAAATCAACACTTCTGAACCGCACAAACCATCTTTCGCACGATGAAATCGATAGAACACATTCACCATAAGCTTTGGTGAGCAATCGGTGTGCTTCAGCGCCACTTTTTTTTTAAATTAAAGAAGTAAAGCAAAACTTCCCGCATATGACGCTTTGTTGGCATAAAATTTGACATTTTCGAAGCAAAACAAAACCTTGTTGTTTACACTAAATAAATGACAGATATGTACCGTTCAAAATGACATATAAGTTATTAAAAACAAAAAACCGCGATCAAAATCCCGCATTTTTAATTTCAATTTCTAAATAAAACAATTGCGAAATTTGTTTCTTGAGTTAGCTTGACGATTATTTCTTTAATGCTTTAAAATCTATTGTAATCCTATAAAAATCTCTCTTTTTGGTTGAATTCTGTATGTACAAGTGTATTAATCCTGCAGATCCTATAATTTTAAAATAATCTTAAACAAATTTCAGAACAATAAGAAAAAACCAAAAAACCACCTTAAAAAATCCGTAATAATTGTAAGCGTCATATGTTTTGAAAATAGCAGTTTTGTTGTTGTCAAAGTCAATGACAGTAAACAGGATAATAACCACAAAAGAACACAGAGAGAGGGAGAGAGCAAAATAAAACACACACAACTACTTATGCAATGATCGGGCAAAAGGAATGAACGAACGAACAAAAAAAAAAATCATACTCAACAAACCGTATGAAATGAAGAGCAAAAAAAAAAAAATTTAAAGAATGAAAGAAACCTTAAATGACGACAGCCGGCACGCGCCCAGGTAACAAAGAAGAATTTGAGCAGCAGGTAGGGATTTTCAGAAATTAACCAAAAAATTTGTTAGATTAATCTGCAACAAAAAGTCAGAAATAAAGTTATATTTAAAGCTTTAAACAAAAATATATTTTCATGCTAAGAACTTTAAACAAATTAAGATTTTTTTAATTATATTTCCTATTGATTTTACAACCCAAAACGGAAGGAAGTTAATTCAAAGATATTTATCTAATTTTTGGCCTTTTTCCTTACTACACACTACAGAGATTGCTCAAATTACAGTTCCGGTGTTTAGAATCCTTTTTTGTATTTTTTTATTTTTTGAAACCCAACAAATTTCAACTCATCTGTTATAGTGAACCTCTTGAAAATCATATACATTATTGTTGTTATTTTTATTTATTTTTTCGTGCTGTATATTATTATTGAGTGATTGAAATTTGTTTAAGGCAACATATGTTGCAAGGCTTATAAATGTTGTGCATATTGACTCTTGGCACTTTTCTTTTATAAGGGATTTTTTTTTTTTTGGTTTTTGTATAATTTTTTTTTTTGCTGTTGTTGGTTTCATTGTTGTTGACCAAACAACTGACGCTTTTTTTTCCCAGTTTTATTATGCATTACAAAAATTTATTGATGATGGTTTGCATTGTGAGTTTTTATTATCTATCTATGGTTGTTAAGGACTTATTGCATACAGAGCTATATTCATGCACTATCTATCAATACATGTAAACCTTATGTCCTGTTTAGATTTAAATCGAAATTATTTGTTATATTTAGAAGCAAAAAACTGGATAATTAAAGAGCAATGAACAAATGTATGAAAAGTTATAGAGGGTTGAATTTACGTTTATTTAGAAATAAAGCAAAATTGATAAATTTTAAATACAAATTATACGACTTAAAAAACCGTGTTAGTTAATCAATTCCATGAAAATCATTATTTTATCCAACAGGGTAACAACCACTAATTACTAAGTAATGCCTGCATATAACTGTGGCATCTTAAAGTATGCAACGAAATATTCATGCACATACATATCTACAGTTTAGTCTATATTTTGTCAGGGGTGTCCCTAAATTCACTAAAGATTTAAATTTGACGCCATTTGTGCAGTAATGACAAATGTACAACTGACTGTTAATGTTTAGTAAAAATTAAGCATTATTTTTCAACAAAGTTCGAACAAAGTTATCATCATAAAAATCAACTATTTTTAAAATTTAAAAGATTTTTTAATTTTAGATTAAAAAAAAATTTAAATTTTCATCAATAAAGTTTTCGATTTAAAAAAAAAATTTTTAAATTTTTTTTCGATTTCAATCCAAAAGTTTTCGATTTAAAAAAAATTAAATTTTTAAAAAAGTTTTCAATTTAAAAAATATTTTTTTTCGATTTTGATTATCAATCAAAAACTTTTTAAAAAATTTCGGTACATATTTAAAAATTAAAAAAATTTTCGATGTTGTCAAACAATTAAATTTTCGATTTAAAAAAAAAAAAAAAATTAAAAAAGTTTTCGATTTAAAAAAAATGAAATTTTTAAAAAAGTTTTCAATTTAAAAAATATTTTTTTCGATTTTGATCATTAACCAAAAACTTTTTAAAAAATTTCGGTACATATTTAAAAATTAAAAAAAATATAGCTTTTAAAAAAAATGTTCGAAAATTTTTAAATAATTTTCGTTTTTTAAAAAAATTTATGAATTTTATAAAATTTCAGATATAAAAAAATTGAGTTTTAAATAAAATTTAATTTTTAAAAAAAGTTAAATTTTTTAAAAAAAATTTCAACGTGATCATCAATTCAAAATTCTTTAAAAAATTTCGGTATTTTAAAAAATTAAAAAGAAATGTTCGATGTTGATCAAACCATCATATAGAGTGATCATCAATTCATAATTTTTTAAAAAATGTATTTAAAAAAATTAAAAAAAAATCGTTTTTTTTTTTTAATGTTCGATGTTTGTTTGTGGAAATTTTAAACAAGTTTCGATGTTGATCAAACCAACTAATCATTAACCTATCTAACAGTCAGTCCATCCATAAAATGTTTAAATAATTTCAGATTTTTAAAAAAAATTTCGATTTAAACAAATTTATTTTAAAAAAGTTTCGATTTAAAAAAAATCGATTTTAAGAAAAAAAAAATCTATTTTTAAAACAATTTTCGATGTTGATCAAACTATCGAACCATCAAAATTTTAAATAAATGTCCGAATTTTAAAAAAATCAACCATCAAACGATCGAACCAACAAACCATCGAACCATCAAACCCCAAACCGTCAATGCATCAATATCGTAAACAATTTTTAAAAAAATGTTTATAGTTCTAATCACTAGTGATGAAATTTGGAACCTTTTTCGGAAACCCTTCCATTATGGTTTTTATAGTGAATTCTGTCACAACCTGTTTGAAGGTTGTCCATCTCCGTTTAAAATCTACCACACATTTGGACACCTTTTTTGAGCTCTTCAATTCTCTTTTAACAAGAGCCCAATATCTCTCCACTGGCCTTAGCTCCACGCAGTTTGGAGAATTTGCCTCTCTGGTACAAATACCACATTATTGTTCTTTTACCACTCAAGACCTTTCTTATCATAGTGACAGGGTGCCAAATCAGTACAAAAATAAGTGGACACACTAAGAAGTCTTATGAATGGAAGCATCCTTTTTTGTAAACATTCCTTGATGTAAATTTCGGTATTTATAGAGCCTGCTATTGGGTCCTAAACTTTTCTTCAACATTCTCTCGAGCATTAGCAACATCAAAATTTTGACCCGGAAGCTGCGAAAAATCTGCCAGAACATATGTTTCGTCATCCATTGTGCAGCAGGAATATTTTTTTTATAAAATTTGACTTCAATTTCCGTGCTCTGTTTTTGGCCTCCAAATTTTTAGCAGCGTTCCTGTCAGGAACTTTTTGAGCCTTGTATGTTTTTGAACCTCCATTGGCATTAAATTTTCGTACCAAATAGTCCGAGCACTGAGCTAACTGGGCTGCTTTCCTACCGGATGTGTTATGAGCTCTTTTGAAAATGTTTTCTATTTTTTTAGCTTAATAAACATCATGTGAACCATTCCTTCTACCTGTACCAGATTTTCTATCAACGGTCAAGTATTCCCGGTATTGTTGAATAACATTGGAAACAGTTTGACGGCAGACCTTTGATTGTTTGGCCAACTTTTTGTAGGACCAAGTTGGGTTTTGTTGAAAATATTTAATAATTTTAGTACGCACTTTTTTCTGGTCACTCATTTTAATCAGATTAACAACAAATGAACATAATTGACTTTAAACATAATAACTGACATGCATTACAAAGGTAACATAATAAAAAAAAACAAATAATACTTGGGTTAAAAGTTTTCATCAAAAGCGTGTGTTAAGAATTTTTCGATCTCAGTCCTTGTAATTAAATCTTATGAAAATCAGTAAAATATATATTCCCACACATTTTTGGAAAATTCCCAATTCTTAAACTTGCAAACATTTTTTGAGAAATTCTTCACTTCTAATTTGTGGCAAAAAGATTAAAGGTTCTTCGACCTCATATTGTAAACAATGTTACTGACTTGTCTTCATTTATATAGAATATATAAAAAATTCCATAAGTCTCTTTCAATTATTCTTGTTAATTGAAAATCATTTAACTTATTTCCGAAAAATTTTGTAACTCTGATTTTCTTTTCTCTTTTTTTTGCTTGTTCTCTTGTAAATTGTTTAATAGGATTAAAAAGGATCCTGTAGTTTTAACCCTCTTTCAAATGTTGCTCTTAAACATCTTTTTACTAAAGCATCAAAAATAAATCTTTCAAGTCTGGATTTTTTGTTTTTTTGTTCAAAGTTGAGCATTTAATTTCAATTTGTTGTTGTTTTTAGTTGTAGTATTTTAGATTCTGCTACAATTTTCATATATAAAAAGAAGCACCTGCTATTTTACCTTAAAAAAAAACGATTCAAAAATCCCCACAGACATTTATCGAAAAAAAACAGTGCTTACAGTTAACCACAGAAGGCAGAATGGTAGGAAAGAGAGAGAAAGAGTTAACCCTTAAAAGACAACCAGAGCTAAGAAAGTTTCTTTCAGAGTTTGAATGATGTAAATTCTGCAAAACTAGAGATTTTTAAAGTTATTTTATGGATTTATAAATGAAAGGTTGGGTCACTCCTCAACTTATAATATTTCTTTTCGTATTCTTAATTTGTTTTAATGGATTTGTACTAGTGTTGTAAAAAGTCGATACTTTTCTATACTCGATACTAATCGATACTTCAATGTGTTTGTTTTTCAGAGAAATTTAGCTTTATAAACGTTTGATAAATTTATCATACGAGTACTTATGTATAACAGTCGGTATTGAGTACTCAATACCCTGATCATGGCAATATTTTTTATACATAATAATATTTTTGTATTGATTTCTAAGTATTTTAATTTTCATAATATTTTAAAAATTTGGTTTAATTTTTACCAATTTTTTGGTTGATTTAAGGGTTAAAATTTCTTTCATAATGGGTTTAACTGTTCTCTGTTTATTAGTGTAGGTTTGAATTTTTTTTGTACGAATAATTTTGGACCCTTCTTTACAGATATAAATAAAACAAGTAGAAGATCTATAATCGGCACAGACGACTTTTTTTTTAAAGTCTCCACACTTGTTATAAAAAATTTTTTATTTCGTTAAAAAATGTTCAATGTTATCGATAACAAGGGAATTTCTTTAGAAAACTTTCTATTGTTATCGATAACTGGAAGAATTCTTTACAAAATTTTCGATTATGATTGATTAGTGGAAGAATTATTTAAATAAATGTTTTAATGTTATCGATAACATGGAAATTTCTTTAAAAAAATTTCGACTGAAAAATTTCTTAAACATTTTTTTTTAATGTTATCGATAACATGGAAATTTCTTTAGGAAATTTTCGAGTGGTATCGATAACTGGTAATAATTTTCGATTGTTATCGATAACTTGAACATTTCTTTAGAAAATTCTTGATTATTATCGATAACTGAAAAAGTTCTTTAGAAATTTTTCAGTGTTATCGATAACAAAGAAATTTCTTTATAAAAATTTTCAATGTTATCGATAACAAAGAAATTTCTTTAGAAAATTTTCTATTAATGATAACTGGAAGAATTCTTTACAAAATTTTCGATTTTGATCGATTAGTGGAAGAATTATTTAAATAAATGTTTTAATGTTATCGATAACATGGAAATTCCTTTAAAAAATGTCGACTGCTATCGATAACTGGAAATTTTTTTAGACATTTTTTTACTGTTATCGATAACATTGAAATTTCTTTAGGAAATTTTTAGACTGGTATCGATAACTGGTAATAATTTTCGATTGTTATCGATAACTTGGAAATTTCTTAAGAAAATTTTTGATTATTATCGATAACTGAAAAAATTCTTTAGACTTTTTTTAGTGTTATCGATAACATGGAAATTTCTTTAGAAAATTTTTCAATGTTATCGATAACATGGAAATTTCTTATGAAAATTTTCAATTGTTATCGATTACTGGAAAATTTCTTAAGAAAATTGTCTATTAGTATAGAAAACTGGAAATTTCTTTAGAAAAATTTTCAATGTTATCGATAACATAGAAATTTTTTTAGAAAATTTTCAATTGTTATCGATTGCTGGAAAATTTCTTAAGAAAATTGTCTATTAGTATAGAAAACTGGAAATTTCTTAAGAAAATTTTTCAATGTTATCGATAACATGTGATTTTCTTTAGAACATATTTCAATGTTATCGATAACATGGAAATTTCTTTATACATTTTTCGATTGTTATCGATAACTGGAAAATTTCTTTAGACATTTTTTTAATGTTATCGATAACATGAAAATCTCTGGAAAATTTTTGAATGTTATCGATAACTGGAAATCCTTTTAAGAAAATTTTCGATTATTATCGATAACTGAAAAATTCTTTAGAACATTTCTTAATGTTATCGATAATATGGAATTTTCTTTTGAAAATTTTTGATTGTTATCGTAACATGGAAATTTCTTTACAAAATTTTCGATTGTTATCGATAACTGGAAAATTTCTTTAGAAAATATTCGATTGTCATCGATAAGTATAAAAATTATTTATAAAATTTTTCAATGTTATCGATAACATTGAAATTTCTTTAGACAATTTTCGATTGTTATCGATAACTTCAAAATTTCTTTAAATAATCTTCGATTGTTATCGATAACTGCAAAATTTGTTTCGAAAAAATTCGATTGTTATCAATAACTGGAAAATTTCTTTAAATAATTTTCGATTGTTATCGATAACTTCAAAATTAGTTTCGAAAATTTTCGATTGTTATCAATAACTGGAAAATGTCTTTAGAACATTTTTCAATGTTATCGGTATTTTGAAAATTTCTTTGGAAAATGTTCGATTGTTATCGACAGCATGAAAATTTAGAAAATTATTTTAAAAAATTTTCGATATTCTAAAGATTACTTTAGAAAATTTTCATTATTTATCAAAATTTTGAAAATTTCTTTGCAAAATTTTATATTATTCGCTATTTTAAACTTTACCTACAACTAACAATACCCACTACTTGATTATAGCTCACTTAAAATCGAACTTAAATTGTTTCAAACTGTTTGGTTAAGATTTTAAAACGAATTGACTGTTTTAGTTAAGAAAAAAAACAGATTTTTGTTAAAAACAATAAAACCAAAAGGAAGCAGCTCTACTTCTGCATTTATGCAGAAGAAATTCCCGCCTGATGCCAAACATCATACAATTTTAATGCAAAAGCGTGCCAATTTTAATTTTTTGTTTCTTCTTCTTTAACTCATACCCAAAACCAAAACTAAACTACTCCTTGTAAACCACACCACACACACTTCAGCATTTCATTACGGATGATCGTTGCTGTCTGCTGCATGTGTTGCCGATCTGGTCAGAATGCGTGTTTTAAAGTTGTTGTTGATCATTTTTTCTGGAATATTGTATTTTTCAAGAAGGGTTTATTACAGCGCGTATTAAGTATGTTGTAAGTTTAATTTTGTTTTTAAGAAAAAAAGGATAATAAAACCACTTTCATTTTTTTTGTACATACTACTTCAGCAACATGATCACGATAATTTTTAAACTCGTACATATTTGGTTTTTCGTGGTACTGATCAATTGTTGTGTTGTGTGTTACCAGTATTTGTTAAATTTGTTATAAAATGTATTTTCAATCTTTAACATTTGTTATTGTGGCTTAAATTTGCTGTTCACTTTTCATTTTTTGGTTAACAAAAATTGCCAAAGTACCGTTGGTTGTTGGTTAGTTTTTGCTTCGCCATAACCTGGCAAAATTAAATGTATTTTTTTATTTAAATTCTATTTCTTTATGTTGCTTTTGTTTAAATTAAAAAGGGCTTATTTCCATAAAGTCCTTTTAGATTTAACCCTTTTTTTCTTTTTATTTAAAGTTGAGTTATAAATGAAATGACTGACTGTCAGCCTGGTCAATGAATTGTATGAAATGAAAACAGAGCTCTCGCTACAAATGAAAAATCAACAGTTGCAGTTTTCATTGTTTGTGTTTTTTTTTTTAAATTGGCACAAAATCGTGCCTTTACCACGTGCCACATTTAACTGCAACTGTTATTTCGCGTTATTTCTTATTTTTATAAACAAACTGCATCATAAAACATCGAAAACGCACCTTGCATTTTTGCTCCCCCTCTTTTTTTCCTTTTTTCCTTTTTTTTTTTTTTTTGGTTGAATGAATGAAATTCGACAGGTTTTTGAACGTTTTTTAATGAAATTTATTTTTTATCCAAGCAACAAGTTGTAAATCAATGATGATCGATTTCAACACGAGACTAATTCACATGATATATTGATGCTCTGTTGTTAATATTCCGTTATATTTGTTTATATTTTGAAAGTTTTGCTTAATAAATAACCGAGGCTTAAGGAAAAAGGTGGCTTACAAAAGGACACCCTCCCTATGTAACAAAGAAAGGAAACTAAATACAAAAATTATTTATTTCATTCATCAATTTATTGCATGTTTTTGTAATTAAAACATACAAAAACAAACTTAATTACAACTACATCTTAATTTCCTTTCTGTCTCTTCTTTATGTTTCGCTCTCTCTCTCTCTCACTTTACTGTTTTATTTCTGCAATTGCTCAAAAGCTTGTCTTAACATTTGATTACATAGCGCTGCAAAGGGATTGATTTCCACCAACTGCTGTTTGGCAAATTTACTGCCCATTTTGGCGGCTTCTTCGAAATCTGTGCGGGCTTCCTCCAATTTGTTTTGTTTTCTATACAGCACTCCACGTTGACACAATGCATGACATTTTGTTTTGGATTGAGTTAAACTATGCTCAAGAGCTTGATTAAGATCAGTTAAGGCAGCTGGAATTAAAAAAAATATAAAAAGTTTTTTAATTTATTTAGTATTTTTCATATTTTTAGAAAGTCTTCGTTTTTTCGGGAGAACTTGATTATTTCTAAAGAAAAATCTGCTATGTTATCGACGTTATCGATAACATGGACAATTTTTGGACTGTTATCGATAACATTAGAAATTTCTGTAGAAAATGTTCGATTCTTATCAATATTTTTAAAATTTCTTTAGAAATTTTTCAATTGTTATCGATTATATGGAAAATTCTTTAGAACATTTTTCAATGTTATTGATAACATAAAAATGTCTATAGAAATTTTTACAATGTTATCGATAACTGGAAAATTCTTTAAAAAATGTTCAATGTTATCGATAACATTATCATTTTAAATAAATTTTGTTTTGTAAAGCAATTTGTTTATTATTAGTATTGCCAACCTTTTTCTATTATTTGGTACATATATTCACCACAATAGGTTGGTGTCTTAACTATGGTGTGTTTGGGAGATTTTTATTGTTGACAAAAACCAATAAAAGGTAAAATAAACATAAATTTCCCATTTGTAAGCAAGAACAATATAATAGAAACGATTAATAAATACATTTGATTCTAAATGTTATTATGAAGTTATATTTCTATCATAAGTATTACTTACCCTCATCTTTGCCAGCCAATCTCAAAGCCTGAGCTCTATTATTATAAATCGATGCTCGTTTTGGTGTTAACTCTAAAGACTCGGAAAACTTCTTTAAAGCCTCTTCCAATTTCTGTTCTTCGGCCAATTTAACAGCTTCTATTTCCAGCTGTTTAGATTGTTTTACAACCTCAGGCTCATAGCCTAAATCGCCATCATTATCCACTAATGTTTCCGAGGAGTCGGGATTTATTAATTGAGCCTCCAAAGAAGAAGTCAATTCCAATGGATTGAATATAGATTCTAAAACCTGCTGATCATGAGCACTTAAACACGATTTTGTTAAAGGCATCTTTATTTAGATTGGTTTTTTTTTTTAAGATTCTTATGTTAACGTTATGAGATTTAAAAACAAACTGATCTTGTGTTAATATAGGAACCTATAAAACTATTCCAAATTAAACAGATGTTGTTGTAGCTGTTTGTTTTTGTTTATTAAAAGCTGAGAGATGCAAATGAACATGAAAAACTGGTACATTTATTTTAAATGAATAAAATTAAATCAGATGTTGTGTGTTTTTATTAAACAGCATGTGAGTGAGTATTTTGTTAAAAACAAAAAGGTGGTAGTTAAATCAATTTTGAAAAGGGGGAACTATGATTTTAAAATATCGTTAATTATGACTGTGATTTTAACATTTGTTATTGTTAACTATTTAATAGCACTGATATTAAATTTAAGGTTTATTTTTATAAACTGAAAATTTTTTTTAATATTTTTATTAACAGATTTTCAACAGAGTATTGTATGAAAGACGGAAAATGAAGATCGATGACAATCGAAAATTTTCTTAAGAAATTTTTATGTTATCGATAACAATTGAACATTTCCTTAAACAAATTTTCATGTTATCGATAACAATCGATAATTTTCTAAAGAAATTTACTTGTTATCGATAACAAACTAAAATTTTTCTAAGAATTTTCCATGTTATAGATAACAACTGAAAATTTTTTCAAGAAATTTTTATGTTATCGATAATAATCGAACATTTCTTCAAGATTTTTTTCATGTTATCGATAACAATTGAATATTTTCTAATAAAATGTCCATGTTATCGATAGCTATCGAAAATTTTTGTTATCGATAACAATCTAAAGTTTCGAAAAGGAATTTTCATGTTATCGATAGCAATCTGAAATTTTCTAAAGAAATGTTTATGTCATCGATAACAATCGAACATTTTCTCAAGAAATGTTTATGTTATCGATAACAATCGACATTTTTTTTAAGAAATTTGTATGTTATCTATAACAATTGAACATTTTCTCAAGAAATTTGTATGTTATCGATAACAATCGAAAATTTTCTAAATAAATTTACATGTTATCGATTACAAACGAAAATGTTCCTAAGAAATTTTTATGTTATCGATAACAATTGAACATTTTTTAAAGAACTTTTTATGTTATCGATAACAATTGATTCTAAAGAAATTTCCATGTTATCGATAGGAATCAAAAATGTTCTCAAGAAATTTTTGTTATCGATACCAATCTAAAGTTTCGAAAGGGAATTTTCATGTTATCGATAGCAATCTAAAATTTTGTATAGAAATATTTATGTCATCGATAACAATCGAATATTTTCTTAAGAATTTTCCATGTTTTCGATAACAATTGAAAATTTTCTCAAGAAAATTTTTATGTTATCGATAACATACAAAAATGTTCCTAAGAATTTTCCATGTTATCGACAACAATTGAAAATTTGTTCAAGAAATTTGTTGTCATCGATAACAATCTAAAGTCTCGAAAGGGAATTTTCATGTTATCGATAGCAATCTAAATTTTCTAAAGAAATTTTTATATCATCGATAACAATCGAACATTTTCTCAAGAATTTTCCATGTTATCGATAACAATTGAAAATTTTCTCAAAAAATTTTTATGTTATCGATAACAATAGAAAATTGTCTAATGAAATTTCCATGTTATCGATAATAATCAAAAATTTTCTAAAGAAATTTTACAGTTATCGATAACAATCGCACATTTTCTCAAAAAATTAACATGTTATCAATAACATTTAAAAAATATTTAAAGAAATTTCCATGTTACCGGTAACAATCGAACATTTTCTCAAGAAATTTTTATGTTTACGATAACAATCGAAATTTTTTTTAAGAAATTTGTATGTTATCGATAATAATCGAGAACTTTTGCAAGAAATTTGTATGTTATCGTTATTAATCCAACATTTTTTAAAGAAATTTTCATGGTATCGATAAAAATCTAAACATTTCTTAAGAAATTTGCATTGAAATGGGTGTTGTTATTAAGAATTTGAATATTTTTATAGAAAATTTTTCTTTGTTATCGATTACATTAAAATTAAAATTTTTTTATTTATTACTCCTAAGAACTGGTTTAGTTTCAGTCTTAAAATTTACCAAACAACAATTTAAATTTATCACTGCAAAAAAATACTCCTCAACCTTGTTGTTACATTATTATAGAATTATACATTGGATTTACTTGAACTATTCTTTGAAATAAATTTTTAAGTTAATTTTCGGATTCTGCAGGTTGTTTTTACTATACTTAGTAATTTCCAGTGATTTCTGCGTAGTAGTTCTTGATATTCTTTAAAAAAATAATAAATACACATGTACGGTGTCACATGTATAACTAACACTAACATCATGTTTGTTTTTATTATGTTTACATTTGTGTTGCCTGCCTCAGGGAGCGAATTATTGCAGAGTTGCTTTAAAGCAGTTATTTTATTGGGGGATTTCCATGATATCTAGCTGGAATTGAAATTCTGAGTTTATTTTTAGATTCAGCAGGTGAAATGGGTCTCCGGACCGTTTTTGGCCTAGTAATTACCAAGAAAACTGCAAAAAATTAAAAATTTTTAATTTGCTAAAATTTATTTTAATTTTTATCGAGTGTAATTTTTCAATTTGCTATAACTTTGGAACTACTTAACGAATTTTAAAGATTAAGCTATTCCACTTACCTTTTCTAAAGTTTTTATTCACTTTTTGGATTAAATCTTCTTTTATAAAAAACTACTCTTTGCTTTTTGATTTTTTAAAAACAATTTATTAATGTTCTGTTTTTTCAGTTTGTTGTTGTCTTTTTTTTTATAATATCATTCTTTTTCTTTTATTTATATAATTAATAATATAAGTTTTGTTTTGTTTTCTGTTTGTTTTATATTTAATGTATATGTAAATATTAAGGACAATATTATTTTTAGCCGTTAATTTAAATTAAACATTTTTTTGGGGTTTTATTTTTATTTTTTAATTAAATAATTATTTTAATAATAATATAATATATATATATATATTTAATAATAAATCAGCATGTTTGTTTTAAATTATTTATATATATTTATATTTTTGTTTTATATATTTGCTATGCTAATGCATTATGGTTTTTTTTTTGTTTAATTTATGAAATTATTAATAATATATTTGAATAATATTTAGTTTTTTTTATATAAATTTTAAATATTTTTTTTAGATTTTTTTTTTTATTTTTTTAATTTTTAAATGTTTAACCTTAAACGTTTTTTTTTATACTTTTTTTAAAATTAATTTACACAGCTGTTTAGTTTTAATCATAATTATTTATTTTTCTTTCTTTAAAAAAATCTTTTTTTTTTTAATAAGTGTATAGCTCGCTGATTTTTTTTTTTAATTTTGTCACCTAAATGAATAAATACTAAATTCCAATGGTGTTTTTTTTTTAATTTATTTCATTTCTTTTAAAATCTAAAAGCTTGCTTAAAGTGTTACCTAAAATATTTTGTTAAATATTTATATATTTTAAATTTTAATTTTAAAAAAAGTCTCGCTTTTTATAGATAGTAAGTAGAATATATTTTGGATTTTTATAAATTTTAAAATGTTGGGTGATTTTGTGAAAAAATTTTTAAGAGAATTGAAGTTAAATTATTTATAATTGTTAGATGTTTATTAAAATTTGTTGATATTTCCTACAAAATTACTTAAATAAGCAAATCACAGTGGTTTACAAGGTCAAAATTTAACCAAAATATAAGTGTTTTTTGTCCTAAGCATCATTTTATTCCCTTTCACATTTCTACCTCCCCTACCCACTGTGATCGCCTTCTAAGCTTAATTTTCCTCATTTCTTAACTCTGTTCGATTTCAAAAAAAGTGTATTTATGAATTTAAGACTTCTACTGTACATTTAATTTATGACTTATACTAATGAATTATTATTATTATTAAATCTGGTTTTTCGTTTCATTTTCTTTGCTCTAAAATCTTAATGTGGCACGTAAATTTGGTTTAAATGTTAAAAGTATGTTGTTATTTGTGTTTAAGATTTTTTTTTTTAGTATTTAAAAATAGACTAGACTACGTGATGTTCAGAGAAAAAACTCCGATTGAAAGAAAAACATTTTAATGTTCAATGTTGCAGATGGCAGAAAAACAATTGAAATAAACGTTTAAACAAAACAGTTTAATGAAATAAGAGACCAATGTGCGAAATTTAGCAAAACTGCTGACTTTTTTTTAACTGCAATCACTGCAAATGCTTTAAAAAAGCTTAATTTTTAGATAAATTTAAAAAACTTAGATTGAAAAAGCTTTGGAAAGCTTTCTAAACCCTACATTGAATAAAGCTTCAATAATAATAATTTGTTTATAAAGTTGTTTTGAAAAGCTTTTGAAAGTTTAATATGTATGTATTAATAAAACTTAACACAAATCATAAAAAGCACTCTTCAAATAACGCCTTTTAAAGTTTCATTTCAATAAAGCTTTATTTTAAATAAACCTTAATTTCAAATGAACCTTTCTAAAGCTTAATTTTAAAAAATCTTTCTAAAGCTTAAGTTTAATAAAGCTTTCTAAGGCTTATGAGTCGATTATGGATGGCAACCGAACTTTAGTTGCGTTGTCAGTTGCCTAAATGGTATTACAGATGGCAACTGGCAGCTATCTTTTCTGTTGCCGAATTGGCAACCAGAAATTTTTAGTTGCCCTCTGGCAACGCAACTGAAGTTCGGTTGCCTTCCATAATCGACCCATAAATTAAGCTTTAGAAGGCTTTATTGAAATTAATGGGTCGATTATGGAAGGCAACCGAACTTCAGTTGCGTTGCCAGAGGGCAACTAAAAATTTCTGGTTGCCAATTCGGCAACAGAAAAGATAGCTGCCAGTTGCCATCTGTAATACCATTTAGGCAACTGACAACGCAACTAAAGTTCGGTTGCCATCCATAATCGACTCATTAAAATAAAGCTTTCTAAAGCTTAATTTTAAATAATGCTTTTCAATGCCTAATTCTAAAAAAGCTTTCCAAAGCTTATTTCCAAATAAAGCTTTATAAAGTTTAATTTAAAGTAAAGCTGAATTTTAATAAAGCTTTATAAAGCATAATTTCAAATAAAGCTTTCTAAAGTTTTATTTCAATAAAGCTTTCTAATGCTTAATTTTAAATAAAGCTTTCTAAAGCTTAATTTTAAATAAAGCTTTCTAAAGCTTAATTTTAAATAAAGCTTTCTAAAGCTTAATTTTAAATAAAGCTTTCTAAAGCTTAATTTAAAATAATGCTTTTTAAAGTTAAATTTAAAATAAAGCTTTCTAAAGCTTAATTTTAAATAATGCTTTAATAATAAAGCTTAATTCTAAAAAACCTTTCTAAAGCTCAATTTTAATAAAGATTGAAAAAGTTTAATTTAAACTAAAGCTCAATTTTAATAAAGCTTTATAAAGCATAATTTCAAATAAAACTTTCTAAAGCTTTATTGCAATAATTTCAAATAAAGCTTTCTAAAGCTTTATTGCAATAAAGCTTTCCAAAACTTAATTTTAATTAAGCTTTCTAAAGCTTAATTTAAAATAAAGCTATCTAAAGCTTATCTTTAATAAAGCTTTTTAAAGCTTAATTTAAATAAAGCTTTCTAAAGCTTAATTTAAGTAAAGCTTTCTAAAGCTTAATTTTAAATAAAGCTTTCTAAAGCTTAATTTTAAATAAAGCTTTCTAAAGCTTAATTTCAAAAAAGGTTTTTTAAAGCATAATTTAAAATAAAACTTTCTAAAGCTTAATTTTAATAAAGCTTTTGGAAGCTTAATTTTAATTAAATTTTAATAAAACTTTTAAAAGCTTAATTTTAATAAAGCTTTTTATAGCTTTTGGAAGCTTAATTTTAATAAAGGTTTTGAAAGCTTAATTTTAATAAAGCATTTTAAATATTAATTTAATACAGTTTTTTTTAAATTAATTTTAATATAGCTTTAAAGTTAAATTGCAAGAAAGCGTTTAAAGCTTAGTATTACTAAATTTTAATAAAGCTTTTAAAAGCTTAATTTTAATAAAGCTTTTTATAGCTTAATTTCAATAAATATTTTAATAAAGCTATTTAAAGCTAAATTTTAATAAAGCTTTACGGTTTTAAAATTTTTATCTTTAATTTGAATAAAGCTTTCCAAAGCTTAACTTTAATACGTCTTTTAAAAAACTAATTTTAACAAAGCTTTTTAAATTTTTATTTAAATAATTTTAATATTACTAAAGATTTTGAGAGCTTTCTACAGCCTTTTAAAGCTTAACTGACAGAAATTTATACCAACTTAATTGAATAAAGCTTTAAAAAGCTTATTTTGAATAAAACTTTTAAAAGCTAAATTTTAGTAAGGCTTTTCAAAGTTTAATTTCAGGAACATTTTTAAAAGCTTAACTGAAATAACAACTTTTTAGAGCATAACTGAAATAAAGCATTAAAAAGTTTAACTGACTTAACAGTTTATTTTGTTTCTAGAAGCTTATTTTGAATAAAGATTTTAAAAGCTTTTTATATAGCTTTTAAATTTTAACTAATATAAAGCATTTTAACAACTAATTATGAATACATGTTCTAAAAGCTAATTTTGAAAAAAGCTTTATAAAGCATAATTTGAATAGATTTTAAAGCTTTATTGGAATAAATGTGTAGTAAAGCTTTCAAAGACCTAATTTTAATAAATGATTTTAAAAGAAAGCTTTAAAAGGTCAGCTTTAAGAAACAATAATTAAACCATATTTTTTTTTTAATAAAAAAGCTCCCCTAGTTTCATTTGTTTGTAATACAAAAATTTTAGTATTTTCTTTTGTTTTTTAGTTGTTTGATGTATTTTTTTAAGATTTTTTGTTTTTCTTTTGGCAAAATATTGTAATTTCAAGCTCTTGATTCATTTGTTTTTTAAGTGTTAGACCTGTTTGTTGTTATTGTTTGTTATTTGTTTTGTAATACAAACGATTGTCAATTAAGTTCACAACCTTTTACAGGAGACTTTCTTGTAGGGTTTTTAGTTTTTAGACAAATAATAAAAAAAGCTTTAAATCATGTAATAATTAAAAGCTAAAAATAAAACTAGAGGATTTCACAAAAAAATAAATTGAAAAATAAATAATAAGCGAGACTGAAAATTTTCAAGCAATTTTTAAACAAATTTGCAAGCTTTTGTTTCTTTGTCCATATAATTTTCTTGATTTACACAATATCTACAACACTTTGTTTAATATTTAAGGTTTTTTTTTCTTTAACATATTCAAAGAAGTTAACTAGATTTTTTGTTTTTTTAGTAAAAGTTACTAAAGTTGAAATGTTTTTTTTAAAGGGGGGTAGGATTGAGTTTTGTTTGTCTGGTTTGTGGTAATTATGCTGTTTTGTTATTATTAATTTTAAGCCTTTTTTATTTTAGTTTACTTTAGTTTTAAATGCTTGTTATTTTTATAAATATATTGCGTTTAAGTTAAGAATATTTGTTTTTTTTTTTGGGGGGGAAAGGGTTTATTTAAATTTTGAAATAACATTTTTTGGTATTTTTGTATTATTTTTCATAAATTACAGTGTCTAATCTAAGTTTTATTTCAAATGAGTTGATTTTAAATTTTTGCTTGTTTACATTTACTGATTGTTTGATGTTATAAAATGTTGGGTATGATTTAATGAAAAGTTTACTTAAATTTGTATAAATATTTTACAAGTTTTGTTAAATATTTGGGGCTTAGGAGTCATTGTTTTTAAGTTAATAAATATATTTATATAAGCAGTTGGATAAAAAAGCGTTTTTAAGAAAAGAAATTGGATTAGTTTTAATAATCATTAAACCGCCATTTAAGAATGTTTAAACGTAAAAGTTTAAAATGCAAAAAATTCTCGTTAAACGAAATTTGTTAATTTAATTTTCCTTGAAATTTAATTTTTAATTCAAATTAATAAACTTTTTGGTTTTTGCTTTTAATTTAGAAAGATTTTTATTAAATATTTAATATTTATTCCATTTCTTGAAAATTTCATTGAAATTCCTTTAAAAACCTCAAAGTTATCAGCGTTTAACTAAAATAATCTCAAATTATGTTTATTTATTTGCTCATTTGTTTACAAACATTCTTTTAGTTTCTGTTGTTGTTGTTTTCAAACTTGTTTACTCGTGTTAATGTTTGTGTGTTGCTCTTTCGTTTTTTGTTTTGTTTTTACTCGTTTGCTTATGTTAGTGTGAGAGAGAATGTGTTACTTTCTTTTACTTGTTTTGATTTTACAGTTGTTTTGTTGTTGTTGGTATTTTAACATATTAAAAGGTATAGCATAATTTTCGGCTGCAAATTAGTTCTTTCTAACGGTTAATACTCTTTTCGTTAAAAACGAGTTTCAATATAAGAAAATATGCAGTTTTTGGAAAAATGATTAGAAACTTAAAATGGGAACTGCTTTTAAGCTACAAAATATTGTTTAATATATATTTTATTTTAAATTTAAATGAAAAAATTTGTTTTAATTTTTAACTTCTTGATGTTTATGATCAAATATAAAACGAGTATAAAATTGATTTCAAGTTTTCGGATGAAAGCTTTATAAAAACAATAGATTTAGGTAAAAATATAAAAATTAAATTAAAAAAAAAAATATTTTTAACAAAATTAAATTTTATGAAAAGAAGAATAATAATGAAAATTACTATATTTTAACAAAAAAATATAGAAATAGTAAAAAATATTTTTTTTTTTTTTAATTTTACCCTTGATTGGGGAATGTTTTAAAAATGTTGGTTCTATAATGGCGGTTTTTTCTAATACTTTTAAAAAAGTATTTACCTTGTTTTTTTGTTTTGAAATTATTTGTTTAAATTTTTTAAATTATATATAGGAAATTTAAGTTCTTTACAATTTGTTTATAATTTAATATAAAATTTTAAAGTCACAACAAATTTCAAGGTTTCTTTTTTCAGTTTTTTTAATAGCTTTAAATTAAAAGCTAGATTTTTAAATATTACATGCTTTAAATGTTGTTAATAATTATTTTTTTATATTATTTTGTATTTTCCTTGTTCTTTTATTGATTTTTTTTTATTAATTTATTCTCAAAAAAGAAAGGTACTAGATGTTTTTTTTTAATAAATTTATATTACATTTATATAATTTATTTTTACATATTATTCAACAAATTTATTATTTTTTTTTTTTGTATTTTTCTTTTATTTTTTTTAATAAGAGTATAATTTTTTTTTATTATTTTTATATATTTACTTTAAAAAGTTTAACAAAGTTTTCTTTTTTTAGGTTTTTCTGTTTTTGCTTTTAATTTTTTTAATTCTTTAAATTAATAAACCGAAAAAACAAGGTTTTCAATAAAGAATTTTGTTAATAATTTCGTTAAAATTTCTCTTTTGGTTTTGTTTAGGTTTTTTATCACACTCATAACAACTCAACTTAGCTGGGCAAAAAATAAAATTGAGAAAGAAATATATTAAAAAACTAAAAATTTAAGAAATTGTTATCATTACTTTTAAATTATTTAAAAAATTTTGTTCCAAATGCTTGAAATTGTATGATTAGCTGTCTTGTTTTGTAAGAAAAGGTATTTTTTGGGGCCTTATTTCTAAATTTTTTCGAATTTTTTTGGATTTTATAGCTCACAATTTTTGTTCTTTATGATAAGGGCTACAACTTTGCCTCAGAGAGTAAATCAAAATTAGAACTGTTTGCAAGATATCAGCCTGAGAAAATTATCACTTTTTTGCAAAAATGACACCGAGGCCCCAAATTTTTGGGGGCCCATAAAAAAGTGCATTCCTTTGGGCAAAACTGGGAGACACGGGTCTTTTATTACGTAGTGGTGTCCGTCCCTATATGGGTATTTTGTTCGTGTTGCACTGTGTAATTTATATAAAAATTCTCTTTATTTATTACAGTTTGTATATTTGCATATCTTTTTAAAAGAGAGTTGATGTTTTTTTTTAATTTCGAGAAATTTTTATAAGTTTTTGAACCTAATTTACTCAAAATTTGTTTTATTATTTATTTTTTCTCAAAATCGCAAAATCGATTAAATATTTTGTAAATATTTAAAATGGCTTAATTTTCATTTGAATATCTTTAAAATTGTATTAAAAGTCCTTTTTAAAAGCATTTTCCAAAAATAACCTACATTTTAGGTTTACCAGAATTTGAATTAATTTTCCTTAAACAAATTTATTTTAATCCATTTTTATTATCTTGATTTAGTTAACTATTTAATAAAAATTTATTATTTTACATTTTCCTTTATATTTCTTCAAATTATATTAAAATTCCTTTAAAAACCTCAAAGTTATGTTTATTTTACTAAAATAACCTAAATTTTTGTTTATTTATGTTGTTGTCTGTTTAAAAGTATTCGTTTAGTTGTTGTTGTTGTTATTGTTGTTTCCGAACTCGTTTACTCGTATACATTTTTTTTTGTACGAGAGTATGTATTGCTCTTTTGTTATGTTTAAACAAGAGAAAAGTGTTGCCTATCTTCTTTGTTTTGCTTATACAAATGTGTTGTTGTTGTTTTGCAAGTTAACATTGGGAACTTATGGGAGTGTGTTTTTTTATTGTATGCATTTTAACGGTTTTTATAGATTAGAATGAATTTATATGAGAAATTATTAAGTTTTTAAGGAAATTTTTAGAAATTTATTAAAAGAACTGCTTTTAAATATTATTTTAATTTAGTTTTTAATTAAAAAAATGGCCATTTAAATGAAACTTAGTTTCTTTTCTTTGTTAAAGGTTAAAATGAATTTATAGGAGAAAATATTTTATTTTTATGAATTATTATGAATTATGAATTATTATGAAATATTATTTCAATTTAATTTTTAATTAAAAAAATGGCTATTTAAATGAAACTTAGTTTCTTTTCTTTGTTAAAGGTTAGAATGAATTTATAGGAGAAAATATTTTATTTTTATGTGAGAGTATGTGTTGTTGTTGCTATGAATGTTAACTTGTGAGCTTATGGGAGTGTGTACTTGTACTTGTTGGCTGCAATATGTTTGTATTTTAACAGTTTTTATAGGTTAGATTGAATTTTTAGGAGGAATTTTAATGTTTTTAAGTAAATTTTTAGAAATTTATTAAAAGAACTGCAGCATTTTTTAAAATATTTATTTAAATTTAGATTTTAATTAAAATAATGTTATTAAAACACGCTACACCTCCCGTATATATTTTGGAAATTAGATTGCTGTGGGTATTTTTCTAGCTTATTGTGTTTCTGAATTAGCTGTACACATCTTGATGGTGATATAACGGTAAAAAATGAACATATATCAGCCGTGATACATGAACTTATATCATATATGGTTTGTATCACTAATGTATCACTTCATGAGTTCATGTATCATATACAGGGTTTTCAAACAAAAGGTGTTATTTTGGTATTCAAAGAAAAATTTTATTTTTTTGAGATAAATGATCGGATGTTTATTTCATAATAAAGAGGAAGGTATGCTGTTAATAATGAAAAACAACATCAGCCAAATGGCCACGCTTACAGGACCACATCCTTTTCATGAAATTTTCCATAACCAAATCGCAAAGTGGCTGGCCTATGTCCCCGATAGTCTCACGAATTCTATCTTTGAGGTCTTGAATCAACGCTGGGCTGTTGGCGTAGACCTTATCTTTCACGTGACCCCTAAGGAAGAAGTCGCAAAGTGTTAAATCACAAGATCTCGGTGGTCAATTGTGACCACCTCTTTGATAGTGATCACGTCTAGAGCAAAGACACGACGTTTTTGATGATCGGCTGGCTTGAGTTTTTATGTTAACTGAACTTTATAAGCCTTAAGACCCAAGACTTTATGCAAAATACGGTGTAATGACGTTTGTGGAATGACCAATTCCAAAGAACGACGAGGAATGGACAAACCTGGGTTTTCTTCAACACTTTGGGCTACAGCAGCAATATTCTCAGTTGTTCTTGAGCGACGTGCACGGTTTTTTATTCTTCACATCACTAACTTGTCCCAACAGCTTGAATTTTTCCATCAATTCCTCTATGGCGGTCCGACAAGGTGCTACACGTCGATCCAAAAATGCTTTAGTTTTGCGAACTGTGACTGCAAGATTTTCACAATTTTTGTAGTGAATTTTAATAATTTCAATGTGCTGTTGAAGCGTGTATCGTTCCATTTTTAGTAATGGCGTAGTTTCTACTTGTCAAATGTCAAAGAATAAAAGCTTCAAAAGTGACAGCTACCGAAAGACCGGGTGATTCAAAATAACACCTCTTGCGGGAAAACCCTTTACAAAAATAATAATTTTGTATCACATGTGATATATTGGATAGGGAACTTGTTAATGAAGCTGCAAATACATATTTAATTTATTTTCATTTTGAATTAAAAAAATTTTGAAAATTTCTTAAATTTTGTGTTTCTGTATTTTGTATTTAAAAAAAATTTAGTTTCTTTATTAAAGGTTAGAATATTTTATTTTCATTTTGAGTTAAAAAAATTTCTTCAATTTTTTTTAAATTTCTTAAATTTTTTTAAAATTTCTTAAATTTTTTTTAAATTTCTTAAATTTCTCTTTTTTTATTTTGCCCAGCTGAAAAATCAACAAATATTCGAATAAATTTCTTATTTTATTATTTTTTTTTTTTAAATTTCGTTTCTTTTTTTTTTTAAATTAAAAAAATGAACTCTTTTTACAAAAAAAAAAAAAAAAAAAAAAAAAGTAAAATAATGCTTTTAATATTGATTAACTACAACCAGGTTTTTTTTCTGTTTTTTTTTTTTTAATAATTTAAACTAATTTTAGTTGATTTGTTGTTATATAGTTAAATTTTATAAAAATTGTTAGGTAAGCAGCTAGAAAATTGTTTGATTTCTTTTTGTGTGTGTTTTTGTTTTGGTAATATATTACAAATATTAGTTGTTTATAACTGCTGTTGTACAAAATTTTTAGCTATTTTCTTATAAATTAAAAAAAAAAAAATAGAAAATTGAACAAAATTTTATTAAACAAACAAAAATTGTAATAAAAATTTGTTGAGCTTTTTTTTTAAAAAAAAAAATTTAGTTTTAACTATACAACAGTTTTAAGAGAGAGTTATATAGCTTTTAAGTGAAAGTGAAAGAGAGAGAGAGAGAGTTCATTTTACAATAGTTTAGCGTTTGTTTGCTGTTTCTTATTTTTTTTTTTTAAATAGTAGCGTTTTTCTTGTTGTTAGTAGTTTTGGAAAAATCGCGCCCTGTCGGCTTTAACTTGAACGTTATTTTTTTTTTTAATATTTTTTGTTTTAAACTTTAATGCCAATCAACCTTTGTTTTTAAGCTTTTTTTAAAAAAGTTTTTTTGTTGTAAAGATTTTTGTTCTTAATAAAACTTTTCTTGAATTTCTTTTGCTATTTTCCAGCCTATATTGATTAAAAATGTAGTTGTTTTTTTTTAAGTATTGTTTATAACTCGTTTACCAAGTGAAATATTTTCTTCTTTTTTTTTGTGGAAATTAAATAAATGTTTAAATTTTTTTATTTAAAATTTTTCTTTGCAAATATTTTTGTTGTAAATTTTTTAGATTTTTGTTGTTGTTGGTGTAATAAGTTGTTGTTTGTTTTTGTTTTTGTTTTTGTTTGAAAAAAGTGGTGCGCGGTGCATAATTGTACTAATACATATTGTTATTATTAATTTGGTTAATTTATTTTGCATTTTATTTTTTTTATTTGTTAAGGTGTTGTTTGTAGTTGTTATTGTTGTTGTTTTAGTAAATAAGCTAAACATTTATAATTTATAATTAATAATGATGCTCTATATATATTTTTTTCTTTATTATATCATTGGTTTTTGTATTTATCAATATATATATATATATATATATATAGTTTATATATGTATAAGTGTGTGGGTTTCTGTGTATTAAATTGTTCTGTTGTATGTATATAATTCTCTTTTTTGTTGGTTCTACTTTATGTATTTAAGGGATTTTAGTTGTTTTTTTAAAAGTCGTTACTAAATAGTTTTTCTACTAAAATGTGTATTTTTGTTATGAGTTGTTTATTTTTTTCTTTTTTTTAAATTTACGACTGTGGTATTTTGTTTGTTGTTGTAGTTTTAGGTGGGTTTTATTTAGTTTTTTTTTTAGTTTATTTATTAGTGTTTTTGTTTAAAAGTTTTTTAAATAATGTATCATAAATTTAAACAAAATTTCCTAAAGAAAACACAAACATAAAATAGATTTTCTTTATACTACTCTAAACTGTTGTTTGATTTTAGGAGAAAGAGAGCGTAAGAGAGAGTTAGGGTTTATTAACTACTAGTAGTTTAAACTTTGTTTAAAAAGTTTTCTTTTTGCTGATTAGGGGTTCTATATGAAGTGTGTGTTTTTTTCTTTTATAGTTTTTATTAAATATTGGCAGTGTTTTGTTTTTTTTTTTAAATTTTTTGATATTTTACAGATATAACGTGTTTTTTTTAAAGGGAAGTTTTTGAAATAAAATGTTTGCTTTAAATTAATTAAATTAAGGAACAAATTAGCTTATAAACATTAAAATATTTAAATTTACTACCCTGTCTTTTTTTTTTTTTTTAAAAAAAAAGCTTTAAAGCTTAACAAAAACTAACCTTAACTGAAAGCTCTATATATGTATGTATAAACTTTTATGTCAGTTTTGTTAAATTATACAATAAATTTAGCTTAAACACACTTAAATATTTAATTTACTACCCTGCTGTTTTAAAAAGCTTTAAAGCTTAACAAAGTCTAAACTTAACTGCAAACTCTATACAAAAGCTTCCCACACAATATTTAATTTACTAACAGATTTCTTAAAACCTTTAAAGCTTTATGCAAACTAACCTTAACTGAAAGCTCTGCATACAAGCTTTTAACTTATTAATACACATAAAAGCTAATGCAAGGACATTAAAGCATTTGATTTCCTGCACAATAAATTTTAAAGCTTTTAAACACTATATAAAAGCCTTAAAAAGTTAAATATCAGCAACTAGCTTAAAAGGGGCCTAAATAGGGTTTTAAACACATAAAACAAAATTTTGTTTTTTAACGAATTTTTCTATAGTTATAGCAAATATAGAGCAACTAGCTTAAAAGGGACCCAAATATGGTTTTAAACACTAGAAAGCTTTGTTTGAAAAAAAAATTAAAAAAATAAAATTTTTATTTCAAACGAATTTTTGTAAAATATCTATAAATAAGTTAAAGAACTTATAACAAAATAACATTGTTTTAAAACAATTGTTAAACTATCTTTTAAGGGTTGTACATCTTTAGCACGCTACATGTTTTGAAAAAACCTAAAACTTTTGCGATATTCCGCAAAAGCTTGTCTAAAGTTAGTTTTTTTTTTTTTTTAGAAAATACTAAGTAAATCACTAAGTTTTTACACGATTGATAAATTTCTAACATTTTTAGAAAGAACAATGATACAGCTTTTCAGCTTTATACAAATTTAGCCATACAATTCCGTAAAGTCCATATTTGCTTAACTTTTACGATTTGTTTTATATTAAATTTTTCGGTATTTTTAGTTTGATTTAAATATTTGTAACTTTTTTCCTTGAAGACAAATATATTTTTTGACATATTTTATTTCCAATAACACCCAGCTGTTTTTAATAAAATCGGTTGAATATTAAAAAAGTTATTAAACTTTTACTAAAGGTCTACAAAAAAATTAAAATTTTCCTTTTTGATAACAATTTTTTCAAATTTTTTCTTAGAAGACAAATATATTTATTTACACATTTTAAAAGACAATTTTGTTTGCTATACAACAACTCATCTTTTAATTATTATTTATTTAAATGCACGACATATTGCTGTACTTTTGGATGAGCTACAATTGTTAGAAAAGTTTTTTAAAACTTTTCTACACAAACCAATGAATTTCTATATTTAATTACAGTATTTCTTGTTATTACTTTCTAATTATTAATTTGAGTTCTGTTTGCTTCTTATTCCAGGCCAAAAATGACAAATAGTATTTTGCATTAATTAAAATGTATGAACAAATCTAAATAAATGTAACACAATGTAAATAAAGCAAAAATTCAATAAAGACTTTGTTTCAATAATTAAAAAAATAAAGACTAAAAGAACACTAAAGCAATAAGTAAGTATAAAGGCAGTTTTTTAAAGTAACTATGTTAAAAACTATAAATTTGTATTAGTTTTACTTCATACTAACTATCCTACAATTCAAAATAACAACTGTGCTGCCATATTTTCAAACAACTTTAATAAACTGCCCTAAAGTATGCTACAGAAATATTGAACTGATACAACAAACTGACAGCAAAAAAAACAATTTACCAAATTTCCTCAAAAACATGTTTTTTGCAATTATCTTCGAAACGCGTGACCGTAGACGGCTGGAAAACCCTATACGTACGAATTGCACCCGCTGAATCCGAAAATGGACACCAAATTTCAATACGGACAATTTCTTTCCAAGATATTTTAATATTTTGTTTTTAAGGGACCACTGTAATAAAAATTGCGCCTAAAAGTGTGTAAAAGCAAATTCAGCTGTGCAAAACATTTTACAGAATTAAATCAGATTTTAACAAAATCCTCAAAAACATGTTTTTTGCATTTATCTCCGAAACGCGTGGCCGTAGAGGGCTGGAAAACCCTATACGTACGAATTGCACACGCTGAATCCGAAAATGGACACCAAATTTCAATACGGACAATTTCTTTCCAAGATATTTTAATATTTTATATTTAAGGGACCACTGTAATAAAAATTGCGCCTAAAAGTGTGTAAAAGCAAATTCAGCTGTGCAAAACATTTTACAGAAATAAATCAGAATTTAACAAAATCCTCAAAAACATGTTTTTTGCATTTATCTCCGAAACGCGTGGCCGGAGAGGGCTGGAAAACCCTATACGTACGAATTGCACCCGCTGAATCCGAAAATGGACACCAAATTTCCATACGGACAATTTCTTTCCAAGATATTTTAATATTTTTTATTTAAGGGACCACTGTAATTAAATTGCGCCTAAAAGCTGCAAATCCAAAATCAGCTGTGCAAAACATTTTACAGAAATAATACAAAATTATCAAATTTCCTCAAAAACATGTTTTTTGCATTTATCTCCGAAACGCGTGGCCGTAGAGGGCTGGAAAACCCTATACGTACGAATTGCACCCGCTGAATCCGAAAATGGCCACCAAATTTACCTACGGACAATTTCTTTCCAAGATATTTTAATATGTTTTATTTATGTGACCACTGTAATTAAATTGCGCCTAAAAGTGTGTAAAAGCAAAATCAGCTGTACAAAACATTTTACAGAAATAAATCAGAATTTAACAATATCCTCAAAAACATGTTTTTTGCATTTATCTCGGAAACGCGTGGCCGTAGAGGGCTGGAAAACCCTATATGTACGAATTGCACCCGCTGAATCTGAAAATGGACACCAAATTTACCTACGGACACTTTCTTTCCAAGATATTTTCATATTTTGTTTTTAAGGGACCACTGTAATAAAATTGCGCCCAAAAAGCTGCAAATGCAAAATCAGCTGTGCAAAACATTTCACAGAAAAAAAACAAAATTTAAGAAAATCCTCAAAAACATGTTTTTTGCATTTATCTCCGAAATGCGTGGCCGTAGAGGGCTGGAAAACCCTATACGTACGAATTGCACCCGCTGAATCCGAAAATGGACACCAAATTTCAATACGGACAATTTCTTTCCAAGATATTTTAAAATTTTTTATTTAAGGGACCACTGTAATAAAATTGCGCCCAAAAAGCTGCAAATGCAAAATCTGCTGTACAAAACATTTTACAGAAATAAATCAGAATTTAACAAAATCCTCAAAAACATGTTTTTTGCAATTATCTCCGAAACGCGTGGCCGGAGAGGGCTGGAAAACCCTATACGTGCGAATTGCACCCGCTGAATCCGAAAATGGACACCAAATTTACATACGGACAATTTCTTTCCAAGATATTTTAATATTTTGTTTTTAAGGGACCACTGTAATAAAAATTGCGCCTAAAAAGCTGCAAATGCAAATTCAGCTGTGCAAAACATTTTACAGAAATAAATCAGAATTTAACAAAATCCTCAAAAACATGTTTTTTGCATTTATCTCCGAAACGCGTGGCCGTAGAGGGCTGGAAAACCCTATACGTACGAATTGCACACGCTGAGTCCGAAAATGGACACCAAATTTCCATACGGATAATTTCTTTCCAAGATATTTTAATATTTTTTATTTAAGGGACCACTGTAATTTTAAAAGCACCTAAAAGCAGCAAACGCTTACTTAGCTTCGATTTTTTGCTTAATTTTATAGCATACTTCAAGGTGTTAATCGAAAATGTTAAGAAAAGTTAGGACGTTATGAAAAAACTGAATATGTTTTTAAATTTTCAACCGATTTTAAAAAGTGAACTATGGTTGTAATCAGAACAAAAATGTCTTTAAACTTTAGTAAATATATAAATGCTATATATGATTTAAAAGAACATTATTAGTGTATTTCTGTTTCGATGTATTTTTATATAGTTTTTTCTTCTAGGTTAATTATTTACAATGTTTTAAAAGCAGATTTTATTTCCAATAAAATAAGTTATGTTTTATAAAAATCGCTTGAAAATTATAAAAGTTATTCAACTTTTAGTAAAAGCCGATTATAATTTTTTTAGATTTTTTAAGTTATTTCATAGTCGTTTTAAAAAAAGTTGTATAAGTTCTAAAATTTTTAAGCGATTTTCAAAAGTGAACTATTGTTGTAATCAGAACAAAAATGTCTATGAAAATTAATTTATAAAAATATAGTCCTCCAAGGAAAAATCTTTAAAAGAAGCAAGTCAAAATAGAAAAAAACTTAAATAAAAAATAAATTTTTCAATATTGTTTAAAAAATTGGTTCTAGAAAAAATCTTTTATCCATAATGAAATTTCAAATTTATCAAAGTTTTATAAAATATAATTTCTTTTATACAAAATTGTTTTTATAAACCTTAAAATAATAATTTCAATATGAATAATGAGGTTTTAAAAGGTTTAATATTAAGTTGTTATAATTAGTAATTAACCCATTATGGGCTACGGCAATTTTGGTAGAAATTTCCAGTTGAAGTCGTCAAAGCAAAGGAACTAATAGTAATTCAAATCTAAACTTGTTAACATTTAAAAGGTTTTGTAGAATAAATGCAGGGTATTTTAAAAGAGTTTAGGATATTTAATATGTTGTTAATGCGAAAGAGGTCTAGGAAGTACAAAACAGCCTTTAAAAATAGCAGCTTGGAAAAAAATTTAATGATTTCTGTTGATTTAAAACAATTTTCCTAAAGTATTTTGGGGATTTTTGATTTTTTTTGGGAATTTCTCTTTTTTTATTCAAATTTAAGAATAAGAGTTTCTTTACAATAATTTGTTAAACAAATTGAGTGATTTTAATATAAAACTTAAAATTTTTATAACTGGGATTTTGGAATTTTATACAAATTATTGGGAATTATTATTTTGTTTTGTTGTAGTTTTATTAAAAATGTTAAATTTTAAAGAAAATTAATTAAAATTTTAAAAAAGTAGTAAATTTTTTGGAAAATTTCTGAAAATCTTAAATTTTGCAATAATTTGTTAGAAAATTTAAATGATATCAATATAAAACTTAAAATTTTGAAACCCCACTTTTCAAAATTTTAATTTGGGAATTTTATACAAATTATTAGGAATTTTTTTTTGTAGTTTTATTAAATATGTTAAATTTTAAAGAAAATTGAAAAAGTAGTAATTTTTTTTGTTAAAATTTAAGAAGATCATAAATTTGTTAAACAAATTGAGTAATTTTAATATAAAACGTAAAATTTTTATAACTGGGATTTGGGAATTATTTTTTTTTTTGTAGTTTTATTAAAAATTTTAAATTTTAAAGAAAATTAATTAAAATTTTAAAAAAGTATTAAATTTATTTCAAGGGTATATTGGAGATTTTTGAAAATTTTTTGGGAATCTTTTTTTTTTTGGAAAATTTATGAAAATCTTAAATTTTGCAATAATTTGTTAGAAAATTTAAATGATTTCAATATAAAACTTAAAATTTTGAAAAGTGGGATTTGTGTATTTTATAAAATATTTGGCAATTCAATATTGTTTGTTCATAATATTAACGTTTTTTTAAGATTATAATTATACATGTTTTTTATTGATTTCATGTCGATTTAAAAGAATTTTCTTAAAGGGTATTTTGGGGATTTTTGAATTCTTTTTGGGAATTTCTCTTTTTTATTAAAATTTAAGAAAATCATTAATTTTACAATAATTTATTGATTTCAATTTAAAATTTTGAAAAGTGGGATTTGGGTATTTTATAAAATATTTGGCAATTCAATATTATTTGTTCATAATATTAACGTTTTTTTGAAGATTGTAATTATACAACATTTTTTTATTGATTTCATGTTGATTTAATACAATTTTCTTAAGGGGTATTTTGGGGATTTTTTAAAATTTTTTTGGGAATTTCTCTTTTTTATTAAAATTTAAGATCATAAATTTTACAATAATTTGTTAAACAAATTGAGTAGTTATAATATAAAACGTAAAATTTGTATAACTGGGATTTGGGAATTTTTTACAAATTATTGGGTATTATTTTTTTTTGTAGTTTTATTAAAAATGTTAAATTTGAAAGAAAATTAATTAAAATTTTAAAAAAGTAGTAAATTTTTTGGGGGTATTTTGGGGATTTTTAAAAATTTTACTTTCTTTTTGGAAAATTTCTTAAAATCTTAAATTTTTCAATAAATTGTTACAAAATTTAAATATTTTCAAAATAAAACATAAAATTTTGAAAACTGGGATTTTGGGTATTTTATAAAACTATTTGGGAATTCAATATTAACTTTTTTTAAGATTATAATTGGCAATTATTTGATTTTTGTAGTTTTTTTAAAAATGTTAAATTTCAAAGAAAATTAAGTAAAATTTTAAAAAATTAATAATTTTTGTGAGGGAATTTTGGGGATTTTTGAAAAAATTTTAGGAATCTACTTTTTTTTTTTGTAAAATTTCTAAAAAATATAAAATTTTTCAATAATTTGTGTTAAAATTTAAATGATTTCAATATAAAACTTAAAATTTTGAAAAATGGGATTTTGGGTATTCTATAAAACTATTATGAAATTAATTAGGAATTATTTTTTGTTGTAGTTTTATTAAAAATTTTAAAGAAAATTAATTAAAATTTTAAAAAACTAGTAAATTTGTTTAAGGGTATATTGGGGATTTTTTAAAATTTTTTGGGAATCTACTTTTTTTTTTGGAAAATTTCTGAAAATCTTAAATTTTGCAATAATTAATAAGAAAATTTAAATGATTTCAATATAAAACTTAAAATTTTGTAAAGTGGGATTTTGGGTATTTTATAAAACTATTTGGGAATTCAATATTTTTGGTTCAAGCCTTCACCAAAGTAATAAAATATGGAAAACTATTTTTATATATAAATTATAAGAAAAGTAATTCCATTAGCATTTAAACACATTACTGGGTAATAGAACTTTCAGCTGGATTTTTACACTTCCTAGACCTTTAATTCAATAGATTTTTTGTTGTGAAGGAAAAGCTTTAGATTTCTATTAAACTGTTAAGCCTGCTTTTAGGGAGATATGGTTGTGGGGGGGGGGGGGAGTGGATTATTCTTCTGATTCTATTAATAAGCATAGCACAATTGACCGTTTTTGTTTACAATAAGCGTAGAAGCATGTTTTTAATTTTTTTTTTTTGTTGGCAAATTTTATTTCGTTTTGTTTTTTTTTTTTTTTTTTACAGGCTGCAACGCTTATTCTTTTTAGCACACATAGTTTTTGTTTTAATTCAAATTTCTTAGTTTTTCTTAATTGGGGGGAGAAAGAAAAAAAAAAAACATACAAAACATACAATTTTATTGTTGTTGTTGATGTTGTTCAATTTACAAATTTCTTTTGTTGTTGTTGTTGTTGGTTTTCAATTATTGGTAAACGGAATCATAATTCTTTTTGTTGGTGTAGAGATGATGTGTGGGAGTGTTGTGTTCGCTGGATGAGAGAGGTGAAGTTAAAGTTTCAAGAGTTGATTCCTGGTGTTGGTGATGTTGTGAATGGTGTTGTGGTTGTTGGTGTTGGTGATGATGATGCGTTGAGTTTTGTTGTAGTTGTTGGTGGTGTTGTTGTTGTTTTTGTTGTTGTTGTTGTTGAGTGTTCGCTGGTGTAAATATACCTGAGGATTTTGTTGTTGTTTGTTTGTTGGTATTCGTATTCGTATTTGTTGATGTCGTATTCGTAGTTTGTGTTGTGTTGCTGGTAATTGTTGTAGTATTTATTTTTGCATTATTGCTGTTGCTATTGCTGTAGTTAATGTTGTTTTGATGGCTGTGGTGGTATTGATGGTGTTGTTGTTGTTGTTGTGGTTGTTGTTGGTGTAATGAGTGTGAATGTAGTTGTTGTTGTTGTTGTGTTAGTGTTGGCAGTGGCGGTGGATTTTTAGCTTTTGTTAGTGGTATTGGTGTTGGCATTGGTTTTGGCGTTGTCGTTAAATCGATACCCCATTCGTAAAGGAACTCCAGTTTCTGTTGCTCCAATGGGTCATCTGTAGCCGGCAGGGCAAGCAAATGTTAGGCTTCTAAGAATATTAAAGCAGTTGGTTTAGGTTCCAAATTCGATTTTTTCGCTTCGACAACTAAAAATACTATATCAGGCTTTTCTCGATTTGCATAACATTCAGCTATAAGACGGGCAACCTCCTATAAAAACAAACAATATTTTCAATAAGAAATTGTTATTAAATGTAAAACAAGTAGGATAGCTATATTCGTCTGTGCCGAATCTTATATACCAAAGTTTACTTAAGATAATGATTGAAATCAATTTTTGTTGAAAAAATTTTTGGGTAAAAAAAAATTTTGTGAAAGATTTTGCTAAAAAAAAAATTTGGTGAAAAAAAAAATTAGCGTTAAAATATATTTTTCCCGATTTTTAATTATTTTCGGTCTGAATTGAAATTTATTTTTGGTGAAAGAATTTTTTGGGTAAAAAATTTTGAAAAAAAAATTTTGTTAAAACATTTTTGGAGAAAAAAAAAATCGGTTTTTATCGGATATTGTCTATGTTAATGACTTAATAATTTAGATATAGATCAAAATTCGAGATAGTCGTGGTTTGTTGCGGTTTAAAACCTATTTTTCCCGATTTTGTATCATTGTCGGTACGAATATCTATGGCGTTATAATGTATATCAAAAGATAGAGAGAGAGAGATATTGTCTATGTTAATGACTTAATAATTTAGATATAGATCAAAATTCGAGATAGTCGTGGTTTGTTGCTTCTATCTCCGCCATTTGTAGGTCGATTTTCCCGAATTTAAATAGAAATCAAACCAGCACTATAGCGCGTACATTGATGTATCAATCATTTACGTAAGTTATTTGGGGACTTTGGAAAGTTGATTTCAACAGACAGACAGAGATATTTCTATATCGATTCCGATATCTATAATGTTTCAGATATTACATATATACATAACTAACCTGATGATGTAGACCCTCAACTTTAGTGCCGTCTACTTCTAGTATCAGTTGACCCACCTCCAAGCCTCCTGATTCATATGCTGCACCATTTTCCTATTAAGAAAAATATCAAAGTTTTTTTTTTTTTTTTTTTTTTTTATTCGATAAATAGTTTGGTTCCACTTACATGTATATTTATTATTCTAGGAAGCGGATGTTTTGTATTAGCACCACCTTCGATAGCAATACCTAATATTGGTTTTGTTTTCTTAACTGTTACATGTAAGTTGCCTCTATGATCAGGTACGACGTTTGGATTGTGTTCATGAGTTTGTTGTTCAGCCATTGAACCATTTGGTTGTTGCTGTTCAGCCGATAATCTTTGCATAGACTGAAATTATGATTTTGTTTTTTGTTTTATAATTTTTATATGAATTTATAATTGTTATTGTTTGATTTTTTTAAAAATACAGATTTAATTATACAGATTTGTTAAAAAAAAAAAATTTTAAATTGGATGTAAAAATTAAAATAAAAAAAAATTGCATTAAAAACGTTACAAAACTTCCGGAGATTTTAAGGTTTTTGGGTCTCCCGAGAGAAAGATATAAGAGAAAGTTATAAGACTCTTAGAGGCTAGTCAATAGACTAGACTAGAGGCTAGTCAATAGACTAGACTAGAGGCTAGTCAATAGACTAGACTAGAGGCTAGTCAATAGACTAGACTAGAGGCTACTCAATAGACTAGAGGCCAGTCAATAGACTAGAGGCTAGTCAATAGACTAGAGACTAGAGGCTAGTCAATAGACTAGAGGCTAGTCAATAGACTAGAGGCTAGTCAATAGACAAGAGGCTAGTCAATAGACTAGAGGCTAGTCAATAGACTAGAGGCTAGTCAATAGACTAGAGGCCAGTCAATAGACTAGAGGCTAGTCAATAGACTAGAGACTAGTCAATAGTCTAGAGACTAGAGGCTAGTCAATTGACTAGAGACTGGAGGCTAGTCAAGAGACTAGATACTAGAGACTAGTCAATAGACTAGAGGCTAGTCAATAGACTAGAGGCTAGTCAATAGACTAGAGGCTAGTCAATAGACTAGAGGCTAGTCAATAGACTAGAGCCTAGTCAATAGACTATAGGCTAGTCAATAGTCTAGAGACTAGAGGCTAGTCAATAGACTATAGGCTAGTCAATAGACTATAGGCTAGTCAATACACTAAAGACTAGAGGCTAGTCAATAGACTAGAGGCTAGTCAATAGACTAGAGACTACAGGCTAGTCAATAGACTAGAGACTAGAGGCTAGTCAATAGACTAGAGGCTAGTCAATAGACTAGAGGCTAGTCAATAGACTAGACTAGAGGGGATAATAAATACATGTTTGGTGATTTTTTTTTAATTTTTGTAAGCCAGAGGTGACCAATTTTTAGTTGGAAAGCCGAACACTGCTTTAAACGTTTTGAATTGACAAGGGGGAAATAAACATAGACAGTATCTGGTACAAAAGTAAACCTTTTGGTAATAAAGTTTGTATTCTCACACTTTTTTTTAAACAAAATAACATTAAACCAAATTTGTTTAAAAAATGCATGCTTAAGCATGTCTCAATTTTACAATATTGTTTCTAAGGCATATGTTGCTTTAACAACCAATCTAAAATAGCTTCATAGCTAAGAAAATATAAAATATATTCTCAAGATTTACATCCATATAAATTTAGTCACTGTTAACAAAATCTGTATAATTTTTTTTTAAAAAAATTTAAAAAAAAAAAATTTCGTGTATAATTTTTATAAAATTTGTTTTAAAACTAAAAGGGTGTATTTATATATTTAAGAAAAACAGTACCAGTTTTATATAAAAATTAAACAAAAAAAAGTATATTTTTGAGGTGTGTGTGGATTTTTTTTAAATATTAAAAAGGGAAGTAATTAAAGTATTTCAAATAAGTAAGTAATTAATTAAATATAAACAATATCTAGCAGGCATTTTGTTAAGTAAGTAATTAATTAATTAAGTAAGTAAATTAATTAATTCAATAATTGTTATACAAATAAATTAAAAACAAACATAAACAAGTTTATTCAAGTACAAAGGAATAAATAAATTGGTTTTGAGACTTGTTTTCAAACTAAAATGATAAATTATACTTTTACCAACAAGCCAATTACTAAAAGACTAAAAGACAAACTCAAAACTAATTTATTTAAATAAGTTCTTTTTTTTTAAATAAATGCTACAAATTAATGAAAATGTTTGAATTGGTTTTGATTTCAAAATGTCATGTATTAGAAATGAGGATTTTAATGATCCCTAAGTTAATGTTTACAGTTTCTTATCTTTCCTGTTAAAAGTCTGTTTTGTTAACGTGTGGCTGTTTTTTTGTTGGTCCCTTAAACCATTAATATTACTTACCTGATGTCTACGCACATCTTTATCGCCCAGTAATGCTCCACCATCCTCCTTCATATCGAAACTTCTTGACAGTTTTGTAGCCAACTCCTAATTTATGTATTTATATATATATATTTGTTCAGATTTTTTCAATATATATATTTTTGAGTTTTAATTATTGTATTATACATGGTAGAGTGTAGTTAGCCCATTTTAGAGTTTTCGTTTTTAGGGTTTAAATTGAAAAAATTTTTAAAATTGTAAAAAAGTTTTGTAATTATGAATAAAATTTAGCTTAGTGTATTTGATTTTGTTAAAGATTTAGAGTTATTGATTGAGTTGAAATTTTTAATTTTAATTTTTTTTTTTTAAAGCTAATAATTTTTAAGTTTCAGTGTTAAAACAATGTTGAATTGTATAGAATTTTTGGTGACATTTTTTTTTGATTTTCATTTGTACGTTTACACATAGATTTAGGAACATTTAACATTTCAAAGTGCTTTTGAACACAGTCTGGAAAAGGGGGAGGAATTCATAGTGGCTGTTTGGTCTGTTAGAGGTTTATGGAAAGTTTTGTATAAAATGTAATTGAAATAAATTTATAGCAGAAGAACTTTTCAATAATAAATCATGTTTTATAAAAAGATTAAAGGCTCTTTTATAAAATTTTAGTTGCACTAATGGCAGCAATATTTGAAGTACAAACTTTTTGGATCATTTAAACAAAAACTGAATTTTGGTACTAAAAAAATCAATATGAAAATTTTAATAACAAAAATTATATGTAAAAGGTACTTTTTTAAAAAAGGTACTTTTAAAAAAAAAGTACTTTTTAAAACAAAAGGTACTTTTTAAAACAATAGGTACTTTTTTAAACAAAAGGTACTTTTTTAAACAAAAGGTACTTTTTAAAACAAAAGGTACTTTTTATAAAATGTACTTTTTATAAAAGGTACTTTTTATAGAAGGTACTTTTTATAGAAGGTACTTTTTATAAAAGGACACTTTTTTATAAGTGGTACTTCTATAAAAGTACTTTTTATAAAAGGTACTTTTTATAAAAGTACTTTTTGTAAAAGTTACTTTTTAAAAAAGGTACTTTTTATAAAAGTACTTTTTGTAAAAGTTACTTTTTAAAAAAGGTACTTTTTATAAAAGGTACTTTTTAAAAAAGGTACTTTTTATACAAGGTACTTTAATAAAGTGTATTTTTTTATAAATCATACTTCTTATAAAAGGTACTTTTTGTAAAACGTATATAAAATGTACTTTTTATCTTAAACATTTAAAGAAAACTTTAATTTTGATACTAAAAGTTGCCACAGTACACATTTAGTACTAAAATCTATTCCATTTTAGTACTAAAATTAAAAAATTTGCCAAATGCATAAATAAAAATATTTAAGTTACCATTTTAGTACTAAAAATTATTAATTAACAAATCAAGTACTAAAAATAGCATAAACTAAACTTTTGTACTAAAAATAGCTAAAGCACAAACAATTTTGTACATGAAACATAAAAAAATTTGAGTACTAAAAATAATTAGTAATAATAATAAAACCTTTAGTACTACAAGTAAGGCTTCTAAATTACAAATGAAATAAACTGAATTGAAATAGCATAAATGCAATTCGGCACCAGTAAAATTTACAAAATGCAAATTTAGTACTAAAAATTGCAAAAACTTTATTTTAGTACTAAAATTAGTAAAAGTAACATAACTGACTTTTATTTAGTACTAAAAATAACAAAAACCAAAGTTTAGTACTAAAATAGCAAAAACTAATTTTTAGTACTAAAAATAACATAAATTGAGTAAACATAGCACAAATACGATTTTTGTACTAAAAAATTTTCCAAAACACAAATTTAGTACTAAAATAGGAAAATGCAAATTTAGTACTAAAAACTGCAAAAAATTTACTTTAGTACTAAAAGTAGCAAAATTGAGTTTTAGTGCTAAAAAATAGCCAACACACAAATTTAGTACGAAAAATAACTGAAAACAAACTTTAGTACTAAAAACAACATAAACTGTGTTTTGGTACTAAGCATAGCAAAAATACGATTTTTGTACTAAAAAATTGTCCAAAACACAAATTTAGTACAAAAACAGAAAAATGCAAATTTAGAACTAAAAACTGCAAAAACTTTATTTTAGTACTAAAAGTAGCAAAATTGAGTTTTAGTACTAAAAAATAGACAACACACAAATTTAGTACGAAAAATAGCAAAAACTAAAAATAACTTAAACTAAGTTTTGGTACTAAACATAGCAAAAATACTATTTTTGTATTAAAAAATTGCCCAAACTCAAAATCCAAATTTAGTACGAAAATAGGAAAAATTCCATTTTAGTACTAAAAATAGGAAAAAGTATATTTTAGTACTAAAATTGTTTTAAATACAAATTTAGACTAAAAATAGTAAAATCCAAATTTTAGTACGGAAAATAGCATAAACTGAGTTTTAATAAAAAAATAGAAAAAATACTATTTTAGTACTGAAAAAAAGGACTAAATAATTTTTTTAAATAAAATAGAAAAAATACTATTTTAGTACTGAAAAAAAGGACTAAATAATTTTTTTAAATAAAATAGAAAAAAAAAAAATTTTTAGTACTGAATTTGTTGAAATTGTGAAAACTAAATTTTAGTACTAAAAATAAAAACTTCTTAAGCACTAAAAAGTGCCAAAAATAACAATATAACAAATTTAGTACTAAAAATAGCAAAAACTAAAGTTTAGTACTAAAATAACATAAACTGAGAAACATAACAAAAATATTATTTTTGTATTAAAAAATAGCCAGAAAAAATTTAGTACAAAAATAGAAAAATTTCTTTTTTAGTACTAAAAATAGGAAAAATTTTATTTTAGGACTAAAAATAGAAAAAATTTTATTTTAGTATTAAAATTGTTTGAAATACAAATTTTGACTAAAAATAGTAAAATCCAAATTTTAGTACGAATGAAAGCATAAATTGAGTTTTAACAATAAAATCGAAATAATACTATTTTAGTACTAAAAATAGAACTAACAAAATTTTAGTCTAAAATAGAAAAAAATTTAATTTTTAGTACTAAAAATTTTCGAAACATTAATTTGGTACTAAAAATAGTGACAAATAAATTTTAGTACTGATGGTACTAAGTTTTAGTATTAAAATAACTAAAACATAAATTTGTTTATTTATTTAAAAATTCTATAATTTTGATCGAAATTATTAATAAAATTTTAGTACTAAAAATAGCAAAAACATAAATTTATTTATTTTCTATTATTTTCATAATTTTGATCAAAATTATTAATAAAAATTTAGTACTAAAATTAGCAAAAACATAGTTTTAGTACTAAAAATAACAAAAACATAAATTTTTTTATTTATTTATAAATCCTGTAATTTGTCTCAAAATTAGTACCAAATTTTAATACTAAAATTAGCAAAAATATAGTTTTAGTACCAAAAATAACAATTTTATAATTTTGATTAAATTCTTAATCAAAATTTAGTACTCAAAATAGCAACAACTAAAAAATAGCCAAAATAAAATGTTAGTACTTAAAAATAAGCAAAAACACAATTTTATTACCAAAAATCTAAAGTTTAGTACTAAAAATTGTCGAACAAATTTCAATGCTAAATATTGAATTTTAGCAATTTTAAATATATTTACGTAAAAGGTACTTAATTGAAAAATTTGTTGACTTAACTGTAATTTTAACACACATCTAAAGTACACAATAAGTACTACAGTTAAAACGATTGTTGTGTGTACTCTTATCATTGAAGTACTTGTACTTCAATAAAATCTTTTCCAAATCAGTTAAATGTTCGTAATTCAATTTATTTAAAAAAAATGATCTAACAAAGGTAAAAATTATCAATCAAATACATATTTTTAATAGAAACAATTCACTGTAAAAAGTTCTTCTGATAAACAATTCATTTCAATTAAATTTGTGTTTTCCACTTGAAATGATAACGATCGTTTTATTTTTATGTTATTTATAACTTTATTACTGTTTTTTTTTTTAACGAATTGGATCGGCTGAGGAGTGTTTTGACTGAGTGTAGGTATCAATAATTTCTTTTGTATGATTCAGTGTAAAGAAGTTGTTGTTTTGTTCTTTAATTATTTTTTTTTTATTATTTATTTGAATTTTATTGAAAATATGATAAAAATGCGGCGTATTTAAATGACTGAGTTGATATAGAAAGTATAAATATGTATGTAAAGGTTAAAAAAGAAAAACTAAATTGCAAGTTTAAGTACAAGTAATGCAAACTGTATGCAATTGTTTTATTAAAAAAAGACTAGTGAAGACACACTACAAACAAAATTGAAGTATCATACTATGATTTTATTGTTTTGTTTATTTAGGTTTGAAGTAAAGGATAGTTTCAGAAAAGCTCTACGAGTATTTAGTATAAAAAAGTACATTATGTAATACGAAAGTAAAAACCAAGCTCAACTAAGAAGAACACACTAAACTACGGGTGTTTTGACTAAAGGTGTGGGTGTGTGTAAGTGTGTGATAAAAATATAAAATTAAAGAAATTATATATAGGAAAATTATAGATTTTAAAGGAAATATAAGGAAGATCTGAGATTTTTTTTTGGCAAAAAAGGTACTTTTTTATAAAAGTTACTTTTTTTAAAGGAAATTTTTATAAAAGGAACAATATTTTTTAATAGAACCTTATTTTTTTGTATAAAAGTACTTTAATAAAGATACTTTTTGTACAAAAGTACTTTAATAAAGGTACTTTATTTATAAAAGTCCTTTTTGTATAAAAGTACTTTTTCTATAAAGGACTTTTTCTATAAAAGTACTTTTTGTATAAAAGTAATTTTTGTATAAAAGGTACTTTTTGTATAAAAGGTACTTATTGTAGAAAAGTACTTATTGTATAAAAGTACTTTAATAAAGGTACTTTTTGTATAAAAGTACTTTAATAAAGGTACTTTTTGTATAAAAGGTACTTTTTGCATAAAAAATACTTTTTGTATAAAAAGTACTTTTTTTATAAAAGGTACTTTTTGTATAAAAGGTATTTTTTGTATAAAAGGTACTTTTTGTATAAAAGGTACTTTTTGTATGAAATGTACTTTTTGTAGAAAAGGTACTTTTCGTATAAAAGGTACTTTATGTATAAAACTTTATTTTTTTATACTTTTTTTAAAACATACTTTTTTATAAAGTGAACTTTTTTATAGGAGGCACTTTTTTATAAAGGGAACTCTTTTATAAAAGTTACTGTTTTTATAAAAGAAACTAGTTTATAAAGGCTACTTTAAGTATTATTAATCTGTTGCAAAAGTTCCATTAAAAAGTACTATTTGTTTAGACAAAAAACTACTTGGAAAATCCTTATTTTTATAAAAAGAAAATTATTTAAAAAAAACTTTTTCAAATGACATTAATTTGAAAATTACTGTTTACTTCAAAAATTTTAGTTAGTAAGTAAAAATATTTAAATAGTACTATTTTGAAAAAGTACTTTTTCGTATTGAAAAATATTACAATAGTTTAATAAAAAAGGTGTATGTATTATCAAAAGTGGTTTAAAAAATATTAATTTTGAAAAAGTATTGTTTTTAAAAATACTATTTTAGAAAAGTACAATTTCGTAATTACTTATTTAAAAACGTATTATTATAAAAGGTAAGTTCGTAATTACTAATTTTAAAAGTACAATTTTGAAGAGGTAATATTTTAAAAAGTTACTCTTTCGTAATTACAAATTTGAAAACTACTGTTTTGAAAAAGTACTATTTTAAAAAAAGTACTTTTTCGAAAAATATATATTTTTTTAATATATCTATATCTATACTATATAAGAATGGCGGCGTGGTTAAAATACTTGGCTACAAAACTAAGCACTCCAGGTTCGATCCCTGGCAGAGGACGAAAAATGTTCATCATGGTCCAATCAATCCATCAAAAAAGCCTCTCTGGCAATCAGTAGGAATCAAAGATTAGCAAGGTTCCCCACCACTACACCAAATACACAGAGAGCGTTGTTTCTAATCAATGAGAGATGGTAGTCCCGTTATCTTATTACCTGCTACAGCAGATCAATCATCTACTTAACGAAACTGATAACAATAGACTGGTTATTTTGGCAACATCGTACATGGAGACGCACGATAAGTACTATTTTGAGTAGTGCTTCCTCAAAATAGTTGATAAAGATTGGTGTTTTCAAAAAAGTTTTTTTTTTTAATAGTACTAAGCACAATTTTCAAAAGGTACTAATTCGTACTGAAAATGGTAGTTTAAAATACGTATATTAAAAAAAAAAGTATTATTTAGAAAAAGTACACTTTTGAGAAAGTGTTGTTTTAAATAACTATTAAATCTCAAAAGTTCTAATTTAATTTGAAAAAAGTACAAAGTCGTTAAATACTAATAATACTTTTAAAATTTTAAAAATTATAAAACTTTGGAAAAAAAGTACTTTTCGGTAATTAGTACTATTTTGAAATAGGGGAAAAAAATAATAAAAACAACATTTTCAAAATTTGTCATTTCGAAAAAGGTGCTATTCAAAAACGTTTTAAGCTACATTTATAAAAAGTAATTTTTGGGAAAAAGTACTAGTAAAACTGATATTTTGAAAAAAGAGCTTATTTCAAATGTGAAAATAAGTACTATTTTAAAAAAAATACTTTTTTTGATCCATTTTTCAAAGTAAATTTTTGAATTTTAAAGCTATTTTAAAAAAATGTTATTGAGATATTTATAAAAAGTATTTTTTTCCAAAAAGTACTTTTTTCAAAAAAGTACTTTTTTCAAAAAAATACTAGTAAAAAGTGACATTTTGAAAAGGCAAAACGTTTTAAGCTATTTTTGTAGAAATAAGTACTATTTTAAAAAAGTAGTTTTTTGTTTTTTTCAAAGTAATTTTTTGAACTATTAAAGCTATTTTAAAACATTAAATTTGTAGAAATATTTATAAAAAGTAATTTTGGAAAAAAGTACTTTTTTGAAAAAAAGTACTATTTTGAAAAAGTTTAAAGCGTTTAAAGCTGTTTTTGTAGAAATAATTAATATTTTAAATAAGTACTTTTTTGTATTTTTCGAAAAAAGTACTTTTTTGAAAAAAGTACTAGTAAAAAATGATATTTTGAAAAAGATGCTATTTTTAAGCTATTTTTGTAGAAATAAGTACTATTTTAAAAAAGTACTTTATTGTTTTTTTTTCAAAGTAATTTTTGAACTTTTAAAGCTATTTTAAAACAATTCAATTTGTTGAAATATTTTTGTTCCTTTTTCAAGTAATTGTTAGAATTTTTAAAGCTATTTGCTAAAACTCCATACATTTTATACGTACTTTTCTTAAAAAAAAGTACTATTTAAGAAAACTGTATATAATTGTTAAGAAATTTTCAAAATTCTCAGAACTTTTTTTTAGGGGGATTTGTGGGTAAAACAATAAAATTTGGAAATTAAGAAACATAAAATTTAAATGAATTTAAAGAAATTTAATAATGGAGTGCATGATTAACTAAATGGTCTAAGGAAACTAAACTAATTGAAACTGAAATTTAAAAATTAAATACAGGGTGACTCATGCGTTATGGTGCAATTATATTTTTCAAGCTTTTTCATTTGAAAGTTGTATTGTAAATACTGTTTGTTACATTTTCTATAGCTTTTTTTTTTTTTTTTGAAATTTATTTTTATTTAGTAGATAGACAATACTTACATTTAGCAAATTTTTGAGATTAACTTTACAAAGACTAAAGTTTGAAAAAATAATTTGAATTTTGTTGGAAACTATTTGCAAAATACTATTTAAAACGAGTTGAAATACAAGTGCAACATAGATTTGTTTGAAACAACTACAAAAAGTTAATGGGTTAACAGTAATTAAAAAAAACAAAAGAAAAATTAAATTATTTTAAATAAAAATACACCTAATTAAAAGTGATTTTTGTTTTTTGAGAGGGGCGGGTTATAACAAAAGCAAGCTAATTTTAATGAAACAAACAATTCTGAACTGAAAAAGTTTTAAACGTTTAAATAAAGTATTAAAAATCCTTTCTAGCAACTCAAGTTTAAGGAACTTAAAAAACAAATCATAAATGAAAATTTGCAAAACCATTATTTGGTATAGAAAATATATGTTTAAAAAAAGATTTTCAAAACTTTTTTTTTGTTAAAAATGTTAGTAAGTAAAAATGTGCTTTATTTTTTTTTAAATTGAAATTTTTTTTAATAATCTGGCTGTTTTGGTTCTGAATTGTAAGGGGGTATTTAAGTAGTAGTAGTAGTAGAGTTTTGTTTTTTGCTGTTGTTTTTATTGAATTTTGTATAGAAAAAATTTGTTGGTTGTTTTTTGTAGGATTTTAATGAAAAATACAATTGCACTTACAAGAGGTCGTCCCCAATACCATGATTTGACACGTTGTGTTAAACCACCCAAATGTGAACGTAGTCCATCTAGGTAGCCTCCCTGAAATGTACAATGAACGAGAGAAAAAAAACCACAAGAAAAAAAGATAGAAAAAGGAAAATTTTGGGATAAAAGTAAGAAACATAAAAATGGACGAAATGGGGGGTATTTTTTTTTTGGCACGTTTAGAGGTTAATTTAGAGGATGTTAATTTTTTTTTTGTTTCAAAATTTTATTTTTTTTTTCAAGGGAAACACACATATTCAATAAGTATATACAATAAAATAATAAACAGGAAGAAATTAGAAGAAAAAAAAAAAAATAGGAAAATGAAAGAAGTTTTTGTTTTACACAAATTTTGTTTAGAAAGAAAAACCCAATAAAGAAACCATGATGAAAAATATGACATGAATATAAAGGAAAAGAAGGTATAAAAATCCATAAAATAACTAAGAATTACATTTAAATATAACTAGTAGTAAGTAAGTAAGTATGTATTACTTTAAGGAAAACGAAATCAAATTAAACACAAAAAATAAATTAACTCTAAATACTGAAAAATTCCTTCACAAAGGAACTAAAATGTATGTAAACCAGAGTAAATACTTAACAAATACTCTCTTCTAAACAAGAAAAAAAAAAAAACAATTTCAAAATGAACCACTAAAACCTAACCTAAAATTCTAGAAATACCCTAATATACAAGGTATTTATTTAAAAAAAATCGTTGTTTCAAAATTGTGTTACCTAAACTAGTCTAAAAAAAAATTACACAAATTTATATATTTTTTTTATTTTAATGAAATTCAAAATTTCTTTAACTAATTTGGAGGGGGTTGGTTATACAAAAAAATGTATTAGTGTGTGTTTCTATATGTGTATTAGTGTTTAATAATGATGTTAAACTTCTCTTTATGTTATTTTATAATCCTGTTTTTTTACTGTAATTAACAACCTGTCAGGAATTGTTTTATTTTTAACTTTTCTTATAAAAAGCTTTTCTTTTAGCTTTTTAAAAGCTTTAAAATTGTATAAATGTATGAAATGATCATGATGTTGTTATTGATTGAAAGCTTACCTGTTCCTGTGTATTTCAAAATTTATAAATGTTGTTGGTTTGACCAAAAGCGACATGAAAAGAGAAAGAATGGTAGCAACAATTTATATTAAAAATATAGGTTATTCAATATTTATTAAATAATAAGAGAAAGAACTTGAGAAAGTCCCTTCAGATGCACAGTGGTGTTTTAAAAAAGTTATTGTATTGTAAAAAAGTACTTTTTGGAAAATAAGGTACTATTTTGAAAAAGTACTTGTTAACAAAAAAAAAAAAATAGTACTATTTAAAAAATTAGTTTTTGAAAAATAACTACATAGTTAAGAAAGTACTTTTTTTTAGAAAAGTACTATTTTAAAGTACTTTTCTAAAAAAGTACTTTTTAGAGAAGTACTTTTTTTGGAAAAGTACTATTTATATAAATAGATTTTTTAAAAAATATAATAGTACTTTTTTAAAGTACTATTTAAAAAAAGTACTTTTTTTAAAAAATAACTTTTTTAGAAAGTAGTATTTAAAAAAGTTCTTTTTTAAGAAAAGTATTATTTAAGAAAGTATTTTTTTTGAAAAGTACTTTTCATAGGGATTATATTTGAAAATATTATACTTTTTAGAAGTACTATTTTAAAGTACTATTTAAAAAAAGTACTTTTTTAAAAAAAAAAAACATCTATTTTAGAAAGTACTATTTAGAAAAGTTCTTTTTTAGTATTTTTTTTTTTTGAAAAGTACTTTTCATTAAGTTTATATTTGAAGAAATTAGATTTTTAGATAAGTATTAAATAACAAAACCATTTAAAAAAAATACATTTTAAACTGTACTATTTGATAAAGTACTATTTAAAGAAGTACTTTTTTAGAAAAGTACAAATAAAAACGTACTTTTTTAGAAAAGTACTTATATACTATTGTATTTAAAATGTACTTTTTCTAGAAAAAAGGTGTTTAAAAAGTACTTTTTAGCAAAAAAATTGTGTTTGAGAAACAAATATCTAAGAACGTTATTTTTTAGAAAAGTACTTTTTAAAATAGTACTTTTTTAAAAAAAATAGATTTTTAAAAAAGTACTATTTTAGAAAATACTTTTTTAAAAGTACTGTTGAAAAAAGTTCTATTTAAAGAAATTAATTTTTAGAAAAGTATAATTTAAAAAATATAATAGTAGAAAATTACATAAAATCTTAAAGAATAATAAAATTATGGAAGTAATTAATTAGTATGGACAGAATTTTATATTTTTCCATACTTTTTCCAAAAAGTGCTTTTTAATAACAAAAAGTACCTTTTTCTCAAACACTTGCTTATAACAATTTAGTACTAATTTAGAATTTAAAATTTTTTTCATATTTTTTGAAAAAGTACTTTTTTGATAATTTATTACCAAAATGTTCAAAAAAAGTACTTTTTCCTAAAATAAAAGTTGCATATTTTTTAAGCATTTTTTTTCCTAAATAATCAAAAGAAAATTTTTGAATTAAGTTATTTTGAACAATTTACAAAAAGTACCAAATGCCAAAAAAGTACCAAATTCTATAAAATGTACCGAGTTCTTGAAATGGTTTAACAATTTTGAACCAATTTTAACTAAAGTACTTTTTATTTATAAACAGTATCACAATTTTAAACACTTGCTGGCTAAAGAACCAAATAAAAGTAATTGAATTTAGTTATATTGAACTATTTTCTAAAAGTACTTAACTCCAAAATAGTACCAAATTCTATAAAATGTACTAAATTCTTAAAGAGTGAAAAATGCTGGAAGTAAAATTAACTAGTATGGACAGAATTTATTAATTTTATATTTTTCCAACACATTTTATAAAATTTGGTACTAATTTTCAAAAAATGCTTTTTAATAACAAAAAGTACTTTATACTCAAACACTTGCTTGATACTATAAAAATTAGTACTAATTTTGAATTTACAATGTTTTCCTTTTTTGAAAAAGTACTGCAAAAAAGTACCAAATTCTATAAAATATAATAGAAAAAATTTAAATTCCTAAACTATATAAATAACGTTACAAGAATTTGTTAATTGTTATAAATTTCTAAAGGATATTAATAAATTTGGTACTAAATGTACTAAAAAAGTAATATTTTGAATAAAAAGTACCACAGTGACCAAAACTTTCTAGCTTAAAAGACAACTTAAAATACTTCAATTTACAAATTTTTGTATTTTTATAAAAAGTACAAAACTCCAAAAAAGTACCAAATTCTATAAAAAGTACTAAATACTTAAAAAAATCAAAAATTTTTAAATTATTTTAGTTAAATATTTGGAATTTGGTAATTTTTTATTATTTGCTAAATAATTTACTAAATTTGGTACCTAATTTTCAAAAAAGTACTTTTTGGAAATTTTTTTCTAAATTGAAGTACATACTTTGGTACCTAATTTTCTAAAAAGTACTTTTTGAAAATTTGTTGAGTAAATTGAATGTTTAAAGAAGTATTTTTTTTTAGAAAAATACTATTAAAAAATACTTTTTCAGAAAAGTACTTTTTTAGAAAAGTTTTTATATATTATTTAAAAAGAAATATTTTAGAAAAGTACTATTTAAAATATTTTTTAAATAAGTACTTTTTTAGAAAAGTACTATTTGATATATGTAGTACTTTTTTAGAAAAGTACTATTTGATATAGTACTTTTTTAGAAAAGTAATATTCCAACAAGTACGTAATTAAGAAAAGTGCTATTTAAAAAAGTACTTTTTTTTAGAAAAGTACTACAACAGTTTAAGATTATATGATTTTTTTTTTGTCTTTTTTTTAAATTGTCTAAATTGAATGTAAATATTAAAAATTTCTTCATAATTTTTACGCTGTGAATTTGTTAATCCATAATGTAAATTACTCGTAATATTTACATGTATCGATAAAAGTACTTAACAGAAAAAAACAATTTCAAAAAAGTTAAAATTTTATATTGCACATTTTTAATATTAAATTTTTCTACTTCTAATTTTTCTATTACAAAAAAATAATAAAACAGTTGAAAAAAAATCATAAAAACTCTTATAAATTCAAGCACATACTTAGAGCAATAAAGAAACTATGTAGGTAGATACAAAAAATACGACATAATTAATACCAAATACCATCATTTACAGGAAATATACAATCTTTAATAAATTAAAATGTTCCAGAATAGTAGAGAAAAAGTTTTCAAAAGCCACTTTAAATCCAGTGTTTAAGTTTATCCAACTGTTTTTATTTTTTTAATTAAACCAGATTATTATTTTTTTTTATTTTTTTTACCCCACATGTCTGCTATTTAAGACATCCTGTTTTAAGTTTTTTTTCTCAGTATTTAACTGCTGTTTCTAATGAATCGTTAAACTAATGAAAAATTATACGCACAATTATAAAGTACAACAAAAAATACTAAACGCTTGTTATTGAAAATCTCAAGTTGAGAACCAAATTGACCACAAAAAAAAAAAGTCAAGAATCAAAAAATAGTTAAACAACGAAACTGGCAACAAGAAAATTTACTTAAAGAAATTGTTGGAATGAAAAAAAAAACTATTTTAAATAATTTAATGAGGTGTATAAAAAAAATTCTATGTTTAAGTATGTACTTATGAATCAAAGCTATTTTTAAAAGCGGGGATATACAGTGAGTGACAGGGGAATAAGATTTTCAAAATATAAGAAAATATTTATTAAAAAGATATTTTTTTTTAAAGAAACTCTTAAAATTTACTTTTTTTAAAGATATTTTTTAATAAGGTACTTTTATAAAAAAGGTACTTTTTGGAAAAAGCACGTTTTTGGAAAAGGTACTTTATAAAAAAGGTACTTTTTGGAAAAGGTACTTTTATAAAAAAGGTACTTTTTGGAAAGGGTACTTTTTGAAAAAAGGAACTTTTATAAAAAGGATACTTTTATAAAAAGTTACTTGTTTAAAAAAGGTACTTTTTGACCTTTTCCCATCATTCTGGAAACTTATGGATTCCGAGCCAAAAAAACTGCTCATATTGAGGTCAAGAACGAATTAAGCCAATTTATTTAAAGAAACTTTTTAAAATTTACTTTTTTAAAGATATTTTTTAAAAAGGTACTTTTTGAAAAAGGTACTTTTTTTTACAAAAGGTACTTTTTGAAAAAGCTACTTTATAAAAAAGGTACTTCTTGAAAAAAGGAACTTTTTTAAAAGAAACTTTTTCAAAAAGGTACCCTTTTAATAGATTCTTTTAATAGAAAGGTACCTTTTAGATACTTTTTTATATTAAAATTCATAACTGTGTAAAAATATTTGTCTTATTTTCCTTTTGCAATTGACCCGTTTTTTGTCACTCCCTGTTTAGATCAAGAGTTTTGGTTTTAGTTTAAGCTCAGTTTTACTAAATTTCTATGCGTTTCATTGCTAAAACTAATCTGGTTTTAAAAGTTATTATTAGGTTTTGCCGGTTACAAAATTCTCTCAAGGGATTTTTTGTTCATGATCATAGTAGGAATGTGGCATAGAAGTTTGTAGATCATAAAAATGATCTAGCCAAAAGAATGTCTGAGTATCTTAAACAGATCTTTAAGGCTGTTATTTTTTTTCTAGCATTTTTTGTGGGATGCTGCTGCCAACAAGTTACCAATTATTTTTGTGTTTTTTTCTTAAATATATTTTAGATATTTTAGCAGCAAACACCCAGTTAAGTTGCATGTATTAAAACTACCGCCAATACAAGAAATTTGTTGACCTACGTTGTTGAAGCTACTTTTTGTTACATCGCTCTGGCTTAAATATTATTTAAGCCGTTGTCTTTGTGGTAATATTCGTTAAAAGTGGTTGTGGTTATTTTTGAAGCCGCCAAGAATCTGGACAAAGATTTGTCTGCATCTTCTTGCATTTAGAAGGCCATAAAATGCGTGTGCGTCTGCGTATGGTCTACTCGGTTAGTTACAAGTGGTACGTGAGTGAGTGTTTCTGTGTTTGTTGATTGTTATTTAAAAAGCTATAACAACTTAAAGTGTAATAACATGTATAACAATATTGTTTTCTTGTTCTGTTTGGACGACTTGTTTGAGATCGTTGTTGGTTGGTTGTTGTTGCTGTTGTTTTTGTTACCAGGTTAAAAATAAGTAAGAGTGTTTGTTGGTCATCTCATGCAACCACTTATGGCCAAAAAGCACACACAGCCACACACTTACTCAGGTTTGTACATCATCTGCATTTGTCAGTATGAGAAGTTTTAATATGTGCTTTATATATTTCATAGCAAATGCATGTGTGAGCTTTTTTTTATGCTTTACTACTCGTTAAGGCCATAAACTTTGGACACAAAACTAAAATAAACTGAACAGAACTAAAACTAAACTGAAAACTAAACTCTTTTTATCGTCATTATCATCATTAACATCTTTGGCCAAGAGACTCTGCTATACAACACCAACAGAGAAAGATCTTGAGAAAGCCAGCCAGTCAGCCAACCAGCCAGACACAAACAAAATACGGCTCAAAGCCAACAAAGCACAAGCAGAGACCAGCCAGCCAGCCACATTACACAGCTCATAGCTACTAAAACAACAACAACAACTACAAGCCACACACTAAACTCAACTTAAACAACAACAAAAGAGTACAAAAGTAGTAAATGAGTATGAGTGGTGGAACAAATTAAAGTTTTTTTTTTTTTTTCCAACAACGACAAAAACAGCATAACTTATATGTAAACTTTGAAATGAATGAGTATAACATGACTGGGAAATGCTGTACACTTTCAAATATTTTTTAAAAAATTTTACTTTTTCCAAACATTTCCAGATTTTCTATGTTTTTTTTAATAAAATATGAGTTTAAAGAGCATTTGGAAGAATTCAATATTTCAATATTTACATTGTTTACCCAATTGTATACATTAGGTAAAAAATACAAAATTTTAGTTTTACTAGGATGTTTCACTTTTTGAAACTTAGAAACTCTCTTAATGAAATGTTGAGAGTTTGTTAAATATTTTTTGTTTACATGAGGTAAACAACTAAAATTTTTAATTTCATTATATTTTTCTTTATATGTAAAATCAGTAACTATTTTCTTAAACATTGTAAGAATTTTGCAAATCTTTACATTGTTTACTTTATTGTTTACATGAGGTAAACAATACAAAATTTTAGTTTCGTTGAAATTTGTTTTGTATTTCTTGAGACTTGAAATGAGTTATTTAAGCTTTTTGAGAATTTTATAAAATATACATTGTTTACCTCATTGTTTACACGAGGTAAACAATAGAAATTCTTACTTCTGGGAAATTCTTCTAACTGGGATTATTCAAATTTTTTAATATTTAAATGTGTTTTAGAACAAATTTTTTAGAGTTTTTAAAATATTTACATTGTTTACCCAATTGTTTACACAAGGTAATATATGGAAATTTTAGTTTTATTAATTTTTTTAGATTTTGAAATCTTAAATGAGTTTTTTGAACATTTTGGGAATTTTTTTAAATTTTACATTTTTTACCTAATTGTTTACATGAGGTAAACAATTCCATATTTACCATATTTGACAACAAAAACCAAAACTAACATTGCTTTTGAATTTAAATCGAAGTTAGGAAAAATTTTCCATTTACATTGTTTACCCAGTTGTTTACATTAGGTGAACAATTGATGTTTTTACATTCAACAATATTTTGAGCATTTTTTTAAATTTACATTGTTTACCTTGGGTAATGTATTGAAATTTATAGTTTTATTAAGATTTTTCTAATTTGGAAATCTGACATGAGTTTTTAGAACAGTTTGGGAATTTTTTTAATTTTTACATTTTTTACCTAATTGTTTACATGAGGTAAACAATTCCATATTTTCCATATTTGGCAACAAAAACAAAAACTAACATTGGTTTTGAATTTCACTTGGATTTAGGAACATTTTCCATATTTACATTGTTTACCCAGTTGTTTACATAAGGTAAACAAGTGATGTTTTTACATACAACAATATTTTGAGCATTTTTTTTTAAATTTACATTGTTTACCTTAGGTAATGTATTGAAATTTATAGTTTTATGAAGATTTTTCTAATTTGGAAATCTTAAATGAGTTTTTACAACATTTTGGGAATTTTTTTAATTTTTAATTTTTTTACCTAATTGTTTACATGAGGTAAACAATTCCAAATTTTCCATATTTGACCTTAAAATCAAAAATTGACATTGGTTTTGAATTTAAATCGGAGTTAGGAAAATTTTCCATATTTACATTGTTTACCCAGTTGTTTACATTAGGTAAACAATTGATGTTTTTACATACAACAATATTTTGAGAATTTGTTTCTAAATTTACATTGTTTACCTTATGTAATGTATTGAAATTTATAGTTTTATTGAGATTTTTCTAATTTGGCAATCTGAAATGAGTTTTTACAAAATTTTGGGAATTTTTTTAATTTTTACATTTTTTACCTAATTGTTTACATGAGGTAAACAATTCCAAATTTTGCCTATTTGACAATAAAAACCAAAACTAACATTGGTTTTAAATTTAAATCGGAGTTAGGAAAATTTTCCATATTTACATTGTTTACCCAGTTGTTTACATTAGGTAAACAATTGATGTTTTTCATTCATTTTTTGGAGTTTTTACAAAATTTTGGGAATTTTTTTAATTTTTACATTTTTTACCTAATTGTTTACATGAGGTAAACAATTCGAAATTTTCCATATTTGACCTTAAAAACAAAAATTAACATTGGTGTTGAATTTAACTTGGAGTTAGGAAAATTTTCCATATTTACATTGTTTACCCAGTTGTTTACATAAGGTAAACAATTGATGTTTTTACATTCAAACATATTTCAAGACAAAAATTATATTTTTAAATGATTTACTTAAGGTAAACAATTGATTTGATTAAACAATTTCCAGTCTAATCATGAAAACTTTTTAACAAAATAAGAAATTTTTAATATTCCGTTTATTTTCTTTGAGGCATACTGCAGTGATTATGTTTGTCGTCCATGTTAAATGACTTTCTATTTTGAAGTAGCGCTTATATTTGATTTTTTTGTATACAACTTCAATAATAATCATGGAACAACAACAAAGACATGAAAAAAATTGAAACAGAAATAAAAATCAAACTAAAAGCTGTTTGTTTGTTTGTGTTTTGCGGCTTTTGGCATACGAATTTGGCCACAAACTTTAAATATAAAAACAGTCAGTCAGTCGTTAGCGTTTAAAGCGTAAGGTTCGATAACTCTTAAATAATAACAACGAAAATATATAAATACTACACAGTTTTAAAAAACAAACAAATTTGTAAATTTATTAAAAAATAAAAAACGAAATATAAAAAGAAACAAATTAAAAAAAAAGGTACTCAAAACCACGTTTAAAACAATTTTTTTTTTTTATAAAATAATAAAAAATAAAGGTGGGTTTAACGAAATTTAAAAGGAAATATTAATTAAAAATCTAATGTTTTTATATCAAGCATAAAATTAACTTTAAATTAGAGTATTTTGTCTAGAATTATAATCTGTTTAAATTGTTATTTGAATTTCTTTTGGCAAATTCAATAAACCAGTCATTAACTTAATATTATATTATGAGTTCATTAATATCTTATCTTATTGTTGGGCTATTAAGTGTTTAAACAACATTTCATTTATTCAATTAAACTCTAAATAATAGACATTATTTTCAAACACTTTTAACAGTTTTTTTGTTTGTTATTTAAAAGCCTATAAGTGCATTCAAAACACACTGCATTAACTTAATTAAAAAATCAACAAAGAGAGAGAAAAACCGAGAGCTAGAGCTTACAAAAAAAACGCACAAATAAATAACTATTATGCAGTTTATTTTTTTGTTGAAATAAATGCATTTCTTTTCCTGAGTGTGTTACAACACTGAACAGTACAACAATAAAAAAAGCTTAAAAACTGCATCACTTTATTACAAATCATGTATTCGAGTTGCTGTTATTGGTTTTTGTTGCTAAAACAAAACCACGTTAATAAATTTTAAACAATGTGCATGTGTGTTGTTATACATTATTTTTTTTTTTTTTTTTTGGAATTTGTTGGTTTTTTTGGGGTATATGGCTTTAATTTCAAAAGTTTTTTTTTAACAAAACGTTAGTGTGTCATTGAGATTTTCGCTTTTGTTTTTATGGTTTATTTCATCATCACCATCATCATTAAGCCAGGCAGGCACCCAGTACCAAACGACTTCATTATCGTCGTCTTTCAAATCCCATCATTTATTCTCATTATAAACCAGCAAAAAAGAGTTATTAAACAATAACAACCAACAGAAAATAAAAACAGATTTCAAACAAAATTTTTTAAACATATTTTGCCATATTTTACCTAATGTAAACTATGGGGTAAACAATGTAAATTAAAACACAGTTCTCAATTGGGGCTAGAACATAATTTTAAATCTAAATAAAACTAAAGATTTCAATTGTTTACCTAATGTAAACAATTAGGTAAACAATATAAATAACCAAAAAAATCAGGAAATATTAAACAATCTTATTTCAAAGTTAAAAATAGGAAAAATTACTTATAAAACTAAAAACCTCAATTGTTTACCTAATGTAAACAACTGGGTAAAAAATGTAAATATGGAAAATTTTCCTAACTCCGATTTAAATTCAAAACCAATGTTAATTTTTGTTTTTAAGGTCATATATGGCAAATTTGGAATTGTTTACCTAATGTAAACAATTAGGTAAAAAATGTAAAAATTAAAAAAATTCCCAAAATAATGTAAAAACTTATATCAGATTTCAAAATTAGAAAAATATTAATACAACTATAAATTTCAATAGTTTACCTAATGTAAACAACTGGGTAAACAATGTAAATATTGAAAAACTCCAACAAAATGGTGTAAAAAAGTTTAAAAACTATGAATAATCCCAGTAAAACTAAGAATTTCAATTATTTACCTTATGTAAACAAAGTAAATTTTAAAAAATTCTGAAACTGTTTTAAAAGCTCAATTTAAATCCAAAGAAATATAAACAATTTCAAGGAAACTAAATTTGTTTATTGTTTACACAAGTAAAACAATGTAAATATTGAAAAATCAGTTGTTTACCTCATGTAATCAATTCCGTAAACAAGGTAAATTATGCAAAATTCCCATAATGTTTTAGAAATTAATTTTTAATTTTAATAATACAAAAAAACGCCGTAAAACACAAAATTTCAATTATTTACCTAATGTAAACCATTAGGTAAACAATGTAAATATTAAAAACATCTTAAAGTTAGTCTGAAACACATTACAAAATTTCAAAATATGAAAATCACCTGTAATTAAGAAAATTTTAATTATTTACCTCATGTAAACAATTGGGTAAACAATGTAAAAATTGAAAAAAACACTCAAAAATTTGTTCAAAAAAACACATTTAACAATTAAAAACTATGAATAATCCCAGTAAAAGTAAGATTTTTAATTGTTTACATGATGTAAACATTGAGGTAAACAATGTAAATTTTATAAAATTCTCAAAAAGTTTAAGTTACTGATTTAAAATTTAAGCATATATTACAAAATATCAACCAAACAAAAATTTTCTTTTGTTTACCTCATGTAAACAATCTAAAACATATTAAACATTTTAAAACTAAGAATTATCCCATTAGAGAAAGAATTTTAATTGTTTACCTTATGTAAACAATGAGGTAAACAAGGTCAATTAATGTCATTATAGGAACCCTGAATAAATTTTATGGATTTTGTTTTTAAAAATGAAGATTTTAGGTCATTTACCTTGAAAATTCATTGTTTACACAATGTCAACAATTGAATTTATAAGGAATCCTAAAGAAATTTTATGAAATTTGTTCTTAATATAATGATTTTAGGTTATTTACCTTGAAAATCCATTGTTTACATCGTGTCAACATTTAGAATTTTAAGGCAACTTAAAGAAATTTCATGTAACTTCCTGATTTTATAAAGATTTTAGGTTATTTACCTTGAAAATTCATTGTTTACACAATGTCAACAATTGAATTTATAATGAATACTATAGAAATTTTATTAAATTTGTTCTTAACATAATGATTTTTTGTTTTTTACCTTGAAAATGCATTGTTTAGATCGTGTCAACAATTGATTTTTTTTAAGGCAACTTAAAGAAATTTCATGTAACTGCTTGATTTTATAAGGATTTTATTATTATTTTTCACAAAAATACATTGTTTACATCGTGTCAACAATTAAACTTTAGGTAATTATTAAGAATATTTCTTAAATTCTTCGATTTTATGAAGATTTCATATTATTTACTTTAAAAATACATTGTTTACATTATGTCAACAATTGATATTTTTAAGGAATTTTAAAGAAATTTAATGAAATTTGTTTTAAATATAAATATAGTTTTATCATTTACCTCAAAATACACTGTTTACATCATTCCAGCAACTGATTTTTTTAATTTAAAGAAATGTCCTTAAATTTGTTATTAATATAAAGGTTTTATATGTTTTATCCCAAATATACATTGTTTACATCATGTCAACAATTAAACTTTAGGTAATTATTAAGAATATTTCTTAAATGCTACGATTTTATGAAGATTTTATATTATTTACCTCAAAAATACATTGTTTACATGATGTCAACAATTGATTTTTAAGTTGTTTAGCTAATGTAAACAATTGTGTAGACAGTGTAACAAACTCTCAACATTTCACTAAACGAGTTTCAAAGATTTAAATATTGTAGTAAAACTAAAATTATGTATTTTTTACCTAACGTAAACAATTGGGTAAACAAAGTAAAACAGATTTAAAAGTTTCAAAATATAAAAAATCTTAATGAAACTTAAACTAAGGTAAACATTAGGTAAACAATTGGGTAAACAAGGTAAATATTAAAAAAATGCTTGAAATATTAAAGTAAAATGTTAACATTTTTAATTGTTTACCTAATTTAGACAATAAACTAGTCCCCTTATTCTTAGTGAAATTTACCCTTTACCATGGATAGCAAAAGAAAAGTATGAATTTTTAACCACTTCTTCAATTTTTTTGTTTTTCACTTTCATGTTGCTGCTTAACCTTTGTTTAGTGAAACTGACCCTTAATTACTGCTAAATGTTGAGTTATTTATTATTCTTTTTTTTTTTTTTTTTTTTTTGCAATTCTGACTTTTTTTAGTTATAATTAACACTATAAAGTAAATTTAAAAAGACTTTCTATTTTATTGTTCTTCTTGTTTATATTTTCCGCTCATAAATTTGCACTTTAGCACAAGGAAATTTCCTCAAAAAGTGATAATTTTTTTGTATTTAAATGAAAAAAAAAGAAAACATTTTACTTTTCAAAATTAAATGTGTGAAAAGAAGCTAACATAAATTGTTCCAAAAAAAAGTCTTTACAATTCTTGGTATTAACAAATGTATAAAGTTTTTTTTTTTGCTGAATAATTAACACACAGATGAGGTTAATTAAATTCAAACAATATTAGAAGCAAAAAAAAAAAAAAAAACTCACACACATTTTGCGGAAAAATCCACACATTGTAAACCAAGTTAACATCGAAAAACATACATAAAACTTCAAACATACATATGAGCACATTTAGGCCTTTTGTTTTGAGATGTTATTACACCATCACAAAGCCAGCAAGACAGACAGACGGAAGGACAGACGGACAGCCAAACATAACTATGAATGGTTGGTTGGCTGACTGGCTAAGTGTCTGTATGTTTGTTTGTCTGGCTGGCTTGTTTGGCTGTCAGCCTGGTCTTTATTTAGTTAGCTACAAGAAACACATATGGCCAAAATTGTTTTTCTTTTTCTAGTCTACTCTAAAGTGTAGGCCAAGTTATGGGAAACCAAATTCGAGGTTTCGCATGATCTATGATTTTGAGACACTCTCATACACAAAAACACATAGTTACAAACAAAAAAAAAAAAAAAACAACAAAACATGGAGGAGTTACAAATCAGTTGTTGTATTTTGTCTATTGTTTGGTTGCTGTTTTGCTATTACGTTATACATATAAGGCTAATAATGTTATGGCTAACAAAAAAAAATTCATCAGCTACTGTAACAAATTTTCTGTCATGCTTCATCATTTTGGGCCACATTTGTAGGCAGTGCTGTCAATTGTTATAAAATTAAAGAGCTTAAAAGGAAAAATCATTAAAATCTCAAGTTCTTAAATTTTGTAGAAAATACCTTACAGTAATTAAAATCTCAAATTGTAATTGCAAACGTTAGCCTTCTTGGAAAACCACTACAATTATTTTGTTTAACAGTCTAGTTTCAACACTAAATATTTTAAAATTTCAACATTAAACAACATACTTTGAATTTTAGGTTTTGAAACAAACTGTTTTAAGAGAAAAAACGAAAAATAAAAACAAATTAATTAAATTTTGTAACTTTTTTTAATTTTATAAAGATTTTATATTATTTACCTTAAAAATACATAGTTTACATCATGTCAACAATTGTTTTTTAAAGGAATCTTAAAGAATTTTAATGAAATTATAGCTTACCTCAAAAATACATTGTTTACACAATAACAACAATTGTTATTTTAAGTTATCCAAAAGAAATTTTTATAAAATTTGTTCATAACAAAAAGATTTTATATTGTTTACCTCAAAAATACATTATTTACACCATGTCAACAATTGATTATTTAAGAAAACCTAAAGAAATTTTATAGTTTTTAGTTTATTTACCTTGGAAATTCATTGTTTACACAATGTCAACAATTGAATTTATAAGGAATCCTTTGAAATTTTATGAAATTTGTTGTTAACATAATGATTTTATGGTATTTACCTTGAAAATACATTGTTTACATCGTGTCAACATTTAGAGTTTTAAGGAATCTTAAAGAAATTTCATGTAACTGCTTGATTTTATAAAGATTTTATATTATTTACCTCAAATATACATTGTTTACATCATGTCAACAATTAAACTTTAAGTAATTATTAAGAATAGTTATTAAATTCTGCGAATTAATGAAGATTTTATATTATTTACCTCAAAAATACATTGTTTACATGATGTCAACAATCGATGTTTTTAAGAAACTTAAAGAAATTTACATAAATTTGTTATTAACATAAAGATTTTATATTATTTACTCTAAATATACATTGTTTACATCATGTCAACAGTTAAACTTTAAGTTACTACAAAGAACATTTCTTAAATTCTTCGTTTTATGAAGATTTTATATTATTTACCTTAAAAATACATTGTTTACATGATGTCAACAATTAATTCTTTAAGGAATTAAAAGTAGTTTAATGAAATTTGTTTCAAATATAAAGATATTTTATTATTTACCTCAAAAACTGCATTGTTTACATCATGTCAACAATAAAAATTTTAAGGAATCTTAAAGAAATTTCATGTAACTGCTTGATTTTATGAAGATTTTATATTATTTACCTCAAAAATACATTGTTTACATCATGTCAACAATTGAATTTATAAGGAATCCTAAAGAAATATTATGAAATTTTTTCCTGACATAATGATTTTATGTTATTTACTTCAAAAATACATTGTTTACACAATGTCAACAATTGAATTTATAAGGAATCCTAAAGAAATTTAATAAAATTTGTTTTAAATAAAAAGATTTTTTATCATTTACCTCAAAATTACATTGTTTACATCGTGTCAACAATAAGAATTTTAAGGAATCTTAAAGAAATTTCATGTAACTGCTTGATTTTATAAAGATTTTATATTATTTACCTCAAAAATACATTGTTTACATGATGTCAACAATTGAATTTATAAGGAATCCTAAAGAAATATTATGAAATTTTTTGCTGACATAATGATTTTATGTTATTTAAATCAAAAATACATTCTTTACATCATGTCAACAATTGATTCTTCAAGGAATTCTAAAGAAATTTAATGAAATTTGTTTTAAATATAAATGTTATGTATCATTTACCTCAAAAATACATTGTTTACATTATGTCAACAATTGATTCTTCAAGGAATTCTAAAGAAATTTAACGAAATTTGTTTTAAATATAAAGGTTTTGTATCATTTACCTCAAAACTACATTGTTTACATCATGTCAACAATAAGAATTTTAAGGAATCTTAAAGAAATTTCATGTAACTGCTTGATTTTGTGAAGATTTTATATTATTTACCTCAAAAATACATTGTTTACATAATGTCAACAATTGATTCTTTAGGAATTGTAAAGAAATTTCATGAAAATTGTTTTAAATATACAAGTTTTGTATCATTTACCTCAAAAATACATTGTTTATATCGTGTCAACAATTGATTTTTTTAAAAAACTTAAAATAAAATTCATTAAATTTGTTGTTAACATAAAGATTTTGTGTTATTTACCTTAAAAATACATTGTTTACATCATGTCAACAATTAAACTTTTAGTAACTATTAAGAATATTTCTTAAAATCTTCGATTTATGAAGATTTTTTACTCAAAAATACATTGTTTACATGATGTCAACAATTGATTTTTTAAGGAATTGTAAAGAAATTTAATGAAATTTGTTTTAAATTTAGAGATTTTTTATAATTTACCTCAAAACTACATTGTTTACATCAGGTCAACAATTGATTTTTTTTAGGAATTTATTTTAAATAAAAAGATTTTTTATCATTTACCTCAAAAATACATTGTTTACATCGTAACAACATTTAGAATCTTAAGGAATCTTAAAGAAATTTCATGTAACTCCTTAATTTTATAAAGACTTTATATTATTTACCCCAAATATACATTGTTTACATCATGTCAAGATTTAGAATTTTTATAAAATTTGTTCTTAGCTGAAAGATTTTATATTGTTTACATGATGTCATCAATTGATTTTTTAAGCACTAGACTAGAAATAGTATTAAATTTGTTTTTTTATACTCTTCACCATGAGTGGTAGGGTTATGTATAAGTTTGTCATTGCGTTTGTAATTTTACCAATTGGAAACCTTACACTAGCTATATTACTATTTATACAACACTCTAGTTCAGGCGCGGAGCCAGGTCAACTATTTGGGGGTGGGGGGGGGGGATGTGTTTAAATTAAAATTTGTTCTATATTTTTCTTTTTCTTTTAATTTTTATATGAACACTTTTCGGTTTTGTGGGGGGGGATTAATTCCTATTGCACCCCCTCTGGATTAATTCCTATTGCACCCCCTCTGGATCCCTCTGGAGCCTGCTCTAGTTCGCTGTGGCTGTTAAAATTGTAGTTAAATGGTTATCATTTGCACTACATTTCGCCAACATACACAGTAATAAACAACATTCAGATATTCGTCTTAAGTTTTTGAAAATAAACTCGTGAAAAATAAATCGTGTGACCACATGTAATGCTGAATGTGGCCGTTGGTATATATTCTCTCTGATGATGCAGCAAATACAAAAAAATGGGAGAAGAGTTCTTAATAACAAATCGAGAGCAGTACAAATAAGAGCTCCGTATAAGAGCTCCCTTCCCTATACCCTAGCAACCAAACGGGTAACTACTTCTATAATAGTTGCTTTCTCTCTACACTTATTATTTGTTTAAAGTACTTTTTGTGTAAAAATCAAAGCTATTATTTAAATAGTTGTTTTAATGAAATTTCCATACAACATTCATTTATATGAACTACCCTCTTCCCTATCCCCTAGGAACCAATAATGTAACTAGTGATGTGTTCATTCTCTAACCTTTTTAAACTTATTTTTACTATATTTTAAGAAGAAATTAAAACTTGTTGGCTTAATTGCTTCTATTCAATTGTCATTGGAAAAACCCTGTTCTATGAAAAAGAATTGCAATTGCAAAAAAAAAAAACACAATTCTATAAAAAAACTTATTGTTCTTTTTGAAAAAAACCAACATTTGATTTGTTTTAAATTGAATGCCAAAAAAAAAAAAAACTAAAGTGTTTGTTTTCGCACTTGTTTGTTAAATTCAATGAACATGACTTTAATGATTTAAGCGTCAAAATTTATGATGACGAGGTAATAAAAACAGATAGACAGTCCTTAAAAAAAAAAGAACATCATTAATTTGAAATAAAAAACTAAATTTATTTAAAAATTTAATAGCTAAAGTTTTAACAATCATTATCACTGTACTTTTTGTGTTAATTTTTATTTAAAATATTTCATTGAACTTGTCTGCCAGCCACTCAGTCCATTTAGTTTGTCTGTCTGGCCGAGAGTGTGGAAATGCAAAGTTAAACAAAAAAAATAAAAAAACTTATTTGAAAACCAATGTTAAGTCTGATTTTTATGGTTTTATTCTTTTCCTGATTGATGTGGTTTTAATGGTTGGTTTTGTTGAGTGTTTTTGCTTTCATTTTATTAAATATTTTTTGTATATATGTATGATTTATTGTATAAATCATCACTAGAAGTTATACTCTACACTTATCCTCATATATATAGTCGGGGAAATAATAATAGGTACATTGTTTTGGGTGTTAAAACTGTAGACATACATATAGCCAAATATCCAAATGTTACTTTTTCAAACCATTACGAAAGAAAGTCATAAGTATTATATATCCGTGCATAGGAAATTAAGTCTATTTTTCAAACCTGTACAAATTATTTCCATACTACAACAATCATAAAAGACTTTTGTGAAAAAACCATAATTATTGAAAATATATAGGGTCACTTTCCAACCAAATGTTACTTTTTCAACCCTTAAAATGTCTATAAAGGAACAAGTGAGAAAGTAATATTATATATCATTGTAAAGGAAATTGTGTCTACTTTTCAAGTATATACAAATAATTTCAATACTTCAAAAAATATTAAGGGGCTATTATAAAAACCTCAATTATACAAAATAATTTTGATAGTAAAAAATATCACTTTTTTAACCACTAATTTGTCTTTAAAGCAAAGAGTGAGAAAGTCTTCTTATATATCATTAAAAAGGCCATTGTCTCTACTTTCCTAACACGTATAAATTATTTCCATATTCAAACAATTATAAAAGAATTTTGTGGAAAAATCTTAAAAACACCAAAAAATAAAGTCACTTTTTAAACAAAAGCTACTTTTTCAAACCTTAAATTGTTTAAAAAGCAAAGAATGAGAAAGTCGTTTTATATATCATTGATAAGGATATTTTCTCTAGTTTTCAAACATGTATAAATTATTTCCATATTTAAATTTTTGTGAAAAAACCTTAATTACACAAAATAAAAAGTCACTTTAAAGCCAATGTTACTTTTGCAATCATAAATTGGTTTATAAAGAGAACAGCGAGAAAGTCTAATTATAGATCATTGAAAAGGAAATTGTCTCTACTTTATAAACATGTATAAATGATTTTAATACTTAAAAAAAATCTGGTAAAATTTACACAACATATAAAGACAGTAAAGTGCTACTTTTGCAACCATAAATTTATGTATAGCGGAAAAAGCTAGAAAGTAATATTATATATCATTGTAAAGGAAATTGTGTCTAGTTTTCAAAACTGTATAAAGTATTTTCATATCTTAAAAATTGTTTAAGACTTTTTTAAAAAGTGTGAAAAATTACAAGAATTTTTTTCATAAAATATTACATACTTAAACTTTTCATTAAATATCTAAACCTCCTTTGGGAGTATGAACAGGATTTTTACATATAGTATATATAGCCCCTATTTTTGTTTAAATTTTTAGGATTTTCCTTAATGTTTTCAATTAATTTCTTGTTTTTTTATATAAATTTAAAAACTGTACTTATTTCTATTAAACTAAGTATAGATACTATATGTAAAGAGTTTTTTTTCCTCAAACTAAAGCCAAACAATTAAAGCCATAAAACATCAACATGCAAAATTTACCACAAAAATAAAAGTTTTACGAAAAACCTATAAAATACCCCAACAACAACAAATTAATAAGTGAAAACCAAAAACAAAAAATAACAAAAAAAAAATCTATTGGAAAACTGCAACATAATAAATATTTGTACTGGTAACTCAGAAACAAAAAAACAATACACAATACAAGGAAAACAAAATAAATTTTCTTTTGTGAGTTTTATTTTTTTTTTGTTAATTTTTTGTTTAATGCTTTTAAATTTAAACGTAAACGCTGCAAACCGGAAAATTGTTGCACAGCACATTTTCCGCAACAATTGCAACTGCAACTTACACACACATACACACTAGCTCAGCACTTAGACTTTAACTTACATAAATAATAATAAAAAAAAATAAAATAAATGAAACAATCAACAATTTACCACCACCCAGAAACAGGCAGTAGGCAGGCTAGCACTTTTCTACCATGTTAAAGAAAAAAAAAATACCCAGGAAAAACTAAAATAAAGTTTTTGTTTAAGGGTGTAGGGGTAAATGTGTGCGTGTTTATATGTATGTGTGTAAGAGAGTAAAAGTGTTTTTGTTGCAATAAAAAATAAGTTTACTTTTTGTATTAAACAAATAACGGAAATTAAACGTAATTGCAGCTTTTAGCAAGAGGCTTTTTAGAAAAGAAAAGCACATGTTGGGTTAACAACTTAAAAAAAGGTTTATTGTAAAAGTATGGAAAGAAGTAGCCAGATTAAATAGGTAAACGATTTCCGGGAACCCCAAGAATTAACAAAATTATTATTGGATAATTATGAATGTTCAATTCATTTTCTGAGGGTGTCCTTGTATGGGGTTTAGGGACAAATCTTACACGATTTTCGCCACACTTTACAGTATAATTTCAGAGTACTTTTATTAGGATTGCCGCATAATAAACATATTTATGACTGCTCAAATAGTATCCCGGTGGGACATTTGTATTTCCAATACCAAACAAACCTTATCAACAGCGATTATTTGTGGAAAATTTCAGCCGGCCCTACAGACGGACAGACATAGCTAGATCGTCTTAGAATTTCTTAAGAAACCACTTTCGTGGGTCTGCGATGAGTATTTTGTGCTACAAACGGAATGACAAAATCTATACAGTGACAGTGGGTATAAAAATTGTCCAAGGTCTAGGGAAATTTTTAAAATTTAAATTAAAAAAAAAAAATTAACTTTTTCTATAGAAACATTTGTGTATAACAGTTTTTTCTATAGGCTAATTTGTGTATAATAGTTTCCTCGTTAGAAATATGTCTGTATAACAGTTTTTATCTGTGTTTAACTATTTATTATTAAGAAAAATTTTTGTATAACAGTTTCTACTATAGATAATTTTCAGTATACCATTTTTTTAATAGAAAATTCTATGTATGAAACAAGGCAGTATACCTGTTTCTTCTGTAAACAAATTCTGTGTTTATTCATTTGAAATAATAAACAGAAAAATGACAGTATAATAGTTTTGTACAGAAAATTCTATGTATAACAGTTTTTTTTACAGAAAAAAACTCAGTATAACAGTTTTTTTCTATAGAAAGAACTAAGTATAACAGTTTTTTTAAAAGAAAATTCCGTGTTTAACTGTTTATTCTTATTCGTATATAACAGAAAAATTACAGTATAACAGCGTTTTTATACAAAATTCTATTTATAACAGTTTTTTCTATAGAAACATTTGCGTATAACAGTTTATTCTATAAAAAAAATGTCAGTATAATAGTTTCTTATATACAATAATTTAAGTATAACAGTTTGTTCTATAGAAAACTTTCAGTATAACAGTTTCATCTATAGAAAAATTTAAGTGTAACAGCTTTATTTAATAGAAAAATTGGAGTATACCAGTTTCTTCTATAGAAAATTCTGCGTCTTACTTATTATTCTTTCGAAAAACATTTGTATATAACAGAAAAACGACAGTATTACAGTTTTTTATAGAAAATTCTATGTATAACAGTTTTTTTCTATAGAAAAATTTCCGTATAACAGTTTATTCTATAGAAAAATGTCAGTATAACAGTTTCTTCTATACAATAATTTCAGTATTACAGTTTGTTCTACAGAAAAGTTTCAGTATAACAGTTTTTTCTATAGAAAATTCTGTGTGTAACAGTTTCATCTATAGAAAAACTGCAGTATACCAGTTTCTTCTATAGAAAATTCTGCGTCTAACTGTTTATTATTTCGAAATAATTTGTATATAACAGAAATTGTATATAACAGTTTTTTATATAAAATAGTTTTTTCTATAGAAAAATTTCCGTATAACAGTTTATTCTATAAAAAATGTTAGTATAACAGTTTATTCTATACAATAATTTAAGTATAACAGTTTGTTCTATAGAAAACTTTCAGTATAACAGTTTTTTTAATAGAAAATTCAGTGTATAACAGTTTCATCTATAGAAAAATTGCAGTATACCAGTTTCTTCTATAGAAAATTCTGCGTCTTACTTATTATTCTTTCGAAAAAAATGTGTATATAACAGAAAAACGACAGCATTACAGTTTTTATAGAAAATTCTATGTATCACAGTTCTTTCTATAGAAAAAATTTCCGTATAACAGTTTATTCTATACAAAATCTCAGTATAACAGTTTCTTCTATACAATCATTTCAGTACTACAGATTGTTCTATAGAAAAGTTTCAGTATAACAGTTTTTTCTATAGAAAATTCTGTAATTAACTGTTTCTTCTTTAGAAAAATTGTTGTATAACAGTTTTTCTATAGAAAATGTTCAGTATAAAATTTTGGTTTTATAGAAAATTCTGTGTAACAAAGTTTTTTCCATTTTGTGTAGAAAAATTTCAGTATAACAGTTTTTTCTATAGAAAAATGTCTGTATAACAGTTTTTTTTATTGAAAAACTACAGTATTATAGTTTCTTCTTTAGTAAATTTAAGTATATTAGTTTTTTCTATAGAAAATTCTGTGTATAACAGTTTTTCCAAAAGAAAATTTTGTGTATAACAACTGTATTTCCTATATAACATTTTGTTCCTGCTGTTGAAAATCCTGTATCACCTTATTTTTCTTGCCACAAACATCTGGCATCATTTCGATTTATTTTTTCACTTTTCTTTGAAATTGTATAAGTTTATTTATTATGCCTGCTGCTAATGTTAATTTTGGTCTAAACTTTGTTTAAATGTTTCAATTATGTTCAATTTAAGAAAATTGTTCAGCTATAAACAATTTATGCATAAAAAAAAACTTTAATGTAATGTAATTATGAATAATGTTAAAATAATGTTCGAAAGAAGTGATTGAACGATTTTGTCAATTCAATTAGTAACACTTTCAGAAACGCAATAAAACAATTCGTAATTATTTCTTTATAAAAAAAGAAAATGCTAAAAAAACAAGGCTTACCCACTGATATTAATATTATGAGTAGTTTGGAGTTATTTAAGACAATTGTTTAATCAGAGTATTTAGTAGATGTGGTTGTTTATTTTAATGTGGAAAATTTACTTTCACTTTTTTATGATTTTCTTTTGTTTTCTGCATAAATGACTTAAAATGACTGACGCTAAGAAAAGAAGAAAAAAACAAAACAAAATTATTGCTTGTTTTACCCCCCTCTCTCCCTCTCCTCACAGTTAAGTAAATTTTGTTAATAGGCAGTTGTTTTTGTTGTTGTTGCTAGTCTCTGGCTCTTCTATGTAATTTGCTACACCAAATATGTAAGTGGTTATTGTTGTTGTTTTCTAATAAACTGTTATTATTTTAATTTAAAGAGTGAGAGTAATTGAGTCTGAGTACTTTACTCATATTGGGCACTTTGTTGCAGTTGTTACCATTTCTGATGTATGCATTTTGTTTTACTAATGTTGTTGGTGTTTTTTTTTTTATTATTTTATTTGCGTTAATTTGTTGTTTATGGCTTGTTTATTGATATTGATATTGTTGTTGTTCTTGTGTTTATTATTATTATTATTTGTGTCCGTTTGTGCCTGCTTTTGTTTATCTGTCTGTCTGTCTGTCTGTCTGTATGGTCGGTCACCTTGTTCGTTGTTGGCGATTTAAATGTTTCAAACACCAAAATTGTAATGAAATGAATGAAAATGTAAAAATGATTTTAATTATTTTGGTCACGTTTGACTTGGTTTTGAAAAAAATAAAAATAATAATAGATAAAATAAAAAGTGTTGTTGGCTTTACTTGGTTTCTACGAATTTGTTTAAAAATAAATTAACAAAAATGGGGACATCTTTTGGGTGTTGTTGTTTATGTTGAATTTGCAGAAAAATTTAAGTTTCACACACACAATTTCTTTTTTAGTTAATTAGAAAAAAAAAATGGTTAAAAAAAACCTCAAAAAAAGTAATTTAAATAAATGAGAATTTTATGAACTAGAAAGAAAGGGAAAAAATGAAAGTGTTATATTTCACTTTCAATAGAAAAATTGTACTTATTACTCCAAAAACTTCATGAAAAAAAAAGAAGTAGAAATTAAGAAATTGATTTATTTTGTAAACAAATTTTGCGTAACTGATTTTTATAGAAAACTTGGTGTATAACAGCTTTTAGTTGCTTATAAAAATTGGTGTATAATAGTGATTTCTATAGAAAAATTTGTGTAACAGTTTTTTTCAAATAAAAAATATGTATAACAGTTTGTTCCTTACTAAAATGTGTGTATAACAATTTTTTCTAAACAAAAAATTATGTATTAACCGTTTTTTCTCTTAAATAATTTCTGTATAACAGTTTTTTCCATACAAAAATGTGTGTATAACAGTTTTTTCTATACAAAAACAAATGTATAATATTCTTTTCTATACAAAAATTTTTGAATAACAGTTTTCTCCTTACAATAAATTGAGTATAACAGTTTTTTTTTATAAAAAAAATTTTCTACAGAAAAAATTATGTCTTTTCTATAAAAAAATTGTGCATAACAGTTTTTTTCTAAAGAAATATTTGTGTATAACAGTTTTTCTAAAGAAATATTTGTGTATAACAGTTTTTTTCTAAAGAAATATTTGTGTATAACAGTTTTTTCTATACAAAGATTTGTGTATAACAGTTTTTTTTATACAAAAACAAGTGTATAATATTCTTTTCTATACAAAAATTTTTGAGTAACAGTTTTTTCCTTACAAAAAATTGAGTATAACAGTTTTTTTTTTATAAAAAAAATTTTCTACAGACAAAATTATGTCTTTTCTATAAAAAAATTGTGTATAACAGTTTTTTTCTAAAGAAATATTTGTGTATAACAGTTTTTTCTATACAAAGATTTGTGTATAACAGTTTTTTTTATACAAAAATGTGTGTATAACAGTTTTTTAAATACAAAATTGTTGAGTATACCAGTTTTTTTCTATACATAAATGTGTGTATAACAGTTTTTTTCTGTACAAAAGTGTGTAAATAATAGTTTTTTCTATAGAGAATTTGCGTATAACAGTTTTTTTCTATAGACAAAATTGTGTAAAATTCACCCATCACCCATTACATAAAAAATGTGTGCTTTAAAGCAAAAGTCCCCAACAACATAACAATTTTTAGAAAGTCTAACTATTTTTACAAATTAGTCCACAAAGTTATATTGAATTATGTAATTTTTTAACCAAATGTACAACTTACAATTGAAAAATGTTAATATTGTCTGTAAACAAATCTAAACATTCACTTGCCCGCCAAATAAGGACGTTGAGGTAATATTGTATTATGTAATTTTATAAACAAATTCGATCTAACCAACCTTTAAAAGCTAAACCCTAAACAGCAAAACCAAATAAGGAACTTATGTCATTATGTATTGTAATAAGTTATTTGAAAAATTAGAGTTAATTTACAACCAACACGTGACCAACACTATAACACCCAAAAACTCCCCATTACTTATGTCTCAATACAATGTCTTAAACTTTATTATATCATTTTAAAATTAACAACTTCATGATACAAATGCATTTTGAAATCTTGAATTTAAATAAAAAACAATACTTTAAATTTTAAAAGTATCATGCACTTGACCAATTTACAAATTTAAAAAAAAAATTCACCCATCAAGCCTTTACTTGCCAGCCAAAATAAGATCATAAATAATGTTGCTACAGACTTTACTTAAAGACATTTTTGGAATTTTAAATTAATTTAATAGAGATTTATGTGCGATTTTGAAAGCTAAAACAAAAAATTGGCACACACTGTTTTTAAACTAGATCTTAACAAATATTGTTCATTGAATTGCAAACAAAAAAATTAAATAAACATATTGCAGACAAAAAGTAATAAATCTTTTTGATCACGAGATGTAATTGTTTGTAGAAGATTACAATACATAGTTATTAAATAATTTTAAAATGTAAAGGGTCTTCATGCAAGATTTGAATTCAAAATTGTTTTACAAAAAATTTTCTACAGAAAACTCTGTTATGCAGACATTTTTCTATAGAAAAAACTGTTATACAACAAATTTTCTATAGAAAAAATCAATTATACACTAATTTTCTATAGAAAAAACTGTTATACAACAAGTTTTCTATAGAAACAATTATAAACTCACTTTTCTAAAAAAAATCATTTATACTCACATTTTTCTATAGAAAGAACTGGAATACTCAATTATTTTTTATTTAAAAAAACTGTTATACACAAATTTAAAAAAAAAAAAACTGTTATATACAAATGTTTGTATAGAACAAACTATTATACACAAATTGTTCTATAGAAAAAACTGTTATACTCAAATCTTTCTACAGTAAAAGCTATTATACACAAATTTCTCTATAGAAAAGATTGCTATACAGAAATTGTTCTATAGAATAGAATTTTTTTTATAGAAAAGACTGTTATACACGACTTTGTTTATAGATAAAACTGTTATACATAAAATGTTTGATGAAAAGTTAGTATACAAGCATTTTTCTATTGAAAAAAAACTGTTATACAATAATATTTCTATAGAAAAAACTGTAATATTCCAAATTGTTTATAAAAAATAACTGTTATACAAAAATATTTCTATAGAAAAAACTGTTATACTCCAAATTGTTTATAAAAAATATTATACAACCATATTTCCATATTAAAAAATTGTTATACAAAAAATTTTCTATAAATACAACTGTTATACATAAAATTGTCTACAGAAAAAACTGTTGTACAGAATTTTTCTTATAAACATAACTGTTATACAGAAATTTTTCCAAAAAAAAAAAACTTTTATATAGAAAATTTTCTAAAGTAAATACTGGTATACAGACATTTTTCTATAAAAAAAACTGTTATACAGACATTTTTCTATATGAAAAATTGTTATACAGAATTTTTTCTATAGAAAAACTGTTATAAAAAATTTGTTGCTATACCAAAAACTGTTATACACAAATTTTTTCAACAGAAAAAAATATTATACACAAATTTTTCTATAGACAAAACTGTTATACACAATTTTTTTTTTTATAGAAAAATCAGATTTAAAAAAAATGTCAAAAAAAACTTTTAATAGTAATTTTTCTATGGGAAAAACTGTTGTAGAGAAGTTTTTCTATAAACAAAACTGTTATACAGAATTTTTTCTATAGAAAAAAACTGTCATACAAACATTTTTTTATACACAAATTTTTCAACCGAAAAAAATTATATACACAAATTTTTCTATAGACAAAACTGTTATACACACATTTTTTTTATAGAAAAATCAGTTTTATAGAAAATTTTGTATAAAAAAACTTTTAATAATAATTTTTCTATGGCAAAAACAGTTATACAGAAGTTTTCTATAAACAAAACTGTTATACAGAATTTTTTCTATAGAAAAAAACTGTTATACACAAATTTTTCTTAAGAAAAAACTGTCATACCGACATTTTTTTATAAAAAAAAAATTGTTATACAGAAATTTTTCAGTTATACACAGATTTTTATATAAAAAAAATCAGTTATACACAAATTTTTTTATAGAAAAATCAGTTTTACAGAAAATTATCTATAGAAAAATCATTTATACAGAAATTTTTTTATGGGAGACACTGGTATACAGACTTTTTTCTACAAAAAAAAAATATTAAGCAGAAATATTTCTATAGAAAAAAACTGTTATACAGAAAAATATTCTATAGAAAAACTGTTATACTGAAATTTTACTATGGAAAAAAACTGTTATATAGAAATTTTCTTATTTCCCTTTTTATACCATTCACCATGAGTGGCACTGGTATATTTAAGTTTTTCATTCCCTTTGTAATTTCTACATTTTTCATTTGCATCACCACAGAGTATATATATTATGGATTGTTATAGATAACGAAGTAGATATAGCCATGTCCGTCTGTATGTTGAAATCAACTTTCCGTAGCTCCCAAATAACTTACATGACTTACATGATTCATACATTAATATATCGGAAATTCTTCCGGCTCGATTGCTATTTAAAAGGAAAAAACCGGGACAACCTCTAGTTTTGACCGATTTTTGATATCTCGATTACTAAGTCATAAATATAGACAATATGTATATCTAATGATAGATATTTCAAAGTCCATTGGAACGATGTATATAAGGCTATAGTAAGTTGGACCTACAATGGGTCAAAATCGGGAAAAATATTTTTTAACACGAATTTTTTTTTCACAAAACAAAAACATTGGAAAAAACTTTTTTAAAAAACAATTTCGAAAAAAAAATTATAAAAAATTTTGAAAAAAAATTTGAAAAAAAAGTAAAAAAAAATTTTTTTATTTTATTTTAAAGTAAAATTTGTTGAAGGGTATATAAGATTCGGCACAGCCGAAGAATATAGCTCTTTCACTTGTTTGTTCACCAAAATAAATTTTTTTTTTTCACTAATAAATTTAAAAAAAAAAAAAATTTTAAATGTTTGCCATACATTTTTTGAAAAAATAAAAGAACTTTATTTTTTAATTTTTTTAAAAAAAAAAAAAAAAAATAATTTTGAAAAATAGTTAAAAATTTTTTTTTTAAATTTTCTTGACCTAAAAATATTTAAAATTTTTATTTTAAAGTACATATAATTTGCTGAAGGGCATATAAAAGATTCAGCACAGCCGAATATAGCACTCTTACTTGTTAAAATTTTTATTATATTTATTCTGGTAGCTCTGATATTGAGATTCTATTATAAATATTTTTTAGTAGGTACTAAAAACCAATGCTAGAAACAATAGGACTTAAAGTGTACCAAAATTAGATTAGTAAAATTCAAAAACGTATGAAAAAGTTTAAAATTTTAAAGTTTTTTAGAATAAAAATCAAAAATTTGGAATATTTGTAATAAAAAAAATTTTGCAATAAATTGTAGATTTAAGTTAAGATCTAAATAAATTTAGTACTTTTGCTACTATTTTACATCATCTTTAAGTAGAAATTACAATTACGTGTAGTTTTAGAGACACTGGCAGTTTTAAAAAACAGCAAGCACAGTGTGGCAGTTTCAGTGACATTTCCTTTAGTTCTTACTTGTTGTTAGTGAGCAGCTGATAATTTTTAATGACTTGGCCACTGACTAAGCGCAATAGTTATTTAAGCTTTATAGTCTTGCTTACTTTTCATTATACAAGTTTGATTTAAAATAATCTTAAATCTCATTTTCAAAAAAAATAATAAACTTTAAAACAATTTTATTTGTATTTGTAAAAAGAGGTTAAATTTAAATTTCTAGCAACCTCCAAATTATGTACATACTCACATACTTCTACCAAAATTTCACTTATTTTACCACAAAACCAAGATAAATTGGTCACTGTATGTTAAGTGTTTTTGTTGCTGCTGCTGGTACCGTATGTCAATAAAGTATTCATTCACCTTTGTGTTTTTTTTTTTTTCTTCTTTTTGTTTGTTAAAGTTTTCATTTAATGGTCTTGACTTATTTGACATCATTCTATTTAAGACAAGACCTGTTTTGGTTACTGCCGTTCTCTGCACATGTATGGGATGATGGCTCTTTATTTTTTTTTTTTATTTAAAATTTTTAAGTAGGTCATCTCTTTTAAAGAAAAAGTACACAAAATTGTACATATGTACATACATACATATTTATAAACAAAAAGGTACCAACCAATAAACCAGAAAATATAAAAAAACCAAAACAAAAGAAAGAACACATACAACAACAACAACAATGTCTCATCTAAAGCAATAAAATAAAAGAATCATTTCTTTTTTAAAGCAGAGTAGAGAATTATCATTACTGTAAATAACAGATTCTCTTAAAGTTCTGTTTAACTCACACACACAGCCAAACATACACATATCAAATTGAAAGTAAATAAGTTTTTTTTTCATCTCCTCTCTTTCTCCACAGGCTCCAAACACACACACACACTTTTTTCCCCATTAAGAATCAAGTCTTGTTTGTATAATTATCTTGGGAAAGAGAGTGAATGAGAAAGGGGTGGAGGGGAGGTCATATGTTAAATTGTGTCTGAGCTCTACGTAATGTACCTTCTAAAGTTGCAAGAAGAGGAAAACAAGTAAAGATTATTTTGTAATTTTCTTGTAGTTGTTGTTGTTGTTTTATGAGCTGAGATTTGTTAAAGTGCGTTTTTTGTTTCTTGTGTGTCTTGCAGAGAAATTTTACTTTTTAGTTAGATTTTGTCTTCATTATTATTATTTATTATACATATAAATATAATTGTCTTTCTACCTATTTTTTTAAAGTCATTGTTGTGTTGTCTGTTTGGTAGTATGTATTTGGAAAAAAAGCGTGGTGAATTAAAATTTGTTTTGATTTTTTTTCTTTTCTATGACTCATGGTCTCATAGTAAATTTGTTTTCAATCGTTAATCTTGGTTTTTTGCTCTCTACATTTAAATTTACATCCCGTTATTGTTTTTTTTTTTTGCACCATTTTTTTTGTATCTTTCATTACTTTAAAATCAATCAGTAGCATTAATTACAGTTATAATAATTTTTATGTTTTTTTTTTTTAATTTTTTTTATTTTAATTTGAAAAAACACTTCAAAAACGCCTGTTGTGGTTGTAAACAATATGCGACCCTATAGGAAATTTGAGACAGATGCCAGACATGTGTTTGCAAGGCAATGACTTATGAAACCACAAACAAGTATTGGATTAAAGGCCTTTTATTAAGCCGCTTGAAGTGAAAGTTTTAATTTATATGCTAAAAATTAATAGTATTCAACCTTTAATAGTTTTTTTTTGTATATATAAAAAAATTCTAATGAAAATTTAATAGTTCACAAATTTTTAGTACTAACATGTTTGGCACTAAATTTTGGTACTTAATTTGTAATAATTTAGGTCCAAATTAGTTGGTACTTTAAGTACTAAACTTTTAAACAAAATGTTAGGCACTACATTTTTAGTACATACTTTAAGTACTGAATTTGTTAACAACATTTTTAGTACACAATTTAAGGCACTACATTTTTAGTATTATATTTTTGGCACAACATTTTCAGTACTAAATTTTTAGTAACAAAATTTTTGGTACTAAATTTTTGAATAAAAATGCTCAAAAAATGTTAGGCATTAAATTTTTAGTACTGAATTGTTCAACAAAATTTTTAACACAAAACTTTTTAGTACACAATTTTATGCACCAAATGTTCAATACTAAAGTATTAGTAGAAACAGTTTGGTACTAAATTTTTAAACAAAATTAAACTACTACATTTTAGAACTAAATTGTTACAACTTTAAGGGCCATTATTACAACTTGTCTTTATTTTCGTAATAGTTAAGTTTTTAAAAAAATTTTTTTAATTAAATTTTTTTTTTTTTTTTTTAATTTATTAGTAAAAAAAAGGAATGAGAAAAAATTTTTTTTGTGAAAAAAAAATTTGTGTTAAAAAATATTTTTCCTGATTTTGAACCATTGTAAGTCCAACTTACTATAGCCTTATGTATCGTTGCAATGGACTTTGAAATATCTATCATTAGATATCCATATTTTCTATATTAATGACTTAGTAATCCAGATATACAGCTGTTGACAACTAATTGGAAACGCTCTTTTTATATTATTGATTATTGAGAACTATTAAGCAAATTGGAAATTTACCGTTATGTTTTGTTTTCAACTCACTTGTATTCTATTTATTAGTCTTTTCTTTATCAAGTGCATTCAGTTTTGTTGTTGTTTATTGAAAATTCCGTTATTATTTTTGAAAGTTGTTTAATTCATACTTAGTAGAATTCAAACAAAGCGAGACAACTAATTGGAAACGCGGAATAATTAATTAAAATCTTTTTAGTAAAGTTCTATTTCAAAAAAGTATATTGTTTTTTGGTAAATATTCTTTTTAATTTAATGTTTAAAAAAATGTAAAACAATTATTTTTAAGATTTATAATGGGAAAAGGAAAGAGCTGCACTCCTGCTCAACGGAGCTCAATTTTTGAGCTTCGCAAAACTGGGAAATCATATAGGGAAATAGCAACACAGCTCAATTGTTCCAAAAAAATGATTTTTAATGCTTTGCAGCATATTAACAAATATGACACCATATCCAACGTTCCACGAAGTAAGAGGCCGAGAAAAACATCAGCTCACACCGACCGAATGATAAGGCGAATTTCTAAAGCCGACCCAAAAAAAACGTCCACTGTGATTCAACGTGAAATTCAGGAAAAACTGAATATCACAATATCTAAGCGCACCATTTCACGTCGTTTGGTAGAAGGCGGGCTACACGGCAGAGCAGCACGCAAGAAGCCGCTACTGAGCAGAATTCAAAGGAAACGCCGCATCGACTTTGCCAAGTCTCATTGGAATTGGACTGCTAATCAATGGAAATATGTGCTTTGGAGCGATGAAACAAAGATAAATCGCCTTGGTCCTGATGGTCGGAGGTATGTTAGAAGGCCTATTAATGAAGAATTTAATCCTCGCTATGTTTCACGTGTAGTGAAGCATGGTGGAGGGTCTATTATGGTATGGGGATGCTTTTCCTGGAATGGTGTTGGCCCAATCCATAAAATTGATGGAATTTTAAATAAAGAAAAATACGTAGAGAATTTAAATGATGTCATGCTACCGTGGGCTGAGGAGAATTTGCCTGTTATATGGCAATTTCAACAAGACAATGATCCGAAGCACACGGCTAAGCTCACAAAAAAATTTTTTGCGGATAATTCCATTAATGTTTTGGAATGGCCATCATCCAGTCCAGACTTGAACCCCATCGAACACTTGTGGGGTGACGTGAAAAGTGCCGTAAGCCTTAAAAATATAACCAATATGGAAAGTCTTTTTGAGGAAGTAAAGATGGCATGGGAGTCAATACCAGTAGAGCGCTGCCGGCGTCTTATATCATCAATGCGCAATCGATGTGAAGCAGTGATGAAGCAGAAGGGTTTTGCTACAAAATATTGAGTAAAAATTAGAACTTTAACTTATTACAAAAATGTTTGTCTAACAACCCATTGTTCTAATTAGGTGCTGCAGTAAAATTTTGGAATTTAGAATTAATTGTTAAAATATTTTTAAGATTGAATAATTTGCTAAGTTATTTTTAATTGTTACCCAACATTTTGATATATTTAAAAGAAATATGATGAAATAAATTTTAAAAAAAGTAAACCTAAAGCGTATTATATATTTAATTTGCGTATTACAAAGTGTTTCTAATTAGTTGTCAACAGCTGTATGTAAATCAAAACAAGTAAGAGAGCTATATTCGGCTGTGCCGAATCTTATATACCCTTCACCAAATTGTACTTTAAAATAAAATTTTTAATAATTTTAGGTAAATAAAATTAATTTTTTTTTTTTTTAAATTAAAAAAAAATTTGTAGAAATTTTTTTAATTTTTTCCAAATTTTTTTTAAATTTAAAAAAAAAAATTGTTATATATTTTAGTGAAAAAAAATTTATGACAAAAAAATTTTTTTTGGTAAAAAAAATATTCCCGATTTTGACCCATTGTAGGTCCAAATTACTATAGCCTTATATACATACATCGTTGCACTGGACGTTGAAATATCTATCATTAGATATCCACATTGTCTATATTAATGACTTAGTTATCCAGATACACATAGATAAAAAAAAATAGGTAACAAATCGAGATTATATAAACAATTATAAACAGCAACCGAGCCGGTAGAATTGCCGATATATTGATGTATGAATCATGTATGTAAATTATTTGGGGGCCACGGAAATTTGATTTCAACATAAAGACGGATATGGCCATATCGACTTCGCTATCTATAACGATCCATAATATATATACTTTGTGGAGTCGCAAATGAAAAAATGTAGAAATTACAATCGGAATAACAAACTTATATATACCCTCATGGTGAATGCTATAATTATTACTTAAAGTATGTACTAAATACTTTGTACTAAAAATTTAATATTAAATTTTTAAAAACAAAAGTATGGTACTAAATTTAAGAACAAATTTTTAACTAAATTTAGTATTAAAAATTTAGTACTTAAAGCACATAATAATAAAAATTTAGTACAAAATTTTTAGTACTAAGTTGTTGGCTATTTTTTCTAATTGTTTGTAGTGAATTTTTTAGTACTAAACTTTAAGTAATAAAATTTTAGTACTAAACTTTTATTATTGTATGGGTGTCTCAGAAAGAGTGGACTTTTTAAATGTAGTGTCATTTTTCTTTTGTGCCTGTCATCGGATATTTTATTTCATACATAATCGGAACATGTCTTCTTTACAATCCAATAAAAAATCACAACTATTTCAAAAAATAAGTGTTTTTATTTTAAAATGAAAAAGTGCATTCTTACTGAGACAGCCTTACAAATGTTAAGTACTAAAATTTTGTTACTTTTTTTTAGAACTAAACATTTCAAAGTAAGTTTTTAGTACTAAATTTTTTGAACTAGAGTTTAAGTAAGAAATATTGAACTAGAACCTAGAACTAGAATTGAATTAGAACTGAAATATAATTGAACTAGAACTGAACTAGTACTAAATTAGAAATATACTTTTAGTACTAAATTTTTTGTTCTAAATTTTTTGTAGTAAATTATTAGTACTAAACTTTAAATAGTAAATACATAGCACTAAACATTAAGTACTAAACATTTAGTTCCCATGTTTAGAACTAAAGTTATAGTACACATGTTTAGTACTATAACTAAAACTAAATATTTGGAAGTAAATTTTTAGTACTAAATTTTTTAAACTAGAGTTTAAGTACGAAATTTTAAACTAGAAACTGAACTAGAAACTAAATAAGAAATGAAATAGAATTGAACTAAAGCTTGAGAAATTAGAAATAGACTTTTATTTAGTACTAAGTAATCCTTTTTACCAAATTTTTAAAAAAATCTTTGGAACTAATTTTTTGAAAAATTTTTTGTACTAAATTCTTCAACGAAATTTTTGCTAATAAATTTTTAGTACTATATTATTTTCAATAAATTTGTTTAAACATTTTTAGTACTAAATTCTTCAACAAAATTTTTGCTAATAAATTTTTAGTACTAAATTTTTTATTAAATATTTAGAAATTATTTTTTGAAATATTTCTAGTACTAAATTCTTTAACAAAATTTTTGCTAATAAATTTTTAGTACTAAATTTTTTTTACCAAATTTTTAGAACTAATTTTTTAAACATTTTTGTACCAAATTTTTAACAAACTTTTTGCAAATAAATTTTTAGTACCAAATTTTTAGAACTAATTTTTCGAAAAATTTTTAGTACAAAATTCATCAACGAAATTTTTGCTAATAAATTTTTAGTACAAAATTTTTCTACCAAATTTTTAGAACTAAATATTTTTAGGTCTAAATTCTTTAACAAACTTTTTGCAAATAAATTTTTAGCACTAGATGTTTTAAACAATTTTTTAATACTAAATTTTTTGTATCATTTTATAATTTGTTAAAAAATTTTACTAATTCTTCAGCAAAATTTTATCTAATAAATTTTTATTACAAAATTTTTTTTAAAAATTTTTAGAACTGATTTGTTGAAAAATTCTTCAACTAAATTTTTTTCGAAAAATTTTTTTGTACTAAATTCTTCAACAAAATGTTTGCTAATAAATTTCTTTAGTACTAAATTCTTCAACACAATTTTTGGTAATATATTTTTAGTTCAAAATTTGTGTACCAAATTTTTAGAACTGAATTTTTTAAACATTTTTAGTACTAAATTCTTTAACAAACTTTTTGCAAATAAAATTTTAGCAATCGATTTTTAAAAAATTTTTTAGTACTAAATTTTTTGTACCATTTTATAATTTGTTAAAAATTTTACTAATTCTTCAATAAAATTTTAGCTAATAAATTTTTAGTACTAATTTTTTTTAACAAATTTTTTGAAAAATTTTGTAATAAATTCTTCAACAAAATTTTTTTTAAAAATTTTTTATTACTCAATTCTTCAACAAAATGTTTGCTAATAAATTTTTAGTACCAAATTTTTTGAAAAATTTTTAGTACTAAATTCTTGAACAAAATTGTTGCTAAAAAATTTTTAGCATTCGATTTTTTAACAACATTTTTAGTACTAAATTTATTGTACCAAAATTTTAGTACTAAATTTTGGATAATAAATTATTAGTACTAACATTTTTATTAATACTTTTAAAGTTTTAATTTAGTACTAATTTTGTGTATCAAACTTACTTTAGTACCAAAAGTTCATTAAACTAATTTAAAGTAAATTCTGTACAAAACAAAGCTTTCGGTAGTGTATTCTTAGTACTAAACTTACAGGTTTGTCTTAAAAAATGTTTCTTAAAAAAGTTATGAGAATTTTGGTATTGAAAATTAGTAAAATCGGAATTGAATTGCCTGCTAATCGATCCATTAATAGCAGAGAGATAAGCGAAACCTGATATAAAAAAGATCTGGCTTGTTTTGTCTTCATCATATGTTTTTTAAAGACTGCAGATAACCTAAGAACCACATTTGGTATTAATATGATTATGAGAATTTTGGCATTGAAAATAAACAATGGCTAAGAAATACATAAGTAAAAAGCCGATTTTAGACCCAAAATTTAACAAGCCTTTCTCAATTGTCTGTGTTGAAAGGCTCATTGTAAACAATCCATTAATGACAGAGATATATTTCCTTAATTTCTCTATATATGAAAAATTTCCTATTGGGTCCTTTTTATTCAGTTCAGCACGAAACCCGTGAGATATTTCAGTTTATTTTTATTGACAAAAGGTTTTAAATAACATAATTGTTTTTTCTCTTTTAATATTATTATTTTTTTCATAATACACTATTATATTACCGCATGTTCATTGACATTATTTAACAACAAAAAAACAGATTAAATTTGATTTTAAGCGGCTTTGAATTTAATTGTTTTTGTATGGATTTTTAATAGTTTTATCTGTTTTATTTTATCTTTTGCAGCTTTTTCAATTATGGAATCATATTTAACGGAAATTAAACAATTGCGCATACCCCGCCCCAAATACGAACCCAGTGGTAATAGTCCACCACGCAGTGATTATTATCCAATGGCCAGACCGTTTACCCCACCACGTGATTATCAGTTATCCTCAAACGATGCAATATTGGCCACACACCAGCGCTCCTATCAGGAGGGTGGCGAGGATTTTCGACCATCATTGCATCAGAAATTTAATTAATTATATGTAAAATAGTTAAATCAAAATATTGTTTAAATTACTTAAGTGCTCATAATAATATAAACAAATAGCTCTTAGTTTTGAAAGACAAAATAAATATTATTCTTTCTTTTTTTTAATATTAAGTTGGTTTCTTTTAAGTGTATTATTTTCTTTAAACTTTGTAGAACTTTTAAAAGAATTGATTAATGTATATGTATTTCTTTTTTTAAATTAAATAAATAAATTTATGATTTTATAATGTAAACAAAAAATATAACTATTAAATGTTTACTTTAACTGAGTGACTGTGACTATTCTACAATTATGGTTGGTGTTATTTAATGATCTTTTGCGACTGATCTTTTCTTTTTTTTTTATAGATGATGAGATCGTTTTGTATTTTTTTTAAGTTAAGAAAGTTAAAAACAAGAAAAACCTTTACTCACCACATCTTGTTCATAGTCCGCGTGGGGCAGTACATGGGTTTCACTCATTCTTCGGGACCTATGGTCATCACAGCCGTATTCCTAGTTTTTTTTTTTAGTATTTTTATTTTATTTTCAATTATTGTTGTTAATTGATTTTGATTTTTGTATTTCATCAAATTTTATTTATCGCCAAAACAGGAAGTAGAATATAAAAAAAACATATAAATAAAAATTAAAAATTATAGAAAACTATAAAGGATTTTGTTTAATTTTAGTGTTTAAATAAAAAACAAATAATAATGTTAGATATAAACTGAATTACACATTTGAAGAGGAAAGAAAAGGATCAGTTTTGAAAATTTTTCCAAAGAACTAGCAATAAGTCCCAGATTCTTTGTGAAAATTTCACAAAAATCTGTTTTTATACCTTTCATCAACACGATTTAATATAAATACCGGAGAAACATTGATTTTTGGAAGCTCCCAGATAACGGAGAGAATAAAAAATTCTTAGATCTCTCTTCTCAATTTAGTACTAAGCTCTAGTTCAGTTCTGTTCTAGTTCTGTTCTAGTTCTGTTCTAGTTCTGTTCTAGTTCTGTTCTAGTTCTGTTCTAGTTCTGTTCTAGTTCTGTTCTAGTTCTGTTCTAGTTCTGTTCTAGTTCTGTTCTAGTTCTGTTCTAGTTCTGTTCTAGTTCTGTTCTAGTTCTGTTCTAGTTCTGTTCTAGTTCTGTTCTAGTTCTGTTCTAGTTCTGTTCTAGTTCTGTTCTAGTTCTGTTCTAGTTCTGTTCTAGTTCTGTTCTAGTTCTGTTCTAGTTCTGTTCTAGTTCTGTTCTAGTTCTGTTCTAGTTCTGTTCTAGTTCTGTTCTAGTTCTGTTCTAGTTCTGTTCTAGTTCTGTTCTAGTTCTGTTCTAGTTCTGTTCTAGTTCTGTTCTAGTTCTGTTCTAGTTCTGTTCTAGTTCTGTTCTAGTTCTGTTCTAGTTCTGTTCTAGTTCTGTTCTAGTTCTGTTCTAGTTCTGTTCTAGTTCTGTTCTAGTTCTGTTCTAGTTCTGTTCTAGTTCTGTTCTAGTTCTGTTCTAGTTCTGTTCTAGTTCTGTTCTAGTTCTGTTCTAGTTCTGTTCTAGTTCTGTTCTAGTTCTGTTCTAGTTCTGTTTTAGTTCTGTTCTAGTTCTGTTCTAGTTCTGTTCTAGTTCTGTTCTAGTTCTGTTCTAGTTCTGTTCTAGTTCTGTTCTAGTTCTGTTCTAGTTCTGTTCTAGTTCTGTTCTAGTTCTGTTCTAGTTCTGTTCTAGTTCTGTTCTAGTTCTGTTCTAGTTCTGTTCTAGTTCTGTTCTAGTTCTGTTCTAGTTCTGTTCTAGTTCTGTTCTAGTTCTGTTCTAGTTCTGTTCTAGTTCTGTTCTAGTTCTGTTCTAGTTCTGTTCTAGTTCTGTTCTAGTTCTGTTCTAGTTCTGTTCTAGTTCTGTTCTAGTTCTGTTCTAGTTCTGTTCTAGTTCTGTTCTAGTTCTGTTCTAGTTCTGTTCTAGTTCTGTTCTAGTTCTGTTCTAGTTCTGTTCTAGTTCTGTTCTAGTTCTGTTCTAGTTCTGTTCTAGTTCTGTTCTAGTTCTGTTCTAGTTCTGTTCTAGTTCTGTTCTAGTTCTGTTCTAGTTCTGTTCTAGTTCTGTTCTAGTTCTGTTCTAGTTCTGTTCTAGTTCTGTTCTAGTTCTGTTCTAGTTCTGTTCTAGTTCTGTTCTAGTTCTGTTCTAGTTCTGTTCTAGTTCTGTTCTAGTTCTGTTCTAGTTCTGTTCTAGTTCTGTTCTAGTTCTGTTCTAGTTCCGTTCTAGTTCTGTTCTAGTTCTGTTCTAGTTCTGTTCTAGTTCTGTTCTAGTTCTGTTCTAGTTCTGTTCTAGTTCTGTTCTAGTTCAGTTCTATGTCGTTTCCTTCACTCTAAGGTAGTGACTCTAAATCATTACCAATTTGCTTAAACATTTAAAAACTGATCCTTTTCATTCTCCAACTTAAAGAATTTTGTTACAAATAAATTTACAATAATAAAAAATACACTGAAAGAAATGCCAATTACTTAAACACAAAACAAGTTACATTTAATACTTAATCAAAAAAATACAAAATTTTGTTTAACAAAATACCACAAGAATTTGGATAAAAATATAATAAATAAAACATTAAAACAACATACAGACGACGACAAAACACTCGGTTAATCGAATAAAAAAAGTTATTACAGACATACAACACACAAAACTACTGACAGTGTTACATCAAGATAAAAAAACCTAGACCTGGTTGTATGACAACTAATTTTATTGTTTAAAAAAAAAATACAAAGACCCTAGCAAAAGAGCACAAAAACCTCGAATGTCAATTTTTCTTAAAAAAAAATAAAAAAAAAACTTTTTAAAGTTATAAGAAGTTAGAAAAAAAAATAAAGAAAATTTTGAAAAATATTTATTTAAAATTTTAATAATAAAAAAAAAAAACGGAAACAGGTGCCTCGTAAGAATTTTAAAAAAATGTGAAGAAATTTGAAAAAAGAGTGAGAGGGGAAATATAAACAAGATAGCAGGTTGAGAGTGGTAAAAGACGACAGCATTAAATAGGTGACAGAGTGAGAGCGAGAGAAAGATTTCTTTCGTTTTATTTTTATTTTTTTTTTAAATTTCTTTTTCGAATTTGTGTTTTTAAAATTTTGTTAGAATTTAAAAGTTTCTTGTTTAAATTAATATTTCATATATAAGTAGTTTTTGTTTTAATGATCATCACCTGATGTTGATTGTCATAATGCGTTTGATTGATGAGGCCCATGCAACTGCTGTCATTGGGATTTTTGTACATAAACTGCTTTTGAGGTGTATTATGGGTGGTACTGCTGTGATAAGTTGGTCCCATTAGTTTCGATGTCGATGATGAGCTACCGGCCAGACGTGAACCAAAACCATAACCATAACCAGAGCCACCAAGATGACGCAATGAGGCATGATGACTGTTGTTGCGATACTGCGAGACATGCGAATGGGGGGGTTGCAAATAATTCCCAGAATTAGATGAGGAGTTTGATGTATTTGGTGGCAGTGGTGGTTGCTGTTGTTTTTGTTGCTGTTGTGGTGGTGGTTGGGATGAATTAGATGATGATGATGATGTTTGTTTTTGGGGTGTGGGATGAATATATGAACGATGTAAGATGGGTTCGGCCGACATGGGTCGATAGGGTAAACGTTGTAAAGGTCTGTTATTTTTATTTTTTTAAATAATTTTTTTTTTTTTTTTTTTTTTTTTGAGTAATATCAAATTTTTACCAAAATTTTGGTTTTTTATTTAAATAAAAGAAAACAAACAAATATTGTAGTAGTTCAAGAGAAAAAAAAACAAACAAACATAAATTTGTCATTAATTATTTTGTTTAAAAGTGGTGGATAATTGTGCTTTTAAAAAGTAAAGAGTACCGATTTTTTAAATCCGTCATTGTCATGCCCAGCCCTGAGTCCGATGAAGGACTTCTGCCAGTAGCCGCACTTACTTCCATATCCACATCGGTTACCTACGTAATGGTAGTACACGTAATATTCATATTTATTTCAAAAACAAATTTCAAATTTTCATTACGCCTTTAATGTAATAAAATTCGTTTTTCAGTTTTTTTTTTTTTTTTTTGTAAAGTGGTGAATAATTTTTAACATAATAATTTTCAACTAATTTATTATTATTATTATTAATGTGACCATTTAGTGCTTTTTGTTTTAGTATTGAAAAACTGTTGAGAGTATTTGATTTCAATAATTTCATTATTATTTTAACAATAAGTGCTTTAGTTGTTATTTTAGGTAAATAACACAGGGCAACAAAAACTGATTGTTTTTAATGAAGTTCTAAGCCTAACTATATACTAATCCATAGACTGTTCTATAGTCTCTCGACTATAGACTATTCTATAGTCTATCGACTATTGAGTGTTCTATAGTCTATCGACTATTGACTGTTCTATAGTCTATCGACTATTGACTGTTCTATAGTCTCTCGACTATAGACTGTCCTATAGTCTCTCGACTATAGACTGTTCTATAGTCTATCGACTATTGAATGTTCTATAGTCTCTCGACTATACACTGTCCTATAGTCTCTCGACTATAGACTGTTCAATAGTCACTCGACTATAGACTGTTCTATAGTCTCTCGACTATATAGTGTTCTATAGTCTATCGACTATAGAGTGTTCTACAGTCTATCGACTATAGGCTATCGACTATAGACAGTTCTATAGTCTGTCGACTAAAGACTATTCTATAGTCTGTCGACTATAGACTGTTCTATAGTCTGTCGACTATAGACCGTTTTATAGACTCTCGACTATAGACTGTTCTATAGTATGTCGACTATACAGTAGTCCATAGTCTGTCGACTATGGACTGTCCTATAATGTCTCGACTATAGACTACTCTAAAGTCTCTCTGTTCTATAGTCTCTCGACTATAGACTGTTCTATAGTCTCTCGACTATAGACTGTTCTATAGTCTATTGACTATAGTCTATCGACTATAGACTGTTCTATAGTCCATCGACTATAGAATGTTCTATAGGCTATCGACTATAGACTGTTCTATAGTCTCTCGGCTATAGACTGTTCTATAGTCTATCGACTATAGAACTGTTCTATAGTCTCTCGACTATAGACTATAGAATCTTCTATAGACTCTCGACTATAGACTGTTCTATAGTCTCTCGACTATAGACTGTTCTATAGTCTCTCGACTATAGACTGTTCTATAGTCTCTCGACTATAGACTGTTCTATAGTCTCTCGACTATAGGCTGTTCTATAGTCTCTCGACTATAGACTGTTCTATAGTCTCTCGACTATAGACTGTTCTATAGTCCCTCGACTATAGACTAGTCTATAGTCTCTCGACTATAGACTGTTCTATAGTCTGTCGACTAAAGACTGTTCTATAGTCTCTTTACTATAGACTGTTCTATAGTCTGTAGACTGTTCTATAGTCTCTCGACTGTAGACTGTTCAATAGTCTCACGACTATCGACTGTTCTATAGTCTCTTGACTATAGACTCTTCTATAGTCTCTTGACTATAGACTGTTCTATAGTATCTCGAGTATAGATTGTTCTTTTGTCTCTCGACTATAGACTGGTCTATAACCCGTCGACTATAGACTGTTCTATAGTCTTTCGACTAAAGACTGTTCTATAGTCTCTTTACTATAGACTGTTCTATAGTCTGTAGACTGTTCTATAGTCTCTCGACTGTAGACTGTTCAATAGTCTCACGACTATCGACTGTTCTATAGTCTCTCGACTATAGACTGTTCTATTGTCTCTTGACTATAGACTGTTCTATAGTCTCTCGACTATAGACTGTTCTATAGACTTTCGACTATAGACTGTTCTATAGTCTCTCGACTATAGACTGTTCTTTAGTCTGTAAACTTTAAACTAATCTAAAGTCTCTCCACAATAGACTTAAAAAACTTAATTTAGAACTTCATTCACTGCTTTGTAGCCCTGTGTTATATCTTACGGTGTTGAGTAGAGAAGTGAAATTTATGTTGATTATATTGATTTTAATATTTAGAATATGTGTTGAAAGTGAATGTTTAATGCTTAAGTTAAAAAGGTGAGTTAATTTAAGTACATTTTATTTATTTGCAGAGTTTTGTTTGGTGTTCTTGTTGTTATTATTTTAGTTTGCAGAAAAAAAAGTAAAATCTTTAGACACAACCTGAATTATATAAAATTTGTATGTAACTTCCGATTTTGTTTAAATTTTCTTTTAATTATTTATCTTATAAAATGAAGGTGATACATTTTAAAATGAATTGTAATGAAAAAACATGACACTATGACATACACTTAGCGATTAAGTATGATTGACAGTCAATCACTTAGACACTTCATTTTATTAGCTAAACAGAGATATTGATTGCTTTGGAAATTAGGCATTTGTTTAAATTTGCTACAAACAAAAAAAATTCTACTAAAGTGAAAGCTTTTTGGTGTAACAATGATGATGACTGGGTGTTTGTTGAAAAATTTGTCACAGCTGTCAGGTTAACGAAAACATTATTGGAAACAAAAACTGTGTTTTTACTAGATTAGAGAAATATGTTTAATAATAACTGTGAAAAGCGTTTAGAACTTGATGAGGAATGATTAAGGAAACGCCTTGAAAAAAATCAAACTAAGAGCTTAAATCAGTGGTTGGCAGTCAAAGACACCAGTAGCCGAAAGCGATCGACTATTCAGATGTATACATCACGAATGTGAGCGATTACAATACATTTACTAATGTGGCATATTGTCATTGTGCCTCACACTGGTTTAAATGACATTTCAAAACAGTTTTAGTATTTCGAATGCTGTTTTAAAAGATTATTTGTCTTCAATACCATTTTTATTGCAGTTAATTAAATTTGATTAAGTGTTATTTCAATTTTTTCCAATTGATTTTTTGTTGTGTAATTTTTATTACTGCAGTTTAATTATGTATAAAACTTTTAGTGCAAATATAAAGCTGCTAGCCAAATAAACTGTTTAGTTTGGTTTTAAATTTTAGCAAATGGTAAATAAACTATTTGCAAGGTCAATTAGTATCCACAATTTTGGTATGGTTTTTTTTTTCGAGACATTATTTATTTAAGATACAAAATTAGTTTTAAAATCTTTAATGCTGATTGGAATCAATTTGTTTTCAAGAAAACAATAGTGAGAATTTGAGGAACCCACTTGGAAATTCCATGTTTTAAATAACATATTTATTTGAGTCCATATAAAAGCCTTCATCCCTCTCCCCTTAAAATCTCTCATTTATTTAATTCAAATTCCAACATGAATAAGTATTTATGAACAGAGTATTTATCTTTAATATGGTGACTGCTAGAGCTGGTTCACACACGTCAAGTTTGCTTGAGCAAGTCTTGAGTTTATAGAAGAGAGAGGAAGAAAAAGAGGAAAATCTTTCCAATCTCCTCTCTCATCAACAAACTCAAGACTTGCGCAAGTAAACTTGCGACACATACTGCCTACTGAGTATCGAACCCACGAGCCGCACGCAAGTAGGGAACATTGCAATTAACTTTTTGCTCAGGGAATTTGATTTCATGATGTAAAAAATTGCTGTGTATGTGGATGCTGTTTATGTGGCAGAACTTTCTTGAACTTCCTCATTCATATCATCAAATTTTCAATATAATTTTCTTCATTGGGAGACTTTTGAGAAACAGAGAGTAGACATAACGACTATGGGGACAACTACTGTCTACAGGGTAGCGAACCGGGGCTCTTCGCAGGAAGGGAATCTTGCCATTAACATATTGCTTATGGAACTTGAATCCTGAGAAAACGAAGCTCGTACTAAAGTACAAAATACAGTCTTTCCTATAACTAGCTTTAAGGGAGTGGAACTTTGACTTTGGTTCTGTGCGAAATATCTGAGATTCATTCCGGATTCCAAACTGTATTGGAAGCTAGTCGTCAAAGTGAGGGCATCAAAGGTAGCTACTCAGAAGGGTCATATGGAGGAGCTGGGGTATTAATATAACTACTAATGCACACACATCAACTTTACTTGAGCAAGCCTTGAGATTATGGAAAAGAGAGGAAGAGAAAGAAGGAAATCTTTACAATCTCCTCTCCTCTATCTTCTACAAAACTTGCTTAAGTAAACTTGACGTGTGTGAATCAGCATTAAGAAACGTATAATGTATTTTTGACATTCTAATCATTTCCATACTAAAGTAGCGGTTGCTGATGGATGGTACTTGGTACAACAACCTACTGCGGGAATATCGAAAAGATGCTGCACACTCCTGCTCTAATGACTACAGGCGAACTACGAAGCACATCACCACTTGCTTTGTTTGTAATGAGCTACTGGATGCCGGTTTACGGTGAAACAGTTGGTTCCTAACAAAGCAGAAAGAATTGGTATTTCCGATAGATTAGACGATAGTGTGCTGGGCTATCAATCTAAGGGTTGCGGGTTCGATTCCCGACACAGACGCTGGGTGTATCAGCAGACAAGAAAAACATTTATGAACATTGTAACCCACATCCTTAAAATACAGTTTTTTGTATCGATCATCTTTCGAGATCTACACTGATAGATCCAAGTCTGAGCCTAAGTTGGGTATTGGCCTTTACATTCCCCGTTTTCCACTAAGTGACAGGTACACTGGATAAGCGGTAAGAATATCGAAATATATACAAACCGTAAACCTGGTATCAAATCTCTGATGTTTATACATCTAGATTGTATAATGGAAAGACTAGACATTCTAACCTGGATCTATTCAGAGTGCCAGATCATACTAATGTAGCTAACAACAACATAGTTGGGGACCATCTGGATCTCGTCTGTGAGACGAGGAAATCCACAGTTCTGTTGGTGTTCCGTTTTCATGTTACTTTATCTGGAACTTTATAGGTCTGATCAGACTAGATAATCTACTTTGGCTTACATGGCTCATATACGAATGAAATAAGATCTCACGGGATCGTTTATGGCTTCTGCCGATGGGACTCCTTCTTCGTCATGGCCCTGATCTCTAGGGAATAAGTAATGTGACATAGGGCTGTTCATTTTTGCAAGACCTTGAATTTTAATCTAAGCTTTCTCAGACATGTAAAGACCATTATTGGCGGAGCAAAGCATGATATTTTAGGGTAATTTAAGGGACTAGATTATGGGCCCAATCAAGTACTTTTTTTGTGGGTTTACCTTACAATTTTTTTTTTTTTTGCAAAAATAGTACTTTTTGAAAAAGAACTTTTTTAAAAGAAAAATGTTTAAGAAAATTATTTTTCAAAAAACTACTTTTCGGTGCTTTTTCCAATGTAATTTTTTTAAAAGGTAATTTTACAAAAAATTTCTTTTTTAAAAGGTACTATTTCCTAAAAGTACTTTTTTAAAATGTACTCTTTTTAAATGATACTGCTTTTGTAAAATGTACTTTTCCGAAAAAGTATTTTTTATAATGTACTTTTGCAAAAAAAGTAATTTTTCTAGAAAGTATTTTTTTAAAAGTACTTTTTAAGACAGTACCGTGTTCGTTCCAAAAATGTATTTTTTAAATGCAATATCTTTAAATTGTTCTTTTTACTTTTTCAAAAAGTACCTTTTAAATACTTTTCAAAAAAGTTACTTTTTTAAAATGAACTTTCTCCGTAAAGCAATTTTTTTTAAAATGTACATTTTATAAATAATATTTTTTAAAAGGAACTTTTTCCAAAAGTACTTTTTTAAAAGGAACTTTTTACAAAAGTACTTTTTTAAAATATACTTTTTCCAAATAGTACTTTTTTAAAACATAATTTTTCAAAAAAAAAAAAAAAAATACTTTATTAAAAGGTACCTTTTCCAAAAAGTACTTTATCTAGAAATTATTTTTTTCAAAAGTAATTTTTTTAAAATATACTTTTTCCAAAATGTATTTTTTCAAAATGTAATTTCTTTAAAAACTTTTTTCCAAAAAGTTATATTTTAATATGTAATTTATCAAAAAAGTACTGTTTTCAAAAAATACTTTTCAAAAAAATACTTATCAAAATGAAGATTCTCCGTAAAGTAACCTTTTTTAAAGGTTCATTTTCAAAAAAGTACATTTTAAAAAAACGTTTTTAAAATAAACTTTTTCCCAAAAAATAATTTTCAAAAGATACTTTATCCGAATTGTACTATTTTTAAGGTACTTTATACGAATAGCTCTTTTTTAAGGTACTTTTCCCAAAAGTACTTTTTAAAAATATACATACTTTTTACAAATAGTACTTTTTAAAACATAATTTTTCAAAATTTCTAGTACTTTTTTAAAAGGTACCTTTTGCAATAAGTTCTTTTTCTAGAAAGTATTTTTTAAAAGAACTTTTTTAAAATATATCTTTTCCAAGAGGTACTTTTTAAAAATATAATTTCTTAAAAAAGTACTTTTTTGAAAAAGTTCTATTTTAAAATTTACTTTTCAAAAAATACTTTTTTAAAATGTACTTTCTCCCTAAAGTGTTTTGTTTAAAACGTACATTTCTAAAAAGCACTTTTTCCAAAAGTACTATTTCCAAATAGTTCTTTTTCAAAACATAATTTTTCAAAATAGAGCTTTATTAAAAGGTACCTTTTTATTAAAATAGTACTTTTTAAAAATGTACTTTTCCAAATAGTTAAATTTTAAAATGTAGTTTGTCAAAAAAGTACTATTTTCAAAAAATACTTCTTAAATATTTTTCTAATCAATACTTTTTCAACATTTTTTTAAAAGGTAAATTTTCTAAAAATTACTTTTTTTAAAAGGTACTTTTTTCAAAAGTACTTTTCTCAAAAGTACTTTTCTTAAAACTTACTTTTCTCAAAAGTACTTTTCATAAAAGTACTTTTCATAAAAGTACTTTTCATAAAAGTACTTTTCTTAAAAGTACATTTTTAAAACATTCTTTTTCCAAAAAATCTTTTCAAAAGGTAATTTATACGAATAGTATGTTTTTAACAGGTACTTTTTCCAAATAGTACTTTTTTAAAAAGTAATTCTTCCAAGTGGTACTTTATTAAAAGGTATCTTTGCCAAAAAGTACTTTTTTAAAGGTACTATTTCCAAAATGATTTTTATGTACTTTTTCCAGAAAAAAAAAAATATTTTTTTCCCAAAAGTACTTTTTTAACGATACTTTTCTTAGAAGTACTTTTTTAATATACATATGCTTTTTCCAAATAGTACATTTTTAAAACACAATTATTCCAAATAGCACTTTTTTAAAAGGTACTATTTCCAAAATGTACTTTTTTAATGATACTTTATCAAAAAAGTTTCTTTTAGTACAGTACTTTTGCCAAAAATTAAAATTACTGTTTTAAAAGTTAATTTTTCCAAAAAAAAAAAAATAAGTACTAAAATTTACTATTATAAAAGGTACTTTTATGCAAAAACTATCATTTTAAAAGATACATTTCCCATTTTTGTAAAAGTACTTTTTTAATAAGTACTTTTTAAAAGGTACTTTAAAGTACAAACATTGTGAGCATATAAAATCAAAAAAAACTTCATCTTCAAGATCAAAAATTTTTTTTCCCCATAGGTAGCAAATCGTTCAAAATTCAAGGAAACAATCAACTACAAAAATGTACCTAAGATCTCAATAAACAACTTGCTAGAACATATGAACTTCTCAGGAATGATTCTTAACACCGTTTAGGTAGGTCAATATAAGTTAGTAAGAAAAAACTAAAGAAATTAACTGCCATATGCATAAACAATTTTTAAATTTATCAAAGGTTTATAAAAAAATTTTGTATGGAAATTTGGTTTGATAAACCTTTGATAAATTTATAAACTGTTTAAGCATATTTTTTTCTTAAATTTATTTCGAATTTTGCGATTTTGATCTTGAAGATGAAGTTTTTTGATTTTATATGTTCACAATTTTTATTTTTTATGACAAGGGCTACAACTTTGTCTCAGAGAGTAAATCAAAATTCCGAACTGTTTACAAGATATGAACCTGAGAAAATGAATACCTTTTTGCAAAAATTACATAAAGGCCCCAAATCTTTGGGGGCCCATTGAAAAAAGTGCATGACTTTCGGCAAAATTGGTAGACACGGGACTTTTTTTGGTATTTTATCACGTAGTGGTGTCCGTATATGGTTATTTATCCATGACTCAAAAAATTACACACAGTGTACGTTATGGGGACTTTCTATTTTTGGGTATCTAAGACTTTTCTTTTAATTTTTGTTTAAGTGTATGTCATAATTGCATGTTTATAACATTAAAGTAAATAATATTACAAAATTGTGTAAACAAAACTAAAATAACAATTCAACTAATTAAACATGTGGCAGGAAAGAATAAAAAAAAAAGAAAAACTCAAATACTTTCTTGGGTAAATATAAAAAAATTGACATTCGGCACTTATAAACAGCCTACACTGAGAAAAATCATACAACTACATACTTGGAAACTTAACAAAAATGAAACAGAAGAGAAGAAGAGATAAATGAAAAAAGTCCTCAATAGATAGTGATTTAGTATATTTTTGGTTTGGTTTAAACGTTTTTTATAACTTTATTAAGGGAAATTTTCAACAACAAAAAAAAAAGATATAGTGTTAAGAGTAAGTAGTTTAAGATAGTAAAGCATGCAAAAGTTTTGTTTAGTTTAGATAATAAGTATTCAATAACATTTGTAGGATTGTTTTTTAAATAGTTTTAAAGGTTAGTAATAATAAAGTTTTAATAGATTTCAAGTAACTAAATTTTTTCAAGTGTATTTTTTATTAGTTTGTATTTTTTTTAAATCTTAATAAATTTATTAAATTTGGAATAGTTTGAAAATTATTGTCATTTATTGTTTTTTTTTTTAAACTTGTCTTATCTATTGAGTATTTTTTTTTTTTTTTTTTGAATTTTTTGGTTTTAAATTTAACAAAATCATAAACAATTTGTGTTAAATAATTAACTAAATGACAACACAGTTACCACAACAACAATAAATAGTTCTAAACAACAAGGTACTTTTATTCTCAATATTTTAAAAACAAAAACAAACAATAATTTTAATGAAAAAACTAAAATTTAAAATTCTCGAATTTTATAAAACACTTAAAGAAAAGAATTTAGAGTAGAAAAATTACACTTACAAAAAGGAAATTAAACCACAAAAATCAGAAAATTCGTACCAACAAAAATTATAGTTTTTTAAAGTTAATAACAATAAGACTAATACGTTTTACATTTAACATGCTGTTTAGTAATTCATATATCAGTTTGATTTCAATAATATTTTTAAGCTTTTAGGTTAGGTTTTGTTTTCTTTTTTTGGTTTTGAAGGTTATATAGAGTTTGGTTTTTTTTTTTAGTAGAGTTTTAGTAGTTTAATTGGTTTGTTAATAAAAAGTGTCAGTGTCGTAGAACAAATCTTCTAAAAAGCTTACCGGCAAATCACGCGCACTTTCTCCTTTACGCTGTAAACAAAAAAACAAAAGAAATATATGAAAAAAAATTAAACAAGAATATAAAAAATTTCGTATATATATAACAATAGAGAACTTACCCTTAATCTTTCGCCACTATAAGGATCACGTTCTCTACGATAAACTAACTCATCATAGCGGGAACGATCCTCAGGAAATATAAGTTCACGGATTTCCGTCACTAGTGTATGCTGGAATTAATATTTGAAAAGTAAGTTAATACAAAAATTTCTCTCAGTGTATTACACTTTGAACCCACCTTTTCATATGTATCTAACATTTCTAATAAGACGGCTACAAAGGCATCTATGGTCATTGCTTTCGCACAATATTCAGCTATATAATACGAAAGACTTGCAAAATGGTGGCGGGGCAAAAGAGAGCGAGCCTTCTCCTCTACCATGGCGGTGATTTGACCTTTTCGACGTGCTCTATTTATAACAAAACAAAAAAACAAACAACATTTATAACATTTTCATTTCATTGTTTTGTATTAAAACGAAATTTTATTATTTTACCTTGTCCCCGTGGGACTATAAGCATCATATGGCTCCATTTCAATGGAGGTACAGGAATGTGGCACTTTACCCACATCACGTATCACCAGTGACATACGTTTGTGGTATTTTAACTGACTAACAGCCTCATCGTGTGTGACATCTTGAAATGACTGACCATTCACCTCTAAGATTTCATCGCCCACCATTAAACCGGCCCTGTCGGCCACACTCTCCTTATCCACACCGGTCACAAATATGCCCAGACCATACTCGACACCGCCGCGTATCATAAGACCCAATGATTGACCCGGTTCTATTAATAACTCCACACGGCGTATTCTAAAAAGAAATAAAGGGAAAAAAATAAAATTGTTAAAAAAAATATCAAGAAAATTGTACTTTTCATAAAAAGTACTTTTCATAAAAAAGTACTTTTCCTAAGAAAGTACTATTTATTCATAAAAGAGTACTTTTCATAAAAAAGTACTTTTTGATGTAAATTTCTTTTAAAAAAAAACTTTCATACAAATTTTCTTTTTATTAAAAAGTATTTTTCATAAAAAAGTACTTTTTATTAAAAAGTCCGGGTACTCGCTTTTCATAAAAAGTACTTTTCATCAAAAAGTACTTTCCATAAAAAGTTTTCATAAAAAAAACTATTCATAAAAAAGTACTTTTCCTAAGAAAGTACTATTTATTCATAAAAGAGTACTTTTCATAAAAAAGTACTTTTTGATGTAAATTTCTTTAAAAAAAACTTTCACACAAATTTTCTTTTTATTAAAAAGTATTTTTCATAAAAAAGTACTTTTTATTAAAAAGTCCGGCTACTCGCTTTTAAGATTTTTATTTCACCACTAATATAAATTAAAAATGTTGATTTTATTTCCCCGATTCCTTTATATTTAAAAGAAGAGTAATAATTTATCGAATCTCCTATTTTTTACATTATGAATACCGGATACTCGTTTGAAATCTCTATTATTTATAGAAAATTGTATGCTTATTTTATTTATATTGATAAAGATTTAAAATTTTTTGGAAATTTTTCTTCAAAACCATACAATTAGTAAAGTGGGTACTCGGTACTCGGTTTTATGTTTTTTATTTTACAGCCAATATTAATTAAGAATCATGATATAAGTATGCCCAGGTCGTTTGTATTTGGGAAGAAGATGATTATAGATCAAATCTACTATATTTTACATAACGAATACCGGGTACTCGTTTGAAATTTCTATTATTTATAGAAAATTCTATTTTTATTTTATTTATATTACAAAGATTTAAAATTTTTTGGAAATTTTTATTCAAAAACATAGCATTAGTAAAGTGAGTACTGGGTACTCGGTTTTAAGTTTTTTATTTTGCAGCCAATAATAATTAAAAATCATGATATAATTTTCCCCAGGTCGTTTGTATTTGGTAAGAAAATGAATCTTTATTCAATCTACTATATTTTACATCATGAATACCGGGTACTCGTTTGAAATTTGTGTTGTTTATAGAAAATTTTATATTAATTTTATTTATATTGATAAAGATTTCAAATTTTTTGGAAATTTTTTTTCAAAACCATACAATTAGTAAAGTGGGTACTCGGTACTCGGTTTTATGTTTTTTATTTTACAGCCAATATTAATTAAGAATCATGATATAAGTATCCCCAGGTCGTTTGTATTTGGGAAGAAGATGATTATAGATCAAATCTACTATATTTTACATAATGAATACCGGGTACTCGTTTGAAATTTGTGTTGTTTATAGAAAAATTTATGTTTATATTATTTATATTGATAAAGATTTAAAATTTTTTGCAAATTTTTTTTCAAAATCATAGAATTAGTAAAGTGGGTACCGGGTACTCGGTTTTATGTTTTTTTTTTATTTTACAGCCAATATTAATTAAGAATCATGATGTAATTATCCCAAGTTCGTTTGTATTTCGGAAGAAGATGATTATTGATCGAATCTCCTATTTTTTACATTATGAATACCGGGTACTCGTTTGAAATTCCTATTATTTATAGAAAATTTTATGTTAATTTTATTTATATTGATAAAGATTTCAATTTTTTTTGAAATTTTTATTCAAAACCATAGAATTAATAAAGTGGGTACCGGGTACTCGGTTTTAAATTTTATATTTTACAGCCAATATTAACTAAGAATCATAATATAATTATCCCCGGTTCATTTGTATTTACAAAAACAAGATTATTTATCGAATCCACTGTATTATACATAATGAATACCGGGTACTCGTTTAAAAATTTAGATTTTCATAGAAAATTTTATGATTTTGAAATTCGTTGTATTTTTCTTAAGCATTCATATATCAATTATATCATAAAAGCAAACTTTTGCCTAAAAATTTTGTAAATAATATTGTAAGTACCGGGTACCCGATTTAAAAATTTAAGTTTTACTATAATTTAAATAATTTATCCTTAGTATTTCTTAGTTTAATCATTTAAATTTAATTATTACGAACATATTCAATGAAAGTCTTATATTTTATTAAGTGATTACCAAGTACTCGTTTTTTTTTTAAACAAATTTTATGTTTCATGATATAACTTTCCATGGGTAATTTGTATTTAGAAAAAACAGATGATTATTTATCGAATCTTTTACATATATTATACATTATGAATACCGGGTACTCGTTTGAAAATTTTAATTTTTTATAGAAATTTTGATAATTTTAAAAATTGGTTGTATTTTTTTGTATCATAAAAGCAAACTTTTGCCTAAAAATGTTGTAAAAAGTATTGTGAGTACCGGGTACCCGACTTAAAAATTTAAGTTTTACTGCAATTTAAGTAATATATCCTTAATGTTTATTAGTTCAATCATTTCAATTAAATTATTACGAACTTATGTAATGGAAGTCCTATATTTTATTAAAAGTACTCGTTTTAAAATTTTGTTTTTTATAACAAATTTAATGTTTCATGTTATAATTTTCCCCGTTTTATTCGTATTTAGAAAAAGGATGAACGAATCTACTATATTTTACATTAATAATGCCGGGTAGTCGTTTGAAAATTTTGATTTTCATAGAAATTTTGATGATTTTAAAATTGGTTGTATTTTTTTGTATCACAAAAGCAAACTTTTGCCTAAAATTGTTGTAAATAATATTGTGAGTACCGGGTACTCGATTTAAAAATTTAAGTTCTACTCTAATTTAAGTAATTTATGGTTATTTTTTCTTAGATCAGTCATTTAAATTTAATTATTACGAACTTATGTAATGAAAGTCCTATATTTTATTAAGTGATTACCGAGTACTCGTTTTAAAATATAGTTTTTTTATAAAAAATTTAATGTTTCATGATATAATTTTCCCCGGATCATTTGTATTTAGAAAAAAGATTATTATTAATCGAATCTAGTATATTATACATTATGAATACCGGGTACCCGTTTGAAAATTTGGATATTCATAGAAAATTTAATGATGTATTTTTCAAATTGGTTGTATTTTTTTGTATCATAAAAGCAAATATTTGCCTAAAAATATAGTAAATAAGATTGTGAGTACCGGGTACTGGATTTAAAAATTTAAGTTTTACTGTAATTTAAGTAATTTATATTTATTCTTTCTTAGATCAATCATTTAAATTTAATTAATACGAACTTATGTAATGAAAGTCCTATATTTTGGTTTTTTTTTATAAAAATTTAATGTTTCATAATATAATTTTCCCCGGTCATTTTAATTTAGAAAAAATATGATAATTTATCAAATTTACTATATTTTACATTATGAATACCGGGTACTCGTTTAAAAATATTAAGTATCATAGAAAATTTATTGATGTTCAAATTGGTTGAATTTTTTTGTATCATAAAAACAAAATTTTGCATAAAAACGTTGTAAATAATATTGTGGGTACCGGGTACCCGATTTAAGAATTTAAGTTTTACTGTAATTTAAGTAATTTATTGTTATTTTTTCTTAGTTCAAGCATTTAGAGAAAATTATTACGAACTTTTTTAATGATAGTATTATATTTTACTAAATGATTACCGAGTACTCGTTATAAAATTAAAATGATTACAACAAATTTAATGTTTTCAGTATTTGCTAATGTAATACATTTATGTTAAGGCAGTTTTTAAGTCAATATTTGACAAAATATTAATATGGGTACCGGGTACTTAATTTAAAAATTTTGATTTTTATGTAATTTATATTAAAATTTGTAAATATTATTTTGTTAAAAGTTTAGTATTGAGAAAACAGGCTTAATTATCCTATATTTTAAATGTATCTTACAGTGATTACCGGGTACTCGTTATAAATTACATTAAATTTTCACAAAAAAGTAATTTTATTTTAAAAAAATTTTTATTTCAAAACTCACCGATCTCTTCGTTCACTTCTCCGTCCCCCATATTCCATGGGCGGTGAGGCGGGTCTACCATGTCGATCCATCCAGGAACACGTCTGTCTATATGGCAATGGCCCACCTACGGATGGTGATGTTCCTATGCTGGCACCCGGTGGCAGTGCAGAATGTTGTGGCAGCAGGGGGGCCATGGATGCGTACATGGGATCACGCGAGGGAGGCCCAAAACCATGCAGCGGTGCCGTTGAATTAAGCGTGGGTGGCGAACGTACCGTCATACTGATTTGACGTGATGATTTCAATATCTGCACACATCTCTGCGTTAAGAAAAAATGTGGCAATAGAAGAGACAAAAAGAAGAAGGTAGACAGACAAAACCAAACAACAAAAAAAACCGAAAAAAAACCAACAAAATAAATTCAAAATTAAAACAAACAAAAATTATAGCAAAAAATTTTAACCAAATAAAAGAAAAATAACAGTGAAACTTAGTAAAACTTATTATACAAAGAGTTTTAACTTAGTATAAAGAGAAATTGAACCAAAAAGAACAATATGTAACATGTAATGGTGCTTTAATTATATTGTGCAGTGTAATGATAATTATTTATATGTTTTTTTTCTCTCTCTTAAACTCTCGGCGTGCATGTTTACAACACATTTAATTTATTTTTAGGCAAAACTTAAGGATTTTTTTATTGGAAAGAAGTAGCCTTGAATTGTTTGTTAAATTAATTCGGCAAAATTACACTGTAATAAAATATTTGGTTTATTATGAAATTAAATTTTTTTTTTTTACTTTTTTCAAACCAAATTTTTTATTTGCTACTATTATGGGCAGCTTATTAAAATTTAATATTTTTTTTAAGAATTTTCTTAGATTTCCTTTTTTTCATAAATGCTGCTTTAAAATAGTTTTATCGCTCAGTGTTTTTAATGAGAAATGTCAACTTAGTAAACTCAGGAAAAAATGGAAATAATAAAAACATTTAATTGAAAGAGCAGGAAAAAAGAACATAAATTTATTCTATTGCCAATTTTTTCTCAAAGTGTATTAAGTGTTTTCTTTTTTTTTGTTTACGAGTAAAATCAAAAACTAATGTGAGTGTAATAATTGTGTTATGAATTTAACAGTGTCAAATGTTTTAACCGAAAACCATTTACCTCTAAATAATGCTATAATGCCTAATAAGTACCGGGTACTCGTTTGAAAATTTAATTTTTCATAGAAAATTTTAAAGATATTTATTAATTCTTTTGCTAGGTTTCTCAGTAATTACGAATTTTTATATCAAAATTGAGAATTAGTAAAATGGTTACCGGGTACTAGCTTTTAAATTTTCTATTTTTTAACCCAAATAAATTAAAAATGTTATTTTTATTATGCTGAGTGGTTTATATTTACCAAAATGATGATTATTTGTCCAATATTGAGTATTATGGATTATGAGTACCGGGTACTCGTTTGAAAATGTAGTTTTTCATATACAATTTTAAAGATATTTATTATTTATCTTGATATTCTTCGCAATAAATAAGACTTTTTATATAAAAATTTAAAATTAGTAAAATGGTTACCGGGTACTCGCTTTTAAGTTTTCTATTTTTTAACCAAAATTAAAAAAACGTTAATTTTATTATGCTGAGTGATTTTTATTTGCAAAAAACATAATTATTTATCCAATATTCTGTATTATCCATTATGAGTACCGGGTACTCGCTTGAAAATTTAGTTTTTCATAGAATATTTTAAAGATATATATTATTTTTCTAGCTGCTCTTCGCAATAAAAGATATTTTTTATATAAAAATTGAGAATTATAAAAATGGTTACCGGGTACTCGATTTTAAGTTTTCTATTTTTCAGCCAAAGTAAACAAAACATTTTAATTTTGTTAAGCTGAGTGGTTTATATTTACAAAAAACATAATTATTTATCTAATATTCTGTATTATCCATTATGAGTACCGGGTACTCGTTTTAAAATTTGGTTTTTCATAGAAAATATCATAGATATTTATTATTTATCTTGCTAGGCTTCGCAGTAAGTTATCATTTTTATATAAAAATTGAGAATTAGTAAAATGGTTACCGGGTACTCGCTTTTAAATTTTCTATTTTTTAACAAAAATAAACAAAAAATGTTAATTTTATTATGCTGAGTGGTTTATATTTACCAAAATTATGCTTATTTGTCCAATATTGAGTATTATGGATTATGAGTACCGGGTACTCGTTTGAAAATGTAGTTTTTCATAGAAAATATAATAGATATTTATTATTTATCTTGCTAGGCTTCGTAGTAATTTAGAATTTTAATACAAAAATTGGGAATTAGTCAAATGGATACCGGGTACTCGCTTTTAAGTTTTCTATTTTTTAATCAAAATTAAAAAAAAAATAATTTTATTAAGCTGTGTCGTTTAAATTTACCAAAATGATGATTATTTGTCCAATATTGAGTATTATGCATAATAAGTACCGGGTACTCGCTTGAAAATTTAGTTTTTCATAGAAAAATTTAAAGTTATTTATTATTTCTCTTGCTGTTCTTCGCAGTAAGTGAGATTTTTTATATAAAAATTAAGAATTAGTAAAATGGGTACCGGGTACTTGCTTTAAAGTTTTATATTATTTTTCAACAAAAAATGTTAATTTCATTATGCTGAGTGGTTTATATTTACCAAAATTATGTTTATTTGTCCAATATTGAGTATTATGCATAATAAGTACCGGGTACTCGCTAGAAAATTTAGTTTTTCATAGAAAATTTTAAAGATATTTATTATTTCTCTAGCTGCTCTTCGCACTGAGATTTTTTATATAAAAATTTAGAATTAGTAAAATGGTTACTCGCTTCAAAGTTATCTATTTTTTAACCAATATTAAAAAAATGTTAATTTTATTATGCTGAGTGATTTTTATTTGCAAAAAAACATAATTATTTATCAAATATTCTGTATTATCCATTATGAGTACCGGGTACTCTTTTGAAAATTTAGTTTTTCATATAAAAATGTTAAGTTATTTATTATTTCTCTTGCTGTTCTTCGCATTAAATGAGATTTTTTATATAAAAATTAAGAATTTGTAAAATGGGTACCGGGTACTCGCTTTTAAGTTTTCTATTTTTTAACCAAAATAAATTAAAAATGTTAATTTTACTATGCTGAGTCATTTATATTTACGAAAAAGATAATTATTTATCCAATATTCTGTATTATACGTAATGAGTACCGAGTACTCGTTTGAAAACTTAGTTTTTCATAGAAAATTTTAATGATATTTATTACTTCTCTTGATAGGCTCATTAGTAAGTGAGATTTTTAATACAGAAATTTAGATTTAGAAAACTGAGTACCGGGTAATCGAACTTAATAAGGTAAGTACTCGTTAAAAATATAGCTTTTACAACAACTTTAGCAATTTATTTTTATTAATTGTTTGCTTAATACTTTAATGAGAATAAATATGTATTTATTTAGCAAAAATTCTATAGTTTACTGTATGACTACCGGTTACTCGTTTTCAAATTCTGGTGATTTCGAAAAATTTCAAGTTTGTCTACATTTTCAAGTGACTAATTTTGTTATAGAGAGGAGTTTTGTTTAAAAAAGTTAATTTTAGTACCGGGTACCCGTTTTAAAATAATAGATTTCGAATTAGTTATAAGTGAAATATTGATAATATAAATCTCTTAACTCCTCTAAAGTTGTTTACAAATTTATATTTTCCTAAAAATGCTTTTTCAAATATTAATATTAGGAATGGTTTTAATAGTTTAATAGTTTTAAACATGCTTTTTGGAAGGTTAGAATGAGAGATTTAAAATGTTTTAAATAAAATATGTTTAGAATGGGGGTGGGGGGATGTGTGTGTTTTGGTGTTAAAGGTGTTGTTATGTGGTGTTTTAAGTTTATTTTAAATATTATAGGTATATAATTCATTTATTTATGCAAATCTTTAACTAATAAAGCAATACTTACTTTTAATGCTTCCTCGTGATTAATTGAAGTGAATGGGGTGCCATTCACCTCTAGGATAGTATCACCGGGACGCAAACCAGCACGTTCAGCTACAGAATTTTCCTCGATGCGTGAAATATAAACACCAAGGCCTGCAAAATAATATATAAAAAAAAATAAATTAGAAATTAAGTCTTTATAATTATCTAGCTACCCTCCTACATGAAAAATCATTTCTAAACAATGTTACCTTAACTACCTAACAATAATTGCAAACTTTATGTTTTATTAAATTAAAATCAAATAGTTCCCTGTTTATCTTTCAATCTTCTAAAACAATTTAATTACCCTGGGATGACATAGAGGTGGAGCTGTTTAAATCCTTGTCAGTGTTCATTTACATACTCAAACTCAAACTCATATGTATGTATGTATGTATGTATGTATGAACACAGACATGATGTTATTTGATCTATTTTTCTATATAACCTTATTCTATAAAATGTAATTCAATTTGTATTTCTATGCACAAAAATGTGTATGTATTTAGTTCATTTTAGTTTCATTTTTTTTTTTCCTTCTTTTTTTTAATTTTATTTCTCCATTTTCTATACAATTGTTGACAAAATAAAGAGAATTGTATTTAAGTCAACAACGTATTAAATATGAAATTCTACACTGCATACGAACGACTAAAATCAATAAGTATCTATTCTAAGAACTTAATATAATAATAAGTTTATATGAACTTTGTTTAAAAAAAAAAAAGAAAATATATGCAACAAAAACAAAAAAAAGAAATAACATACGAAACGAAACGTTTACTAACACATTTCCAGTAACACAGACAATAAATACTTGTACTTTTCATTGAAATACACACAAACTAGTACTCAAATACTTGGTAATCACATCTACACATGATGCAAAAACCAGTGAATGAGAAGCGAAGAGAGTGAGAGACTGAGTGTGGGTGTGATTATGAGTGCAAGTATGTATTTATGTGTGTGTATCAGTGTATGTTTGCATGAAAGTATGCTTGCTTGCATTTATTCACTTTATATTTATTCATATTGCATACTTTAGGGTAATTGTATGAAATTTTATTAATATGTATTCGTATAGGGTTTGCTTAACTTGGAATTTATGTTAGATTAAAGGGATGTGAAAGAAATTCTAAAATTTACTTAGAAAAACTTTTTGTTTTAATCAAACTTGAGTACTTATTATTAAAATTCTAATTTTTCAAAACAAAAATAATGTTTATGAATATTTTTCAATACCATAAATATTTAAATTCATAAATAGTCTATATTTCACATAATGGGTACCGGGTACTCGTTTTTAAATTCATGGGAAACATTTTGTGGATGTTTGTATTTCATTGATATTAAAAAAGAATTTTCACCAAAATTTTAATTTTTATGATTGTAATTACCGTTTACTCGCTTTAAAATAACGCTTTTAAATGAAATGTAATGCAATATTCTTCATTACTATTCATTAAGTCGTTTAAATTTACAAAAAAAATGTTAAATCTATATTTTACATAATGGGTACCGAGTACTCATTTAAAAATTTATTTAAATTACCATTTTAAAGCAGATTTAATGTATTTTTTCAATGTTTAATCATTTAAGTTGTTTTAGTTTCTAGTCAAAATGTTAAATATCGATATTTTACATTATGGGTACCGAGTACCGAGTAACGATTTAACAACAGATTTTATATTATTTACTATACATTATCACCTTAGGCATTTAAGTTTCCATTAAAAATGTTATATATTTTATTATATGATATTTTCTATAATGGGTACCGAGTATTCCCTTAAATATTTTGGGATTTCTAACAAATTTAATGCTTTTTATTATTAATAAATGAGAATATTTATCAGGTGTTAGCTTTTTTTATAAAATTTCTCGATATTTTACATTATGGGTACCAAGTACTCATTTAATTTTTTTATTTAAAATAGCAATTCAAGCACAGATTTTATATTACTTTTAATTTATAATAAGCTAAGGTGTTTCAGTTTCCACTAAAAATGTTATATATTCGATTACTTGATATTTTACATAGTGGTTACCGAGTACTAATGAAAAAAATTTTTGAAATTACCATTTTAAGACAGATTAAAAGTATTAGTTTTAATGCTTAATCATTTAAGTTGTTTTAATTTCTAGTCAAAATGTTAAATGTCGTTATTTTACATTATGGGTACCGAGTACCCATTTAATTTTTTATTAAAAAATAAAGATTTAACAACAGATTTTATATTATTTTCTATACATAATCAGCTAAGGAGTTTAAGTTTCCATAAAAAATGTTGTATATTCGAATACTTGATATTTTCTATAATGGGTACCAAGTACTCACTTAAAAATTTTGAGATTTCTAACAAATGTAATGCTTTTTATTATTAATCATTAAGAATTTTTATCAGGTGTTAGTTTTTTTATAAAATTTCTCGATATTTTACATTATGGGTACCGAGTACTAATTTTTTTTTTAATTTAAAAAAGCGATTTAAGCACAGATTTTATATAATTTTTAATTTATAATAAGCTAAGATGTTTCAGTTTCCATTAAAAATTTTATATATTTAAATACTGGATATTTTTTATAATGGGTACCGAGTACTCATTTAGCATTATTTGGAAATTACCATTTTAAAGCAGATTTAATGTATTATTTTTAATGCTTAATCTTTTAAGCTGTTTTAATTTCCAGTCAAAATTTTAAATATTGATATTTTACATTACGGGTACCGAGTACCCATTTAATTTTTTAGTTAAAATAACGATTTAACAACAGATTTTATATTTTTTTCTATACATAATCAGCTAAGGAATTTAAGTTTCCATTAAAAATATTATATATTTGAATACTTAATATTTTATATTGTGGGTACCGAGTACTCACTTAAAAATTTTGGGTTTTCTAACAAATTTTAATGATTTTTATTATGAATCATTGAGATATTTTATCAGGTTTTAGTTGTTTTTATAAAATTTCTCGATATTTTACATTATGGGTACCGAGTACTCATTTAATTTTTTATTAAAAAATAAAGATTTAAGAATAGATATTATATTATTTTCTATACATAATCAGCTATGGCATTTATGTTTCCATAAAAAATGTTGTATATATAAATATTTTATATTTTATATTGTGGGTACCTAGTACTCACTTAAAAATTTTAAATTTTCTAACAAATTTAATGATTTAAAAATCATTGAATCATATCATTGAACATTTTTATCAGCTGTTAGTTTTTTAATCATATTTCTTTATTTAACAATATGTGTATTGAATACTCGTTTTAAAGTTAAGATTTTTACGAGTACTCATATGAATATTCATGAGTACCGGGTACTCCCATTTTAATTAATGCTTTAGGGTAGAATTTATGGTTATTTCATACAACTAATTGATTCAGCTTTTGAGTGCGGTTTTGTTTTATATATTTAGTGAATTTTTTTAAATATGAGTACCGAGTACTCGTTTTAAAAATCTGTTAGTAATTAAAATTTTAATGTTATGGAACAGTTCTTTAAAAAAATCCCGTCAGATAGGGCATTTCTTTTACTAATTCTTACATTTTTTTACAATGAGTACCGGTTACTTACATTTAATAAAGGTTTTTGCAGAGATTTTAAGATGTTTTCATAGAACTTATTGTTTTAAGTTTATTTAACGAATTTGGAGTATTTTAAATATGAGTACCGAGTAGCCGTTTTAAAGAAAATGTTTTTTTATCAATTTCAAACCGAATTACTATATTTGATGGTATACAATTTATGAATTGAAATTTAAAATTTTTAATTTAAATGAAAAATATGTTAAATTTGTAAATTGGTTTGCGACTACCGGGTACTTGTTTCCAAAAGCAGATTTTTAAAAAGAATTTCATGGAATTTTATGCTAAGCTTTGGTTAAGTTTGTCACTAGTGGTTTTATAAAACCAAAAGTAGATTTTTACAAAGAATTTCGTAGAATTTTATGTTAAGCTTTGGTAAAGTTTGTCAGCACTGGTTTTAAACGTAATAAATTCTAAATTTTTTCTATGAGTACCGAGTACTCGCTTCAAAATGAATATAATTTAAAATAATTTTTATAATTTTTTGCTAATCTTCGATTAAGTTTGTAAGAAATGATTTAAATACAAAAAAATTTCTGATTTTTCCTAACGAGTACCGAGTACTCGCATTAAAATTATTGTAATTTAATCATTAAAATGATAATTTTGAATAGATTTCCTGTCAAACATTTATTTTTTAAGTCTTATATTAAAATATATTAGAATGTGCGTAACATGTACCCTTGTATTTAGGGTCTATTTGTAGCTAAATGTGTAATTGCTAGGCTTACCCTACATGTGTGATACTTTTCATTTTCCTTTTATTAATCTATACATATTGATTTTGAATGAACAGCAGCAGCTCGTTGTATTACACTTTTGTTTAATACACTTTACTACATACTTAAGAGTAATTGATTTTTCAATACAAAAAAAAAAAAAAACTCATATTTATATGGAGGTAATTGAAACAAAATGTTTTTAATTAATTTTAGTAGATAAGTATTGTAATAAGAACAAAATGTATCATAACGACTGTCAATATATAAGAAATATAATTGCAATGCTTCAATTAATAGAAAATAGAATGTGAATTGTTTAATTTTGAACTTTGTAGAGAGAAAATTTTATTTAAAGATCTTTGATTGCAAAGCGATCTTGTTTAAGGATCCTCATTCGCAAGTAGAGAGAATTCAATTTAACGATCTTCAAATCCAAAGCGATCTTGTTTTTTTTAAGTATACAATTTAAAGATCTTCATTTGCGAGTATAGAGAATTCAATTTAATGATCTTCAAATGCAAAGCGATCTTGTCAATTTTAAAATATACAATTTTAGAATTATCATTTGCAAATAGAGATAATTCAATTTAACGATCTTCATTTGCAAATCCATCTTGTTTTTTTAATTATCTGTATTAAAAATCTTTTAAAATGGAGTCTACAACTTTAACTTACGATCTTAAGATCCCTTTTTAATCTAATTTATAAAATATTTTCTTAAACTCACCTGAGTCTTTACCTCCTTTAACACATATACCAAAACCATGATCTATCTGCTGATCACGAGACATATTAACAGTTCTTGTGGTTAAATCATGCATGCTGGGTATACCACGATCTCGTTCTCTTTCACGGTAGATCTACAAAGAGTAAAAACAACAGAAAATAACCAAATAACCATAAAGTTCCTTTGTCGAGTAGCTCCGCCTAGAAGAAAAAACCCACCTGATGCGTTGTTGATGGCGGACTACTGGCTGGACTACGACGACCAGTGCGATCTCTGGTACCATTACTATAATGATAACTGCTAGTAGGAACTGAAGATGATTGCGTAGCGCCAAACATGCGCAACACCTGCTCCGGTGAAATGGGCCGTTTCTTATTGCCATTCGCTGCAGCGGAGCCCGCCGCCAGTGCATGCCTGGCCGCCGTCGAAGTAGGCAGCGTCCCGCTCATACTGTTCATAAAGTTCGAGGGAGACGCCGATAGATAAGCCGAGCCACGACCCGGCAGCGAACCACCCTTCGTTGCCACGCCCGCCGAATTGTAATAATAGTGGGGTGAATGGGGCCGTTCGATGATCGTGTACGAAGTGCCCGGTGGTGAATAATATAGACCAGGGCGACCGCCCATACCGGCGGAACTAGCCACGCCCACACCAGCTGCAGCGGCCGCTGCTGAGCCGGTGCGTAGGGAACTTGTACTGTTGCCAATGCGTGAGTTGACGGCGTAACTGTTGGTCAGGCCGCTGACACCGGGCGGTGGTGTCGTCATGCCGTATGAGGTGCCAATGTCTTCGGCTTCGTAGCTGCTGGTTGGTGGTGGGTGGGCACGTAAATGATGGGCTGTGAGGCCGGCTGAGCCACCCGTTGGTACACTGGATGACGATTGGGTGGATGTTTGCAGTATGCTAGGATGCAAGGATGAACTGTGCGCAGCGGGTGGTGGTACATGATAGTAGCCACGCGAACTCCATCGCGTAGGTCCAAGATCGCATAATTCGGCATAGTCGTTGCCAGTAGCGCTCATTGTCGGGGGGTCGCCGTCGTATGGTACACCACCCCCAAGGCGCATTACAAGTCAGGCTATAAAGAAGAGAGAGAGAGAGAAACAATTGGTTGTATGTTTTTTATTTAAACTATTTATTGTTGCCTAAAATTAGTCTTTAGAATTTGTTATTTCCCTAAATTAAGTTAATAAATCAAAACTTATTATTATTATTTTCTGTTTTAATATTATTTTCATTATTTTTATTATTATTTAGTTTTAGTTTTATTATTATGGCTCTTGTTATGGTTGCATGTGACAACCAATCATTTTAGTTAAAATAACCTACAATTTTATTTACACTAGGCCCTTTATATTCCACGTTTGTATGTAATAAAACTGTGTGGGCTTTATTAAAACAATAAATTTGAAATGCTTTTTTTTCGTTTTTGTTCTATTAAGCCCACTTTAAAGGTCATCGCCTATAACATTTTATTGAATAGAAATATTTCTATAAAAGTTCACTTGTTTTCTCCTCTCATTTTATTTATATGTATTTAATATTGTTAACATGAATATTTCAAGGCTTTTCATTTAGATGATTTACAATTTATATTATATGCTAGATATTCTTTTATTTGGATTTTTTTTCCTCTCTAGTTATTTGTTCATAGAGTTTTTTTTTTTGTTTTTTTGGCAAAATAAAATGTGTGATCTCTTTGCCACTAATGTACCCATTAGTATATTTATTTTGTTTTTTTGTTCTCCTCTTATTGTCTTCTTGTCTTTTACAAAGGACATTGAGGTTAGCATCATAGAATGGTATAGAATGTGCATATGAATATAAAAATCCATGTTCACAACAGTTGTTGGTTGTATTATGAAACCAGTAGAGCGGCAAAAACAGTAGCAAGTAAGTAGTTGCAGTAGTTGGCTGCTAATAAAGGGTATAACATCGTTTTGAGAAAAGTTCAAAGTTGGAGGGAATTTTACAATAAATAAATATGTACATTAATTTGAAGGTTTGGTTTATTTCAAAATTTTTTTTTACTTAAAAATCGTTTAAATTTAAGAATTTTCATAACTTAAAATTGGTAAATATCTGTATCAAAAAAAAATTTCCAGAGTTGGGAATTTGAAAAATTTTTTAAATTGCTTTAGGAATTTGTAAAAATAAAATATTTAGTTTTTAGAATTTACTTAAAACTTTTCATAAAACCCCTATTCAATAGGAAATTTGGCTAAAATATTAAATTCCAATTAAAGGAAATTTTGGGAATTTTTGAAAATATTTTAGGAATTTTTAAAAAAAATTTTAAATTTAAGAACTTACTTAAAGTTCTTCATAAAATCAATTTAAAGTAGGAAATTTGCTTAAAAATAAAACTTTTCCGTTTGGGTAGTTTGGAAATATTTGGATTGTTTTAGGAATTCCTCAAAAAATCATTAAATTTATGAATTTGGATAAAACTTTTCTTAAAATCAAGTAATATAAGAAAATTTTGAGAAAAAATTAAAAAAAAAAAATATTATATATAATAAAGGGAAATTTTGGGAATTTTTGAAAATTTTTTAAAAAAAATTTAAAATTCAAGAATTTACTTAACATTGTTCATTAAATCAATTTAAAGTAAGAAATTTGCTTAAAAATAAAACTTTCCCGGTTTGGGTATTTTGGAAATTTTTTAAATTGTTTTAGGAATTTGTAAAAAAAAATGTTAAATTTAATAATTTGCTTAAAACTTTTCTTAAAATCAATTTATATAAGGAAATTTTGAGAAAAATTGGAAAGAAATTATAATAAAATATTAAATTCCCTTATTTGGGAATTTTCGAAAATTTTTAGGAATTTTTTTAAAAAGTTCATGAACTTTGTTAAAACTATTCATAAAATCATTAAAAGTAAGAAATTCGCTTAAAAATAAAACTTTCCGGTTTGGGTATTTTGGAAATTTTTTAAATTGTTTTAGGAATGTGTAAAAAAAAATGTTAAATTTAATAATTTGCTTAAAACTTTTCTTAAAATCGATTTTAATAAAGAAATTTTGAGAAAAAATGGAAAAAAAATATGATAAAATATTAAATTTCCCTAATGGGAGATTTTGGGAATTTTGAAAAATTTTTGGGAATTTTTTCAAAAAGTTCAAGAACTCTCCTAAAATTGTTCATAAAATCATTAAAAGTAAGAAATTCGCTTAAAAATAAAACTTTCCGGTTTGGATATTTTGGAAATTTTTGAAATAATTTTAGGAATTTATCAAAAAGTTGTTAAATTTGTGAATTTGCATAAAACTTTTCCTAAAATCAATTTATATAAAGAAATTTTGAGAAATATTAAAAAAAAAAAATAATATTAAATTTCACTAAAGGGAAATTTTGGGAATTTTTGAAAATATTTTAGGAATTTTATAAAAAAAATATGTTACAATTCATTTACTTAACATTGTTCATTAAATCAATTTAAAGTAAGAAATTTGCTTAAAAATAAAACTTTCCGGTTTTTTATATAAGGAAATTTTGAGAAAATTAAAAAAAAAAAATTAATTTTTGGGAATTTAAAAAAAAAAATTATTGAAATTCTCAAAAAAAAAAAAAAAAATCGATTTTAGTATTTTGGTAATTTGTTTAAATTTTTTTTAGAAATTTATTCAAAAACTTTCAAATACAAAAATTTCTCAAACAATTGTAGTATTGTCCAAAAAGTAAATTTCCAGGATTGCAACTTTTCGGGAATTTTGGAAATTAATTAAATAATTTTATATAAAATATTTGCTTAAGATTTTTCATACAATCAATTTAAAATAAGAAATTGCTCAAAATTCAGAATTTGCTTAAAACAATTAAACAAATCAATTAATTCTTTAAAATATTCAAAAGTGGATATTTTGAAATTTTCGAAATTGTTTTAGGAATTTTTTCCCGGGTTGGGCCTTTTTGGGAATTATGAGATGTTTTAGGAATCTTTTGTATTTTGGAAATTGTTAAAAAAAAAACCATTTAAATTTAAGAATTTTCTAAAAATATTAAAAAAATCTATTCTTTCAAAAATTAAACTTCAAGAGAAATTTTCGAAATTTTTTTAATGAATTTTTTAGATTTTTTTTTTTAAATTTTCCCGGTTTGGAAAATTTTGGGAATTCTGAAAAATGTTTTAGGAATCTCCCGATTTGTGTATTTTGGAAATTGTTATAAAAAACTCTTAAATTTAAGAATTTGCTAAAAAAATATTTAAAAAAATCCATTTAATTCTTTCAAAAACAAAACATCAAGAGTGGATATTTTAGAAATTTTCGAAACATTTTTAGGAATTTGTCAAAAAATTCTTAAATTAATGAATTTTCTTAAAATAATTAATAATTTAAACATTTTCTTTAAATTTTTCACAAAATCAATAAAAATAAAATTAAATGAAAGTTTTTTTTAGGAATATATAATTTAAAAATTTTCTTAAAACTTTTCATAAAAATAATTCAAAAAGATAAAAATTTTTTTCAAAAATAAAATTTCCCGGCTTGAGTACTTTCGAAGTTTTGGAAATAATTTGTTAAAAGGCTGTAAAAACAGACTAAAAAATAAAAAATTTTTCCAAAAATAAAATTTCCTTTCGTAGAAATTTAAAGATTCTGCCAATTGTTTTGGGTATTTGAGTACTTGAAGTTCTGATAGTTCTTAAACTTAAAATTATTATGTTAACAATCATTTAAAAGTAAGAATTTGTTCAAAAATTCAACTTCCCGATTATATTTTCACAATTTTAGAAACTGTTTTAGGAATGTTGAAAAAATTTTAAGAAAATTTCCCGAGTTGGGTATTTTGGAAATTCTGGGAATTATATTTGGGAATTTGCCAAAAAAAAACTTTTAATTTTTAAATAATATTAAAACCGATTAAAATAGGAGAATAGGAGTTGGATATTTAGGGAATTTTGGAAATTCTAGAAATTGTTTTGGGAATTTGATAAAAAAAAACCTTTTAATTTTTAAATTACATATATTAAAAATAGGACTTTTCCGAATTTAAATTTCCCGAGATGGAAATTTTGAGAATTTTGGAAATTATTTTGGGAATTTGTTAAAAAAAACTTTAAAATTTCAAATAATGCTTTAAAATAAGAAAATGTTAAAAATATTTTTGGAAATTTTTGAATAATTTGGGAATTTATATTTAAAAACTTTAAATTCTGAAAATTTAAACAAAATTGGTTCATTTTAACAATTTAAAATAGGAAATTTACTCAAACGAAAATTTGCCGAATCGGGTATTTTTGAAATTCTGGGAATAAATTTGGGAATTTTCCAAAAAAAAAAACTATTAATTTTTAAATTATATTAAATCGAATTAGAAATAGGATTTTTCCGAAATTTATATTTCCCGAGTTGAATATTTTTTGAGAATTTTTAAAATTGTTTAAGGAATTTATTAAGTAAGAAAATCTAAAAACTAAAATTACCCGAGTTGGGTATTTTGGAAATTCTGAAAATATTTCTGCGAATTTGTTAACAAAAAATTTCAAATTTAAATTTAAAATAAATTTTTCCAAAAATAAAATTTACTGGGTAGAATATTTTTTTGGAGAATTTTTGAATTTTTAGGGAATTTATATTTAAAAATTATAAATTCTGAAATTTTAACGAAATCGGTTTGTTTTAACATTTTAAAATAGGAAATATCCTCAAAACGAAAATTTCCCGAGTTGGGTATTTTAGAAATTCTGGAAATTATTTTGGGAATTTGCTAAAAAAAAAACATTTAATTTTGAAATTATATTAATATCAATTAAAAACATGATTTCTCCGAAATTTTTATTTCCCGAGTTGGATATTTTGGGAATTTTTAAAATTAATTTGGGAATTTATTAAAATAAATTTTTAATTTAGGAATTTCACAAAAATCTGCCACTTTTAAAATTGGAAATTTTCTCAAAACCTAAATTTCCCGGGTGGGAATTTTGGAAATTTTTAAAAATTATTTTAGGAATTAAATTTTTTTTTCAAAATATTCAAAAAAAGTTAACCAACTTTTTGATTACACCCTTTAACTGCCAGCCGAAGTAGAAGTAGTATTATGTGGCTAAAGCATCAATACACAGTTGTGTTGCTGCATTCAACTATTGTTTTTGATTTACAATTGTACATTTACATTTGTTGTTTAACAATTGGCAAAGGACTTCATTGCTATTGTTTAATACTCGTACAGAGCTCACTCTCACACTTACACACTACTCACTAAGGCACTCGTAACTCGTGACGATGATGCTGTTGCTGTTGCTACCACTGCAACTGCAACTGCTGATGCTGGCTATCCGTGTAACGTCATCTCTACAGGCATTTACAACAAAACTCTGCACACATCCCATGACACATATACACGTAACTATTTATGTACTATATACATACATATTTTGCATACTTGCAACTCAATTATAAATGACCTTTTTTTCCATAACAATTTCAAATATGCCACAAATGTAATTTAAACATTTTTTCCCACTGTGCTACAACTACTCCCCGTCACAACCATCTAAAATAATTTATAGTGCTAATGTTGGCATTTCAATATATCATTTGTGGGGAATGCAACAGCAGCAGTAGCAACAACAAAAACAAAAATAGAAAAAAAAAAACTGTTGTAATATAGAAAAAATTATTATTATTACACAAAACGCAACACCCTCTGCCAATCAGAAACACACAGTGTATTGGGTGTGTGTGTGTGGTTGTGTGTGGTTGTGTGTTTCACAACAAAAAACTTGTTGCATACTTTTTGGTGTAACTAATAACGGCAACACTTTAGATTCTCTCTCTCTCTCTACTTCCCTGTCCTTCTCCTAAGCACAGTTTTTCTAAATATTACAGAAATTTTTGCCAAATGACTCGTCGTAAAAATAAAAAATCATTTTCATTACAAAATTTCTGTTTTTAACGAAATGGAAAAAACCCAGAAATTTTTGAAATGAAAAATGAAACTGATTTTTTTTTTTTTTAGATTTCCAAGGAGCAGGAAGAGGAAATGATATGTTGCCATGAAATTATGATTTTAATGAGTTGCATCCGTTTGATTGCATTTCCGTTTACTACACCTCCCTGCCACTCAATTTGTTTTTGGCTTTCTGGCTGCCTCATCATTATCGCTCTCATAATCAGCCATCACACCAACTCACACATTCTTCTAAACCCACAAACACTGACATGCAATTGGTAATTAGTGTTTCAGTTTAGTAAATTTGTAACCATTAATTTCTTTCTTTTTTTTTCTAGTATTTTCCTCTATAAATTGATAGATAAGTTGGCAAAAGTTTTTATGGTAAAAGCCAAGCAAGGCAAGAAAAAAAAACTACACAGAATTTAAATCAAAAACGATAAAAAATACCATGGCAAATATAATGAAATAAAATTGATGTTGAATAAATTCCATTTTAATGGTTTCGAATTAAATTAATTAAAGAAATTAATGATGAACATTGCAATGCATGTTTGCTACAGACATGTTGGATAATTTAAATTGAATTTAAATTCTTAACAAAGAGAGACCTATATTTATTAAAAATAATTGGCTTGAAAGTTTTTAAACATTTTTCGCTTTAAATTGCTGGAATTTAAGTTTGATAATTAAATTCATATAATAAAAGATTCTTAACCAAATAATATAAATTTTAAAGATATTCCGCTGTTTCGTACATTTTGGGAATTCTGGAAATTTGTTTGGGAATTTTTTAAAAACTTAAAGTATTATTAATTTTGTAGAATTAGCTGATTATATAGTAATTTTAAACAAAGAATTTTACCAAAAATCAACTTCCCCGATTTAAATATTTTGGGAATTTTTAAAAATATTTTAGGAATTTTATAAAAAAAAATGTTTAATGTAACTAAATTTTATGAATATTAACTAAAAATCTATAGTTTATGAGTTTCCCGGATTTGAACATTTTGGGTATTTTTGGAAATTTTTTCGGAATTTGTGAAATTTATTTGGGAATTTTTTAAAAATTTTAATTTTGAAGAATTATCTGATTATATATTCATTACAAATACAAAATTTCACCAAAAATCCAGTTTCCCGAGTTAGATATTTTGGGAATTTTTAAATATATTTCAGGAATTTTATAAAAAAAAAAACGTTAATGTTATTCAATTTTGGGCATATTAACTAAAAATCTATATTATATGAGTTTTCCGTATTTGGACATTTTGGGTATTTTTGGAAATTTTTTCGGAATTTGTGAAATTTGTTTGGACATTTTTTAAAACTTTAATAATTTTAATTTTGAAGGATTAGCTGCTATATATTAATTTCAAATAAAAAAATTTTACCAAAAATTAAGTTTCCCGAGTTAAATATTTTGGGAATTTTTAAAAATATTTTAGGAATTTTATACAAAAATATGTTTAATGTAACTAAATTTTGTGAATATTAACTAAAAATGTATAGTTTCTGAGTTTTCCGGATATGGACGTTTTGGGTATTTTTGAATTTTTTTTCGGAATTTGTGAAATTTGTTTCGGAATTTTTAAAAAACTTCATGAATTCTAATTTTAAAGAATTAGCTGCTGATTTTACCAAAAATCAAGTTTCCCGAGTTAGATATTTTGGGAATTTTTAAAAATATTTTAGGAATTTCATACAAAAATATGTTTAATGTAACAAAATTTTGTGAATATTAACTAAAAATGTATAGTTTCTGAGTTTTCCGGATATGGACGTTTTGGGTATTTTTGAATTTTTTTTCGGAATTTGTGAAATTTGTTTCGGAATTTTTAAAAAACTTCATGAATTCTAATTTTAAAGATTTTACCAAAAATCAAGTTTCCCGAGTTAGATATTTTGGGAATTTTTAAAAATATTTTAGGAATTTCATACAAAAATATGTTTAATGTAACAAAATTTTGTGAATATTAACTAAAAATGAATAGTTTCTGAGTTTTCCGGATTTAGACATTTTGGGTATTTTCGGAAATTTTTTCGAAATTTGTGAAAAACGTTTTTTAATTCAAGAATTTTAACACAACATGTCTATTTCACATTTTCTTATAAAGAATTTTCCAAAAATAAAATTTCTGTTAAAATGAGTATTTAATTAAAACATTTTAAATCATAATTCCTCAAAATCAATATTCTATAAGTTTTTTTATTTTGGACATTTTGGGAATTTTTGAAATTATTTTGGGAATTTACAAAAAAAGTTTTAAATTTTAGAATTTTATCAAAGCACACCCATTATATATATTTAAATAATAAATTTTCTTAAAAATTAATTTTCCCGAGTTAGATATTTTGGGGATTTTCAAAAATATTTTAGGAATTAACAAAAAAAATTTGAATAAATAAATTTAAAGTGAAAACTTGCTAAAAATTCATATTTTATAAGTAACTTTGATTTTAAAATTTTGGGAATTTTTGAAAGTGATTTGGGAATTTGCGAAATAAAATTTTCAAATAGGAAATTTTCCCAAAAATTGATTTTCATCGCTTAAATATTTTGGGAATTTTAGAAATTTGTTAAAAAAGTCTTTTTATTCAAAACTTGCTGAAAAGTTTATGTTGTTTAATTTAAGAATTTTATCAAAAGCTAATCATTACATAATTTCAAATAAGAAACTTTACCAAAAATTAATTTTCAAAATTTTTGAAAACATTTTTGGAAATTTATTTTAAAAAAATGGTTTTTAATTGTAAGTGTCATGCCACAACTTGCTATAAAGCTATATTCAATGAGTTTCCCCGTTTTAGACATTTTGTGTATTTTCCAAATTGTTTTGGGATTTTGGAAAAACTGTTAAAATTTAACAATTTTATTAAAACTTGTGTAAAAACCATAATCAAATACAAAATTTTCCCAAATTTAATTTTCCCCAGTTAGATATTTAGGAATTTTTGAAAATGGTTTTGGGAATTTTTTAAAAAGTGCTAAAAATCAATAAAAAGCTGTTTTAGATATAAGAATTTTAATAAAATTTCAGAAAATCCATTTTTACAAAAAAAAAAAATTCTAGAGTTTTGATGTTTTCCCAAAAATTAATTTTCCCCAGTTAGATATTTTAGGAATTTTAAAAATTTACTAAAACAAGATGTTAAAAAGTAAATATGAAGTCACAATTTGCTATAAATCAATATTTTATAAGTTTCCCCGATTTGGACATTTTGGGTATTTTCAAAATTGTTTTGGGAATTTAAGAAAAAATTTTAAAATTAACGGATTTTATCAAAACTTGTGCAAAAACCATAATCAAATACACAATTTTCCCAAAAATTTATTTCCCACAGTTAGAAATTTTCGAAAATATTTTTTCGAATTTAAGAAAAAAAATTTTAAATTTAAGAGTTTTAACAAAACTTGTTAATTTATGTCATTTCAAATAACACAATTTCCAAAAAAATACATTTTTCGAGTTAGATGTTTTGGACATTTTTGCTAACCTTTTTGAGAATATTTTAGGAATATGTATATGAAATAAATTTCTTTAGGAATTTTCTATATTTTAGCATTTTAAAAACTAATTCAATAAAATCTTTGAATTTATTTTACCCATTTCTCAAATTTCTCTGAAATCTTAAAAAACTTCTAAAATTTTTTACATCATAAAAACCTTCTTCACACCCCTAAAAGTATGCAACCAAATATTCTTTTGAATTTAAAATGCAACAAAAATATAGGGTACATATTTGAATACTCTACACGTACTTTTTAGTGTAAATAAGAAATAATCTTTTAATTATGTAAATTAAGTTTTTATAATACCCAACAGTCTCTGCAATATAAATGTATAAAAACTTATTAAAATTTGTTGCATATTATACTGTTAAAAATCTTTGCAAACCACTGAAAATTATACTTCATAATCATTTGTTTTACTACTCCTAGAAATAAGCAGACAAATCTTTATAAATAATATGTGAAAAATAAACAGACTGATGTCCAGATAATGGACTCTTAACACGAGTGCCTTTAATTTTAATATAATATTGAAGATTTTTAGTTTTTTTAAAAAGTAGTTTTTTACTACTTTTTGTAATAATAAAATTTTTCTTAACATTTATGTATTTTAATCATCCTATTAAAGAAAATACTACAATATTTTATATTTTTCTGAAAATTGCTTAAATTAAAAATAGTACTTTTCTACTACTATTTACAATAATTAAATTTGTTATTAAATTTGACTGGTTTTTAATTATTTTATTATCAATCAGTCTTTTGGAAAAATTAAATAAATACTTTTCTACTACTAATTTCAGCATTTAATTTTTTCTAAAAATTCGTTTTTAGTGATTAAGTTTTGGACTCTTAACACGAGAGCTTTAAATTTTATATAATATTAAAGATTTTCAGTATTTTTTTCAAAAAGTACTATTTTACCACTTTTTGTAATAATAACATTTTTCACAAAATTTATGTATTTTAAGCTTCCTATTAAAGAAAATACCACAATATTTTATATTTTTCTGAAAATTGCTTAAATTTAAAATAGTACTTTCTACTACTATTTACAATAATTAAATTTGTCACTAAATTTTTCACATTTTTAATTATTTAATAATCAATCAGTATTTTGCAGATTTTTTTTTGGAAAAATTAAATAAGTACTTTTCTACTACTAATTTCAGCATTTAATTTTTTCCAAAAATTCGTTTTTAGTGAATAAGTTTTGGACTCTTAACACGAGAGCTTTAAATTTTATATAATATTAAAGATTTTCAGTATTTTTTCAAAAAGTACTTTTTTACTACTTTTTGTAATAATACAATTTTTCACAAAATTTATGTATTTTAAGCTTCCTATTAAAGAAAATACCACAATATTTTCTATTTTTCTGAAAATTGCTTAATTTAAAATAGTACTTTTCTACTACTATTTACAATAATTAAATTTATCACTAAATTTTTCACATTTTTGCTGATTTTTTTTGGAAAAATTAAATAAGCACTTTTCTACTACTAATTTCAGCATTTATTTTTTCTCCAAAAATTTAATTTTATTGGTTTAAAAAGTAACAAAAATCTTAAAATTTAAAATTTTGTCGAATAATTGCGAATTTAAAAAACGTACTATTTTACTACTTTTTGCAATAATATAATTTTTCAGAAAATGTGTAAATTTTAGACTTTTTATTTACTGAAAATTTATTAAATTCAAAAAAGTACTTTTCAACTACTATTTGGCACAATTTAAATTTTCATAGAATTTTGGCCGATTTTTTAATGTTCAAACTTCAAGGAGCTAAATTGCTTGGTTTGTGGATTGTTTCAAAAGTACTTTTTTTAAAAATGGTTGTAAAAAACTAATTTTTCAATTAAGTACTTTACGACAAGTTAATTTCTATAAAAAAAAATTATATTAAAAATATTTTTTACAAATAGTAGTAGAAAAAGTACTTTTTTAAAATAGGAATTTCGCATAGTTTTTCTATATATTTGTTAATTGTTTCCAAAGTGCTTTATTAAAAAATAGTACTTTTGTATTTTTTTCTATTTTATTAACTGAAATATCATGTAAGTAATGTGTTTTCAACAAAATGTTATTTAAAAAAGTACTTTCCAATAGTAGTAAAACAGTTCTTTTCAATTAAAAACTTATATGAGAAATTAATTTTTATTAAAAAAATTGCTTACAATTAAACTTTTACAAATAGTAGTAAAAAGTACTTTTTTAAAATAGCAATTTTGCATAGTTTTTCTATATATTTACCTAAATTTCATATAACTTACATGTTCTTGACTAAATTTTCTTTATAAAAGTACTATTTAAAATAGTAGTAACAAAGTACTATTTTTAAAGTACATTATTACACAATTTTTTGTATTTTTATTATTAGCAGTTAGTTTTTACTAAAAAATCGCTAAAAAAGTATACTTTGGAAAATAGTAGTAGAAAAAGTACTTTTTTAAAAATATCAATTTTGCATAGTTTTTCTATATATTCAATGAAATTTCATACAACTTACATGTTTTTGACTAAAGTTTCTTTAAAAAAGTACTAACAAAGAACTTTTTGGGTAATTTTATTATTTACTAAAAAATTTTACTTTTAAAAATTGTAGTAGAAAAAGTACTTTTTTTAAAAATAGCCCTTTTGCATAGTTTTCTACATATTTAATGAAATTTCATATTCTTGACTAAATTTTTCTACAAAAAAGTACTATTTCAAATAGTATTAACAAAGTACTTTTTTTAAAGTATTATTTTTAAATTACTTTTTTACGCAATTTTTTGTATTTTTTATTATTCAGTTAAATTATCGTATTAACAGTTAGTTTTTACTACAAAATCGCTAAAAAAATTTTACTTTTAAAAAATAGTAGTAGAAAAAGTACTTTTTTTAAAATAGCATTTTGCATAGTTTTTCTATATATTTAATGAAATTTCATTTAACTTACATGTTCTTGACTAAATTTTCTATAAAAAAGTATTATTTCAAATAGTACTAAAATACTTTTTTTAAACTACATTTTTAAAGTACTTTTTTTAAAAATTGTTTTGTATTTTTGATTTTTGATATTAACAATTAGTATCTACTAAGAAATCGCTAAAAAAGTTTACTTTTAAAATTAGTAGTAGAAAAGTACTTTTTATAAATTGCGTAGTTTTTCTATATATTTAATGAAATTTTATAAAACTTACATGTTCCTGACTAAAAAAAGTACTATTTCAAATAGTTCTAAAAAAGTACTTTTTTAAAGTACATTTTTTAAAGTAATTTTTTACGCAATTTGTTATATTTTTTATTATTCAAAATCGTTGAAAAAAAAAATGTAAAAATAGTAGTAGCAAAAGTACTTTATTTTAAATTGCTATTTTGCGTAGCTTTTGTATATATTTAGTGAAATTTCATATAACTTTCATGTTTTTGACTAAATTTTCTGTAAATAAAGTACAATTTCAAATACTTCTTAAAAGAAACTTCTTTTTAAGTACTTTTTTACGCAATTTGTTACATTTTCTATTTATTCAGTTAAATTATCTTATTAGCAGTTAGTTTTAACTAAAAAATCGCTAAAAAAAATGTACTTTTTTAAATAGTAGTAGAAAAAGTACTATTTTAAAAACAGCAATTTTACATAGTTTTCTACATATTTAATAAAATTTCATATAACTTACATGTCCTTGACTAAATTTTCTTTAAAAAAGTACTATTTCAAATAGTACTAACAAAGTACTTTTTTTAAAATACATTTTTTAAGTACATTTTTATAAAATTTTTTTGTATTTTTTATTATTTAGTTAAATTGTTTTATTAGCAGTTAGTTTTTACTAAAAAATTGCTAAAAAATTTTACTTTGTAAAATAGTAGTAGAAAAAGTACTTTTTCAAAATTGCATTTTTGTGTATTTTTTCCATTTGTCTAATTGAAATGTTATAAAAGTAGTCTGTGTTAACCAATTTTTTTTTTTTTTTTCAAAAAGGTACTATTTAGTCTTTTAAAAGTACTTTTATTATTTATTTTCTTATTATTCAATGAAACTTTTCTTGTTTTACTTATATTCACTGTTTGGTGAAAAACTTTAAAACAAATTAACATAAATATTATAAATGTATTTATGTATATCTGTTGCAAAGTAAAACAAACTTCTTAATATTTTCCATAAAACATCTTCAAAAAATAAGAAACTTAATACAAAAGATGTAAAAAAGAAAACAAGCAAGAGTCGAGTAGAAAAGTTTTAATATTTTAAGTACAATTCATTTTACATTCATGTTTACAATTTTGTATAAAATTTTTTTTATTCATACATATTTTTGTTGCTGTTTTGTGTTCATACTGTTAGCAAATACTTGTGTGCCAGTTTTACAATTTTACAGCTGATTAAAGCAATGACTCGAATCGAATGAATGAATTCTACAGCACGAACATGTAGCTATGATTCTCTTTATTTTGTATCTAAGGAATACAAAACACACATATGTAGAATGTTCCCTTTAAAAGTAATATGGAAATACAGTATAAAAAAAACGTAATAAGAGCAAGTGATACATAAAAAAGGCGTTAAAAATGCTTTTGAACTTTTTTCCTACAGATTTTTAGCATTTTTGTACTTCTTCTACTTGACTTTGTAATGTACCTGGCAGATGATGTCGTTGTCGTCGAGGATGGCGTGCATTCTTTCTTTAGTTTTTAGTCTTTGTTAGAGGCCTACATGAACATGCACATATGAATACTATGTATTTTGTTTTGTGTTTACTTCGTTAGACATTGTGTTGTATCCTAAAACAAATTATTTATTTACTAGTTACCAACAAACAGCCTTATTAAGGAATGCATGTAGACATACAATTTGTTGCAACCAAACTTCCTTTAAGTCATCCTGTTTGTTTCCGTTGAAAATATTTCTTCTTTTTCGAAGTTTTTTTTCTGCTGTTCTTGCTTTAACACATAAATTACCGAAAGAAACAAACAAATTTTTTATATAAATACAAAAAAGAAATGGTACCAAAACTAAAAACAGTAAATATTTAAAGTGAAAATAAATGTATTTTAAAGCCTTCGTCACACTACATTTACTCCTTAAATAATAAATAATGCAAAGAATTTTACTTGAAAAACTAATATGTAAATTTCAGCACGAAATTAAAAAAGTACTTTTCTACTACTATTTTAAATAATTGAATTTTTGGCCAAAATCAATGTAATTTAATTTCTTAATACTGCAAAGATCTAGAAAATTTGATATTTTATTGAAAATTCTAAAATTTTAAAAAAGTACTTTTCTACTACTTTTAAAATTCTTCCGGAATTTTTTTTTTTTAGATTTTTGTAAATTAAAGTTTTTAATGCAAAATGTCATATTTTACCAAATTTGGCTTAAATTAAAAAAAGTATTTTTCTACTACTATTTTCCATAATGGAAATTTTTTACAGAAATTTGCTAAATAATTTAATATTAAGCAAGATTAAGAAAATATATGTTTTTATTCATTACTGCTAAAATTTAAAAAAGTACTTTTCTACTACTATTTGCCAATATTAAGATTTTCACAAAACTTTACGGAATTTTATATTGCTAATTCAGTAAGTTTAAAAAAATCGATTTTTTTGTTAATAATTTCTAAAAACTAAAAAACGTACTTTTTTGCTACTATTTTCTAAAAATTTAAACTTTCTCCGAATTTTAAATTTGTTTAGATTTTTGTGAATCAAAAAATGCAATTAATATAAAATTTTATTTATTGCAGAATTTTGCTTCAATTAAAAAAAGTGTTTTTCTACTACTATTTTACACAATTACATTTTTAACAAAATTTCACTGGATTTTAGTTATTTATTTTGTAAGGAGCTAATATATTAAATTTTTTGCAGAATTTTGCTTAAATTAAAAAACGAACATTTCTACTACTATTTTCCACTATTAAATTTTTTAAAAAATTTCTCGGAATTTCAGTTTTTTTAATCTGTATAAATTTTTATATAATATTTTTCAAATATTTTAAAAGTACTTTTCTACTACTAATTTTTCAAATATTTTAAAAGTACTTTTCTACTACTAATTAAAATATAAGTTTTGTTTCCAACAATTATATTTTATTAGTTTAAATAGCAACATAATTTCTTATTAAAATAAACATTTCCCAATTTGCAAAAGTGTATTTTTTACTACATTTTGTAATAATTAAATGTTTCACAAAATTGTGTACTTCAAGTTTCATGTAAGTGAAATTGCATAAAAAACTCAATTTTGTCAAATAGTAGTAGAAAAATTATGTTTTTTAAAGTCAAGTGTTTTTACTTTTTCCAGCTTTCATTAGAAATATTATGTAATTTTTTACGTTTTTAAGAAAATTTAAAAAAAATAATAATATTTCAAATAGTATTGAAAAAAGTACTTTTTTAAAAACTACTATTTTTAAGCAAATTTAATTATTTTAATGAGTTTGAATTAAATAATCATAAGACTATTTAGTTTTTACTAAAAAATCACTTAAAATAAATGTTTACAAATAGTAGTAGAAAAAGTACTTTTTTAACAAAAATCAGATTTGTCTGTTTTTCCAGCATTCATTTGAAATATTATGTAATTAGAGTGTTTTTAATAAAATTTTTTTAAAAAAAATTACTATTTGAAATAGTATTAAAAAAGTACTTTTTCAAAAAGTACTATTTTTAAGCGAAATTAGTTAGTTTCATGTGATTCAATTAAATAATCACAATATCATATAGTTTTTACTAAGAAAAATCACTAAAAATTAACTTTTGCAAATAGTAGTAGAAAAAGTACCTTTTTAAAAAATATCAGATTTGTCTGTTTTTCCAGCTATAATTTTATGTTTTTTTAATAAGAATGTTTTTAATCAAAATTTGTAAAAAAAAAATACTATTTCAAATTGAAAAAAGTACTTTTCTAAAAAGTATTATTTTTAAGCAAATTTATTTATTTTTATGAGTTTCAATTAAATAGTCATAATATTATTTAGTTTTCACTAAAAAAATCACATAAAATGAACGTTTACAAATAGTAGTAGAAAAAGTACTTTTTGAAAAAATATCAGATTTGTCTGTTTTTCCAGATTTAATTTCAAATATTATGTAATTACAATAAAATTTTGTTAAAAAAATAGTATTAAAAAAGTACTTTTTTAGAAAGTTCGATTTTTAAAGAAAATTAGTTATTTTCATGTATTTCTATTAAATAATCATTAAATTATTTAGTTATTACTAAAAAAATCAGTTAAAATAAACTTTTACAAATAGTAGTAGAAAAAGTACTTTTTTAAAAAAATATTAATATTGTCTTTTTTCCAGCTTTTATTTGAAATTTTATGTAATTAGTGTGTTTCTAATAAAATGTGGTTAAAAAATGTACTATTTCAAATAGTATTGAAAAAGTACTTTTTCAAAAAGTTCCATTTTTAAGCAAAATTCGTTATTTTCATGTATTTCAATTAAATAATCATTATATTTTTTAGTTTTTACTAAAAAAATCACTTAAAATAAACGTTTACAAATAGTAGTAGAAAAAGTACTTTTTTCGAAATAGTAATTTTTTTTTTTTTTCAACTTTCAATGGATTATTATTTAAATAGTATGTTTTTAACAAAATTTTTTCTACTGATTTTCTACTGAAACAACTTTAGATATTTTTTAACATAAATTTCCTATGAATGCAATAAAAATTCCGTTATTTTCCTTTGCTCAATAGTTAAATATCTTATTTACATTTATTTCGTATGAAAATCAAGAAATAAAGTTAAATTTGCTAGTGTGTCTTAATTTCCATACAGCAATGTGTGTATGTATTATTAAAGGAATGAGTTTTCTCTTTTATTTATTAAACAATTTATAGTTTTTTTGTTTGTATGTGCTGCTTTGAACGAGAGTGGTATTTTTTGTCATTTGTTTAATGTTACACAAGTACAAGTTCGTGTTAAGGCATTTTTTCCACTCGTATTACCACATACCAGCCAGCCTTCCCAAGCATTTTTATACACTTTAGTTTCAATTCAAACCCTCAGTCAGCAGTCAGTGCTTTAGTCGTTGAGTCAGTCAGTCTGTTAGATATTTATTCATTCATCTATCTTCCTATCTATGTATCTAACTATTTATTCTATAACATGTCTGTCGTTGGTGGTGGTAAGAGTAGTTAGTTTAGTTTTCAGAATGCCTGGCAATAGTTTTGTTACTCTAGTTTTCTTTTTTTTTGTTGTATTTTTTTGCTATTTCCAATTTTCATTTTGAATTTTAGTACTTTTTTTTTGCTGCTGTTGTATGTATGATGGGTACACAATCTAAAACAGGCATCTAAAACTATCTGTGCATCTGAAAAAGTAAAACATGAACAGTTTGTTTGATAATTTTATGATAGAAGGAAGAGAAAAGTAGAAAGAAAAAAACACAACATACAGCAACAATAACAACAACAATGAGAAACAAAGTATTGAAATAAATATTCTAAGGGTTATTGCTTATTTTCTTCTTGCTGCTGTTGGTGTTGCTGTTGTTGTGGTACTAAAAGGTGGGCTGTTTCTTCTTTTCAGGGGGAGGCCACAAGTGGGGAAAAGGATTTTTTCCCATTTTAAAGATGTAAATATGTTTTGTGGTTGTATAAAAGATTGCATGAATATTTAAATGTGTGTGTGTTTCCCTATATTGCATGTATTTGCTGTTAGCCTTCGTCTTTTTTTCTTTTATCTTTTTCCTTCTCCAAGTACTAGATGTCTTTGAAAGTGTCAATATCGTGTTAAAAAGTTCTTAAAGTTTTATTTTTTAATATATTTTATAGTTTCTAGTTGTTTTTTCCATGCAATTTTTGTTTTTCAATACTTTTTTAATAGCTGTATGTTGGTGTCATTAAAAAATCGTAAAAATGCTTACATTTTATGGTGAACGACAGCAAGAAAAACAGCCGAGAGAAAAGCAAACAAACAAAAAATAAATTTTTATTGGTCACATTAAAATTATGGGAACTAGAAGTTTTGCAGGGGTTCACAAACATTAGTAAAACAAATTACTATTCAAAAAGTACTTTTTCCAAAGGTACTCTGTTTTAAGAGATTTTACTTATTTTGTTATTTTTCAATAAAATAGTACTCTTGAAAGTCAGTTTTTCTAAAAAAAAAACGCTTAAAAATTTAATTCTAAAAATAGTAGTAGAAAAGTCCTTTTTTAGAAACAGCAATTTTATCCAATTTTTCCAACTTTCATCCGAAATAACATAAAAGTAGTCTATAATTAACAAAAATCTGTACAAATTTACCAAAAAATCATTTAAAAACTTAATTCTAAAAATAGTAGTAAAAAAGTACTTTTTTTAAAAATATCAATTTTATCAAGTTTTTTCAACTTTCAACTATAATTAACAAAAATTTTAACAAATTTACCAAAAAATCGCTTAAAATTTATATCTAAAAATAGTAGTAAAAAAGTACTTTTTCTAAAAGTACTAAAATCTTTAAAACATTTGATTTATTTCACCATTTTTCAATAAAAGAGTTATACTAAACATCTGTTTTAAAAAAATTTAAAATAGTAGTAGAAAAGTACGTTTTAAAATTTTTGAAAATAATTTATTAAAATATGCAGTTAAGCTACTAGAAGATTAAATGACCAAAAATCAGTACAAATCTGCAAAAAAAAAAAAAAAAATTATCATTTTAAAAATAGTTCTAAAAAAGTACTTTTTTAAAAATCGCAATTTTATAAATTTTGTCTATCTTTCCCCTAAAATATCTAGCTATATTTCAAAATAGATTATTTATAATCCATTAGCAACTAAATTTAGTAAACAAAATCCTATTGCCAACAGTATTAAAAAAGTACTTTTCTACTACTATTTGCAAAATTCTATTTTTTTTTTTTGCAGAATTTTAATGGTTTTTTGTTATTTGATTTTTCAAAGGCTAAACTGTATATTTAAATTGATTATTTAATAAAATTTTAAAAAGTACTTTTCTACTACTATTTGCAAAAGCTAAATTTTTTTGCAGAATTTTAATGGCTTTTTGTTATGAAATTATGAAATGTAACATTGGACTGAATATTACTTAAATTACAGTATTAAAAAAGTACTTTTCTACTACTATTTGCAAAATCCAATTTTATTAAAGAATTTTGCTGCATTTTAATTATTTAATCTTCCAAAGGCTAAACTGTTTATTTAAATTGATAATTTTATAAAATTTTAAAAAGTACTTTTCTACTACTAATTGAAATATTTATTTTTTCAGAAATTTTGTAGATTTTTAGTTTCTTAATTAAGACAAGTTCTATGAAATGTTATATTAGACTGAATATTACTTAAATTACAGTATTAAAAAAGTACTTTTCTACTACTATTTGCAAAAATCCAATTTTTTTAAAGTATTTTGCTGCATTTTAATTATTTAATCTTCCAAAGGCTAAACTGTTTATTTAAATTGATTATTTTAAAAAATTGTAAAAAGTACTTTTTTACTACTAATTGAAATATTTATTTTTTCAGAAATTTTGTAGATTTTAAGTTTCTTAATTAAGACAAGTTCTTTGAAATGTGATATATGACTGAATATTGCTTAAATTTGAAAAAAGTACTTTTCTACTACTATTTGCAAACGTCCAATTTTTTATAGAATTATGCGAGATGGTTACCAGTAACTAAAATATATATTTTTTTATTGATTGTAATCAAAATTATAAAAAGTACTTTCCTACTACTAATTGCAAAATTTAATTTTTTTCCCAGAAATTCTCTTTTTTTGTTTAAAAATCAAGAAAAACCTTTAAATTTCACAATTCCACATTTTTAGTACTTTTTTACTACTTTCTAAAAACAGTAGTTTTGTTAATTTTTAATTAATTTTTCGTGTTTTTTATTTAATAATCATATTTTTAGTTAGTTTTTCCTAAAAAACCGTAGAAAAATTAATTTTTAAAAATAGTAGTAGAAAAAGTACTTTTTTAAAAATAGCTATTTTGTTAATTTTTTCCAACTTTAATTGAAATATTATCTAAGTAGTGTGTTTTTAACAAAATTTTGTTTAAAAAAAGTACTTTTTTAAAAAGTTGTATTATCGAGCAGAAATTAGTTATTTTCGTATTTTTTTAATGAAAATATATTATAAGCAATTCGTTGTTACTCAAAAATTGCTTAAAAATTAGTTTTTACAAAAAGTAGTAGATAAAGTACTTTTTTGAAAATAGCTAGTTTTTTATATTTTCCTCATTTCATTTGAAATATTTTTTAAGAAATCTATTTTCAATCAAATTTTGTAAAAAAAAGTACTATTTCATATAGTACTAAAAAAGTACATTTTATAAAAATACTCTTTTTAAGCATATTTTGATATTTTCTTAATTTCTATTTAAATAATCATATTTTTAGTTGATTTTTCCTAAAAAACCGTTTAAAAATTAATTTTTAAAAATAGTAGTAGAAAAAGTACTTTTTTAAAAATAGCAATTTTGTTAATTTTTTCCAACTTTCATTTGAAATATTATCTAAGTAGTGTGTTTTAACCAAAAAAAATAGTATTAAAAAAGTACCTTTTCAAAAGATACTCTGTTTAAAGAATTTTTTATATTTTTTTATTTCTTATTTAAATAATCATATTGTTAGAATATTTTTGCCAAAAAAATGTCTTGAAAATGTAATTTTGCAAATAGTAGTAAAAAAGTACTTTTTTAAAAATAGCAGTTTGGCCCATTTTTTCCAAACTTAATTCGAAATATTATCCAAGTGTTGCATTTTTAAAAAAATTTCTTAAAAAAGTAATATTTCAAATAGTTTAAAAAAGTACTTTTTTTTAAATGTGCTCTTTTCAAGCAATAAACGGTTGTAGGCTGTAAAAAAGTTTAAGTGTCTCTGCCTTAAATTTAGTCCCTTATGTGTTTATTCCTTTCTTTCTAGGCTCTTTAGATTATTCTTAGTTTTATCCATTTTATTAAATAAAACAAACAAACACTGTCTTTCAATTTGTTTTAATGGTTTTAGCTGTTTTACTTTCAGTTTTTTTTTATTATTATTTTCCATTTTATTTGCTATTTTTATGAAATAGTAAAACTTAAAGTAGGATAGTTAGTAGTTTATTAGTTGTGTTTCTTTTTTTTTTTTAATTTTATCAACGCCATTGTTGTCGTCATGAACATCATAATCGTCGTCATTATTATGTCTGCCTTTTAATGTTATATCAATGTCTCTCTTCCCTACTGTTGTCGTCTTCCTTTTTGTCCCTTTTGCTCCTGTTTTTTTTTTTATTATTTTCAGTTTTTCGTCTGCTTCTCTATAAGAGTATGAGTTTAAGTTTCTTTGTATTTATTTGTATTTTACACCCCCTACAAAGTTTTTTATTTTACATTGTCTGCCCTGAATTTTTCCAGCGTGCTTCATTTATATTTAATTAAAAAATCAATAGTTGACATGTTACAACGTGTTCTTTTACAATATTTTGAATATTTTTGGTTTTTTACAATACAAAATTAATTTCGTTACAGTTTTTAATTTAAAAGAGAACCAGCATAGTGTTAATTTTATAACTATAAGATAAATTGTATTTAAAGTAACCAGCAGCTGGATGGATGGAAGGAAAGACGGACAAGCTACTAAAGACTATTCTCACATATATATGAATATTGAACTGTTTTCTAATTGAAACAAACATTTTCAATTTTCCATTACAAACAAAAATGTGTAACTTAACATACCTTCATGTAATGCCAAATAAGTTCAAACAAACTATTTTTATTTAATTTTCCTTTAACAAGATTAAAAACTTTGTTTAAATATGCAAAAATGTACAACATTTTTGTCCACTTTTAAGTGTCACCTAAAATTTCAAGAAAAAAAAAAAAAAAACAAATAAAGAAACAAAACTAAAATGTCATTGTAATCGTTGCATATTTATAAAAGAAAGTGTGGCAAAAATAGTGCAGTTGCCACAAATAAAAAGTAGTTTTTTTCCTTCGTTTTAATATAAACATTTAGCTGTCGTCTATTTATTACCTTGTAAATATCTATTTTGCGCTTAACTTTGTTTTTTTTATACTTTTTAAACAATTTTTCTATTTGTGAGGTGGCCTATTTAAAGTGTGTTTGTGTGCGCTTTAGTTGCAAGTGTATTTTTATTATGCCGCAATAGACTTAGCGCCAGCAGTGGCAGTTTTGCTATCAGTTTTGGTAGCAGATGTGGTGGTGTTATTTTTAATATAAGCAAAATTTTATAAAAAAAAATGCACGAAAAAATTCTCATTTAAAAAGAAATATATCACAGTTACGTGAGTAAATTGAATTTCTTGCTGAAGACATGCAGTGATAGGGTTTTACAAAAAAGAAGTGTTAGATTTTCGGAAGTGTATAAAAGGATTAGAACACAACAAGAAGAGAACTGGAACGGAACTAGAACGGAACTAGATCAGAACTAGAACAGAACTAGAACAGAACTAGAACAGAACTAGAACAGAACTAGAACAGAACTAGAACAGAACTAGAACAGAACTAGAACAGAACTAGAACAGAACTAGAACAGAACTAGAACAGAACTAGAACAGAACTAGAACAGAACTAGAACAGAACTAGAACAGAACTAGAACAGAACTAGAACTAGAACAGAACTAGAACAGAACTAGAACAAAACTAGAACAGAACTAGAACAGAACTAGAACAGAACTAGAACAGAACTAGAACAGAAATAGAACAGAACTAGAACAGAACTAGAACAGAACTAGAACAGAACTAGAACAGAACTAGAACAGAACTAGAACAGAACTAGAACAGAACTAGAACAGAACTAGAACAGAAACTAGAACAGAACTAGAACAGAACTAGAACAGAACTAGAACAGAACTAGAACAGAACTAGAACAGAACTAGAACAGAACTAGAACAGAACTAGAACAGAACTAGAACAGAACTAGAACAGAACTAGAACAGAACTAGAACAGAACTAGAACAGAACTAGAACAGAACTAGAACAGAACTAGAACAGAACTAGAACAGAACAGAACTAGAACAGAACTAGAACAGAACTAGAACAGAACTAGAACAGAACTAGAACAGAACTAGAACAGAACTAGAACAGAACTAGAACAGAACTAGAACAGAACTAGAACAGAACTAGAACAGAACTAGAACAGAACTAGAACAGAACTAGAACAGAACTAGAACTAGAACAGAACTAGAACAGAACTAGAACAGAACTAGAACAGAACTAGAACAGAACTAGAACAGAACTAGAACAGAACTAGAACAGAACTAGAACAGAACTAGAACAGAACTAGAACAGAACTAGAACAGAACTAGAACAGAACTAGAACAGAACTAGAACAGAACTAGAACAGAACTAGAACAGAACTAGAACAGAACTAGAACAGAACTAGAACAGAACTAGAACAGAACTAGAACAGAACTAGAACAGAACTAGAAACAGAACTAGAACAGAACTAGAACAGAACTAGAACACGAAACTAGAACAGAACTAGAACAGAACTAGAACAGAACTAGAACAGAACTAGAACAGAACTAGAACAGAACTAGAACAGAACTAGAACAGAACTAGAACAGAACTAGAACAGAACTAGAACAGAACTAGAACAGAACTAGAACAGAACTAGAACAGAACTAGAACAGAACTAGAACAGAACTAGAACAGAACTAGAACAGAACTAGAACAGAACTAGAACAGAACTAGAACAGAACTAGAACAGAACTAGAACAGAACTAGAACAGAACTAGAACAGAACTAGAACTGAACTAGAACTGAACTAGAACTGAACTAGAACTGAACTAGAACTGAACTAGAACAGAACTAGAACAGAACTAGAACAGAACTAGAACAGAACTAGAACAGAACTAGAACAGAACTAGAACAGAACTAGAACAGAACTAGAACAGAACTAGAACAGAACTAGAACAGAACTAGAACAGAACTAGAACAGAACTAGAACAGAACTAGAACAGAACTAGAACAGAACTAGAACAGAACTAGAACTGAACTAGAACTGAACTAGAACTGAACTAGAACTGAACTAGAACTGAACTAGAACAGAACTAGAACAGAACTAGAACAGAACTAGAACAGAACTAGAACAGAACTAGAACAGAACTAGAACAGAACTAGAACAGAACTAGAACAGAACTAGAACAGAACTAGAACAGAACTAGAACAGAACTAGAACAGAACTAGAACAGAACTAGAACAGAACTAGAACAGAACTAGAACAGAACTAGAACAGAACTAGAACAGAACTAGAACAGAACTAGAACAGAACTAGAACAGAACTAGAACAGAACTAGAACAGAACTAGAACAGAACTAGAACAGAACTAGAACAGAACTAGAACAGAACTAGAACAGAACTAGAACAGAACTAGAACAGAACTAGAACAGAACTAGAACAGAACTAGAACAGAACTAGAACAGAACTAGAACAGAACTAGAACAGAACTAGAACAGAACTAGAACAGAACTAGAACAGAACTAGAACAGAACTAGAACAGAACTAGAACAGAACTAGAACAGAACTAGAACAGAACTAGAACAGAACTAGAACAGAACTAGAACAGAACTAGAACAGAACTAGAACAGAACTAGAACAGAACTAGAACAGAACTAGAACAGAACTAGAACAGAACTAGAACAGAACTAGAACAGAACTAGAACAGAACTAGAACAGAACTAGAACAGAACTAGAACAGAACTAGAACAGAACTAGAACAGAACTAGAACAGAACTAGAACAGAACTAGAACAGAACTAGAACAGAACTAGAACAGAACTAGAACAGAACTAGAACAGAACTAGAACAGAACTAGAACAGAACTAGAACAGAACTAGAACAGAACTAGAACAGAACTAGAACAGAACTAGAACAGAACTAGAACAGAACTAGAACAGAACTAGAACAGAACTAGAACAGAACTAGAACAGAACTAGAACAGAACTAGAACAGAACTAGAACAGAACTAGAACAGAACTAGAACAGAACTAGAACAGAACTAGAACAGAACTAGAACAGAACTAGAACAGAACTAGAACAGAACTAGAACAGAACTAGAACAGAACTAGAACAGAACTAGAACAGAACTAGAACAGAACTAGAACAGAAACTAGAACAGAACTAGAACAGAACTAGAACAGAACTAGAAAACAGAACTAGAACAGAACTAGAACAGAACTAGAACAGAACTAGAACAGAACTAGAACAGAACTAGAACAGAACTAGAACAGAACTAGAACAGAACTAGAACAGAACTAGAACAGAACTAGAACAGAACTAGAACAGAACTAGAACAGAACTAGAACAGAACTAGAACAGAACTAGAACAGAACTAGAACAGAACTAGAACAGAACTAGAACAGAACTAGAACAGAACTAGAATAGAACTAGAACAGAACTAGAACAGAACTAGAACAGAACTAGAACAGAACTAGAACAGAACTAGAACAAAACTAGAACAGAACTATTATAACTGATGTACAATCACTCCTTTTTGCAACACCCTTTTTTCCCTGTTACCTCAATGCCTGCATTTAGCTTGATAAATAAACGCTGCAATTGCTTTACAACTTTTATGGTTTTCTTGTGCTTAAAGTGCTCGTTTAACGTCTTCTTATAGTCAAACTCTATCTCAAACACACTTTACTGTTTTGCTCAATAGGTTTTTCTTTTTTCCAATTTGTATTTTTTTTTTTAAATCTTATCCCTTTTGATAATTTTTCTTTTCTAAAGCAGTTGATTCTTATGATGTTTTTTCATATGCTTTTATAGATTTTTCTGTTTCATACTTTAGACCAAATCCGACAGCCATGTTATAAAAGAGTAAACGTAACATAGATTCCTTTATAAGTCCTAAACGTAATCATATGTCTTTGTGCATTTAAGAAGTTAAAAAGGCAGAGGGAGAGATTTACACAGAGACAGAGAGAGGGACACAATTTATAGCTCTCAGTGGTCAAGACAGTGATTTATGGTTACATGTCAGTTGTGAAATATACAACGAAAAAAAAAAAGCAGTTAAAGGGAAAAAAGAAAAGCAACTAATTTGAATAATTAAAATTTATATTGGCGTAATAGTTACAGTGTTGGTAATTTAAGGCAAAAAAAAAAACACAAATATGGTAAATGACTGAAAAACACCAACACATTTCTCACTAATAGTCTTTGTTATTGTAGTTTTACTCATTTATTTATATCTTTTAAATGAAAGGAAACTGTGTAACGTTATTTGTTTTGCTTATAAAAATGTTGAGTGGCATAAATATGTTTTATTTCCGTTTTAGGTGTAAAAACGTTTAGACTTTGTTTTCAACAATTTCTTTCTGTATTTATTTTTTTTTTATGAGCGACCGGCCCATTGTTTTGTAACGTCCTTTCGGAGGTATTTTTTTTATTATTTTTTTCTTTTTTTTTCTGTGAAATAAACATGCATGGTATTTTATGTATTTAGTAGATGACATAAATAACAATCGTTTTATGGTTGCAATAGTAGTATTTTTAGTTTATAACGTGGAAATAAAAATTCTCATAAATCTTTGGCATTTAGCAATTTAATTCGCACTTTCAAAGCCAAAACGTACAATAGTAAAGTTAAATTTTACTAGGAAGTTTAAGGAAAATACTCATTAAACAACAATAAATGCAATTTTCCTTTTAGTTAAAATTGCGCAAAATTAAGTGTTTAGTGATTTAGTTTGAGAACAGCACATTAATAGAACTAGAACCTGAACTAGAACTAGAAACTGAACGAGTACCTGAACTAGAACCTGCACTAGAAACTGAACGAGTACCTGAACTAGAACCTGAACTAGAGTCTGAACTGGAACCTGAACTAGAACCTGAACTAGAACCTGAACTAGAACCTGAACTAGAACCTGAACTGGAACCTGAACTAGAACCTGAACTAGAACCTGAACTAGAGCCTGAACTGGAACCTGAACTAGAACCTGAACTAGAACCTGAACTGGAACCTGAACTAGAACCTGAACTAGAACCTGAACTAGAGCCTGAACTAGAACCTGAACTAGAACCTGAACTAGAACCTGAACTAGAAACTGAACGAGTACCTGAACTAGAACCTGAACTAGAGCCTGAACTAGAACTGAACTAGAACTGAACTAGAACTGAACTAGAACTGAACTAGAACTGAACTAGAACTGAACTAGAACTGAACTAGAACTGAACTAGAACTGAACTAGAACTGAACTAGAACTGAACTAGAACAGAACTAGAACTGAACTAGAACTGAACTAGAACTGAACTAGAACTGAACTAGAACTGAACTAGAACTGAACTAGAACTGAACTAGAACTGAACTAGAACTGAACTAGAACTGAACTAGAACTGAACTAGAACTGAACTAGAACTGAACTAGAACTGAACTAGAACTGAACTAGAACTGAACTAGAACTAGAACTGAACTAGAACTGAACTAGAACTGAACTAGAACTGAACTAGAACTGAACTAGAACTGAACTAGAACTGAACTAGAACTGAACTAGAACTGAACTAGAACTGAACTAGAACTGAACTAGAACTGAACTAGAACTGAACTAGAACTGAACTAGAACTGAACTAGAACTGAACTAGAACTGAACTAGAACTGAACTAGAACTGAACTAGAACTGAACTAGAACTGAACTAGAACTGAACTAGAACTGAACTAGAACTGAACTAGAACTGAACTAGAACTGAACTAGAACTGAACTAGAACTGAACTAGAACTGAACTAGAACTGAACTAGAACTAGAACTGAACTAGAACTGAACTAGAACTGAACTAGAACTGAACTAGAACTGAACTAGAACTGAACTAGAACTGAACTAGAACTGAACTAGAACTGAACTAGAACTGAACTAGAACTGAACTAGAACTGAACTAGAACTGAACTAGAACTGAACTAGAACTGAACTAGAACTGAACTAGAACTGAACTAGAACTGAACTAGAACTGAACTAGAACTGAACTAGAACTGAACTAGAACTGAACTAGAACTGAACTAGAACTGAACTAGAACTGAACTAGAACTGAACTAGAACTGAACTAGAACTGAACTAGAACTGAACTAGAACTGAACTAGAACTGAACTAGAACTGAACTAGAACTGAACTAGAACTGAACTAGAACTGAACTAGAACTGAACTAGAACTGAACTAGAACTGAACTAGAACTGAACTAGAACTGAACTAGAACTGAACTAGAACTGAACTAGAACTGAACTAGAACTGAACTAGAACTGAACTAGAACTGAACTAGAACTGAACTAGAACTGAACTAGAACTGAACTAGAACTGAACTAGAACTGAACTAGAACTGAACTAGAACTGAACTAGAACTGAACTAGAACTGAACTAGAACTGAACTAGAACTGAACTAGAACTGAACTAGAACTGAACTAGAACTGAACTAGAACAGAACTAGAACAGAACTAGAACAGAACTAGAACAGAACTAGAACAGAACTAGAACAGAACTAGAACAGAACTAGAACAGAACTAGAACAGAACTAGAACAGAACTAGAACAGAACTAGAACAGAACTAGAACAGAACTAGAACAGAACTAGAACAGAACTAGAACTGAACTAGAACTGAACTAGAACTGAACTAGAACTGAACTAGAACAGAACTAGAACAGAACTAGAACAGAACTAGAACAGAACTAGAACAGAAGTAGAACAGAACTAGAACAGAACTAGAACTGAACTAGAACTGAACTAGAACTGAACTAGAACTGAACTAGAACTGAACTAGAGCATGAAATAGAACCTGAACTAGAACCTGAACTAGAACTGAACTAGAACCGGAATTAGAACCTGAACTAGAACCGGAATTACAACCTGAACTAGAACCTGAACTAGAACCTGAACTAGAACCTGAACTAGAACCTGAACTAGAACCTGAACTAGAACCTGAACTAGAACTGAACTAGAACTGAACTAGAACTGAACTAGAACTGAACTAGAACTGAACTAGAACTGAACTAGAACTGAACTAGAACTGAACTAGAACTGAACTAGAACAGAACTAGAACAGAACTAGAACAGAACTAGAACAGAACTAGAACAGAACTAGAACAGAACTAGAACAGAACTAGAACAGAACTAGAACAGAACTAGAACAGAACTAGAACAGAACTAGAACAGAACTAGAACAGAAGTAGAACAGAACTAGAACAGAACTAGAACAGAACTAGAACAGAACTAGAACTGAACTAGAACTGAACTAGAACTGAACTAGAACTGAACTAGAACTGAACTAGAACTGAACTAGAACTGAACTAGAGCCTGAACTAGAACCTGAACTAGAACCTGAACTAGAACTGAACTAGAACCGGAATTAGAACCTGAACTAGAACCGGAATTACAACCTGAACTAGAACCTGAACTAGAACCTGAACTAGAACCTGAACTAGAACCTGAACTAGAACCTGAACTAGAACCTGAACTAGAACCTGAACTAAAACCTGAACTAGAACTTGAACTAGAACCTGAACTAGAACCTAAACTTGAACCTGAACTAGAAGTGAACTAGAACTGAACTAGAACTGAACTAGAACTGAACTAGAACTGAACTAGAACTGAACTAGAACTGAACTAGAACTGAACTAGAACTGAACTAGAACTGAACTAGAACTGAACTAGAACTGAACTAGAACTGAACTAGAACTGAACTAGAACTGAACTAGAACTGAACTAGAACTGAACTAGAACTGAACTAGAACTGAACTAGAACTAGAACTGAACTAGAACTGAACTAGAACTGAACTAGAACAGAACTAGAACAGAACTAGAACAGAAGTAGAACAGAACTAGAAAAGAACTAGAACAGAACTAGAACAGAACTAGAACAGAACTAGAACAGAACTAGAACAGAACAGAACTAGAACAGAACTAGAACAGAACTAGAACAGAAGTAGAACAGAACTAGAACAGAACTAGAACAGAACTAGAACAGAACTAGAACAGAACTAGAACTGAACTAGAACAGAACTAGAACAGAACTAGAACAGAACTAGAACAGAACTAGAACTGAACTAGAACTGAACTAGAACTGAACTAAAACTGAACTAGAACTGAACTAGAACTGAACTAGAACTGAACTAGAACTGAACTAGAACTGAACTAGAACTGAACTAGAGCCTGAACTAGAACCTGAACTAGAACCTGAACTAGAACTGAACTAGAACCGGAATTAGAACCTGAACTAGAACCGGAATTACAACCTGAACTAGAACCTGAACTAGAACCTGAACTAGAACCTGAACTAGAACCTGAACTAGAACCTGAACTAGAACCTGAACTAGAACCTGAACTAGAACCTGAACTAAAACCTGAACTAGAACTTGAACTAGAACCTGAACTAGAACCTAAACTTGAACCTGAACTTGAACCTGAACTAGAGCGTGAACTAGAATCTGAACTAGAATCTGAACTAGAACCTTAACTAGAACCTGAACTAGAACCTGAACTAGAACCTGAACTGGAACCTGAACTAGAACTGATGTAGTTCCATTCTTGAATAGTAAGGTTAAATTTGAATAGAAAGTTTAAAGAAAAATGTTCACTAAAGATTATTAAATAAAAATTTCTTTTCATGGTGAAATTCATATGGCCCTTTCTGTTAAAATCACTTTGTATAACATAAGTGATTTAGTTTGTAATCAATACTACTTAATCTTAGAAATTATTTTTACTAAATGTATAACTCTTAACCTATAGAACCTTTTCTTGTTGTGTTCTACAATAATCCTTATAAAAATATAAAAATTTTATATTACATTTATTTAATATTTTCTCTCATACCTCTAAAATCAATGACGACAAAATGCCCTTGAAACATCCCCTATTAAAACAAATAAAAACACACCCCTGCTGCTAAAACCAACCATCCTTCGACCCAGACCCTCCAAAAAAACACTTCATAAAGACAAACAGCAAATGTAGAACAAAAAAACGTGTATAAAAACTGATAATGTTGATTGAATAATTTATTTATTATAGTTAAATAAATTTATAATAAAAAAAATACATACAAAATAACAAAACCAAAAGAAAATATGAAAAACCTTAACTTAAGCATGATACTTTTAGTATCAACTTTATCGTATTATAACTTAAGTAATAATATTGTATTGTATAATTTATATATAATAGTAGATATTATTTTTTTTTTTAATATGAATAGTTAATCATAATCATAACAAAGCAAGTATAAGAATGAGAACAAAATAACCCTTTTTTATTATTTAACGAATCAATAAATAAATTGAAACGACTATTACCAGCAACACTAAATACTACAAACAAATCAAACTAATACAAATCTAATCAAATCAAATAAAACTAAATTACATCGAAAAAAAACGTTTATACAAACATACCTACGTACGTACACAGAGAAAACAGATTCGTGATAGCAACCGAATTTGTTGCCAATCGAATGATTCTACCTTAGTGACCGAATTTTAAAGTTGTGGCTACAAAATTTTAGAAGGAATAACAAAAGTATGATTACTTCAACCGAAATTCTTCTTTATCAACTAATTTTCTGTTGATAGAACTGAGAAATTCTATGTGTGCAACCGAATCATTCGATTGGCTACAAATTCGGTTGCTACTACGAATCTGTTTTCTCTGTGTATGTAGTATATCATTCCTCTACAATAAATAATAGGACAAGTCACAGCATAAATCTCTCAAATAGTTAACGAAATGTAATGAAACGAATTTAAACGAAAGCAACTTTTAATGAAATGTACCAATACAATGCTGTGAGAGATTCTCACAGAGAGAATGATATTTAGATGTTGGTATGACTCTCTATATTTTCAATACTTACTGTTAAACACACATGCATGTATGTGTATTTAACAGTAGCATGAGTTTGTTGACATATGTATGTATGTAGTAAAAACTCTCAAATATTCATTTTGTATATTTGCTTTTTATAACAGGAATGGAAACTTTAATTTATAAAAGGTCTGTAAAACAAAATATTTATACAAAATTTGTTTTATAAGCCTATGATTAATTTAAAAATTTATTATGAATAAGACCTTTATTAGACAACTAAACGTAACTTAATTTAATAAACAAACTAATTTAAACATACTTTTTTCTACATATTAGGGCTATTCGATAAGGGAAGATTGAAACATATTTATGTGGATTTATAGAAATTAAGGTAATTGTTTTTAAATTGTCAAGAATTTAAAAAGTTTTAAAGGAATTTTATGTATTAAAACATAAATAAATGGACATAGGTGACGTATAAGTAATAATTATTTATAGGAATTAAAAATCAAGCATACGACATGTAACAAAATTTTAGCAAAGAACTTTTTAACAACTTTTTTCGAAAACTACTTGTAAAAGTACTTTTTTAGAAAAGCGCTTAATAAAAAAGTAGTTCGAAGAAAAGTCCTAGAGAAATTATAAAAAAATACTTTCTTTAAAGAACTTTTCTATAAAGTACTTTTGATAATAAAGGAACCATTCTGAATTAACCAAAGTACTAAAATACTACTATTTTGTAAATCGACAAAAATCTATTTAAATTATTTATGGTGACTTTCTATTCATAAACAAGTATTAAATTTTACTTGTGGAAAATTTTTAAAAAAGGACTGAAAATACTACTTTTTTCAATTCTATTAAAATCATAATTTATTATTAATTTACGTTACATACATAATTATTAAATGGTTTAAGTGCACCATTCTGAATTTTACAAATAGTACTTTTTCAACTTGAATACTTTTTTACTAAAAATACTACTTTTTTCAGTTGATTAAAATTTAATAAATTAATAAACTGTATTTTTCTTACTTATTAAAATGCCCTTTCTATTTAATTACTTTTTAACACATTTTTGAAAAATAGTACTGAAAATACTACTATTTTGAACATTGAAAAAATCTATTTAAATAATTTCTGGTGACTTTCTATTTATAAAAAAGTATTAAATTGTATTTGTGAAACATTTTTAAAAAAGTACTTAAACTACTACTTTTTTCAATTCTGTTAAAATCATAATTTTCTACAGTTTTAATTGATTTACTTTGCATACAAAGTTATTTAAATGATTTTCAACACATTTTCCAACAAAAGTAAAAAAGTACTAAAAGTACTACTATTTCTTAAAATGACTAAAATCAATAAAAAAAAAAGTATAAAATTTAATTTTTGGAACTTTTTTGAAAATGTACTTAAAATACTACTTTTTTACAATTGAGTTTAAATTTTGATGTTTTTATATTTTTTAGATTTGCTTAGCATACAAAGCTATTTAAGTGACTTTAAGCTCGTTTTATCAAAAAAGTATTAAAAATACTACTATTTTTAAGTTAATTAAAACTGATTTAAAACATTTTTGGTAAAGCTTTACAAATAAATTAATAAAATGTATTTGTCTTAATTATGAAAATGCTATTTAAGTACTTTTTAACACATTATTGAAAAAAGTACTGAAAATACTAATATTTTGTAAATTGACAAAAATCAATTAAAATTATTTCTAGCACTTTATAAAAAAGTATTAAATTTTATTTGTTCAACATTTTTAAACTACTTTTTTTCAATTCTGTTAAAATCATAATTTTTTATATTTACGTGACTTTAAGCTCGTTTTTCAAAAAACTATTAAAAATACTACTCTTTTTTTTCTGGTGACTTTCTATTCATAAAAAAGTATAAAATTGTATTTGTGCAACATTTTTAAAAAAGTACTTAAACTACTACTTTTTTCAATTCTGTTAAAATCAGAATTTTTTACGGTTTTTTATTTATTTACGTTGCATACAAGGATATTTAAGTGATTTTAAGCACATTTTTCAAGAAAAGTAAAAAAGTACTAAAAGTACTACTATTTCTTAAAATTACTAAAATCAATTTATTGACTTTCCGTTGATAAAAAAAATGTACAAAATTAAATTTTTAGAACTTTTTTGAAAAAGTACATAAAATACTACTATTTTATAATTGAGTTTTAATTATAATTTTTTACTACTTTATAGATTTTTTAGCATACAAAGCTTTGTACGTGACTTTCAGCATATTTTTTCAAAAAAGTACTAAAAATACTACTATTTTTAAAATTGACCAAAATAAATTTAAATTTGTTTTATTGACTTTCCATTGATAAAAGATTATTAAATTATATTTTTTGAGTATTTTAAAAAAGTACTGAAAATACTACTAATTTCTAAATTGACAAAAGTCATTTTAAATTATTTGTGGCGACTTGTCAAATATTAAATTTAAATTTTGGAACTTTTTTAAAAAAGGTACTAAAAATACTACTATTTTTTTAAAGTGTTAAAATCATGTTTTTACCGTTTTTAGAGATAAATTTTACGTAAAAAGCTATTTAAGTAATTTTAGGTACATTTTTCAAATACTACTACACATTTTAAAAATTTAATAAAATCAATTAATTATTTCTGGCAAAGTTGCTTTATAAATTTGTTAAATTTAATTGTTTTATTTTTTTAAAAAAGTACTACAAATACTACTATTTTCCAATAGTGGTAAAATCATTATCATTTTTACTGATTTTATAGATTGTTTACTTTAAGTACTACGCTATTCACATAATTTTAATTAATTTCTGAAAAAGTACTACTACTTATTTTAAAAATTGCCTAAAATCAAATTTAACTATATTTAATGCTTTTCATTGATAGGACAGTATTAAATTGTAGTTTTGAAACATTTTAAAAAAGTACTTAAAATAATACTATTTTTTTAAATTGACTAAAATCATTTTTAAAGACTTTCTAATAATAAAAACAATTTTAATTGTATTTTTGAAACATTTGTAAAAATGTACTAAAAATACTACTATTTTTTAATTTTAATAAAATCATTCAAATTATTTATATTGACTTTCTAATGATTAAAAAGTATTAATAATTGTATTTTTGGAAATTTTCTACAATAGTACTTAATTACTTTTTGGTTAAGTACTAAAAATACTACTTATTTTCAAAATTGACTAAAATCAATTTAAACTGTAGTTAATGCTTTGCGTTGATAAGATAGAATTAAATTCTAGTTTTGGAACATTTCAAAAAAATCTTTAAAATACCACTATTTTTAAACTTGGCTAAAATCAATTTAGAGCATTTTTAAAGACTTGATAGCAATACATAAAAAAATGTAATTGTATTTTTGAAACATTTAAAAAAAGTACTAAAAATACTAATATTTCTCAATTTTTTTTAAGTGAACTAAAATCATTTTTAAAGAATTTCTAATAATAAAAAAATTTTAATTGTATTTTTAAAACAATTTTAAAAATGTACTAAAAATACTACTATTTTAAAATGTTTTAAAAACAATTCAAATTATTTATATTGACTTTCTAATGATTAAAAAGTATTAATTAATGTATTTTTGGAAAATTTCTACAATAGTACTTTTTGGTAAAGTACTAAAAATACTACTTATTTTCGAAATTGACTCAATTTTAACTATATTTAATGCTTTCCATTAATATAATAAAATTAAATTAAAGTTTTGGAACATTTCAAAAAAGTACTTAAAATACTACTATTTTTTTAACTTGGCTAAAATCAATTTAGAGCATTTTTAAAGACTTTCTAACAATAAAAAAAATTTTAATTGTATTTTTGGAACATTTTTAAAAAAGTATTAAAAATACTACTATTTCTTAATTTTAATAAAATCAATTTAAAATATTTCAAATGACTTTACTTTCATTAGCAAATCAATAAAAAGTGTTTTTGGAAATAATTTTTATAATTTACTTAATATACAATTTCTAAACCAAATTTTCCTACTGTTCAACCCCCAAAAAAAGAAACCAAAACCCCACTTTGTTTTGCAACAGATCACTGACACGTTGTTATGTATTATTCAAAAATAACTGACAGACCATTTAGTGCCATTTGACAGATGCTTTCTATGAGTGTTTGTATGTATCAAAGTATGTAGCTGTGTGTGTGTGTGTGACTATAATTTAAACAGCCAGTCTCTCAGTCAGTCAGTCATTCATGCATTCAGTCAGTTAGTCAGTCAGTCGCAATGATTGTATTCTTTGCTTGTGCTGTTGTGTTGTTTTACATGTTTGGTAATATGCCAAAGGATTTTTTCTACTTTCATGAACAATATACACTTAATAACACCCCTCCAACAACAAATACTAAGATTTTTATTTTACTTTTTTTTTTGATCGAAAATATTTGCTACGTTTATAAAACAACAGCAAGCAGCAGCTACAAAAAAACACACTTCCTCCTCGTGTTTTACAGTTTTGTTTGTAAATAATAAAAAAAAAGTTATTAAAAAAACACATGTTTGTTTTCCATTTATTTCTTGAAATATTATTTTCAGTTTTTTTTTTTTGAATTTTGTTTTTGTACAGACACAATTTTAGTTTAGTTAGAAATGAAAGAAAAAACAAGCTCTAATAAATATAGGATGCCAGTAGGAATGGTTCAGAGATTTTAACTACACATCTTTTTTAAACAAAATTTGTTTTTGTTTCTTTTTTTTTAAGCTATTAAAAAAAATTGTGGATTTAGTTACGTTTTTTTAATTTATCCTACTGGGTTTGTAGTTTAGTTCAATTGTAATTTTTTTCTCTCTCCAAAAATGTATTTCAAATGTATATTCATTTTGCCTTTTATTAAAAATTGTTCAAAAAAAAAATGTAGTAGTTATACTCGTATACTAAAGGAAATTAAATGTATATTTTTATGTTTTTCACATGATTGATAGAATGAAAAAAAAGCAACACAACAACAAATCTACAATGTGAATGCCAACATTTGTTACTACATATTTAAACGTTCAGACAGCGAATGACAATAAAATGGGAAACAAAATTTGGGGATATTATTTGGGTGTTTTGTGGAGAATAACCCAAAGTTCCGGATTATTGAAAAACCACAAAGGAGCATTTCAAAGTTATTAGTACTCAAAATACTACTGTTTATTAAATCTATATTGATAAAAAAGTATTTTATTGTAATTTTGGTACATTTAAAAAAAGTACTAAAATACTACTATTTTTCAATTCTATCAAAATCAATTAATTTTACTGTTTTTACAGCACTTACTTTGAGTACAAGCTATTAAAGTTATATTAAGCTCAGTTTTTATAAAAGTACTAAAAATACTACTATTTTTCAAATCGACTAAAATCAATTTAATGCATTTCTAGCGACATGATTTTTAAAAAAACTCTCATTAAAAGTATTTTTTGAAATTTTTTTAAAAAGTACTAAAAATACTACTATTTTTAAAATGAACTGAAATCAATTTTAAAGTATTTTTAGTGACTTTCAATTGATAAATATGTATTAAATTGTACTTTTAAAAAAATAATTAAAATACTACTTTTCTAAAACGATGTTAGATTCATGTTTTTTGCATATTTTATTTTCCTACAAAGCTTTTTAAGTCACTTTAAGGAAACTACTATAATACTACTATTTTTCAATTCTGTCAAAATCAATTATTTTAATGTTTTCTAGATTAATTACTTTGAGTACAAGCTATTAAAGTTATCTTCAGCTCAGTTTTTATAAAAGTACCAAATATACTACTATTTTTCAAACCGACTAAAATCAAATTAATGCATTTCTAGTGACATGATTTTTAAAAAAATTCTCATTAAAAGTATTTTTTTTAATTTTTTCAATACTACTATTTTTTAAGTTAACTGAAATCAATTTTAAATTATTTTTAATGACTTTCAATTGATAAATATATATTAAATTGTACTTTAAAAATTAATTAAAATACTACTTTTCTAAAATGATGTTACATTCATGTTTTTTTGCATATTTTATTTCCCTACAAAGCTTTTTAAGTCACTTTAAGGAAAACTACTAAAATACTACTATTTTTCCATTCTGTCAAAATCAATTAATTTACTGTTTTTTAGAGTACTTACATTGAGTACAAGCTATTAAAGTTATCTTAAACTCAGTTTTTTTAAGTATTAAAAATACTACAATTTTCCAAATCGACTAAAATCAATTCAAAGCATTTCTAGGACATGATTTTTAAAAAATTCTCATTAGAAGTATTTTTTGAAATTTTTTTAAAAAGTACTAAAAATACTACTATTTTTTAAATGAACTGAAATCAATTTAAAAGTATTTTTAGTGACTTTCAATTGATAAATATGTATTAAATTATTGTTTAGGGAAATTGATAAAAAAAGTACTGAAGTACTACTATTTTAAATATTGACTAAACTCAATTTTAAAGTACTTAAAATATTATTTAACTTTTTTAATAGAGTTTAAATAATGTTTGTTACAGTTTTTATAGATTAAATTTGTATGATTTGAAAAAGTATTAAAAAAAACTACTATTTTTAAAATTTACTAAAACAAGTTTAAAGCATTTTCAGTGATTTGCCATTGATAAAAATGTATTAAATTATATTTTTTGGTATTTTAAAATAGTACTTTATTTAAAATTTACTTAAATTAATTTAAATTATTTGTGGGGACTATTAAATTGAAATTTTGGAACTTTTTTAAAAAAAGTACTAAAAATACTACTATTTTAATTGTGTTAAAATCATGGTTTGTTAAAGCTTTTCGAGATATAATTTGCATAAAAAACATTTTTAGTAACTTTCCATTGGTAAAAGAGTATTAAATTATATATTTGGGGTATTTTAAAAAAGTACTAAAAATACTACTATTTCTTAATTGTATTAAAATCATGTTTTTTTAAAGTTTGTAGAGATATACTTTTCGTAAAAATCATTCCTAGTGACTTTCCATTGATAAAAGAGTATTAACTTATATAATTGGGGTATTTTAAAAAGTACTAAAAATACTACTATATTTAAAATTTACTAAAATTAATTTAAATTATTTGTGGGGAGTATAAAATTTAAATTTTTTAACTTTTGAAAAAAAAATTAAAAATACTACTATTTTTGAATTGTGTTAAAATAATGTTTTTTGTCTTTTTAAGAGATAATGTCTGCGTAAAAAGAATTTTTGTAACTCTCCGTTGATAAAACAGACTTTTTCTTGATAAAAGAGTATTAAATTACATTTTTGGGACATTTAAAAAAAGTACTAAAAATACTACAACATATATTTAAAATTTACTAAAATTAATTTAAATTGTTTGTGGGGACTAATAAATTTAAATTTTGGGACTTTTTTAAAAAAGTATTAAAAATACTACTATTTTTAATTGTGTTAAAATCATGTTTATCTAACGTTTTTCGAGATATACTTTGCCTAAAAAGCTATTTAAGAAATTTTTGGTACTATATACTGCTAAATACTACAATTTTAAAAATTTAATAAAATTAATTTAAATTATTTCTGTCAAAGTTTCTTTATATAAATTTAATTAAATTTTTTTAAGTACTTTTAGAAAATTTAATATCTATAAAGTACTTCAAATCGAAAAAACTGTAAACCAAAATATTGTCACATGTAGCGTATACTTGATATTTAATTCCTATAAATAATTAAATATTGCTTATACGCCTCATATATCCAATTCTTAGTTCTTAAATTATGTTTCAATACAGACAATTCCTTAAAAATAATTTAATTTACCAGTAGACATTTCCTTTTCCTAAATTCCAAAACCACATAAATATGTTACATCCTATCACCTATCTAATAGCCCCCATATCTTTTCCTTAAGATCTCTAACAACCTGATAAACACCTTTTTTCCTGAGTGTATTTATATATTTATTTTTATAAATAAATAAAGATGTAAGTAAGTACATACATCAATATAAATATTGAAGTGTATTTACCTTTTTGAATAGTTTCTATTTATACGCAAATAGTTTACTAATATTACTTGAGTTTTTGTTTTTTCTTTTGCTCCAGCACACACACACACTGCTGCTGTTAGCAATGAAGCAAGTGAAGCAGCAGTAGTAGTTGGACAAAAACAACAAAAAAAAATCAAACTGATTTCTATCTGCTATCTACCTACTTTACAATAAAACACATACTCAATAATATACTTAACTGCTACTTCAGCTACTACTGAATATTACTCAAACCAGTTCTCACCCTTTTAATGCTTCCCGCATTTCATCCATGCTATAGATTTATTTTCTAGCTTTTTGTTCACAGCTTATTCTTCATATACAATTCAATAATAATAATAATAAGTAATAAAAGAAATATTCATAAAGAAAACGGAAAATCTTTAAAAGTTTATATAAACATGTGTGAGAGCAAAAGAAAGAGTAAGAGAAAATGGGGTAGAAGTGTGAGAGGGTGAGAGAGAGAGAGAGAAAGTATGCCAGCTAAAGAAAAGGATTACAATCGCTAACTTTTTATACCATTCAATACTTGAACAATACAGTTTTACTACTTCTACTACATCGATATAGAGAATGAAGTGCTGAAAAAAAACCAATACTCACTGTTAGTTCCAAGTATTTTGCCATGATATTTTCAAGGTATGAATGTGTATTGTTGAAAATAGTGATTTATTTATTATACACATGTATTCATATTCATATACATACATATTTATGCATTTATACATATGAATGTATACACATGAATCTACAAAAATATATTAAACCATACACATGTTCAATAATCTGCAAATCAAAAGCAGCAAAAATGTATGTACATATATTCGTAGTTGTTTTAAAAGTTTTTCTTTATTCTATGTATTGTATAAATTTGTTATATTTGCTATTGTTTTTTTTTTCTTTTTGTCAAAGTTACCCACTGTGCTGTTTGTTGATATAAGTTCACCATTTCTTTCGATTTTTGGCTGTGCTCTATGACGTCTACTGAACATTGATTGCGTATACGTGCTGTGTAACCCTCTCTACTTTTTGTTCTTTCTATTTTTTTTTTTTTTTTTATTTGAAATGTCAAAGACATTCAAACATATTTTCCTATACATTCAAACAATATGAACAAGTCAATTGCATTATGGGGCGTTAAAGTCTATGATGGTCTTTAACCTTCTTATTGGCCTAGATTTTTCAACTAACAAACATTGTATTTAACATTTGTTGGCTAAAAATTTAATTGTTTATATATGAAAAAGTACCAAACTAAAGAAAAGTACCAAATACTTTATAAAGTACTTAATTCTTCACAACTAAATAAATTATTAAAGTTTATCAATAAAATTACAAGAAATTAAATTTTTATTTAAGAAATTAAAAATTTTTATTTAAGAAATTAAAAATATTAATAAAATTTACGAATCTTTTTCTTATTTGAAAAAGTACTAAAAGATAAAAAAGTACCAAATTTTATAAAAAGTACAAAATGCATAAAAAAATTATACAATTTTAGATTATTTTAATCAAATTTAAAGAATTTGGAAAATTTGTATTATTTTGTAAAAGATTTACTAAATTTGGTACTAAATTGCCAAAAAGTACTTTTTGTAAATAAAATGTACCACGTTTTCAGACACTTGTAAACTTAAAAATTAAATAAAAATAATTAAATTTACCAATTTTAACTTATTTGAAAAAGTACCAAAATGTAAAAAAGTACCAAATTTAATAAATAGCACTAAATGCCCAAAAAATGTATACAATACAATTTACCAATTTTTGTCTTATTTGAAAAAGTACCAAAATGTAAAAAAAGTACCAAATTTTATGATATGTACTAAATGCCCAAAAAATGCATACAGTTTTAAATTATTTTAATCAAATTTAAAGAATTTGGAAAATTTTTATAATTTTATAAAAGATTTATTAAATTTGGTACTAAATTGCCAAAAAGTACTTTTTGTAAATAAAATGTACTACGTTTTCAGACACTTGTAAACTTAAAAATTAAATAAAATTTACCAATTTTAACTTATTTGAAAAAGTACTAAAGGTAAAAAAGTACCAAATTTTTTAATAAGTACTAAATGCCCAAAAAATTCATACAATTTTAAATTATTTTAATCAAATTTAAAGAATTTGGAAAATTTGTATTATTTTTTTAAAAGATCTACAAAATTTGGTACTAAATTGCCAAAAAGTACTTTTTGTTAATAAAACGTATGATGTTTTCAAACACTTTTAAACTTAAAAATTAAATAATAATAATTAAATTTACAAATTTGTGTCCTATTTGAAAAAGTACTAATAAGAAATTTTGCCGAATTTTTGGGAAAAAAATAGCAAAATCTTTAAATATTTTAAAATTAATTTAAAACAATATAATAAAAGTGATTTGTTGGAAAAGTACCAGTTTTCATGAAAGTTCCAAATTTTACAAAAAATACCACAAATGTGCAAAAATGTTGAAAGAAATAATTAAAATGAACAACAAGTAATATTACAAACTAATAAAAACTTTAAGTGATTTTTGTAAAAAGGTACTTTTTGAAAAAGTACCAATTTTACAAAAAAGTACCAAAATCAATAAAAAATTAAAATTCTGAAAGTTATATTGAAAATTATAATAAAATTTATAAAGATTTTTTGAAAAAAGGACTCTATAAAAATTTAGGTACGTTTTTTCAAAAAGTACCAATTTTAATAAAAGTACCAACATCTGAATAAGTTGCAAATTTCTTTTAAATTGAAAAAAGTAATGTAATAAAATATGATGATGATTTCTTAAAAAATAATACTTTTTTGAAAAAGTACCAATTTCCAAAAATGAATGTACAAAATTTTGCAAAAAGCAACAAATCTTGAAAAAAAATTTATTTAAAATTATTATAAAATTTATACGAATTTTTGGAAAAAGTACTCTTATCAAAATTTAGTACCTTTTTCTAAATAGTACTAATTTCCAAAAAAAAATGTACCAAATTCTACAAAAAGTTCTAAAAATCTTAAAAATAATGGTAAATTTTGGAAATAGTACCAATTTCCAAGAAAAAAGTAACAAATTTTAAAAAAGTTTTAAAATCTTAAAAAAACATTAAATTTTGTAAATAAACTTAAAATTATAGCAAAAATAAGTGAAATTTTTGGAAAATGGTATTTTTTCAAAAAGTACCAATTTCAAAAAAAAGTGCCAAATTTGAACAAAAGTTCTAAAATCTTAAAAAATAGTATATTTTGGAAATAAACTTAAAATTACAACAATAATAAGTATTTTTTGGAAAAAGAACTTTTTTTAAAAAGTACCAATTTCCAAAAAAAAAGTACCAACATTTAACAAAAAGTTCAAAAAATCTTAAAAAATAGTAAAGTTTGGAAATAAACTTAAAAGTATACCAAAAACATGTGAGTTTTTTGGAAAAAGTACTATTTTCAAAAAGTACCAATTTCTAAAAAAGTACCAAATTCTACAAAAAGTTCTAAAATCTTAAAATACCAAATTTTGGAAATAAACTAAAAATATTAAAAAAAAAATTGTGATTTTTTAGGAAAAGTACCTTTTTCTAAATAGTACCAATTTCAAAAAAAAGTTCAAAATATAACAAAAAGTTCTAAAAATCTTAAAAAATAGTAAATTTTGGAAATAAAATATAAAATTATAGCAAAAATAAGTGATTTTTTGGAATAGTTTCTTTTTCTAAATACTACTAATTTCCAAAAAAAATGTACTAAATTTTACCAAAAGTTCTAAATATCTAAACAAATATTAAAATTTCTAAATAAAAATTATAATTATAGCAAAAATACGTGATTTTTTGGGAAAAGTACCTTTTTCTAAGTAGTACTAATTTTCAAAAAAAAAGTACCAAATTTTACCAAGTTTTAAAAATCTTAAAAAATAGTAAATTTTAGAAATAAACTAAAAATTAAAACAAAAATAGGTGTTTTTTGGAAAAAGTACTTTTTTAAAAAAGTACCAATTTCAAAAAAAGTACCAAATTTTACAAAAAATTCTAAAAATCTTAATGATAGTAAATTTTGGAACTAAACTTAAAATTATAGCAAAAACAAGTGAGTTTTTTGGAAAAAGACATTTGTCAAAAAGTAAAAATTTCAAAAAAAGTACCAAATTTTACAAAAAGTAAAGAAATCTTAAAAAATTCTGAAATTACAAATTAATGTTAATAAATAAAGATTTATTAAAAAATTTAATTGCTTATTGTGTTTATATAATTGGTACTATTTCCTATCTTCCTTATCGAATTCCTAAATCTATGCTATTTAATAACAAAATGTTCTTAATTTTTTGCTTACAATATAGAATATCTGTTTACAATTTGAGTGTTTTCTCCCCATAGTGTTTAAGCTTGTAATATTCATGCTTTCCTTTCAATTTTTATTTTCATTTTTGTCTAGGTAAGTTTTTTTTTTTTATTTGTTGGTATCGGTAGGATTTTCTGCTATTGTGAGAGTATAAAACATGTATTTGTGTGTATATTTTTTTCTTTCTTTTATGGTGATTTGTATAGACCATCATGCCATATTGTATTTAAGTTACCGTGACATGTCATTAGTTTTTCTATCAAACTTTGTTTTTTGGTTCGCTCCTACTGCTTTTATATCTTTACTTTTCAGGTTTTTTTTTTTTCTTTTGTTTTTTTTTTTCCAGTAAAGATAATATAAATAAAGTCCTACAACAGTTTGGGAAGCAAGAAAGAAAGTATATTTAAAGTTTATTTGTCTTGATGGCTGGCTGGCTGGCTGGTCGGGTGACTGGCTGGCTGTTTTCCTAACTGCTGTCGTGTGGTAAAGGGGAAGAGTAAGGGGAGCAAGAGTTTTTTTTTTATATTAAAATTATATGGTGTTCTAAATAGGTGTGTCTTTAAATTATGTTACATTATGTTGTTGTTGTTGTTTTTGTTATTATTGTTGTTTGTTTTATGTTTTTGTTGTCGTCGTTTGGTTATTATTTGACAATAAAACACAAAAGTCTGTGTCTATGTTTACTGTGTTAAATATCATTAGAAGAGTGAGTAGAAATACATTCATAAGTAAATGTAGTATCTGTGAGTTTTTTGTAAGAAGATTTATGTCTGTGCGTGTGTTTATGTCAATAAATTGTGATGTTATAGGTCGTTGTTATTGTTGTTGACTGATTTCTTTTTACTTCTTTAGTTACATTTATATGACACCAGCACAAAATGTCTAAAGTTTGAAGTATAAGCTTAAAATACAATTTGTTACAGTAGTGGCAGGGGGGGAGGTAGTTAAAATTATGAAAAGTTTTCTTCACGTCTTCTTCAACTGTAGAAAGTTTTTTTAACAATTGTACAAAAACAGGACTTTCTTTTAGTTTCTAAAGAACAAAAAAAAAAAAACTGCTTGAATGCGAAAAACTAGAAAAATAAGGTCGCATGATAAACACATTAGTTTTGGTACAATTTGATTTGAAAGTAAGTGTGTAATGTTTCATTTCTTTTTTTTTTTTTTTTTTTTTGCCTACAAAAATTTCATTATTTTAAGGTCACTAGAAGAATTTTTGTATAAATGTTTGTGTAAAATTATCATTATTCTAGTGAAAATTTCAAAAAAAAAAAAAATTCTCTATAGATTTCACTGCCTAGAAAGAGATTGCATTAAAAAAAATTGTGTACAAATGTGCAGAATAAACTGTGAGAGTTTATATATTCCCCATGTGTTTGTTCACCTAGAGTACACAATGAATGCACATGAACCTAGAAACATGTTATATTATATAGAGTAAAAATAAGCTATAAAAATATTTAGGGAGGATCAAAAAATTGTTCATTGGAAAAAAATACATCTTTTCTTACTTTTTACTTAATTTGGTACTTTTTCAAATATTTAAAAAATATTTAAATTCAAAGATTTTGATGTGATTTTTAAGTCAGCAAGTTTTTGAAATGTTGGTACTTTTTTTAACAAAAAGTACTTTTTTAATTTTTGTCCCTAATTTTATAAAAAATCCCTTGGAAAATAATCAGAAATTTAAAAATTCTTTGAATACTACTCAACCCCTTTAAAAATTTTAAACATTCGTCACTTTTAATACAATTTGGTACTTTTTTTGCAGTTTGGTAATTTTTTTAAAAAAATTAAAAATTTTGTAAATTCAGCTATTTTAAGTTGTCTTTTAAGTAAGAACGTTTTTTTCACTTTGGTAATTTTTTATCACAATAGTACTTTTATTAGTATATTTAGTACCAAATTTATTAAAATCATTTAGAAAACAATAATAATTTCCAAATTCTTGTAACATTATTTATATACATTAAGAATTTTAATTTTATTTACGGATTTGATACTTTTTATGGAATTTGGTACTTTTAACAGTACCTTTTCAAAAAAGCCAAAAAAGTGTAATTTAAAAATTGGTACAAAATTGATATATTTTGTATTAGGCAAGTGTTTTTGTTACTACAAACAACTTTTTTGAAAATAGTACCAAATTCTCTTAAGAGTAATAGAAAAATGTTTTCAACACTAATTAAGACTTCAATAATTTTAAACTATTTCAAGAATTCGGTACATTTTATAGTACTTTTGGTACTTTTCTGGAGTTGTGTATTTTTAGAAAATAACTTAATTCAAAAAACTTTTACTTGATTATTTGGGGGAAAAAATGCTTGAAAATTATTTTTTTTTTATTTTAAGAAAAAGTACTTTTTGGAAAATTTAGTACCAAATTGTGTAAAAAGTGAAAAAATATAAAATATATAAATTAAAAACTATAAGAATTTAAAATATTTTCTGCAATAGTTCAAAATAACTTAATTTAAAAACTTTCTTTTGATTATTTACAAAAAAAATGCTTGAAATGTGGAAATTTTATTTTAGGAAAAGGTTCTTTTTTGAAAATTTAGTACCTAAATTTGTAAAAAGTGTTAGAAAAAATATAAAATATATAAATCATTTTATATTAATTAAAAACTATAAGAATTTAAAATTGTTTCTGAAATTTTATACTTTTTATGGAATTTGGTACTTTTTTGGAGTTTGGTACTTTTTGCAAATAGTTAAAAATAACTTAATTTAAAAACCTTCATTTGATTATTTAGGAAAAAAATGTTTGAAATGTGGAACTTTTATTTTAGGAAAAAGTACTTTTTTGAAAATTTAGTACCAAATTATGAAAAAAGTGTTAGAAAAAATATAAAATATTTAAATTATTTTTATATTAATTAATAATTATAAGAATTTATGAATTTTTCTAGAATTTGGTACATTTTATGGATTTTGGTACTTTTTCAGAAATGTTTGAAATTACAAAATTTAATTACTTTTATTAGAGTTTTAGCAAAAAAATGTACTAGTTTTCTAACGTTCAACTTTTTTCATTTGATATTTAAGCTACTTAAAGTTCAATAAATTATCCGTCTTCACTTTGTCCCCCCTTAATCTCTGCTGCATACTTATTAAGTATGCAAACATTTGATTTTTGTTGGTTTTTCATAACTCTATGTGGAAATTTTTAACTAACACAGCATACAGTTGAAAATGAAATAAATAAAACTTTTCTATTATTTTAACTTTTATATTTTTTTGCTATTTGAATTTAGAAAAAAAAAACGCTTATTTTGGTACAATGCACACATACCCATACAGAAATTTACACAAACATTGTTGACTCAATAACCGTCATAATAATGAGTCTCTAGGAGCAAAAAACAAGAGAGGAGAAAAAAATGTAGGAAAAGTAAAGTTTATTTTTTATTTTTATTTTTTTGGAAAATAATTTACTACAACTAACGCAATTGGAATAAATTCCCACGTCAATTGCTGAAAATAAACGAAATGAAGAAAAAAAAAATCGAGAAGAAGTGTGTTAAACGGTAAGTAAGAATCCTAAATACCCTGCAGAAAAGAGAATTTGAAGAAAATAAAATAAAAAAAATTTTTGATTTGAATTTTTTTTTTTTTTTTTTTTTTTGAAAATTTCGTTCAACATTTTTTTTTTTTTTTTTTGAAAAATTTTTTTTATAAAAATAATTGTGAATGAACTAATCATTTACTAATTTCTTATATACATATTTATTAAATAATTTTCAATGGTGAACTAATCAGAACCAAAAGCATCCATTAAGCTTTTTCTTTCAATGTTACAAACGTCCCAATAAACTCATTTCCAAAACCTTAGCTCTGTTGGTAAATGGCACAAAAGTACTTAAATGTGAAAATAAAATAAACTAAGCCAACAAATAATTGCTCAAATAAAACCTAAAAGGGTAAGGGACAAAAAAAAAAAGTAAAATTTGTTTTCTCATAAAAGTAAAAAAAAAAAAGTCATTTAACCAAAAAATTCCATCAAAGAGTTATCGATTAAATAAAAAATTGTTTACCTTAAAAAAAGGAAAATATTTGATATTTATTTATCAAAAAAAGAAATATTGGACAGTAAAAACATTTGCGAAATTGTTTAAAAACTTCTTCTCTATAACTATTTTTCTCTTTAATGAATATTGCCTTTAATTAGAGGCTCTCTGAAGAGGCCATTAGTAAAACCACTTAAACAAATACTACTAATAGTTAGCATACTTTTAGGCGATTTATAATAATAGCCAAGAACCAAGAATTTTCTTTATTATTATTTTCTTATTGCCAAGAAGAAGAAAAAAACTAAAGCAAAGTTAAGGAGTTTGTCAGTAATTAATAAAAATTTCCTTAAATTTTGGCTGTAAAATTTCTTATATTTTATTTGATTTTTAAATTACTTTGCACTTGTAATGTTAAGCTTTTATTAGTTCATAAAAATATATAAACAAAAATTATGAAAGTAAATTTTTTATGGCTTAATTTTTCTTTTATGGCTACATATTTTCTTAACTTTTAATTTAAATTTCTTTAATTTTTGTTTTCTCATTATAATGAACTAAAAAAGATGTAAGTAAAATTACTATTGCTTCTATTATATTGAAAGTTGTAAACCTGTAATACATACAAACAAAAATCTTAAATGAGAGTCTGCGTCAGAGGGGAGCCAGCAAATATTTTAAGATGGCGCCATGAATTCTATAAATACAGTTAAATATAGCAATTTCAAATATATTCAATGTGATTTATTGAAGCTGTATTTAAGCAAATCACTTAAACTGTGTATTTTGTTGTCAACAAAATAAAATCTCATACCTATAAGGAATAATTGTGTCACTTTGTACAATCCCTAGGAATAAGTAACCTGACATAGAATTAGTTATGTCACTGGTTCTCTAGGGATAGGAACCAGTTTTGGTTCCAACACTTTATATGAAAGGGACCTGTTACTTTAATAGTGGCATTGACCTAGTAAGTGTTAAATAAACACTAAGGAAATTTGAAAAATAGTATACTGTTCGGACATGTTAAGAGATATGTCCCCATTTCATATGTCTTGGGAATAATGCGTTTAGATCATCAAACCAATGTTAATGAGGCCCACAGAAAGTATTTCTCACTGTACAATTAACACATTTTTAACTGAAAGATAATAATGAATAGAGACAGTTTTTCAAAAGCCTAAAAATTAATATAGAAGGAACATGGCGACGTATGGTTAATATTTAAATTTTTAGTTAAATAATACTCATACTCCGCTCATAAATGGATCATTGTTTAAAAATTAATAACTTTAGGAGTAAATGGAGTTTTAACAAGTAAGAGAGCTATATTCATTCGGCTGCGCCGAATCTTATATACCCTATTATACTTTAAAAAAAATTAAAAAAACATTTTTTTTTTAATTTTTTTTTTTTTTTTCGGAAATTGTTCAAGTTTTTTCGAATTTTTTAAAAAAAAATTTTTTTTAATTTAAAAATTAATTTTTTTTTAATTTATTAGTGAAAAAATTATGACAAAAAAATGTTTTTGTGAAAAAAAAATTCGGGTTAAAAAATATTGTTCCCGATTTTGACCCATTGTAGGTCCAACTTACTATAGCCATATATACATCGTTGCAATGAACTTTGAAATATCTCTCATTAGATATCCATATTGTGTATATATATATATGACTTAGTAAACGAGATATAGATCAAAAATAGGCCAAAACTAGAGGTTGTCTCGGATTTTTGCTCTTATCTCCGTTATTTGTGGACGGATTTTGCTGATTTTTAATAGGAAACTTCTCGAAAGCATATCTGTAAGAATTATTGACATGGCTAAATCGACTCCGCTATCTATAAGGATCCAGAATATATATACTTTATAGGGTCGGAAAATTATATTGTGAAAATTACACACGGAATGACAAACTTATATATACCCTTCTCACGAAGGTGAAGGGTATAAAAACAACCACAAACTGTCAAGCTATTTAGCTTGTCTGCGAAAATACCAAGAGTCTTTGATAGAAATCGAACTCGAATCTATCGAATTCCCTTATGAATTATTATCAAGTATTCCAAGGTATAGAGTCATCAACTCAATCTGGTATTTGTCAATTTCGAGAGAGCATGTCGTGACTCTTGGAATAGGCTGTATAACATAGACTTCCCAGATAATGTCGAGAAAATGACAGGAGTTATCTGCAAAATTTGTATCTTATGCTAGAGTTAAGCATCATTAATACAGCTTATTCTAATGTTAGAGTTCCTGATGTTTTAAACATGCACCAAATGATATTTTTTAATCTCTTGAACCAGCACTCAGGGGATGACCCCTACTTATGCAAAGCATTGTGTTGGAACTAGGAAAATAGTTTATGGGAGGGAGAATAGAGGGACTAATGTTTGCGGACATTTGATTTGAATTTTCCTATATTGAAAGTGACAGGAAAGACTTCAGCTTATTCCCTATACGGACAGTACGGCTAAACAACGAATTTTCCCTGTAATGTATGGTGCCATCTACTGTACAGTCGACAACGAGTTGATGAGCCCTTACCGATGAACGTGTGTTGCGTAAAAAACTACGGGTTTCAAGAACAAGTTCTTTAATTTGAGCAGAGCACATACCATTGTAGTATCGGTAGAACAGTGAAACACAACCCACATTGCTACGATGTTCCAGTGAGTCAATAGAGCTGGATACCCTACTGGCACCTTCGCGCTCTCCTGTACGCAAACGAGTAACTCCAAAATAGACTTCGAAGCACCGGCCCACACATGAGAGTTGTACTCCATTTTAGGTCGGATATAAGTGGTGTAAATATTAAAGAGATCAGATGGAGTGAAGTATTTCTTACACCGTTTTAGAAAACCAAGGAACTTGAATGCTCTTTTGACACTTGAAAAATGTGTTTTTTCCAGCGGACATCGCACTGAAAACTCATGCCTAGAACATCAAGAGCTTCTGATTCCTTAATATAAAAACAGATGAAGCAACATGATCTGTTGTGGGTTTGTATGTTAACATACAACATTAAGTCTTGCGTGTATTGAAATCGCATTACCCCATTTAAAGATTGCCACAAGATCTAGGTTAAGCGTATCATTCATGTTTTGCCTCATAGCCTCAATCTCCGATAGGCAAATCTTGCTGTCGTCTACAAAAGAGTAGATAGGATTGGAAGATTGACGTAGAACGCTCGATTATAAAGATAAGAAATAGAGTAGAAGAAAGCATGGAGCCTTGCGGTACCCCTAAATTGATCTTGAACTCGCTTGATGAGATATCATCTATAACAACACGTATAGTGCAATTTCTGTGAAAGCTCGATATAAATCGAGAGAAGTTATTAGTGTTCACCAAGAGCAGTAAGTTTTGCTAAAAGCTCACCATGTCATACTCTATCAAATGCCTTAGAAATATCTAGAGCCAACACTTTACTTTCGCCAAAACGGTGTATGGAACGCCACCATTTTTCCGATAGATAGACTAGTAAGTCAGTTTTAAATATTCCTCAACTGATGGTGGAGTTGCTGTTGGATAGAACTATGAGAACCTTGTTTTTATTATGCAATTTAGTAGTGGTATATGCCGAGATGCTAAAAATAATATTAAAAAATTACTCCAACATGTTCAAATGGTTCACTATGGGAATGTGTATGCCATCAACTACGAAGCTTAGGTTAAGTTTTACCACCTTCGTTCAGTTGCTAATGATAACCGAGCGCAATGTTAAAGCTGTGGAATTAGTTAAGATACCACATATTGTGAAGCCGTAAGAAGTAGAGAATGATCGAAAAATGGACAGACCCGCCTTGAGCATCGACAGCGTTCAGTGCGGGTGAATTTATACTCCACGAACAACTGGCGTCATGTTATTCAGATCTCATTATTTTAATGGGCATTGTGATCTTGGGGTTGTCCTGCAAACGTGTGAATTTGCGAATACTAACAAAAGTCTTTAACAGGTTACGGAGGAACTCCTTTTTTAATTTCATGTTTTATTTGCCGAAGTTATTTAACTCCGGCAGTAGCCGTCCACAAGACCTCTGCTAATTAAAGCTTTATGAGATTCGAGTGGCTATGGCAGGAAAACTATGTTCATCTTCCAGTGTCTGCACTGGTGATGTGCTATTTGTGGTAAACAGGTCAGATGACAAATTAGTAGTTGCAAGTACCTTCGCGATGGAGAACAGGATGTAGGAATGCCCCTCACTACCGGTTTCCCTGGGTTTCAACATTGTGATCACTGTGTGTATAAAATAATTCTCCTCACGAATAAATATTCCATCTTGAAAATCTACAAACGACTGAAGGCTACTCAGGTAATTCACCATTCATCTGTCCGTGTTGTTGCGAATGGAAAGTGTTGCCTTGAGTTTTAATTTAAGATGAATATGTACTGAAAATTAATCGATTTCAAAAAGATCGATTTGAAAAGGTGTGATGAATTTCGTTAACAAGATACCTCCACTCTTTAACAGCCTTCTCCATTAGAAACATCTTGCAAATCATATGTAGAAACACAGCAAAACAAATTGATGTCTCTCCTATACATATTTGCATCCTGTTTCTCCTCAGCTTAAATCCAAATAATGGATTTCTCTTTAGATATAAAATATTAATTTAGAGTCTCTGGTGAGTATCGAACCCGCAACTCTCAGATGGAAAGACCAGCACACCATGGGTTAGTCTATCGGGGCAGTCATCTACTTTTGCTTGTTCTCTTTTTATAATCTATTCCACTCTTTACAGCCGTCTTAATTAGAAACATCTTGCCAATCGAATGTAGGAACACAGCAAAACAAATTTATGTCTATCATATACATATTTGCGTCCTGTTTCTCTTCTGCTTAAATCCACACAGAGAAAACAGATTCGTAGTAGCAACCGAATTTGTTGCCAATCGAATGATTCGGTTGCACACATAGAATTTTTCGGTTCTATCAACAGAATGTCAGTTGATAAAAAAGAATATCGGTTGAAGCATCCAAATTTTTGCTACCATTTTTAAAATTTAAAAGCCACAACCGTAAAATTCGTTCACTAAGGCAGAATCATTCGATTCTCGAATCTGTTTTCTCTGTGTGGATTTAAGTAGAAGAGAAAGAGGATGCAAATATGTATACGAGAGACATCAGTTTGTTTTGCTTTTGTTACTACGAATATGTATTCTCTGTGCAAATTATGGATTTCTCTTTAGATATAAAATATTAATTTAGAGTCTCTGGTGGGAATTGAACCCGCAACGCTCAGAATTAAACACCAGCACATAATGGTCTAGTCTATCGGGGCAGCCATCTACTTTTGCTTGTTCTCTTTTTACAATGTATTGGAGTAGCTAGTAGATCCCAAGGAACGTTAGGGTCGATACTTCTGTTGTCATCACACTCATTTGAAAGTCAGTTTCAGCTGGAAAGCGTAACCGTTCTACGGCTAATCAACGAGGTGATATAAAGAGAGCGGCTGATGTCATGAAGTTTTCGCGGAACATCATCTGAATTTCGTGAACCTTAGAATATAGCGAAAATTAATTGAAGGAGCAGTTACTTAAGTCTCGGAAGTCGTGCCAGTTAGCATTCTTCTTATTGATATAAAGTTTTATTTCACTAACGCCAAACTAATTATATTAAAAATATCAAAAATATAGGCATAATTCCATAGCTATGAATGAGATTTGAGCAGCTCATTAACGCAGACCCATTTGAGACATCGCGAACAAAAAATCACACATTCTGCAATCAGGAGTTAGCTATCTCTTTCCTGCAAAATGCTCTCTCATAGCAGATCAATCGCTACGTATGATTAATAACATTTTAATACATACGTATGATTAATATTAATTCAATATTATTAATCATACGCAACATTTTATATAAGATTTAAAGCTGAAACAAATTCTCGAAGAAAATCTGATCCTCAAAAATGTTTCTTTAAACGGAACTTATAAAACAAATGAAAAATACAAAATATTGGTGTTTATGTATAAAATACATTATTTTAACTTAATTTAAAACAGGTTATCTTAAGATTTACAATTAAGATTATTATCTGTTCTAATTTAAATAAACTAAAACTTCCTTTACAAAATAATAATAACAAAATTGCATATAAAGTTACTCTATATTTCCCACCTGATAAAAACCTTAATAAATATGTATAATAAAAATAAAAATTCCTTATAAAGTACTAGATAATGCTCTTAAAATATTAAGTATTGAGTAAGCATGAGTATAAAAAGGTATAAAGAATAAAAATAAAACTCACCTGTTTTAAATATTAAGGATACATTAAAATGTTTTTTGTTGTTTTAGCTGCTTTCAAGCTGATTAAAATATTTATGCTGTTATTTGTTTATATTTGTTTGTTAAATAAAACTTAAAAACAATTAAAATGTTGTACATTAAAACTGTTAAGTCTGCTATTTATTGCTGGTTTAAATTAATTTATTTTTTATATACAGCTGTTGTTAATAATTTCACTATTTTATTTTTTTTTTAATTTTTGTTAGCGTAGTTAGTAGTTTATATAGATATTTTGCTGGGGTATTTTTTTGTTATTATTATTTTAATTTGTGGTTTATTATAATTTTCTTTTTTTTACATTTTTTCATATTTCCTTATAATATTATTTTAACATTTTCATTTTGTTGGTTGTTTAATTTCAATTGCATAGTTGTTGAATGAACGGCTACAACAATCAACAAAAATAATAATAAATTTTGAGTTTTGTTTTTTTTTTCGTTAGTTTAACAGGAAACTCGTTCATGTTTTAGCACATAACTGTAATAAACAGACATATATACAGTCAAAAATATACAAATAACTATGTATGTATGTATATGTAATCATACATTTGATTGTGTGTATTTATAAAGAGAGAGGGAAAACAAAATAGTAGCATGCTTCCTTTTTAGTGCATGCTTGTTAACTACTACATACCTACATACAAAACATTTTAATAAACATACAATACTTCTCTCCCCAATATTTAAAAGAGTCTTTGGGACACATGTGACTACTGTCTCAAATCTAGAAGTTAAAAGGATGATTCTAGAAAATTTTGCTTCCAGAAGTTTCTAGAATAAGGTAAGCGAAAACACTCATGCTGAATATTGTTCTTCTAAAGGTAACTTTCTCGTTTCTACCAGATGCTATTTAGTTGAAAGTACGAGAGGCAACTTATAGTGTAGCTCAGTTGAATTATTACTTTTAAACTGATCGGTTCATGTAGCTTATTTAACTTTATAACTGTATGACTTTAAAATAGATGGCGTATCTTTTGAATACGGTTTTTGTTTTTAATAACTTATATGTCATTTTGAAGAGAACATATCTGTCATTTATTTTCACTTAGTTCTTGATTATTATAGTGTAAACAGCAAAGTTTTTTTTGCTTCAAAAATTTTGAATTTTATACCAACGAAGCCTCAAATGAGGAAAGTTTTGCTTTACTTCTTTAATTTGAAAAAAAGAGCCGCTGAAGCTCATCGATTGCTCACCAAAGCTTATGGAGAATGTGTTTCATCGGTTTCAACGTGCGAGAGATGATACAATGAAGACAAAGATCGCCCAGGCCAGCAAACAAAGTTTGAAGACCAAGAATTGCAGGCATTACTCCATGAAGATTGTTGTCAAACTCAACAACAGCTTGCAAAATCATTAGAAACTATTCAAGCAGCAATTACAAAACACTCGAGAGCAGCAGGATTCATATAAAAACAAGGAAATTGGGTACCATACGAATTGAAGATGAGAGACCTTGATAAACAATTTTGCATGTCCGAAATGCTTCTTGAACGCTAAAAAAGAAAATAATTTTTGCACCGAATCATTACTTGCTATGCAAAAATGGATCCATTACAATAACTCAAAGTGTAAGAGATCATATGTGAAGCTCAGCCAACCAGCCGCATCGTTGCCAAATATCCATGGCACTAAGGTAATGCTTTGTATTTGGTAGCAGTAAAAGGGTTCTATCTATTATGAGCTGCTGAAATCTGACCAGACCAACACAGGGAACCTGTAACGAACCCAACTGATACGTTTGAAACGAGCATTGGCCGAAAAACGCCCAGAATATGCGGCCAGACTTGGAACTGTAATCTTCCATCGTGACAACGCTCGGCCACATGTTGCAATACCTTGTAAAAAGTATTTAGAAAGAAGTGGTTGGGAAGTTTTTCCTCACCCGCTTTATGGTCCAGACCGTGCCCCGTCCGTCTGCTATTTGTTTCGATCGATGCAGTACGCTCTCTCTGGGATACACTTCACTTCAAAACAGAGTATCCGAAATTGGCTCAATTCGTTCTTGGCCTCAAAAGATGAGCAGTTCTTTTGGCTCGGAATTCATATGTTGCCAGAAGGATGACAAAATGTCATAGCAATGCCTTGAATAAATTTATATTGTACAAATGTTTCAAAATAAAAGCAAAAAATTGTAAAAAAAAAATCCTGCATTTTTAAGTCATCATCCAATATAAAGGGTATTTCATATAGAGGCGGATAACTTTAAATTAAAAAAAACAGAAAATAACCTTTTTAATATCCATCCAATTGGTTTTATTAATAATATCATTCTATGGCATTAACGTTTAAATATGGTTTCAGGCATGTGGCTAGCACGTATATATCGTAACCTGGAGTTCTAATTTTACACACCCTTCACAGTAAACCAGGCTGTATTCCAAGTGCTTTACCGTTTCTGGTTTATCTGCATGGACCTGGGACTTTACATAACCCCCGAGAAAATAATCTAATGGCATTTAATCACATAAACGAGGTGGTCAGTTAATACGACTATTTCTGGAAATTATTCGCTCGACAAAGGTTTCTCTCTGTAAATTAATAGCGGTGAAACCACATGTCCTGTTTTCATCATGTCTGCAATACAAATGCCTTTTAATTGAGGCACGAACAAGTTAGTAAGCATGTCTCTATACCGCTCACCATTGACTGTAACGTTGTGACCATCGTTATTTTTGAAGGCATATGAACCAATGATATTTCTGGATGCGTATTATCGTTAAGAGTAAACGTATTGCGAAAACGCTCTGATGGATGATTAAGAGCGCCATAGAATGCACATAATACCCGATGAAATTGTCGAATTGAACCATGATTTTCAAAATAAATTTTAACAAATTTCCAAACGTAGCTCTGACGTGAATCTATTCATGGTAAATGACAACTTGCCAAACCAAACTAACCTCAAAACAAGCGAGAACTCTCAAATCAGCTGTCACAGAAAACAGTGCTACCAATTTAAAGTTCTTCTCCTCTAAAAACACACCCTTGATATTAGACAACATTGTTTTTCAATTTACTCAGTTTTATTTTTAAGTTAAGTGATACTAATTCTAGTTAGATTATAAAAAATTATAATTTGAGAGGAAATTCTGTTAATCAGAATCATTTTTAGTATATTTTCCAAACTTCCAATAACATTTAGAAGGGTATATACTGACGGCTCTAAAAGGGGTAATAGGGTCGGTGGAGGTTTCTTTATCTAGAACTATGGAACAAAATCCTACCTATGCTACCTAACTTCTGCTCATCAGGCGGAAAATACTGGAGATTTACTGATAGCAAGGCTGATGTTAACGGAATAGGGTGTGTCTTCACGACATCTAGCTTAACCGAGTAATGCCGGGTATCCCTAAATGATGTAGCTAGACTGAGGAGGTGATTCATTCCTTTTCTGGTATTTTCCTTGCAAAATGTAAAATAGTTGTACAGCTGAGACTATATGAGACTGCACAGAACACCTGTGATATCGCGAGGTCGACCTGACCCGTCTTCAGCTCTTCAGGCGGAAATTACTGCCATAAATCATGTATCCAATTGGCTGAGGTATTATCGAATATCTAGAGATATATGTATATTTACTAATAGCAAGGCTGCTGTTAATGGAATACGGGGTGTCTTCTCGAGGAATGCCGGGCATCCCTTAATGATATAGCGAGACTGGGAAGGTGATTGATCCCTTCTGGTATTTCCTTTGCAAAATGTAAAATGGTTGTACAGCAGAGACTATATGAGACTACACAAAATACCTGTGCTATCGCGAGGTCTATGCCAGCAGAACGCAAATAAGACCAATTGTTTCCTTTATTACAGCACAATGCACGATCGGAACACTTGGACCTACGGTTTAACGATTACTGTAGAAGCTGTCGAAACGAAGAAGAGGAGGAGACTGTGTCCCACCTATCCTACCAATGCCCCGATCTGACAAACTTGAGGGAACGTATCTTTGGAACACCCTTCCTCTCGTGTTTAGATGAGTTATCAAGGATGAATCTAAGACTCATCCACTCGTTCATTAGAGAATCTGGTTGGTTCAGCTTGGAAACAACCGATGAAGTTTAAATATCCTGCTGTTTACTTCTTGGATATCACAATGAGATCAGTTTTGAATCGACTTAAGGGATCCCATTGAACCTAACATTTGGAAGACACTTCTTCGTCTCTTAGAAAAGTGAAATAATGACTCTTATTTGACACATCCAGAAGAGTCGTATTCGTAACTTCTAGGAGTCACTAAAAAGAATCGCCTTAGGTGTATGACTGTAGTTGCACACTTCTTCCCGACTGGTGTTACTACACCAATCAGAAGACGATTTTATCCAAGACGAATTTGAACATTATGACGTAACAGAAAACATTGTTATTTAATTTAGAGAATTTCTTGTTTTATGTATTTGTTAGAGAACTTTTATTTATACTAATTCTAGGTAGTTTAATATTTTTATCTAACTACCAGAAGTAACATATGGGTTACTTTTAGAAGCCACTTCTTCGACTCTTCCACAAGTGAAATAATCCGTACGTACTTACGTTACTTCTAAATGTCACTAAAAAGTATCCTCTTACCGACTGGTGTTACTACAGCGATCAGAAGAAGATTTTTTATTTAAACATTATGACGTTACGAGGCAGAAACTTCTACGATAGCAAAATACTGGCAGGACTTGTGTATGTATATTTAAATGTGTATGTTTGAATTTTGCATATATAGCCAGAAAATGCAACATGCAGAGGCATGAAATTTAATAAAAATAATAAAAAAAAAACACACAAAAATAAAGTTACATTATAATTTTATATGTTTTTTCAGACAATTATAAAAAGAAAACCGCAATGTAGTAGCACACACGTTATATTTTTCCCTTATTAAACTCAAACACATACATTTACTAACTTCTACACAATTACACTCATTCCTACACTCATTTCCCAGCAGTTCTGGGAAGTGTCACTGTCCTGAACTAGTGATTTTACCTAGCATTTAGGGTAACCACTAGAGTAACAGAAATAGCAGCTTGACAAGTTATTTTAACATGAGCGAGGCCAAAATAGGGTGTTAATTGACCCTACTTAGATTACTAATAGACTGTCTAATAGCTGGTCCAAAGTAGTCAATCTATTGGATTCATATATCACGTACATAGATTCAGTTACCTATCTAGCTACCCAACTGGTTACTTGATTAACTACAGGACTAGTTATTTTATCATGTACGGGTGCTAAACGGAAGCTAATTGACTTCAAATACTCTGTTAAATAGACATCTCCTAGATATTCTTGCTTATATATCCGACTTCTCTTCAATAGATTACTGCTGGTGGTTAAAATAACTACTACTTTCTAAATTGCACTATAAAACAAACATTTAAAGTGACTACACTCTAGATTACTTAGAGACACTAAAGTGATAGTTGACCTCATGCTAGTTTACCTGGGATGTAAGTATACTTAAGCAAAAAGAAATTAAACTGTATGAGAATTAAACCAACCCAATTTATTTAAAACTATTTTGTACGTCTACATTCTAGATTACTTAGAGACACTTTAGTGACAATTGACTTCTTGCTAGATTACCTGGGATATATAAAGTAACCAATTGACTTTTCTCTGCACTATAAATAGCACATACGTAACAAATGACCCAAAATATATAAATTGGAGTCAGTCAAGTGAACAGACATTAGTCACAATTACTGTCTATAACGGATACATTGACTAGTTGCTTAAAAGCTGCGATCAATCACAAAAAAGTGCAGTACAAAATTAACGTTTAAAGTGTCTACATTATAGATTACTTAGAGACACTTAAGTGGCAACTGACTTCAAGCTAGATTACCTGGGATGTATAAAGTATTCAATTGACTTCTCTTTGCACTATAAAGAGCACAGATGTAGTAAACTGGCAACAGCCAAGTAATCAGACATTACTGACAATTACTGTCTCTATACCTTGACTGCTTGTAAAACTGCTGGGTTATTTAAAGGTTTCTTTTTTTATTATTTTTACGTATTTTTTTTTAACTTCCTTCCATTTTAACCAGCGAGAGAGAGATATGTTTCCTTATTTCATTTACATTGAATCAAAAAACAATTTTTTTTATTGTCGTTGTGTGTGTTTTTTTGTTCATTTCTTTTGATTCCGTTTTAATGCTTTTTTTATACAATTTATTTGGAGACTTTGACAACGTGTATTCCTTACTAGATTATTAGTAGTTGTTGTAAAAGTAGTAAAATGTATATATATGTGTGAGTGTGTGCTACATGCAACAACAACAACAATTATTATAATAATAATAAAAAAAACTAAATGTTACGTGGTAAATTTAAGCAATGGTTTGTCTGCTTTTAGGGGAACTTTTTTGAGGTAAGAGTATTAAAATTCACTGAAAGAGTGTAAGGGAGAGAGGCATGTATAAGTATGTATGTTTAGTTATTCCTTATAAACAAGAAAAGAGATGTAAAAAGCAACAAGACTGGAATTTATTATTATTTTAATTTTCTTAGGTTTTTTTTTAAAGAATTTCAGCATTCTTTTAAAATAATCAAGAATGTTTAAAGAAAAACTTGTCATACAGATTATTGGTTTTGTTTAACAGGGGTTGTTAAATACCCTAAAGAGGGAGATTTGTTAGCAAAATAATTAAATTAATGGTAAGATAATGTGGTTTACTGCATATCTTTTGAAATAGTTTAACACTGCAATCGATATGTCATATCTGACATCAGCAGTGTTTGAAAGTTTCGAAATTCAAGAAGTAAAATTTATCGTTAAAGTTTGGCATTGTATATATGCTCGATATACCAATGCTACTTGTGTTTTGTTGAAAGGAACAAACTTAGCGTTGGTCGAAGAAGCACAGATACTGATGGCCTCATTTTATAAAACGAAGCGTTCAGAAACGTTAGCAATTTGTATGAAGAATACTGGGGGAAAAAAAGTTTTGAAACTTGACTTTTTTCCATACAAAATTTGTTTAACGTTTGTCGTTGCGTTTTACAAAATTAGGCCCTAAATCTAAACTTTTTTATTAGCTCTGCAAATTTGAACAACACGGGGGTTACTTTATGGGACCAAAACCTTTATTTGGCATTGCCAGATATCTTGTATTGATTTAGTTTACTGGACTATTAACCAGACATTAAGGTTTTAGATATCTTGCTTTGGTTAATGTTAAGTACATAATTTGCGAGATACACTATGACCCTTTGGCCATATATTTTCCGTTTGTCAGATGGATGTTTTTGAACTCCCATCAGACAGGATATTTTGCATCGAAAGATGCGTAGGACCGCTGTGATGAAGTTAAAGGCTGCTCTAAGGATACAGATCGTAATACCACTCTTATAATAAATTAGGTATCTAGGAGCGATTATAAAACATATTTGACTGTGACAAAATGTCTTTGATAATCGATCCAAAGAAAAAACTTGCCCACAGTTCCCGTGATACCTCTCTTGCATCTAAGAGCGTTTATAAAACATATTTGACTGTAACAAAATGTCTTTGATAATCGCTTCAGAAACGTTGAAAAAATTTCCAAAAATAAATAAAAGTCAACTAAAAGTTTAGTAAACATATTCTCACAGGAAGAAGATTGAAGCAAAAAATCACTTCAGCCATGTACTTTACTACACATTTCTCAGTAATCAATCGATCTTCTTAATGCTTTGTATCACTTATCATTCTAAAGTCTACGGAGTTCCGACTCTATGAACTTTTAATAACACTTCAATTCATTCTTTAGTTTGACTTTCAAATGATAACATTTATTGGGTGTATGGCATAAAAATGCGGGACTTTTTCAAATGTTTAGCTGTTATTTTGAAACATTTATACAATATAAATTTATTCAAAGTATTAGCCATTGTTAGCTATGACCTTTTCCCATCTTTCTGGCAACATAAGGATTCACGGCCAAATGAACTGCTCATCCTTTGAGGCCAAGAAGGAATCAAGCCAATATCGGAAACTCTATTCCAAAGTGAAGCATATCCCAGAGAGTACCTTCTGCATGAATCGAAACAAATAGTAGTTGGACGGGGCAAGGTCTGGACTATAAAGCGTATGAGACGAAACTTCCCAACCACTTCAATGAATCAGTTTCATTCCGTACAGGTTCCCTGTGATGGTCTGATCAGATTTCAGCAGCTCATAATAGATATAACCCTTTTGCTACCACCAAATACAGAGAATTACCTTAGAGCCCTGGATATTTGGTTTTGGTATCGATTCGGCTGGTTGGCCGAGCTTCACATACGATCTCTTAAGCTTCGAGTTATCGTAATGGATCTACTTTTCATCGCAAGTAATGATTCGATGCAAGAATTATTTTCTTTTATAGCATTCAAACATCATTTCGGACATGCAAAATCGTCTTTCAAGGTCTTTCGCCTTCAATTCGTATGGTACCCAATTTCTCTGCTTTTGGATGAATCCTGCTGCTCGCAAATGTTTTGAAATTGCTGCTTGAGTAGCTCTTAATGATTTTTCAAGCTCTTGTTGAGTGCAAACCTTATTTCGGACATGCAAAATGGTTTTTCAATGTGTCTCAATTCGTATGGTAGCCAAGCCCTGCTTTTTGATCAATCCTGAAGCTCCCAAACGTTTTGAAATTGCTGCTTGAGTAGCTTCAATGATTTTACAAGCTCTTGTTGAGTTTGATAACAATCTTCATGGAGCAATGCCTCCAATTTTGATCTTCAAACTCTTTTTGGCCTGGGCGATCTTTGTCTTCTGTGTCAAAATCACCACTTCTGAACCGCACCATCTGTCGCTCTTTGAAACCGATGGAACACATTGGTGTACTTCAGCTGCTCTTTTTTTCAAAGTAAAGAAGTAAAGCAAAACTTCCCCCATATGACGCTTTGTTGCACAAAATTCGACCTTGTTGTTTACAATATAATGTTCAATAACTAAGTGAGAATAAACAACAGATGTTGTTCAGTTTAATGAAACTGTACTTTTTTCTCTGGTCTTTTAATTTTCATAGAATGGTCGATCTTTGACATACACACACAAGCAGGTAGCAAGGTGTGTATGTAAAATATAAGATCATAAGTATTTTCCCTCACACTGAGGTTAAGTGTGGGTAAATACAATATATAAATAGTTTTAGACAAACACATTTCCAACATGTGTTTAGTATAGTTTAGTTGTAAGAATTTTATAATTAGTACTTAAGAAAAATATTTGTGAAAATAAATCAGTTCCTATTTAGACCACAAACCATCAGGTCGTGTTTTTTATTTCTGTTTGTTTTTTCTCTTCCTACTTGTCCGTGTCCGTTTAACAGATGTGTACCCTTCAAAATGATATCTAAGTTATTAGAAACAAAAACCGCGTTCAAAAGATACGCCATCTATTGTAGATCCCGCATTTTAAAGTCCTACAACCAATACATATTTGTAAGGAGACGTAGCCTCATCCACCAACTAGCAATTATTCAATACTATTGAAATTACCAGAAAAATCCAGAGTTTTATGGTCTACGCCAACATTCAATAGAGTTTGTACTCAAAGTATAAATATAAAGGAGTCAAATCGACAGCATATGGATCTATGGTTCCCTGTACCTACTGTTCGTAGATTTCATGAAAGCCTTTGACACCATCAGAGGAAAGCATTGAGAAGAAAAGGAGTACTCCAGAAAATAACGCGAATAATCAGAGCTATGTACGAGGATGCAGAACTATCAGTTCTTCACAACGGGAATAAAAGTCTACCATTTCATACAAACGCTGGAGTAAAACAAGGATGTCCCCTATCACCTCTGCTATTCACTATAGTGCTGGATGACATCATGAGCGAAGTCTGTATAGAGAGAAGAGGAATAACATGGAACCTCTCACGCCAACTCGAGGATTTGGATTATGCGGATGATATTTGTCTACTATCGCATAAGATCTCCAACATGCAAGCAAAGATAGATGATCTGGAAAGACTAGCACGCAATGTTGGACTAGAGATGAATATCAAGAAAACCAAAGCTATGAGAATCAACAACGTTAGCACCGATAACATCATGCTACAAGGCCAACCAGTTAAATACGTAGAAAGCTTGTGCTATCTAGGCTGTACAGTATCAACAAATGGCGGCGTTGAAACAGACGTAAATAACAGGCTCAATAAACCGAGAGCGGCATTAAGAAGACTACAATCAGTATGGAGAAACTCACATATATCCAGACGAACCAAGCTTAGAATATTCAACGCATGTGTAAAGTCTACTCTGTTGTACGGAAGTGAAACTTGGTTCATTAACAAGTGCCTCAGAATTATATACAGAATATTCTGGCCTAACAATATCAGCAATAAAGACCTGTCCAACGAGGAACCCATATTAACGCAAATAGAACGTAGGAAATGGAGGTGGATCGGCCATACTATCAGAAAGAAACCTGTCAGTATAACATGGATGGCGCTAGAGTGGAACCTTCAAGGTGCAAGAAGCCGTGGTCGACCAAAGAACACATGGAGATGCACGATACTCCAAGATCTAGGACAGTGCAATCTTACATGGGAAGACGCGAAAACAACTGCAACAAATCGTATAAGATGGAGATGCTTTGTTGAAGCCATATGCTCCCAAGAGGGGTAATGGAGAAAAAATGGATCTATGGTTAAACGACTACTGCAGAATTTATCATTTTAAGGAGGAGGAAAACCGGTGTCACACCCCTATAATTAAGCGTATATTTCGTGCATACTACCTCAAGTTGTCAAGGAATAATCACAGATATATGCATATACTCAATCCTCAGAGGATATAGTAGATTCGGTTTTGAAACAACGTGAGTTTATGATGAATCAGATTGTCAATTGGGTATCACGGGCATATGGCCAACGCGGCTGTTTTTGACGAAGCGCATTCTGGACGTCAATTGTTGCTGATTTATCTGCATAAATTAGTGACTTCACGTGGCACCACAGGAAATAATCGGAGATGTCAAATCGCATGACCATGGAGACCAATTGAATGGTCTATTTCACGAAATTAAGTTATCGCCAAATTTTGATTTCAATCAATCGATGGTTGTGGTCCTGTTAAAACCACATATCGCCCGGATCAATGACATCCAATGCAGTAACGATCTCCATTAAACGTAACGCGAGTTGTGACTTCATTTTTGAAGAAATAAGATCTGATGATTCCACCAGTGAGTAAACCGAACCAAACCGTGCATTTTTCTGGATGTAATGGAGTTTGTAGGGTCTTTTGTTGATTGCTATCACTCCATGTGCAGCAATTTTGTTTATTCACAAACCCATTACGCCAAAAATGAGCATCTATAAGTTGCGCGAATCCATAACTGATTTTCAAAGTATATTTGGATAATTTGGCTTGCCAGAGTCAATAAATGTCAAAAAGTGAGCGTAGTATGACAGTTAAGTTCTATCGGGCTTAAAAAAAAACCTTTTATAATAGAAATTCTTCACTCAATTCAAGAAATAGAGCACTTTGTTTTGGATAAGAAGACTATGAAGATTGAAGCGTAAGAGATCGAATGTGAAGCTCAGGCAACCAACCGAATCGACACCAAAGCCGAATATCCATGGTGCAATGGTTATTCTCTGTATTTGGTGGGAACAAAAGGGTTCTATCTATTATGAGCTGCTGAAATCTGACCAGATCATCACAGGGAACCTAAACCGAATGCAACTGATTCGTTTGAAGCAATAATTGGCCGAAAAAGACCATGTCATGCGGTCACACATGAAATCGTAATATTCCATTGTCACAACGCTAGCCCACATGTTGCAATACCTGTTAAAAACTATTTTGAAAGAAGTGTTTGGGATATTTTGCCTCACCCGCCTTATAGTCCAAACATTGTCCCATCCAACTACTATTTGTTGCGATCGGTGGAGAACGCTCTCTCTAGGATACGCTTCACTTTGGAACAGAGTATCCGAAATTGGCTTGATTCATTCTTGGACCCAAAAGATGAGCAGTTCTTTTTGCTCGGAATCCATATGGGAAAGGTCATAGCTAACATTGGTCAATACTTTGAATAAATTTATTATATATTGAACAAATGTTTCAAAATAAAAGCTAAACATTTAAAAAAATCTCGCAATAATTTGTTTTTTCTTCAAGTTACCAAACGAGGCTCTTAATTAGCTGTTAAAGTGAAAACAATTTTGACTGAACATTTTTTCAATTTCATGTAACACAATATAAAAATCGTAACTCACTTAACTAAAAATCCTTTGCAGGACTTGATAGTATGAAGTAATTTCATTTGGGCTATTTAAAGGTGTTCTAGAGAAACTGCTTTCCTTAATGGAAATGTTTAATTTAATTATAAATTTTAAAGTTTTTCATTTAAAAACATTTTGACTGATAATAGTTATTTAAACTTTGTGTGCACTTTCTGTTTATTATACATATTTATTTAACAAAAAACTAAAACAGTTTCAAAATCGTTTCCTTTTATTCCCAGTTGGTTGGAAATGTTTCTTTCATTTTATTTTATTAACATGTTTCGTACTATATACGTTTATTTCTTATTTTGCTTACACTTAGCACATGTTTTATTATGGCCTGTTCTTTGCTAACTGTTTGCATTTTAAATTTCCCTTGTTAAATTGTGATACATTTTTGTTATGTTTTTTATTTTTTTCTTTTCTTTTCCTTTGTTTCTTTTCTATGTCACCCCCGTCAAAACTAAGTTTTAATGCTGTTTTTTTTTTTTTTTTTTTGTTCTTTGTACATTGTTTCTCTACTACTATTAAATGCTGCTGTGGTGTGATTATTGTTGTCATTTTTGCGTACAAGAGAAAGACACAAACGAAATAAAATAATAACTAAACTAACGGTTTAAAGATGACACCACCAACATCACCACCATTTTATTGTTATCCTTTTGTTTAATACCACACACACAGTAGACAACGAACAGTAGTTAAAAATTGACTGACAGAAATACACAACAACTGAAATATACACACAAAGAGATGGAGCAAGAGAGTGTTAGACAGAGAGACAGGTTGGGGGGTGAGGGAGGAAAGTTTATAGAGACTAGTTGGCTAAAGAGCAGAACAAAGTAGAATAGCAAAAAACCTTAGTTGCTTAAAATGGTAGTAATTGTGGGTGGTAAATTTCTTTTTCGGAGTAATTTTATGCTTTTGCTGTGTTATGTCTGGTTTTTAAAGCTTTCTTTAGTTTTATCATTTATGTTTTTCTTTGGTTTTTAACATTACAAGTGGTGGTGGTGTGTTTGTTGTTTCTCTGTCTTGCGACTCGCTTGTAGTGTTGTTTTTTTAGTATGCTCTCGATGTAAACGTTGCTTTTTCAAGTTTTTCTTATTTTTTGGTTTTCTTTTTTTGTCATTTTTGGTTCGTAATTTAACCTTCTGCCCTACTCTTAAGGAATGCGTCATCGATAAGTAAATGTTTTCCCCCAAAACATATAGAATAAATGAATATCTGAATTAAATTTTTAGAAAACTTCTAATAACTAAATTAAAAAATAAAGAATTACTTAAATAAGTAATTATTTTAAGGAAGTTTTGAAACCCATAAATTAAATTTAAAAATTTTAATTAAATAATAATTGTTGTTGTTGTTGTTGTTATTATTGTTATTTTAATACTATTTAGTACACACACACTCTGTCAAGGTTATTTCCTGTTATTTGCCAATGAAATTTTACAAAATTATCAAATTTTTGTATTAAAAAAGCAGCAGAGTTTATCTAATAAATAAAATTAATTTTATTTAAGCCCTTTATAACGCCAATTTATTTCATACACTTTCTGCTTCAATTTATCCCTTCAGTTATTAACATTTTTGTTAACCATCCAATATAAATTATTTTTAAAAATACTATACTTTTTTATTACTATTTTTTTGTATATTTTAATAACTTTTTTCTTTTCTTTTTTAAATTTTCCATGACTTTTTCTTTAGTCTTCTTTCTGCCATGATTTTTTTTCACATTTTCCCCGAGCTGTCAGTATTGTATACTATGTATCTATATGTATTTCCACCAAAAAAAAAAAGAAAAAAAGGCTTAATATTGAAACGACAAATAAAATTACAAATTCACATTTTTTTCTTTAGCCTTGTTCATTGAAAAAAAAATTTTATTTATTCCTTTTGCAGCACTTAACAAATTTATTAACCTTTTTTTACTTTTAGGGATAAAATTCTTTAATTTTCCACTTTTTATATTCTGCCATTTTTGCTAAATTTATTTTCCACACACATATATTTTTTTTTTTCACTGTTTGATTAACAAGCAAATTTACCGTTTTGGTATTTTCTTGTGTTTTTTTATTTTTTTGGTTACAAATTTCAAGTCCTTACGTTAAGGCTCCACGTCTCCAACTACTTGCTCAAATGTTAGCAATGTAAAGAAATCTTAATTCGTATACCGAAAGCTTTTTTTCGATTTTGAGTTCGGAGTGTGTGTATTTTTTTTTTTCTAACGAAGACACGTTTTTATGTTGGCTGCTGAGAGTGTGTGTGTGTGTGTGTAAGTATGAGACAGTTAATTGAGTGAGAATTAATAGAGTAAATTGCATTGAGACAAAGTAGAGATGTAATTGTTAAAGCTGTTTAGAGAGCAAAGTGAAAATTGAGTTTTACAGTTATAATTAATACAGAAAGTATACTGACAGAAATAAACTACTGTCTTACTGTTAAGCTATGTATATAGGGTTGTCAGATTGTCAGAAACATGCTAAGAAAATAGTTAACACAACCATTTATTGAACTTTTTCTGTCAACTTTGTAAGAATAAGACAACCGTGTATACATAGCTTTAGTATTCTCACAAGGAAATCCCGACTTAAATGGTTAATACTTGTTTAGTACAGACCTGATTGACAGTTTGACAAATTGCAAATCAATATTCAGGCGAAACTGTTTTTATTTTAACAGCTAATTAAGAGCCTTGAGGAAATAAAAATTAAAACAAATTCACAACTTTTTTTAAAACAAAACAAGTAAGAGAGCTATATTCGGCTGTGCCAAATCTTATATACCCATCACCAAATTATACTTTAAAATAAAATTAAAAATTTTCATTTTTATAACTTTTTTTTTCGAAATTGTAAGTTTTTCAAAATTAAAAAAAAAAAAATTTCTTAATTTAAAATTTTTTTTTTTTTTAATTTATTGGTGAAAAAAAATGTATAACAAAAAAATGTTTTTTGTGAAAAAAAATCGGATTAAAAAATATTTTTCCCTATTTTGACCCATTGTAGTTTCAACTTACTATAACCTTATATAAATCGTTGCAATGGCCTTTGAAATATCTATCATTAGATGTCCATATTGTCTATATTTATAACTTAGCAATCGAGTTATAGATCAAAAATAGAGGCTGTCTCGGATTTTTGCTCATATCTCCCTTATTTATGGACGGATTTTGCTGATTTTAAAATTCAGAAAATTAATTTCAACAGACAGACAGATAGACGGACATGGCTAAATCGATTCCGCTATCTATAAGGATCCAGAATATATATACTTTATAGGGTCGGAAAATTATATTGTGGAAATTACAAACGGAATGTCAAACTTATATATACCCTTCTCACGAAATCATCATGAAGAGTTTGAACGTTTGAATAAGGCTACCAAATTATCCAAATTTACTTTGAAATCAATCATCGATTCGCGCAATTTATTGACGACAGTTGTATCGCAAAATTATGTTCAGCGATGAGGCTAATTTTTGGCTTAACGAGTTTGTTAATAAACAAAACTGCCACATATGGAGAGAAACCAGTCCACAACAGACCCACAGATTTCATTACATCCAGAGAAATGTACCGTATGGTGCGGTTTAACCAAAAATTTGTTTAACAATAATTTTGTTTCAAAAAAAAAAAAATTTTCTCCCACAAATTTTTTTTTTAATAATTTATTTTAATTAAAAATTGTTTTTTGACAAAAATTGTTTTTAACTCATTATTGACAAATTTAATTTTTTTTAGCTTAGAAAGTATTTTATATTTATGTTTTTAAACATTTGCTTTATTTCTTTTAAGTAAAATTATGTGAAATTGTTATTTAACTTCACTTTTCTTTTGAATTTTCACAGTGTACTCTTCCACCCTTACTCAATTATACTGAATTTCTATTCTAACAGTGCTTTGTAACATAACTTAGCAGTTAAATGTTAATACCATTACATATCTTACAAAAACCAATAGCTTTTCAACACTGCCTTTCTGTTCTCAAAAAAAACCCAACAAAACGGATCAAAAAGAAATAAACGTGTACTATATAACGGTTTTAATGCGCTTACAATAATAACATGATTTATGAATATGTCAAAAAGTGACAACAACCACAAAACAAAATGTGAGTGACTGAAATGGTGTCAGTGTAAATTTTGTTTACATACATGTTGACAAACATTGGACCGCTAGTTTGTATGTAATTGCTAGCGTGTGGTGTAATGATTAATGATTTCAAGTTGGCAACATTTGCCCTTCATTTGCAAATGTTTGTTTTGATGATGAGGAAAAAAACAATGTTTGGCAAAATATTGTAATTTAAATAAAATTGTTTTAATTTTGGCTAAATAAAGGCAATAAAACAGTTGGTTATTTAAAGTAATGTGAAAAAAATTGTTTTACATTTTAATTATTAGTCTAGTTACGTCATGGTTGCTGTTTGCAGAGTTGTTGCTGCTGCTGTTTGACCTATACTTTTGTTGTTATTTTATTTGTAACTGTGTAGGTGTAAGTGCGTGTGTCCATTTTGTTATGCGAGTGCATTTTGTATTGTCTATGGTGCTAATTTAATGACGACATGACATATTTGCACGTCACTCAAACTTTGTTGTTATTATGAGTGTTTCAATTTGTTTTCATGACGTCACTGATAACCCGATTTAGTTTTGGTGCCGTTACCTTTAAACGAATGCAACAATGTTGCTTGTTGTTGCTAGTCTCCGTTTGTTGTTGTTAGTTATTCTTTCTCTTGCATTGAAAATGTAAATAAAGCAGAGATGCATAATAAAAATTTAAAATGTAACGCAACTAATTAAAAAATTGTGCTTTTTAGTCATTTAAATTTGAATTTTTATTAAAATATAATGCCATTATAGGTAAATTTTATTAGTTGGGGATATTGATATTGGGTAAATTTTGTATTTTCTTAATTTCAATTAGGTACCTATAAATAAATTACATCTGCCTGATTTTAGACACTTAATTAAGGAAATTGGGGAGGGCCATTCTGTGGCCCACTAATAAGATTTAAGTTTCATTACAGTTCTTTGGTAAATGTGTAAATTGTTGATCAATCTGATCAGCCGTTAAGAAATTACTAATATACCTACATATTTTGATAATTTGTATGAAGAGATGATATAATGAATGTAAAATTAAAATCTTACCAATTCCATTGATATTAATTTAATGTCGCCACGATTGTCATTCTAATTAATTTTAAAATACCAAACAAATATAATAACATTTAAACCACCAACAACAATGAAGTTTATTTGTCAAAATTATATCAAGACGTTTTCTCCTTTTTATTGGTGCACTGCTTATTTCACAAATGTTTATGTTAATTATCAAAATACTTAGGATATTTTATGGACTTTGTATTAAATTTCACGTTTCCACAATTTTTTGTAACAGTTTGTTCATTATTTCACTTTAATTTTAATAAATTTATAGTAACAGAAAATCACCGTCGCGTTGTGTCGTTTTTATTCCCGTACTGGTTGTTCTTAAACTAGACTTGTGAATGGTTTGAGAAGCCTTGTTAAAATTATGATGTTACATTTATATTACTTGCATATTTTTGACAGTTGCTGTTAGTTGCTATTTATTATATTATGTTAATTACCAAAATACCTACGATATTTTATGTATATTTTATCGACTTTGTATTAAACTTCACTTTTGCACTATTTTTGTAACAGTTTGTTCATTATTTCACTTTAATTTTAATTAATTTATAGGAACAGAATAACACCGTCGCGTTGTGTCGTTTTTATTCCCGTACTGGTTGTTCTTAAACTAGACTTGTGAACAGTTTGAGAAGCCTTGTTAAAAACCAATTGATGTTTACATTTATATTACTGGCATATTTTTTATGCTGCTGTTGGTTGCTTTTTATTATTTTGAGTTTTTCTCATTTTAATCTTTAAAACTCTGACATTTTGTATTTATTTAAAGCACTGTATATTAAATATAATGTTTTCTCTGTTTTTATAATTGTTTGCTTAGTATTCAGCTTAATTTTACAAAAATTGTTATGAGGTTGCTGCCGGTTTTATTCGCGTACCGATTGTTACTTTATTTATTTCAGGGTTGGAAAACTTACTAAAGTAGCACAGGGCTGTATTTTTAGGCGTTAAACATTGCAAACAATATGTATTAAAAGTAGGGGATATTTTATTTTGGATCTTGTAGTTTTATGGTTGGAAACCGCAATAACTGATCTTTAGGATTTAAAATTTTATAAAAATAAGAATTAATTAATAGTGGTATTTTTATTTAGTTTTTAAATTATATTAGATTAGTTATGGCTTTTAGCTTAAAAATTTAAGTCCGTTTAAATCTCCGCTAAGAATATGTGAATTGAGTTTCTTAACGTGCATTTAATATGGGTGAAATAAAATGTTATGGTTAAAAATTTTTTTTTCACGATTTTGACCCATTGGCGGTCTGAATCACTATTTTAAATAGCAACCGAAGTGCAAATGAAAAATTTAGAAATTACAAACGGAAGGACAAACTTATTTTCGAAAAAAACTTTTGTTGCTTTGGACCTATTACAAAGTGTTTAACTTCAAGTGTTTTTATAAATGTTTAAAAATAATACATAATTTCCTAATCATATATGTATACATAAGAGTTCCTTTGTGATCAGGTCACTTCTTTGTTTTTCGGATATCAACATTTTTTGGAAGATTTTTGCGTAACTAAAAATATTGGTGTCCTTTTTTTTGGAAAATGTTCATTCCTTGTATTTTTCTTTAGAGCAAAAAAGGTGAAACATATTGCAAATATGATTTCACCGGTCGATTCTATAGCAAAAATTAATACAATTGACGTTTTTTTTAATCCTTAAAAAAAGTTCCAAAAACCCATAACAGTGGGCGCAAATCTCAATTAAAAAAAACTTTTTAACGGGTTGTAATAAAAAGGAAATATTGGTGCCGTTTTGTTAAGCTTAAAATGCCTTTTCATCGTGCATGTTTCAAAAATCAAATTTTTTTGCGCTCCCTGTTCTGGGTTTTTGGAACTTTTTTTAAGAGTTCAAAAAACGTCCATTGTATTAATTTTTGCTGCAGAATCGACAGGTGAAATCAGATTTGCAATATATTTAACCGTTTTGGCTCTAATTAATTCTTATTTTTATAAAATTTAAAATTTTAAATCCGAAAACTACAACCCTGTGATCTATTTAGTGCGGTTCCCAACCCTAAAACTTACAGATCTAAAATAAAATATCCCCTTTTTAAATTCATATTGTTTGCAATGTTTAACGCCTAAAACTACAACCCTGTGTTACACTTAGTAAGTTTCCCAACCCTGTAAACACCAACCCTGTGTTTATTCTCACTGTTTTTTTTTCAAGTCTTCTCAAACTGATTACAAATGTAGTAACAATCGGTACGCGAATAAAAACAGCGGCAACTTCATAATAATGTTTATAAAATTAAGCTGAATACAAAGCAAACAATTATAAAAACAGTTAAAACATTATATTTAATATACAGTGCTTAAAATAAATATGAAGTATCAGACTTTTATAGATTAATATGAGAAAACCACAAAATAATAAAGAGCAACCAACAGCAGCATCAAAAATATGCCAGTAATATAAATGTAAACATCAATTGGTTATTAACAAGGCCTCTCAAACTGTTCACAATTTTAGTTTAAAAACAACTAGTACGGGTATAAATACGACAACGCGACGTTAATTTTCTGTTACTATAAATTTATTAAAATTAAAGTGAAATAATGAACAAACTGTTACAAAAAATAGTGGAAAAGTGAACTATAAATCAAAGTCCATAAAAATTGAAGTGATATGAGGAACAAAATATTACAAAAAATGGTGAGTCCATAAAATATAGTTAGTATATTGGTAATTTATATAAAAATTTGTTAAATACGAAGTAAAGTAATAAAACGGAGAAAGAAGACATCTTAATATATTTAAATGTTAACAAATAAACTTCATTGTTGTTGTTTGTTTAAATGTGATTATATTTTATCCATCCATGTTTTCGCGTCTTCCCATGTAATATTTTACTGTCCTATCGAGCGTCTCAATACATTCTTGAGCCTCCTTGTTATACTGTTAGGATTATTTCTGATATTAAGATCAATCCACCTCCATTTCCTAAGTTTTATTTGTGTTAGTATGGGTTCCTCGTTCGTAAGGTTCCAAAGATCCGTGTTGCATATGTTGATAGTCCTGATTAGTCTGCATATGATTCTGAGGCACAATGTTGATGAATACCTGTAGCTTTTGCGTGATGGTGTTCGATACTAACCAAGTTTCACTTCCGTACAACAGGGTAGACTTTACACTTGCGTTGAATATTCTATGCTTGGTTCGTCTGGGTATTTGCGACATATTTTAAAATGAATAAGAATGATTTTATAGTGCGAATAAAAATAATTTAATATTGACAATGGTGGTGATATTAAATTAATCTCAATGGAATTGGGAAGATTTTCATTTTCTATTCAATGAAATATAATATATCGATTGTGTCTAGGGTTGCTAATTTCCCAGACTTTTTACGATAAACTAACACACCGACTGCAACCTCTGCCACTATTTATACATAGCGTCATCTTCCGTCAGCTTCATACATTTTCTATATATTTTACGTTTTGTTTCTAGTTTTTGTATCTAGCTAATCGATTTCCTCGAAATATACAAAATGAAGCCTCCACTTATTCTATGTAACCCAATTAGTAGTTTGTTTGCTTTTGCATACAACTTTCACCAGATGGCCATGGTCATTTTGCAATCCGTCCTACTATTCCAGAATCGGTTCGTAGTCATGGAATACTTGGAAGATCATACTATAATAGTGACATATAAAGGGTTTTACCCCTCGATTCTTACTACTATGATCCCGATCTGAACCCTGTCTTCTATTAAGTTGTAGAGTTTTTGAAAATGAGGGCGGTTTGGTTTCAATAATAAATTGTTTCTTAAAATCAATGAAATATAGTTATTTTCTGTTTAAAATTGTACCAAAAGAATGCACATTTGTTCTCCCTATAACATTTCTATTAAGTAAAGTCTTAAAAAAAACTACTTTATAAACCCTTTCGAGAGCCCTTTAATATGTAAACGGAAAAAAAACAAAACTACCTACAACTAGTTTATGTTCAACAAAGTCCATAAGTACCTACAACGATAGATAAATTTACATAGATCAGAAGTTTTCCTGTCATAGACCTAACTCAGTTATCAAAAACCTAAGAAGTGAGAATGTATTAGTAAAAAAAGAGTAATTTGTTTGTTTAAGTTTTTTTTTTTGTTTCCGCTCTATGTTTATTTCTCTATGCCTTCTACTAAGTACTTAAATTAATGTCGTATTTACTTGTCTTTAAAGAAAAAATGAAACAATTTTTTATTAATATTTTAATTTAGGTCCAATAAATTATATTTATTTCATGTTTTGTTTATATATAATACATTAATTTCTCTTTCAAAATTTATTATAAATTATTAAAGTTTATGGTTTAAATTATTAATATTATTAATATTATTATATATTTAATTAATATTTTTATAATTTTAATTCATACATATATAATACATTTGTTGTTTGTTTTTCTTTTGTCTTACTTATATAACATACATTTGAAAGTAACACATTTAAAGCATGTTTGTTCTTGTTTATTTATCATATACACTGACAAAAATACAGTAGAAAATAGCGGGGGTTTTTGTTTATAAAAAAATATATATAAATATTCAAAAAGTTATTGTTTATTTCATATAAGACTTAAGGGTTTTAATGTTATGCAAAAATTGTGTTTTTGTTTTATAAATTCATATAAAATATCATAAATAGAAAATATCAAAGTTTTTTTTTTTTTTTTTGTTTACCCCCTTAATCAGAAACAGTTTTATAAATCTAATAAATTTAAAAATTGTTTATGATTATGAGCAATAAGCAAAATTTCCTTAAAAAATGTTCTTTTATAAAAACTTTGTTTAAAGTACAAATTTCTTTACAAATAAGGGGGTTGGTTTGTAGTCGTTATTTAATTAATTCAATACATAATAGTAATTTATTAGAGTTACTTTTATTTGTGTCTCTCTTTATATTTTTATTCTTTGTTATTTTTTTTAAATAAATATTTATCATAATAATTTAAAATAAAAATAAATTAAAAATTCTTTAAAACTAACTCGTTTAGTTTATATTTTTTTTTTTTTTTTACAAAATTATTATTAATTTTAGAAATTTTGTCATGTTTTAGTTTTGTTTTTAAAAATAAATTAGTTTCGAGTTTATTTCATTCATAAATTAGTTATATACAATTAAAAATTTAAAAGCTTTAGGAAAATTTTAAACAGTTTTCGCAAATAGAAATTGAAAATATTAAACTCAACATCATTTTCTTAGAAATTTTGGGAAAAAAATCTTTAAAATTTTAAACCATAGAGAAATACACATTAGAAAAATACAAATTTTTACTAATACATTCTCACCCCTAATGTTTTTGACAACTGAGTTAGGTCTTTGACAAAAGAGTTTCCTATCTATGTGTATTTATCTATTGATCTCATTTGTTAAACAAATTTTCTATGGAAAATATTCAAGTTTCAAACCATTTTCCCAATATTCTTCATACAAGTTGCTTACGTTTCTGAACGCTTCGTTTTATAAAATGAGGCCCTATGTTTAAAACATTTGGAAAATTTTAAACAAATTATTGAAAATTTTAAACTAAAAACATTAACCCCCATTTTCTCATACTCTGGTTATCGTTTTTCCTAACGATATACTTCCAATTAATATAATTTTTGTATGAGAACTGTCAGTATATCGTCATGATAAAAAAAATAACCAGAGATCAAGAAAATGGGACTAAAAATATTAAATTCAACACTATCACCCCAATTATGAACAAAAATTCCCCGGGAGTTTTTTCCCTTTTATTAATTTTAACATTGAATTTGAATAGGAGACATGAGAAAAAAACTACCGGGGAATTTTTATTCATATTGGGCTGTATAATTTTTGGAAATTTAAGAAAAAATCTTAAAAAATCTGCAAATTTGTCAATGTCAGTTAGCAACTTCTCTATGAATAGGCTTAGTTTCGTAAAAATCGCATTAGTAGTTTAGAAATAATCATGAATTGTAAAAGTTTCATATTTCAAATTATATTCCTTAAAGGATGTGGTTAGATTTGGGACACTCTGGCTCAATTTGTGTTGAAATTTGATATTTTTGTTAACAATATTCCTAAAGCTAAACTGCTTCTCTATTAATAGGCCAAGTTTTGTAAAGATCGCTTCATTGCTTTCGAATTAAAGAAGAATTTTGAAAGTTTCATAATTCGAATTGGGTTTCCTTGAGCACAATGGTCAGATTGAGGACACTAAGGCTCAATTTGTGTTCAAATTTGATATTTTTGTTAACAATATTCCTAAAGATAAACTGCTGCTCTATTAATAGCCCAAGTTTTATAAAGATCGCTACAATACTTTCGAATTAAAGAGATTTGTAAAAGTTTCATATTTCAAATAGTTTTCCTTAACGGTGGTGCTTAGATTTAGATCACTCTGGCTTAATTTGTGTCGAAATTTGATATTTTTGTTAACAATATTCCAAAAGCTAAACTGCTGCTCTATTGTAAAGATCGCTTCAATACTTTAGAATTAAGAAAGATTTGTAAAAGTTTCATATTTCAAATTGTTTTCCTTAACCGAGGTGGTCATATTGGGGTCATTAAGGCTCAATTTGTGTTGATATTTGATATTTTTGTTAACAATATTTCAAAAGCTAAACTGCTGCTCTATTAATAAGCAAAGTTTCTTAAAGATCGCTTAAGTATTTTAGAATTAATAAAGACTTCTAAAATGTATTATATCAAATTGTCTTCCTTAACGAAGGTGGTCAAAAGGACACAGAGTTTCAGTTTGTGTTGAAATTTTATAACTCTGTCTACAATATTTTAAAATTTAAATTACAGCTCTATTAATAGTCCAAGTTTTGGAAAGATCACTTCAATACTTTAGAATCAAGGAAGTTTTGTAAAAGTTTAATTTTTCAAATTGTTTTCCTTAACCTGGGTGGTCATATTGAGGACACTAAGGCTCAATTTGTGTTGATATTTGATATTTTTATTAACAATTTTTCAAAAGCTAAACTGCTGCTCAATTAATAGGCAAAGTTTTGTAAAGATCACTTAAGTATTTTAGCATTAATGAAGACTTCTAAAATGTATTGTCTTCCTTAACGAAGGTGGTCTAATTTAGGACTTTCTGTTTCATTTTGTGTTTGTATTTGATAACTCTGTTAACAATATTTTAAAAGTAAAACTTCTGCTCTATTAATGGACAAGGTTTTGTAAAGATCGGCTAAGTATTTTAAAATTAAAGAAAAATTTTGAAAGTTTCATATTTCAAATTGTCTTCGGCAGTCATAGTGGGGACACTCTGGCTTAATTTGTGTTGAAATTTTATATTTCTGTTAACAATATTCCAAAAGCTAATCTGCTGCTCTATTAATAACCCAAGTTTTGTAAAGATCGCTTCAGTAGTTTGGAATTAATCAAGAATTGTAAAAGTTTCATATTTCAAAATTGTTTTCCTAAAAAGAGGTGGTTAGATTTAGGACTTTGTGTTTCATTTCGTGTTGAAATTTTATAACTCTGTGAACAATATTTTAAAAGTTAAACTTCTGCTCTATTAATGGGCAAGGTTATGTAAAGATTTTTCGAATTAAAGAAGAATTTTGAAAGTTTCATAATTCAAATTGGTTTTCTTTAAGAAGGTGATCAAATTTATGACACTGTATTTCAGTTTGTGTTTATTTTTGATAACGCTGTTAACAATATTTTAAAAGCTTAAGTCCTGCTCTATTAATGGGCAAGGTTATGTAAAGATCGACAAAGATTTTTAGAATTAAAGACGAATTTTGAAAGTTTCATAACTCAAATTGGGTTTGCTTAACCGAGGTAGTCATACTGAGGACATTCTGGCTCAATTTGTGTTGATATTTGATATTTTTCTTAACAATATTTCAAAAGCTAAACTGCTTCTCTCTTAATAGCCCAAGTTTTGTAAAGATCGCGTCAATACTTTCGAATTAAAGAAGATTTTTAAAAGTTTCATATATAAAATTATTTTCCTTAAAGGAGGTGGTTAGATTTAGATCAGTCTGGCTCAATTTGTATTGAAATTTGATATTTTTGTTAACAATATTCCAAAAGCTAAACTTCTGCTCTATTATTAGCCCAAGTTTTGTAAAGATCTCTCTAATACTTTAGAATTAAAGAAGATTTGTAAAAGTTTCATATTTCAAATTGTTTTCCTTAACCATGGTGGTCATATTGGAGACATTAAGGCTCAATTTGTGTTTGAATTTTATAACTTTGTTGACAATATTTCAAAAGCTAAACTCCTGCTCTATTAATAAGCAAAGTTTCGTTAAGATCGCTTAAGTATTTTAGAATTAATAAAAACTTCTAAAATGTATTATATCAAATTGTCTTCCTTAACGAAGGTGGTCAAATTTAGGACACTGTGTTTCATTTTGTGTTGAAATTGTATAACTCTGTTAACAATATTTCAAAAGTTAAGCTCCTGCTCAGTTAATGGACAAGTTTATGTAAAGATCGGCAAAGATTTTTTGAATTAAAGAAGAATTTTGAAAGTTTCATAATTCAAATTGGTTTTCCTTAACCACTGGACACTCTGGCTCAATTTGTATTGAAATTTTATAACTTTATTAACAACATTTAGAAATCTGAACTGCTGCTCTATTAAGTAATAGGAGAAATATTGTAAAGATCACTTAAGTATTTTTGAATTAATGAAGACGGTTAAATTTTACGAAGGTGGTTAAATTTAGGACACTGTATTTCAGTTTGTATTGAAATTTTATAACTCTGTTAACAATATTTCAAAAGTTAAACTCTAGCTCTATTATTAGGTAAAGTTTTGTAAAGATCGCTTAAGAATTTTAGAACTGAGGGAGATTTTTAGGAAATAGGCAAAATTTTGTAAAGATCGGTAAAGATTTTTTGAATTAAAGAAAAATTTTGAAAGTTTAAAATTTTAAAATTTATGATACTGTGTTTAATTTTGTATTGAAATTTGATAACTTTATTAACAACATTTTAAAAGCTAAACTCCTGCTCTATTATTAGCCAAAGTTTTGTCAAGATCTGCTCAGTTTTATGGAATTAACAAAGACTTGTAAAAGTTTAATATTTTAAGTTGTCTTGCTTAACCGAAATGGTTAGTTTGGGGATATTATGGTTCATTTTGTGTTAAAATTTGATAACTCGGTTAACAATATTTTAAAAGCTAGACTCCTTTTCTATAATTTGGCAAAGTTTTTTAAAGATCGGTAAAGATTTTTTGAATTAAAGAAACATTTAGAAAGTTTCATATTTCAAATAATCTTCGGCAGTCGAAGTGATAAAATTTATGACACAGTGTTTCATTTTGTATTGAAATTTGATAACTTTATTAACAGCATTTAAAAAGCTAAACTTGTACTATATTATTAGCCAAAGTTTTGTTGCTCAGTTCTATGGAATTAAAGAGGACTTGTAAAAGTTTAATAATTCAATTTGTCTTGCTTAACCGAAATGGTTAGTTTGGGTAGACTATGGCTCATTTTGTGTTAAAATTTGATAACTCTGTTAACAATATTTTAAAAACTAAACTCCTTTTCTATTAATAGGCAAAGTTTTATAAAGATTGGTTAAATATTTTAGAATTAATTTTCTTTAATCAAAAATTTTCTATTGAAAATTTCTAAAAATTTTGAAATTTGAACCTAGTTTTCTGAAATCTTAATTCGGTATTAAAAAATATCCGCCATTCATGCCATAAATCTATACCCAACCTCTAAATCTTAAGCTTCATTCAATTTCTTTTATTTAAATTCTTTCATCGTTGTATTAATTCATAACATAATTCACCCTTTGAATAAATAAATTTTTGTTAATACAATTCTAATAAAAATTCAATTAAAATATATTTTCTTCTTCCGGTTTTGTTTTTATTTTGCTTCTAATCACCCTGAAAGAAACCTGGGGACAAGTGTATCCAAACTGTCGACTACTTTGGTGACTCTTTGGTGACATTGTCAATGAAGCGTAAACACATGCGAAATACACGTTAATAAACAATGTTACGCTACACTGCTCCAGAACGCGGAATATTGCTGACTATTTACTTGACCAATAATCGGCAAAATTTATAGCATTTTCTGATAGGAGGATTACTTTTGCGCCACCTTGTATTTGTCTTTGATGAATAAAAAAGAAAAACATGAATTTGAAGACGATTCTTTTAACTGTTATGAATTCGTACTTTTTTGTTAACAAAATATGCAGTTTCATTATCGATATCAACTTCAGAAAAGTACCAAAAGTGACTATTTAGACTATTTAGAATTGCTAAACTGTACTAGTGAGTCTCTGGTTGCAATGTATACAATATCTATCGTCATTATTAGACTTCCAACGTTAAACACATGTTAAATGTCTATAGTAAATAGTATTGTCTGGGCTATAATAAGTCACTAGTACTGGTGACTGTGTCAATAGTAAGTCAGTACAGTTTCACTATTGACAATTACTTCAAAGCATTTACAAAATGAATTGAAAACAATTGTTTAAAGACTTTTTGTAATAGATTTGAATTGATGAACAATATAATCATTCAATACATTTATAAAGCTATTTTGTAATGGATTTGATACAATTTATTTTGATTTCTAAAGTGGAATTTGAAAATTTGTTCATTAATTTCCAAAATTTCTTATCGAAAATGATGTCTCTTTAATAAAACCTTTCCTTTTTCTCAATTACCTAACTGTTTCTCTTTTCCTTTTTAAAGCCTTTTTTCTACTTAACTAAAGATTCGTTAATTCTTTTTAATATATCTTCTTTTTTTTTTTGAAAAATCTTGTGTGTTCCTTACAATTTCCTCCTTAGAAGCACCCTCGTTTGTGTTTGTACGCGCTGCGTTTGTTAAACTTCTTAACAAATTTAAAAAAAAATTTACCAATCGTAGTCGGACCCTTTATTATTTACAGGGTCTTTGTTAACCATTAGCTATTGCTGCCACGACTACTGCGACTGCCGGTGCCATTAATGCCATTCATATTACGCTCCGCATTGGGTTTCAATATGAAACGCAATTCGAAATTCTTATTCACCACCACCGCATAAAACACATTGGCATTGCGCGGCAAATCCACATCTTTATCGGGCAGCCTTTGAGCCAATACATAATTGTCCGGATCATCTTCTATGCCCAGTTTCATTAAGGCATTACGTATCACCTGGGGTGTGCGTTCATTATTCTTCACCATCATACTCTTGTACACCACAATGCCATCCTGGGGCATGGTTTCTGTTTCCAAGGTGATTTTGACTATATAAAAATCGGCATTGGCCCCCGGTGAATTAACCACTTGGGCATTAATCAAGGGGGAACCTATGTGGGTGGGTGTATGTGAACCGCTGGTGCTGGAACCATGTGTGCTGCGCAGTAAACCATTCGAACTGTGTGAGTGTATCATTTTGGATTTGTTTATGCCGCCTCCTGAATTACTAGAGTCCAGAGATAAATTCGATACACTGCTGGTAGCTGACATGTGATTATTGTGGGCTTCTCGATCCAGAGAATTGTGCCTGGAACTGTTGTGTGAACTAATCTCACAATAAAATTGTGAGCCCGCCCCACTGCTAGAGTTAGAGGCTATGGAATCGGTTTTTCGATGTCCTAATATAGAAGAATTGGCCGAAGACATGTTGGAGGAAGTGGTGCTCTTGCGTGCAGCCGTGGGTGGTGGTGGCTCCAGCTGATACGACAAAGTATGGGCATCTTCTTCGGTTAAAACAGGCATGGAATAAAACCATCTATTAAATAAGGGATCCTCATCTAAATTATAGGTATTAGCTGCTCCTTGTAAAAGTTTTATTTTGGCCAACACCTCAAATTCCTTACGTTTCTTTTCGAAATTTATAAGTTTGTCTTCGCACACTTTATCGGGATTGGCCTGATGGATCATGGTTAAGTCCGTAAGAAATGTACCCAAATAGGGTATAGTGCCATGAGAGGTTTGGGTACTCTGCAAAAAAGACAATAAAAATATTAAAATTTCCTTTATATTTCCATAAAATATATATAAAACTTACTTGTTTTTGTATAATCTTTTGCATATGACGATCATTTTCTCCCACCGTTTCGGCAAATTTCGCTGTACCTTCTCTTATTAAAAGTTCTCTTTGTACTGACGCATTATTGTCCTCGGAACAGATGCGAGCCAATTCATGAAAGACTTCCAACTAAAGACAATAAGAAAATATTGTTACATTAATGGGAATTTTTTATAAAATATTATGAAAACTAACCTTTTCTTTGGGCAAAACCGACCAGATTTTACTTAATCTATAAATAGCCGATGAATTTAGTCCCGTTATGATGGCTTTAAGCGAGGAGAAGTTTTTCAGCAACCTCAATTCTTGAGCTATATCAATCCAAACTGAAATATATACAGCACGATCCTGGAAGAAAAAATATGAAAACATATAAAATGAAAGAAACTTTTTCAAAATGTTTTATACAATTTTGAATATTTTCTACATCTAATTAATTTATAATATTTCGATTATTTTTGAATATTTCAAACAATTTTCAATATTTTCCCTAGAATTGTTCGAATATTAAATCAAATAATTTTGAATACATATTTCTATTAATTTGGATTTTTTGAAATTTTTCAGAAACAAAAAAAAAAATGTTAAAAAAATTTTGAAAATTTCCTTATAAAATTTTTTCAAAATTTCTGTAAAAAATTTGAAAATTTTCTAAAAAACAACAATTTCTAATTTATAATATTTAAAATTATAATATGAAATATTTTCCACATTGTAACAATATCTTCTAAATCAAATAATTTTGAATATTTCTATTAATTATGATTTTTTGAAAATTTCTAAACCAAACTAATTATAAAAAATTTTAAAAATTTCCTTATACAATTTTTTTAAAAAATTTTCTAAAATTCGGATAATATTTGAAATTATAATTTTAAACATTTTCCATATAGAATAATTTTAATATTTTCTATATCAAATAATTTTGAGTATTTTCTATATCAAATAATTTGGAATATTTTAATAAATTTTGAATATTTCAAAAAAAATAAATTTTCAGTATTAAAATATTATAAAAAAAATTTTAAATTTCGTATAAAAATTTGAAAATTTTCTAAAAAAAAAGTTCTAAAGTTCGGATAATATTAAAAAATTTAATTTCGAATAATTTTCATATAAAAAAAAATTCACAAATTTACAAAAAATAATTTCTATTTAAATATTTTTGATATCAATTAATTTTGAATATTTTCCATATGGAATAATTAAAATATTTTATAGTCTAATAATTTTGAATATTCGAGCAATTGTTTAAAATTTTCAGGAAAAAAAATTTTTCGAAAATTTCCAATAAAAATTTTTTTAAAATTTTCTGAAAAAAATTTCAAATATTTCTTAAAAAAAAAATTCAAAATTATCTTTAAAAAAATTTCCAAAAATAATTTCTATATAAAATAATTTTAAATATTTTCGATCCTGTGGGTATAGAGAAACGAAAGGTTAGTTGGGCGCTGGAATTATAATTACAAAATAAGAATAAAATGAATAGGAAAGGAAAAGGGAAGTATACCAAGGAACAGGATATTACTGTTGAAAAGACAGTGACTAAAAACTTGACTATAGATTCGACTACAAATACTCGAATATAGACTCGACTGTAGTGTCCTTTACTGAATCGACTATAGACTCGGGTATAGAGTCGTCTACAGACTCCATAACGACTATAAAGTCGAGAACAGTCTCGAATATAGACCCGATTATAGACTTGACTATAGACTCGACTATAGAGTCTACTTCACACTCGACTATAGACTCGAATATAGAGTCAGCTATAGAGTCAACTAAAGACTCCACTATAGACTCGACTATAGACTCAACTATAGATATGGCTATATATTCGACTATAGATTCGTTTTAAGACATATTCAGAAATATAAAACATCTAAAAATGTTACACAGGCTCCTCGGCCCAGAAAAACTTCACGTAAAGAGGACTCTTTAATATACATAGCCTCTGTCGAAGATCCTTTTAAGAGCTCCACCGTAATCCAGAGAGAAATTTCAGGAAAATATGGTATCAACGTGTCCAGCAGAACGATAAGAAGAAGACTTAATGAAAAAAATTTACGTGGATGCATTTCTCAGCATAAGCCACATGTTTCAAAAAAGAACATACAAGCTCGGTTGTCCTTTGCTCGTGAGCATTTGGAAAAGCCGTTAATTTTTTGGAAAAATGTCCTTTGGAGTGATGAATCTAAATTTTGTAGATTCGGATCGGATGGTAAGAGGTATGTATGGCGTCCTCCGAACATGCAACATAATCCAAAGTACACCAGTAAAACAATAAAACACGGTGGGGGTAATGTGATGGTGTGGGCAGCATTTTCTGGGTATGGTGTTGGTCCTATAAAAAAGATTGATACTCGTATGGACCAGTATGTATACCAGAATATACTTCTAAATACAATGATACCTTATGCAGAGGACAACATGCCACTTAGGTGGCGATTTATGCAAGATAATGATCCAAAACACACCTCACGCTTAGTGAGGTGTTGCTTGGAATCGAACAATATCGACGTGTTAAAATGGCCAGCCCAATCTCCGGATCTCAATCCTATTGAGAACCTTTGGAATGATGTGGAGCAGCATGTAATAAGAGAAAAGCCTAAAAATTTGGCCGATTTATGGAAAGAAGTAGAAAAAGCTTGGAATGATATTTCAGTGGATCGCTGTATGGCCCTTGTAGAAAGTATGCCAAGGAGACTAGCAGCTGTGATCAAAAATAAAGGGTATCCAACTAAGTACTAAGTTTTTAGTGAAATAAGTTTTTTTGTTTTGTTACTTTTTTAATATGAATAAACTTTTTTATTTTGTGCTAAAATACTGTCCAGTGTTTTTTTGAGGTTATTCTATTCTGGATAGAAAAACGCAAAATATATATAAAGGAATAATGCTGGACATGATGGGACGTGATCTTAGAAGGACAAGTAACACATATGCAAAAGATATCATAAAAAAATTAAGAAATATAGGAAAGATTTGCGTTTAAAAATAGCAAGTAGCTAGTGTGCTAACCTCATGGCCACCACTGTATATCATAAAACGAAAAAAAAAGTTCGAAAATTTTTTCACAAAAAAAAAAATTGAAAATTTTCTATTTCCATAAATAAAACAAAAAATATCGAACCTATCAAAAATGTTCAATACATATACAAAAATGTTCTAAAAAATATCCAATTTTTACGATATACGAAAATATTCAAAATTTTCGGATTTCAAATTGGAAATAAAATAATTTCTATATAAAAGTTTTAAAAATTTCATAAAAAAAGTTACGAAAATTTTTATAAAATTCAAAAAATTGTATATAAAAAAAATAAAAAAATTTCTATATAAAAATCCCAAATATTTCAACTAAACATTTTCGAGAAAATATTCAAAAATTTCGAATTGAAAATAAAAAAAATTGGAAAAATCTAATATATAAAAATCTCGTGTCACAATGTTTGTGTTTGAACTCCTCCGAAACGACTGCACCGATTTTTATGAAATTTTGTATGTATATTTGGGAGCTATGAGAATAGGTCGTAAAGTATATTTCATACCGCTAGGTCATGAGGGTGTCCCTATCCAGAATTTGTATTTACAATTTTTGTTGCCAAAAACTTTTTATTCGCATTTTTTTTTATTTGGCATTCAAAATTACCTATAATCCCAAATTTTCATCAACCTACACTCACCCACCCATTTTTTAGCCGAGATTATAATATTTTGTATGAGCAATATCCAAATATTAATACATATTTACCATTTTTTATGATTTTTTATATATTTTTGGTAGGTACGAGAATAGGTCGTAAAGTACACTTGATACCGCTAGGTCATTAGGATGTCCCACTCATTTTGTTTTAATATTTTTCGCCAAAAAATTTTGTTTGTATTCTCCTCATTTGGCTTCAAAAATACCAAAAATGCCAAATTCACTTAGAATACATTCGTTATTTTTATTTAACAACCAAAATATTCACTAGAAATAATTTGTATGGCAGGACAACGTTTGCCGGTTCAGCTAGTGTCTATATAAAAATTTCATAAAAAAAGTTTTGAAAATTTTGTTTTCAGAAACTAAACTATTTATCGGGGTTGTCATAGAAAACGAGAAAAAAAGGTACATTTGACATATGAAATCCAATCTTTAATCGATAAAGAATTTTATTCTAGATCGAATATAATAACTTTCGATTTCATGAGCACAATTTACTTTTTCTGTTGTTTTCAAAGTCGATTCCGACAATGATTGGATTCTATGACAACCCCAATTAATAGTTTAGTTTCTGAAAACTAAATTTTCAAAACTTTCTTTTATGAAATTTTGAAAATATTTTAAGTATATAAAATTTGTGGGATTTTCAATTTGAAATTTTTAAATATTTTTCCGAATTTGTTTTATTGAAATCCCGAATGTACATTTTCATCTCAATAAAAAATTCGAATTTCTCATTGACTAAAAACTGATGAAAATTTTCTATTTCAGAAACTAAAGTAAAAAAAATATCGAATTTTTTAATATCACATATCAATATACGAAATTACTAAATTTTTCCAAAAAATATTCAAACAAATTTCCAATTTCTAATTGAAAAATTTTCAAAATTTTCTTTATAAGAAAATTGCAAAAATATTAGTTTCAATAAACTTTCTATCCCCAAAAATAAATAAATATTTAAATTTTAAATACTCACTAGAGGTTCCAAAGCTCTTTCAATCAAAATACTCGTTATCACTCGATACAAGACCTCATTGAACTGTGTGACTGTGGCCACCACCGTTTCACAGCAGCCCTGTGATCTTCTCGACCAAGTGGCGCCCAAACACTGATGCGATATCACCTTCTTAAACAGCTCACAATCCATGCGCGTCAATTGCTCGGCAAAATGACGCACATCAATGCGAGGAAAACGATAGGTTTCCAAAAAACAAGCTCTCCCATGAAACTCGGGAGCCAAATACAGATCGGCAAACTGATCACCCAGCCAGGCGGGCAATTGTTTTTTACTATACACCTGCTGCCGCAAAATCATTTCCAGCTGATTTAAGGCCCTCGAATGCAGGTCCGTATTGGCGAGATATTTGCTGGTGAAGTTAATTAAAGCCTCCAGATTCTCTTCATTCCAATCCTCGGGAAAACCATTCAGCCACATTTTCCACACCGACATCAAGGTTTTCTTGTGTTGCTCGTGTATGGAATTGGAGCGATCGTAGTCGTCATTGTCTTTGTTTTTCAAATCTTCAATACGTTGTTTTTCGCACAGCGTATTGTAGCGCTTGACAAAGAGGCCCAGCACCTCTTTGGGTGTGGAGAAGGTGCGATAGGTGTTGAGGAAAACATTAATGAAGGTGGACTCCAGTTCGCCATCATCGGTGGCCAAAGCCTCGACTAGACGTTCCAAAGTGGCGGCTTTGACAAAGCGAACACGCACCATTTCCCATTCCAAATAGGAAATGTCATCTTCGGAGTCGGCCTGTAACAATAAAATTTTAATAAATTTTGTTCTCATTTATAAGTTAAATCTCTAATTTAATACTCACAGTTGTTGCTGAGGGTGTGGGCCGGTGATAGCACACCTTTTTCAAATAAACCGTATAAATAATATCGGTATCCTTTTCCTCACCCCATATGCGCCACGTGGGCTGTTAAAAGATTAAAATAAATGTAATTTAATTAATAAGTTTTCTTTTGTCTTTCTAATAAGAAATAAATTAGCTTTTTATTTAAATATTTTTTTTAAAATACTTTTAGGTTTCTTGTTAAATTTTGCTTAATATTAAAAATTCTGGGTATAGTATCCAACAATTTGTTTATTTTTAAATGCTTTTATTTGGAATTTATTTATTTGTATATCAACCACACACTCATGCTTATTTGTTTAGTCTAAAAGGTCATAAAATTGAACTCCTATGGCTGCTAATTATGGCTGGCCAAAATCTACACACTTACAAATATATGCTTGTTTGATTCCCAGAATAACTAAGTAGATGTTTGAGACTTATTCTTAGTGGCCACTTGTGGCTGGCCACCAACAGTTTTTCTTTTAGACTTTTTTTTTTAATATTCTTTTTAAAAAAGCAGATGCTTAGAAATAGAAATTATTATTAAACCAATTGTAGTTCAAGGAAATATCATTAAATTGGCATTAAATTATGGAAAAAAAATTATTTATATAAAACCACTTATTTCTAGTAAAAAATTAAATAGAAACATTAAAGTAAATTTCTCTGTATCCAAAAGTTTTGAAAATTTTCAATATTAAAATTTTCTACATCAAAATATTCGAAAATTTTCAATATTTAGACAATTTTCTTTTCAAACATTTTTAATATTGAAAATTTTGAAAAATTTCTAAATCAAGTGTTTGAAAATGTTCAATACCAGCAAATACTTCAAATTTGAAAAATTTCAAAAATTTTCAATATCAAAAATTTCCAATATATAAAGTTTGGACAAATTTCTATTCAAAAATTAAAAAATTGCAAAAATTTTCAATATCAAAAATTTTGAAATTTTTTTCCCATACATAAGTTAAACAAAATATAAAAAATACTCGAAAAACTGTTAATAAACAAAATTTTAAACAAAAATATGTTGAATTATTTACTATAAAAACATGATAAACATTTTTCAATAAAAAATTTCCAAAAATGTAAAAATCTAAAATTTCAACAAAGTCTAAAAATTTCAAAAATTTTAAAACATGTTCTATAACAAAATCGAAATAATTGTATACGTTTAATTGAAAAACAAATTTTGATAACTTTTTTTAAATTTTCAAAAAACAAAAATTCGAAAAAAAAAAAAAAAAAATTTACTAACAAAAATTTTTAAATTTCGTTAAATTTTAAAAATTTATTTTAAAATCTTTGAAAAAAATTTGAAATATCCTAAAATTATCAAACATTTCTATATTAAAAAATATAAAAATTTCAAACATTTTCAATTTTTAATGTCGAAAATTTTCGATATCAAAAATTTCAAATATTTTCCATGCGAAAAATTTAATCAAAAAATTTCCAAGTTTCTGTCCAAAAATCTAGAAAAAAATTTTTTTAAATTTAATATCGAAAAATTTTTAGATTTTTCTAAATTCTCAGCACCAATGTTTTTTAAATTTTAAACATTCAAAATTTCTATATCAAAAATTTAGATTTTAAAATTTTCCATAGGAAATCGAAAATGTTAATATTGAAAATTTAAAAAAATGTCTAAATCATTTTCAATTTAAAAAAATATAGAACGAAGATTTCCAATATGAAAAGTTTTGAAAAATTTCTATATCAAAAATATTCAATATCAAACATCTAAGATTCCTACCCATAAACAATTTATAAATTTATCAAAGGTTTATAAAACAAATTTTGTATGGAAACATTATAATATGACTGAAAAGATTTAAAAAATTGCAATATTGAAAATTTTCGAAACTTAAAATTGAAAATATATTTAAACAATTCTCTGTATTAAAAGATTTAAACATTTTCAATATTAAAATTCCAATGCAATAAGAAAAAAATTAAAATATGAAAAACTTTAATACCTCAAACGATTCGTATCAAAATTTTCAATTTGAAAAAATTAAAATTTTACAATATCAAACATTTTCAAAATGAAAAATAACAAAAATTTAGAAAATTTTAAATAATATAAATTTCTGCATCAAAGATTTTCAAATGATTAATATGAAAATATGAAAATTTCCAAAAATTTTCAATATAAAAAGTCTGTACAAATTTCTATATCAAAAATTAAAACAAATATAAAAAATTACGAATTACTAAAAATTTAAACAATTCTTAATATAAAACAAAGTTTCCAACAAAAAACTTAGCAAAAATTTTTAAAATTGCAGTTTTAAATTTAATATTGAAAAATTTTGAGAATTTTCTATAACAACAAAAATATATCGTAAATTCTCTGTATACAAAAGTTTTTTAAATTTTTAAACAATACAAAAATTTCTAGATCAGAATTTTCGAATGTATCAGAATCGAATATCAGAAATTTTGATTTTAAAATTTTCCATATAAAAAATTCAAAGTAATTCGAAAATTTTTAATATAAACAATATCGAACGAAGATTTCCAATATGAAACGTTTTGTAAACACTCGTAAATTGTCAGTATCAAACATTTTTAATATGTATAAAAAGTTTTGAAAAATGTTCAATAACAAAAAATTATAAAAAATTGCAATATTGAATATTTTCGAAATTTAAAGTTGAAATTTACTACACAAAAATTTCTGTTTCCAAAAAAATATTGAAAATTATTTCAAATATTTTCTGTATTAAAAATTTTGAAATCAAAAATTTATAATAATTTCGAAAATGTCTTAAATAAAAAAATTATTTCAACAAATATTGGATATTTTCAAAATCAAAAAATTTTAAAAAATGTTTCGAAACCAAGAATGTTCAATAAAAAAATCGCAAAATTTTCAAATAAAAAAAAAATTCGAAAAATTTCAAAATTTTTTTCTATAAAAATTCAAAAAAATTAAAATATATATGTAAAAAACGAAATGCGAAAGGATTTGACCTATAGTTTCTTTAGGAAACTTTTTTAGAATTTTCCGTAGATTGCGTTTCTGCTATACGATTTACAAAAAAAATTTTGAAATTTTTTTTTTTTTTTTAATTTTCAATAAGTGCTGGTCTCACACACAGTGATGTTAACTTTTTTGTTTCGATTTCCGTACAGTCCTAAAAAAATTACCGTTTTTTGGGTAAAATTACCGTATACAAAGTCTTGTACAAAAATAATAATATTTTCTTACAATTTTGTGAAAATGAGCGAATTCACTTAATTGTGAATAAATTCGAAAAGAATCCCTCGATTTTTATGATCGATATCTCATTTTGTTCCTATTACATGTGGCTTTGCGATAAAGCCATAAATCTGAACAATTTCTGTCGTTTTCGATTTTTCATGATTTTTTTTTTAAACAAAAAAAATTCTATTTCCACATAAAAAATGTACTTTTTGCTTCAATTTGTTATTATAACTCCGAAACTACTGAGCCGATTGAAACGCAATATATATGTGAAAATTTGTACATAGCATAGGGAAAATGTTTTCAAAATTCCATCAATCGAAAGAAGAAAATTCAATTGTATGTATATCAAACAAAAAACTAAAATTTTGTGAAAATGAGCGAATTCACTTAATTGTGAATAAATTCGAAAAGAATCCCTCGATTTTTATAATCAATATCTCATTTTGTTCCTATTACATGTGGCTTTGCGATGAAGCCATAAATCTGAACAATTTCTGTCGTTTTAGATGTTTCATGATTTTTAAAAATAAAAAATAGCTATTTTCACGTAAAAATTATATGTTTTGCTTAAATATTATAACTCCGAAACTACTGAGGCAATTGAAACGCAATATATAAGAGAATTAAAGGTTATGTAAATCTCAACTTTTCTAAGTTTACTTTAATAACAATGGACAGAGCCTGAGCCTTTTTGCGATATCATTAATTATGTGGAGAAACGTCTAACAAAATTCAGATGATATTTACAAAATATTTAAAATTTTTTTTATAAAATCTGTGAATAGAATTGAAAATTTTTAGAATTTTTGTAGTGTATGCTTAGTCAAGCCTTTTTTGCAGTTGACCAGTTGACACATTATGAAAATATAACTTTTGGGATCGAATGCTTAAAAATTTAAACTTTTTCAAATTACCGTGCAAATGTAGAAATTACCTGCCTACCGTTCGGAGGTCTAAATTACCGTACAATACGGTAATTACCGTACGGTTAACATCACTGCTCACACACGTCAAGTTAACTTGAGTAAGTCATGAGTTTATCAAAGAGAGAGGAAAAAAAGAGGAAAATCTTTCAAATCTCCTCTCATCTCTACAAACATAGGACTTTCAATTTTTTTATAAAAAAAAATTTCGAAATAAAAAATTTCGAAAATTTTCTGTAACAATAATTTTGAAATTTCATAAAATTTTAAAATATTCTAAAATATTCTATAAAAATATTTAGAAAAATTTTCAATAAAAAAAAAATCGAAAAAAATTTTAAAAAATTATGAAAATTTTTTATTGAAATTTTATCTTAAAAGTAAACTACTGGACATTTGTGTCAATTGTAATCCATGACTTTTGAAATGTAAACATATCACTGCACTTGGAGGCAAAAAGTTGACAATCTATTAGATAATTTTTAACAAATCTAAATCAAACTTTGTTACCAATATTAAATATCCAAAAAAGTTGAACAAGTGCTTTTGGGTTAGTTTTGTGACTGGTCACAGAGTGCCAAAAAGGTGTCAATTTACTCTCAACTACAACAATGACATGTTAAAGTGATATAAAGTATTAGAACTGGCTCCTAGTTCTGTGTCAGTTTCCTCCCCTTAAGTTTATTTAAAATGTTTAAATATTTACTTGTTGTGAGGGAGTAGAATGTAAACAAAAACTATTTACTATTTATTTACAAAAAGTAAATTTGTTAAGATTTTTTTTTTGTGTTTTTTTGCCAAATATTTTCATTACATTGAAATTCTTTTTTAGTTTCTTAATGTTTATTTTAAATCATTATCATTAACAATCTAAAAAAGAAATCTAGCAAAAAGTAGATATAAATAAATAAAAAATAGACTTTGATTTAGATTTAATAGAAAATAATGGGCATAAATAAAATTACACACTCTTAGATACATTTGTAGCTAATACATGTAGTTGTTGTTAGATATTTTATTATTCTTTTGAAGCATAATGTAAAAGAAAAATTCCAATCATTCTAAGGGCGACTTAATGATTTAAAATGTTAATAAAAGAAACTGTAGAAAGAAATACGGTTATAATGAAAAGGAAATGATTAAACAGTTAAATTTTAATTTATAAAAAAGAAACATAACAAAACATGACTTTTAAATAAAATATATTACAAAAATTCTAATTTAAATACAAAATTTGAGTTAGCAGTAGCTGAAGTGAAAGAACTAGTTCATAAAATTTAAAGCTTTAAACACATAGACGACAGCAGGCTACATGGCTACAGGACCACCGTTGTCGCTGTAGCCAACTTAAGCTAATTACTATTTTCGTAGACAATATGTATCGAAACTTCAAACTTCACTGTCAGCTGGATGCGATGTTTTTGTCGAGTTCATTATAATTAAGTAGCTGACTACAGGGCGTCGAATGCTGCCAACGGCATTTGTAGTCGTGTGGCTGTGTAGCCTGCATAGTCTATGTGTTTTGAAGCTTAAATCTTTATGTTTTACGTTTCTCTTAAAAGCTTTCTTTGTCCCCATCCATACTGTGAAACATTTGCTGCAAAACATTTGAATTTGTCGATGAAAGGGGAAAGAGGAATGGAAAAGGGTACTCTGTTTCATGTACATGAAGTTTTTGTTGAGTATGTCATCCACATTTATTCGTTCATATTCGTTCTATACAGAAATGTCAAAAAACTGAAAAGCAAAAACTTCACTGTTTGGACAAGAATGCAGTTTCAAAAGAGAATTTAAAAATGTTTTGCAGCAAATGTTTCATAGTGTGGACCAGGACTTTACTCTCTATCTCTCACTCCCTCACTCTGAGAAACATTACCTTATTATATGTATAACAATTTTTCTTATGCAAATCTTTGGTTTTCTTGGACAAATTCCTCAACGTAGCTCCCGTGCAGGCACATAAATATTTCAAACTGGCCACCACCATTTTCTCATTCGATTGCTGTTGCTGTTGGGACTTGTTCAGATTGGTGGCATTATTCGTGGCATCCAGATCATCACAGGAATGATACGAACTAAAGGGACGTCGCCATTTCTTGGGTCTCGTTAAAGTAGAGGTGGGTGTTTTAGTTTCCGAGGCTGCAGACTTTTTGCCCTGACCGTGTTTAGGCGTGTGGGGTGAGGAGTGGCAAGAGGTTTTCTGTGGTGTAGGTGGTTTTTTGTCATAATATTGATACTGCAATTCAGTTTGCAGGGATTTCACTAAATCCTGTTGCTGCTGCTGCAAGTGCTGTTGGAATTGCTGTTGCTGTAGAGGGGAATTTTGTTGTTGTTGTTGCTGTTGTTGGCTATTTTGGTGATGATGGCGATGATGTTTATGTTGGTGATTATGATGTTTATGATGATGCTTACAATGATGCTGGTGTGCCAAAATGTGGGTGGCATGATCTAATGGTGGCATTAAAGCTTTTTGTTGATACTGCTGCTGCATATGGTCCTGTTGCTGCTGATAATAGTCATGCTGCTGCTGATCCGTTTGATAGACATTATTAAATTCCTGAGACGTTTGATATGTGGGATTTTGTGGAGATTTTAAGACTTTGACAGCTATTTTTTGTGGCTTGTTATTTGAACACGTATATGAGTTATTAGAGAAATTCTGCAATTATTTATTTAAATTTATTTGTTCATGACTCATATAAAGATTAAATATGTATTGAAGTATTTGTTTTTCATTTTGCAAAACAATGCAAAACAGGTGTGAATGTTTTTTTTTAATAATTCTTTAAAATAACACATTGTATGTTTGTCTTTAACTTTTCCATTAATCAAAGATCTTCTTTAACAATAATAATGTTTAAATATTTATGTTCCTTGTTTATTTAGTAATAAGAAACAATTTTCTTCCAAAAGACACATGTTTAAGAAGTCGCGAATATTCAATTTATTAGCAATTTTGACTTTAAACGGAAATAAATGTTTATAAAATAGCATTTAATAAATACTGGAAACAATAAAATATTGTCTACTAAAAGTGAAAAGTACTTTATTTCTTTACATTACTCCCAAAACACTTATCTCAATATTTGTTTAATGACTAAAAGTCCTCCACAGATGGTTTTACATTTTAATTAAGAAATTCGTTTTCTAAAAGTTCAAGTTGTCTTGAAAGATTTTTATTTAAAAAAATATTTTTTAGAGAACTTTATAAAATATGTACTTCAAAAGTACTTTTTTATATTAATTTCTTAATTTTCAATATAAAGTACTTTTAAAATAAACAAATTTTTAAGTACATTTTTCCAAAATTTGCTTGTATATACAAAAATATTCGAAATTTGTTACAATGTTTGAAATATTCAACATTTTTTTGTATAGTAAATTTTCGAAATTATTTTTATAAAAGCAATTTGAAATTTTCATTTTGATATAGAAAATTTGCGAAATTTTTTCACAAAATTTTTATATTTTTTTGAAATTAATTTTTTAAAAAACTTTAATTTTTTTATTGAAAATGTTCGAAATTTTCAGTTTGATATAGAATTTTTTTTTTTAAGTACATACATTTTGCCAAATTTGTTTGTATATAGAAAATGTTTTAAATTTTTAAAAAAAGAAAAAAATGTTAGAAATATTCAAAATTTTTTGTAAAGAAAATTTTCGAAATTATTTTTATAAAAAAAAAAATAATAATAATTTTTAGTTCGATATGAAAAATTTGCGAAATTTTTTCACGAAATTGTTATATTTTTTTGAAATGTTTTAAAATTACTTTTTTGAAATTTATTAAAAATTTCGAAATTTTTTTATAGAAAATTTTTGAAATTATTTATTTAAAATTTTCAGTTTGATATAGAATTTTTTAAGTACATTCATTTTTCCGAATTTGTTTTTGTATAGAAAATATTTGAAATTTTTAAAAAAAGAATTTAAAATCAGAAATGTATCAAAAATTTTTTGTAAAGAAAATTTTCGAAATTATTTTTATAAAAAAAATAATAATTTTTAGTTTTAAAAATTTTTAAATTTCGAAATTTTTTTATAGAAAATTTTTGAAATTATTTATTTGAAATTATTTATTTTGTTATAGAACATTTTTTTTAAGTACATTAATTTTTCCAAATTTGTTTGTATACTTTTATATCAAAAATGTTAGAAATATTCTTGAAAATGTTTTTGAAAATTTCGAAATCATTTTATTTGAAATTTTCAGTTTGATATAGATAATTTTTTTTTTTTTAAATTTTGAATTTTTTATAGATATTTTTTGAAATTATTTTTATATTTTTGGTCAAAAAAACAGGTGTTTTTTGCTTTTTTTTTCAAAGTGGCCTGTATCAAATACATTTTTTATAAAAAAAGTAAAACAAATTTTCAATATAAAGAATTCAAATTTAAATTCAGAAAATTTTCAAAACTTTTTCAAAATTTTCATATGAAAATTTGCAAATTCATTTAAAATCAGAAAATTTTCAAAACTTTTTCAAAATTTCTCGAATCAGAAAATTTTCAAAGCATTTTGATAATAAAAAAATTTAGATAATTTATTTTTCTGTAAACAGATTTTCAAAATTACTTATTTTTATAACAAAATTTTTCCATATGAAAATTTTCAAAATTTAGAAAGAAAAGTTTCAAAATTTGCCGATTTTAAATATAAAATTCTAAATATAGTTCCATACAGAAATATAAAGTTTTCCTATTCAGCTAAATATGATCAACATTTCTCGCAAGTTAAAATTTTCAAAATTTCTCGATTTAGAAAAAAGTACTATTTAATAAAATAGTTTTTTTCTTTTTTAGAAGAAGTACTTTTCTAAAAACAAATTTCATAATAAAAAAAGTACTTTTTGAAAATTTATTCCAGTGACCAATATTTCATTTTTGCAAAATCTCCAACAAATTAGTTGTAAAAATACTCCTATTTAAAATGGGTATTTCTTAACTATTCTAGTTAAAATCTAGGTTTAACTGAGCATCATTGGCCAGTACATTCTGAAACAGTACTATTTTGACAAAAATATGTTTTGAAAGTAGTACCTTTTTGGAAAAGGTACTTTTTCAAGTATTGAAAAAAGTACTATTTAAAAATATTGTTTTTTTTTTCTTTTTTAGAAGTACTTTTTTTATTCAGAAATTTTAAAAATTTTTTTCCTATAAAAAATTTTGAAAATTCGATTTAAAAAAAGAATTATATAACATTTTCAAACAAATTTTTTATAAAAAATTTTATTCAGAAATTTTCAAACATTTTTTCCATATAAAAATTTTCAAAATTCAGAAATTTTTCGATTTAAAAAAAAGAAAAATATACATTTGTCTATTCAGAAAATTTTCAAAATTTTTTTGAATGTAAAAATTTTCAAAATTCTGAAAATTTTCCAAATTTTTTGATTTTAAAAAAGAAAAATATATAAATTTTTTTTTTCTATATGAAAATATTCAAAATTAATTTAAAATGATTTAAAAAAAAAAATTAGAAAATTAATTTTTCTGTAAAGAAAATGTTCAAAATGAGTTTTAAAAAAATGTTTAACATCAGGAAATTTACAAAATTTAGCTGTAAGAAAATGTCACGATTATTTAATTGTTGTTGAAATATTTTAAATCTTTTAAGTATTTCAATTATTTAAAAAAAAAAAAACTATACCAAATTCCTTAGAAATTTTATTATCTCAGTATTTGTATAAAAAAGGCCACATTTCTATTAAAATTAATACAAATTTCCACAACAATTTAATCAGTTTTATATGGTTTAAACTGGATTTATTTTAAACTAGAATTTCCATTTTTGCTTAATCTCCAAGGGAATTTGAAAGCACACTTATCACACAATCTCCCACAGACATCAAAAATAGACATATAGAAATTCAATTTTATAAAAAAAACGAATACTTTGAGACATTTGCAACATTTTACATTTCATAACATTTAAACGAAGCAATTCATTACTTTATAAAATTGTATGAATGTCATGCCTCACTCACTCATCATCGCGCCTAATTAGTAGAAAATAAATTAATGAATTTCCTCTAAAGCCAAATAAAGTAAAGAAAACTTTTATTTTTATTTTTTTTTTTTTTTGCAAAAGCAATAAGCCGCCAAGTTTAGTTTTAAAATAAGAAAAATAAAATGAAATTCATTGAGAAAAACACATGTATGTACTCGTACACATGATTAAACAAACTATTAAAAACAATTTAATTTCATGCCATAAAAAAATCTCTCCAGGCCTTAGACAGCAGTCAAACAAACAGTCAGTTTTTCAATGAGTCAGTTTCAATATATGAAACCTAAGTAATAATAACAAAACAAAATATAAATATTTCAAGTACAGACTCATAATTACATTTTAAAATAAATGACAATTTCAAGTAGAGTTTAAAAATTATGAAAATTATATTCAATATCTAACAAATCTTTCAAGTATTTTTAGCCAACAATCAACGTTTATTGTTGGTGCGTTCAGTCAGCCTTTTGGTAGACATTTATTGTATAAAAATAACAAAATGTACGTCATTCCTCATGATTTTTTTTGTAGTTGGGGAGTAGAAAATAAAAATATAGAAGAAAAACGATAGTCAAGGTCAGGGTTAAGTATGTATTTAATGTTTTATTTTTTATTTATTATTGAGTAAAGTTGTATATTTTGTTAGAAATCAATAAATTGTTAAGTGTGCCTTCGAGACATACAACATAAAAAACAAACATAAATGAACTCTAAAGTTGACCTAAAGGATAAACATGAATTATAAATGGTGTAAAGTGTTGGATTTCATGATTTTATTGTTAAGGCCATTTTTAGGGGCCAATGACTGGTGACGGTTATAGGAAAATCAGGGTCTGAGTACATTGGAGTACAAGGCAATGACATTTTAGGCTATATGATATTTTAATTACATTTTCAGGGACGTTTAAGGAAGCCATCATTCATGGATTCAAAGATATTTTTTAATGAAAAAAAAAATATTGAAAAAAAATCCAAAAAGTACTTTTGGAAAAATGTCTATTTTGAAAAACTACTTAAACAAAGTCATTGTTTGAAAAAGTTTTTGATATCAAGATAATCTACATTTTTTGTTTAAAGCTATCTTAAACTGAAACGTATGTTTTTCAATTATGGATTATTTAGTTTATAATATAGGTTTAACTGAGTACATTTTGAAACAGTACTATTTTGAAAAAAATATTTTTTTAGAAAAATAACTTTTTCTTAGAAAATTACTTATTTTAAAATATTTGCACTTTGAAAATATTCATTTTTTGAAAATAGTACCTTTTTGGAAAAAGTACTTTTTTTAGTATTGAAAATAGTACTATTTAAAAAAGTACTTTTTTTCTTTTTAAAATATTTGCACTTTGAAAATATTCATGTTTTGAAAATAGTACCTTTTTGGAAAAAAGTACTTTTTTAAGTATTGAAAAAAGTACTATTTAAAAAAGTACTTTTTTTCTTTTTTTAAAAGAAGTACTTTTTTAAACACATTAAAAAAATTTCAAATTATAAAAAAGTACTTTTTGAAAATTTATTCCAGTTACCAATTTTTTTTTAGCAAAATCGCCCATAAATCTTTTGTAGAGTACGTACTCCTATTTAAAATAGGTACTTATTAACTTATCTAGTTAAAATCTAGATCTAACTGAGCATTATTGGCCAGTTCAGTTAGACTATTTTGAAAAAAATATTTTTGTAGAAAAAGTACTTTTTCTTAGAAAATTAGCTATTTCAAATTGAAAAAAGTACTATTTAAAAAGTACTATTTTCTTAGAAAATACTTATCTCAAAATATTTGCACTTTGAAAATATTCATGTTTTGAAATAGTACCTTTTTAGAAAAAGTACTTTTTTAAAGTATGTATTGAAAAAAGTACTATGTATTTAAAAAAAGTTGTTTTTTTTCTTTTTAGAAGAAGTACTTTTCTAAAAGCATTTAAAAAAATATTTTTTGGAAATTTATTCCAATTTACAGTTTCTTTTTGCAAAACCCTCAAGAAATCAGCTCAAAGTTGTAGAGTACTCTTATTTGAAATAGGTACTTCTTATAATTTCTAGTTAAAATCCGAACTTTTCTGTAAGAATATTTTTTTTTTAGCAAGAGCTTTTGAAACATTAACTTTTTTTTAAGTACTTTTTTTGAACAATTCTGGAAAAGTACTTTTTAAAAAAATAATTTCTTAAACATTTCTGGAAAAGTACTTAGTTTTCCTGAAAAGCATTTTTTAAAACTGGTACCTTTTTAACCGAAAATAGCTTTTTTGAAACATTTATAATTTTACTTAGATCAAAAGTACCGTTTTTTCGAAAAATGTTTTTGTTCTTCTCTGTTACAATACTTTTCAGGAAAATTAACTCCTCTAAAGTACTGGGGGGTTACCGCGTAACTCAATACGAAAACGGAAATGTTCGAAAGTGTGTGCTAAATACATTGTAATTCGAAAGGATTTCCTTTCGAATCGAATTAGGGAGTAAGCGCCCTGATTAGAAATTGTTACTTTTTTTTACTAGAAAAGTACATTTTTACAATATTTCTGAAAGAATACTTTTTTTTAAAAAAGGTACTTTCTACAGTTTATGAAAATAAAATAAATTTTTTGTATTTTTCTTTTTAGGAAAATTAACTTTTCTATTTTTTGGAAAAATTATTTTTTTTTTCTAAAGTACTTTTGCCATTTCATGTAACATTTACTTTTTTGAAACATTAATAATTTGTTTGTAAAAGTACTTTTTTGAAAATTTTTCTAAAAAGTACTATTTTTCAAATTGCTTAGTTTTTAAAAGTAGTTTCTGAACTTTTATCAAAAAATACTTTTAAAAAAAGTACCGTTTGAACTTTTCTGAAAAAGTACTTTTTTAAAACTTTTTAATTTTTTTAAGTACTTTGTGATATTTGTTGGATTAATAGTTTTCGGAGATTTTTTAACTAGGCTGGAAAAGTACTTTTTTGAAAAGGTGCTTTTTAATTTTTTTAAATTTCAAAATTTTTTTTGAAATTTTTTATTTTTTTTTGTTGAAATTTTTTAAATAACTTTGGGAAATTACTTTTTGGGATTTAATAACTATTCTAAAAAAGTACTTTTTTTAAAAAAAGGTACTTTTCTGAAATTATCTGAAAAAATACTTTTTAAATTTTTTTTTCTGAAAAGGTTCTTTTTTAATATTTCTAGAATTATACTGTTTTATACCTTTTGAATATTTCTAAAAAGGACTTTTTTAAAACTTTCACATTTCGAAAAAAGTACTTTTTTGAAAAATAATTTTTTTTCGAAATTTTTTTAAATAGCTTTGCAAAAGTACTTTTTGAGATTTTTTTAGATATTCTGGAAAAGTACTTTTTTTAAAAAAGGTACTTTTCAGAATTTTTCGTAATATTTTTTTTGGAAACAACTAGCATTATTACATTTACTTTCTGGAGATTTTTTTTTTCCTCATAATTTTATTATTATTTAAAAATTTCTAAAAAAAAATGTAATAAAAAATAAAAATTTGCAAACAAATCTCTGTTAAATGAAGAAAAAAAACTGCTTTGTCCCATTAAAATAATCTTTAAATCTAAGTAACAAAAAAAAAATCTAATAAAATTCCAGCGTTATAAATCAAAAGAGCAGCTTTTGTTTTCTTATCACAAAAATAAGTGTGTCCGGTATTTTATATTTTTATTTTATACAATACAACTCAGTTAGAAACTAAACATTTATAAAAAGTTTTTTTTTTTTTAATCTTAACACACATTTTCAAAATTCAACATTTTGAAAAAAAAAATCTTAGTTAATTTTAACATAAAAACCGAATAATGTAAGCAATTGCATTGTTTCTATAGGATTTCTATAACAAATTCTACTTACAAACAAAGTCCAATTGAAATGCATTGACCCAAATTGAAATCAAGGCACAATTTAAGCATTTGATTATTATACAAGTATGTAAGTACAATAATAATAATAAACATAAATACAAATACAAAAAAACAAAGACGAAAATGAAAACAACACAAAAATCTATGTAGGTATGTAAATAAATGTACAACTGTATACAGAATCATAACAATTACAAAATGTACAAAACTAAATAACAACAAAAATGATTTCTGTAAAAGTACAAGTATTTATAACCATCATCATCATGATGATCATCATCAAGTACATGTCAAACAATGACAGAGTGAAGAGCTTGAAAATGGAGGGTTACAGGGAGGCAATGAATTATCAACAAAACGATTTTACAAAACTTTAACAACAACACACTTCTGCTTTCAGTTTAACAGAGGTACGTCGCGACGTACTAGAAATTCCCAACATGTAAAAACAAAAAACTAAAAAATCATGACAAAACAATGACAAGGTAAATTATTGTAAAAATAATTAACCCCAAAACTATGCATGTAACTTACAAACAACTATAAATTGTTTATAAACGACTTGAAATAAATTAACATAAAACAAAAACAAAGTAAACATAACTCAACAAAGCAATACAAACAAAATGGATTTAAAAATAAACTCTAAAACCTTTAAGTTAATATCACTCCTCTGCAATGTGTAAGGAAGTGAGGGCTCAAGCAACAACTACAAAAAAACAACATTAATTGTTAATGATTATGCTACAATTTTAACCATTAAAAAACAGAAGCCCCTTCTACCTACAACTAATAAAAGAAGAATGATAAGAGAGCTTGTGTTAAATAACACATCATAAATTAAACACTCTTTTTGTCCCCCTCCCCCAATATTATCTCACACACAACAAATTATTGTTACTTACTTTTTTTTTATCATACACATCCGTTATTTGTGACATGAATTGAAGAGAGTGGAAAACAAGAGCATCAAAATCAAAAATACACATTACACACACTCACACAAATACCCCAAAACATTTGCAGAATCTTTGGGGCTCTTTTTTTTGTTGTTTTGTATAAAAATGGAGCATCACAACAACAATAAAATGAAAACATTTTCTGTATAAAATTGTAAACAAATGTAGGTATGTAGCTGTTGTTGTTGTTGTTGTCGTTGCTGTTTTGATGTGATGAGCTGTATCGTGAGCATGAGTGACTAAATGCAAAATAATATTATTATTGACTGACGACGACTGCCCATTTAGAAAAGAAATACAACAATTTAAGCATGTTCTTATTTAGAATTTGTGTATTATAAATGTGGGTATTTTCATACAACAATTATATGTATATTTGAATGCAAAAAAGCAAAAAAAATATATAAAAATGAATCACATGTGAACCAAATGTAGGGGGAGTACAATACATATAGCAAACAAACAAAAAAAAAAAACAACACACCTCTCTAAATAATGTCATAAAGTTGCCAATATGTATGAATTCATGAGGGGAAAACAAAATTCATACAATTTACAGGACTTTAGGATTTGTAAATATAAAACTACTTAAACGAAAATTATAAAATATAAGCTAGCCATTACTATGAATAAATAGGAATCTATATTGATTTTTTGTTAACTTCTTATAGAAAATATTATTAAAAACATATCCCTCAAAATCGATATCAATATATTTTAATCAATAATTTCGTCGTATTTAATTGCAAAGTTCATAGGAATACATAAGAAGTTAGTAAAAATGAACTAATTTCCACAAAGTATAGAGCTATATGCGGCTTTGCCGCATTTTATATTCACCAATGTATACTTTGAGATAAAGATAAAACAATTTTTTGTAAAAAAAAAAAAAAACTTTTTTTTTTCTTAAAAAAAAAACTCGTGTTAAAAATTATGTTTCCCGATTTTGATCCATTGTAGGTCTAAAATTTCTATGGCCTTATATACGTCGTTGGAAAGGCCTTCAAAATAGCTATCATTTGATATGCATATTGTCTACACTAATCACTTTAATCCAGATATAGATTAAATTAGGTCAAAAATAGAGGTAGTCGTGGTTTTTTGCCTATATCTCAGCCATTTGTGAACCGATTTTCTGGATTTTAAATAACATCCGAACCGGTTCTATAGCGGATATATTAATGTATCAATTGTGTATGTAAGTAATTTGGTTACTTTGGAAAGTTGATTTCAACATACAAACGGATATGGTTCTATCGAAATGAAAAATGAAGAAATTACAAACGGTACGACAAACTTTTCTATAACCTTACCAATCATGGTGAAGATTAAAATTGTCATGAATTTGTAAATATCTGAATGTTCACCGAATGTACCGAAAAATAAAATGAACGTTACATGAATATTTTGTTAACATGTTATGGAATGCTTGTAAGAAAAAGTTCGATGGTGGGAAAATTTTAGAATGCTCTGTTCAGTGGGTTGTATCATGAAGTAATTTCCTAATTTCCATAAATTTTAAATGTTTAGGGTCTAGAAGTTAGAAACATTTGTTTGATTTTAGATATGCGAGCTTTGGGGCACTATTAATACCCCTACTATCTGGTAACTTCTAACCATAATCTCGAAATTTCTACAGTTTTTATTCATAGAATAGAAATTGTAGATAACTTAGGGAAGTTTACTCTGACTTGCGACTTAAAGCGATAGCTCTCACCGAAGTTCCACAGAGGCCGAGATCAATAGCTAAGATCCTGCTGAACCATTCAATGTAGATCAGTTGAGGATTAGTACGAATGAGATTCTGAACTCGAAATAACCAACACTCAGGCGACTAGTTAATGTGTTAACAGAGCAGATAACATAGGGAAGTTTACACTGGCTCGTGACATAAAGTGACATCTCTCGCCAAAGTTCCACAGATGCAAAGATCAATAGATTAGATCCTGATGAAGCATTGAAAGTAGATCAGATGAGGATTAACTACAGATTAGTACCAATGAGATTCTGAACCAATTGAATTCTGAATAAAAGACCAACAATCAGATGACTAGTTAATGTGTTAACTGGACATACAGAGCAGAAATCTCATCTGACTCGTGTGGTTATAACCAACGATACTATGTGTAGAGCGTGTGAAGAGGAGAACGAAGTGCTGGAACATTACCTTCGTCAATGTTCAGCATTTAGTCGAATTCATATGGACACTAGTCAAACTTGTAATACCTTATGAATTCAAATTGGAAATCACTGAGAAAGCTAGGGGACTAAGTAAGGATATGGAAAATTAAACTTTTCTAAGAGCGTACAACATGCCGACATGGTGTATGTGTATACCTGGAACGGTTATGGACCATTTAACCGCCCCGCTATTTAACCTACCTCTCAGGTTACTGAAGCTGTAGCACTGCCTTTTTTTCGGGAGTTATAGGAGAAGATTTTCAATAATTTTGGAACTATCTTCTCAGGCCCCAAACTCCTTAGAACGGACACCAGGTGAGCTGTGACGACGAAACTGCTCATGAGTACCCAAAATTTGTCACTGGACTTGTGAGTGAATTCTTCGGCAGAGAATGGAGACGAACTATTGGAATCGGACGACGACTCAGAGGAGACCAATATCTCTGTCAGCTTCTACACTAAAAGTAGAGTAATGTGAAATTTAACTCTAGAGAAGTTTACATTAATAAAGGGAACATTAGCCAGAGATCTAAAGTGATAGTATTTTTTACAATTTAAAGTTTCTGTAATGATGAAAGACAAAGGAAATAACAGAACTATGTTCGCACCAAATGCCTTCTAAAAAAGTTTATTGTACGAGGGGTTGTTTTGTCTTCTAATGTAAATAAGAAGCTAAACAGAGCATAATTCCGAAGAGAGTGATCAATTGATCTATAAAGAGCTTTTAGGAACATGTTTCGGTTTTTACACATTTTGTTTGATTTAGGTATCGTGCGAGGAAAAGTAAAGGAGGCTGTTTAAGTCTACCATCAAGTCCCTGTTTCGGTCTTCACACATTTTTTGGTTGATGTAGCCATCGTGCGAGAAAAATTATTGGAAGCTGTTTAAGTCTCCCATTTACTGATACTTTCAGTTTCGTCCTTACTTCGTTAGCCCAAAGAATTATGGTCTCTTTCGAAGTTGACAACTTTAATTAATGTTTCTGAAAAAGGATGGTAGTCAGTTATTGAAAATATTGCAATCAATGGTCGTCTTTAGGGAGTAAAAATAGAGTGAAATTCATACATTTTGGTTGATGTATGATATTTTCAGTTTATTCCTTACATCGTTTGTCCAAAAATTATCGTGAATTTCGAACTTGATAACTTTAATTTTTGTTTCTGAAAAAGGTTTTTAACGGTGGTCAGTTATTGGGCACTTAATTCCCTGATTTTTACATCTGATGAGAAAATTGTGCAGTCATTGGTCATCTTGAGGGAGTAAAGTGAATGTACTCTTCCTTGTGACATGACCATTGCGATATTTCGATTTGAATAGAAATCCAGTGTTAGACATGTGTAGAAATTAACAAAGTTTGTGCTGTCGTGTATCAGCATGAAGTGATGAATCATTTCAAAACCTCTGGATAAGTCCAAGACATATACAATTATGCATTGACACGAACGTTTGCTGATTGAGACCTTTGGTGAACTATGAGGTTATCAAATTGACTTTCATCGTTGAAGTCAAATCTCTTTCCGCCAAGACATTTCTTCAGGTTTTGGAAACAATAAAAAGTCACTCGGGCTAAACCCGGAGAATAGGGCGGAAGAGGTAGCATTTCGTATCCAAATTCATGGATTTTTTTCATGGAAACTGCACATGTGTGTAAATTTTTGTGCTCCCGATTGTGAGCAAACACGGCAGCCATCTTGAGGAGACGTACTCATACCCAAGTGATTGTTCAAAATTGAAACTATTGAGCCTTGTGGGATGCCTATGGCTTCCACAATCTCTCGCACTTTCAATCTCCGATCGGTTAATAACATATCGTGATTTTTGTCAATCGTTCGGGTGTATAGACCTCGACTGGGCGTCTATAACGTTCGGTATCTTCCGTGCCTGTACGGACACAACGAAATTTTTTTTTTTACCATTGAAATTGATGGTGCAGAGTTCCCATAGTATTTATCAAACTTAGCTTTGGTTTGAGTGATGATTAATGAGCAGACGAAATTCACTTTTTATCCTCAAGTCACGAAGTAGTCTGCTAAAAATCATGCGATATTTGGATTTGGATAGATATGAATGGATTTGAATAGAAATTCAGCGTTTGACATGAGTAGAAATTAACAAAATTTGTGCTGTCGTGTATCAGCATGGACTGATGTATCCTTTCAAAAGCTTTGGATGAGTCCAAAACAGATACAATAATGCATTGACACGATTGTTTGCTGTTGGCGATCTATGAGGTTATCAAATTGTAAGCTGTTGCTGTGCTATTCTCCTCCCTGAAGTCATGCTGCGGTGAGTATCAAGCTGGAATGGCTCCTTCAGGGATGGTAATAGTATAGGATTCCAAAACATTTGCTTTTGGGTATAGTATGGTTCTCCAAAAGTAGTAGGGTTTGCATGGTTTCAGTCTTGTAATTACACTAGCAACTTTCCAGATATCGTAAATTACTAGTTGGCAAATCGAGCACTCTAGAAGTTATGTAGGATAATTTAAATTGACAGTTCCTTTTTTTTCATTAACAAAGAGATGACGACTGGACCAAGATCTTTCAAGGGTTTCAAGTAGGAGATGTCGTGTATCAGCAATTTAGATAAGTCAGCAACAATTGTGCATTGTCAATGACTTTGCTGATTCACGTCTTTGTTCTTTATTTAGGATTTTCTAGTTTCTTTTCAAATTCCTCTTTGATACCTTATTATATTCTTTACCATGAGTATAAGGGTATAAAGAATAAGTTTGTCATTCCGTTTGTAAGTATATATATTCTGGATAGCGGAGTCATATAGCCATGTCCGCATGTATGTTGAAATCAACTTTCTGTAGGCCTCAAATAACTTACATACATGATTCATACATCAATGTAGCCGCCATAGTACCGGTTCGGCTGCTATTTAAAATCGAGAAAATCGGCCCACAAATGGCTGAGATATTAGCAAAAAACCACGGCTACCTTTTTTACGTAGTTTTTATTTTTATCTGGATTACAAGTTATAAGTAGAGACATTATGGATAATCTCTATAGGATAGATATTTCAAAGACCTTTCCAATGAGGTATATAACGCCAAAGTAATTCGGACCTTCAATAGGTCAAAATTGGGAAAAATATTTTTAACCCGAGATGTTTTTTTTACATAAAATGTTTTCCTTTTTAATATTTAAGTTAATCTGGCTACACTATGTAATTAATAGCAAAAAGTTAAAAATAATTTTTTTGCACAACAAAAACAATAAACACAAACATAGGGGGAAAGAGAGAGAGAGACAGAGAGGAAAATGGAAAAATAAAACGGCAGCCCTCATGTCATTTTTATGAAAATAAATAAATAATAAAGAGACACGCAACTTCTTATTTGTGATTGTTGTTGTTTGTTACTTTTGACTAAATTGAACGAACATTATTATTAAACATTATTATTGTTAGGTTCATCGCTGTTTGTTGCTGTTGTTGTAGTTCTTGTTATTTACAAAACATACAAGTTATTTATAAAGAATTATTTTGAATAGACGTAATTTGTACGGTCACACACACTTTGAGATTGAATAAAAAAAATTAAAAAAAAAAAAATTCACATTATTACCATTTGAGATCTTTGTTGTTGTGGTTGTAAAAACGATGACGTCTGCTGATGAAGATGAGATTTTTGCTGCTGTTGCTGATAATTGGAGATTTTAGTTTCTAAATCATTTTTGGTTTTATTAAGAAAATCCACAAATTTCGTTTTAATGCCAGCGGTTGTAGAAGTGAGTAAACAAGGCGAAGAGGAGAAGGAGATGGCTAAAGATGAAGACGAAGTAGCAGAAGTGGATGTAAAAGGAGTAAAATTAGCCGTTTTGGTATTGTATTCCTTTGGTAGGAGTTGTGTAAAAAATTTCCAAGAATTTATTGATCGATTTTAAAACAATTTGTTGTATGTATGTAGTTGGTTGGTTGTTGGTTGTTATGTACAATATAATTTCTTTGGTTTTGTGATGGTTTAACTGCACTTTGTGGTAAACAAAACGTAATATCCTGGTCGTGGTAGTTTCAGTGAACAATATTTATTTAAATTTGTTGCAAGTGTTGTGTGTGGCATGCAACAACCCTGTTGGCCAATTAGTTGCTACTTTTTTTTTCTTCTTTTTTCTATGAATTGTGTAAAGGAGTGGTTGGTTGTCTGCTAGGTTTTTTCTTTCTTTTTTTTGTTTATTTGTTAAAGTAGCAAGGCGAGCCACCAGAGTCAGAGTCTTTATTATAAAATAGGAAAATGTTAGCAATGTTAATAAATTCGTCACTGGTTTGTTATAATAGTTAGCGACTATGTGAGTATTTTTTTCTTATTTTTTTCTACTTAAGGGTTCGTTGCACTTTTTGTGTTTTCTTTAAATTATGTATGAGTAGCTATTAAATATTTCAAATTGGATTTAAATTTCAAAAATAATCCAATTGCAGACTTTTTTTTAATTCTTTATAACTTTTGAAGCTTTTTTTTAATTTAATTTAAATTCATTTATTTTTCTTTATTAATATTATAAATCAATTTTATTTTTTAAACTTTATTTTTTTTTTTGCACAATTTTCTTTTAATTTTAATAATTTCAGCTTTATTTTTCACCACCGCAATATTAAACTAAACAAAATTCTATTTTGTATTTTAACCCAAAAAAAAATTTAAGTATTTCACACGCTCACCGCTGCCAACAAACTAACAGAGTTGATGTTTTAACAAAAATTCCCCAAAATTACGAAGAAAAAAATCCAATACGATTATTCCCTCTTCTTTAAAATATGTACTCATTTAATGAAAACAATTACCCTCTACTTGTATTCATATAAACAACAATAACAACATCATCATTATTCTCTTTTAAATTGAGTTTTGTTCTATGTTTATTCCATTGTTGTTGTTGTTGTTTATTAATTCTAAGTTGCTTGTTAACATGTGTTAGTAAGTGTGTGCGTACGTGTGCCTACTCTTCATTAAAGTGTGCCGTTAGCTACTACATCTTCTTCTATTTGGGGTTGTTTTTTTTTCTCTTGTTCTTCTTCCTCCTCAATTGTAGTTGTTGTTCTCTTGAAATCGCCCCCTTTTTCAGGTTTATTTATTTTGTTTGTGTTGGCTGTTTGTATTTTGTTTATGTTTTTTACGCTGGTGGTGTGTTTTTTCTTTTCTTTTGATTTTCTTTACTTTTGTTTTGCTCTAATTCAAGTGAGGCAAGCTGGAAAAAACGTAAACGTTAAGTGAAAACGCCAACGTTTTTATACTATAAATTGAACATATTAAATGCAATTTTGTGGCTATTTCGAAGTAAAGATTCACTAGTATGAGCCAAGATGAGTTTAAAAATCTCAAGATTTCTTCTTAAACGAATTGTTAGAAATTAAATTAAAACACACACATAAAGTTTTCTTTAGCAAGTCCTGAGTTTGTAAAAGATAGACGAGAGCTCCCAAAATTATTCTAACACTGAACGATTCGAGCTGAGAATGGAATGAAATCTGCTAATTCGAATTAAATACGATTTCTTAGCTTCGGTGGCAACTTTTCGCTACTCGCCACACCATTGGTTAATTTCTTTCCGTTTTTGGTAACCAATTTCTTCGCTGTTTCCATAGATCGTTAAAAACCTCAGAATATGGGAGTCCTCTCATGGAGAAGTAGAATTTGTTTAGCTCCATTGCCTTGTTATGTTTCTTGTTACTATTTTTTAATAAGTGCTGATTCACACAAGTCAAGTTTACTTGGACAATTCTTGAATTTGTAGATGAGAAAGGATAGGATATTGAAAAGATTTTTCTCTTTTTCTTCTTCTCTCTCTTCTATAAACTCAAGTCTTGCGCAAGTAAACTTGATGTGTGTGAGAATCATCACTAACAGAAATTTTCATTCTTCACTAAAGTGTAGCTGTAGTACGGATAGTTAAGACTCTAACTCCAGAATCTGAGCACTAGTCCTCTTCACTCCCATTCATGTCTTTTGCAGCTCTCAATTTCATAATCTCATAGATCACCAACGACATCAAACAAAAATTTCATGATGCCTTGGACTTATCCAACATGCTGATGCACGACATCACGAACTCTACACATCAACGCTTAATTTCTATATCAAGATTAAAATGGTTCCCACAAGAAGGAATGCATTCACCAATGGTCATCAATATCTCAACTTACAACAGTGAAAATAGCTTAAACAAAAATTTGATTTTCTTTTTCTTTAAAGCAAATCAATAATTTAGGATCGTGTATACAATCCGTTGAAAAAGGTAGGAATCAAAGATTAGCGAGGTTCCCCACCACTACACCAAATATACAGAGGGTGTTGTTTCTAAGCAACGACAGATGGTAGCCCCATTATCCTATGACCTGCTACAACAGATCAATCATCTACTTAGGTGGAACAACTACCGATTAACGAATGCTTTGTGGAAGGAGGGGTAATGAAATTAAAAAAAATAAAAGCTGTTGAAACTTTATAGATTTACCGAGTACCAGCATAATTTTATTTAAAAAACTGTCTTAGTTTAAGTGCACAATTAAAGCATGCAGACGATCACAAACATGAGTCTCATGTAAAGATAGTTATTATGCTCGTACACTTAAGATTTTTTCCCTGTCAGGACTTGATATATCTTGCTAGTTATCCCCCAAAATGTCCCATTGGTGTTGTATGCGGAAAATTGCACAGGTGTAAACATCAACATTTCCCAATATCTGATAACAATTCCAGAGTTTTTACAGCAACGTAAATTGAGGTTATCAACTTCAAAATCGAAGGCAGTCTGTAAAATTCGAACAGTTTAGGGGTAGTCTTCTACAGCCTCCTTAATTTTTCCTCGCATGCTAACTACATAAACCATAAGTAAAGAAAACTGAAACAAAATCCTAAAAGCTTTCGTTCACCTTTTGGAGCATAAACAAATAGATAATAGTAGCGACATATAGTGCAATTGATCGCTCATTCAACAGCTACATCACTCTGAATAGCAATCAGACGTGTGTGGATCATCTTCAAGGAAAGATTATAATGTTCCGCGAGTTGTTGAACAGACAGCTCCTTTTGGAGCATGCACAAGGAGATGATAGTAGCGACATATAGTGCAATTGATCGCTCTCTTCTTAATTATTGATCCTTAGTATAGAACTCATTCAACAGCAACATCACTTTGATTAGGAATCAGACGTGTGTGTGGATCATCTTCAAGGAAAGATTATAATCTTCCGTGAGTTGTTGAACAGACAGCAACTTTTGGAGCATGAACAAGGAGATGACAGTAGTGCTATATAGTGCAATTGATCGCTCCCTTCTCAATGATAACGCCCTAGTATAGACCTCATTCAACAGCAACATCACTATGAATAGCAATCAGACTAGAATGTTCCGTGAGTTGTTGAACAGACAGCACCTATTGTAGCATGAATAAGGAGATGATAGTAGCGCTATATAGTACAATTGATCGCTCTCTTCTCAATTATTATGCGCTAGTATGGAGTGTACATCATCTTCAAGGGGAGGGATTAGAATACTCCGTGTGTGGTTGAACAGACAGTTTCTAATGGCTTTTTATGTGCGTAGTTACCCCAACCATTTGATTCTGGCACAGGATCCCCTGCACATCACATCCGGTTATACCTTGGACGCTTCCATACTGAAATCCAGAACGTTATCCCACTCTTTAAACATTAACACATTCCCAGTTAATATATTCCACGTTTCAGAAGATCTCGTAGCCTTTAGAATTGTGAACAAGGACTATCAATTCAATATCAATATGACCATGTCGAAGTTGGTGAAGTGCAAATCTTCTTAATGTAGGGCGTATCAAGTTTGTCAGTTTTTTAATCTCCTTATTGAATAGAACTCTAATCATGTGTATCACGTTTAACAGCCTTTTGATCTCCTCAGTTAATAGAACTCTAATCAAGTATATCACGTTTGCCAGCCTTTTGATCTCCTCAATGAATAGAACTCTAATCATGTACTCTTTTTGAAGAAGTACAAAACGATTGGTCATTGTCTGGCCACAAAATCTGTCGCCAGACAATTTGAGCTTGCTCAAGTATTTTAGATACATAGGTATGATTTGTTTAAACCCATTCTATATTATTTATGCTCTTCTATCCCTATCTCATATCACTCTTCAAGCATCCACATCTGACTTACGAATAGATTCAGAACATCACAGTGAGGATGATAAAACAAAGATGCTGCCGATCATATAGATACAATGTTTCAATCAAGGATGGTTCTCTGCAGTTTCATTATCGTTTCAATAGTACGATTTTTCAAACTCTTCAAAGAAAACTTATATTTGCTCTTATTTCCCGAAGTGATATTTTCATATTTGAAAAGTGATAATAATTGCTAGTAGCCAGTAATGAAGAATACAGAGGATGGTCAATATAAATATGTGTGAAGTAATTCTTGAGAAACTTGTTAGACTCCAAACGAGTTAACTCCAAAACATTAATTTAAAGATCTGTAACCAATGGATGCCAAATCTTGGCTATCTGACAGATGATCATAAAATTAAATATTTTGAAAACTATAGGAGTCATATAAGGAAGTGTTATTTTGGTATTCAAAGAAAAATTGAATTTTTTGAGATAAATGATCGGATGTTTATTTCATAATAAAGATGAAGGTATGCCGTTAATAATGAAAAAAAACATCAGCCAAATGGCCACCACAACCACTCTTACAGGACCATATCCTTTTCATGAAATTTTTCATAACCAAATCGCAAAGTGGTTGCCCTATGTCCTTGATAGCCTCACGAATTCTATCTTCGAGGTCTTGAATCGACGCTGGGCTGTTGGCGTAGACCTTATCTTTCACGTGGTCCAAAAGGAAGAAGTCGCAAGGTGTTAAATCACAAGATCTCGGTGGCCAATTGTGAACACCTCCTCGAGAGATAACACGTTCCGGAAACTTTTCCCGTAAAAGAGCTTGTGTGGCACGTAGCGCCGTCTTGTTGAAACTAAACGTTGTCTATATCAATATCATCCAAAATACGGCGTAATGACGTTTGTGGAATGCCCAATTCCAAAGAACGACGAGGAATGGACAAACCTGGATTTTCTTCAACATTGGGTTACATCAGCAATATTCTCTGTTGTTCTTGAGCGACGTGCTCGAGTTTTATTCTTCACATCACTAACTTGTCCCAACAGCTCGAATTCTTCCACCAAGCTCTGTATTGCGGTCCGACAAGGTGCTTCACGACGACCCAAAAATGCTTTAGTTTTGCGAACTGTGACTGAATTTTAATAATTTCAGTGCATTGTTGAAGCGTGTATCGTTGCATTTTTAGTAATGGCGTAGTTTCTACTTGTCAAATGTCAAAGAATAAAAGCTTCAAAAGTGACAGCTACCGAAATGCCGGGTGATTCAAAATAACACATCTTGTTGGAAAACCCTTTATTTATTTAATTAAGAACTATGATTCTTTCTTCTTGGTTTGATTTTAATTTTTTCTCCAAAATCTTGTGGCAATTATTTCAAATATTTTCGCATGCTTTTAAAATATAAAGATATTGCAAATCTCGCAATGTATTTTTGTAGAGTAGGAATATAAACAAGTTATAGGGTTTCAAATATCTGTACAGTACAGTGAACTTCCATTAATTCGATCTTTTGAAAGCATTCTGACGACCTATGAGACGATTCAGATTGTCGTGGTGGTGAATGATCCATGTTTGGCGGTTACTTTTCATCCTCTGTCCAAATATTCTGCCAAATAAACGCTGATGTCGTGGTGGTGAATGATCTATGTTTGGCAGTTACTTTTCATCCTTTGTCCAAATATTCTGCCAAATAAATGCTGATGTATCGACATTTATTCATCACTTTACGTGGATGTAATGATTTGGTGACAACATGTCTGTGTTATTCGATATTTGTAACTTTTGCCAGATTTGTCTAGAATTAAAGAGCCATACAGTAGACTAATGCCTAAATATGTGCTCATATCCATAGACTTATTATGATGTCACTATCTGATAGAAAATTTTCAAACGATTTTTTTTTTGCAATTTTTATCATGATGAATTCAATACAAAATTTTTTATTTCTACAGATTGTCTTCTTTAATTTGGTGGTCACTTTGTCTTATTAATTTCGTGACGCTTAATATGCGATGTGTTCAAAAATAAAAAAAACAAATTTCAAAGTAAATTTTTATTAAATGGAATTATTGTTTAACTTTCTTTTTACAAATTTTTTATTCTGTGTAAACGGTATCAAAAACACTATAACTTAAAAAAAATTTAAATAAAAAACGTTATTATCGTTAAAAAAAATCCCTTAACGTTAACGTTCACGTTTTAATTTACATTTTCAATACTCTCTTCGCTGTATTAGTATTTTTATTTCATCAACATTGTGCTCTCATTATTCTCTACCAGAATTTTTTGTTGTTGCTGTAAAAGTTGTTTACAATCTATTACAAATAATTCAAACAACTTTACTAAGAGCGAGAGAGAGAGAGTAATTAATATGTATGAATGCATGTATAGGTGTGTGTGTGTTTGAGTGTTTTGTTTTGAAAATCTCCCACGCTTTTAAAATAACATAATCTAGTACAATTTGTCGAACAACAACAATAAGAACTCGATTATTATGCAGTTTTTGTAAGTAATTACAATTACATTTGTGTTGTTTCTTGTTGTTTTTTTTTTATTCAAATAATAATTACAGATTATTATTAGGGAAATGTGCAAATTAGTCATAGTCATAATATAAAATGATTTACACAAATTTAAATACACACATACCTTCCTACATACATACATATGTATATTAATTAAAAATTTCCTGTGTTAAGTTACTTAGTTGCCAAATGCAAAATTAAGTAAAAGTTAAATTTAAACCATAAATCCTACACAAAGGGGAAATGTTTTAAGCAAATTTGCTTTGATAGTGAATTTAATGAAATAAATTTTCCCAAAATAAATAAAGTTGTTGAAGAAACCGAATACAAAACTCCATTAATATGAAATAAATTTAATAAAATTCTCACGTTTTAACATCTTTAAAGAGAAAATAAATTTTATTTTGTTATGTTTTGTGGTCTTTTAATTTTCTAACAAACAAAAAACTAGACTGGAAATCATTTTAAGACTGTGTGTGAGTTGTTGGTTGTTATTTTTTTTATTATTATTATTTATTCGTTACGTTTCGTTTCATTTAATTTTTTTTTTATTTTTTTCAAAAAAGGTTATAATGGCCATTAAAAAATTTTTATATAAAATAACAAAACAGCCAATTCAAAGCATATTGTTAGAAATAAATAATAAAAAAAAAACGAAATAGCTGCTGAACACACAAAAATCTCACACGTTAGTGTTAATAAAAGTATTAAAATTTAAGCCAATTTAACAAATTTTCCTTGATTATTAAAATATAATAATTGCTTATAAATTATATTAATAACTTTATTTTTCAAACTTACCAAACTATCGGCAGCATTTTGCGACATTATTTCCTTGATTTCAAATTATAATTTAATTTCAAATCCTGATAAATAATACAATTAAAATATATAAAACCAAACATTTTCGGGCTGCTTGAAAAATATCCACAAAATAGGTATGTAAAACAAAAGTAATTTTGAACTGAAATGAGAAAAAATAAAATGGACATTTTTAGACAAAAAAAGCAAAATTATTCCTAGAAACTAAACAAATAAACATTTCCAAGATTTAAGATAACAGGCTACGTGTTTTTTAGGCCAAAATAAATAATTTTAAATTATAAATAAATATTCTAAAGAAAAATAAAATTAAACATTAATATAAAAAAAAAAATATTTTAAGAAAAAGTAACCAATTATCAAATAGTAACCATTTATATAAAAAGTAACCACTTTTAAAAACTTTTCCAAACAAAATTAACGCAAAAAATATGTTAAATTAAAAAAGTAACCATTATAAAAAAGTAACCATTTATAAAAAAGTAACTATTTATAACACAAACGCAATTAGCGCAAAAAATATGTTAAATTAATAAAGTAACCAATTATAAAAAGCAACCATGTATAAATAACCAAAAGTAACCATTTCTAAAAAAAAGTAACCAGTTTAGAAATATGTTAAATTTTTCGCTAGAAATTGTTTTGAACAATCATAATAAAATAAAACTATCTTAAAACATACAAAAATATGAAATTTTAAGTGGTTACTCGTTTCAAATAATAAAGTAACCACTTAAATTATTTCAAAATAAGTAAATTTGTCTAAAATAAAAATCACAATAACATTAAATCACTTTAAAAAATACAAAAACGTTAAAAATTAAAGTGGTTACTTGACTCAAATATAAAAGTAACCACTTCAAATATAACAAAATTTGTATATATATAATAAAATATATTAAAACTATCTTAAAACATACAAAGACATGAAATTTTAAGTGGTTACTCGTCTCAAATAAAAAAGTAACCACTTCAATTATTTCAAAATAAGTAAATTTTCAAAAACAAATCAAAAACAAATCACGACTATCACAATAACATAAAACTAATTTAAAAAATACAAAATCCTTTAAAATTAAAGTGGTTACTTGACTCAAAAACAAAAGTAACCACTTCAAATATATCAAAATATCAATGTATATAAAATAAAAATCAAATATAACTATCTTAAAACATACAAAAACATGAAAGTTTAAGTGGGTACTCGTCTCAAAACAAAAAGTAACCACTTAATTTATTCCAAAATATGTAAATTTTTCTCTAAAGAAAAATCACAATAGAATAAAACTACTTTAAAAAATACAAAATACTTAAAAATTAAATTGGTTACTTAACTAAAATACAAAAGTAACCACTTCAAATATAACAAAATTTGTAAATTTGTTCCTTAAAATAATTTCAATATATTCATAATAATATAAAACTAACTTAAACATTCATAAAGATTGAAGTAACCACTTCAAATATTTTAAAATGTATGTATACAACTTTTAACAATAATTTATCGAGCAATCAGAAAACCACCACAAAAATTCCAAAAAACATTAAAATTAAAGTGGTTACTCGCTTTATATAGAAAAGTAACCGGTTACCGGTTACTTTGGTTTTTAAATTAATTTAAAGAAAAAACTTTAAAATTACGCAATTAGTTTATTACTCTAGTAAATTAGAAAAAAAATATATTTTTTATGGTTACTCAATATCATTTTAATAGTAATCGGTTACTTAGGCTGTAGGATAACGATTTTTTTTATTTTTTCCTTCCTAAAGGAACAAAAAATCTTCAAATACTAAAGAGAAAATATTTTTTATACGGTTACTTAACTTTTTACTAAAAAGTAACCGGTTACTTAGTTTTTATAATTATTTTAAAGGAAAATAAAATTTTAAATTAATAAAATTATACAATTAGTGTTATTATTATTGTACAAAATTATAAAAATATGTATTTTTTTGTGGTTACTCAATATAATTTTTAAAGTAATCGATTACTCGGTTTGTTTTACAACGAAATTCAACATTTATTTACCACTTTTTTTTAAATCGTAAATAAAAATTATGTACAAAATTATAAAAATATGAAGTTTTGTATGGTTACTCAATATAATTTTTAAAGTAATCGGTTACTCAGTTTGTTAAATCCCAATATTCCAAATTTATTTGTTTTCTAAACGAACCACACATGGTCAAATTCTAAAGAAAAAATATTTGTGAACGGTTACTTAACACTATCGAAAAAAGTAACCGGTTACTTTTATTTTTTATATTTTAAATATATTAAAAAACTTCATTATGATCATAATATAAATTGTTTTCCTATGCCCTAGTGTATTTTTAAGTTTAAAACGAATGGTTACTCGAGTAACCATTTATTAAAATACCACGATAAATGGTTACTTTTTGATATTTCTTAAAGAACAAAACATTTTTTACTCTCATGGCCATTAACAATGATGTTAGATCTTTATCATATTCTTCTTTTTTTTGTTTTGTAGCAGATAAAGTTATGCTTTAACTATTAAACTTTAAAAATAAAACCAGTTTATTTTTGGTTTTGTAAAAAAAAGCATAAATTCCTGAACTGTTTGTGGTAGCATTTGAAATTCGTATTCATAAATATTTATATTTAAACAATATAATGTAGAAAACAAAACAAACAGCAGCAACAAATGAAATTCATACAAAATTATAAAAGAGCAAACATAACAAATTCCGAAACTAAAAGCACCAACTAATATTTACAAATAAAATAAAAAATTTCATGCGGTAATTTTATTTATATATTTATGTATGTTTGGCAATAATTTCATTATGGAGGAATACCTATATTTATGTTAAAATAAAAATAGAAAAAAAACCTATAAATTCCAATTACAAATTCAAACTTTTGTAGTTTGAAAAAGAAAAAAAAAAAAACAACAAATGAATGATGGTTGGTTTGGTATGTGCAATTTGACTAAAAATGTTGAATGCTGAATGTTGGGTACTTGTATATGACAACGACTACGTTTACGAGTACTCGTAGTTGTCATAACAAAAAAAAATAAATAAAAAGAACAACAATAACAAATACTACAACTAAAAAGTAAATTATAGTGAAGTGAATTTTATTGTTATTGCTGCTGCTGTCTTGCTCTTTTGTTGTTTTAATATATTAATGACAGTATAAATGTCGGTTTGTCTTACAAACTGACATAGAGAAACTCAGTGACCGTCAAATGCGAAAATAATTTTGAAAATAAAAAAATTACGGTACGCTTGAATGGTTGGTTGTTTCTTTACGTATTCTGTAAGTAACTATGTCTTACAATTGCTGTTGTTAATTTTACTTCAGTTTTTATTAATTTATATAACAAAAGAAAACAAATTAAGTGGCATAATAAATGCATCAAGAGGTTTGTTACAAATGAATTTAAATTGAAAATAATAAGTCAAAAGCAGTCCTTATCAAAATCTATCTAAGTAGTCTTAATTTATTTGTTGAAATGCTGGGAAATAAGTGAATTTATCTTATAATTACTTGATATTTTAACAAAAACCAACTTTTTACTTAAGTTTCTTAAATAGTTTAATATTTTACAGTTTAATATTCTTACATACATTCTCTCTTAAAAGTATAAAAAACTTAAAATTCTTTAAAAAACATAATTTTCACTTGGTTACTTATAATACCAGCTAAAAGTAACCGGTTATTTGTCATATTAAAATCAAAATTTTAATATAGTATACATCAATTAGCATAATATACAACAATTATGTGATTACTAGTTGATTTTTATACGGTTACTCTATATATTTGAAAAAGTAACCGGTTACTTTTAAAGTTTTATAAGGAAATCTCACAATTTTGCTTTAGTAAAACTATAAATAATATTTAAAAATTAAGAAAAATTAGTTGTCAATTCGGTCATCTAACACTTTAACAAAAAGTAACCGGTTACTTTTGAAGTTTTACAATTTTGCTTTAGTAAACAAGAAATTTTGGTAAACTAAATCAATTAGTAAAATTATGGTATTATTAGTCATAAAAAAGCATAAAAATGCTAACTTTTTCTACGGTTACTCAATATAATTTAAAAAGTAATCGGTTACTCTTGATGTTTTTAACTGAAATCTTATATTTTAGCTAAATTAAACGAATAAAAAGAAACTAAATGCCAGTAAAAGGTAATAACAATTCGGTTACCTAACACTACAACTAAAAGTAACCGGTTACTTATAAATTTAATAACGAAATTTTGATAAACTACCTCAACTAATACAATTATTGTATTACTAGTCATAGAAATGCTAAATTTTACTACGGTTACTCAATATAATTTAAAAAGTAATCGGTTACTCTTGATGTTTTTAACTGAAATCTTATATTTTAGCTAAATTAAACGAATAAAAAGAAACTAAATGCCAGTAAAAGGTAATAACAATTCGGTTACCTAACACTACAACTAAAAGTAACCGGTTACTTATAAATTTAATAACGAAATTTTGATAAACTACCTCAACTAATACAATTATTGTATTACTAGTCATAGAAATGCTAAATTTTACTACGGTTACTCAATATAATTTAGAAAGTAATCGGTTACTTTTGATGTTTTCTACTGAAATCTTATATTTTTGCTTTATTAAACGAATATAAAAAACTAAATGACCGTTAAAATTAAATTTCTTTAGATGGTTACTTAACTTTAGCTATATAAAATATAAAAAAAATCTAAATTAGCCTACGGTTACTCCATATAATTTTAAAAGTAATCGGTTTCTCAAGCTGCTGAATAACGAAATTTTACATTTATTTCTTCTCTAAAATTATAACAATTCATCAAATACCAACAGATTTTTTTTGAATACGGTTACTTAACACTAAAATTTAAAGTAACCAGTTACTTATGATTTATATTAATATATGTATATTAAAGGAGAAATGTTAAAATTAATACATTTATGCAATTAGTGTTATAATTATTCTACCAAATTATAAAAATCTTAATTCGTTACGGTTACTCATTATAATTTTACAGGTAATCGGTTACTCAGTTTGTTTTATACCATAATACAACATTTATTTCTTTTCTAAAAGAACAACATATCTTCAAAAATGGAAAAGCAAATATTTTACGGCTACCTAACACTAAAATAAAAAGTAACCGGTTACTTATCATTTATATTAAACAACGTTACAATTGATACAATTATGCAAGTAGTTTTATTATTATCCTAGTAAGTTATAGAAATATTTACTTTTTAACGGTTACTCAATATAATTTTACAAGTAATCGGTTATTCACTTTGTTTGATAAAGAAATTCAACATTTATTTCTTTTCTAGAAGAACAACAAATCTTCAAAAACGAAAAAGTAAATATCTTTTATACGGTTACTTAACACTAAAATAATAAGTAACCGGTACTTGTATATCTTTTTAATTGTATTAAAGGAAAAAAACTTTACAATTATTTAATTAATGTTATTATTATTCTACAAAATTAGAAAAATATTAAATTTTTTACGGTTACTATATAAAATTTGAATAGTAATCGGTTACTCAAGCTGTTTAATAAGGAAATTCAATATTTATTTCTTCTCTAAAGAATAACAAATCTTCAAATACTTAAAAGAAAATATTTTTATACGGTTACTAAACACTTAAGAAAAAGTAACCGGTTACTTATAATTTATATTAATAATATTATAGGGGAAAACGTTAAAACTGATACAATTATGCATCTAATGTTATTATTATCCTAGTAAATTATAAACATATTTATTTACTTTGTTACAGTTACTTAATATAATTTTACAACTAATCGGTTACTCAATTTGTTTGAAACGGAAATTCAACATTACAAGTAATCGGTTACTCAATTTGTTGGATAACGAAATTCAACATTTATTTATTTTCTAGAAGAACAACAAATCTTCAAAAACGAAAAAGGAAATATCTTTTATACGGTTACTTAATACTAAAATAAAAAGTAACCGGTTACTTATATTTCTTCTTAGTTAAATTAAGGGAAAAAGCATTACAATTATGTAATTAGTGTTATTAACATTCTACAAAATTAAAAAAATATTTAATTTATTACGGTTACTTCATATAATTTGAAAAGTAATCGGTTACTCCAGCTGTTAATAAAGATATTCAACATTTAGTTATTCTCTAAAAGAATAATAAATCTTTAAATACTTAAAAGAAATCATTTTTTACTTGGTTACTTAACATTACAGAAAAAAGTAACAGGTTACTTACAATTTTTATTCATTATATTAAGGGAAAATTCTTTATAATTAATAGAATTAGGCAATTAGTGTTAATACTATTCCATTACAATATAAAAATATGAATTTTTTACGGTTACTCAATATAATTTAAAAAAGTAATCGGTTACTTGGTTTGTTAAATAAGGAAATCTCATATTTCTTTCTCTTCTAAAAGAACTAATCATATTTAAACGCAGGAAAAATAATTTTCTATGTCATTACTTGAAACTATAACAAAAAGTAACCGATTACTTAGGTTCTTAATATTTATATTAAAAGAGCAAAATGTTTAAATTTATATAATTATACAATTAGTGTTAAAATTAAAGTATTCAAATTTAAAAAAAAATATAAATTGTATGTGGTTACTCAAACAATTTTGAAAAGTAATCGGTTACTTAGTTTATTTAAGGACATTTAAAAATTTTCTCTTCTTAAAGAATAATACAACTTTAAAAATATGAAATTTTTTATTTCTTGCTAACTTTACCAAAAGTAAGCGATTACTTAAGGGTTTATTATAAAAAAGATCATTTATATAAAATTAAAAAAATATAATTTAGTTTAAGGCTACTCGAGTAACTAGCTCCTAAAAACATGAACCTTAAAACTCTCCTTGAGAGCTCTATAAAGTTAATAGTTTAAAACTATTGTACAAAAAGTAACCGGTTACTTATGTTGCTTTATAACACAATCTTACACTTATGTTTGTCTAAAAGATTAAAAAGACTTAAAATTTAATTTTTTATATGGTTACTCAAATTTATAACAAAGAGTAACCGGTTACTCACCTTGCAAATATTTATATTTGGAAATAATACTAATTAGAAAGTTTAAATCTATTCATCTAAAATACAAATATTCCAATTTTGCTATGATTACTCAATAATATTTTTAAAAGTAACCGATTACTCATGTTGCTTTAAAACAAAGTCTTACACTTTTGTGTGTCTAAAAGATTTAGAAGACTTAAACTTTTGAAAATTTAATTTTTTATATGGTTACTCAAATTTATAACGAAGAGTAACCGGTTACTAAGCTTTCAAATATTTATATTTGGGGATAATACTAATTAAAAATTATGGTACAGCTACAAATGATACTTTACAGTACCTTGGTAAACTACATAGTAACCAATTGAACTATTATTTTCAGTTTTAAAACAACCAGACACATTAGAATTAGCTATTTTGTTGAAGTTCCCTTAGAACTAACAACATTAATTTCTTTCTCTGCAAATTTTGCATTTAGAGTAGGGTCTCTTTTTAAATACCATTACTACCGATCTTACACCTCTTGTATTTATTATGCGTTGTTGTTGTTTTTATATTTAGTTGTTTACCTGTCGAAGACATGATAAAATGCAGAAATATTTATTTAGTTTTTTTTTTTCTTACATTTTTTGATTGAATACGAACGAAAATTAAAGAAAACAACACAAACACAAAAGACAGGTACTAATTTTTTAATGTTTGCAAAAGAGTTTTTTGAACACAAAACACACATTAAAGAGCGGGCGATGGAGGGGAAGGAAGCAGTCCATCAAAGACAGAATACAGAGCGTGGTGGTTGGTTTGAAACAATGTACGAACGAATGAGTACAAGAGAATGTCTGGTGTAATTACCATGTTTAATGTTTTATTAATGTTATAGTTAATTGTTATTTATAATGATAATTTCTTAATACAAAAAAAAGATGCGGAAATCTCAGAGTAAGTCTCGTATGTATTTTGTTTACTTTATTCGAAAATAAAAAAAAAGAACGTCCATTTTTAAAATGATAAAATCTTTCAATGTGAAAGAAATAGAGCATTAAATTGAAAATATATTCCGTAACGAAAATAAAATATAAACCTTTTTCTATATTTACAAACTTGTGACCACTTTTTTGTTGGTGGTTGATCATTACGTTTTTTTTATAATTTGAAATAATTTTAATTTACAAGATAATTTTGGTCTTGCGGTTTGGTTTAATGGACTAAAGATAATGAGTAATCGGTTAAAAAAAAAAAAATTATTTTAAATTATGAGCTGTTTTTTTTATGTACATATTCAACTAATTTATTCAAACTAAAAATAAATAAATATATAAAATTTTTCAATGGTTACTCAACAATTTTTTAAAAAATAATCGGTTACTCATATTGTTTTTATAACTAAATCTTACTTATTTCATATAATGTAAATAATAAATTAACTTAAAACTTTGAAAATACCATTTTTAAAATAAAGTAAGCGGTTTATGAATAACAAAATTATAGGAACCGGTTACATAGGTTTTTAAATATATAGATTTTGTGATAAAAATTTTCAATTACCACAATTCTATTCATTTGAAATATAAAATATTGAATTTTTTACGGTTATTCAATAGTAATTTGAAAGTAACCGGTTATTCGTAGTGCTTTGTAATGAAATCATATATTTTGTATTAATGTAAAAGAATTAGAAAGCTTAAAATCTTGAAAATCTTTATTTTTTATATGATTACTTAACATTATACAAAAAAGTAACCGGTTACTTAGGTTTTAAAAAGTTATATTTTTAATAATAATACTTTTTAATCCAAACAATTGCATTATATTAACATATAAATACCAATGTTTCTATGGTTACTCAATAATATTTTAAAAAGTAACCGGTTACTCATATTTTTTCATTATGAAAATACATGTTTTTGCTTATGTAAATAATTTACAAAGTTTTAAAATTTTAAAATCTTTATTTTTTATACGGTTACTTAATATTATACAAAAAAGTAACCGGTTACTTAGGTTTTAAAAAGTTATATTTTTACTAATAATACTTGCATTATATTAACATATAATACTAGTTTTAGTATGGTTACTCAATAATATTTTAAAAAGTAACCGGTTACCCTTATTTTTTCATAATGAAATTACATATTTTTGCTTATATAAATAATTTACAAAGCTTAAAATGTTGAAAATCTTTATTTTTTATATGGTTACTTGTTACTAAAATAGAAAGCAGCCGGTTACTTTGATTTGAAATGTTTATATTTAGGCATAATACTTTTCGATTAACACAAATCTATTATTTTAAAATAAAAAAACTACTTTTGTTTCTTTAGAATGTTGAAACCCCTTTTATTTTATATGATTACTTGATATTATAATAAAAAGTAATCGGTAATGAAAAGTAACCATTTACTCAGGATTTATAAAGTTTTGTTTTTAGTGATAATACTTTCGTATAAAACAATTGTATTATATTAAAATATAAAAATTATAGTTTCTAAGCGGTTACTCAACATTATTTTAAAAAGTAACCGGTTACTCATATTGTTTTATAACAAAATATTTTATATTAACTTATCTAATACCATTAGAAGTCTTTAAATTATGAAACACATTATCTCTTTTATGGCTACTTGTTACTATAATAAAAAGTAATCGGTTACTTAGATTTTAAATATGTATATTTAGCCATAATACTTTTCAATTAAATCAATTGTATTATTCTAACTTTAAAATTACTAAATTTTGTATGGTTACTCAATAGTATTTTAAAAAGCAGTCGGTTACTCTTTTTATTTTATAACATAATCTTAAATTTTCCATTACCTATCAGTATAAGAGGGCTTTAAATGTTGAAAACGTAATTTTTTGTATATGGTTACTCAACTTTATAACAATAAGTAACCGATTACTTAGTTTTTAAATATATACATTTAGGGTTGATACTAATTGGAGCTTTCAAATGTTTATATTTGGGGATAATACTAATTGGGAAGTTTAAATCTATTCATCTAAAATACAAATATTCCAATTTCGGTATGGTTACTCAATAATATTTTTAAAAGTAACCGATTACTCATGTTGCTTTATAACAAAATCTTACACTTTTGTTTGTCTAAAATATATAGAAGACTTAAAATGTTGAAAATGTAATTTTTAATATGGTTACTCAAATTTATAACAGAGAGTAACCGATTACTTAGCTTTCAAATATTTATATTTGGGGATAATACTAATTGGAAAGTTTAAATCTATTCATTTAAAATACAAATATACAAAATTCGGTATGGTTACTCAATATTATTTTAAAAAGTAACCGGTTACTCATGTTGTTTTATAACAAAATCTTACATTTTTGTTTGTCTTAAAGATTTAGTGGACTTAAAATTTTGAAAATCTAATTTTTTATATGGTTACTCAAATTTATAACAAAGAGTAACCGGTTACTTAGCTTTCAAATATTTATATTTAGGGATAATACTAATTAAAAGTTTAAATATATTAATTTAAAGTACAAATATGAAAAATTCGGTATGGTTACTCAATATTATTTTAAAAAGTAACCGATTACTTATGTTGCTTTATAGCATAATCTTACATTTTAGTTTGTATTAAAGAATTAGAATAATTAAAATTTTGAAAAGTTAATTTTGTATATGGTTACTAAATATTATTTTAAAAAGTAACCGATTACTCATGTTGCTTTATAACAAAATCTTACATTTTGGTTTGTCTAAAAGAATTAGAAGACTTAAAATTTTTAAAAGTTAATTTTGTATATGGTTACTCTATATTATATGAAAAAGTAACCGATTACTCATGTTGTTTTATAACAAAATCTTACACTTTTGTTTGCTAAAAGATTAGAAGACTTAAAATTTTAAAAATGTAATTTTTTATGTGGTAATATTATTTTAAAAAGAAACCGATTACTCATGTTGCTTAGTAACAAAATCTTTCATTTTTGTTTATCTTAAAGAATTAGAAGACTTAAAGTTTCGAAAATTTAATTTTGTACACGGTTACTCGGGTTTATAACAAAAAGTAACCGGTTACTTATATATGAATTAACAAAATTTTAGAAAAATTTAATCAATTTATATGAAAATGACTTAAAATAATCTATAAAACCTAATTTAAAATGATTATATCTGTAATCGGTTCTTGAATAATCTAAATAAGGATTATAAATAAAATTATACAATTTTCGGCGGTTACTTTTTGTAATTTAGAATAAAAATTGTTGTTAAACTTTTTTTTATTCATTAAAAAGTTTATGATTTTTAATATTTTTTGACTAACTAAACGTTTTGTTAAAGTTGAAAGTGTTATTAGATCCTCATGTATAATTTTCTTAAATTTTTTAAATAAAATTCTTTATTTGTTCTAAATATTTCCTGGTTTGTTTAAATTTCCTCACTCAAATAACCTGTTTCATTGAATCGTTACATTGTTTACACTAATTAACAGTTTGTTTTCTATATCTCTCTCTCTCTATCTCTCTGTGTGTATTTTTTTCACTCTCTGTGTTTTAAACCTGGTTTAAAAACAAGTGCTGCTCAGGTGAAGTTTGACAGTTTGTTGCTGCTGTTTTAATTCCTCTTCTTCTTTTTGTTCAGTTGTTTTTTTTTTTTGTGTGTTAATATTTTTTTTTTGTATTTTAAAAATATTCACGTATTTTTTCATAATTTTACGATAAAACATTTGAGCAGCTACAAAGTATTTTTAAATGTTTTGTTAAGGTTTTTGCTAAAAATTTGTATAGATTTTAATTTAAAATAAAAATAAAATTTTAAAATTCTGTAGGTACCTTAATTTGTTTTTTTTTTTTGATATTGAAGAAGTATTAACAATATTTTGCTTTAGCAGAAAAACAAAAAACTTGACCAGCAACAATTACAAAAACAACAAATAAACATTTTTATAAAACTGCCAACTGGTTAGTTAAATAATTGGTTTTCACTTTTTTTTTCTTTTAATGATTTTTTTTTTTTTTTTGTTAAAAGAAAAACAAAAACTTTAAATAAGAAAAAACTTTAATATTTCCTGGTTGTTTTTCTTTTATCTTTTATATATAAAGCTGCTTAATTTTCATTTTTTTCCATGATTTTTATGATTTTCATACTTTCATTTCTTTGAACTTTTGATGATTGATCAATTTGATTTATTTTTTTCTTTATTTTTTTTTATTTTTTTTTATTTTGCAATTTTGTTGTTATTTTCAATTAACTTTAATTAGAAAATCAATCATAAATATTTTTCTTTTCTAATTTAACATTTTGTTAAATTTATAGATTTTTATTTTGTATTTTATTGGGGGTTTTTTTCTCTCCAAGTTACACTAACGCGTTTCGTTACGCTTCGTCAGCATTTCGATCTTTTCGTTGGAACACGTAATTTGCGACTGACTGTTTGTTAGTGTGGAAACGAAACTCTCGTACGTTATTTCTTTAATTTCTGGGTTTGTTTTTTTTTTTTTTTTTGTTTCTTCTTTTTAGGTTTAAACTACAGAAAACAAAGAAAACTACTACCAAACACAACTAGCCCAGCTTCAGATAAGTACGTCAGAGTAGTAATGACAACAGTAACTAACTACAACAACAACAAGAAAGATACTAACAAACGTCAGAGTAATAGATACAAAACCATGGCAAAATTGTTATATTAAGATCGTTCGTTACTTGTTTTTATTTGTGTTGTTGTATTGCGCTGTAGTTGTTGGTGTTGTTGTAGTTGGCATCTGTTTTTGGTATTTTTCATGTTTTTTTTTTTGTCTATCTGTATTTACGATATTTCAAATAAGCTGAAGTTGGCTAAAAAGATGGCATTTGGTAACAGGGATGGAAGGTTTAGAAATATGTATGGTACTTTTTCACAGCAGCTCTCCCAATAAGTATTTATTTAAAAAATCGAGCCCTGAAATCTATTCTAAACCGGTTACTCAGATTTTATGTATATAGATTTTGAGTTAATATTTTTCAATTAACACAATTCTATTCATTTGAAATATAAAAATAATGAATTTCGTACGGTTAATCAATTGTAATTTTAAAATAATCGGTTATTTGTAGTGCTTTATAACGAAATCATATATTTTGTACTTATGTAAAAGAATTAGAAAGCTTAAAATCTTGAAAATCTTTATTTTTTATATGGTTACTTAACATTATACAAAAAAGTAACCGTTTACTTAGGTTTTAAAAAGTTATATTTTTACTAATAATACTTTTTAAACCAAACAATTACATTATATTAACATATAAATGCAAATTTTTTTATGGTTACTCAATAATATTTTAAAAAGTAACCGGTTACTCATATTTTTTCATAATGAAAATACATATTTTTGCTTATGTAAATAATTTACAAAGTTTTAAAATCTTTATTTTTTATATGGTTACTTAACATTATACAAAAAAGTAACCGGTTACTTAGGTTTTAAAAAGTTAAACTTTTACTAATAATACTTTTTAAAGCAAACAATTGCATTATATTAACATATAAATGCAAATTTTTTATGGTTACTCAATAATATTTTAAAAAGTAACCGGTTACTCATATATTTTCCTTAGAAAAGTATATATTTTTGCTTGTGTAAACAAATTAGAATGCTTAGAACGTTGAAAGTCGTTATTTTGTATATGGTTACTTGTTACTAAAATAAAAAGCAGCCGGTTACTTTGATTTGAAATGTTAATATTTAGGCATAATACTTTTCGATTAACTAAAATCTATTATTTTAAAATAAAAAACTACTATTGTTTCCTTAGAATGTTGAAAACCTTATTATTTTATATGATTACTTGATATTATAATAAAAAGTAATCGTTAATGAAAAGTAACCATATACTAAGATTTTATAAAGTTTTGTTTTTAGTAATAATACTTTCCTATAAAACAATTGTTTTATATTAAAATATATCAGTATAAGAAGGGTTATTAGCTATTAGCTAAAAGAGTAATAGGTAGTTCTCAGTTCGCGTTATATGGATTTTTTGACATTCAAACTTATGTGTCGACTATGGATGGCAACCGAACTTCAGTTGCGTTGCCAGAGGGTAACCAAAAATAGTTATCTGGTTGCCAATTTGACAACAGAAAAGATAGCTGCCAGTTACCATTTAGGCAACTGACAACGCAACTGAAGTTCGATTGCCATCCATAATCGACCCATTAATTTTTAATGTAAAGCAGCGAAACGCAGTGAGCTCTCAAATGAGCTCTCTTGTTTTTGTTTTCACATGTACGCAAGCACACACATTGTATAAAAACAATCAAAACCAGTCAGTCTCGCATGATCATTGATGGAAGCAGGTTGTTTTACGCTTTTCGCTTTTATGCTTGTTTATTTCAGTTATTGTTTTTGTTTTTTTCTCAACTCATACAACTACAATATCTAAAAACTGTAGTGGTGTGAGTATGCCTTTCGCTGATGTAAACGGTTTTTTATAAAACTCAATAACACTTATGAAAGTGTTAACTGTCAAACGAACTGTCATAATGCTCTCAATTTTTGATATTTATAATCAGTATACTCTGGCGAATTATCATGAATAGATTGACACTTAAACAACGGTACCAAATTATTCAAATTTACTTTGAAAATCAGTCATTGATTCGCGCAACTTATAGACGACTTTGTGATTTATATGGAGCACAAAATCGTCCATCTGAGCAAGCCATCCGTCGAACTGTAAATCATGTACTGAAGAAAATATCGCCGCTCTAAACGAAAGTGTGCAAGAAGATCCGAATTTATCGATTCGTCGTTTGTCACAGGAATTGAGGCTCGATCGCAAAGATTTTGGCCTACACTCGTATAAGATCCAGCTGGTGCTGGAATTAAGTCCACGTGATCATTATATGGGTCATTCTTTCGTCATTTGGGCTTTAGAGCAGTTGGAAACCGATGTTTTATTGATTGGTCTCACTCCAAATTGCTGCATATGAAGTGAGACCAATTCACAACAGACCCTACACACTCCAGAAAAATCACCGTTTGGTGGGGTTTACACCCTGGTTGACCTAATTTGCTTAGAAATAAAGCCGGAGCTCGCGTTACTGTCAATGTTGATCGTTACCGCGCCATGATCAATGATTTTTTTGTTTGAAAATATGGATAATATTGATTCGGGCTAGAAGTGGTTTCATTAGGATGGCGCTACGTGCTATACGGCAACCATGGATTTATTGAAATCAACATTTGTCTATAACTTGATTTCGAGAAATGGGCCTGTCAATTGGCCTCCAAGGTCGTGCGATTTGACACCTCTCGATTATTTCTTATGGGGCCACGTGATGTCTGTGGTTAATACTGATAAATCAGCCACAATTGATACCTTGGAGGCCAACATTGATCGTATTATTCGTGACATACGGCCAGCAATGCTCGAAAAAGTGGCCAAAATTAGACGTCCAGAATGCTCTTCGTCAAGAATACAATTTTTTTAAAATTTTCGATTTTGTGTTTTATTTCACAATTTCAAGTTCTATCGGGCTTAAAAGCACCCTTTATTAGCTTAAATCGCAATAGGTTATTCTCAAATATTACAGATCTTATACAGACATTATATAGATTTTTTAACATTTAATCTCAATTTTTAAGCTTTTATATATAAAACAAGTTAGAGAGATATATTCGGCTGGGCCGAATCTTATATACCCTTCACCAAACTATACTTCAAAATAAAAATTTTAAATATTTTTAGGTAAACAAAATTAATTTTTTTCCAGTTGTTTTTTTTTAATTTTTTGAAAAAAAAAATTTTTATTTTTTTAAATTTAAAAAACTTTTTTTTTTAAATTTTAAACATTTTTTTTTTTAATATTTAGCCAAAAAAACTTTTGGTGAAAAAAAAATTCGGGTTAAATTTTATTTCCCGATTTTGACCCATTGTAGGTCCAATTATGGTCTTATATACGTCGTTGCAAAGGTCTTTGAAATATCTATCATTAGATATCCATATTGTCTATATTAATGACTTAGTAATCCAGATATAGGTAAAAAAATAGGAAAAAAATCGAGGTTGTCCTGGTTTTTTCCTTATATCTCAGCCATTTGTGGACCGATTTTGCTGATTTTAAATAGCAAACTTCTCGAAAGCTTGTCTGACAGAATTATTCAAGATTTGTATCCCGAAGATATCTGGGGTCTTCAGAAAATTGATTTCAACAGACAGACGGACATGGCTAAATCGACTCCGCTATCTATAAGGATCCAGAATATATATACTTTATAGGGTCGGAAAATTATATTGTGGAAATTACAAACGGAATGACAAATTTATATATACCCTTCTCACGAAGGTGAAGGGTATAAAAATTACATTTAGTTCTTTTAATTTTAAAAGACTACTGTGTATTTAGTTTCATTCTTAATCAACAACTTTCCATCCCTGTTTGGTAAGATTTTTCTCATTCCCTCGCTCTCTCTCTCATAAACAAACTGTAAACAATGATGCCAACTGTAGAGCAATAATAGTTAGACAGCATTAAACAGTAGAAAAATACCGCAAAATTAAATATTTGTTGAAAACTTTATGAAAAGCTAATGAAATAGAATAACTTTTAACAAATCAATGAACTCAGTAAGGTAAATTGGTTAATAAAAAAAAATTACACAAGTAAGAGGGAAGAGGGCAGAAATTACCATAATCTTTTTAAGCCACTAAATAATTGCTTAAACAAAAACATTTTTCTTACAAAAAAAAAAAATTTTTTTTCCAAAAAAAATTTTTCGTATCAAAATTTTTTTCACAAAAAAATTTTTCTTTAAAATTTATTTTTCTAGCTAAAAATAAATGTCACAAATATTGTTGAAAATCCTATAATAAAAAGAATATCCCTTAACAAGTAAGACAGCAATATTCGGCTGGGCCGTATATTATATACCCTTCACCAAAGTATACTTTAGGATAAAGATTGAAAATATTTTTTGTTTAAAAAAAATTTTGTTTGAAATTTTTTGAAATTTTTTAAAAATAATTTTTTTTTTTTTAAATTTATGGCTGGAAAAAATATTTATACTAAAAAAATTTTCTTTTTGGTGAAAAATAAATTTCTGATTAAAAAATATTTTTTCCAGATTTGACCCATTGTTGGTCCAAATTGCTATGACGTTATATAAGTTAATGACAAGGTCTCTTAAATGTCTATCATAAGATACATATAGTGTCTATAATGACGTAGTAATCCATAAAATTAGGTAAAAAAATCGAGGTAGTCTTGGATTTTTGCTTATATCTCAGCCATTTGTTGCCCGATTTTTCCGAATTTAAATAGCAACCGTGCCGGTACTATAGCGGATATATTGAAGTATGAATCATGAATGTATGTTATTTGGGGGCTATGGCAAGTTGATTTCAACATACAGACGGACATAGCTATATCGACTATATCGCTATAACGATTATTGGGTCGCAAATGAAAAATATAACAATTACAACAGAATGACAAACTTAAATATACCCTTAGGTTATCAGGCAGCCGTCTAAAACGAAGTAGAAAAGAAGAGCTCACTTGGGTCCATACAGCAGGTCCTTTGTGTTAAATATACCCTTACCACTGATGGCGAAGGGTATTAAAAGAATATTTTTTTTGAAATTTCCCTCTAATATCATAAATCTGTTCTATCAATTTTATTTAAATTTACACAACAATTTAAATAGTCGCTCTCTTTTAATACACACACTTAAATTACACACTGGTAATGCAGTTGATGTTAAGTCTAACAGCGCGCTGTTCTTCTTGTTTGTCTTGCAATCCAATTAATACAAAAACTCAATGAAATATTAAAAAAAAAACTTCTTAATAAACTAAAAAATACTTTTAATCAATTATTCATTAAATTGTAATGTCATGAATTATCTAACAGAAAAATCTAGGACGTTATATATTTTTATAGCTGTTACCAGCTTTAACAGTTAATGTTGTTATACTTCCAAACAATGTTAATAGCAGCGCGTTATCAACATTGTTCATAAGAAGAAGTTTCGAGCACTGGAAATGTTTATAAACATGATGAATTTTGGAAGCAGTCGTAACGGACCGTTAAATTCAAATTGATAGTGCAATTTCGAAACAGTATTTAACACCCGTAATAGGGACAATTAAAGAATTGCTTTTTGCTCAACCGAGACAACAAAGCAACTCATTGATCATTCTGGTAGGAAATAACATAATAACCTGCCACATGGTTTAAATTTTCTTTAACAAAAATACTTATTACAAAATGTCGATGACCTCCTGTTATAAATCTATATACTTGTATGTAAAATTTTATTATTATGAAATATAAATAACAAAATATTCCTGAATTATGAAGTTAATTTTATTATGTTAAAGCCAATTGGCGCTGAGGCATAAATTTAAACTACATCTAATTAAAACACTTTAAACTTTAAAAACTTACTTTCCAACATCTTTGCTTTATTTCTTTTTATGTTTCTTTTTCTTTTTATCCAACTTTCTAGACTTTTTACTTGACTTATTATCCTTGTGCTTTTTATGTTTATGATCTGCTGATTTTTTCTTTTTTGATTTCTTGGTTTTCTTTTTATTATGTTTAACGGTGTCATCCGAAGAGCTAGATGAATCTGAATCTTCTGACTCATCCTCAGTATCAAGATTAACATTCTTCGAGTCCTTTTCTATCCATTTCTCTGTGACTTGAAGTTTTGGTTTGTGTTTATTGAATAATTGTAAAAGTTTTTCATCTATAGAGGATTTTAGTGTACATGTTTCTAAAGTCTGGCTGGCTGTTAGAGTTTTGGCGGGTAATGCGGGTCCATAGATATCTGTAGAGGGCTGCAAATCGTTTTGTTGTTCTTTAGGTTCTCGTGCAGATTTTGGTTTGAATAAAACTTTCAAATTCTCTGGGGCTAAATCAGGGTTATTATTACATATTGAATTAGTGTTGTTTTGTGTTAAGTTTTCAGGCTCTTTTTCAGTTTCCTGGTTGGTAGCTGTAGTGGTGCTGAATAAAGCTTTAAATATACCTCTAGGGGGAGAATTATTTCTTAACAAATTAGCCGCTGCCGCATTTAAGGGTTTACTTATAGCTGTCTTTAATTCCTCAATAGCTTTATTTTGGCTATCTTCTTCCTCCCCGTTCTCCTCCTCACTTTCACTATCCGAGAATATAGATTTGAATAATTCCTTTTTCTCAGCCACTGGTTTGTTTATACTTTCCAAAACTTGCTTTTCCAATTCCGTTTTAGGTTTGAAAGTAAAAGTTTGTTTTTCTTTTAAAGTTTTATCTGTTGGATTTAAAACTTCCTGCCATTCTAAGGGATTTGATTCCGGCTGTATCTCTTCAATGGTTTCTGTATTGCCTTCATTAGTTTGCTTAACCATTTCTTGTGGTTTTTCTATATGTTTGGGTATTATAACCGGAGTTTGGAAATCTTCTTTCTTATTAACCGAGGTCTCCAAATAATCAAATACCGACAGCTTTTTTTGTTTTGTTTTGGACTTTTTATCATCCTCCAGGAGGCCCTTAAAAGGTTCAGCTATATTAAAACGTTTGCACAGCAAACTATGAGGTTTCCACATTTGTTTTGAACGTTCCACCACAATTTGTTTGTTTTCCACTTTCTTGGTTTCTTTTTCGACAGCCTTGATTTCGGATTCTGTTATAAATCTAAAGGAAAGAAAATATATAAAAAATAATGTTTTTATTTTCCATTGTATTACTACTCACCTGTCCGACATTATGCCCTTAAGAGGGCGATATAACTTTTTAGCTTGTTGAAATTCCTTAAGCTCCATTTGCCTGTCCCACAAAGACAACTCCACCGGCTGTATGGTTTTCAAAAAGTCCTGTATTTCTTGCTCATTCTTAAATTCTTTGGCCAAAAACTGTTCATAGCGCTTTTGTTTGGGTTCATTGGCTGCAAACGGCTTAAAAGCTGTACTAATATCCTCCTCGGAAAAGGCCTTCTCCTCACCCTCTATTGATATTATACCACCTTTGGTAAAACTTGAAGATTTGGCTGTAATTTTTTCTATTAATGTTTTAGTTTTTTCTTTCCGCTCTTTATATTCTTGCTGTAATTCTTCCACCGATTTTGTTTTTAATTCCTTAGGGGTTTGCTGGGTCTTCCTCAATTCCTCTCCCAAAAGTTCTGCCCTTTTTTCTCTAGTCATTTCTTGTTCTGCTGTAGTATGGGAAAATACTTTATCCAAATGTCTTTGTTTTCTGGGATCTAAAGGCTCAAATCGTGAACGTTTTTCATACCAATTACGTGGATGCCAACCAAACGGTATTTCTACTTTATAAACCGGCAATTTGCTGGGATTTAAATCCAATATGAATTCACCAAATACTAAATCGTCTGCTTCAGTGACTTTTTTCTTAATTTTCTTGGTTTTTTTATCCTCCAAAGTGTAATCATAACGTGTCATATCATCCAAGGCATAAACATCTTCATCATCATCTTCCTCTAAAGCTCCCACACCAAATGCCTGGCCCGTGAAAGAAATTTTTTGATTATTTTTACCCACTGCTTCTAAAGCTTGAAATAAGTTAATGTGCTCCGTAGGTTTAACCATCAAATTACCACCTAAAACCGTTTTTCGGCTTAAGGGTTCATAACCTAGGCCGTAGCTATTTTGTTTTTCATAACAAGGCGGCAATTCACAGTCTTCGGGAGCAAAAGTTATTTCATCCTCTTCTTCTTCCGATTCATCGTCCTCCTCTTCATCCTCATCTTCTGTGTTTAATGCTGTTTTGCTACTAGTGCTGGGCATTTCACAGCCATACTTCTCCATTAAATACAATTCTTTTTGATTTCTTTCTCGAGCTTTTTTCTTTTCTTTCCTAGTTTGTCGGGGTCCTATACCTTGGCCAGGACGCCAACCCCAGGTTTTTAAAATACGCACTGCAGCCTTATCTTTTATAGGCTTAATCAGCTGCTGTAATACCGGTTCTCCGGGTATGGGCTGCAAATCATTTTGTAAAAACTTGCGTTTCCTTTTTTCCGTCTGATCTGGACCACTGCTAAAATCTTCATTGATTTTTATGGTTTTAGGGGCTATGCCAAATTCACCACGATCTTCCTCATCCATAAAATCTTCCGGCCTTTGCGAGAGTTTTTCGGTGGCTTTTTCTGTTCGAGAACTTTTAAAAGACTGGGGAGTCCAGCCCTCTTTGGAACCCACAGTATTCCAATAGCCGGCACTAAAACCTCCCGTAAATGCACCATGAAAGCGACGACGTCCCTGCTCATCGGTAGCAATTTGATCTTGCACATACAATGGCTTCTTGGAGGGAACTTGGTCTAAGAAAAAGAGACATTTTGTTAATCCAAATTGTTTAATTGTGTTTTTATACTAACCCAATTCCAATAAGGGCAACGATGTGCCGAATTTGTGTAAATTTTGTTCAGAAAACATAATTATTTTAAAGAAAATTCGCAAAAAATAAAAGAATTCAACAAATCAAACGTTTGTTTACATTTTCCAAGCTAAATGTCAAACACATATGTTCGAAAATAACAGTGTTTCTCAAACTTAACAATAAGTTAAAAGCAAGGGTACTAAAACTAAAAGTTTAAGAATTTATAAATAATAAATTAAATAAAATTAAGTTAGAAAATAAGGGCGCCATTCCGTATTATTACCAAATTACTTGAGGGTTATATTTTTATGCTGAACGTTATGGTTTAGTTTGTTGTTGTCGCCAGTCCATAGTTCAATATTTGAATCCAAAGTTCAAATATTGATTAAAATTTTTTTGGGTTTTTTTATTAGAATATATATGTCATTGTATAGCTTTATAAAATACCTCTTATATGCGACATAAATATTTCCAAAATCGCCTTTCTATCCCCGGTTTTTTTCATTTTGGCGTTTTTCTCTCTGCATTCTCTTCACCTTATGGCCACACTGTTCTCTTACCAATGACTCTCAAACTATACTTTGACAATTTGTCAAAAATTGCAATTACAAGTTTTTTTCTCAGCTGCATTCATTTTCATTCGTAAATTGTTTAAGTTTTTTACAAAAATAACGCGTAAATTGCAATTGTTTAAACAAAAATTTGTGAAAATCTAAAAAACTACACAATAATTTATATAAAAAAGTAAGTTTTGCTTTGTAAAGCTTAAAGCAAAAACAGAAAAACCTAAAACTTCGCTTTAACCAAAAGTGGTGGCAGGTAGTCAGGCCAAAACAGGGCAGTGACTAATATGATGTCAATGTTTCGAAAAAAAACTTGGCTAATTAGCATTTCTTTTCATTTCTATTTTTACAGTTTATTGTTAAAACCCTAAAATTAAACAAAACCAGCTGGCTGGTAAATAAATAAACTAAACAAATCCTTAAATTTCTTTTGGAATAATAAAAATGTGAGTAATTTTTTCCTTTTTCACCCATACCGTTATATTAAAAGAGAGAGTTTTATCCTTTATAAATTTCTTTCTCTCCCTTTTATTTTTAGCTAAAGAGAGTGTAAGAAAGTGATATCAGCTTTTGAAGCAGGGTGGCAAAACCATGTCGGAGAAAAACATAAAAGTGGGGGCTCGCATTGAGCTGACGGGCAAAGATTTACAGGGCACCATTGCCTATGTGGGCATGACCAGCTTTGCTGTGGGCAAGTGGGTGGGTGTGGTCTTGGATGAACCTAAAGGTAAAAATAATGGTTCTATCAAAGGACAATCGTACTTTGAGTGTTCCGACAATTATGGCATGTTTGTAAGGCCAACTCAGTTAAAGGTTATACAACCAGCACCGGATGGTCGTAAATCCACTGAGGATATAGCCGCTGGTGGTGGAGATGGTCTTAAACATACCGCACCCCAACCGACTAAAACCCGGCTAAGTGGGCCTCGAAATTCTTTGTCGTCAAGTCGTATATCTTTGTCCGGTTCACGTTCCCAACTTACCTCTTCGTTAAATGATCGCAGTGGCAGTACCAACTCCATGGTCAGTCGTAAAAGTATGCAAGCTTCAAACAACTCTTCGGCCCTGTCTAAGGATAATAATAGTGCCTCCAATACTTCATTGGTGGCAAATGCCCAAATCGACATACCTGCTAATGCAAATATGTCTAAGAAGAATTCATTTGTTGAGACTGGTTTTATGGAAATTCTAAAGCCTCAATTTACTCCATCGCAGCCTCTTAGATCTCCCTCATTTTCTTCGCCACCCAATCAGTTGTCTTCCCAAGAGATGGCCGAACAAAAGAAGCAAAATGAAGAGCTGCAGGCACAAATCAACGATCTTAATGAAAAATTAGCAACTCTCAAGCAAAGACGTAACGAGGATAAAGAACGTCTTAGAGATTTTGATAAAATGAAAATACAATTTGAACAATTGCAAGAATTTCGCACTCAAATTATGGCTTCCCAGGCTTCATTGCAAAAGGAGCTGCAAAGAGCCAAACAAGAGGCTAAAGATGCCATTGAGGCTAAAGAACGGCATGCCCAGGAAATGGCCGAATTGTCTGACAATGTAGAACTTATCACCCTAGACAAAGAAATGGCTGAAGAGAAAGCCGAATCTTTACAATTGGAATTAGATGCGGCCAAAGAACGTATCGATGAGTTGCAGGTGGACTATGAACTGTTATCCTCCGAAATACAAGATAAGGCTGAAACTTCGGTGGGTCATATTGGCGATGGAGGTCCCTCGGTTTATGAGTTCAAACAAATGGAACAACAGAATATACGCTTAAAGGAAACCTTAGTACGTTTGCGCGATTTATCGGCCCATGATAAGCATGACATACAAAAGTTAACCAAGGAATTGGAAACCAAAAAATCCGAAGTAGCCGAGTTGGAAAGAACCAAGGAGAAACTTTCTTCTAAAGTGGAAGAATTGGAGGCTATTGTGGCTGACTTGCAGGTGAGTTTGGGAGAATGTGATAAATTTTTATTATGTTTGCAATATGAGTTTTTTTGTTAAATTTTATTTGTGAATATGTGTAAATAATTCATTAAGGTTACAGCTATTTATCACAAAAAATAGCACCAATTAATTTTTGTTATCAATAAAGCTGGTCAGGAGATGGCAATTTAAGTTTGTTTTATCTGAACTAGCCGGATAATGCATTACAGTACAAAACGTATGAAATTTTGGGGATTTACTGTGTAATACGATTCAAAAGCAAATACTTTCGGATTACTATGTAAATCTCGTGTTTAAATATGTACATATCATAAGTATAGGAACACAGCTTAATTATTTTAGAAGTAGTTTTGAGTATGTGTACAATTTTGAATATATCCAGCAATGTTATTTTAATTTCTTCTAAGAACATTTTAATTATTTGTTCAGATTTACAGATTTTAATCAGAATTACTAAAAATTTATAAAGAAATTAAAAACTTTCCTTATAGTTCTTATTAAAGTCTGAACAGCTGGAGGAATTATTCAAAAAATATGGAAAACATCCAATTCACAGCAGGCTTTTATTTTGTTTAAAAATAAATTCAAATGATTTCAAATAGAGCTGAAAACAATATTTGCAGAAAGATTAGGTTTAAAATTTAGTTTTATTTTTCAAAATTTAATTATCTGGCTTTTTTTCAAAATTTTGTTGCTTGTTTTGTGTATATAAATCATTGATCCATAAACTCACCTAAAAATCTATTTATTTCTTTTATTTTGGGCCAACAATTGGGCTAAATAAAGGAGGTAATGCAAAATTTCTGTTGTAAATGTTTCTCTCTAAAAAACTTATATTAATTTGTTACACTCAGTTACAAAACAAAAAACAGTTTCTAATTTGCCTTTCTATTTTAGGAACAAGTTGATGCTGCCTTGGGAGCTGAGGCCATGGTAGAGACTTTAACTGAAAAGAAATTCGAACTAGAGGATCGTGTTAAGCTGCTGGAAGAAGAGGTGGCTCAACTGGAGGCTTTGGAAGAGGTACACGAACAATTGATCGAGAGCAATCATGACTTAGAAATGGATTTAAGGGAGGAATTGGATTTGGCTCAGGCCGCCAAAAAGGAGGTGTTAAGAGAAAGAGACGCTGCCATTGAAACTATCTACGATAGAGATCAAACTATAACGAAATTCCGGGAATTGGTGCAAAAACTCAACGAACAAATGATTGATTTGAGAGACAAGGCCACCGCCTCAAATGATCCCAAGTCTTTGCAGGACACCCACTTGATTACCAATGAAACGGTGGACTATAAGCAAATGTTTGCCGAATCTAAGGCCTACACCAAGGCCATTGATGTGCAACTAAGACAAATTGAATTGACCCAGGCTAATGAGCACACCCACATGCTGTCAGCCTTTATGCCAGAATCGTTTATGTCACGTGGCGGAGATCATGATTCTATTTTGGTTATATTGCTAATTTCCCGTCTGGTGTTCAAGTGCGGTATTGTTATTAGCCAGACCAGAGAAAGATTCCCCGCAGTGGAAAATGTCACCAAGGAGTCGATTATTCAAGGTCATTCTGTGCAACAGTATGCCTTTAAATGCCGTTTAATGCACTACATACACAATCTACAATGTGCTTTGCATCAAATCTTATACGGTTTGAATAGTTGCCAGCCAGATACTCTGCTTAGGGCCGGCTCTTCTTTGCCCGAAATGATAGCCCAGGAAAAGACCATAGATGGCATTATAGAGCTTTTGAAATCCAATCAATTGGATGAAAACTCCACTACCGATAATATTGAGAAATGCGTGGCCTTCTTTAATGCCATGAATTCGGTGTTGTTGGCAGGCGAGGATCTGTTGAATGAAACCCAAATGATAAGGGATTGTGTGGCAGCCATACAATCGGCCTGCGAAAGTGTACTCAATGATACGGCCATAGCCAGAGCCATTTTAAGGCAAGAGGGCTCCACCAGTGATGCTGATTTACTCATGCAATTCTTGGCCGATAATGTAGAGTCCATTAAGCAACAGGTAAAGTTGATTAGAAGACGTTTGCCACAAGATTTACATGTCATCAAGTGTGGCATTTCTCCACTAAAACTGGAAGCTATGCGTAGCTTAACCCAGCAATTGTCACGCATTATGTCGGCCTTGTATCAGGCCAACAAACAGTCGGTGGCCATTATAGTGGCCTCCATAGAGGGTGACAATGATAATGATCACTGCATAGATCCGGTCAAATTCTGGGAGTCTTTGTCCCAGGCCTGTGAAAGAATTTACGAACAGGATGATCGTGGACCATCACAAAACTTCAAGGGTGTTTTGGGTGCCGCCAACAATGATCTGCAACAAGTGGCTCAATATTTGTTGGACAAGGAATACGAAATCATGTCTTTGGCCAATCAAAAACAAGAGAAACCCACTTCCCCCATCATCTTGAGAGCACAACTTATCAAGAAGCAATTGGAGCAAAAGAACGTGCTGGCCGCCACTTTGGAGAACCGTGAGGCTGATATCAAACAATTGAAATTGGCTGCCAAAATGAAACAGCATGAATTGTCCGAAATGCAAATACGCAAAGATCGGGCCGAAAAGAAATTGTCTGTATTGCAGGCGGAATATGATAATGCCCTTAAATGGAAGAAACAATACGAGGATACTTTAGAACTATTGCAGAAGAAGGAAAAGGAGTACGAAGAAACCTTTGATCATCTGCAATCGGATATAGAAGCTTTGGAAAGCGAAAAATTAACCTTGAAAGAGAAAATCAAGCATACCGGCATTAAACGAACAGGTGACAATTCATTTATGTCCACCACAGCTCCGGCGGGACATTCGACAAACACTTCCTTCAGTACCCACACTACTGGGGCCACACCTTTAATAGCCGAGGAGCTGCAATTACTCAAACATGTCTTTAACAATGAACGCTCGGAAAGATTACGCCTGCAGGCCGAACAAATCAAGAATAAACTTAAGAAATTCGATCCCATATTTGTGCCACAACCTAAAGATAAACGCATTACAGAATTGGAAACAGAATTAACTAAAATGAAACATGCCTGGGCTTTGTCTTTGCTACAAACCCAGCCCAAAGCCGGCAAAGATAATCAGCATATAGTGGCTTTCCAACGTAAACATTTGCCCGTACCGGAAAAATCTGAAATATCCAATAAGGCCAATCATTTGGCTGCTGAAATCCTTAAGGAATATCTGCAACGTAATCCTCATAGAGCTGCAATCAGTGAGTTTGGAGCTTTTCCCACTGTAGAAGTTAAAAGGGTGTTGCAATTGTAAACCAAAACTCACAAACGTTGTAAAAGGTATTCAATTTTTATTATTTTTTAATTTAACTTAAAATATATACTATACAAACAAACAAGAAAATAAGAATGATATAAAATCTTAGTAAAAATTAAAAAAAAAAAAGGAAAAGCACAAATTTTTTATCAAAACAGCAAAATTCTTATTATAATTTCGGGTCTCAAACCAAATTACCACAAAATGTAAAATACACCACATGAAAAACTAAAAACCTCATCAAGATTTTTCTTGAATATAAGCAAAAAGGAAACAAAAAAATATATTCAATGTTAAAATACTTATAAACAAAAAACTGTTTGTTTTAAAATAACGTATATTTTTTAAAGATAATTTTATAATTTTCATTAAAAAATTTGCGTTAGTTTAAAAAAAACTGTTTGAAATTATTTTCCCCTAACAAATTATCTTTTTTATGTTTAGTTTTTTTGAGGGAAATATATTTAGGGTTTAGTTTTTTGTGGTTAATAAACAACTTTCCTTTTTTTTTTTTGTTCTTCTTAAATAATCATTTCTTTATATACTCGATTTCTTTTGAACAACTCTTATTAAATGATTTAATGAAAACAAGAAAACAATTAATAATTAAATTGCTTAGCAATATGTATTAATTATATTTGTTTTCTTTGTTTAATTATTGGTATTAATTTTGCTTTAAATGTGTTTCATTCTGTTATTAATAAAGAAAAGTAAATGCGTATGCAGAAAAAGCAAAATATTAACTTGAAAAAAGACATTTTCTATTCTTTAATTTGTTTAACAAAAATATATATAAAATTTTTAATTTAATTTTTTTTTTAAACTAATAAATTATTTATACCCCAGTGCTTAGAGTGTCAGCTGCCATTTTTCACGCGGTCAATTCGTTTTTGTTCTTAATAAATTATTGGTTAAAGAAAACCCGCTTGTTTGTGCTAATGTGTCTCCAGAAATCTACGAAATTGTATTTAATTGCCTTTCAAAGGCTATTATTCAGGGTCAATCTATTTCTGTTCTTAATAAATAATTAGTCAGAGAAAGCTGGACGGTTACTGCGTAACTCAATCCCAAATGCAAATGTTCGAAAATGTTTGCTAAATATATTGTAATTCGAAAAGATTTCCTTTCGAATCAGGGAGTAACTTCCCTGATTATAAGCTTAGAAATAAGCATATTTTACCATGAGCTTTACACCATGACCTTACATGGTTTGAATAGTTGCCAGCCAGACACTCTGTTGCGCGATGGATCTTCTTTGCCCGAAATGATAGCTTAGGAAAAGACAATAGATGGCATTATAGAGCTCTTGAAATCCAATCAATTAGATGAAAACTCCACTACCGATAGATAGAGCTGGTGAGAATCTGTTGAATGAGACCTAAATCATAAAAATCAATTTTTGGTATAAAATACGAGTGATCACATATTGAGCTTATTTTCCCTAAAAATGCAGTATTTACAAAGTTATTAACGTTTTAAGATATTTGAGTTTTTATACAAAAAATTTATAAAATATCCTTAATAATTTTGTAAAAAGGAGATCGTACCAAAATTGGGTCATATAAAAACACTCAAATCTTAAATCCTTATTACTTTGTAATCAAGTGTTTAATCGAGAAATGGAGATCGATCTGTGATCGCTCATATTTCCACCAAAAATCAGTGTTTCATATGAAAAACATAAAAAAATTTAAAATCCTTAATAACTTTGTTTATAAGCGTTTAATCGAGAAAAAAAGCACGATGTGTGATCACTCATATATTTTACCAAAAATCAATTTTTCATATGAAAAACTTGTAAAATCTAAAATCCTTAATAACTTTGTTTATAAGCGTTTAATCGAGAAAAGGAGCTCGATCTGTGATCACTCATTTCTTTTTACCAAATCGATTTTTCATATGAAAATAATAAAAAATCTAAAATCCTTGATAACTTTGTAAATAAGCGTTTAATCGAGAAAAGGAGCTCGATCTGTGATCACTCATTTCTTTTTACCAAATCGATTTTTCATATGAAAATACTGAAAAATCTAAAATCCTTAATAACTTTGTAAATAAGCGTTTAATCGGGAACAGGAACTTGATCTGTGATCACTCATATTTCAGATATAAAAATTAATTTTTCGTATGAAAAATCTAAAAAATTTTAAATCCTTAATAACTTTGTTTATAAGCGTTTAATCGAGAAAAGGAGCTCGATCTGTGATCACTCATTTTTTTTACCAAAAATCGATTTTTCATATTAAAATAATAAAAAATTTTAAATCCTTAATAACTTTGTTTATAAGCGTTTAATCGAGAAAAGGAGATCGATCTGTGATCACTCATATTTTTAACCAAAAATTGATTTTTCATATAAAAAACATAAAAAATCTAAAATCCTTAATAACTTTGTTTATAAGCGTTTAATCGAGAAAAGGAGTTCGATCTGTGATCACTCATATTTCTGACCCAAAATCGATTTTTCATATGAATAACATAAATATCTAAAATCCTTAATAACTTTGTAAATAAGCGTTTAATCGAGAAAAGGAGATCGATCTGTGAACACTCATATTTTTAACCAAAAATTGATTTTTCATATGAAAAACATAAAAAATCTAAAATCCTTAATAACTTTGTTTATAAGCGTTTAATCGAGAAAAGGAGATCGATCTGTGATCACTCATATTTCTGACAAAAATCGATTTTTCATATGAAAAATATAAATATCTAAAATCCTTAATAACTTTGTAAATAAGCGTTTAATCAAGAAAAGGAGCTCGATATGTGAGCACTCATATTTTTTTACCAAAAATCGATTTTTCATATGAAAAACATAAAAAATCTATAATCCTTAATAACTTTGTTTATAAGCGTTTAATCCAGAAATGGAGTTCGATCTGTGATCACTCACATTTTTGACCAAAAATTGATTTTTCATATGAAAATAATAAAAAATCTAAAATCCTTAATAACTTTGTAAATAAGCGTTTAATCGAGAAAAAGAGCTTGATCTGTGATCAAACATATTTCTGAACAAAAATCGATTTTTCATATGAAAAACATAAAAAAATCTAAAATCCTTAATAACTTTGTAAATAAGCGTTTAATCGAGAAAAGGAGATCGATCTGTGATCACTCATATTTTTAACCAAAAATTGATTTTTCATATGAAAAGCAAAGAAATCTAAAATCGTTAATAACTTTGATTATAACCGTTTAGTCGAGAAAAGGAGATCGATCTATGATCACTCATACTTTTGACCAAAATTCTATTTTTCATATGAAAAACATAAAAAATCCAAAATCCTTAATAACTTTGCTTATAAGCGTTTAATCGAGAAAAGGAGCTCGATCTGTGATCACACATATTTCTGACCAAAAATCGATTTTTCATATGAATAACATAAAAAATCTAAAATCCTTAATAACTTTGTAAATAAGCGTTTAATCGAGAAAAGGAGATCGATCTGTGATCACTCAATTTTTTTTACCAAAAATCGATTTTTCATATGAAAATAATAAAAAATCTAAAATCCTTAATAACTTTGTAATTAAGCGTTTAATCGAGAAAAAGAGCTTGATCTGTGATCAAACATATTTCTGACCAAAAATCGATTTTTCATATGAAAAACATTAAAAATCTAAAATCCTTATTAACTTTATTTATAAGCGTTTAATCGAGAAAAGGAGATCGATCTGTGATCACACATATTTCTGACCAAAAATCGATTTTTCATATGAATAACATAAAAAATCTAAAATCCTTAATAACTTTGTAAATAAGCGTTTAATCGAGAAAAGGAGCTCGATCTGTGATCACACATATTTCTTACCAAAAATCGATTTTTCATATGAAAAACATAAAAAATCTAAAATCCTTAATAACTTTGTAAATAAGCGTTTAATCGAGAAAAGGAGATCGATCTGTGATCACTCATATTTCTGACCAAAAATCGATTTTTCATACGAAAAACATAAAAAATCTAAAATCCTTAATAACTTTGTTTATAAGCGTTTAATCGAGAAAAGGAGCTCGATCTGTGAACACTCAATTTTTTTTACCAAAAATCGATTTTTCATATGAAAATAATAAAAAATCTAAAATCCTTAATAACTTTGTAATTAAGCGTTTAATCGAGAAAAAGAGCTTGATCTGTGATCAAACATATTTCTGAAATATCGATTTTTCATATGAAAAACATTAAAAATCTAAAATCCTTATTAACTTTATTTATAAGCGTTTAATCGAGAAAAGGAGCTCGATCTGTGATCACTCATTTTTTTTACCAAAAATCGATTTTTCATATGAAAATAATAAAAAATCTAAAATCCTTAATAACTTTGTAAATAAGCGTTTAATCGAGAAAAGGAGAACGATCTGTGATCACTCATATTTCTGACCAAAAATCGATTTTTCATATGAAAAACATAAAAAATCTAAAATCCTTAATAACTTTCTTTATAAGCGTTTAATCGAGAAAAGGAGCTCGATCTGTGATCACTCATTTTTTTTTTACCAAAAATCGATTTTTCATATGAAAATAATAAAAAATCTAAAATCCTTAATAACTTTGTAAATAAGCGTTTAATCGAGAAAAGGAGCTCGATATGTGATCACACATATTTCTGACCAAAAATCGATTTTTCATATGAAAAACATAAAAAAATCTAAAATCCTTAATAACGTTATAAACAAGCGTTTAAGTGAGAAAAGGAGCTCTATATGTGATCACTCATATTTCTGACCAAAAATCGATTTTCCATACGAAAAACATAAAAAATCTAAAATCCTTAATAACTTTGTTTATAAGCGTTAAATCGAGAAAAGGAGCTCGATCTGTGATCACTCATTTTTTTTTACCAAAAATCGATTTTTCATATGAAAATAATAAAAAATCTAAAATCCTTAATAACTTTGTAAATAAGCGTTTAATCGAGAAAAGGAGATCGATCTGTGATCACTCATATTTCTGACCAAAAATCGATTTTTCATATGAAAAATATAAAAATCTAAACTCCTTAATATCTTTGCTTATAAGCGTTTAATCGAGAAAAGGAGCTCGATCTGTGATCACTCATATTTCTGACTCAAAATCGATTTTTCATATGAATAACATAAATATCTAAAACCCTTAATAACTTTGTAAATAAGCGTTTAATCGAGAAAAGGAGCTCGATCTGTGATCACTCATTTTTTTTAACAAAAATCGATTTTTCATATGAAAATACTGAAAAATCTAAAATCCTTAATAACTTTTTAAATAATCGTTTAATCGAGAAATGGAGCTCGATCTGGGATCACTCATATTTTTTACCAAAAATCTATTTTTCATATGAAAAACATGAAAAATCTAAAATCCTTAATAACTTTATAAATACGCGTTTAATCGAGAAATGGAGCTCGATCTGGGATCACTCATATTTTTTACCAAAAATCTATTTTTCATATGAAAAATCTAAAAAATTTAAAATCCTTAATTACTTTGTAAATAAGCGTTTAATCGAGAAAAGGAGCTCGATCTGTGATCACTCATTTTTTTACAAAAAATCGATTTTTCATATGAAAATACTGAAAAATCCAAAATCCTTAATAACTTTTTAAATAATCGTTTAAGTGAGAAAAGGAGCTCGATATGTGATCACTCATAATTTTGACTAAAAATCGATTTTTCATATGAAAAACATAAAAAATCTAAAATCCTTAATAACTTTGTTTATAATCGTTTAATCGAGAAAAGGAGATCGATCTGTGATCACTCATATTTTGGATAAATATTCGATTTTTTATATGAAAAATCTCAAAAATTTGAAATGCTTAATAACTTTATAAACAAGCGTTTAATCGAGAAAAGGAGATCGATCTGTGACCACTCATATCCATACATTAAAAAACCAAGATAACAAAATAAATCTACATAAATAACAAATAAACTTAAGAAATTTACAGAAACTCTTAAGATCATTAATAGTTAAAGAGTATCAAGTGATTAAAAGCTCTCTTTTTTTCAATGTAAACAAAATGCTTGCTCTCTCACTCTAACTTCATTATCATCAAAACAAACAAAAACACAGTTGTTTTGGTTTTTCCATTATTGTTTTTATTTACTTTTCATTATTATTTTCAAAGCTTTTTTTAGTTTTGTTACTGTTTTTATTTTTTTAATCATTACCCTGGCTTAAATTATTTATACTCTCTGCTTCTATACATGTGCTTTAAAAAAAACCTCTTAATGTTAATAATAATTATAGCAATTCGTTTTTTATTCTTCAACAATTGTTAATATGATTGTCTAGTTTTTATTGTTGTATATATTTTTTATAGATTTTGTTTTGGTTTTAGTTTTATAGTGCGTTTGAAGGTTTAGTTTTTCTCGTACCCTTTATGAAATATTAGTTGTTTTTGGCTTTTGTTTGTTAAATTATTAACCTAAAGTAGTTTTCAATTCATAGTAAAATATTGTTATTGTTTAAAGGTTTTTCTTTTTAAACTTCAAAATGTTTTATGGTTTTTATTATAAGATTCTTTAGGTAAACGTATAGAAAAGGGCTGGTTTTTTGTTTAAAACTATTTACCGAGTTATTTACTCAAGTGTAACTGTTTGTTTTTGTTTAAGTAAGATTTAAAAATGTATAAGAATAGAATAAATTTTAGAAATTTGAATTAATTATTGTTTGTAAGTTAACATAAATACGAATAGTTTTTAGAATTTTTTGAAAATTTATTAAAAGATGTAAATGTTTAAGAGCGATATTTAGACAAGATCATCCAGTGTTACTGCTTTTCTCATGCAATTCCAAATATGAAGTCATTTAACCAACAGGTTAAATGGATTGCATCTTCTTTCTATGCTAAAGATTGTCATCAAGGATTTCCACGACAATTAGATCTTCGTTCTGGAAAGACCACGGCCTCAGTCGGCTAAATATTGTCAATAAGCGTATCCATGACAATTGTATCTTCGTTCTGGGACGACCCCAGTCTTACTCGGCTAAAGATTGTCATCAAATGTTTCCACAACAATTGGATCTTCGTTCTGGAACGATTCCAGTCTCACTCGTCTAAAGATTGTCATCAAGCGTTTCTACAAGAATTGCATCTTCATTCTGGAACGATCCCAGACTCACTCGGTTAAGGAGGTCATCAAGCGTTTGCACGACAATTGGATCTTCGTTCTGGAACTACTCGAGTTTCACTCGGCTAAAGATTGTCATCAAGGGTTTCCACGACAAGTTGGATCTTCGTTCTGGAATCACCCCAGTCTAACTCGGCTAAAGATTGTCACCAATCGTTTCCATGACAATTTGGATCTTCGTTCTGGAACGACCCCAGTCTCACTCGGCTAAAGATTGTCATCAAGGGTTTCCACTTCAATTGTATCTTCATTCTGGAACGACCCAAGTCCCACTAGGATAAATATTGTCATCAAGCCTTTCCACGACGATTGGATCTTCGTTCCGGAACGATCCCAGTCTCACTCGTCTACAGATTGTCATCAAGCGTTTCCACAAGAATTGCATCTTCATTCACGAACGATCCCGGTTAAGGAGGTCATCAAGCGTTTCCACGACAATTGGATCTTCGTTCTGGAACGACCCTGATCTCACTCGGCTAAGGAATGTCATCAAGCGTTTCCACGACAATTGTATTTTCATTCTGGAACGACTCTAGTCTCTCTCGGCTAAGGATTGTCATCAAGCGTTTCCATGACAATTTGGATCATCGTTCTGGAGCTACTCCAGTCTCACTCAGCTAAAGATTGTCATCAAGGGATTCTCACTCGGCTATATATTGTCATCAAGCTTTCCAACGACAATTGAATCTTCATTCTGGAACGATTCTAGTCTCACTCGGTTAAGGAGGTCATCAAGCGTTTGCACGACAATTGGATCTTCGTTCTGGAACTACTCGAGTTTCACTCGGCTAAAGACTGTCATCAAGGGTTTCCACGACAAGTTGGATCTTCGTTCTGGAACCACCCCAGTCTAACTCGGCTAAAGATTGTCACCAATCGTTTCCATGACAATTTGGATCTTCGTTCTGGAACGACCCCAGTCTCACTCGGCTAAAGATTGTCATCAAGCGTTTCCACGACAATTGTATCTTCGTTCTGGAACGTCCCTAGGCTCACTCCGTTAAAGATGTCATCAAGCGTTTCCACGGTCATTGGATCTTAGTTCTGGGACGACTCGAGTCTCACTCGGCTATATATTGTCATCAAGCGTCTCCACGACAATTGGATCTTCGTTCTGGAACGATTCCAGTCTCACTCGGCTAAAGATTGTCACCAAGCGTTTTCACAAGAATTGTCGTTTTCACGACAATTGGATCTTCGTTCTGGAACGACGCTAGTCTTACTCGGCTAAGGATTTTCATTAAACGTTTCCACGACAGCTGGATCTTCGTTCTGGAACTACTCAAGTCTCACTCGGCTAAAGATTGTCATCAAGTGCCTCCATGACAATTTGGATCTTCGTTCTGGAACCAACCGAGAAACACTCGGCCAAAGATTGTCTACCCAGCGACAGCTGTCTTAACCAAAAGTTTCTTCCTCACGCCATAACTCTCGGCAACAGTGGAACTATTGCAAAAACACCAACTCTAACTTGAAACCATTTTAATTTCACATTTCTTCCCAGTCATCAACCCATTTACTCTCCCTTTTGCTAGTGTTTCTTTCGCCGTTAATGGAAATTTAATAAGTTTTCATTTCTTTTGTTATTTTTCTTAGTAAATCAAATTACTTTTCTTACTTTATCTTACATTCTTTTCACGGCTAATGAATGCTTTCATATGAAAAACATAAAAAATCTAAAATCCTTAATAACTTTCTTTATAAGCGTTTAATCGAGAAAAGGAGCTCGATCTGTGATCACTCATTTTTTTTTTACCAAAAATCGATTTTTCATATGAAAATAATAAAAAATCTAAAATCCTTAATAACTTTGTAAATAAGCGTTTAATCGAGAAAAGGAGCTCGATATGTGATCACACATATTTCTGACCAAAAATCGATTTTTCATATGAAAAACATAAAAAAATCTAAAATCCTTAATAACGTTATAAACAAGCGTTTAAGTGAGAAAAGGAGCTCTATATGTGATCACTCATATTTCTGACCAAAAATCGATTTTCCATACGAAAAACATAAAAAATCTAAAATCCTTAATAACTTTGTTTATAAGCGTTAAATCGAGAAAAGGAGATCGATCTGTGATCACTCATATTTCTGACCAAAAATCGATTTTTCATATGAAAAATATAAAAATCTAAACTCCTTAATATCTTTGCTTATAAGCGTTTAATCGAGAAAAGGAGCTCGATCTGTGATCACTCATATTTCTGACTCAAAATCGATTTTTCATATGAATAACATAAATATCTAAAACCCTTAATAACTTTGTAAATAAGCGTTTAATCGAGAAAAGGAGCTCGATCTGTGATCACTCATTTTTTTTAACAAAAATCGATTTTTCATATGAAAATACTGAAAAATCTAAAATCCTTAATAACTTTTTAAATAATCGTTTAATCGAGAAATGGAGCTCGATCTGGGATCACTCATATTTTTTACCAAAAATCTATTTTTCATATGAAAAACATGAAAAATCTAAAATCCTTAATAACTTTATAAATACGCGTTTAATCGAGAAATGGAGCTCGATCTGGGATCACTCATATTTTTTACCAAAAATCTATTTTTCATATGAAAAATCTAAAAAATTTAAAATCCTTAATTACTTTGTAAATAAGCGTTTAATCGAGAAAAGGAGCTCGATCTGTGATCACTCATTTTTTTACAAAAAATCGATTTTTCATATGAAAATACTGAAAAATCCAAAATCCTTAATAACTTTTTAAATAATCGTTTAAGTGAGAAAAGGAGCTCGATATGTGATCACTCATAATTTTGACTAAAAATCGATTTTTCATATGAAAAACATAAAAAATCTAAAATCCTTAATAACTTTGTTTATAATCGTTTAATCGAGAAAAGGAGATCGATCTGTGATCACTCATATTTTGGATAAATATTCGATTTTTTATATGAAAAATCTCAAAAATTTGAAATGCTTAATAACTTTATAAACAAGCGTTTAATCGAGAAAAGGAGATCGATCTGTGACCACTCATATCCATACATTAAAAAACCAAGATAACAAAATAAATCTACATAAATAACAAATAAACTTAAGAAATTTACAGAAACTCTTAAGATCATTAATAGTTAAAGAGTATCAAGTGATTAAAAGCTCTCTTTTTTTCAATGTAAACAAAATGCTTGCTCTCTCACTCTAACTTCATTATCATCAAAACAAACAAAAACACAGTTGTTTTGGTTTTTCCATTATTGTTTTTATTTACTTTTCATTATTATTTTCAAAGCTTTTTTTAGTTTTGTTACTGTTTTTATTTTTTTAATCATTACCCTGGCTTAAATTATTTATACTCTCTGCTTCTATACATGTGCTTTAAAAAAAACCTCTTAATGTTAATAATAATTATAGCAATTCGTTTTTTATTCTTCAACAATTGTTAATATGATTGTCTAGTTTTTATTGTTGTATATATTTTTTATAGATTTTGTTTTGGTTTTAGTTTTATAGTGCGTTTGAAGGTTTAGTTTTTCTCGTACCCTTTATGAAATATTAGTTGTTTTTGGCTTTTGTTTGTTAAATTATTAACCTAAAGTAGTTTTCAATTCATAGTAAAATATTGTTATTGTTTAAAGGTTTTTCTTTTTAAACTTCAAAATGTTTTATGGTTTTTATTATAAGATTCTTTAGGTAAACGTATAGAAAAGGGCTGGTTTTTTGTTTAAAACTATTTACCGAGTTATTTACTCAAGTGTAACTGTTTGTTTTTGTTTAAGTAAGATTTAAAAATGTATAAGAATAGAATAAATTTTAGAAATTTGAATTAATTATTGTTTGTAAGTTAACATAAATACGAATAGTTTTTAGAATTTTTTGAAAATTTATTAAAAGATGTAAATGTTTAAGAGCGATATTTAGACAAGATCATCCAGTGTTACTGCTTTTCTCATGCAATTCCAAATATGAAGTCATTTAACCAACAGGTTAAATGGATTGCATCTTCTTTCTATGCTAAAGATTGTCATCAAGGATTTCCACGACAATTAGATCTTCGTTCTGGAAAGACCACGGCCTCAGTCGGCTAAATATTGTCAATAAGCGTATCCATGACAATTGTATCTTCGTTCTGGGACGACCCCAGTCTTACTCGGCTAAAGATTGTCATCAAATGTTTCCACAACAATTGGATCTTCGTTCTGGAACGATTCCAGTCTCACTCGTCTAAAGATTGTCATCAAGCGTTTCTACAAGAATTGCATCTTCATTCTGGAACGATCCCAGACTCACTCGGTTAAGGAGGTCATCAAGCGTTTGCACGACAATTGGATCTTCGTTCTGGAACTACTCGAGTTTCACTCGGCTAAAGATTGTCATCAAGGGTTTCCACGACAAGTTGGATCTTCGTTCTGGAATCACCCCAGTCTAACTCGGCTAAAGATTGTCACCAATCGTTTCCATGACAATTTGGATCTTCGTTCTGGAACGACCCCAGTCTCACTCGGCTAAAGATTGTCATCAAGGGTTTCCACTTCAATTGTATCTTCATTCTGGAACGACCCAAGTCCCACTAGGATAAATATTGTCATCAAGCCTTTCCACGACGATTGGATCTTCGTTCCGGAACGATCCCAGTCTCACTCGTCTACAGATTGTCATCAAGCGTTTCCACAAGAATTGCATCTTCATTCACGAACGATCCCGGTTAAGGAGGTCATCAAGCGTTTCCACGACAATTGGATCTTCGTTCTGGAACGACCCTGATCTCACTCGGCTAAGGAATGTCATCAAGCGTTTCCACGACAATTGTATTTTCATTCTGGAACGACTCTAGTCTCTCTCGGCTAAGGATTGTCATCAAGCGTTTCCATGACAATTTGGATCATCGTTCTGGAGCTACTCCAGTCTCACTCAGCTAAAGATTGTCATCAAGGGATTCTCACTCGGCTATATATTGTCATCAAGCTTTCCAACGACAATTGAATCTTCATTCTGGAACGATTCTAGTCTCACTCGGTTAAGGAGGTCATCAAGCGTTTGCACGACAATTGGATCTTCGTTCTGGAACTACTCGAGTTTCACTCGGCTAAAGACTGTCATCAAGGGTTTCCACGACAAGTTGGATCTTCGTTCTGGAACCACCCCAGTCTAACTCGGCTAAAGATTGTCACCAATCGTTTCCATGACAATTTGGATCTTCGTTCTGGAACGACCCCAGTCTCACTCGGCTAAAGATTGTCATCAAGCGTTTCCACGACAATTGTATCTTCGTTCTGGAACGTCCCTAGGCTCACTCCGTTAAAGATGTCATCAAGCGTTTCCACGGTCATTGGATCTTAGTTCTGGGACGACTCGAGTCTCACTCGGCTATATATTGTCATCAAGCGTCTCCACGACAATTGGATCTTCGTTCTGGAACGATTCCAGTCTCACTCGGCTAAAGATTGTCACCAAGCGTTTTCACAAGAATTGTCGTTTTCACGACAATTGGATCTTCGTTCTGGAACGACGCTAGTCTTACTCGGCTAAGGATTTTCATTAAACGTTTCCACGACAGCTGGATCTTCGTTCTGGAACTACTCAAGTCTCACTCGGCTAAAGATTGTCATCAAGTGCCTCCATGACAATTTGGATCTTCGTTCTGGAACCAACCGAGAAACACTCGGCCAAAGATTGTCTACCCAGCGACAGCTGTCTTAACCAAAAGTTTCTTCCTCACGCCATAACTCTCGGCAACAGTGGAACTATTGCAAAAACACCAACTCTAACTTGAAACCATTTTAATTTCACATTTCTTCCCAGTCATCAACCCATTTACTCTCCCTTTTGCTAGTGTTTCTTTCGCCGTTAATGGAAATTTAATAAGTTTTCATTTCTTTTGTTATTTTTCTTAGTAAATCAAATTACTTTTCTTACTTTATCTTACATTCTTTTCACGGCTAATGAATGCTTCCCCTATAAATTTTCTGTGAAAAATTATTTTTTTAATTTTTTTCATCCATGAAAGTAAAAATGTTTTCTCATCTCATATGAGGATTAAATACCGGGAGTCAAAAGAAAATCTATATGAAATGAAGAACAAAGAAACCACAACCATATTTGTAATTAACATGATGTAAAGTCATGTTCTTTAAGATCATTACAACAAGAACAACAATAATAATAATAATGAACTGATCTTACACATACTCTTACTCTGGGTGAATGGACGGACATTTAAAAGTTATTTGCTTGGAACGTTCTTGAGTTACTTAACAAATGTAGTGTGTGATAGTTAAACTTCTGTTTTTTTTTTTTGTAAAGCTTCTAAATCTAATTGTACAGTAGTGTATTGTCCATAAAATCTAATAAACAACAAGAAATATATTACAAGTTTGTCAGATCCATTCCAAAGAAGTTGTACTCTATACAATAAATCGCACAAATGAGAGTTAAGATTCTGCTCGTAACAGTAACAAGGTTTTAAAGATTTATGACATGAAGTACATCCGCACATTGTATACTCTTTATTGTTACTTGTTGTTTTTTTCTTTTTAAATATATTTTTTATTATTGTTGCTGTTGTACTTGCTGTATGCCTATAAACTTGGCTTTAATGTTGTATGATCAACATCATCATCATAAGGCATTTCTGTTGAACTTTATATGAGTCAACGTTTTTTTCTTCTTACTACTTCTTTGTTTGTCTTTTATTGGTACCCTTCAATCTGCTGTTTTACATGTCTGTCATTCAAAAGTTTGCTAAAACATGCTATTTGTATGTGTATTTATAAAGTGAAGTTAAAAAATTTAAGCAAAATGTTAATTGTTTAAGAAAAATCTAAGTTTTTGAGTATAATCGAGAATCATTAACATTGTATGCTTAGAAACCTGCCAATGTTGAAGACACTGGATCTAAGAACTTCGAAGCTGTCAAGTACGAGCTACGTTCAAATGGATCCAGCACATTCCTCGGGGGAGCCTTGATATGTGTGATGTCGAAGTTTGACTAGCCCTATGACATTGCAGATGGAACTGTCGCGTCAACATGACGTTGTATTCAGTGATCAGTAGAATCTTTGTTCCTCATCAAAATGGATTTAGGAGGATTTTCTCGGCAGAAACTTCCTGGCGTTTGCTTTAAGCAGTGGTAGACATCTAAGTACGATATTCATATGACTATGAATGTATTTCAAATCAGTGAATTGCGAACTGGATCCTGTACACTCCTATGTTTCCTATCCTCGGACATACGTAGATCCTGTCAGTCATGTTTCGGGAAAGCCTCCAACTATGTGATGTCAACAGTTAAGCTTAGTCCCATGCCCAGTTAAGTCAGATTTTCAGATATTTATTTAGTTCCAGTTAAGCGTTAATCCTAGTCTTAGTTAAGCATCAATTGTAGATCTGTATGCAGGTTAAGTTAAGCTAAATTCCTAGATCACTGCTTAAGTTTAAATTTTAGGCGGAGTGGAGCTTCAATTCAAACGTTAATGTAGTCTAATTAATCTTTATTCCAAGATAAATTGTAGATTTTTATATGATATCTGAAGAGGATTAATCTTTGGTCTCTAGGTAATCCCTGAACGAATTCAACTGTAGATCTTCATGGGGTTCCTGAATTAATTCAACTCAAGATCTTTATGTAGTCCCAGATAGGATAGATATTTATGTAGTCCCTAAATAGATTCAATAAAATCCTTCAAAAGTCTGTGAAAATATTTTATCGTAGATCTTTATAAAGTCGCCGAAAAGCTTCAATCGTAGATCTTTATATGGTCTCTGAAGAGATTTAATCCTCGACCTGTAATCCCTGAATAGAGTCAATCGTAGATCTTTATGTCTTCCCTGGAGAACTTTAATCTTTGATATTTTTTATAGTCCCTAAAAAGCATTAACCGTATATCTTTATGTAATTCTAGAATATATTGAACTTTATATTTTTAAATCTTTAAAGATATTCAATAGTAGATTTTTTTGTAGTTCCTGAATATACTGGACTTTAGATAATTAAAAGCTTACATTTTTGGTATTTATGTTGTTCTAGTTAACCTTATATTGTAATCTTCATGTAGTTTCATTTTCACTTCAATTGTAGATCTTTAAAGTGCATTTTAAATTCGTCTCTGTCAATCGACATCTTTGCCAACAATGTTGTTGCTTCCTTTTACACATATTTGTCATATTTTTGGGTTTTTTTCAAGCATGTTTTGTCATTTAAGCTCCCAAAGCAATGACATTAAGATCTTCAAAATTTGGTTGCTACAGATGACAGCAAGTAGTTCAGCATTCGGTTGCTGGTGTGTGGTCATACAAATTTTTTACAAAAATCATCGAAGCATTTTAATATTCACAATTTTTAACACATACCTATGTTTTAAATAGGGTGTAGCAAAAATGGATTGTCAAAGATTATTATTGAAAATATTCAGAGATTTTAAAAATTAACTTTTGCTAAAAAGTTATTTTTCAAATTAGACTATGACTAGACTATGACTAGACTATGACTAGACTATGACTAGACTATGACTAGACTATGACTAGACTATGACTAGACTATGACTAGACTATGACTAGACTATGACTAGACTATGACTAGACTATGACTAGACTATGACTAGACTATGACTAGACTATGACTAGACTATGACTAGACTATGACTAGACTATGACTAGACTATGACTAGACTATGACTAGACTATGACTAGACTATGACTAGACTATGACTAGACTATGACTAGACTATGACTAGACTATGACTAGACTATGACTAGACTATGACTAGACTATGACTAGACTATGACTAGACTATGACTAGACTATGACTAGACTATGACTAGACTATGACTAGACTATGACTAGACTATGACTAGACTATGACTAGACTATGACTAGACTATGACTAGACTATGACTAGACTATGACTAGACTATGACTAGACTATGACTAGACTATGACTAGACTATGACTAGACTATGACTAGACTATGACTAGACTATGACTAGACTATGACTAGACTATGACTAGACTATGACTAGACTATGACTAGACTATGACTAGACTATGACTAGACTATGACTAGACTATGACTAGACTATGACTAGACTATGACTAGACTATGACTAGACTATGACTAGACTATGACAAGACTATGACTAGACTATTACTAGACTATGACTAGACTATGACTAGACTATGACTAGACTATGACTAGACTATGACTAGACTATGACTAGACTATGACTAGACTATGACTAGACTATGACTATACTATGACTATACTATGACTAGACTATGACTAGACTATGACTAGACTATGACTAGACTATGACTAGACTATGACTAGACTATGACTAGACTAGACTAGACTATGACTAGACTATGACTAGACGATGACTAGACTATGACTAGACTATGACTAGACTATGACTAGACTATGACTAGACTATGACTAGACTATGACTAGACTATGACTAGACTATGACTAGACTATGACTAGACTATGACTAGACTATGACTAGACTATGACTAGACTATGACTAGACTATGACTAGACTATGACTAGACTATGACTAGACTATGACTAGACTATGACTAGACTATGACTAGACTATGACTAGACTATGACTAGACTATGACTAGACTATGACTAGACTATGACTAGACTATGACTAGACTATGACTAGACTATGACTAGACTATGACTAGACTATGACTAGACTATGACTAGACTATGACTAGACTATGACTAGACTATGACTAGACTATGACTAGACTATGACTAGACTATGACTAGACTATGACTAGACTATGACTAGACTATGACTAGACTATGACTAGACTATGACTAGACTATGACTAGACTATGACTAGACTATGACTAGACTATGACTAGACTATGACTAGACTATGACTAGACTATGACTAGACTATGACTAGACTATGACTAGACTATGACTAGACTATGACTAGACTATGACTAGACTATGACTAGACTATGACTAGACTATGACTAGACTATGACTAGACTATGACTAGACTATGACTAGACTATGACTAGACTATGACTAGACTATGACTAGACTATGACTAGACTATGACTAGACTATGACTAGACTATGACTAGACTATGACTAGACTATGACTAGACTATGACTAGACTATGACTAGACTATGACTAGACTATGACTAGACTATCACTAGACTATGACTAGACTATGACTAGACTATGACTAGACTATGACTAGACTATGACTAGACTATGACTAGACTATGACTAGACTATGACTAGACTATGACTAGACTATGACTAGACTATGACTAGACTATGACTAGACTATGACTAGACTATGACTAGACTATGACTAGACTATGACTAGACTATGACTAGACTATGACTAGACTATGACTAGACTATGACTAGACTATGACTAGACTATGACTAGACTATGACTAGACTATGACTAGACTATGACTAGACTATGACTAGACTATGACTAGACTATGACTAGACTATGACTAGACTATGACTAGACTATGACTAGACTATGACTAGACTATGACTAGACTATGACTAGACTATGACTAGACTATGACTAGACTATGACTAGACTATGACTAGACTATGACTAGACTATGACTAGACTATGACTAGACTATGACTAGACTATGACTAGACTATGACTAGACTATGACTAGACTATGACTAGACTATGACTAGACTATGACTAGACTATGACTAGACTATGACTAGACTATGACTAGACTATGACTAGACTATGACTAGACTATGACTAGACTATGACTAGACTATGACTAGACTATGACTAGACTATGACTAGACTATGACTAGACTATGACTAGACTATGACTAGACTATGACTAGACTATGACTAGACTATGACTAGACTATGACTAGACTATGACTAGACTATGACTAGACTATGACTAGACTATGACTAGACTATGACTAGACTATGACTAGACTATGACTAGACTATGACTAGACTATGACTAGACTATGACTAGACTATGACTAGACTATGACTAGACTATGACTAGACTATGACTAGACTATGACTAGACTATGACTAGACTATGACTAGACTATGACTAGACTATGACTAGACTATGACTAGACTATGACTAGACTATGACTAGACTATGACTAGACTATGACTAGACTATGACTAGACTATGACTAGACTATGACTAGACTATGACTAGACTATGACTAGACTATGACTAGACTATGACTAGACTATGACTAGACTATGACTAGACTATGACTAGACTATGACTAGACTATGACTAGACTATGACTAGACTATGACTAGACTATGACTAGACTATGACTAGACTATGACTAGACTATGACTAGACTATGACTAGACTATGACTAGACTATGACTAGACTATGACTAGACTATGACTAGACTATGACTAGACTATGACTAGACTATGATTATTTAGAAGTTCTTTTAAAATATCTTTTAAATGTTTAAATTATCATTACAGAATTTTGTTGCAATTTTTAAAGCACCCTGTTTACATTTGCCACAGCATAATAATGTTTAACATATTTTTGATATTCGATATTGGTGTCAATAGCAGACAGTCAGTCAGACTGACTGGCAGTCAGTCATACAGTCAAACCCTTTTGCATGCAAACTAATATAGAAACAAAATCCATGTTAAAAATTCTCTTTTACTTAAGATCTCTCAAGATCTGTCTTGCATTTAGAAAGGAAGTTCAACTTGCTGTGGTGTGTGTGAGCTTTCAAATTTGTGTAGATTACAAAAATCTTGCAACAACAATCTATATAAATATATAAATGTCTTTGTAAGTTTGTTTGTTTGTTTATTTGTTTGTTTGTTTGTTTGTTTGTTTGAGCATCACGCCTAAACGGCTGAACCGATTTTATTGAAATTTGGAACGTATATAGATCCTTACTTGGAAGCGTCAATAGGCTATAAATTTTTTCAATACTTGGACTAGAAAGGGATAAAAAGGGGGAAAAACGGATAAAATTGGTACCTTTTTTAAACAATAATTACTAAACGGCTGAACCGATTTTTACATCGACAGGGGTAGCGAAGCGCACCGGGTCAAGCTAGTAATATATAAAACAAACTAAATTAATTGTTTTAAACATACTAACAACAGAAAAAAACATTATTTGTTCATGGACAACAACCGTAAAAGGTTAAAATTATTAAAAACAATTCTCACGCCCATTTACGGACATTAAACCTCCATATGTTGGCTGTATTGTTGTTGTCATTTAAACACATAAGAGAGCTCATTGCAAATCCACACTCAAACTCAAAATTAAGAAATTCTAAACTGATTTTTTTTGTTTTTTGAAAAACCGGTACGCTTTATGATTTTATTAAAATAATTGTTATGGTTGCATTTAAAAATCTTAGAATTTTAAAACAATTTCTAGCTAAAACTTGATTAACACTCGATTTACATACATTAACATTCTTTAAATTGAAATGAAAAGTTACGCAAAGCATACAAAAACAAAGCAGACAAGAAATGAAAAGCTTAAGCTCAAATTTAACTATTTATAACATTAAAATATCTGTTTTTTTAAACGTGGTCAACATAAATAATAAAAAAAACAACAATGAAAAAAACTAAATTACAAGACACCCGTTGTATTGTTTTAAATTAGAAACAATAGCCTTTAAATTGAACGGTCATAAGCATGTCTTGTCTTGTACAAACATGAAAATCCAAAAATAAAAACAAATGCAATAAAATAAAACACGACAACAAACGAACGACCATACAATCGGAAGACTAGAATAAACTAATTTCTATTGTTATTGTTGTCATTACTAGTATAAAGTTTTGTAACCATGTTGGTGTTTAGATAGATCATTACTTGCTGGTTGTTAGACCCAGAAAATTGTACTAAATAAAACAAATTTAAAAAGAAATACATACCATCATTATCATCGCCACCTCATAGTTGTAGTTGCTGGTATTTCGTGTTTTTTCTTTAGTTATTTTTGGGACTCCTAAAGAAACAAGGAATACAAAGGCCAGAATAAGGTCAAAACTAGATAGATATTGCTAAGAAACGGAAGAACAACCAGAAATAAAGTTCGTTTTAAAGTTGTACTTACAAACTTACAAATAGACTTTTGCAATTGCACATTATTAGAGTTTTATTTACTCGCAAAACTTTTGCTCTCTTTTTCACAAATGCTCTGTACTTAAAAAAAAACTCTCTTTGAAATCAGAGTATAATTTTAGAGTAGCCAATAGGTTTAGCTTAGAAAAAGCCCTGGAAAATCTTAAATATTGGGAGTATGACTTAAAAATGCGGGATTTACATTAGATGAACGCAATTTTGACACGGAAGACAACATCGCCCAGGCCAGTCAAAAAAGTGTAAAGACCAAGAATTGAAGGCTTTTCTCCATGAAGATTGTTGCCAAACTCCACAAGAGCTTGCAGCATAATTGGGAGCTATTTAAACAGCAATTTCAAAACATTTGCAAGCAGCAGGATTCATCCAAAAGCAGGGAAATTGGGAACCATACGAATTGAAGATATCATAAAATTTATGGACTGATAAAAATTATTGCCAAAGACTTAACGAATATTTTTATTACAACCAACAAAAATTTCTAGAGCTTTTCAAAAAGAAAAGCTAATAATTTTTTTGGGAAAGATTTACCCAAAAACCTCTGGCAGCTCTCTGTGCAACCCAGTAAACTTATTGATGTAAATAAATTTCGCTTATCTTTAAATATAGACCTTTATGTCTTTATGTTCCAAATAATATGGTAAATGTTTTAACAAATCAAAAACCTTGTTACATGAAATATAGCAGATTTTTTCTTCAATAATAACAAATAATTTGTCTATTATTATCTTCTAAAATACGGTTTTTTATACCCTTCACCTTCGTGAGAAGGGTATTTATATGTTTATCATTCCGTTTGTAATTTCCACAATATAATTTCCGAGCCTATAAAGTATATATATTCTGGATCCTTATTGATAGCGGAGCCGATTAAGCCAGGTCCGTCTGTCTGTCTGTTGAAATCAATTTTCTGAAGACCCCAGATATCTTCGGGATCCAAATCTTCAATAATTCTGTCAGACGTGCTTTCGAGAAGTTTCCTATTTAAAATCAGCAAAATCCGTCCATAAATAACGAAGATATGAGCAAAAATCCGAGACAACCTCTAAAAATTTCATCAAAAAAATACAATTTAATGCATGCTTTGACAAAAAAGCAACAAAACGTATGTTTGGATGTGTGTTGGTTTCATTGCTTTGCGTATTTTTTTTTTTTTTGTGTTTGCAACGATTTATATAAGGCTATATATAGTAAGTTGGACCTACAATGGGTCAAAATCGGGAAAAATATTTTTTAACCAGAATTTATTTTCACAAATAAATTCAAAAAAAATAAATTTTAAAATTAAAGAAAAATTTTTTTAAAAAAAGTTTTAAACTAAATTTAGAGCAAAATTTAAAAAAAAAAAAAATAAAAACTATTTCGAAAAAAAAAATTTTTAAAAAAATTTAATTAATTTTTTTTTCAATTTTATTTTAAAGTTTAATTTGGTGAAGGGTATATAAGATTCGGCACAGCCTCTTGTTATTTATTTTAAAAATACATTTACTAGAAAGTGGTTTGAATAATTTCTCTGATAACTAAATCATAAATAATTTTAATATACATATATTCTTTGAATTATTAATAGAATTAATCTTAGAGTGATTCAATAAAGAATTAAAATTGATATATTGGCTGTATGACTTCAAAATGGGGGATTTTTTCAAATGTTTAGCGTTTAAGTATTTTGAAACATTTGTACAATATAAATTTATTCAAAGTATTGGCCATTGTTAGCTATGAATTTTTCCCATTTTTCTGCCAACATTTGGAATCCGCGCCAAAAGAACTGCTCATCTTTTGAGGCCAAGAACGAATCAAGCGACTTTCGGATACTCTGTTTCAAAGTGAAGCGTATCCCAGAGACAGCGTTCTGCATCGATCGAAACTAATATTAGTCGGACGGGGCAAGGTCGGGACTATAAAGCGGGTGAGGCAAAACTTCACAAACACATAATTATAAATACTTTTTAGCAGGTATTGCAACATGTGGCCGAGCGTTGTCGTGATGGAATATTACGGTTTCATGTCTGTCCGCATATTCAGATCTATTACGTTCGGTACAGGTTCCTTTTTATGTTTTTGACAAATTTCAGGAGCTCATAATATATAGGACCCTTTTGTTCCCACGAAATACAGAGAATTTCCTTAGCGCCATGGATATTTGGCTTTGGTGTCGATTCGCCTGGTTGGCCAGGGTTCACGTACAATCTCTTTCGCTTCGGATTATTGCTATAGATCCATTTTTCATCACAAGTAATGATTCGGTGCATAAATGATTTTCTTTTATAGCATTCAAGCAGCATTTCACACATATGGAACCCAATTTCCTTATTTTTGGATGAATCCTGTTGCTCGCAAACGTTTTGAAATTGCTGCTTGAGTAGCTCCCAATGATTTAGCAAGCTCTTGTTGTGTTTTACAATAATATTCATGAAGTAATCACTCTAATTCTTGGTCTTCTAATTTTTTTTTGCTGGCCTGGGCAATTTTTGGCTTCCGTGTCAAATTCACCACTTTTGAGTCGCACAAACCATCTTTCGCACGTTGTAACCGATGAAACACATTCACCAGAAGCTTCGGTGAGCAATCGGAGTGCTTCAGCGTCACCTTTTTTCAAATTAAAGAAGTAAAGTGAAACTTCCCGCATGTGACGCTTTGTTGCTGCAAAATTCGACACTTTCGAAGCAAAAATAAACGTTGGTGTTTACACTATAATGTTCAATAACTAAGGACTGAGATCGAAAAATTCGTAACATACATATATGTTAATAAAAATGAAACCACTAAACATACAGTTTTTTTTTTTTTTTTATTTGATTGAAATTATTATTACAATTTACAAAAAAAAAAAAAAATTTTATAGTTTTAATCACTCGTGATGAAATTTTGAACCTTTTTCGAAAAGCCTTTCATTTTGGTTTTATAGTGCTTTATGTCACTTTATTCGAACAGGTTGTCCATCTCCGTTTAAAATCTACCACACTTTTGGACACCTTTTATGTGCTCTTCAATTCTCTTTTAACCCAATATCGCAATATCTCTCCACTGGACTCAGCTCCAGGCAGTTTGGAGAAATTGCCTCTCTTGGTACAAATACCACATTATTGGTCTTGTACCACTCAAGGGCTTGTTTACCGTAGTGACAGGATGCCAAGTCAGGCCTAAAATAAGTGGACACATTAAGAAGACTTATGAATGGAAACATCCTTTTTTGTAAACATTCCTTGATGTAAATTTCGGTATTTATAGAACCCTTTGTAACGAATGTTTGTCTTTTTTGCCGCAACTGTATATTGCTTGTGATACAAAGAACTTTTTGGGAAATTTTGCCTGCTTTTGGGTCCTAAACTTTTCTTCAGCATTCCCTCGAGCATTAGCAACATAAAATGTTTGACCTGGAAGCTGCGAAAAATCGTCATCCATTATGCAGCAAGAATATTTTTTATAAAACTTGACTTCAATTTCCGTGCTCTGTTTTCGGCCTCAAAATTTTTAGCAGCGTTCCGTCAGGAACTTTTTGAGCCTTGTATGTTTTTAAACCTGCATTAGCTTTAACTTTTCGTACCAAATACTCCGAGCATTGAGCTAACCGTGCTGATTTCCTACCGGAGGTGTTGGGAGCTCTTTTGAAAATACTTTCTATTTTTGTTGGCTTTAGAAACATCATGTGGACCATTCCTTCTACCTGAACCAGGTTTTCTATCAACGGACAAGTTCTCCCGGTACTGTTTAATAATATTGGAAACAGTTTCATGGCAGACCTTTGAATGCTTGTCCTACTTTTTGTAGAACCAAGTTGGGTTTTGTTGAAAATATTTAATAATTTTAGTACGCACTTTTTTCTGCTCACTCATTTTAATCAGATTGATTAATTGAGATTAATTGACATTAAACATAATAGCTGAAAAAATCAAATAATACTTGGGTTAGAAGTTTTAATGAAAAACGTGTGTTAAGAATTTTACGATCTCGGTCCTTAATAACTTTAGCATTTTTTTACATTTTAATATTTTGTCTATTTTTTATCAAAATATTTAGTTGTGTGCTTGAGATGCAGAATAAATTAGTTTTATATAAGTTATATTAAATTAATAAATAATATTTTGCACTAACTTCTTTAAATTAATCTCGTTATATTAGCTTATATACTTATTTAATTTGTTTACTGGGTTTCTTTACACTAATGTTTACAATACTTTAACTCTTTTCCATACACTCTCTCTCTCTGTCTTATGCTCTTTTTTTAGCTACTAACTGGCTTCAATAAAAATTATAACAAATATTGGTAACTCAACATTTTAAGGCCGGCCTGACTCCACCAGGCCCCTCATCTACATGTTCAATAACACTAAACTACAATACTAATATTGTTGTTGTTATTAGTAACAACAATATTAGTGTACGAATGTAGTGGTTAGACAAAAATGTGGAAGAAAAAAACAACAAATGACGGTTGACTTGGTAACTTTATGTTTTAGCCATTCAGTCTTAAACGAACGTTCGCTCTGACAACTTTACTTTAAACAAACTAAACGGTATAAAAACAAATAATTTTAATTATAAATATAAAAAATACAAAGAAAAAGAAAAATAATAATTTATATTTCGTGACGGTGTGATAAATGTAAGAGTATGAGTGATTGATTGATGGATGGATGGTATTTTTGTGATTTTGCTATAAGTATTAACGGTTCTCGCACAGCAAGGTACCATTAAGAAGAGAATGAGAGATAAAACGGAAATAGTGCATTTAATAAAGAAGAGCAACAACAAAAAAAAGCTGTAACAACTAGAAAAAGAAGAAGCACAAGTGCAGTGTAATGTAAATAATAAATAAACAAGAACAAGATAAAGCAAAACAAAACAAGTGTTTAAGTGAAATAGAACAATTGGAGAATAGCGGAAGCAAAATTTGTTTCGTGAAATAAAGTTTTTGCAATAAAATTAAAAAACAAAGAAAAGCATAGAATTCTCTATTATTTAGTTGTTTAAACTTTTACAATAATTGAAGGCTTTTTTAAAGACAGTTTTTTAAAAGCAAAACTAAAGTAAAAATATTTGATGTGTTTTTGTAGTTCTATGTGAAGTTTGGCAATATAAAGCAATAATAAACAAAAAAAAACAAAAAAAACTTAATTTGTTTTATCAATATTTTCAAAACCAGCTAAGAAATAGTGACAAAGAAATAACGGTGTATTAATACAATAAAATAATATATAAAAAGGTGTTATAAATACAACAAAATTTGGAAAATATAATAGAAAAATAAAACACAAATTTATTATAAATTATTTATAAATAATAAAAAAACAAAATAGAAAAAAAAAATTATAACTTTTTGGCGTTACACTTGAGTCAACAAAGCGTGAAGTGAGCAAATTTTTTTTTATTTCTTTATATTTATTATTAATAAAAACATATTATTAATAAATAACAAAACCCACAAAAAAAGGAAATTTTTTTTTTATAACTATCATGATAAATTATTAATTTATAGAAATAGTTTTGCAATTCATGGTTTCAGTATAAGTTAAATTACATGTATGAGTGTGAATGAGTACGTACCTATTTGTTTAAACAAAAATTAAACCCTTTTAATTAATTTATTAACAACAAAAAAGGAAGAAATTGAAGAACAGTAAAATCTTAAAAAAAACTGCAGTCATTTGCCTTGAGAGTGTAATTGTATGTGTGTGTGTGCTTGTGTTTATTTAAATCTCCATTTTTTCTTAACACCCACTCTGCCTCTTTCTTTCTCTGTCACCTACTCTCATTATTTTGTTTTCATTTGTATTGTTGTTTTTATATTTGCTGTGTTATTTTGTTGTTGTTTTTGTTTTAATGCGGGTGTTGGAAAGTTATATTTAAGCCTTTATTTTATTCATTTTATTAATTTAATTTTAAAAAGGTGACTAAATTAATTATATGTAGCTTTTTATAAAAATTGTATTTGTTTCTTACAATTTATTATGAAATAATTGTTGTTAAATTCCCAGTGTGTGTAGGTGGTTCATTTTAATTGTTTGCATATGACCAGCTCTGTCTGTTTTAATAAAAAAAGAGAGAGATTTGTCATCTTTTTAGTTAGAAACATGTCAGGACATGTTTTGTTTTTACGAATATGTACTAAAGGTTTTATTTAAGAGTTTTTAAAACCACTTTTTAATAAATTCATGTCTGAACATGTTTTTTGTTTAAAAGAAAAAGTACTTTAGGTTTTATTTAATCGTTTTAAAAACCATTTTTTATTAAATTATTATTAGAAATAAAGAAAATGTTAAAAAATTAATAAGATCCTGATACAATTTTAAAATTTTTTTATAAAAAACACTCAAAAATTATAAAAAAACTGTGTGATTTTCATACAAAAATTCAGAAATACGAACGGAAAACAATTTTGATATTTTTGTATGAAAAACACTCAAAAATTATAAAAAAACTGTGTGATTTTCATACAAAAATTTTAAGGGATCCAGAAAAACCAAAGGAAAACAATTGTCAAATTTTTGTATGAAAATTACCCAGTTTTTAAAATAATTTTTGAGTATTTTTTATACAAAAATTTTAAAATTGTTACCCTTTCGTGTTTCTGAATCAGGCCCTTAAGTTTTAACATTTTCTTTATTTTTTTCTTTAATGAATTTATTAAAAAGTGGTTTTTAAAATGCTTAAATAAAACCTTTAGTACATATTATTTTAAACAAAACATGTCCTGACATGTTTTTAACTAAAAAATATAAAATAAAGATGACACCTCTCTTTGATTTTAACCCAGAGCTGGTCATAAACAAAATTTAAAATTGTTTTTCTTTGGTGTTTCTCAATCAATTGTTTTGTATTTGTGTTTCTGAATCAGTCCCTTAACACAATCATTGAATATTTTAAGAATTTTTACTAACAAAAAGGTCTTGTATACTTTAGATTTGCAAAAAAGTACTAAATGGTTTAATTTAGGGTTTTTTTAAATAGCTTTTTGATAAATTCAAGTTTTTCCAGTTTTGATTTACAAAAAAGTACTAAAGGGTTTAATTTAGGGCTTTTCAAAAACATTTTTTAATGAAATTTTCTAATAAAATAAAGGAAATGTTACAAAATGAATATAAATATTTAAAAGTTTTTGATTTTTTAGCTACAAACCGGTCATGGCATATTTTGTTTGTAAAAAGGGTTTAATTTTCAGTTTTTTGGAACAACTTTTTATAAATTCACCAAGAAATAAAAAAATATTATAAGAAATATTTATTAGTTTTTTGAATTTTTTATCTACAAACCGGTCAGATCATGTTTTATTGGCAAAAGAGAAATACTAATGGAAATTATTAGAAATATTAAATAGTTTTAGAATTTTTTAGCTACAAACCGGTCAGAGCTTGTTTTATTGGCAAAAGAGAAATACTAAAGGCTTTATTTAGGGCTTTTTAAACTACACTTTGTAATAAAATAAAGATAATTAAAAAAATTAAACTTATATTCAAAATTAGTCAAGAAAAAGAGTAAATTTTAAGAATAAATACGTTTTAATGACTTGTATGGTAAAAGTACGGTCTAAAAAATACTTTGTATTGCTAAAACGTACCTAAACGTTACAATGACGTATTTGATTTCTTGAAAAAGTAAATTTTTTTAAAAAGTACTTTTTTGAAAAAAGTACTTTCTTAACCTGAATGTTTAAATTATTTAAAATTACATTCATCTTTAGATTATTCAAATAAAATACTATTGTAATTCTATTGATTATTCAAGCAAAAACGTTTTCAAGCAAAAAGGTTTTTTTGGAACAGTCGGTTTTAAAAAATGGTCTTTTATGGAAGAGGTGCGTTTAGTTTTTTTGGAAATAAGTACTTTAAAAAGTACCTAAGCGTGAATTTGATTTGAAATTGAATTTATCTTTGAATTAGTCAAGCAAAAAGTGCCTGAACGTTATATTTTTCTTTCCTAGAAAATCAAAATATGTAAGTTAAAAAGGCCTTTTTTTGTAAAGAAGTACGTTCTAAATAAAGCACCTTATTGCAAACATTACCTGAACGTTATATACATATTTTTCTTTCCTAGAATATGTAAAATACTAGAAAATAAATTTTTTGAAAAAGTACTTACGTTAAAAAAAAGTACCTAAATGTTTAATTTGATTTAAAATCACATTAAAATCTAGTTATAACTTAGAAAAAAGGACTAATCAAAAAAGTACTTTTTTGGCAAAAAGTGATTTTAAACCAAAACTTTTTGAGAAAATTAATGACCTTGAAAGTACTTTTTTGAAAAAGTTCCTTCACTTTTTCCAATCTCCATTCTTTTGAAAAACAGTTTAATTATTCTTGTGCTTCTTTTGTTGGAAACGTTAAATGCACAATAAAGTACTATTTCAAAAAAAGTACCTGAATTATTTAAAATGCATTTATTTTTAGATTATTTAATCAAAAAATTATTTTTTTGTAAAAAAGTGCTTTCAAACCTGAACTTTTTGAAAAAATTACTATTAAAAAGTACTTTTTTGAAAAAGTACCTGGACTTTTTACAATAGCCTTTCTTTTGAAAAACAGTTTAATTATTCTTGTGTTTCTTTTGTTAAAAAAAGTACCAGAAAGTTTTAATTACTTAAATTACATTGATCTTTAGATTATTTAATCAAAAAAGTACTTTTTGGGAAAGGTACTCTTAATAAGTACTTTTTTGAAAAAGTTCCTTTACTTTTTTCACTCTCCATTCTTTTGAAAAACAGTTTAATTGTTGAAAACGTTAAATGCACAAAAAGTACTTTTTTAAAAAAAGTACCTGAGAGTATAAATTGTTTAAATTACATTTATATATCTTCAGATTATTTAATAAAAATAGTATTTTTTTGAAAAACTTGACTTTTTGGGAAAAGTACATTTTTGATACAATACCTTCACTTTAAGGTAAAGGACTATTTTTGGCAAAGGTACTATTTTAAAAAAAAAGTACCTGGAAGTGTTACAAATGCGCTTCTTTCACTGAATAAGTAAAATACAAAAAAGTTCGTTTTCAAAACTTGTTTCAAAAAAAGTACTTTCTTTACAAAAAAGTACCCAAACGTACCCAAATTATTTAAGATAAAATATATTTTTAGTTAATTCAAACAGTATTATATCACTTTTCTATAAACAACGCAGTTTTAAGCTAAATAATCACATAAATACTACTACTTGGATTTTTTTTTTTCAAAAAGTACCTTTTTAGCTAAAGTACTTTTTTAAAAAAATTTTTTTCTTTATTTTATTTTTTAAGCTAAATAATCACAAAACTATTTAGAGGTTTTGTGATTATTTAGAAATTTTTCCACAAAAGTACTTTTTTGAAAAAAGTACTATTTATAAATGACACATTTTTTTAGCGAAATTGTGAGAAATCATCAATCACTTTTTGCAAAAAAAAAGTATGTGATTATTTCGCTAAAAAATGGAAATTTTATAAAAAAGTACCTTTTTGAAAATTACTTTTCTTTTGTAAAAAGTACCTGACTCTTATTACAAACGCATTTCTTTCGCTGAATAACTAAAATACTAAACATTATGCTTTAAAAATTACTTTTATCTGAAACATATATAAGAATATAAAGGTACTATTATACTGTACCTTTTTCTATTTCATTTGCTGAAAAAGTACAAAACATAAAAAAGTACGTTTTCAAAACTGTATTTTGAAAAAAGTACTTTCTTTAAAAAAAGATAACTGAACGTTGAAATTATTTGAGACAAAATATATCTTAAGATTATTAAAAAAATAACTTTTTTGGAATTGTAGGCTGAAAAAGTACTTCTTGGAGTTCATAGGTTTTAAAAAGTACTTTTTTGGTAAAAGTATTAGGATGTAATAGTAATGCGTTTCTATCGCTGAACATTTTAAATACATACAGAAGTACGTTTTGAGAAGTACTTTTTTAAAAAATTTACTTTTTGGGTAAAGTACCTGGGCATTATACTTAAATAAATTTTAGAAAAAGTGTTTTTTTTTTTAAAGTACCTTTTCCAAAAGTAATTTCATTTAAAAGTACTTTTTCAAAAAACACCTTTTCTAAAAAAGTACTTTCTTAAATTTAATTTTAAAATAAATTTTTTTTGGAAAAAGTACTTTTTTAAAAAAAGTGATAGAAATAACTTTTTTGAAAAAGTACCTTTTTCAAAAAGCATTTTCATTTAAATAAAGTACTTTTTCAGAAAACACCTTTTTTAAAAAGGTACTTTCTTAAATTTATTTAATTATAATGCCCAGGTACTTTTTTTAAAAAAGGTTCTCTTTGGAAAAAGTACTTTTTTTAAAAGAATGCTTTTAAAAAATGTGTTTTTGGTAAAAGTACTCTTTTGGAAGTGTTTAGAAAATGTAGTTTTTGGAAAAAACATATTTTTTAGAAAAGGTACCTTTTGGAAATACATTTTTCAAAAAGGTGTTTTTTGGAAAAAGTCCTTTTATGGATATATACATTTTAGAAATGTACTTTGGAAAAATATTTTTTTAGAAAATGTACTTTTTGGAAAAACTACTTTTTTAGAAAATGAACTTTTTTGGAAAAGTACCTTGACTTGTACTTAACTTCTTTCTCACGCTGAATAATTAAATATTTAAGAAAGTACTTTTTGCGACAAGTACGTTTTGAAAAAGTACTTTCATTAGAAAAAGTACCTGGAAACATTTTAAACAGTATTGTCTTAGAAAGTGGATGTTTTTAAAAAATGTACTTTTTGGAAATGTACATTTTAGAAAATCTTCTTTTTGGAAGAAATATTTTTTGAAAAGGTACTTTTTGGAAAAACTACTTTTTTAAAAAGTGTATTTTTTGTAAAAAGTACCTTTATTTGTACTTGACTCGTTACTTTCGCTGAATAATTAAATATTTAAGAAAGTAATTTTTGTGACAAGTACGTTTTGAAAAAGTACATTTTTAAAAAAAGTACCTGGAAATATTTAAAACAGTATTCTTTAAATGTGGATGTTTTTAAAAAGTACTTTTTGAAAAAAGTACTTTTTTAAAAAAGGTACTTTTTTGGATATGTACATTTTAGAAAATGTTCTTTTTGGAAATTTTTTTTATGAAAAAGTACTTTTTGGAAAAAACTACTTTTTTAAAAAAGGTACTTTTTGCAAAAAGTACCTTGATTTGTATTGATATCGCTGAATAATTGAATATTTAAGAAAGTACTTTTTGCGACAAGTACATTTTAAAAAAGTACTCTTTTATAAAAAGTACCTGGAAACATTTAAAACAGTATTTTCTTAGAAAGTAGAAGCTTTTAATTTGAATAACTAATTGTGAGGATGATTTAGTTTAAAAAGAGGTTTAATAACTAAGGAATAAACTACGTTTAATTGTTGAAAAAATTATCATAATGTACATTTACAAGCACTTTCTAAATGTTTACCAATTTAAAATAATTTCACAAAATAGATATTTTTTTTTAATGCCTGACTAATTTGTGGAAATTTTCCCCCAAATTTCCAAAAACAAAAAATCATTTTGGACAAGCCTGTGTTTTTTTTTAATTTCTTCCAAAAAAAACAACCCTCACCAAAAAATCCTCTTTGAAAACTAATCATGCCTAAACTTTGTTTTCTTTCGACATTTACTCATGTAAAATAATAAACTTAATACCAGTCTGAGAGTTACTCGTACTTGTGCACTCGTTAAATACTTAGAACCACAACAGTATGTATGACCCTCTAAAGCGTATTTTATTTTCTGTTTAAAATATACATTTCATTTCACCTCTTGCCAAGTTAATGTAACGTTATTTAGTTCATTTAGAATAAAAATGTTTTTTTTTTTTTTATTTTATATTTTTTAACTTTTGTTGTTGATTTTACCGAAAAACGCATCATATTACACTCCACATTATGTTTGTTTGACGCGTTCTCGCTACTCATACTTAGTTTAATTTACATTGTAGTCATGTATGTAGAAAGATATGTATGTATTAACTTTGCATGTCATGTAAATATTAACATAGTTTACTTTAGGTATTTTATACATATTCATGTTATATACTTACTTATTTATATACAGACTTAGGTATTTAATAAGTTGTATATAGGTACTTGGTCTTAGGTATTTTGGTGTTTATAGTTATAGTGATATTAAGTAAGCTTTTGAAAAAACATATATATTGTAGCAGCAGTAATAGCGTTAGCAAATTTTTAAAAATGTATAAGAGGTTTTTCTTGGTTGTTCATAACTACTAATCCTTGACAAAGGTTGGAAAATAAATGATGAAAGTGAAATTCAAAGAAATTTCTTTTATTTAAACACTTAAATATGACCTAATTTTCTCAATAGTTAGTTTTGTTTTTAGTATTTTTTGCTTCTAATTTTTTGGAAATTTAAAAACCTGTTTTAGCAAAAGGTGTCATTTAAGTTTTTTTTAGTTTAAGGCAATTGTTACCCTTAAACTGGTTTAAAAATTACTTTCAAAGTTAGAAATTTCATTGCACCTTCTCTATAATTTAGGCTTTTAAATATGAACAGTTGGGTTATATGTTTAAATCGAATTCTTGGTTTTTAACTGATAATTGTTTTGTTAAAAAACTCACGTTTCACTACTGCTTTTTAAATAAAACACAATAATGAATTTAATCTTTTTTTGTAATTTTTCTTTAATAATACAACACAGCAGAGCACTTTTTATTAGCTTTAAAGTGTATTTAGCTGAAAAAAGTACTTTTTAAGAAAAAGTACTATTTTTAAAAAAAGTACTTTTTTTGAAAAAGTACCAAAAGATCAATCAAAATGAATTTAATCTTTTTTAAAGTGATTTAGCTGAAAAAGTACTTTTTAAGAAAAAGTACTATTTTTGAAAAAAGTACTTTTTTTGAAAAATTACCAGAACTCATATTTATTTAAAAGTACCTTTTCAAAAAGGTTTTTTATAAAAAATAGTCAAATAATCAGATATTATTTTTTTGCTTTTCTTTAATAATTAAACACAATGGAGCACATTTTAACTAACTTAAAGTTTATTTTGCTTGAAAAAGTAGTTTTTAACAAAAAGGTACTATTTTTGAAAAAGTACTTTTTGGAAAAAGTACCAGAGTATCAATCAAAATGAATTTATTTTTTTAATTTTTCTTCAATAATACAACACAGCAGAGCACATTTTATTAGCTTTCAAGTGTATTAAGTTGAAAAAGTACTTTTTAAGAAAAGTACTATTTTTGAAAAAAGTACTTTTTTTGAAAAAGTTCCATAACACAATGAACTTTATATTTTTTGTAATTTTTCTTTAATAATAAAACACAGTAAAGCTCTTTTTAACTGCTTTAAAGTTTATTTTGCCGAAAAAGTAATTTTTGAGAAAAAAGGTAAAATTTTTTTTTAAAAGTACTTTTTTGAAAAAGTACCAGAACAACAATCAAAATGAATTTTATATTTTTTTAAATTTTTCTTTAATAATAAAACACAGTAGAGCTCTTTTTAACTGCTTTAAAGTTTATTTTGCTGAAAAAAGTTCTTTTTAAGAAAAAGGTACTATTTTTAAAAAAAGAACATCAATCAAATTTTTCATTAGTAATAAAAGACAGTAGAGCTCTTTTTAACTGCTTTTAAGTTTATTTTGCTGAAAAAAGTACTTTTTAAGGAAAAGTACTATTTTTAAAAAGTACCAGAACTAATATTTATGCAATTCTTTCGCTAAAATAGTGTAGAATATAAAAAAGTATTATGAGAGTAAAAAGAAACAAAATTTATAAAAGCACCTTTTCAAAAAGATTTTTTTTTTTTTTGGAAAACTACTTTTTATGAAGAAGGTACAAAATGGAAATTTTATAAAAATACTTATCTAAAAAAGTACTTTTTTGGTACCTTTTTGAAAGATGAATTTTTCTTGGAAATTTTAGCAAAAAGTCATTTATAAATAGTAATCTTTCCAAAAAACTAATTTTCTGCTAAAAAAAAAAATGCCTAAAAATTACACTCATTTATAGGGTTTGTGATTATTTAACTTTAAAAAAGCGGAATAAATAAAAAAAAGTACTTTTTGCTAAAAATGTAGAAAAAAGTAATATTTATGTGATTATTTAGCTAAAAACTACGTTGTTTATAGAAATATGATTGTTTTGCTAAAATAATACTTTTTTTCAAAAAAGTACTTTTTTGGTACCTTTTTGAAAAATGCATTTTTCTTAAAAATTTCAACAAAAATTCATTTATAAATAGTACTCTTTTGAAAAAACTACTTTTCTGCTAAAACATACTTAAAAATTACCTTCATTTATAGGGTTTGTGATTATTTAACTTTAAAAAAGCTAAATAAATAAAAAAGTACATTTTTCAAAAAACCACGTTTTGCAAAAAAAGGTTCAAAGAAGTAATATTTATGTGATTATTTAGCTAAAAACTACATTCTTTATAAAATTATAATAATTTTGCTAAAATAGTACTTTTTCAAAAATGTACTTTTTAGTACCTTTTTGAAAAATGCCTTTTTCTTAGAAATTTATGCAAATAATTGAAATTTTTATTATGTGTGATTTTTTCTTAACAAAAAATGTACACTATAACAAAAAGTACCTTTTAAAACAGTCCCCAAATTTACAAGATTAGTGTATTCGTGCTCGAAAAAGTACTTTTTGCAAAAAAAAATTACAAAAAAGTAATATTTATGTGGTTATTTTGCTGAAAACTATGAAAAATTTATATTTTACTAAATTAGTACTTTTTTTAAAAAAGTACTTTTTTGGTACCTTTTCCAAAAATAATTAATTTTCTTAGAAATTTCTGCAACAATTAACTGAAGCACAAGAAAATTTGGTTAGTTTACTAAAATAGTACTTTTTAAAAAAAGTACTTTTTTGGTACCTTTTTGAAAAATTTTTTTCTTGCAAATTTTTGCAAAAATTAACAGAAATTTGTATTTATATGTTATTATTTTGCTAAAAATAAAATATAACAATATAGTACCTTTTTCTGAAAAGTACATTTCTGGCGCAAATACATAAATTAATCGTCTATTAGTCAATTTTAGTATATTTTTCAAAAAAGAACTTTCTGCACAAAGTACCTAAAATGATGTGACCATATCACCAAAAAATATGATAAAAGTATGCTGTTTATGATAATATGATTATTTTGCTATAATAGTACTTTTAAAAAAAGTACTTTTTTTGGTACCTTTTTGCAAATTGTTTTTTATTGGAAATTTTAGCAAAAATTAACAGAAATTTGAATTTATAAGATTATTTGGCTAAAAATATTAAATATAAAAAAGTACTTTCCTCAGAAAAATACCTTTCTAGAAATAGTACCCTAAAGTTATATAAACTTAAAGGATTTGTGTTTATGTTACTTTAAAAAGTTAATAAAAAATAAAAAAGTACCTTTTTCAAAAAGCACTTTTTACCAAAAAAATACCTACAGACTGTTTTCTAAAAAAAAGTACTTTTTCAAAAAAAGTACCTTTTTGAAAAATGTTTTTTTCTTGGAAAATTTTGAACAATTGATTTTTCTGGACAATTTTAGCAATTATTTTGCTAAAATAGTAGTTTTTCAAAAAAGTAATTTTTGGTACCTTTTCGAAAATGGAAATTTTTGCAAAAATTAACAGAAATTTGTATTTATACGTTATTATTTTGCTAAAAATAAAATATAAGAAAAAGTACCTTTTTCAGAAAAGTACTTTTCTGGCAAAAATACTGTTTTCTTTTATACAAAAAGTACTCTTATCAGCAAATTAAACGACAATTAGTCAATTTTAGTTATCTTACTTCTAAAATTTTAGTTGCTGTTTTTTTTATATTTTGTTTGTTTCTTTCCAACTAATACCAGTAGTTAGAGTTTTCTGTCAATTTCCTTTCTATTCATTGCTCACAAATCTTACAAAATTTCATTTACAACATTATCTCAATTTATTTATCTCTTAACAGCACTAAATAAATAAAACGTACAAAACCCAAACTACAAATATAAATAAAAATCAAAGTAGCGAATGGTGGTAACATTTACAATGTTGACCAATTGGGTTGATGAAGAATATCTTAACAACTACCTACTACTCTGCTACTGTTCAATGTAAATGTAACTAAACAAATAAATACAATACAATACGAAAAACATTCAGCTAAATAAACGCATGTTTAAGATTTTTATAAATAATTGTAAAAAAAAAGAAAAAAGAAAATCATAAATAATGTCTAAACTACAATTACTATTTTATTATCATCAACTGCTGCTTAACATCATCATCTGTATAAATAAATAACTGTAACTAATCTGCAAAAAAAAAAAAAAAAAAAAAACTATTAAAAAAAAATTTTAAATAAAACAAAAATCAACGCTCTCATTACTATATTTTTCTAACCCTGCCTGCCGGCCTTCTACCCCCTGCTGGCAAATTGGCTTTTCTCAATAAAAACTACAACAAACAAACAAAAACAAAATTTTTTATAACGACGTTTGGCGTTTGAAAAACATGATGCATAAAACTAAACTTAATACTAAAAATAATAATAAAACAACAACTGCATTTAATACATCATTATCATCATTATCACCATCGACATCATCATCATTATCTTCTTTAAACACAACAACTGATGAACTACAACATTCGCTGCAGCATCAACATCGCAACCAACACAGCATCCACCACCACCAACAGCAGCATCAGCAACAATCGTATCCCCAACAATCTTCTTCATCTATTTTGAATTCATCTATTGCTTCAATTGATTTGGAGCAGTACATTGAAGCCATGGAGGCACGTACAACGGCTATTGAACGTAACCCGGAAACAGATGTCTGGGCCCAGCTGCAACAAAAAGAATCGGACATCTTATTGGCCGCGGAGTTGGGCAGCGCACTGCTAAAGAAAACCGAAGAGCTGGAGAAGCAACAAGAAATGTTAATAGAGGATTATTCAGCAAAAATAGAGGTGAGTTGCACATTACTACTATTAGTTTTTAATCTACTGTGATTTTTTTTTTTTTCATTATGAAATACTGAATAGTATTATGGAGTAATATTTATAAACGACCTTTAATTTAATGTTAGAGGTTTTTTAATTTGTGTTTTGAAATTGTTGCCAAATAATTGTGATAAGGCAAAATTTTAAATATTGTTTACGAAATTTTAAATAATACAAATAATTTGTGGCATTGTTATCAATTAGTTTGATAGAAAATTTTACTATAAATAGCAAGATTTTAGAAATAGCTAATTTTTGGAAATTTTACTATAAATAGCAGCTTTTTTAAATTTGACTATAGATAGCTAATTTTTAAATTTGAGTATAAATAGCAAATGTTATAAACTTTGACTATAAATAACAACTTTTTTTAAATTTGATTATAAATAGCATCTTTTTAAATTTGACTATAAATAGCAAATTTTTAAATTTGACTATAAATAGCAAATTTTTGGAAATTTGACTAAATAGCAATTTATTGGAAATTCGACTAGAAATAGCAAATTTTCGAACATTTGACTATAAATAGCAACTTTTTTAAAATTGACTATAAATAGCTAATTTTTGGAAATTTGACTATTAATAGTAAATTTTTGGAAATTTTACTATAAATAGCAACTTTTTTAAATTTGATTATAAATAGCTAATTTTTGGAAATTTTACTACAAATAGTAAAATTTTGGAAATTTGACTATAAATAGAAAATTTTTTAAAATTTGACTAAAAATAGCTACTTTTTTAAATTTGACTATAAATAGTAAAATTTTGGAAATTTTACTATAAACAGCAAACTTTTTTAAATTTGACTATAATTAGAAAATTTTTGGAAATTTGACTATAAATAGCAACTTTTTTAAATTTGATTATAAATAGCTAATTTTGGAAATTTTACTATAAATAGCAAACTTTTTAAATTTGACTATTAATAGCAAATTTTCAGAATCTTCACTAAAAATAGCAAAATTTTTAAATTTGACTATAAACAGCAAACTTTTTAAAATTTGACTATAATTAGCAAACTTTTTTAAATTTGACTATTAATATCAAATTTTCAGAATCTTGACTATAATAGCAAATTTTTTAAATTTGACTATAAATAGCAAATTTTTGGAAATTTGACTATAAATAGCAACTTTTTTAAATTTGATTATAAATAGCTAATTTTGGAAATTTTACTATAAATAGCAAACTTTTTAAATTTGACTATTAATAGCAAATTTTCAGAATCTTCACTAAAAATAGCAAAATTTTTAAATTTGACTATAAACAGCAAACTTTTTAAAATTTGACTATAATTAGCAAACTTTTTTAAATTTGACTATTAATATCAAATTTTCAGAATCTTGACTATAATAGCAAATTTTTTAAATTTGACTATAAATAGCAAATTTTTGGAAATTTGACTATAAATAGCAACTTTTTTAAATTTGATTATAAATAGCTAATTTTGGAAATTTTACTATAAATAGCAAATTTTTGGAAATTTCACTATTAATAGCAACTTTTTTAAAATTGACTATAAATAGCAAATTTTGGAAATTTGACTATAAATAGCTAATTTTTGGAAATTTGACTATAAATAGCAAATATTTAATGACTATAAATAGAAAATTTTTGAAAATTTTACTATAAATAGCAAATTTTTGGAAATTTCACTATTAATAGCAAAGTTATTGAAAATTTACTATAAATAGCTAATTTTTGGAAATTTCACTATAAATAGCAAATTTTTAGAAATTTCACTACAATAGCAAAATTTTTAAATTTGACTATAAATAGCAACTTTTTTAAATTTAACTATAAATAGCAAATTTTTGGAAATTTTACTACAAATAGCAAATTTTTTAAATTTGAATAGCAGATTTGTGGAAATTGACTTCAAATAGCTAAATTTCGGAATCTTGTTTATAAATAGCAAAGTTATTGAAAATTTACTATAAATAGCTAATTTTTAAAAGTTAAGTAAAAGTATTTACTGAGTCTTCCCTTATGTGAATATCAAGAACTGTCTGTTGGTATTTCTAACTGTACTATACTATACATTTATCATTTCAAATTATTATTAGTTTGTATTATTTATTATTATATGATATTTATTTATTGATTTTTGTTTTTCATTCATCGAACTAACATTTAAATAACCTATGAATGTTGTTGTTTACCTTCTACTAGTTTGAAAAATATTCTTAAATGTACTTAGACTATTTTATGATTCACTTGGATTAATATTCTGTCATAAATATTAACAAGTAGTAAAAGGGGCGAAAGTTTTGAATAAAATGTAAGGAAAACACATGTACAATTTTATAAATAAAATAAGATATTTTCTACAAAATGTTGTTATCATTTTTGCTTTCTACTGGCCTTGAACTTTTTGTCTTTAAGCTGCTGGCAAAATGGCTGTTTTTATAGACATTTTATAACAGTTTTTGCCAGTTTGGTATTTGCAAAATGTTAATATGAATGAGTCCATGTTTATCTTTAATAGTTTCTTCAGAAATTAAATATTCCAAGAGTGCAAATAAAGAAATAAAGAAAAAAACAAGAAATTGACATTCAAATACAACTACGTTTAGTTAAACAGAGAGATAATGATGAAAACATATACAAGTTGTATTAATTCAAATAAAAAACAAAATATCGATCCATTTTGAAAGAAAAAACAACTCCTACAAATTAGTTAGTTATTTTGGTTTTGGTTGAGGTTCAAGGTGTGTCATTACCAAAAAAACAAAAACCTAAACAAGTTCGTTATAAAATTTCCCTATTCTATTAGCATTAAGTAAGTTGGCTTTCCAAATAGATAATTACAGTTTAGGTTCCTAACAACCAACCTTCAATAAGGTTAGGTTTTTCATTTGTTTTGTCATTTTATCAACCAATTTTTACCATGTATTGAAGGGTTTAAGGTAATTCATTGACATTTTCATGTTTATTCAATCATTCTTTAGTTTTGTAGGTTGGTATTTACTTGTTTAATTATTTATTTAGAAACGTATTAGTATGGAAAGTAAAGAAAATTCTGGCTAAACAATAGGAGTTTATTTTAAAAGGTTTTTGAACTCCAAATATTATGTTTTGGTTGGTATTTTTTTTTTCAAACTCTAAACGTTCTGTGGGTAAATGACCAAAGAAAGTTCGAGGTTGTAGATGGTTTTTCTTGCTGGCTTAATTACTTTGTTAAAATTAGAACTTTATTTGTGGTAGTTCGTTCACATTGAGAATTATTGGAAAAATATGTAGTGTTAGATTGTGAAATATTCATTCAATCACTTGTGTCATGATTAATGTATTTATTTTTAAAAAGAAGACAAACCTAACATGATTTCTAGCAAAGTTTAAAAAACTTCACTACAAATAGCATTTTTTTTTGGAAATAATAGCAAATAAGCCAAAATGAGTACTTTTTAGTAAAGGTTAATTTTAGCAAAATAATTAAAGTACATACTGCTTAAAAAACTACCAAAAAAGTTTTTTCTGATATATTTTTTTTATGAAAAGTACTTTTTTGTAAAAAGTACTTTTTTGTTAAAAGTACTTCAAAGTTATTTTGAAACGATAAATTTGTTGAAAATATTACTTTTTCTTTAAAAAAATGTATTCGTGCCAGTACTTTTCTGAAAAAAGTACTTTTTTGTTATATTTTATTTTTAGCAAAATAATCACATATTTCAGTTATTTTGTTTGAAATTTTCCAGAAAAATCAATTTTTAAAAAAAGGTACCAAAAGAGTACTTTTTTAAAAAAGTACTATTTTAGCAAAATAATAGCAAAAATTTTCATGAAAAGTCAATTTTTCAAAATTTTACAAGAAAAATCCATTTTTGAAAAAGTACTTTTTTTAAAAAAGTACTATTTTGGCCAAATAATTATATTTTTAGCAAAATAATCACAGTAATATTTTTTTGTAAGTATTTTTGGCAAAAAGTACTTTTTTATTTTTTCACTTTTTTTAGTAACATAAACACAAATCCTTTAACTTTTAGGTACTTTTTGTAGAAAGTTACTGTTCTGAAGAAAGTACTTTATTTGTATTTAATATCTTAAAAGAAATAATCAATAAATACAAATTTCAGTAAATTTTTGCAAAATTTTCCAAGAAAAATGTACTTTTTCAAAAAAGTACATTTTTTAAAAAAGTTATATTTTATCCAAATAATTATATTTTTATGATTTTTAGCAAAATAATCACATTAATATTTTTTTGTATGTATTTTTGGCAAAAAGTAATTTTTTGGAAAAAAGTACTTTTTTATTTTTTCACTTTTATGTACTTTTTCTAGAAAGTTACTGTTCTGAAGAAAATACTTTATTTGTATTTAATATTTTCAATGAAATAATCGTATAAATACAAATTTCTGTAAATTTTTGCAAAATTTTCCAAGAAAAATGCATTTTTCAAAAAGGTACCAAAAAAGTACTATTTTAGCAAAATAATTGCAAAAATTTCCTCGAAAATTCAATTTTTCAAAATTTTCTTAGAAAAATCCATTTTTGAAAAAGTACTATTTTTAAAAAAGTACTATTTTACCCAAATAATTATATTTTTATGATGCAAAATAATCACATTAATATTTTTTTTAAAGTATTTTTGGCAAAAAGTACTTTTTTGAAAAAGGTACTTTTAGTTACTTTTTCTAGAAAGGTACTTTTCTGAAAAAAGTACTTTTTTGTATTTAATATTTTAAATGAAATAATGGTATAAACTCAAATTTCAGTTAATTTTTGCTAAATTTTCCAAGAAAAATGCATTTTTCAAAAAGGTACCAAAAAAGTACTTTTTTTGAAAAAGTACTATTTTAGCAAAATAATTATATTTTCGTAAATAGCATACTTTTATCATATTTTGTTTGGCGACTTGATCACATGAATACTGAATTTAGGGACTTTTTGCTACTTTTACTTTCATAATTATTTTACTTTTTAGACAAAAATTCCAAAAATTAGCTATTTGTAGTAAATTTTCCAAAAATTTAAACTTTCTAAATATATGATTCATTATCAAGTTTACAAAAATTTCCAAAAACGTTGCTATTTATAGTCCAGTTATAAAAATTTGCTATTTATAGTAAAGTTTTCCAAAATTTGCTATTTATAGTCAAGTTTCCAAAAATCTATTATTTATAGTGAAGTATCCAAAATTTTGCAATTTTAGTGAAGTTTCATTTATAGTCATTATTCTAAAAACTTGCTATTATATTTTTGATTTTAACTAAATCCAACACCTGAACTCACCCCAAAAAAGTACTATTTTACCCAAATAATTATATTTTTATGATGCAAAATAATCACATTAATATTTTTTTTAAAGTATTTTTGGCAAAAAGTACTTTTTTGAAAAAGGTACTTTTAGTTACTTTTTCTAGAAAGGTACTTTTCTGAAAAAAGTACTTTTTTGTATTTAATATTTTAAATGAAATAATGGTATAAACTCAAATTTCAGTTAATTTTTGCTAAATTTTCCAAGAAAAATGCATTTTTCAAAAAGGTACCAAAAAAGTACTTTTTTTGAAAAAGTACTATTTTAGCAAAATAATTATATTTTCGTAAATAGCATACTTTTATCATATTTTGTTTGGCGACTTGATCACATGAATACTGAATTTAGGGACTTTTTGCTACTTTTACTTTCATAATTATTTTACTTTTTAGACAAAAATTCCAAAAATTAGCTATTTGTAGTAAATTTTCCAAAAATTTAAACTTTCTAAATATATGATTCATTATCAAGTTTACAAAAATTTCCAAAAACGTTGCTATTTATAGTCCAGTTATAAAAATTTGCTATTTATAGTAAAGTTTTCCAAAATTTGCTATTTATAGTCAAGTTTCCAAAAATCTATTATTTATAGTGAAGTATCCAAAATTTTGCAATTTTAGTGAAGTTTCATTTATAGTCATTATTCTAAAAACTTGCTATTATATTTTTGATTTTAACTAAATCCAACACCTGAACTCACCCCCTATATTAAAAATGATGGGCCCAATAACTTATTATATCTAATTAAACAATTTTTAACCATGACAAGACACATTTTTACCTCAACTCTATAAATATGGTTAAAGAACTCAAATCTAGTTTTATTTTAATACAAAAAAACCTCACACACTTGTTTCCTGTATTAAATTGTTTCCAATAAAAACAAGCAAAGTGGTGTAAAACTTAATGTAGATCAATGATAACAGAATTTTCCATTTCCTTTTATAAAAGAAAAATTCTAATTAATTTTTAAGGGAAAACTCTGGAATCTTTTTTGTTTGAACACATGTCACGTACAAGTGTGGATAATGGTTTAAAAACTCTGCTGGTTTGCTTAAATAATTTATGTGTACAGTGGTTTTTTTTGTGAATATGAACTTATGAAAACTAAATATTTAATACATTAGGGAAGGTAAGTGAAAAAAAATAAAAAACACTGAAATACAGGTGTAACAAAACTAACTACCACTATCAATGCAACAACCAACAATTTCACATAAAACTACAAAAAATATTTTATAATGACACGTTTAATATGAAATTTCATCGATTTTTTTATTTCAGTTTAGCTCTAACACACGCACGCTCTCCTATGAGCAAATGAGCAAGTGTCATTTGAAAACTAAATAAAAGTGGCCATAATAATTCAGTTGTGAAACTAAATATTAGAAATGTTTGTAGGTTTAATGGAAATTTGAAAAAAATATTAGTAATTAGAATTAGAAATAAATGTGAGGGGGTTATTAAGTTTTAATGGCCAGACATGACAATTGTATGTGTAAAACAAAGGTTAGAGAGGAGAGGAGACCAGAGCAGAGCAGAGAGAAAGAGTGAGTCCAGTCAATCAGATTGAAATGTTGGTGGTTTTATATTAAACACAAAACAGAGAACATTCACACTGAATTTAATAGCTATAGTCTAGGAATTAGCTATTTAGATCATTATACATCCGGCTTAAAAGTAAAAACTTTTTAATTAAGGTTTAAAATTTATAGAGTTTGAATAAAAGTGTGTGAGAGAGAGAATGCTAAACTTTTGGACAGAAAATATTGCTTTAGCTGGCAACAAAATAAAGCAAAAGTTTATTCAAATTATTCTCACAACATAATATTTAAATTAGTTAGAAATAAATGAAGCAACATCTTAAACCATTAATACAAATATCAGACTTGATTTTTTATACTTTTTTTTTTAAATTCTTTGTGTTTTTTAAACATTTAAATTTATATTTATTTTCTCAACTAAGAAAAAAGAAACAAGATATTTTTTCAATCATTGAAACAAAACCTGAAAGCAGAGATTTATAATAAAAAAAAAAAAACAGAAATAGAAATTAATTGAGAAATTATTCATTAAAAGAAATCTAGCTACGCAGTCAAACACAATAACAGAAAAGAAATGTAAAAATTGATATAGAAAATAGAAAAAAGAATTATTAAGAAAAATTATACTTTAACAGCAATAAAACAACATAAATAACTTTAACTAATAAATAATAAAATAATTAGTTTAGCAAGTGCAAGAGTACTGCTACACCGTTTGTAAAAGCAACTAAAAATTTTTTAGAAAAATTTCCAAAAAAATTTGCTATTTTTTTTTTTTGGAAAAGTTTCTGAATATTTACTATTTATAGTCAAGTTTTTCAAAAATTGCTATTTATAATAAAATTGGCTATTTTTAGTCAATATTTTAAATATTTGCTATTTTTAGTTTAATTTACTATTTATAGTCAAGTTTTTCAAAAATTGCTATTCATAATCTAGTTTCCAAAAATCTGCTATTTATAGTCTAGTTTCTGAAAATTTGCTATTTATAGTCTAGTTTCTAAAATTTTTATTTTTATAATCAAGTTTCCAAAAATTTGCTATTTATAGTCAATTTGCTTCGAAAATGTAGAATTTTATGGTAAAAGGTAGTAGAAATACTACTTTTTTCAAAGTCCTATTTCTTTAAATTTAACTAAATTTCTTTAAATAATTATTGCACAATTTAGCTAAGAAATATTTTTATGCATTTCACACAAAAATAAAATAGTAGTAACAATACTACTTTTTTAGAAAAATAGTAGTATTTAAAAAATAATCATAATTTGCTTTTAAGTTTTAAAGTAAGGCTAAAATTTCCTATAATTATAAAAAAATGTCTATAAAAAAACTACTACTATTTGAAAAAAGTGCTGAAAAATACTACTTCTTTAAAACTGATTTTAAACCAAATTTTTTGTTATAAAAGCACAATATTATTATTAAATAATAAAAATAATATATTTGGGTGTTATGGTTTTTACAATTAAATGGTAGTAAAAATACTACTTTTTCTAAAAAAGTAGTTTTAATTCAATAAATTAAAAATTTGTACGTAATTATATAAATTATAAGAAAATTAAAATTTTTCCACAAAAAATAGTACTATTTACAAAAAAGTATTAAAAATACTACTTTTTCTAAAAAAGTAGTTTTAATTCAATAAATTAAAAAATTATAAATAAAAATAAAATTTTAATTTTTCCACAAAAAATAGTACTAACAAAAAAGTATTAAAATACTACTTTTTTAGAAAAATAGTATTAATTAAAAAATAATCATAATTTGTGTACAAGTTTTAAAGTAAGACTAAAATTTCCTGTAATTATAAAGAATTTTTTATAAAAACTGCTTTTTTATATAAAAAAAAACTACTATTTGAAAAAGTACTGAAAAATACTACTTTTTTAAAACTGATTTTAAACCAAATTTTTTGGTATAAAAGCACAACATTATTAATAAATAATAAAAATAATATATTTGGATGTTATGGTTTTTACAATTAAATGGTAGTAAAAATACTACTTTTTCTAAAAAAGTTGTTTTATTTCAATAAATTAAAAAGATTACTTAATTACATAAATTATAAGAAAATTATAATTTTTCCACAAAAAATAGTACTATTTACAAAAAAGTATTAAAAATACTACTTTTTCTAAAAAGGTAGTTTTAATTCAATAAATTACAAAATTTTTGCGTAAATATATAAATTAAAATAAAATTTTAATTTTTCCACAAAAAATAGTACTTTTTACAAAAAAGTATTAAAAATACTACTTTTTGTAAAAAAGTAGTTTTAATTCCATAAGTTAAAAATTTTTACGTAATTATATAAAAAAAAAAATAAAATTTTAATTTTTCTACAAAAAAATAGTACTATTTACTATTTGAAAAAAGTGCTGAAAAATACTACTTCTTTAAAACTGATTTTAAACCAAATTTTTAAGTATAAAAGACAATATTATTATTAAATAATAAAAATAATATGTATATTTGTGTGTTATGGGTTTCACAATTAAATGTTAGTAAAAATACTACTTTTTCTAAAAAAGTAGTTTTTAATTCAATAAATTACAAAATTTTTACGTAAATATATAATTATAATTATAATTATATTTACAAAAAAGTATTAAAAATACTACTTTTTCTAAAAAAGTATTTTTAATTCAATAAATTATAAAATTTTTACGTAATTATATAAATAAAAATTAAATTTTAATTTTTCCACAAAAAATAACGCTATTTACAAAAAAGTATTAAAAGTACTACTTTTTTATACGTCCAATTTTTTTTATTAAATTAAACTAAACTTATTTAAAAGATATGACGAAACTAATTTGTATGTTATTTTAGTATTAATAAAATAGTAGTAAAAATGCTACTTTTTTTGGATAAAAATCTTAAAATTAGTTAAAATTTTATTTCAGGGCAAAATAAATAACTTTCTATAAAAATACAACGTTTTTTCCAACAAATATTCTTGTATTTAAAAAACTATTAAAAATACTACTTTTTTAAGAATATGAAATTTTTGCACAATTTGGTACATATTTATAGTCAAGTTTTTCAAAAATTGCTATTTCTAGTCCTGTTTCCATAGTGTAGTTTCCATAAATTTTCTCTGTCAAGAACTTGCTATTTATAGTCAAGTTTGTTAAAAATTGTTTTTATAAAAAATTTTATAAAAATTTGCTATTTATAATCAAGTTTCCCCAAAATTGCTATTTATAGTCAAGTTCATCAAAATTTGCAACTTTTAGGGCCGTTTTCTCATTATGTGATTATCTTTTTTCCCAACGAAAAACTGCAGATTAAAGAAATTTGGTTTTCTCAATGTCTCTTTTGCTTCTATTCTGTCGCAAAGCTAACCCGACCTCATCTGCCAATTATTTATTTATCGTACAGATAAATTCAATCAGCTGACTGCTGTTTATAGTTTTTATGTGTATGTGTTTTTGTAAACGAAATTAAATAGATTTTATAAAAAAAAAGTTTAATAGAGGAATTAACATTAATTTTATGGAGGATAAACTCGAAGAACATGAGTTTCAAGTGCTGAAAGAGTTTATCAGGATAATGAATTTTTCAAAAGATTCCGGCTTTCGATGGCCACATTAAACAGCTGATTTATGTAAACATGTTGTCACTTGAAGGCAGGGTTCCCAACTTTTACATCTATTTTGAGTGGTATTGCCAACTGAAAATAACGTTTTTTGTCGGTATATTGAGAAAACCAAAATTGTTAACGGACAGTTTGTCGGCCTAATAAATTTATGGCGACATTTAGTAACAGGCAGTTTGTCGATACATTGAGAAAACGCTATTTACATTCAAGTTTTTCAAAATTTGCTATTTTTAGTCAAGTTTTTCAAAATTTGCTATTTTTAATCAAGATTTTAAAAATTTGCTATTTTTAGTCTAGTTTCTGAAAATTTGCTATTATAAGCAAGTTCTCCAAAATCAGCTATTTTAGTCTATATTCTATATTTATAGTAAGTTTAGTCAAGTTTCCAAAAATGTGCTATATGTAGTTAAGTTTCCAAAAATTTGCTATTTTTTTTTTAGTAAATTTTCTCAAGAATTTGCTAATTTCTGTGAAAATGTTATGCATTCAGTCCGATATTTGTTGAAGTATGGTGTAAACTTAGTTTTATTTTTTTTCTTCAAATGAAAGTTTATTTCTTTATTTCTGTAATTTGCATTTTCTTTATGAAATTCTTTTTTATTTTTTTTTTTTTTCATTATTTTAATTTCTACACTTTTACTGGCCTTTTTTTAGCAATTATTAGTTTCATATTACCATTTGTTTCTTATTATAATTAATTGATTTTCACTTTTCTTTTCTTATTGATTATAGAAGTATAAAAAAATAATAATAAAAGAAAATTTATTACTAATAAACTATTTTAATTGCTTTTAATAAAACATAAATTAAGCTTAAGCATTTAATAACTAAACATAAATTAAATTAAAATTGAAACACACACCCACATCATTCCATTTAAAACAAAACCAAAATATATAAAAAAGGTGACAGAGTGTGTTTCTAAATTTGATGACTTACGTCAGTTGTTGTTTTTTTTTCTACTTTATATCGTGTTGACCATCATCATCTACCTCTTATACCAGTTTTTATACATTATTTAAATAACAAAAGCCCCTCCATTAATATTAATACTCACACAAAAAAAAAAAAAAATAATTAATTAACATATGTGTATGAAACTCTAAATAATATTTGACGCAAAACAAATCCTTTTGAGTTTTGGAATTTTTGCTAAAAAAATACCTATAAATATTGCTCATGTTTTGGCTGGAATGAAAGAAAGCTTTAAAGCGTTATAAACACTCATCTTCATAAACAAACAAAAACCACAACACTAACTGACCTCACCTAGTTTCAGTTTTAGACACCTGACATCTACTTTATATTTATATGTACCTACATATACTACTCTTGTATATTACAATAATATAAACAAAATTTATAGTAATACAAGTAGTTGGGGTATTCGCAGTTTGTTTTCCATTTGCAAATTTTTCGAGAATTTAAAATTTTTAAGTAAATTTCCCAATTTTTTGTTTATTTTCAATTTTATGAGAATTTGCTAGTTATAGTAAATTTTCCAAAAAAAAAAAAAAAAAAAAATGCTATTTATAGTAAATTTTTTAAGAAGTTGCTATTTAAGCAAAATTTGCTATTTATAGCAAAATTTCTGCGAATTTGCTATTTATAGTAAATTTTCCCAAAAATTGCTATTTTTAGTAAATTTCCAAATTTTTCATATTTATAGTAAATTATCCTAATTTGCTATTTATAGTCAACTTTTATGAGAATTTGCTATTTAAAGTTAATTTTCCCAAAATTTGCTATTTACAGTCAATTTTCCAAATTTTCAATTGCTATTTATGGTAAATTATTCTCGAATTTGCTATTTATAGTAAATTATCCAAGAATTTGCTATTTATTGTAAATTTTATGAGAATTAGAATTTTTCCAAAATTTGCTATTTGTAGTAAATTTTCGAAAAATCTGCTATTTATGGAAACAATTTTAGAAATCAGCTATTTTAGTCAAGTTTATAGTAGTTTCTAAATATTAGCTATTTGTAGTACTTTTTCAAAATATCTGCTATTTATTTTCCAAAATTAGCTATTTAGTAATTTTTAAAATTTTTCTATTTATAAAAGTTTTTCCAAAAATTTGCTATTTATAGTAAACTATCGGAGAATTAGCAATTTATAGCAAAATTTCTGTGAATTTAAGAAATTTTCCATTTTTGGTTAATTTTAGAGAATTTGCTAAAATTTTCGTATTAATTGTGATTTATAGTAAATTTTCCCATTTATAGTAAATTATCCTAATTTACTATTTATAGTAAATTTTATGAGAATTTTCTATATATAGGCAATTTTTATGAGAATTTGCTATTTAAAGTTAATTTTCCCAAAATTTGCTATTTATAGTCAATTTTCCAAGAATTTGATATTAATAGTCAATTTTATGAGAATTTGCTATTTATAGTAAATTTTTCAAATATTTGCTATTTATATTAAGTTATTTAAGAATTTGCTATTTATAGTAAATTTTCCCAAAATATGTAAACTTTCCAAAAATTTGCTATTTATAGTAAATTGTATGAAAATTTGCAATTTATAGTAAAGTATCCCAAAATAAGTTATTTATAGTAAATTTTCCAAAAATCTGCTATTTAAAGTAAATTTTTTGAATATTTCCTATTTTGTTCAAGTTTCGAAAAATTTGTTATTTATAGTAGTTTCCAAACATTTGCTATTTATCGTAAATTTTTTCCAAAATTTGCTATTTATGTTATTAAATATTTAATCTATATAGTCATTTTCAAAAATTTACTATTTATAAACATTTTTCCAAAAATTTGCTATTTTTTTCTAGTTTTCACAAAATTTTCCCTAAAATTGCTATTTGTAATAAACTACCGAGAATTTTCTATTATAGCAAATTTTCTGAGATTTCCTATTTATAGTAAATTTTCGAAAAAATCTGCTATTTATAGAAATATTAAAAATCTGCTATTTTAGTCAAGTTTCGAAAAATTTGCTATTTAAAGTTGTTTCCAATTATTTGCTATTTGTAGTAAAAATATGCTATTTATAGTAATTTTTTTTTCTATTTATAGTAAATTTTTTTCCAAAATTTGCTATTTATGTTATTTCAAATATTTGCTATTTATAGTTAAGTTTTCCAAAAATTTGTTATTTTTCTAGTTTTCAAGAAATTTTCGCTAAATTTGCTATTTTAGTAAAGTTTCCAAATAGTTGCTATTTGTAGTAAATTTTCGAAAAATCTGCTATTTATAATAAATTTTTTAAAAATCTGCTATTTAGTCAAATTTCGAAAAATTTGCTATTTAAGTAGTTTCCAAATATTTGCTATTTGTAGTAAATTTTAAAAAATCTGCTATTTATAACAAATTTTTTTTTAAATTAGCTTCATAATTTCTTTTAATCTGCTATTTATAGTAATTTTCGAAAAATCTGCTATTTATAATAAATTTTTTAAAAATCTGCTATTTAGTAAAATTTTGAAAAATTTGCTATTTATAGTAGTTTCCAAATATTTGCTATTTGTAGTAAATTATCGAAAAATCTGCTATTTATAGTGAAGTTTTCGAAAATTTTCTATTTATAGTAAATTTTCCCCAAATTTGCTATTAATGTAATTCCAAATATTTGCTATTTATAGTTAAGTTTTCCAAAATTAGTTATTTATGACTAAAAATTTTCTATTTATAAAAATTTTTCCAAAAATTCGCTATTTTTCCAGTTTTCAAAAATTTGCTATTTAAAGTGAATTTTCTGAAAATTGGCTATTATTAGTCAAATACCTGAGAATTTGGTGTATATAGTGAAGTTTCTAACAATTTGCTATTTTATAGAATTTGCTTTTTATAATAAATTAATTTATGTTATTTCTTGATGATTTCATCATTTAGGTTAATTTGCTTTGTATATTTTGATTTTTAGTGAATACTCCTAATACAACCCTAGTTTTTGTATTTATTTATTTTCATTTAGCTGAACACCCAACTTTATTTAACCCAAAACTAACACAAAAAATATATAGTTTTAGCATGTTTAAGCTTTCAAGTTGCCAAAAACACCAAAAACCTAACAAAAAAAAGAAAATATGTTTTACTTTAATATATACTACTTATTTGCATTAATTTCCATAACCCAAAAAATTAAGCAACAAAATTCCACAATATTTTTGTGGTTTTTCGCTGGTTTTAATTCATTAAAAAAAAAAGTTGAGCAGAAAAAAAAAATTTAGAATGAGGCTAAAAAGGGCTGGCAAATATTTTTATTTGCATGCAGATGATTATGACCTAAGTGGAAACTTTCCTTATTATTAAAAAAAAAAAAGATATTCGTGGGAATTTTTTTACATTATGAATGTTAAAGTAAATGAATGAATATGAGTACACAGTTGGCTGGCTATTGATGTCCCCAAAGACATCATTTGTAATAATTATAATGGATATTCATACCTTTAGTCACAAAATGATTACAACATTGATGTAAAAGAATTTTTTTTTTTTGGGTATTAAAGAGAAATTTAATTTTTAGCAAAAAAGTAAGCAAATCAAGAAAGTTTTATTTAATAGAAGAAAATTTGTTCCAAAATTAGCTATTTACAGTAAATCACAATCAACTTTGTAAAATTGTATACAAAATTTTCAAGAATTTTGCTATTTGTAGTCAAGTTTCTGAAAATTTGCTATTTTTCAGTAACTTTTCCCAAAATTTGCTATTTATACTAAAGTTTCTAAAAATTAGCTATTTATAGTCAAATTTTTAAAAAGATGCTATTTATAGTCAAGTTTCTAAAAATTTGCTATTTAAAGTCTGGAATCCAAATATTTGCTATTTATAGTAAAATTTCTATAATTTCGTTTTTATAAAAATTAGCTATTTATAGCCTGGTATAAAAGAAATTGCTATTTATAGACAAGTTTCTAAAAATTTGCTGTTTATAGTCAAATTTTCAAAAAGTTGCTATTTATAGTCTGGAATCCAAATATTTGCTATTTATAGTTCTAAAAATTTGTTTTTGTAAAAATTAGCTATTTATAGTCTGCTATAAAAAAAAATTGTTATTTAAAGTCAAGTTTCCAAAAAATAGCTATTTATAGTCATATAGTCAAGTTTCTTAATATTTGCTATTTATAGTCTAGATTCCCATAATGTAGTATTCATAGTTAATTTATGCTATTTATTCCTAAGAATTTTCAAATTTCCCTGATTTCCAAGTGTTTGTGTTTCCTTAGAAAAACCTACCTCTTTCTCATTCTCATCCTTTTTCACTAGTAACCTTAATTTGTTTAATAAATATGTCTTACTTCATTACTATATATTACTAGTATATAGTTAGGTTTTGGCTATTTACAATTGTTTTTGCAAAATAGTAGTTATTATTAAGGTTAAATACTTTATTTATAACGAAAAAAAAAACATAAATGCGACACTATAAATAAATTAAGCGAAACAAAAAAAAAAAAAACTGAAAAAATTGAGTACAAAACAAACACTAAATGTATGAATGACTAAATGAATGATGGTACGTGTGTGATGGACTGAATGGCAAATAATTATAATTTGCATAAAACCAAAATAACTAGTAACAGACAAACAAATACAATTCTAGCAAATTTGAAATAGTTATGGTTAAAATAAAATTCATAGTAAAAAAAAAACAAAAAGCACTAACTAAGAAAATCAAATATTTTTCAATATTTTTTCAAATATTTCTTGGGATTTGAACTAACTAATTTAAAAATTTTTATTTTAATTTTAAGTTTTTATTTTAAGAGATTTTCTTGTTTTCCATTAAAAAATCTTAAAAATGTTAGTTAAAACTTTTGGCTTATTAGGCTTTTACAAAAGTATGTTTATATACATTAATACATTTTATATAAAACTACCGCATTAGAAATACTTACACACTCTCTGTCTGTTTGTATATGTATATAAACATACCACCACTTATGTGTTTGAGTGTACTCACACTTACAAACAATTTTGGTAGGGAAACCTAAATAAATTGCTCGTACTTATAATTTAAGGTAACACTTTTTTATGCATTATTATTACTATTAGATTGTTGTAGTTGTTGCTTTTGTTGCCATTTTTTTAGCCCATCATTTGGTTTAAAGGTATTACAAACCAAAGTGGTAAGCAGAGAAATGTTGGTAATAGAGAAAAATAAAATTCACAGCAGCAACGAATTCGAAATGAGCTATAAAGAAAATAATTAAATAGCTATCAATAGCAAAATTTTTGAAATCCAGAATATAAATAGCAGATTTCCTGAAACGTGACTATAAATAGCAGATTTTCCATAAATTTACTATAAATAGCAGATTTCCAAAAATTTACAATAAATAGTTACTTTTTTGAAAATTGGCTATAAGTAGCAGATTTTTCGAAAGATTAATATAAATAGCAGATTTCCAAAAATTTACTATAAATAGCAGATTTTCCGAAAGATTTCTATAATTAGTAAATTTTTAGAAATTTACTATAAATAGCAAATTTTTTGAAAATTTACTATAAATAGCAGATTTTCCTAAACTTGACTATAAATAGCAGATTTCGAAAAATTTACTATAAATAGCAGATTTTCAAAAATTTACTATAAATATCGGATTTTCCATAAATTTACTAAAAATAGCAGATTTTCCGAAAATTTACTATAAATAGCAAATTTTGCATAAATTTGCTATAAATAGCAGATTTTCCGAAACTTGACTATAAACAGAAAATTTCGAAGAGTTTACTATAAATAGCAGATTTTCTAAAAGATCACTATAAATAGTAGATTTTTAGAAATTTACTATAAATAGCAAATTTTTGGTAAATTTGCTATAAATAGCAGATTTTCCGAAACTTGACTATAAATACCGGATTTCGAGAAATTTGCTATAAATAGCAGATTTCCAAAAATTTACATAAATAGGACATTTTTTAACATTGCTATGAATAGCAAATCTTTGTAAAATTTACTATAAATAGCAGATTTTCCGAAAGATTACTATAAATAGAAGATTTTTAGAAATTTACTATAAATAGCAAATTTTTGAAAATTTGCTATTAATAGCAGATTTTTGGATAATTTGCTAAAAATAGCAGATTTGCCGAAAATTTACGATAAATAGCGGATTTACAAAAATTTACTATAAATAGCAGATTTTCCGAAAGATTACCATAAATAGTAGATTTTTAGAAATTGACTATAAATTTAAAATTTGTAGAAAATTTGCTATAAATAGCTGACTTTCCATAAATTTACTATAAATAGCAGATTTCAAAATATTTACTATAAATAGCAGATTTTAAAAAATTTTCAATAAATTGCTACTTTTAGCTGAATTTTCGTAAGATTACTATAAATAGCTGATTTTTAGATATTTACAATAGCAAATTTAGCCACTTTTTGGAAAATTTACTATAAATAGCAAGTCTTTGGAATCTTGACAATTAATATGAATTTTCTTTGTGAATATTTACTATAAATAGCTCATTTTTTATTAAAATCAAAAAAGTTTTTTAAACTAGCTTCGCTCGGTAGCAATTTACTAATGTTAGTTCTTCAAATTTCTCCAAAAAATGTATCTTATTAATAAAAATGAGAAGTGAAAAGGAGGCAATATATTACAAATTTAAATTTCTGAGTTTTTGAATTTTTTTTTCTTTACAAACCATCTGAAAATTTCGAATCGAATAAAAAAAATCAGCCAAATCGCTCCAGCCGTTCTCACGTGATGACATTACATACATGGACCATTTCATTTATATATATAGATAGGAAATATGTATTGTTGACTGTAAATAGCAAATTTATAGAAAGTTGGCAAATAGCAGCTGTTGTGAAAATTTACTATTTTTTGCTATAAATAGCAAATTTTTTTTACTATAAACATGAAATTTTTGGAAAACCGAACCAAAGGAACTGCTTATCTTTTGAGGCCAAGAACGAATTAAGCCAATTTCGAATACTTCATTCTAAATAGCTATTACATAATGTGGCCGAGCGTTGGCATGATGAAATGTCTGACCGCATATTCTGGCTGTTTTTCAGCGAATGTTCACTTCAAAATAATTAGTTGTGTTTGGTACAAGTTCCCTATGATGATCTTACCAGATTTCAGCAGCTCATAGAAGATAGAACCCTTTTGCTCTCTATAATAACATATTTTTCGAAAATTTACTATAAATAGCAAATTTCTGGAAAATTGTGTATAAATATGAAATTTTCTAAATTTACTATAAATAGCAACTTTTTAGAATTTCGACTATAAATAGCTAATTTTTTGGAAATTTTACAAATAACTTTTTTACTATAAATAGCAAAGTTTTTAAATTTTTTTTTTTTGGAAATTTACTATAAATAGCAATTGTTGCGAAAATTTACTATTTACTATAAATAGCTAATTTTTGGAAAATTTACTATAAATAGCAAATATTAGGAATCTTACTATAAATAGCAACTGTTGTGATAATTTACTTTATTTACTATAAATAGCAACTTTTCGGAAAATTTACTATAAATAGAAAATTTTTCGAAACTTGACTATAAATAGCTATTTTTTGGAAATCTGAAAAATAAATTTTTTTCTATAAATAGCAAAGTATTGGAATTTTTTTTTGGAAATATGACTATAAATAGCAATTGTTGTGAAAATTTCCATTTTTACAATACATAGCAAATATTTGGAAACTTGACAATAAATAGGAAATTTTTGAAAAACTTACTATAAATTGCTATTTTTTGGAAACTTGACTATAAATAGCAACTGTTGTGAAAATTTAGTTTTTTACTATAAATAGCAACTTTTCGGAAATTTTACTAAAAATAGCAAAATTTGGATTTTCCGAAAATTTATTATAAATAGAAAATTTCTGGAAAATTGTGTATAAATATTAAATTTTCTAAATTTACTGTAAATAGCAAAATTTTTGGAAAATTTTTTGCTATAAATAGCAAATTTTTAGAAACTTGACTATAAATAGCTAATTTTTTGGAAATCTGAAAAATAACTTTTTTACTATAAATAGCTAATTTTAGAAATCTTGGCTATAAATAGCAACTGTTGTGAAAATTTACTATAAATACCAAATTTTTTATAAATAGCAAATTTTTAGAAAATTTACTATAAATAGCAGATTTTTCGAAATTGACTGTAAATAGCACATTTTTGGAAAATTTACTATAAATAGCAAATTTTCCGAATATTTACTATAAAAAAATCTAAAATTGCCAGATTTTCCGATAATGTACTATAAATAGCAAATTTCTGGAAATTAAATTTTCGTAACCGTGATTATAAGTAGCAAATTTTGGTAAACTTTTCTTGTTTACCTTAAGTAGGGTGTTGAAATAACTTAACTTAAATTCATATTATTGCGTTCAAAAGTGTTGTGTTTAAATGTTTTTTTTTTTCATTCAGTTTGTTACTTTTTTTATGTTTTTTTTTTTTTTTTGCCAAGATGATTCATAACTTTGTTTTCAAGTTTGCTTTTGGTGATGTTTCTTGCCATTTTTATTATAGTACTTTTTTTTATAATTCTTTATATATATTTTGAGCTATTTGTTTGGTTTTTTTATTTTTTTGTTAAGAAATTAACAAAATAAATAATAAAAAAAAGCAGAACTGGTTTTCACCAAGATTTACAGATAATTTGCATAAGATCATAAATTTTATTTGAAAAAAAAAAAACAACAAAATAAATAAATTGCACAAAAAAATTTCAAAATCAAAAAAACCAGTTAAAATTTTTTTTAACAAAGCCACCCTTTAATAAATATAATATAAATACTAAATTTGTTTCAACAATAGTTTAAATTTTATTTCAGTTTTATTATTGTTTTATTCAAGTGGGTGGTTTTATATTGTCTTTATTACTTACCTCCGTAGGCTGCCTGTCAAATTTGATCTTTTATAACAACTGCCCACTTGTTGTTTAATGTATAAGGTTTTTAGAATGTTCTTGGTTTGTTAATGGTCATGTTTACAATTTGTTTTTAAATTTACAAGATTTTTTTTATAAGGTTTTTCTTTATATAAGTTTTGAATTTTCTTTGTGTTTTGATTTCAATTTTGTTGGTTATGTGTCATAGTGGGGGGGGGGTTTGTTGTTTAATCGTGTTATTTTATTTAAATAATACTTTCTAATTAAATTATTGAGGTGTTTAACACCTCTCTTTTTGATTAACTAACACATTATAAATACAAATTAGAAAGTTATGGCTAATTAAAAACAATTCTTGGGTTTTTAATTTTGCCTAGAGGGATTTCTTTATTAAACCTTAAATTTTAATAAGCAACAAGGTTAAAAATTAACCTTAAATGTTCTTACATTGTTCCTTTTGAAACTATTTTTAAAGCTTTAAAACACTTTTTAGCTTTACTCACATAAACTGCTATAAAAACCGGCATATTGGCATCACTCTTTCCCCTCTCTCTCTCATATAAAGAAATGGCTCCTTTTAATGTGTAAAAGGGTAAATGTAACGGTTCATCTGGTCATTTTAATTTACTTCCCAAACTAATTAGGGCATCACTTTTTCTCTCTCTCTCTCTTTTTCTTAATCTCTCTATCATATCAACAACTGGCTCCTTTTAAATAACACAGGGGCTTTAAGCCGGATTTAAAAACTATTTCAAATATGATTTCAATTGCTTGTATTTTTTATATTGCAAAATTAATTTCAAAATAATTACGTGTGAAAAACGTAAAAACGTGTAGGTGGTCGAAATTTCAATTGTTTTTTTTTTCTTTTTTTTTTTTTCTTTCATAAACTAAGTGCTAAAAAGAGTGGCATAATAACGGCTTAATATATTTAAAGATTAATGTTATTTATAAATTTTTGAAAAGTACAAACAATTTACTTTGTTGTTATATAAATTAATATTCATTTTTGTATCTGGCAAAACAAATAAATTAACTCTAACGTAAAGCTTTGAAGAAATGGAACTTTTGGATTTTTTACAACAGACTTTGATAACTTTTTAACATGTATGAGCATTTTAATATTGAAATTATTTATATATTTTTGAAAAGTAGACACGATTTGCTTTCTTTTGATATAAAATGAGACTAATTTTTGGTTCTTACAAGTCGTATAAATTAACTTAAAAATAAGGCCTTTGTGGAATTTTTTTTATGAAAGTCAAGGAATATTTCTTAATTTATATAATATTGAAATTATTTATATATTTTTGAAAACTAGACTCAATTTTCTTTATTTTGATATAAAATATAGAGAAGTTTTGTTACTTGCTATTAAAATAAAACTAAAGCACTTTAAGGCCTTAAATGACTGTAATTTTTTTTTAATTTTTTAGAAAATCATTTAGAATTTCATTAGGTTTTTAACTATCAAAAATGTGTATACATTTTTGAAAAGTAGACACAATTAGCTTTCTTTTGATATAAATTGAGCTTAATTTTGATTGCTTACAAGTTAGATGCATTAATTTGAACTAAAAGCTTTACAGAAATTGTACTTAAAAATATTTGAATTTTTTTTTTTTAATTTTTTATAAATTTGTTTAATATTTATTTTAGTATTAAAATTATTTATACATTTTTGAAAAGTAGACACAATTAGCTTTCTTTTGATATAAAATATGACTAATTTTTGTTTCTTGTTAATTAATTAAATGAACCCAAATGAAGTGCTTTAAAGAAATTGTTTTAAAAAGTAGTTGAATATTTTTTTTTTTTACATTTTTTATAATTTTGTTTAATATTTTTTTTAATATTAAAATTATTTATACATTTTTGAAAAGTGGACACAATTTGCTTTCTTTTGATATAAAACATATCTAATTTCTGTTGGCTTTTGGCCAAGAAAATTAAAGCCAACTTTAGGCCTTAAAATGATTTTAACTTTTTTTGAATATTTTTAAGAAAGTCATTCAAAATTTTTTAATTTTTTTTTAAAATATTAAAATTGTTTATACAGTTTTGAAAAGTAGACTTCATTTCCTTTCTTTTGATATATAACAAAACTAACTTTTCATTTCTATATTTTAAATGATTTTAAGTTAAACTTGACATCATGCTAAAAATTTACTTAAAAAATTTTGAAATTTTTTTTCCAAAGTTTTTTATAATATTTTTATAAATATATTTAAATATTGCAATTAGTTATATATTTTTGAAAAGTGGACACAATTTCCTTTCTTTTGCTATAAAATAACACTATTTTTTGTTTCTTGTTAATCAATTACATCAGCCCAGATGAAGTGCCTTAAAGAAATTGTTTTAAAAAATAGTTGAACAATTTTTTCCGAATTTTTTTATAATTTTGTTTTATATTTATTTCAATATTAAAATTATTTCTACATTTTTGTTAAATTGACACAATTTCCTTTCTTCTGATATAAAATATGTCTAATTTCTGTTGGATTTTGGTCAAGAAAATTAAAGCCAACTTTAGGCCTTAAAATGATTTTAACTTTTTTGAATATTTTTAAAAAAGTCATTCAGAATTTTTTAAATTGTTTAAAATGCTATAACTTTTTAAACATTTTTGAAAAGTAGACTTCATTTCCTTTCTTTTGATATATAACAAATCTAAATTTTCATTTCTATATTTTAAATGATTTCAAGACAAACTTGATATTATGCTAAAAATTTACTTATACATTTTTTTAAATTTTTTTCAAAAGTTTTTTTATAATATTTTAATAAATATATTTAAATATTGCAATTATTTATATATTTTTGTAATTTAGACTCAATTTCCTTTCTTTTGCTATAAAATAAGGCTAATTTTTGTTTCTTGTTAATCAATTAAATGAGCCCAAATGAAGTACTTTAAAGAAATTGTTTTAAAAAATAGTTGAACAATTTTTTCCGAATTTTTTTATAATTTTGTTTAATATTTTTTTCAATATTAAAATTATTTATACATTTTTGAAAAGTGGACACAATTTCCTTTCTTTTGATATAAAATATATCTAATTTCTGTTGGTTTTTGATTAAGAAAATTAAAGCAAACTTTAGGCCTTAAAATGATTTCAACTTTTTTGAATATTTTTAAGAAAGTCATTCAGAATTTTTAAAATTTTTTTTAAATATTGAAATTGTTTATACAGTTTTGAAAAGGAGACACAATTTCCTTTTTTTATATGTAACAGAACTAAGTTCTCATTTCTATATTTTAAATAATTTTAAGTTAAACTTGACATTAGCTAAAAATTTACTTATAAATTTTTGAAAATTTTTTTCCAAAAGTTTTTTATAATATATATAATATATAATTTAATAAATATATTTAAATATTGCAATTATTTATATATTTTCTAAAAGTAGACACAATTTCCTTTCTTTCGTAATAAATGAACACTAATTTTTATTTCTTTTAAATTAATTAAATGAGCCCAAATTAAGTGCTTTAAAGAAATTGTTTTAAAAAAAATTTTAAATTTTTTTTCCGATATTTTTTATAATTTTGTGTAATATTTTTTTTAATATTAAAATTATTTATACATTTTTGAAAAGTGGACAGAATTTCCTTTCTTTTGATATAAAATATGTGTAATTTCTGTTGGCTTTTGGTCAAGAAAATTAAAGCAAACTTTAGGCCTTGAAATGCCAATAAATTTTTGGATATTTTTAAGAAAGTCATTCAGAATTTTTAAATTTTTTTTTAAAATTGAAATTGTTTATACATTTTTGAAAAGTAGACTTCATTTCCTTTCATTTGATATATAAGAAAAGTAAATTTTCATTTCTATATTTTAAATGGTTTTAAGACAAACTTGACATCATGCTAAAAATTTACTTATAAATTTTTGAAAATTTGTTCCAAAAGTTTTTTTATAATATTTTTATAAATACATTTAAATATTGCAATTAATTATATGTTTTTGAAAAGTAGATACAATTTCCTTTATTTTGCTATAAAATATGTTGACATTTTCATTCTTAAATGTCAAGTTATTTTAAAGCAAACTGAAGTCAAGTAAAAAATTTACTTAAAAATGTTCGAACAATTTTTTCAACATTTTTTTTTTAAATATTTTAATAAAAATATTTAATTATTAAAATTATTTATACAGTTTTGTAATTAAGACACAATTTCCTTTCTTTTGCTATAAAATATGTCTACATTTTCATTCTTATATGTCAAGTTATTTTAAAGCAAACTAGATGCAAGAAATAAATTTACTTAAAAATTTTCGAACACATTTTTCAAAATTTTTTTTTAAGATTTTAATAAAAATATTTAACTATTAAAATTATTTATACATTTTTGTAATTTAGACTCAATTCCCTTTCTTTTGCTATGAAATATGTCTAACTTTTCTTAATATTAAGAAATATAATTGTATGCAAACTTAACGCCTTATTTTTTTTTTTTTTTTCAAAAATAAAAATGCATCATATATATGGATGATTCATAATTTGAGTATTAAATTCATATAGTATTTTTAAATACTCTCTTGAGTTTAAACAATTAAAAAAATCACATAAATTTATTTATTTAACATAAGTTGTTGTTATTATTGTATTATTAAATTAACCGGACACTCATTCTGTTTGAGTTTTTGAGTGATATATTGAATAAAAACCGCCAATATATAAAATACGATTATAGTGGTAAACCTTGAATTAAAATACAACTTTCAAGTGGTTAATAACAATATATATAGATACTTAGTTTTAGCAAAATAATACAATGAATTTTAGCTAACAGATACAACAATTATATTATTATTAGCAAACAAAACATGTTGCTAAAAACAACTGAACAGATTTAGAAACGGATTTAGAAAAAAATGCTTTTGATTCTTAAATAATTTTAGAAAATTAAAAACAGGAATTTGGATAACTCAGCCATTTAAATGTTAATAATATAATTGGTTTAAATAATTTTAAATCACCTACATTAAATTGGTGATAAATAAGTGTTAAATTTGAAAGAAATCTAACAATGAAATCCAATTTTTAAAATTTTCAAGTTCCTCATTAATTTGTTCTCTTTCTCTCAATTTCCTCTCATTTATAACCCAAATAACCTCAATTTCCTATAATTATTGTATTGGAAACCTAAAACCTCTATTGTCTTCTAACTTTTCCGGTAATTTATAACCGTTAAAGTTCTTTTTTTTTCAAAATTTATTTTAAAAAATCTTGTTAAACGCTGATTATTTGCTGTCATGTATTTATAATTTTTATTTTTGCTGTAACTGAAGTTCATTAACTTGGTCATGTTTTGTTTGGTATTGCTGCCTGATTCATGCAATATTTACCAAATGATCTCATTTTATTTTTGCCAGGTCATTTAACTGATTTTTTTTTTTGTTGATTGTTTGTTTCGATTATTTATTTCAATTTTTATATACTTTTTGCAAAAAGCGTTAAATTTGTAATGATTGCAAAAAATAGTTGAACAAAAAATTTTGTTTAGTTCACAAAACCTTATAAAACATTTTTGTAAACTATTTCAAAATGTGTTGCTGGCTTTATTTAGCTAGTTTATATTAATACTTATAAAAAAGCCCACATTAATTACTATTAAAACCAAATAGATTTAGTAAATTTTTTCCGCAACAAAAAATGTATCCATCTATCATCAATAATAAAGTTTTTGTTTTGTAGTGTTTCTTTATTAATTCTATTGATTGTTAATGGTTTTTTCAGATGTTTTCATAATTTATATGATTCATGAAATCTATAATTATGGCTAAAGTTAGTTTAGCATCAGCAAGAAATTAAATGAAATCTATAAACCAGAAATGATTATTAAAAAAGCAAAAGTTTCTACAGAGTTTCTCAAATTTTAATTCTATCTAAAAGCATTTTAAAAATTCAAACTTAATTTCGAAAATAACCAAAAAACCAGACATAAATTTCGAATATTCCAACTTAGTTAAGAAAGTTCCTAAAATGTCTTAAAATAATGTAAAATACTGTTTTATTATAAAACAAGCCATAATTTTCAAATTTTACTTAATTTTCTTATAATTTTGAGATGTTCGAAAATTCGAACTTAATTTCGAAATTTCATAAAATGTAAAAAACAATACAAAATGCATTTTTATTATAAAACAAGCCATAATTTTCAAATTTTGCTTAATTTTCACATAATTTTGAGATGTTCGAAAATTCGAACTTAATTTCGAAATTTCCTTAAATGTCTTAAAATAATGTAAAATATTGTTTCATTATAAAACAAGTCATAAATTTCAAAAATTTCTGCATTTTCACATAATTTGGAGATGTTCGAAAATTCGAACTTAATTTCGAAATTTCATAAAATGTCTAAAAATCTCCAAAAAGCTTGTATATATGTGTAGTTATTATAAGTATGTATATTGCTACAAATTATATTTTTCTTCATTTCCACATAATTTTGAGATGTTCGAAAATTCGAAATGAATTTCGAAATTCGCAAAAATGTCTAAAAATTCCATAATGCAAGATTTCGAATCATTATTATAATTGTTTATATGTTTTTTCTTAATTTTTACATAATTTTGAGATGTTCGAAAATTCGAACTTAATTTCGAAATTTCTTAAAATTGCTAAAAATCTCCAAAATGCAACTTTTCGAATCATTATTATAAACTTTATATATTTTTCTTCATTTACATAAAATTTTTTAATGTTCGAAAATTTGAACATAATTTCGAAATTTCTTAAAATGTCTAAAAATCTCCAAAATGCTTGTATATATGTATAGTTATTATAAGTATTTTGATAGAAATAATATTTTTCTTCATTTTCACGTAATTTTGAGATGTTCGAAAATTTGAACTTAATTTCGAAATTTCTTAAAATGTCTAAAAATCCCAAAAATGCTACTTTTCGAATCATTATTATAAACTTTTATATATTTTTCTTGATTTTAACATAATTTTGAGATATTCGAAAATTCGAACTTAATTTCGAAATTTCTAAAAATGGCTAAAATTCTCAAAAATTCTTGTTATATGTATAATTATTATAAGTTTATTGCTAAAAATTACATTTTTCGTCATTTTAACATAATTTTGAGATATTCGAAAATTCAAACTGAATTTCGAAATTCCCTAAAATGTCTAAAAATTTCCAAAATTCAACATTTAGAATCATTTATATTCGTTTATATGTTTTTTTTTATATTTTCCTTCATTTTGAGATGTTCGAATATTCGAACTTAATTTCGAAATTTCTTATAATGGCTAAAAATCTCCAAAATGCTTGTTATATGTGTAGTTATTATAAATATATTGCTAGAAATAATATTTTTCTTCATTTTGACATAATTTTGAGATTTTCGAAAATTCGAACTTTATTTCGAAATTCCCTAAAATTTCTAAAAATCTCCAAAATTTTACTTTTAAAATCATTATTATAAACTTTTACATATTTTTCCTGATTTTAACATAATTTTGAGATGTTCGAAAAATCGAACTTAATTTCGAAATTTCTAAAAATGGCTAAAAATGTCAAAAATGCTTATCTTATATATAAATTTTATAAGTATATTGCTAGAAATAATATTTTTTTCATTTCCATATCATTTTGAGATGTTCGAAAATTCGAACATAATTTCAAAATTCAATAAAATGTTTAAAAATCTCCAAAATGCTATTTTTAGAATTACTATTATATATTTTTCTTTATTTTAACATAATTTTGAGATGTTCCAAAATTCGAACTTAATTTCGAAATTTCTTAAAATGGCTAAAAATCTCAAAAATCCAACTTATCGAATCATTATTATAAACTTTATATATTTTTCTTGATTTACACACAATTTTGTAATGTTCGAAAATTTCGAAATTTCTTAAAATGTCTAAAAATCTCCAAAATGCTTGTATATATGTATTAATTTTCACATAATTTTGAGATGTTCGAAAATTCGAACTTAATTTCGAAATTCCCAAAAATGTCTAAAAATCTCCAAAATTTTACTTTTAAAATCATTATTATAAACTTTTATATATTTTTCTTGATTTTAACACAATTTTGAGATGTTCGAAAATTCGAACTTAATTTAGAAATATCTTAAAATGGCAAAAAATCTCCAAAATTCAACTTTTCGAATCGTTATTATAAAATTTATATATTTTTCTTGATATTCACACAATTTTGTAATGTTCGAAAATTCGAACATAATTTCGAAATTTCTTAAAATGTCTAAAAATCTCCAAAATGCTTGTATATATGTATAGTTATTATAAGTATATTGCTAGAAATTATATTTTTCTTCATTTTCACATCATTTTTCAAATTTTCAAAAATGTCTAAAAACTTCAAAATGCAAGATTTAGAATCATTATTATAATCGTTTATATATTTTTTTATATATTTTTCTTCATTTTCACATCATTTTTAGATGTTCGAAAATTCGAACTTAATTTCGAAATTTCTTAAAATTTCTTAAATTTTCTGCTCCTTTACCATTAAATTACTATGTATGAATATTCTGTTAATTTTCACATCATTTTTGATTTTCGAAAATTCGAACTTAATTTCGAAATTTTCAAAAGTGTCCAAAAATCTTTAAAATTAAAAGTTTATGCTTATTTATTAAAAATCTGTCATTATGGTTTAAGAAATTTACTCAATTTGGGATTTTCGAAATAACTAAATTCATGAAATTTTACATTAACTATTTGAGTATTAAATGCAATTATAATAATTTACAATTTTCTGATAAAATTAGCTAAAAATGTCTGGTATTTTGCTTAGTAATCGAATTTAATTCAATTTAAATCGTATAAAAAGATTTTCCATTAAATATTTGTTGAAATTTAGTTGTTTGACAAATCTTGTTTGGCATGCCTTCACATACGCTACACAAACATGAAATGAACTTAATCGCTGCTTTGGCCCATTTGACAACAAGGTCGGTCGTTCTTTTCATTCAACGGCCACCAAAAAAAAAAACCGATAAAAAACACACACAATGCAAAAAATCCAACAAATATCAAACAAAACCCTCCTCCATCTGCCTGAATCAAATCAAATGACATAAAAGAAGATATGTAACCTTTAAAAGATTATTGTAAAAAAAAAACACAATGTAAAGCCAGCCAACAAAGAAATAATGCCTAAAAATTTAAATTTTATTAAACAAAAGCCTAACAAAGTGCATTTAGAGGCATTATTTGAATAATAATTTTTCAAAAAAAAAATTAACAATAATGCATTTTTATTAAACAATAATTTGTTAATTAAGATGACATAGAAAAACAAACAAACAAAATTCAAGTGTATTACAAAATTTAGCAAAGAAAAATTGTTATAAATGTATGTTCAAAAGAGTATAATTTAATCATTGTTGTTACAACCAACAAATTTTATTTTTATAAAACTAATTTCTCATCTATAATTAAGCTGAAGAGGAGATAATGACACCAGTGATTACGTTATCTTGTGAACAATGAAGAACCTCTACAGATTTTAGGCCAATTTTTGTATAATATAGACACACATACAGACAGACGGACAGACTGATTGAAACAGAAAATAAACTTTAAGCTGGTAAATTTATTAGCCCTGGCCCATGGATGAAGTCAAGTGTAAATGTTTATTAGGTTTTTTGTTTCTAAAGCTCATCATTGTTACCTCTTCGTCTTTTGTTTTAAATGACTTCACATTAAGTTTTTTGTTTAATAAAAACAAAAACTTACTAACTGTCATTGTCACCGACAAAAAATAAATTTGTTGTACATATTAAACAACAAACTCGATGATGACATGACAGTGTGTTTGGTGACTCCATTCAAAATCCCTTATGACAATGAGTACTCAAATGTGTGGTGCACCCATGAGTGATTTAAGAAAATCACCCATACCATGGTATTCAAGCATGACGTTTATATGGTCACTTTGTTATTTATTTTTGTTTTTTTCTTAATGATTTTCTTATAAAATAAATAAGTTATAATGACAATAGTTAAATTACATGTTTAATTTGCAGTAAGTAACCTTATTACAATTTAAACCAGGGTTAACTAAACTTTATGCAGTTCATGGCACCAAGAGAATTAAAAAAAAAAATAAACAAATTAACAATTGTATTGATAAAACCACAGTTTATATGCCAAGCGAAATTTTTTATTTGATTATCAATAATTCGAACTAAGTTGTGAAAATTTTTGAAAATTAAAATTTAATTTCGAAATTTCCCAAAATGTCCAAAAATCTCCAAAATTCTACTTTTATGCATATTTATTAAGATTTATTTATGTTTTTCTCCATTTTCACATAATATTGAAATTTTCGAAAATTCGAACTTAAATTCGAAATTTCCTGAAATGTTTAAAAATCTCTAAAATGCTTGCTTATTACTTAACTATTACTAGATAGCAAATTTTTCTTCATTTTCACATAATTTTGAAATGTTCGAAAATTCGAACTTAATTTCGAAATTTTCTAAAATGGCTAAAATTCCCTAAAATTTTACTTTATTGCTCGCTTATTACTAAATTGCCAATTTTTCTTAATTTTCACATAATATTGAAATGTTCGAAAATTCGAACTTAATTTCGAAATTAACTAAAATGGCTAAAATTTTCTAAAATTTTAATTTATTGCTCGCTCATTACTTAACTATTACTAAATTGACAATTTTTCTTAATTTTCACATAATATTGAAATGTTCGAAAATTCGAAATTAATTTCGAAATTTACTAAAATGGCTAAAATTCTCTAAAATGTTATTTCCATGCTCTATTATTTGAAAACCATTACTTTATTGTACATTTTTTTCATTTTCACATAATTTTTAAATGTTCGAAAATTCGAACTTAATTTCAAAATTTGATAAAATGTTTAAAAATCTGTAAAATATTAATTAAACGGTTGTTAAGTGGTAAAATATGACTAGAATTAATGTTTTTCTTCATTTTAAGCCAATTTTGAGAATTTCGAAAATTCGAACTTAATTTCGAAGTTTGGAAAAATGGCTAAAATTCTCTAAAATATTAATTCAATCCTCTATTATTTGTAAACTATCACTTTATTGTAGATTTTTCTTCGTTTTCATATAATATTGAGATGTTCGAAATTTCGAACTTAATTTCGAAATTTCATAAAATTTCCAAAAATCTCTATAATGTTAATTTAAAGCTCGTTTATTAAATTATCTGTATAATTCAACATTTTCTTAATTTCTTCCTTATTTTGATATTTTCGAAAATTCGAACTTAATTTCGAAATTTGATAAAATGTGTAAAAATCTATAAAAGTTTGTTTAATAATAAAATATGACCAGATTAAAGTTTTTTCTTAATTTTATGCGAATTTTGAGATATTCGAAAATTCGAACTTAATTTCGAAGTTCCCTAAAAAGCCTAAAAATTCTCTCAAATGTTAATTCAATACTCTATTATTTGTAAACTATCACTTTATTGTACATTTTTCTTTGTTTGCACATAATATTGTGATGTTCGAAAATTCGAAATTAATTTCGAAACTTGATAAAATGTGAAAAAATCTGTAAAATATTAATTAAACGTTTGTTAAAAGATAAAATATGACTAAAATACATTTTTTTCTTCATTTTAAGCCAATTTTGAGAATTTCGAAAATTCGAACATAATTTCGAAGTTCCTTAAAATGTCCAAAAATTTCTACAATGTTAATTTAAAGCTCGTTTATTACTAAACCATCTATATAATTCAATATTTTCTTCATTTTGCTTAATTTTTAGATGTTCGAAAATTCGAACATAATTTCGAAAATTCTCAAAATTTTTAAGAATTACTAAAATGTTATATTAAATCAGTTTTTTTTTAAACTATGTCTAGAATTCATGTTTTTCTTAATTTTAAACTAATTTAGAGGATTTCGAAAATTCGAGCTTAATTTCGAAATTTCCAAATGACTCTAAAAATGTTTAAAATTTTAATTAAATGCTCGTGTATTAATAAAATATTTCTAACTACATGTATTTCATCATTTTCATATAATTTTTGATATTCGAAAATTCGAACTTAATTTCGAAATTTCCTAAAATGTCCAAAAATTTCTACAAGGTTAATTTAAAGCTTGTTTATTAACAAACTATGTATATAATTCAAGTTTTTCTTAATTTCTGCTTAATTTTGAGATGTTCGAAAATTCGAACATAATTTCGAAAATTCTCAAAATGGTTAAAAATAACTAAAATGGTACATTAAATCAGTTTTTATCTGAACTATGTATAGATTTTAAGTTTTTCTTAATTTTAACATAATTTAAGATTTTCGAAAATTCGAACTTAATTTCGAAATTTCCTTAAAAGGTTAAAAATCTTTAAAAATCAACTTTTGTGATCATTTAATGAAAAATTATATATTTTTTCTTAATTTTCACATAGCTTTGTGATGTTAATTGTGTTCATTTTAATAAAATTATTTTGAATGAAATTTTTTCCAAGTGATGAAGGTTTTTTGGGTTTATAGAGAAAAGCTATGACACCATAAATCAGTCAGTTAAAGATAAAAATGAGTCCCAGACAATTTGACTTGCAAATTGTAATGGAAAATATGTAAATGTTCATATGATATAAATCATGTTAAATTGTAGAAAATGTAACCACCCCCCTAAAGGCCTTAATAATATTTTTTGCTGGATTTTTGGCGTACGAATACGCAAAATGAAATTAACACTTATTATAAGAGTTTTTATACATGAATTTCAATATATGAATACTTACATATGTATGAATTAATGTATAAATTAAAATGAGCAAAAAAAAAAATTAAGTAGACAACAACACAAAAAAAAATGTTTTTAATTTTTTGTGAAATCGTCTAATATAACAAATTTTGTTTGTGGCCAAAAGAAACAGCAAAATAGAAATACAAAAAAAAAAAAAAAATTAAGCAAGTTTAACTAACTGACTGACTAACTAACAAACGCCACCAGCAACCACCATCATCACCACCCCACCACACCACACCAAAAGCATATAAACTATTGGCGAAAAAAAACCATTATGTATAATTGTATCTTCAAAATGAAATCGTAAGCATTTATTTTGTACAATATTCATATTTATTTTGTCATAGAGACCAAACTAATAGTTTTTTTTTCTTGTCATTGTTTTTGTTATGCCAAACTCAAAGTAGTTAATGGTTAAATATAACCAAACTAAGACAAAAACCCCATTAAACCCTCTCTTTCATACTAACTCCAGTAACAAAAACTAAGTATTTACATACCTACTCCCACCACCCCTCTTAAGAGTCTTTAAACATTAAACGAACTAAGGTCTTTAACTAAATTTATGAAGACTGTGTAAAGTGATTAACTCACAAATATTTATTGCGAATTACAATTTAATGAAAACCAATTTTAATTGGCTGCTGCTACAAATTGATGAAATAAGAGAGAAAAAAAAACTATACATAAATAACAAAATTTATATAAAACAATAAAATCATTTTTATAAGTAATTAATTAATAAACTAGGCACGCGTATTTTGTTTCTATTTCTTTTAAAATATTGAAATGATTGTTAGATGAAAAATGAAATTGTCTATTGATAATAAAAAATTATTATTTGTTTTTTTTTAGAATTAATAAATATATTTTAAGATAATTGTTAGGGGAATTGAGAAAACTTTAAGAGAATCAATTAATAATAAAGTAAATGAAAATAAAAATATAGTCAGACGCATATAAACTTCAAACTGGAATTTTCGAAATTTCAAAATTAGGAAAAACTTGAAATATAGACTTAGTGTTGTAATAAACCAGTTTTAAATTAACATTTAAGCGAATTCCAAGCATTTTAAGAATTTTCGAAATTAAGTTCGAATTTTCGAACATCTCAAAATGAAGCGGAAATGAATAAAAACTTGAATTCTCTTGATAGTTTATTAATAAATGTCTTTTAAATTTACATTTTAGAGGTTTTTGGCCATTTTAGGAAATTTTGAAATAAAGTTCGAATTTTCGAACATCTCGAAATTAAGTGAAATTGAAGAAAACCATACAAATTAGCAATAGCTTTATAATGAACGATAATAAATGCAGCATTTTAGATATTTTTAGCTATTTGTAGAAATTTCGAAATTAAGTTCGAATTTTCGAACATCTCAAAATTTAAGGAAAATTAAGAAAAACTTGAATTCTATTGATAGTTTAGTATTAAATGTGTTTTATATTAATATTTTAGGGATTTTTTGCTGTTTTAAGAAATTTCGAAATTAAGTTCGAATATTCGAACATCTCAAAATTATGTGAAAACTAAAGAAAACTTGTAATCTGGTTCAGTTTAGTAACAAATCATTATTAAATTAACTTTTTAGGGATTTTTTAGATTTTTGGTAATTTTTTAAAATTTCGAAATTAAGTTCGAATTTTCGAACATCTTGAAATTATCTGAAATAGAAAAAAATTTTGCAATTTGGTTATAGTTTAGTAATAAACGCTTATTGCATTTTCTTTTTTAGGTATTTTTGGCTATTTAGGAAATTTCGAAATTAAGTTCGAATTTTCGAACATTTCAAAATTAGGTGAAATTGAGGGAAAACTTGTATTCTTGTTATAGTTTAGTAGCAAACGATGATTTAATTAACTTTTTATGGATTTTAATGATTTTTGGTAATTTTTTAAAATTTCGAAATTAAGTTCGAATTTTCGAACATGTTAAAATTATAGGAAAATAAAGAAAAAACTTGATTTCTATTGATAGTTTAGTAATAAATATGTATTAAATTAATATTTTAGGTATTTTTGGCTGTTTTAAGAAATTTCGAAATTAAGTTTGAATTTTCGAACATTTCGAAATTAGGTGAAAATGCAGAAAAACTTGTATTCTATTGATAGTTTAGTAATAAATGTGTTTTATATTAATATTTTAGGGATTTTTTGCTGTATTAAGAAAACTTTAAAATTATGTACGAATTTCCAGGTTTTTAATTTGAGGAACTAATTAATTTTTTTTTAAATATATTGCTTACTTTTTTTAATGACAATTTTATTTTCAAAGTTTGTTTTATATTTTTTTTAGTATCTTATAATTTTGGGGTTTTTCTCATTAAAACAAAAAAATCTAGTTTATGAAGGCTTTCAAGCAAATTTTAGTTTAGTTTTGGTTTATTTTTTGTGTGTGTTTTTTTATTTTTTGTTATTTAAACTTCCTGATTAACAAATATGTTGGTTTTTTTTTTTTTTTTTGTTATATTGTACATTTATTTAGTAGTTATTTTTTTAATTTTGTGAACATTTTTATTGTTTTGTGATGTGTCAATGAACGTCTTGTTGGTTAGAAAAAATAATAACAGTTTGTTTACATTTTGTAACAAAAAATGTTACACGAGTGGTTTTTGCGGATGCATGTTTTGGAAATAGAAATAATAGAGTTTTGAAATTGAGAGGTGTTAGTTGGTATATTACAGAAAACTAGAGTATTTCCATGTTTAAATTACATAGTTTTTTGCAAACCCCTTTAAGATACTTACATTATTATTTGAAAATAATATAAGAAAATAATTGTGTACTCCCCTTCCCATATCCATAACAAAAGTGCCGCCTATTTAAACACTATCTCAAACGAAATAAAAACTACATGGAAATTAAACAGTAAATAAACACAATTTTTCTGAAAATTGTAATAAAATTTTAAAAACTGGCAATGTTTGTTTAACATGCAATCTGTTTTAATGAGCAAAAAAAAAAAAAAAATTGAAAACTTGAAAACTTTTATTCAAATATGTTCGGGAAATTTTTAAATTTGTCAGCTAAAATTCAATTGAAATTAATGAATATTCAAATTGAATTATTCAGTTTTCATTTTCTTCAATTAAAAATAAGTTTCATTGTCATCTTATGAAGTTTTCAACATGATACTTAATTTATCTTGTAGTTATGAGAAAATTTAGTTAAAAACAATTAATTATCTAAACAAACTAAGAAGTCTGCAGTAAAGAAAATAATAATAATAAAATAATTATTTGAAAAAATCATAGAAGAAAAAAAAACTCAACACTTTCGATTTCATTGAGAGTTGAGTAGAGGAGTGTGTTATTTTTATTATTTTTTTTGACTGCTGGGGTTTATTGTCTGGTGTGAATTGTGAAGGTGAAAGCATTTTCACTTTTATTTTTTATTTCTTTAACATATTAATAATAAATAAATAAACAAAAAACTTAAGAAAATAATAAACAAAAGGAATTATTTATTTATATTCATATGTTTGAGTAAATTTATAAATCATTTCTTTTCAGCTGTAATTGATATTTAAATTATAAAATGCTTTAATTATCATTAAAAGAAATTTGATCTACATTTAAAATTGTTTAATAAATAAGAAAATTGTTGCAATTTTTATATTAATTTGCAATTTGTTTATAAATTAAACAATTATTTTAACTATTTATTAAGAAATTAGCTTTAATTGAGAGTTAAGTGCTTAATATCATTAGTTAAAGTTTAGTTGTTTTAAAGTTTTGAAACACAATTGTTTTCAGTTTTTGTTAGTCTTTGGTTTTCATTAATGTTTAGTTACTTAACTAACTACAATTGTTACACTTTTGAAAGCAAAAATAAGTAAATTGTTTACTCCACCCAAGTAATCAAGCATAGGGTCAATTATCACTTTTGTGACCCTAAGTAATCTACAATGTAGCCACTTGAAATAATTATTATAAATCATTTCTTTACATCGCTAAGCTATAAATACTTCCATTTAAAGAAATTTCATGTACAAATTGTCATTAATTAAACAATTATTTGAACTGTTTATTCTTCAATTATCATTAATTGTTAGTTAAGCGGTTAATGTCTATATATTCTGGATCCTTATAGACAGCGGAGTCGATGAAGCCATGTCCGTCTGTCTGTTGAAATCAACTTTCTGAAAACCCCAGATATCTTCGGGATCCAAATCTTCAATAATTCTGTGAAACATGCTTTCGAGAAGTTTCCTATTTAAAATTAGCAAACTCCGTCCATAAATAACGAAGATATGAGCAACAATCCGAGACAACCTCTGAAAATTTAAAAAAAAAAATACAATTTATTGCATGCTTTGACAAAAAAGCAACAAAACGTATGTTTGGATGTGTGTTGGTTTCATTGCTTTGCGTATTTTGTTTTTGGTGTTTTGTTGTCATATGTCCTTTGTAATGCAAAAATAAGTCAAGTGGTTACTTTTTACCTCCCAGGTAAACTATCGGAGAGACAATTGTCACTTAGTGTTCTTTTATAATCTGGAGTGTGCTAGTTAGTAATAGATAATATCTCTTATACAGATAATTAGGGGTCAATTAGTTTCCTCCTAGTACATTTACATGTTAAAATATCTATTTAATTAACTAGTTAAGTAATCACTTAGGAAGCTAGAGAGATAACTCTTTCAGTTTAACCAGTAAGCGGATAGTTATACGTATACTATAAAGAACCAGTTACCGCACTGTCTCTTTGTAATCTATGAAGGGGTAATTGACCATACAAAATTTTTCATGGTGTCAAATAAAAGTTTATTCATTTGAGATCTTTGATAGACAAATTTTAGCTGTTTTATATCAACAGAAAGGAAATTGTGTCTTTTAATCTAAAATCTATTAAAATTATTTAATTTTTTTTTTTTTTTTTTGTATTTCTGTTTATTTTATTTAACTAATCCCTTATAATTTTCTTCTCTTTCTAGGTAAGCAAGATTTTAAACATGATTTGAACAATATTTACAATATAAGTAAGTAAAACTAATCGTAAACTAAGTTAAACAATATATAAAAAAAAAATTTACCGGAAAATATTCAAGTTATTTCAAACCCCACCATTTTGAAAATTATATTAAATAAATTTTCAAAATATGAGCATTTCTCTACAAAATTTAATTTAAAATATTTATGAAACGTTCAATGTATGTAATGTATTCGATTCGACATTTTCAGGAGAAAGAAAAAAAATTTAAAAATTCGGAAATTTAAATTTTTAATATATTGCCTCCTTTTCACTTCTCATTTTTCTTAATAAGATACATTTTTTGGAGAAACTTGAAGAACTAACATTAGTAAATAGCTACCGAGCGATGACGGGGAGCTCAACTAGTTTAAAATATTTAAAAAAAAAATGAAAGATTTGAGTAAAATTTTCATTAATTTTGCCATTAGACGCCTTTTGAATTCAGTGGATTTCGAAAATAAAAATATTTTGGAATAGTTTGCTTAAATTGTTAAATATGTTTTTGTTATTAATCAGTTTTAATAAGAATATTTCAAAATATTATGAGAAAGATTATCTGACATATTTCTATTCTAAAAATTTTAACAAAATCGGCGAATATAAATTATTTGACTACAGAGGTCAAAGGTGAAATTATGTAATAATAGAAATTTTTACAAAATTTTAAAGGATTTCGATCCAATTGACAAAATATTTTGTAGTTATAGTGAAACTAACTCCTTCATGATATTAGGGTCACAAGAAAAACGCAATATTTAAAACCTCGTAACTCTGAGGTCAAAATTCCAATTTCAAACTAATTTTTACAATTTGATAATTGTTCTTCCACATTTTATTAAAAATAGCTGAAAGTATAAAAAATAAGAAATATGTATTTACATCAATGCCATGATAAATTTTGTAATATAAATTTTGAATTTAAATTTTTCGGATTTTAGAAAAAATTTAATTTTTGAAATAATTTCATCAATACGACAAATATTTTTTTTTTAAATCTTTTAAAATTAGTACATCTATATATTATGGCTAAACATAGACCTTATATGCCAAAAATTTGATAAAATCTAAAGAATATGAACTATTTCAGTTTACAGGTCAAAGGTCAAACTTGATGTACATGAATTTTGCTCAATATTTTGAAGAATTTCAAAGAAACTTCAGCAGAAATATTTAATATTTAAAGCGAAATTAACTTTTTAATGTATTTTCAGTCATAAAAATTCTTAAAAATTAAAGCCGGGCATAAAACTCTAATTTCAAAATTTTGAACATTTTATTAAACAAATTTTATAAAATTGAGAATACTTCTTAGAGATTTTATTAAGGAAGTGAAAGAATAAAAATAAGAAAAAATTAAATCAATACATTTATTAATTCAGTGGTGGCTGCAATTCAAATTTAGCAAATTTCAAAGAAAATTTTTTTTTTTTATTTAATAAATTTTGCTTTAATAAAACCTTTTCAATGGTAATACAAATATAGTATAAAATTAACCTAGAAATATATAAGCTAAAAATGTGATTTAAACTAGAGAATATTAGCTATTTCACTTAACAGGTCAAAGGTCAAACTTTTTAATATTTAGAATTATTCAAAATATTTTCCAAAAATTCCATGAAAGTTAACATATATACCTAATTTACATAAAATTTGGTTAAAACTAAAATATATTAGCTATTTCAGTTTAAAGGTCAAAGGTCAAATTTTTAATATTTGAAAATTTTCCCAATATTTTTAAGAATATCAATATTTGAAGCCAATTTAACTGTTCTATGCATGAGGATTTATAATGATCCTTAAAACAGTAATAGTTTACTAAGTACAGGTCAAAGGTCAAATTCTTAAAATTTGAGAATTTTTAAGGGATTTCAATTAAACTTGAGAAAATTATTTAGTAAAGTTCAAAACTATGGATATTTTGAACTAAATTTCAAACTTTAGATGCTTTAGGGGTAATTTTAAATCATTTTCTAGAACAGTTTCGGTCCAGGTTAAAAATCCAATTCCTAAAATTTCAGATTTTTAATGGAAACCTGAGGAAAATATGCATAAAACTAACTATAAATGTTTTAGGGATCATTTTAACAGTGAGATTATGGGTTAAAGTGTGAGTATTTGAAATTTTCTATAAAATTTTCAATCAAGGTCAAAGTTTAAATTCTTAAAATTTGGAATTTGTTCAAGCAAATTGATATTTTCAACTAAATTTCAAACTTTAACCGGCTTTTGGGGTAATTTCAAAACTTTCAGTATTGAGGTTAAAGATCATATTTTTAGTATTTTGTATTATAATTCTTAAAATTTGGGATTTCTTCATTACAAACCTTAAATGCCTTTGGGGTAATTTGAAACCTTACAGCACTGAGGTTAAAGGTCATATTTTAAGTATTTGAAAGTTTTAAGTTTAAAATCAAATTGTTAAAATTTGGATTATTTCATAGATTTTTTTAAGGATTTCGATGAAATTTGAGGCAAATTAAACAATATAAATTCACTTTCTCTTGCTTTTATTTTATTTAAAACAAAATCTATCCCACCCCTGTATAACTTATGTTAACCAACAAACCTTATAATTAAATAAGCAGCAGTTAATATGTCAAATAAGTTAACTAGACAGTTGAGACAACAATTTTCACACTTACAAAAAACCAATCACTATTATTTAATGCTAATTTGCAACACCTTTTCTTTAAAGATTTTAATCAATTCGTTCCCATAAAGGGAGACTATAGAAAATTCAAACAAAAATACCATACACAAATTTAAACAAATGAAATTTAACCTATTTTTTGTACACAGTTTAACTAAAAGTTTTCCTAAAAACAACAATTACTTAAAAGTTTTGTCTTGGGGGGGAGGTTTATTTTTCAAATAAAAGATTTGAAAAAAAAACACAAGTAATAGAGCTATATTTGGCTGTTGCGAATCATAAATACCCTTCACCAAAGTATACTTTAAGATAAAGACAGAAAATATTTTCTTTGGAAAAAAAAAATTTTTGCTGAAAAAATTCGGGTTAAAAAAAGTTGTCTCGATTTTGGCCCACTGTAGGTCCAAACTACTAAAGCGTTATATACGTCGTTGGAAAGGTCTTTCTAATAGCTATCATTAGATATCCATATTGTCTATATTAATGAGTTACTAATTCATTTTTCTTTAATATAGTTAAAATAGGTCAAAATTCGAGGTAGTTGTGGTTTTTTGCTTATATCTCAGCCAATTGTGGGCCGATTTTCTTGATTTTAAATAGCAAGCGAACCGGGTCTATAGCGGATATATTGATGTATGAATCATATATATAAGTTATTTGGGGGCTACGGAAAGTTGATTTCAACATACAGAGGAACATGGTTATATCGACTCCGTTATCAATAACGATTCAAAATATACGTTATGGGGTCCTAAATGAAAAATGTAGGAGTGACAAACTTATGTTGCCATTCATGGTGAAGCGTGTAATACAAATTATTGTCTTGGGGGGTTTTATTTTTCAAATACATATAAGATTTGAGAAAAAAAACAAGGCAAAAATTAGCTGTGAAATAGAAATTTGTTACATATTTGTTTCACTTAAATGGGACTCACACGAAAAATAAAACAAATATAAAAAAGCGACAAACAAATATTCATATGTGTTGAAAACTGCCTTTTAAAACTGCTGCAAAATGTGGCAAGAAAAAGACATCATTTATTTTAATCACCTTTTAAAAATGTAACCAACAATCACAGACAACTTAAATACATTCATTTGTACTTTACAGATTTAGTTTAGTTTGTTAAACACAAGTTTGCTTTTTATTTTTAGTATCTTTTGTAAAACATCTTGAAATTTGTTTTCTTTTGTTTACAAAAAAAAAAAAAAAAACACATTTTGAAAGAAAATTAACTAAAAACTAAAAAAGGGGTGTAATTATTTAGTAAAAAGCGAAATAATTAAAACTAAATTTAACTTAAAATCAAATTTAAACATAAGTTTTATTACAGTTTGCTAAATATCATGAAGAATATGGTTAATATTTGTAAATAGTGAATATAAACCTTGACCTACTTAATTAAGGAAATTTAAAATTGTTTACTTTCTACAGTAATTTTGCTAATTTTTCTAAATTTTTTTAATTAAAATCTCAATTGTTTTAAGTTTAATGTTTGATTTTTATTAAAATCATGTAAAACTATACTAATCAAAAGGAATTACATTAATTGCTTTTCTAATTTAGTTGTAGATGGGCTTTAAATCCTGAAAATTTCAGGAAAAACTTTATTTTTGCCAATATTTTTTTAAAAAATCAGTTTTTATAAAAAACTGTTTTAAATTATTATAACCTAGGCTATAATTACTTTATAAATGGCAATTTTACCAATATTCTACAACTTTTTAACTTTGGGGTCAAAGGTCATACTTTAAAATTTTTGAGATTTTTCTTATAAAATAAAGAAAAATTTAGTATTTTTTCAAGGATTATATTAACCCAGATTATAAGAAATATATGTGGTAAATTTTACTCATATTAGGCAACTTTTCAACTATGGGGTCATAGGTCATATTTTAAAATATTTGAGATTTCTCATACAAATATAAACAAAATTTAATATTTCTTCACGAATTATTTTAATCCTGACTATAAGAAATATATATTGCAAATTTTACCCATATTAGACAACTTTTTAACTTTGAGCTTAAAGGTCATATTTTCAAATTTTATGAATTTTTCCTAATAATATAATAAAAAATTTAGTATTTCTTCACGGATTATTTGAACCTTAACTATAAGAAATATATATTGCAAATTTTACTCATATTAGGCAACTTTTTAACTTTGGGGTCAAAGGTCATATTTTAAAATTTTATGAATTTTTCCTAATAATATAATAAAAAATTTAGTATTTCTTCACGGATTATTTTAACCCAGACTATAGGAAATATATATTGCAAATTGTATTCACATTAGACAAATTTTTAACGTTGAGGCCAAAGGTCATATTTTCAAATATTTGAGATTTTTCATACAAATATAAAAAAAAAAAAAACAATCTACAATTTCTTCAAGGATTATTTTAATCCATACTATAACAAATATATATTGCAAATTTTACCCATATTAGGCAACTTTTTAACTTTGGGGTCGAAGGTCATATTTTCAAATTATTGAGATTTTTCATACAAATATAAACAAAATTGAGTATTGCTTCACGGATTATTTGAACCAAAACTATTAGAAATATATATTGCAAATTTTACTCATATTAGGCAACTTTTTAACTTTGGGGTCAAAGTTCATATTTTCAAATATTTGAGATTTCTCATACAGATATGAAGAAAAATTTAGTATTTCTTCACGGATTATTTTAACCCAGATTATAAAAAATATATGTGGTAAATTTTACTCATATTATGCTACTTTTCAACTTTGGGGTCAAAGTTCATATTTTCAAATATTTAAGATTTCTCATACGGATATAAAGAAAAATATAGTATAGTCTTAAACAAGAAATATATAAGCTAACAGTGTGATTAAAACTAAAGAATATTAGCTATTTCACTTTACAGGTCAAAGGTCAAATTACGAGTACATGAATTTCGAACAATATTCTGAAGAATTTCGAAGAAACTTTAGCAGATTTATTTATTATGTAAAGCGAAATTAACTGTTTAATGTATTTTCCGTTATAAAAACTCTCAAAAATTAAGGACTCGAATTGCGGGCTTAAAACTCCTATTTCAAAATTTTTAATATTTTATTAAACAAGTTTTATAAAATTGAGAATACTTCCTCCAGATTTTATTAAGGTTTATGTGAAAGAATAAAATTAAGAAAACATTACATTAATAAATTTATTACTTCAGTGGTGGCTACAATTTAAATTGAGAGGATTTCAGAAAATTACATATTTTTAATGATTTGGTAATTACATCAACATTTTGTTATAATTAAACCTTTTAAATGGTAATAGAAATATAGTTTAACATTAAACATTAAATATATAAGTTAAAAATTGTATAAAAACTAAAAAATATAAGCTATTTCACTTTACAGGTCAAAGGTCAAAATTTAAATATTTTGAATTATTAACAATATTTCCAAAAATTTCATTGAAAATCTTAACATATATACAAGATTTACTACAAATTTTATTAAAATGAAAGAATATTAACTATTTCACGTTAGAGGTCAAAGTTCACATTTTTAATATTTGAAAATTTTCTTAATATTTTCAAGAATTTCAATTTTACTGGAAGAAATATTCGATATTTGAAGCGAATTTAACTGTTTTATGTGTGGAGATTTATAATGATGCTCAAAAAAATAATAGTTTACTGCATCCAGGTCAAATTCTAAATAGTATTTTCAAAAATTTCAATGAAACAGAACACATACTAAATTTACTGAAAAATTTGATTTAAACTAAAGAATATTAGCTATTTCACGTTAGAGGTCAAAGTTAAAATTTTTGATATTTGAAAATTTTCTCAATATTTTCAAGAATTTTCATTATACTGCAAGAAATATTCGATATTTGAAGCGAATTTAACTGTTGTGCGAGAATGTATAATGATCCTTAAAAACTTAATAGTTTACTACATCCAGGTCAAAGGTCAAATTCTTAAAATTTGAGAAATTTTAATGGATTTCATTGAAACTTGAGGAATTTATTTAGTAAAGTTATAACTATTAATATTTTGAACTAAATTTCAAATATTTGATGCTTTGGGGGTCATTTTAAACCTTTCATCATTGAGGTTAAAGGTCATATGTTAAGTATTTGAAATTCAAGTATTTTAGAATTCTAGGACATTTTTGATCCATATGAAAGATTTAATTTTTAAAATTTCCATACAAAGAAAAATTTAGTATAAATTCGTGATTAATTCACAAAATCTTCAGGAAATTTATAAAGGCAGCGAAAATGTTTAAAATAAATTAACATTATTATTTTGTGAGGACCAAAATGACCCCCCAAATTAAATTTACCCCAACTGCATACATGATGGTTGATTTCCAATTAACACATACATTTTTCCATGTCTCTGACAATGTATTGTTATATATTTTGAATTTGTTAACCCTTTGACGACCACGGGGACTCCGGTGTGCCGACACAAATACAATGAATAACTAAAGAATGGGATCCATTAGTTCGTAAACGTGTCTCTTATTAATGTGTTTAGATTAAAACAAGTTCGTTTACAGCATTTATTTTGTATTGTCTTTGAAAATTGTCAGTTTTATTGGTAATGTGTTCAGGAATTGTTCAACCCTATCCAACTTTTTAAATCCGGGGTCAAGGGTCATATTTTTTAAGTCTGCGATTTTTAATATGCCGTGTAAACCGCATCAAACGGTGCATTTTTCTGGATGTAATGGAGTCTGTAGGGTATGTTTATTAACAAACCCGTCAAGTCAAAAATGAGCCTTATTGCTGAACACAATTTTGCGTTACATCAGTCGTCTGTAAGTTGCGAGACTAATTTTCAAAGTAAATTTAGTAGCGTTGTTCAAGCGTCAATCTATTCATGATGATTTACCAGAGTATTCTGATCATAAATGTAAAAAGTAAGTGCAGTATGAAAGATTGTTTGACAGTTAACCCTTTCGTAAGTTCTATCTGGCTTAATATAGTCTGCATCATTATAGATAGCGAAGATGATATATTTGTCTGTGTTGAAATCAACTTTCCGAAGTCCCCAAACAACTTTCATACATAATTGATATATCAATATATCCTCAATATCCCAACATAGATTGCTATTTAAAATCGAGAAAATCGGCCCGTAAATGGCTGAGCTACAAACAAAAAAGCGACTACCTCTACCAACTCTTGGCATCCCTAGGCACTGCACTCTTACTTGTTATACCCTTCACCTTCGTGAGAAGAGTATATATAAGTTTGTCATTCCGTTTGTAATTTCCACAATATAATTTTCGGACCCTATAAAATCTATATATTCTGGATCCTTATAGATAGCGGAGTCGATTAAGCCATGTCCGTATGTCTGTCTGTCTGTCTGTCTGTCTGTCTGTCTGTTTGTCTGTCTGTCTGTCTGTCTGTCTGTGTTGAAATTAATTTTCTAAAGACCCCAAATATCTTCGGGATCCAAATCTTCAATAATTCTGTCAGACATGCTTTCGAGGAGTTTCCTATTTAAAATCAGCAAAATCCGTCCATAAATAACGAAGATATGAGCAAAAATCCGAGACAACCTCTGAAAATTTCATAAAAAAAAGACAATTTATTGCAAGCTTTGACAAAAAAGCAACAAAACGTATGTTTGGATGTGTGTTGGTTTCATTGCTTTTTTTTCGTGTTTCGTTTCGTTTGTCATTGTTGTTTTTATACCCTTCACCTTCGTGAGAAAGGTATATAAGATTGTCATTTCGTTTTTAACTTCTACAATATAATCTGTTCGTCAACAGTTAAATGTAAAATTTTTAACAGTTTTCTTGATATATTTAGGATGCTATACGCTGAAAGTGGACAATTAATATATCCACAAAAAGCATCCACAAACTAATATATACCCTTCTTACGAAGGTGAAGAGTATAACAAGTGAGAGTGGGCCGATTTTCTCGATTTAGAATAGCAATCTATGTTGGAATATAGATGATATATTGATATATCACTAATGTATGAAAGTTGTTTGGGGGCTTCGGAAAGCAGATTTCAACACAGACAAATATATCGTCCCCGCTATCTATAATGATGCAGACTATATATAAGGTTCGACATAGCCGAATATAGCACTCTTACTATTTTTGGTTTGACATTTAACTAAGATTTGAAAACCTTAATTTTGCATAAATCAAATATAATAACTTTTTAATTAAATAAATTTCAAATCAAAATGACAGCTATAAATCTCAAAACTATCAAAATCCGCTTTTAATTTGCATCTATCTGCAACCTTAAAAACACTTTTGCTAATATTTAATGTGTTTAAAATTGAATTTACATTTAAACAATTTAATGCTGTTGGCGGTTTTAAACAAACGATTAGATTAACCCATTTCAAGAGCTTTGATTTCATAAATGATTGAATGATTTTTGTATTGGCTGCATCTTTTTAAGCAATAATCTTTAATACAAATATTAGTTTTATTTATTATTTTTCTTAACTATTTTTTTGTAATTTATTTATTTATTGAAAAATAATATATATTTTTGTTCACACTTTGTTAAATTCCGTTTTTTTTGCTTCTTTATCCATCTATGGCTTTAAATAACTCAGGCAAATAAACATTTGTTTATTAAAAAAAAAAGTATGGTGATTAGTCAGTCAGGGGTTTGAGCTGTATTAATGACAACTACCCCCCATCTGCTGCCCCGCTCTTATAGACTGGCGTGTTTTTCCTTCTACTTTTAAACGTTTTTTTTAATGCAAGCACGTTAAGTGTTTGTAGACTTACGTTATATTTTTTTCAAATTTAAAATTGTTGATGTTGCAATTACATAATTAACGTTTTCTTTCAAAGTGGTTTAATGTATGGTATTTTTTTAATTATTTGTTTGTTTCTTTTTTCAATTTTTGCAAGAGTAGTTAATAATTTCTAAGTTTTTAAGTATATTCGTATAGGCTGGGTTACTAGCTAATCATGCTAGCGATTTTTAAGACTCAAAGGTTAATAACACTCGCCCCAAATATGTTCGCCACTTCTATCTTTTAATTGTTTTTAAATTGTATAAAGAACTTTTGAAAATGTATGCATTATTATTTAATTGAAAAGTATCGAAGAAAAAATATAAATTAATTTCAATGTAACCTGTCACAGAGGTTCAAAAAAGTTCCAATTTATCTCCTGATAGGCCAACAATGAGTCTAGAAAGTTCCAATTTAACACCTCGTAGGCCAGCGCCATGGATCCAGAGGGGGTGAAATAGGAATTTCCTCCCTAAAACCGAAAAGTTTTCATATAAAAAATGAAAAATGTAGAACAAATTTTCATTTAACAATATTTTTTGATTTTCGAAAAAGGTACTTTTTTGCTTTTTTAAATATTTTTCAAAACTTTGTTAAAAAAATCAAAAATTTTTTAACTGCATCTGAAAGTTTGAACAATAAGATAATAGTTTAGCAAGATTTTGTAAATATTTGGATACGCACCCTAAATTTAGCATTAATAGAAAACCACGGATTTGTATAACAAAAGTAACTGTGCTTTTTTATATATATTTCAAAACTTTGTTAATAAACATAAACGTTTTTTAACTGTAGCTGATAGTATAGAAAATACAAATTATTTTGAGTGTAAATTTGTAAATATTAATACACACACCCTACATTTAGCCTTAATAGAAAACAAAAAAAAAATTTTTAAAAATTAAAATTTTTCCAAAAAGTACCTTTGCTTTTTTTTATATTTTTTAAAACTTTGTTAATAAACTTAAACGTTTTTTAACTATAGCTGAAAGTATAGACAATAAGAATTCTATTGCGCGAAAATTAAAAAAAAAATAACAAGCACCCTACGTACAGCATTAAAAAAAATTTCATTATATAAAAACTAAAATTTTACAAAAAAGTACTTTTGCTTTCTTATATATTTTTCAAAACTTTGTTAATAAACTTAAACGTTTTTTAACTATAGCTGAAAGTATAGACAATAAGAATTCTATTGAGTGAAAATTTAAGAAAAAAATAACAAGCACCCTATTTACAGCATTAATAAACAATTTCATTATATAAAAACTTGAATTTTTTACAAAAAAGTACCTTTGCTTTTTTATATATTTTTCAAAACTTTGTTAATAAACTGAAACGTTTTTTAACTGCAGCTGATAGTATAGAAAATAAGAATTATTTTGAGTGTAAATTTGTAAATATTAATACACACACCCTACATTTAGCCTTAATAGAAAACCAAAAATTTTTATGGCAAACAAAAAAATAAGAGTTCTATTGAGTGTAAATTTGTAAAAAAATAACAAGCACCCTACTTACAGCAATAATAAAAAATTTCATTATATAAAAACTTAAATTTTTTACAAAAAAGTACCTTTGCTTTTTTATATATTTTTCAAAATTTTCTTAATAAACTTAAACGTTTTTAAACTGTAGCTGAAAGTATAGACAATAAGATTTTTATTGAGTGAAAATTTAAAAAAAAGTAACAAGCACCCTACTTACAGCATGCCAAAGTACAAATTTCATTATATAAAAACTAAAATTTTTTTACAAAAAAGTACTTTTGCTTTTTTATAAATTATTCAAAATTTTGTTAATAAAATTATGGTTTTTTTAACCTTAACTGAAAGTACAGATAATAACAATTCTATTGAGTGTAAATTTTGTAAAAATGTTGACATGTACCCTACTTTTAGCATTAATAGAAAAACCAAAGTACAAATTTTATTATATATAAACTTAAATTTTTTACAGAAAAGTACCCTTGCTTTTTTATAAATTATTCAAAATTTTGTTAATAAAATTATGGAATTTTTAAGCTTAACTGAAAGTGCAGACAATAACAATTCTATTGAGTGTAAAGTTTTGTAAAAATTTGTCATGCACCCTACATTTAGCATTGATAGAGATATATTTTTGAAACTTTATTTTTTTTTTAAAAAGTACCTTAGCTTTTAAGCATATTTCTCCAAACTTTGTTAATAACATTAAAAGTTTTTTAACTGTATCTTAAAGTATAGACAATAAACATATTATTAAGTGGATTTTTTTTAAATTTTGACCTGCACTCTACATCCAGCATTGATAGAAATATGTTTAAAAAAAATTTGAACAGAAATAAACATTAAAATTTAGCTCACTGTAAAGCTTACATTTATTATCTAGGCAAACAATATGTTCACAGCTTATCACTTTCTATATCGCTATTTTGTTCGGATCGGACCAAATTTTACATAATTTGTAAAAATTTCTTAAAACTCTATTTTTACCTATTTTTTTTTTTTAATTTTACCAAAGTCTTCTATGAATTTTAAAATGATGATAATATTTATACATTTTTGAAAAGCTGACTCAATTTCTTTTACATTGATTTACATTGATAAGGTGTAACTTAAAACTTTTTAAATGTAAAAAGAATGGATGCAAAGTTAACCTATCAATTTTAGCATATTTCACTTTTAAGTTAGTAGCCATATTAAGCTTACTTTAAAGCTATTGGAAATTAAATTTATTATCTAAACAAACAATATTCTGAAAGCTTAACTATTTCTATATAGCTAGTCTAAATTTTGTTTGGATCGGACCAAATTTTTCAAAACATAATGTGTTAAAACGTTTTAATTTCTTCAAACACAATTTTGTTCACTTTTTTTGTGTTTCTTTTACAAAAGTCTTCTATGCTTTTTGTAACAATGAAAATGTTTATTCATTTTTGAAAAGCTGATACAATTTCCTTTTCATTTATATATAAAAGGTTTAATTTAAAGCATTTTACATGTAAAATAAATGGATGCAAAGTTAACTTATCGTTTTTTGCATATTTCATCTTTAAGTAATCTTAGTAGTCATATTTAGCTTACTGTAAAGCTTTTTGCAATTAAATTTATTATCTAGACAAACAATATTCTGAAAGCTTAACTCTTTCTATATCGCTAGTCCAAATTTTGTTCGGATCGGACCAAATGTTAAGTAATATTAATATGTTAATATATAATAGTGTCTTAAAACACAAATGTTTCATTTATTTATGTTTCTTTTACAAAAGTGTTATACGAATTTTGAAATAATAAAATCTATGTAGATTTTGGAATAGCAGTCTCAATTTCCTTTACATATGTATAATTTGTGAAACTTATCGTTACTACATAGCAAATTGATAGACGAAAAGCCAGCAGGTGATTTTTAGCATATTTTTGTCATCATGCTTTTGGTAGTCATATCTTTGCAGTGAAAAAGTGTTCAATAAATTTTAAAGTAATAAAAATGTTTATACATTTTTGAAAAGCAGACACAATCTCCTTTACATTGAAGTATAATATGTCTTGCTGATCTCTTCTACAAAAAAAATAGTAATAAAAGCAAAGTTGAAATTAAGTTTTTAGTTTATTTTATATTATTTAGTATAAGTAGTCATGTTTGTCCTAAAATAGTGTTCTATGAATTTTGAAATAATGAAAATGTTTATACATTTTTAAGAAGCAGACACAATTTCCTATACATTGATGTATAAAACGTCTTCTTTAAGATGTCTTAAATAACACATCAAAGGAAGCAATGTTATTAAGTCTTTTAAAGTATTTTTCAAGATTTGTTTGTGTTTCTCTTACAAACGTCTTCTACGAATTTTTGAATTATGAAATTTTGTATATATTTTTGAAAAGCAAACACAATTTGCTTTACATTGATGTATCACATGTCTTGCTTAACGTTTCTATATAAAAAATTAATAGACCTAAAGTCAGCAGGTGGTTTTAAGTATATTTCATCATCTTGCATATCTGTTTTAAAAAAAACTTTTATGTCATTTTCAAATAATGAAAATGTTTATACATTTTTGAAAAGCAGATACATTTTCCTATACATTGATATATAATAGTTTTAATTTAAAGTTTTTAAATGTCTCATTAAAGCTCCCAATGTTAATAAATCTTTTAAAGTCTATTTCAAGATTTTTTTGTCTTTCTTTTACAAAAACTCTTCTACGAATTTTTAAATAATGATTTATTTTATATATTTTTGAAAAGCAAACACAATTTCCTTTACACTGATGTATCATATGTCTTACTTAACGTTGCTATATAAAAAATTAATACACCCAAAGTCAGCACGTGGTTTTAAGTACATATCATCATATTGCATATTTGATTAAAACAAAAACTTTTATGTCATTTTCAAATAATGAAAATGTTTATATATGTTTGAAAAGCAGATACATTTTCCTATACATTGATATATAATAGTTATAATTTAAAGTTTTTAAATGTCTCATTAATGCTGGCAATGTTAATAAGTCTTTTAAAGTCTATTTCAAGATTCTTTTTTGTCTTTCTTTTACAAAAACTTTTCTACGAATTTTTAAATAATGAATTATTTTATATAATTTTGTAAAGTTAATACAATTTCCTTTACATTGATGTATAAAATGTTTACTTTAAAGTTTTTTTTAAATTTAACAATAATGGATGCTTTGTTCAACATGTTATTTATAGCATATTTAATAATATTGTTTCTTTTTTATCATCGTTTTCCTAAGAAAGTCTTCTATGAACTTTTTAATATTAAAGATTTGTAGACATTTTTAAAAAGCTGACTTAATTTCCTTTATATTGGTATATAATAGGTTTATTTTAAAGATTTTATATGTCACAATAATACAGGCAAAGTTAACAAGCCTTTTGTGGCTTATTTTAAGAAATATTTGTAATTTTTCTTATAAAAATTATGTATCAATCTTTAAATAATAAAATTGTTTATACATTTTAGGAAAGCAAACACAATTTCCTTTACATTGATATATAATAAGTCTACTTTAAGTTTTTTTAAATGTGATATAAAAGGACACAAAGTCAATATATCGTTTTTTTTTATTTTCATTTAGTAATCTTTATAGGCTAGTTCAGCCTTCTATAGACCTGTCTGTATTAAATTCTGTTATCTCTGTTAACATTATTCAAAAAGCTCAACTCCTTTTCTTTCGTCAAAGCTATTTTTTGTTTAAATCACACCATTATTTTCTATATTTATTCTTTAATCTTTCTATTTGAGCCTTGTTATCACAACTCTTTTTGTTTTTCCTTTACAATCGAATTTATTACCTGACAATATTGCCTTATATCGCCCTCCAATTTCTAAATGCATTTAAGCCTTAAAATCTGTATAAATTATTGAGGGAAAAGAAATGTTTACTCTGGCAAACTTTGTTATATTTATTGATAAACATTGAAACGCTTAAATAAATATTGATTTTGTTTTCAGTTTTCCTACAACATTTTTCATTATAAAAATAAAACTACAAGTTATATTTTAGAGATAAGATAGCAAAAATATATATACACAATGTTATTAAAAAAATATTTAAGAGATAACAGATAATTGCAGAAATGAGTCATGGAACGAGGGCTGCGTATGCCAGCAGACAGAGAGCTATTGAATTTGGAAAGGGGTTTTGAAGTAATCAGACTTTTAAGTGCAGCAGTAAATGGGAAAACCTTAAAGTAAATATTAGCTGATAATTTAGTTTGTTTTAGTAAATAGTTAAATTAAGGGGATTGTATTTAAGGGTGATTAAAAATCAGGTTAAAATGGTATATATTTGAAATCATATGACAATAAAGTTGTAAGGCCTTCGCCAGTATTCTTGGTTCTTTTTAGACCGCTTCTAAATTATGTGAGTTAAACAAATGAAGGTTACTACTTACATCTAAAGAGCTCGAAGAATGCAGAACTGTAACATGAAGAATACTGACGAAGCTTGTGGTAAAACAAAATTGACCAAAAGTACGCGATGAAAGCTAAAATAAATACTGACTCCTCATCAACTTGCTGTTACTATTTATATACACAGCGCCATCTTCTAGTAGTTTCATGAATTATCTAACGGAAAAACTCATGTATTTTTTTCATAATGACCACCTAGAGCTTTTAAAGCTACTTCACAGTTAATGTTGTCCTACTTATAAACAATGTTAATAACACCATGTTATCAACATTGTTTACAAGTAAAAGTTTCTACTGATGAAAATTTTTAAAATTTTTTAGTGAATTTTAAAGCTACCTCACAGTTAATGTTGTCCTACTTATAAACAATGTTAATAACACCATGTTATCAACATTGTTTACAAGTAAAAGTTTCTGCTGATGAAAATGTTAAACATTTTTTACTGAATTTTAATGCTACTTCACAGTTAATGCTGTCCTACTTCTAAACAATGTTAAAAACACCATGTTATCAGCATTGTTTATAAGTAAAAGTTTCTACTGATGAAAATTTTGAACATTTTTTAGTGAATACCCTTAGTTTTCTTAATATTACTTAATAACTTTTATTACAAAATTTGCTCTACTTTAGTGTGCAACTTTTTTTTTAATCACTAAACAAAAATAAAAGTTATAACCGAATCTAAAATCAATCATTAAATTTGTTCAAGTGTAAAAGGTCGCTATAAAAAAATACTAGTATTATAACAAATACAAATAATTTTCCAGAAATATCTGCTAAACTTTTGCTTTGTTTTTTACTTTATAAATAAAAACTAGCAAATTTTCTAAACTCTTTGCTTTGAAAGGGTCTTCCACGAACTTTGGCAGTTGATAGTGATCATATTTTTGAAGCTACATCTATCAAATTGGTTGTCATTCTACCCTTCACCATGAGTGTTAAGGGTATATATATATATATATATATATATATATAAGTTTGTCATTCCGTTTGTAATTTCTACATTTTTCATTTCCGACCCCATAAAGTGTATATATTCTGGATCGTTATCTGTCCGCTTGTATGTTGAAATCAACTTTCCGTAGCCGCCAAATAACTTACATACCTGATTCATACATCAATGTATCCGTTATAGTCTCGGTTTGGTTGCTATTTAAAATCGAGAAAATCGGCCCACAAATGTCTGAGATATAGGCAAAAGACCACCACTACCTCGATTTTTTTACATATTTTTTATTTATATTTGGATAACTAAGTTTACTACATTAATATAAACAATATGGGTATCTAATGATAGCTATTTCCAAGACCTTTCCAACCACGTATATAACGTCATAGTGAGTTGGACCTACAATGGGTCAAACCCGGGAAAAACTTTTTTTCACCCGAATTATTTTTTTTTTTTTTAAATATTTTTTTCCTATAAATTTGTTTTTCATTGATAAAGTCTTTTCTGCAAAAAAAGAATATTAAACTATTTTTTTTAAAAAAAATTAAAAAAAAAAAAATATTTGACAAAAAATATTTTCAATCTTCATCCGGAATCATGTAAAATTAGACATTTTGGATGAGCACCAACCAGCGAATCTAAGGCGGATATTTTCAATATAACATTAGCCCTTTCAAACAAATAAAAAACTTCGACTTTGTTTTATTTAAATTTAAAGCTAGGAAACGCTTAATGAAACCCCCTTTAATACATGACTCAAATTTGCCAAAAAAAATATATACAAAAAAATACTGACATAATTTTAATTATTATGTTTCATTGTTGTACTATTTAGTTTAAAGCATTTTTTTTCTATGACCTTTATTTAGATTTTTAAGGCTAAATTTTTCTACAACTCCGCCCCATCGTGACAATTTTATTTTTACTCTTTATTATTTAACTTAATAAAACTACTAAACAGTTTGAAAAAAAAAATCTCATGCATAAAATAGTCTGTGGAATATTAAACTCAAATAATAATAATAATAAAACAAAAAAAAATCACACAACAAAGCTGGCTTTGACAATCAATTTGTGGTAATTTTGAGCTGCATAACTTATAATTGTAACTTGTACTTAAATATTAGACAAAAACATTGAATCACTCACTACTCTATTCATTCATTCCTTGCTGTCATTGCTGTTGAGTTTAAAACTGGAAAAAAAACCAGCTAAGAGGGGTGTGTTACACATGACTAAGCCTAGCTTTACACTAAAAAAAAATATGTGAATTTTTTACTCATGATGGTTTATGAGCTGAGTTTATGAGCTGTTATATTTAACAGTGGTTAAAAAATAAAAAAAATTCGAAAACTTTAACAAAATTTTTTGTTTCTTTTATACAAAATTCTTTTATGAATTTTTAAATAATTAAATGTTTTATACATTTTTCAAAAGCAGATTCAATGACCTTTAAATTGATGTATAATATATTTAAAATATAACTTTTCTCTTTGCTAAATTAATGCATTCAAAAAGCCACTCTTTAAAAATGCTAGAAAATTTTTGTGTGAGACAAGATATCCTTGTGTTAATAAAATTGTCAAAAGGAAAAGTTAAGATACATATATTATATATCAAAGTAAAGGAAATCGTGTCTTCTTTCTAAACATATAGACAAATTATAATTTTTACAACTTATATTGAACAGTGGTTAACAAAACAAAAAAAAAATAAAAAATCGATCACAATTATTTGTTTTTTTTATACAAAATTCTTTTATAAATTTCCAAATAATTAAATATTTTATACATTTTTCAAAAGAAGACTCAATTTCCTTTAAATTGATGTATAATATGCTTAAAATAAATATTTTATATTTACTTAATTAATGCTCTCAAAAAGCCACTCTTTAAAAATGCTAGTAAATTTTTATGTGAGTACGATGACTTTATATTAATAAAATTATCAAAAAGCAAGGCTAAGCTACGCATGTTATATATCAGTATAAAGGAAATCGTGTCTTTTTTCTAAACATATAAAAAAATAATAATTTTTTACAACTTATATTCCACAGTGGTTAACAAAACAAAAAAAATTGAAAAATCGAACACAATTTTTTTGTCTTTTTTATACAAAATTCTTTTATGAATTTCTTAATAATTAAATTTTTGATACATTTTTCAAAAGAAGACTCAATTTCCTTTAAATTGATGTATAATATATTTAAAATATATCTTTTCGCTTTACTAAATTAATGCATTCAAAAAGCCAGTCTTCAAAAATGCTAGGAAATTTTTGTGAGACACAATTACCTTGTGTTAATATTGAAAGGTCAAAAAGAAAGGCTAAGGTACAGGTATTATATATCAATATAAAGGTACTTGTGTCTTCTTTCTAAATATATAGAAAAATTATAATTTTTTACAACTTATATTCAAAAGTGTCTAAAGAAAGAAAAAAATTAAAAAAATCAATCTTAATTATTTGACTATTTTATACAAAAGTCTTCTACGAATTTTTAAATTATTAAAGTTTTTATACAGTTTTGTAAACAATACACAATTTCCTTTTCTTTGATATATAATATATCTAACTAATCTATTGTCCAAGCTAAATAAATGGACTTTAAGAGACACATAATAAAATTAACCAGACATTTTGGAGTGAGTGACGCTAACTTTGGGTTTATTCATTTTTCAAAAAGAAAAGTTAAGCTATGCTTATTATATATCAAAGTAAAGGTAATCGTGTCTTCTTTGTAAACATATAGAAAAATAATAATTTTTACAACTTATATTCAACAGTGTCTAACAAAACAAAACCATTAAAAAAAATCAAACTAATTGTTTGACTTTTTTATACAAAATTCTTTTATGAATTTTCAAATAATTAAAGTTTTTATACATTTTTGTAAACAAGATACAATTTCCTTGTCATTGATATATAATATGTATAACTGAACTGTTGCCTAAGCTAAATTAATGGACTTTAAGAGACACATAATAAAATTAACCAGACATTTTTGAGTGAGTGACGCTAACTTTGGGTTTATTCATTTTTCAAAAGTTAAAAAGTTAAGCTATGCTTATTATATATCAAAGTAAAGGAAATCGTGTCTTCTTTCTAAATATATAGAAAAATAATAATTTGTTACAACTTATATTCAAAAGTGTCTAACAAAACAAAGAAATTAAAAAATCAGACTCATTTTTTACTTTTTTATACAAAATTCTTTTATGAATTTTTAAATAATTAAAGTTTTTATACATTTTTATAAACAAGACACAATTTCCTTTTATTTGATATATAATATGTCTAACCAATCTTTTTCCTAAGCTAAATTAATGGTGTCTGAGGGTCACTCAATAAAATTGAGTGACGCTTAACTTTGGCTTTATTTATTTGTCAAAAGGAAAAGTTAAGCTACTCATATTATATATCAAAGTAAAGGCAATCGTGTCTTCTTTCCAATCATATGGAAAAAATTACATTTTTAAACATCTTTAGAGGATTTTTGTAACTGATATGAATTTTGTATATTTTATTTATATTAAAATAAATTGTCTTGTTTTGCTTTTTACAAAATAATTCAATCAATTGTTTAATAATTAAATTTATTATACATTTTTAAAAAGAACACATAATTTCTTTTTCATTGATGTATAATATGTTAAACTTATCTTTTGCCAAAGATAAATTAATGGACAATTTATAAAAATTCCTTACAATTTTTGTGAAAAACATTCATTTTATATTAACTAATTTGTCAAAAGAAAAAGTTAAGATATACCTATTATATATCAGTGAAAAGAAGACACAATTTCCTTTCCAATGATATATAATATAACTTATTTATCTTTTCTCCATGTTAAATTAGTGGACGCCAAATCACAGCACACAATAAAATGTATCTTTAATATTTTGACAGTTTTATGTGAAAGAGGATGTCTTTGCGTTCATTAATTTCATATTATAAAATAATAAATTAAACATATTATATATCAATGTATACAAAATTCTATCTTCTTTGTAATGATGTAGAAATAATTTAATTTTGAGAAATTTATAGAAGATTTTTTAATGAAAAACCAAAAATTTTATAAAATTTAAGAAAGAAATATTCAATTTGCGTTCAATAATTTGATATGTAGAAAGAATAAAATAGACATATTATATATCACTGGATAGGAAATTGTGTTCTCTTTTCCACTATGTATAAATATTTTTATTTATTTAACTAATAAAGACATTTTGTATAAACAATCCAAAAAAAAAGGCAAATATATGGTTTTTGTAGATTTTATTTGTCTTGTCTTTAATTTTACATGTAGAGATCTTAAAGTAGACAAGTTATATATCATTAGAGAGGAAATTGTGTCCTCTCTCCAATCATGTATAAAATGTATATTTTTTAGAAATGTATTTAAGACTTTTGTATAAAACTTGTTTAAATTGTTTTTTTGAACTTATTACTTTAACTTTTCTACAATTATGTTTGCTTCAGTTATCGGTTTTAAAACGAAATTTATATATTTTATGAAACTTTAGTCTTTCTTTATTTTAAACCATATAAAGCTGTTCTTAGTTGTAATTTTTAAGACAAAAAATAGTTTAAAACATTTTTTTTATCTTTTTTTTTTAATATTTGTTATTTTTTAATTCACCAAAGTGTTCTATTACTGTTAAAACAATAAGATTTTTTATATGTTTCTGAAAAGAAAACATAATTTCCTTTCCAATGATGTATATTATGTCGAATTAATGGAGCTAAAAGTAAAGCCTTCACTTTTGTTTTATTTTAATATTTAACATTTTTTTATGAAGAGAACTTCTTTCCGGGTTCTTTAATTTCACATAAGTTTGTGTAGTTATATATTGTTGTAAAGTAAAATATGTTCTTTAGTTAAGGCAATATAACGCTTTCCTTTGCTATAATTTTGTTTATTTTTAAAAGTAAAAATAGACTCACCAAATATTGTAGATTTTTACTAAATTATGTTATTTTTTTTTTACAAAAATCTAGTATAGCTTAAAACATATTAAATTTTTTTATATATTTCTGGAAAGAAGACCTAATTTCCTTTTCAATGATATATAATATGTCTATATTTTTTATTTTCTAAACACAAAATAATGAACCCTAAAGTAAAACCCCTATTTTTCTTGTTTTGAATTTTTATGTGAAGAGTGCTACTTCAAGGATCATTAATTTGATATGTGTGTGTAATTAGTTGGACTTATTATATATCATTGTAAAGGAAATCATGTCTACTTTTTAATTATATATTAAAAAATTAAATTTTTAATAATTTTTAAAAGATTTTTGTCAAAAAAATTGATTTTTAAGCTTATTACTAAAACTTTATCTAAAATATCTTGGTTTATAATATTAAAACTACAACGATTTCTATATATTTTTAAGATAAGAACCTAGAGAATTAAGTAATTCTAAAAATAGCTTATAATAAGTTCGAATTTTAAATAATTTTTTTTGTTTAAAAATTTTCTTTAGTTCAAATTTTTGCGGAACATTTTGTTTATGTTTGTTTACAACAGTCTTCTACAATGTTAAAAATAATTAAACATTTTATTTATTTTTGTAAAGAACACACAATTTCCTATTTAATGATATATAATATGTGTAATATATTGTTTGTAATTTTAAAATAATTTGTAAAAGTCTTAAGCTTCCTCAAAAATGTCTCATGCTCAAACTGTTTTACTTTGGCCTACTGTAAAGGCCTTTAATTATAAATGAAGTATCTCAGCAATATTAAATATGAAAGCTTAACTTTTACTGTCTTGATATTCCAAGTTTTGTAGAGATTGTTTGAGAAGTTTTAAAGTTCTAATTTATTCAGTTTCTTAACATTATTTATGACAGACTGGCATAAAGACCTTGAGTATTTTAAAATGTTTAATAACATCTTTTGTTCTCTTTCCCTTAATATTTTTGAATTTTAAATGAAGCTTTTAGTTTAATTGCTTAGAATGTTTCTTTAGAATTCTTTTAAATAACTTAATAAATATTTAGTTAAAGGAAAAACCTTGACAACTCATGTGAAAAAAAAGAGAAGAAAAATTATTAACTAATTATATTTACTTAATTGTTTATTTAAACAATTAAACATTAAAGCAATATTTTATGTTTTCTTGGCTAAAAATTTATTAACAAAACACCAGTAATTAATTAAATAATTTATAAAACAAACTTTTAAGCAAAAGGAAGACTTTAAACAACATTTAGCAAATTTTTAAAAAACCATCATTTATTTTGTTTTTTTGTTTTCAACAAACATAAGTAAAGAAAAATTAATATTAAGTCATAATATTTGATGGACATGAACTCATTTATTTAATGTTGGAAACTCTTAAAAATAAATGTTAATTTAAACAAATTGTGAGTCATGTTTAAACATGTTTTTTTTATAAAAAAAAAAATAAAGAATTTTATTTTATTGTGGAAATGTATTAACAATCTTTATTAATCTTTATAAAAACATCAACATTGTCATTAAAATTAGTTGAATGTTAAAGTTTTTGTTTACACAAATAGTTGAAACAAACAAAACAAATTACTTTATGGCCTAATAATTCCATTTAAGTTTACTTCATGCTAGGGAATCTCACTGATTACCTGAGACACCCTGCCACCAATCTTGAAATGCCTTCACTGCTACCTGGCTTTTAACCAAGAGGAAAACAAATTGAAACAGTTAAAAATGAAATTGCAAAAAAATACCGTACAGCTAATAAAATTATACAAATATATTAGTGTAAATAATTTTAAAACAAGAGCTACAAGCATATTACAACGGTTTGAAATTGATATACTTGTTAAAATACAGGGGGCATACTTAGAAATTACTTAAAAACACCTATAGAACTTTTAATATATGAATTAGGTTTAAAACAAAGTTATGTCTCTTAATTTAAACCTCTTACCCGCAAGAGTGCCTCAAGGCATGCATACAAAACACAAATTATCTCAAAAAGTAATTATCATTAATTTTTTTAAATTCCAAATTCCAACTGGAATATAATTTACTCTAAGAGAGGTTACTCTATTCCGACTAGAAGAGAGTTTACTCTATTCCAACAAAAATATAGTTTACTTTATGCCGATTAGAATATGGTTTAGTCTATTTCGTTTAGAATAGATTTTACTCTATTCCAACTATAATAGAGTTTACTCTATGCCGCTTAGAAAATGGTTTAGTCTATTTCGTTTAGAATAGAGTTTACTATATGCCGATTAGAATAGTGTTTACTCTATTTCGAGTACAATAGAGTTTACTTTAGTCTGGAAAGAATGAACTCTACTCTATTTTTTTATAAAAATCTGAATTTTTTATGTTTTTATACAAAATACTTCTACGAATATTTAAATATTTAAATTTTGTATACATTTTAGAAAATAAAATACAATTTCCTGTTCATTGATGTATAATATGTTTAACTTATCTGTTTCCAATACAAAATTAATGATCGCCAAGTGGCATACAATAAAATGTTTGTTTGACTTTTTCTGTCAAAGGCCTTAAATTTGTGTTTATTAATTTGCCATTAAAGAAATGTAAAGCTACACCCATTATATATCATTGTATAGGTAATTGTATTTGCTTTCCTGTTGTGTATTTAGAATTTAATCATTTTAGACTTTTTTAAAAAACATTTGTTTAAAAAACGGAAAAAGTAAAAATCTGTTTTCTTATAATATTGCTTAAATTTCGAGCCAAATTTATAGCTCTAAGTTAAGGGCATAGGGACAGTTTTCATATATTTTATAAATAAGTATGTGAGCAATTCAAAAATGCTTTAAGTAGTTAAAAGATAAGTGAAAATTTTAAAATTATTTGAAATCAAAAATTTAATATTTTTTCTCAAAATATTTTCTTTGGTTTTCTTACAAAATTCTTATCTAGGCTTTGAATTATTTAAATAATTTATATATTTTTAAAAAGAAGACACAATTTTCTTTAAAATGATGTATAAAAAGTGTAACTTGTCTTGGCTAAAACAAAAATCAATCGTTTTAACAGTACCAAACTCTTAATCTTTAATATGGGGTGTATGATTAATATTAATTATGATGTTATTGATTTTAAATCCATATAACTTTATTGTTATAAAAGATTTAAACCTATAAGAAAATGGGAATAATAGAGGACATTATAGAGATTATAAAAAATTCTTAAAGCTTTTTAAATTAATAAATTAAATATATTTTATTTTAAAAATAAAAGTTTTTAACCCTCTACCATCAAACTTTAAAAAGCTAAAAAGTGGTCGAATAATTATTTTTAGGGTAATTATGACCCAATAAACTCAGAACATCCATCAGAAACTAATTTGCAAATTAAGTTTAGGAACCAGGTGCAAAAAGGTGAAGAGTGCCTCAGGGCATTGTTGCCAGTTTACGTGTAAAAGACAATAAGATTATGATACGATTTTACAAGAAGTAAGAAAATATGTTTTGCTTTCTACGATGATGTTCATAAAAACAATTTTTGGCATTTGAGAAGCATAAATGAAGATCGTATTTTGAGCAAACACACTTTTTGCATAGTTTGCACCATCTTTTTTGCCTAACCAGATTGGAATGGACGTCAATAACTGGATGTTTTGCTTTTTCGTCAACTTTTGAACTTCCTGTGGATCTTCTTGTGGAGTACCAACTGATCATGAGTCAAGACAACTGATCATTCCTATCATTTTTTTATATAACAAATAATATAACAAAAAAGTAAAAAACTATTTAATATAACACACCGATAAATTTAGCCGCAACTTGCAACAGTGCCCTGAGGCACCCCTTAGTTTTTGCGTTTTCAACAAATTTTTTGTTAATTGTTTAACATTTACAAATTCATAGACTGAAAGAAGAATATCTTATCATTTAAAAAAAAATATTTGAAATAGATCGGGCAACTAAAAGTTAGTAAAACTTTGATTTAAAAAAAAAAATCACTCACAAAATTTCTCGTGCCAAAATTATGACATCACTCACAAAACAGCTGACAGAACCAAAACTAAAAGTCAGAACGCATTTCGACCTTCGAGGGAAATGTTAACAAATCTGTAACTAAAGTCGCCGTTATAATTACTTTTTGAGATAATTGGTGTTTTGTAATGCATGCCTTGAGGCACTCTTGCGGTTTAGAGGGTTAAACTATTTGATATTTTCTTAAGAGACTATATTTTGTTGAAGCATACTTTGACCTGTGACCTAGATTTTTATATAAACTTTTTAAATATATTTCGTCAAATAAAGGCAGCTTTTTTTTTGACCCAGTTTAAATAAAACTAATAAAGATGGGCACGCCTTTTTCTACTCCCCAAAAATAATACTCTATAACAAATAAAATAATAATCTAAATTAGCTACTTGCAAAGTTTTGACTCAAAACAAAATATTTATTAATGTTTGTAGCATAAAAATAAAAAAAAAAAAACATGTTTCTATCAAAACATTAAACAAAATCTAATAAATTATATGCAGACAAAAAAAAATAACAAAACTAATATTGCAACAATACAAAACAACTAAAACAACACATTGCAAGTGTAATACGAGAGCCAAAAATTTATTAGCAAAACTCACCACAAAATAGCCGGTGTTTAATATACAAAAATACTTAAAGTTTACAACTCGCACTAGCCCCAAAAGGAGTGGTGCGGTAATGGGGGCTTGGTAATGGTTTACAATTGTATTGTGTAAATTTGGGCTATAAATTATTACCCTAACTTTGTTAGCAAATACAATAGGCATACAACCACAAAAATATACAAATACCAACTACATTTGTATCTTTTTATATATGTATGTAAAAAAAATTCTGCTAAGAAAAACTAGTTAACCATGCCGAAAAACTATTTATTATGCTGATGGTTTTTTTCCAATATAAAATTACCTGTAAATACTCACAAAAATGCATAAGAAAACATAAAAGAAAACTAATTTTTATTAATTAAAAAGCATTAATTGTAAAGTTATTTAAACTAAATGCTTGATTTTATATAGAAAAAAAAAAGCCTCAATTATGTAGTGGAAAAATAATGGATTATGCATTAGCGACCTCATTGGATTTTAATGAACCGTTTTGTTTACTAAAAATTTAATTTTGCAATTATTTTTATATCAGTTATATAATTATAAAAGTTTTGAGTGGGTTTTAAAAAATGAGAATGAAAATTGGATTAAACTATGTTATGCAATAGCAAACTAAATAAATTTTATGTAATTTTACTCCATACAAACTAAAATAGAGTTTAATCTCGATGAATGTTACAAACAGAACGACAAAATCAATAGCTAAAAAGATTACAACAGTGAAAGACAGATCAGAGACAAAGTTCTCTTTATGCCGAACACATCAAATAAGAAACAACGAGTAAGATTGTTTTATTCGGCTGTGCGAAATCTATATATATAACAAGTAAGAGCGCTATATTCGGCTATGCCGAATCTTATATACCCTTCACCTTTGTTGTGGATGCATTAATTGCCCACTTCCAGCGTAAAGCATCCTAAATATATCAAGAAAACTTTTAAAAATTTTACATTAAATTGCTGACGAACAGATTATATTGTAGAAGTTACAAACGAAATGACAATCTTATATATACCCTTCTCACGAAGGTGAAGGGTATAAAAACAACAACGCCAAACGAAACACCAAAAAAAATGCAATGAAACCAACACACATCCAAACATACGTTTTGTTGCTTTTTTATCAAAACATGCAATAAATTGTCTTTTTTTGATGAAATTTTCAGAGATTGTCTCGGATTTTTGCTCATATCTCCGTTATTTATGGACGGATTTTGCTGATTTTAAATAGGAAACTTCTCGAAAGCATGTCTGACAGAATTATTGAAGATTTGGATCCTGAAGATATCTGGGGTCTTCAGAAAATTGATTTCAACAGACAGATTCGTAGTAGCAACCAAATTTGTTGTCAATCAAATGATTCGGTTGCACACATAGAATTTGTCGGTTCTAACAAACGAAAGTCTGTTGATAAAGAAGAATTTCGGTTGAAGCAGCCAAATGTTTGTTACCACTTCTAAAACGTTGTAGCAACATCTGTGAAATTCGTTCACTAAGGTAGAATCAAACGATTTGCAAACAAATTTCGTTTACTACTACGAATCTGTTTTCGCTGTATATGATCTTATATGCTGCAGACAGACCTCCTACACATTTAAAACAGATTCGTAGTAGCAACCAAATTGTTTTCCAATCGAATGATTCGGTTGCACACATAGAATTTGTCGTTTCTAACAAAAGAAAGTCTGTTGATAAAGAAGAATTTTGGATGAAGCAACCAAATGTTTGTTACCCCTTCTAACAACTGTAAAATTCGGTCACTAAGGTAGAATCATACGATTGGCAACAAATGCGTTTGCTACTATGAATCTGTTTTCGCTGTGTATTTTCTTATATGTTGCCCTATCGTGTCAGACAGGCATACAGACAGTCAGACAGGCAGGCAGACAGACAGACAGACAGACAGACAGACAGACAGACAGACAGACAGGCAGACAGATAGATAGATAGATAGATAGATAGATAGATAGATAGACAGACAGACAGACAGACAGACAGACAGACAGACAGACAGACAGACAGACAGACAGACAGACAGACAGATATATAGATAGATAGATTGATAGACAGACAGACAGACAGACAGACAGACAGACAGTGGTTTTAATACTAATATTGCGATATGTTACAAACGGAATGTATACCCCCCAGCTTTTTGGTGGTGGTGCGTTTTTAAATAACAATAAATTGCTGAATAGATTACAACAGAGAAATACAAAGCAGATACAGAGTTCTCCTTATGACGAACACTGAACCATAGATAAGTACACATAGATTGGAAACTCTCCTGTCAAAGACCTAACTCAGTTGTCAAAAACCTAAGTCCCGAACTAGTGATTTAGGGTGATTGGTAAAATCACTAGTTCGGGACTGTCTCCTAGAACTGCTGGGATAGTTTTGTTTACTAATACATTCTCACTACTTAGATTTTTGACAACTGAGTTAGGTCTACTTACTTCAATAGCTATGTGACTAGTTGTTTTAACATGTGCATGTCCTAAGCTGGGGATCAATTGACCCTTTTTGACTACAATGAAATTGTCTAATAGCTGGTCCAAAGTAGTCAACGCATTGAATTCACATACCGGTTACATAGAGTCAATTACCTTACTAGCTATCTATCTGGTTACATGATTAGCTACATAACTAGTTATTTTAGCATGTAAGGGTGCTAATTGACCTAAAATATTCAGTTAAAAAGGCATATCATAGGTATTACTTCCAAAAGTGCAGAACAAAATAAACGTTTAAAGTGACTTCACTATAGGTTATTAAGAGACACTAAAGTGACTATTAACTTCATGCTATGTTGCATGGGATATCAGTATACTTAAGCAAAAATAAACTGTATGAGAATTATATCAACACAATTTGTATAAAACCAGTTTGAATGAATTACTCACTGAATTTTTAAATTGACTACACTCCAGATTACTTAGAGACACTTGAGTGGCAATTGTCTTCACGCTAGAGTACCTGGGATGTATAAAGTAACCAATTGTTTTCTCTCTGCACTACAAAGAGCACATACGTGTCAAATGACCATAATATATAGATTGGAGTCAGGCAAGTGATAAGAAATTTGTGACGATTACTGTCTATAAGTGATACATTGACTACTTGCTTAACTACTGGGCAGTTTGAACGAATTACTCACAAAATTTTTAAAGTGACTACACTCTAGATTACTTAGAGACACTTAAGTGACAATTGCCTTCAGTCCAGATTACCTGGGATGTATAAAGTAACCAATTGTCTTCTCTCTGCACTACAAAGAGCACATAGGTGGCAAATGATCTAAAATATATAAATTGCAGTCAGCCAAGTGATAAGACATTTATGACCATTACAGTCTATAAGGGATACATTGACTACTTGCTTAACTGCTGGGATGTGAAAACAAAAACAACACTCGTATGTGTGATTATTTTGATTTTTTTTTTTTCTAGTTTCCGCTCTATGTGTATTTCTCTATTCAGTGATACAGACTACATACATGTTATTGTAAATTTCTGTTACATTTGAATGACAATAAAACATTAAACAAATAAAAAATGTAAATATTGTGTTGTAGAAAATTGAGTTCATTCACAGAGCAAAAGTTACATGAAAAACATTTGCCTGGTTTTTTGTTATTTTTTTTTTTTTTTTTTGTTATAAGAATCTTGTAGCATTTTCTCTAGATACTTTCTAGGTTTGTTTCCATATCCTCTTAACATTATTGTTATTGTTAATTTGTGTTGCTGTTGTTGTTGTTTTTCTTTTCTACTTGTTGTCAAGATTTTTATCGGGTTTTCTGTATAAATTTATTAGTCATTATTTTCTAAAGTTGCGGCAAAGGTACAAGTTTAATAAACTATCTCTCTCTCTCTACACTTTATGGCTGGTGGTTGGTGGGTTGGTTTGTGTCACCTAAACGTTAATTACATGTTTTATGTCATTTAGATAACGGAGTTTATTAAGTTAAATATCTAGAAGATACATATATTAAAATGTTAGACATTTATTATTAATGGGACTTAAAGAAAACACAATGAAATGTTAGATAGATTTAAACAGAAATTACACCAAGTTTATATGGCAATGTTAAGAGATTTTACTGTGTATTTTATAAATAAATTTTCTTTCCTATTTCCCCCCAGGTCAATTTCTTTATTATTAATTTATAAGTAAATCTTAACATTAAACGGATGTTTCTCAGTTAACAGCAACAATTTCCTGTGTGTTTAACATGTTACTGGGGAAGTGTTAAAAAAAAACATGTTAACCCAATTAGAGAATTTCCTTTGAAGAAAAATAAAAAAATAAATAAAAGGAATCTGAAATATATTTAAACCTAAATTAAAGGTACATCATTGTAGTAATACAACCAACAAAGAGTTCAGAAAAAATGGTTCAAATATCATACATTTAAGGCTCCTTGAAGTTGGTAGATCCAGTGGTCGGCATTATTAATTGTTTTAATCTGATCAGCTGTTTATTGTGATATATAAGTTTGTCATTCCGTTTGTAATTTCCACAATATAATTTTCTGACCCTATAATGTATATATATTCTGGATCCTTACAGATAGCGGAGTCGATTAAGCCATGTCCGTCTGTCTGTCTGTTGAAATCAATTTTCTGAAGATCCAAGATATCTTCGTGATCCAAATCTTCAATAATTCTGTCAGACATGCTTTCGAGAAGTTTCCTATTTAAAATCAACAAAATCCGTCCATAAATGACGGAGATATGAGGAAAAATCCGAGACAACCTCTGAAAATTTCATCAAAAAAATACAATTTATTGCATGCTTGGACAAAAAAGCAACAAAACATATGTTTGGATGTGTGTTGGTTTCATTGCTTTGCGTATTTTGTTTTTTGGTGTTTCGTTTCGTTTGGCGTTGTTTTTATACACTTCACCTTCGTGAGAAGGGTATATATAAGATTGTCATTTCGTTTGTAACTTCTACAATATAATCTGTTTGTCAGCAATTTAATGTAAAGTTTTTAAAAGTATTCTTGATATATTTAGAATGCTATACGCTGAAAGTGGGCAATTAATGCATCCACAACAAAGGTGAAGGTTATATAAGATTCGGCATAGCCGAATATAGCACTCTTACTTGTTAATTCTTATTCGATACATTTTATAAATGGCATTAACATTTGATTTCGAGCATATGGCTACCGCACCCAATTTTGGGCCACTTGCTCACGCATTGCTGGCCGTATGTCACGAATAGCACGAACAATGTTGGCCTCCAAGGAGTCAATTGTTGCCGGTTTATCAGCATAAACCAGAGACATCACATGGCCGCACAGGAAATAATCAAGAGGTGTAAAATCGCACAACCTTGGAGGCCAATTGAATAAACTGGAATTAAAAAAGTTTTACTAGATTTTTAGCAGATTTCTTAATGTAAATAAGTACTTCTTTAATTCTATAGCAGTTAAGGGCTTGAAATTAGTTAAATCAAATGAAAAGGGATTCTAAATTCAACTCTGGAGGGTGTTAGACCCTCCTTCCCCCTATGTTGATGTAGGCTAGAAAAACAAAAAAATAGTATTAACTATTTTCTACTGGCAGCAGTAATCTTAGATACTTAATACTTTCTCTGTTAATATTTCACGCTCAATGAAATCTTTTGATGATGTTTTAACGATTACGCTTCTTTTTTTTATTTATATTCATTCGAAGAAAAAAATTATTTATATTTTTTTTACAATATTTATTACTATAAGAGGAGTTTTTTTTTCTTTCTTTGGCTTTTGTTGTTTCTGAAGATGTTACTGCCGCTTTTTAGTTTGTATTACAATAATTTTTACTTCATTATTTTGTTTTATTTTTGTTCAACTGTTTGATTATTTGAAGCGCAACAGCGGAAGTTGCCAACACCTCTAAAGTGTGTTCACTAAAATGTTGAAAATAGTAAGAGGAAATTTAGACAAGAAAGTTATAACGACTTAGTTAATACACTAAAGTATAATTAAAAAATTTTAGATAATTATAAATACGAAATGAAATACGTTATTTTAAGCCCGATTGAACTAACGGAAAGGGTTAACTGTCAAGCGAACTGTCATACTGCTCTCAGTTTTTGACATTTATGATCAGTATACTCTGGCAAATCATTATGAATAGATTGACGCTTGAACAACGTTTTCAAATTATCAAAATTATTCTTATTTTAAGCCCGTTGAACTTACGAAAGAGTTAACTGTCAAACGAACTGTCATACTGCTCTCAGTTTTTGACATTTATAATCAGAATACTCTTTCAAATCATCATGAATAAAATGACGCTTGAACAACGCTTTCAAATTATCAAAATTTACTTTGAAAATCAGTCATTGATTAGCGCAACTTATAGACTGTTTTATCTCAAAATTGTGTTCAGCGATGAGGCTCATTTTTGGCTCAAAAAACAAAATTGCCACAACAGACCCTACAAACACCATTACATCCAGAAAAATGGCGCGATTTACATGTTGGTGGCGTTATAGGAACTTATTTCTTCTAAAATGTCCGGTTGCAATCAGTGAAGATCGTTGCCGCAACATGATCAATCATTTTTTGTTTGAAAATATGGATGATCATGATCCGGGTGAGATGTGGTTTCAAACAGGAAGGCGCTACGTGCTATACGCCGACCGCAGCCATCAATTTATTAAAATCAAATTTTGGCGATAAATGGATTTCCAGTAATGGACCTGTCAATTAGCCTCCCAGGTCATGCGATTTGACATCTCTCGATTATTTCATGTGGGGCCACGTGAAGTGATGATTTATGCTGATAAACCAGCAATAATTGACACCTTGGAGGCCAAGATTGTTCTTGTTATTCGTGATATAAAGCCAGCAATGCTCGAAAAAGTGGGCCAAAATAGGACGTCCAGAATTCGCTTTGTCAAGAACAGCCGCGGTGGCCGAAATCATTTTCAAATTTCAATGCCATATATTGATCTTTCGAATAAACAAATTAAAAATTTACTTTGTTGTGTTATTTTTTACAATTTCAAGCCCGATACAGTTTAAAGCCACTAAAGACAGAATAAAGACATCATTAATGCCAGAAAAGAAATAGCAATAAGATTTATTCAGCAAACTCCTATATCTTCTATATATATATATAGAAATGAAGTGGTCCATGTATGTAATGGCATCACGTGAAAACGATTCAAAATTTTCAGAAGATTGTTTGTAAAGAAAAAAAATGAAAAATTGGGAAATTTAAATTTTAAATTTTTTGGAGAAACTTGAACTAACATTAGGTCAACTAAGCAACTCTTAAAGCCATTATAGAATAACTCTTGATACAAGAGAAATTCTATAAAAATCTTAATTCTACTTCAGGTCCCTGGGAAAGTTTTAATACATTTTAATAAATACAACTTCTTAATAAAGATCAGTAGGGTAAAAATATGCAATGTAAATTAATAACCGGCGAAATTTTCAATTATAATATACGTTACACTTACATTCATACATACATACATATTTACCAAACAATACACACATTCCAATTATTCATTACTCGGTACAAAACCCCACAAACGATTAATAAACAAATAACGGGTACATAAAACTCCCATCTACATATGACAGAGTGAGAGACAGAGAGTGTGTAAGAGACAGAGAGAATGTGAATGTGTGTATTTCTGTGATGTTTTGATGATGATGTTGATGCCTGATTAAAAAATAAATAATTTGCGGTTGGTTTTCTATTGTGTATAAAATTAGACAACAAAAAAAAAAATATAAAAAAAAATAAATACAAATTCCACTATACAGCTAGCTTTATGAAAAGGGTTATTCAAATTAATAAAAGGAATTGTTAAATTATCTTTACTTTTCTTCACTGTTTTGTTTATAGGTAACATTATTTAAAATCAAATTAATTTTCACTTTTTTATGAACAAAAAAAAAAAAAAAATCAAAACAAATTCAACAAACTTTCTTAAAGTTCCAACAAAATATTATAATAAGTGTTAATAACAGTATTATTATAACACATAAGACTAATATAAAGTTAAAAGAAACACGGAAATCTCTTCAACTATTTCAATAATTAATTAAAAAGTTAAATGAATAATTATGGTGCACAAAAGACTGTTCCTTTTTCTACATATGCTTGAAAATTTCTTCGCAAAACTCTATTATTAGCCGGCAAACACGGAGGTTGGTTGTCAAATTCTGAATGATTTGAAATCAAACTCTTTCTCAAATGTCAAATATGTATAGCATAATAGTATTATTATAAAAATTCATTTTAAAAACGGAAATTTGAAGAGATTCTTGTATTAATTTTAATGCAATGGTTAATAAAAGATCACTTATTCTTTTGAGTAATAAGTAGGGCTGTCAACTATTCAAGTTTTATTTTAATCGAATGAATAAAAATATAAAATAAATAATAAATAGATGTAAATAATAATAAATTACAGCATTTTAATTATATTAAGGACTGAGATCGTAAAATTCTCAACACACGTTTTTCATTAAAACTTTTAACCCAAGTATTATTTGATTTTTTTTATCAAGTTACCTTTCTAAAACATGTCAGTTATTATGTTTTAAGTCAATTATATTCATTTGTTGTTAATCTGATTAAAATGAGTGACTAGAAAAAAGTGCGTACTAAAATTATTAAATATTTTCAACAAAATCCAACTTGGTCCAACAAAAAGTTGGCCAAACAATCAAAGGTCTGCCGTCAAACTGTTTCCGTTGATATAAAACCTGGTGCAAGTAGATGGAATGGTCCACATGATGTTTCTAAAGCCAAAAGAATAGAAAGTATTTTCAAAGAAGCTCCCAACACACCCGGTATGAAAGCAGCCCGGTTAGCGCAGTGCTCGGACTATTTGGTACGAAAAGTTAAAGCCAATACAGGTTTAAAAACATACAAGGCTCGAAAAGTTCCTGACAGGAACGCTGCTAAAAATTTAGAGGCAAAAAACAGAGCTCGGAAATATTCCTGCTGCATAATGGATGACGAAACGTATGTTCTCCCAGATTTTTCGCAACTTCCTGGTCAATAATTTTATGTTGTAGATGCTCGAGGGAATGTTGAAGAAAAGTTTAGGACCCAAAACCAGACAAAATTTCCTAAAAAGTTGTTGGTATGACAAGCAATATGCAGTTGCGGCAAAAGAAGCCAAACATTTGTTACAACGGGCTCTATAAATACCGAAATTTACATCAAGGAATGTTTACAAAAAAGGCTGCTTTCATTCATAATGTGTCCACTTATTTTTGGCCTGATTTGGTATCTGTCACTATGGTAAGAAAGGTCTTGAGTGGTACAATAACAATAATGTGGTATTTGTACCAAGAGAGGCAATTCCTCCAAACTGTCTGGAGCTGAGTTTAGTGGAAAGATATTGGGCTCTTGTTAAAAGAAAATTAAAAAGCACAAAAAGGTGTCCAAAAGTGTGGTAGATTTTAAACGGAGATGGACAACCTGTGCTTTATGTCACTGAACAAAGTGACATAAAGCACTATAAAAACCATAATGGAAGGGTTATCGAAAAAGGTTCAAAATTTCATCATAACTGATTCACATTAAATAGAAAAAATTATTACTTTTATCCAAATAGTCTTATGGTCGTGAAAGGGTTAAAAATAAGGGATTTACAATAGATGGCGTATCTTTTGAACTCGGTTTTTATTTCTAACAACTTAAATGTTATTTTGAAGGGTTCATATCGGTCATTTATTCTCACTTAGCTATTCAACATTATAGTGTAAACAACACAGGTTTTTTTTTGCTTTGAAAATGTCGAATTTTGTGCCAACAAAGCGTCAAATACGTCTTTAATTTGTAAAAAAGTGCCGCCGAAGCACACCGATTGCTCACCGAAGCTTGTGGTGAATGTGTTTCATCGGCTTCAATGTGCGAAAGATGGTTTGTGTGGTTTAGAAGTGGTCATTTTGACACGGAAGACAAAGATTGCCCAAGCCTGTCAAAAAAGTTTGAAGACCAGAATTGTAAGCATTAGTCCATGAAGATTGTTGTAAAGCTCACCAAGAGCTTGCCAAATCATTGAGAGCAATACGTTTTCGATCAGCACCATTCATCCAAAAGCAAGGAAACTGGGTACCATATGAATTGAAGCCGAGAAACCTTGAAAGACGATTTTGTATGTCGGAAGAAAATGGATCCAATACTATAACCCGAAGCATAAGAGATCGTATGTGAAAACCGGCCAAACCAATTCGACACCAAAGTTAAATATCCATGGCGCTAATGTAATACATGGACAAACCATCACAGACAATCTGTACCGAACGCAACTGATTCGTTTGAAGCGAGCATTGGCCGAAAAACGTCCAGAATATGCGGCTAGAAATGAAACTGTAATATTCTAACAAGACAACGCCCGGCCACATGTTGCAATACCTGTTAAGACTATTTAAAATCAAGTGGTTGGGAAGTTTTGCCTCACCCCGCTTTATAGTCCAGTCCGTGCCCCGCCCGACTACTATTTATTTCGATCGATGCAGAACGCTCTCTCTGGGATACTCATATGTATTTTTTACTCGATTATTCGAATAATTTTTATTTGAAAGACAGCCCTAATATTAAGCTACATGCCTGAGTCTCTTTTTCTCTTTAAGCCGGAAAATTCCTTTAATGAAAAAGAAAACATAATTTTTCAAACATTTTCTCATGCACTTAAACTGATATTTATGTTAGAGAATGATTTGAAAATAACATTTGATATCAAGTTGAGAAAATGTCAAACGATTATTCTCAAATCAACCTCATAACGAGTTCAAATTTGAAATTTCGCCCGCGATTTCTTATATCGCTGGCGCTACAGTAAATTTTTATGGGAAATTTCTTGTATCGCCGGCGATACAGTAAATTTCAACAGAAAATCGCCGGCGATACAGTAAATTTCAACAGGGAATTTCTTGTATCGCCGGCGATACAGATAATTTCTATAGGAAATTTCTTGTATCGCTGGCGATACAGTAAATTTCTATAGGAAATTTCTTGTATCGGTGAATATTTTTTTTGAAAATTTGATTATTTTCTTGGCTCTTTTAAAATTTAGTTTTTCTTTTAAATGACTAATTTCAATATTGCTAAGCGATTACAAGTTCTTTCATGCAATTGAAATACAACTAACTAATTGTTATGATAACTAACATTAAACAAAAATAGTTATTGTTAAAACTAACATAAAATATTTGCATATTCATTTAAAAACAATTATTTGTTGTAAATGTAAATGAGTTAAATCTAATAATTTGTTTGCATCAACTAATAAATGAGTCAGTAACCAAACACTGGCTGGCATCATCCTCCATCATCATCATCATCTTGATTTATCAATGAATAGAGAAAAAATGATCGAATGCTTGAATGACAGTAAAACTAACGATCAGTGGTGAATCAATCTCAACACGGATTCTTATTTGTATTCAATTTTAATTATTATTTTTTTGTTATAAATATATAATTATGACTTCATACATTTTGTTAGTTTTTATCTCTTTCATGTTTAAAAGTTGTTAAACAGTTTTATTTTCTGTTTGGTTTTTGAATTTGGCCGAAAAGAAGTAAAAATAATATGTATGTATTTGAATTGAACAAAAAATTTTAACGTACATTTGTTTTGGTTTTCAATTAGATTATGCAATATTAGTTTTAATTAAAATTTTGTCTTAAAGTTTAGTTTATATTTGGTAGTTTACTACATGGGCCTAATAAGTGTGTGGTTTCTATGTTTTTTGTTTATTTTTTGGTCAGTTACGATCATGTTAACAACTATACCATGCTTAAGTATTTCTGTCTAATAAGGCAAAAAAGTAGGATGAATGAATATTTGTTTAAATAATTCGTTGGCTGTAATTTTAAATTACAAAATCTAACTTGATTTGTTTCAATATCTTTTAAAATTTTAGGTATTTTTACAGTTTTTTTCTTATTCAGAACTTTTCTCTCTTAAATACAATACAATAAACCTACCATCTTAGTCTGATCTATAAAAATTTCATTAATGTTTAACAATAGAAATGATTTAAATAATCTAAACAAATTTTAAAAGAAAATTCTAATAAATTTAATAACATTTGTTACAATCTTTTTTAAACCGTTTAATGTTTTACTATTTATATTGTTATCATTATTTTGAATGCCTGTCACGTCAATTAAAATTCAAACAAATGATTTTCATAATAATCAGTTTTGTTAACACTTCTTTTAAAGTCTCATTAAATCTAAATTAGTTCTTTTAAAGTATTTTAAACCAACTAAAACAGCTGATAAAAAGAGTATTCAATAAAACGTGATTTAATTTACATACACCTCGATCCCAATCTCTACACATCTGACCATTAAATAACGGCATAAAAAACACGTTACATTTTCAAATTTATGTCAAATGAAAAATTCTCTTTGTTAGAAAAATGATTTTCTTTCTATTGTGTGTGGATTTCCAAAACAATTAATTGTTCCAAAACGTGTTTAAATTTATATTTATTCAAGCATTTTGTTAGACAGTGTTGTGACGTTATTCGATACACACTTGAATCATTATTTGTTAATTAAATACAGGCTTTTGTTATAATATTTAACATATAAATTTAACAAATAAATCAAACATAATATACATATGTAACACATCTTTATTGTATTTATTTACTTTTTATTGTTATTAACTTAAAAAAATCTTTTCTTTCTTTTCTTTTCTGACAGAAATTGGAACAAGAAAAACATGTCTTGCGACAGAAACTGGCACTTGCTGAGGAGGAAAGTGAACAAAGGGTGCTGGAAATACAAACAGATCTCAATGAACTTAAAAATAAATTGCAGGCTCAGGTAGAAAGCAAATTAAAAATAACCACAAACACCTTCTAAAAGATATAATTAAATTTCTTCTGAAGACGTTTTCGTATACAAATCTTCAATATTGCCAGCGATACGAGAAATTTCCTATAGAAATTTACTGTATCGCCAGCAATACAAGAAATGTCCTATAGAAATTTACTGTATCGCCAGCGATACAAGAAATTTCCTATAGAAATTTACTGTATCGCCAGCGATACAAGAAACTTCCTATAGAAATTTACTGTATCGCCAGCGTTACAAGAAATTTACTGTATCGCCAGCGATACAAGAAATTTCCTATAGAAATTTACTGTATCGCCAGCGATACAAGAAATTTCCTATAGAAATTTACTGTATCGCCAGCGATACAAGAAACTTCCTATAGAAATTTACTGTATCGCCAGCGTTACAAGAAATTTCGTAATAGAAATTTACTGTATCGCCAGCGATACAAGAAACTTCCTATAGAAAGTTACAAGAAATTTCGTAATAGAAATTTACTGTATCGCCAACGTTACAAGAAATTTCGTAATAGAAATTTACTGTATCGCCAGCGATACAAAAAATTTCCAATAGAAATTTACTGTATCGCCAGCGATACAAGAAATTTCCTATAGAAAACGATACAAATATATTCTAAACATTTTACTATTCTTTTTATATTCTAAGGACAATGCAATACGTCAAGCGGAAAAAGAGAAAACCATATTAATTGAAGAGTTATCCAGTCAAAATACCCGTCTAACCGAGCAAATACAAGAGGCTCACAATACGGAAATGAAATTAGTGTCACAAATTCAGGAACTTAAAGATCAGTACTCCTACAGAAATAGCAGTTTACAGGTAAATTATAAAAATTCTTAAAACAATCTAGACAAATTTTTAATCCCTTTTCTCTCAAATCTCTTTTAGGAACACGTCAACAGCCTGGAGTCCATAAAAACAGAATTAAATTTAACCACAGAGAAACGTCATGAATTGGAGAAACGCTTACAAATGGCCAGAGAAGAAAAGGATAATATTAGTTCGGCTTTGGAAGAGGCTTCAGATCGTATACATATGTTGGAGAGACATGCTAGAGAGCAGGAAACAAAATTGGAGGTATATATAAATATTTTTAATATCTGAAGTTTGTGAGTGAGTTGTTTTCAACTGTTATCATATTTTTTAATGAAAAAAATTTGTATTTCATTATCTTTTTCTAAAAATATTTCTTAAAGTTTAGAAAAAAAAGGTGTAGTGAATCAATTGCGTTGTTATTTTAGCAAGAAATTGTTTATTTATCAAGAGAAAATATTTAACAAAAATAATATTTATTTGCACTATGTTAAAGTTAGAATGTAGTTGCGAAATTGTTAACCCTTTAAAAGTCGTGATAAAAAGTTTGCTTATTAATTATGGTTTATTACTACTTTCCAGACCACATTGCAGGCCCTTGAAAGAGCCACCAGAGAAAACAATGTGCTCAGTGAGCGCTTGGGAGCGGTAAGTTATCTAAATTAAACAAAATCTTTAAGAAAAAACCTAAAATTTATTCATGAACTTTTTTCCAAATTCCCCAAAAACAAAACCTAATCTAATCCAAAACAAATATTCAATATAAACTCCATTTTGCATCGATATTAACTCCAATTATACCTAAAACAAAACCATTACAAACTTTTTACTAAAGGATAATTATTCTGGTTCCACCGGTAAAAAGTCCCTACAATTCGAAATGGAATGCGACGAAGATGAGGCTAGTTTTTCGGAAGACGGCAAACCATCACAAATCTGGGTAGAGAGTCGTTCTGTGTATATACAATTGAAATCTCTGGTAGATTCTTTAAAAATCGGTCATGATGATGACTCAGGTAAGTTATTCTCTTTTTCTTTATTCTTTTGCATGTTTGTTTTGTGTGTTTTCTGTGTCAGTAGTTAGTATTTCATACGTTGCCTTGTGATATTTGAAACCACTAAGGTTTTACAGGTTTAAATTCGGACATATCATTGGATTTGGAGTCTATGGATAATACAATATCCACCAATGGCAACAGTGAGGGTGGTCATAATGCCATCAACTTTCGCCCGGGCATGCTGTCGGCCATGTCCGATGAACTAACCCGTTTGCTGCTGAACTTGGATGCGGGCAATTTCAAAAAGATGCTAGATCAGACCAGAAATTTGGTGTTGGAACAGGAGGATGAAATTAAGAGATCTCATCAATTGATTCAGCAGCTAGAATCTAAGGTTAGGTTTTTTTTATTTTACCGAAAAACTAAAAACGATTTAATATTTTGTGTAATTTCTGTATTTAATAGTTGGCTGTTACTGATGTTGAATTGACCAATGTCAAGGAGGAAAGAGATCAGGCTCGCGGTGATTTGGTAGACACCACCGATCGTGATGAATTACTGGCTAAAGCCCAAAAAGAACGTGATAATGCTGCCGAAAGACGCACGAAAGCCGAAGTTGAATTGGCCAAGACCCGTGTGGAACTCATGCAGGCCAATTCCCAATTATTGGAATCCATACAACAAAAGGTGGAATTATCACAACAATTGGAACAGTGGCAGGTTAGTTAAAAACAGTTTTAAGCATTTATGGCCATTCTAGAAATCCGCTATTTCTAAAATATAAAATACTTTTTCTAATTTTTTAAGTAGTTTGAGACCAGAACTGTTTAAGAAATTAAGATTATGTCCAAAAATACTTTATTTTTAAGAAAGCAAGAAGAAATTATATTGTAGATTTTCACCCTTTGACTCCACAGTATTAAAATTTAAAAAGGAACCTTAAACATCCCAGCAATTCTAGTAGACTGTCCCGAACAAGTGATTTTACCTATCATTTAGGGTGACAACTAGTTACATAACTAGCTACGTGACTAAACTATGTAACTACTTTTTAAAGTGCAGTACAAAATAAACATTTCAAGTGACTACACTCTAGGTTACTTAGAGACACTAAAGTGACAACTGGCTTCAATCTAGGTTAAATGGGATGTCAGTATACTTAAGCAAAAAGATTACAAACTGTATCAGAATTATATCAACACAATTTGTATAAAACCAATTTCTACGAATTACTCACAATAAAGTGCATAAACGTTTAAAGTGAATACACTTTAGATTACTTAGAGACACTTAAGTGACAATTGCCTTCACGCTAGATTACATGGGATGTATATAGTAACCAATTGACTTATCTCTGCACTACAAAGAGCACATACGTGTCAAATGACCCAGTGATCAACCATTATTGACATTTACTCTCTATAAGGGATTCATTGACTACTTGCTTAACTGCTGGGATGAGAAAAAGTTAATAATTTTATAGTTTTGTCGAAGTGAGGTTATGTTTAGTACGCAATTCATTTTTATAGAAATTCAAACAAATTCAGTTTATTTTCCTGGCAAATCATAATAAAACATTTACGTTTCACTCTTAAAATGTTATTAGCTTTTAAAATTTAACAATTTTGTTACAATTCATTGGCAAATTGAGGTTATGTATATAAATTTATTTAGAATGTTTTAATTCTTTGAAAATCTCTTGTACTTTTTATTCTAGAGGATACAATTGTCTTTAAATCTTAAAAGAACATTCGATTAAAGTTAGACATTGCAAAAGTTAATAATTTTATAGCATTGTTCTATTAATTTGAAGAATTGAGGTTATGTTCTACCGATTATTATTTCTCTAAATAATTTCAAAAAAGTCTGTATATTGTTTTGCCGGAAGTTACAAAATCTTGGCCGATTATAATAAAACCTTTGTATATTACACTACTAAGGTTATTAGACCTTAAAAATCTACAAATTGGTGATTTTTGTTTGACCAATTGAGGTTATGTGTAAAAATACTTTCATTTTAAGGAAATTCTGGAAACTCTGGAATTTCAGTACTCCAAAGGCTTCAATTGCAATAAAGTCTTAGAAGAATATTCTTTTAACATTGCAAAGGTTTTATGATTTTATGGTTTAATTGACAAATGGCGTAAGCTCCAATAGGCGATAATTCTTTCTAAAAAGAAATCCTAAAATGGCTTTATATTTTTCTGCCGGAGGACTAGAAATATTGTACAATTTTAATAAAATCTTTAAATATCCCTCTACTAAGGGTATTAGCTATTAAATGAATATAGTTTTGTTTCAATTGTTTAGCAAATTGAGGTTAAGTGTTTAAATACTTTACTTTTAAGAAAATTCTAGAAAACTTGTTGTTGATTGTACTCTGGCTGCTTTCCACCTTGGCCAAATTATAATAAAATCTTAAAAGAACATTTTATTAATTGTAAACATGACAAAAAAATCATAATTGTATAGTTTTGTTTCTTTAGTTTGATAAATTGAGGTTATGTTCAACTCTCTATTCATTTTGTAAGAAATTTTTCAATTTTATTTTATTTGCCGGGGGACCAAATATCCTGTACAATTGTAATAAACACTTTAAATATTACTCTACTACAGTTAATAGTTTATAAAATTGTATACATTTTGTTTCAGTTGTTTTACAAATTGAGGTTATGTGTAAAAATACTTTACTTACAGAAATCCTATTGTAGTATTTACTCTGAATGCTTCTAACTTTGACCATTGATTTAGTAAGCTTATTACCTCCTATAAGTTAACAATTTTTGAGTAAATTGCAATTTATTTCAAAAAGTTCATTACATGTTTCATCTAGTAATTAAATATAATACAACTTTAGAAAATCATTATTAAATATTATTAAACTTTTATTAACTTCTATTAACAATTTCTCTATTCCTATTACAGATGGACATGCAAGAACTTATCGAAGAGCAAATGCGCTCGAAAATGATTAACAATCGCAAAGTGCAAACGGCTGAACCTCAACAAACCAGTGCTGCTGCTAATTTAGCCAAACGTTGGTCCAACTATAAACTCTGGAGCCTCTTTCAACGGTAATCTAATAGCATTGAAATGGTGGCGCTATGCGTCTATAATTTTAATCATGTAAAAGCTTTTAATTAATTTTATTATTATTTTTATTTTTCTCTTTTAATTTTTGTATAAACTCTACAATATATAAACTACTTTATTTTTATGATTACTATTTCTAAAAAAAACAATTAATTAATTAAGAAACTAATAACAAAAACATACATACATATTTATCTAGTAATAATTAATTAAAATTTTGTATATTTTATTGAGTGAGGAAATGAAAATTTTAAAGGAAAAACCTTTAAAATTGTTTTTAATGAAAGAAAAATGGTTTTGAGAAAACAAATCAAAACAAATTCTATTTAATTAAATAACTAAAGAAATGTACCTTTTTTGTAATTTAAAATCAACAAAAAAAAATCTTAAAAAAAAAAATTAAGTTTGAAGACATTAACATTAACTTTAAATAACTTTTTATATTTACATATTCACCCTTATCGAGGTTGGCGATAGGCGTTTTACGCCATCGTTAGTTTCGTACTAGATTAAAGAAACAGCTTGCATTTTATCTTTAATCTAGTCTACCTTCAACCGCGATAAGGGTAATTATATTATTTAAAATTTTTGTTTTTTATATAATTTTTTTTTTAATTTAGAAGACACAGTAATTGAAACATTAACGCTTTTCTTATGTATAAACAAATTTTATGTTTTTATTTTAGATTAGTTAATTAATCTCCCTTATTCTATTTGGCGTCGTCGACATCTTCGTCAATATTGAGTGATAAAATGGTATATGTTTCGCCGATATCGATAAAAATTGGTAACTTTTGACAGCTTTTTGTACTTTAACCCGACTTATAAAAGTATAAAATTCTGTCTATAGTAACCATTTGTTATCGATATCGACGAAACATAGACCATTTTTTGAGTCAATATTGACGACGATGTCGACGACGCCAAATAGAATAAGGGTAAATGAAAAAAAAAAAAAATAACAAAATATGAGTAGAAATAGAGAGATTTTCCAAGGGATTTGTCTTCTGTTTAATCCAATTTAAAACATGTCATCAATATAATTATATGGATGCAGTTGGAATCAGACTTTTTCAATTGGAAGTAAATTTCATTGAAATATTTTTTAGAAAATTTTGTTTATACATTGGCATGAACCCTTCAATTTGAAAATATTAATTGAAACTTTAACAAAATATTCTGAAAGTCCGAGATTTCATTATAGATAAAGTTAATTCAAATATTTTTAAGAAGGGTTGGGAAAATGTAAAAATTTTTTACAAAATACTTAAGCAAAACAAAAAATTGTCACTTTGAACAAGTGTTTAAATGTGCAGCAGGTATTTTAGGAACATTTGACACCATGGAATCATTAGACCTATTAAAATTTAAAACATCTTTATTAGAAATTTCAAAAGTAGAACCATTTTTAAAAATTAATAAATTGTTAATCATAAATTCAGGTTGTTGCAGAAATCCAGTAGTAACTTTTACACTGCTTAATATAATCTTTGCAAAATGCTAACAAAATCTTAAAATAACATTATGTTAATGATAAACCTGACAAAATGTTAATAATTTTATAGTTTTGTTAGATTAGTTTCACAAATTGAGGTTATGTTCAGCTCTCAATTAATTTTCTAAGAAACTCCAAACAATTATTCATATTTTGTTTGCCGGAAGACCAAATATATTGGTTAATTATAATAACCACCTTAAATAGTACTCTACTAAAGTTAATTGCTTTTAAAAGTTTATACATTTTGTTACAGTTACTTTTCAAATAGAGGTTATGTGTAAAATTTTTTTACTTTTATGAAAACTTCAAAAACCTTAAAGTTTTTACCTATAACCTTTGCCAAATAGTAATAAAATCATGTTAATAGTAAACATGGCAAAAAGTTAATAATTTTATAGTTTTGTTACATTGGTTTTATAAATTGAGGTTATGTTCAACTCATAATTCATTTTCTAAGAAACTACAAAAAAGTCTGTAGAATATCTTGGCCGGAGGACTAAAAATGCTGAACATTTATAATAAACTCCTTAAATATCACTTTACTAAAGTTAATAGCTTTTAAAAGTCTACAAATTTTGTAACACCTACTTTTAAAATTGAGGTTATGTGTATAAATTTTTTACTTTTATGAAAATGTATAATTTGTTGTTGTAGTTTTACTCTGAATGCTATAACCTTTGCCAAATAGTAATAAAATCTTATAATAACATCATGTTAATAGTAAACATGGCAAAAAGTTAATAATTTTATAGTTTTGTTACATTGGTTTTATAAATTGAGGTTATGTTCAACTCATAATTCATTTTCTAAGAAACTACAAAAAAGTCTGTAGAATATCTTGGCCGGAGGACTAAAAATGCTGAACATTTATAATAAACTCCTTAAATATCACTTTACTAAAGTTAATAGCTTTTAAAAGTCTACAAATTTTGTAACACCATACTTTTAAAATTGAGGTTATGTGTATAAATTTTTTACTTTTATGAAAATGTATAATTTGTTGTTGTAGTTTTACTCTGAATGCTATAACCTTTGCCAAATAGTAATAAAAGCTTATAATAATATCATGTTAATGGTAAACATTAAAAAAAGGTTAATAATTGTATAGTTTTGTTACATTGGTTTCACAAATTGAGGTTATGTTCAACTCAAAATTCATTTTCTAAGAAACTACAAAAAAGTCTGTAAAATCTCTTTGCCGGAGTATTGAAAATGCTGAAGATTTATAATAAACACCTTAATTATTACTTAACTAAAGTTAATAGCTTCTAAAAGATTATAAATTTGATTACAATTATTTTCCAAATTGAGGTTATGGTTTATTTTTATGAAAATGTCTGATTTGTTGTTGCAGTTTTTTCTCTGAATATTTCCATCTTTGAGCAATTATAATAAAATCTTAAAATAACATTATAGTAAGGGTAAACAAGAAAATAATGTTTATAATTGTATAGTTTTGCTGGTCAAATTGAGGTTATGTTTAACTTAAAATTTATTTTCTAAGAAATTCCAAAAGAAATCAATGTATTTCTTTTGCCGGAAACCTAAATATCCTGGTTAATTATAATTAACACTTAAAATAGTACTCTACTAAAGCTAATAGTTTCAAAAAGTATTATAAAATGTTTTAAACATGTTTGGCAAATTGAGGTTATGTGTAAAAATAATTTACTTCCAGAAATCCTGTTGTAGTTTTACAGTTTTAATACTTTAAAAAATATAGTGTACTGTAGAAAATATTGAATTTTTTTAGACAAATATTTAAGAATCATTAGATTTGTTATAAAATGGATGGCTATGTTTTAAATTGTTCGTGTTCTTGATTGGCTTATGGGAAATTGTTGGAAATCTTTAAATTTTTAATTAAAACTCCTCATATTTTGTTATTTTTTTTTTTTTTTTCATCATTATTATAAATTATAATATGCCTTATACCATTCTATATTTTTTAATAATATTTTTAAAATAACCTTAAAGTACTTAAAGAAATTTCTAAAACAAACTATAATCAAACGTTGTAGCACAACATATCGCTTAAAATTCTCGTTAGATTTATGTTAACAATACAAAAATGGCAGAAATTAAAAGGAAATTCTAAAAGAATTTAAAAAAAACCCTTAAAACAGTTAATTATTATTATTTCTTAAAAACCACATTACATACTAAAAAATTAAAAAAAAAAATAATAATAAACCGAAAACAAAACATATTTTTAAAGTAATAAAAATTAAGTTAGAATTAAGTAAAGCACGAAATCAAAGCAAAGATTTTTTTTAAATAATAAAACAAAAAAACAAAAATTTAATTTAAATTTCTTAAAAAAAACAAAAAAAAACCGAAAATTTTTTTTAGAAAAAAAGCTTTAATTTCACCTACTTGCCTTAATTCTGACAATGAAGCAAAAACAAAAACACGACACTTGATATAAAAAAAACAACAAAAAACAACTAATTTTTAATTAATTAAACTTAAATGTAAATGTTATATAACTATTTAATAATAAAAATAACCTAAAATAAAACAAATTTATTTAGTAAATCAAATTTAGCATTTATTCTTGGTTATTTTTTCGTTTTGGCCGATTCTTTAACATTAAACTTGGGTATTCGATCTTTTTTAGCCAGGATTTTATTAGAAGAATCTTCTATATTAATGCCATTGATTATATTGTTAATGCGTTTCTCTATGACACCTATGAACAGCTTGACATTGTGTGAGGTCATAGAGGTTTTGGAACACAGCACATTTAAAATGGGCGCATCGTCACAGGATAATTGTCTGGTAATATAGAAGAAATCACATTAAAAACATTTTTATATGGGTTTTTTTAAATTATTATTATTAAATACTTGAATATTTCCGATATGCCCACAAGCATTTGTTGTAAACGCAGCTCCAAATGCCGTAATTTTTCTTTGGCTTCATTGTTTTGTAGCTCGGCTTTTTCCAGCTGTTCATTTAGGTAATCCAAAGCTTCAGTTTTCTGCAAGGTTTCTTTTTCCAGCAACTCAGCTTTTTGGCGTTCTGTGGTAAAAAGTGTTAGAAAATTTTACATTTAGTTTTAGATTTAATTTGTACACACCTATTTCATCCGATAACTCCTGGGTGGTATCATTTAATACCTCCACCTCGTGACTCAATTCGTTGACATAACTGAACAGTGCAAAATTTTCCTCTTCCTGTCTTTTGAATTGTATGGTTAACTTTTGAGTGTCTGATTCTTGATAAAGTTCCTGAAACAAATGAGAAATTAATATGTATAAAACAAACTTAGGGCCATAGAGGAATATACATAGAAACTGTCCTGTCAAAGACCTAACTCAGTTGTTAAAAACCTAAATGGTAGAAAGTATAAACTATTTGTAATCAAATTGGTATTATTTTGAGCAATTTGTTTGTTTGAGTTTCCGCTCTATGTGTATTTCTCTATGCTAAAAATATTGTAATTGTTTTTTTAATATGTACCTTCATTCTATCTATAATTTCCTTATACTCTGCCAATTGTCTCTCAAAGGCTTCCTTTTGTGCCATTTTCTTATCATTCTCCCTTTGCTCCAGTTCCGGATTGAGACGTTTTTGTCCCTTAATATCAAAGAATTTTTGTAATTTGGCATCGTGCTCCAAACGTCTTTGCATTTCACGCATTTCCTTTAAATACATAAACAAATCTATCAATAATTAAAACATTAGAAAACTTTTAAAGTAATTCACCTGTATATGCATTATTTTATCATTTTCATTGCGATCTTTCAACACCTGCAGCTTATTACACAATTCTTCACGCTGATCATAAGCCAATGTAGACTGATCAATCAAGTCCATAATATATTTTTTGCCCTCATTAAATTGGGTGACCATAGATTGCCACATCTCATTGAAGTTGGCTCTGAAAAAAGGAAAAGAAAACAAATTTATTATAAACTCTTTGTTTGGGTCAAACATTTTTATAGAAATCTCTCTATAATGTTTTAAATACAAGCAGATCGAAAACTCTCCTGTCAACGACCTAACTCAGTTGTCAAAATTGAAGTATTCTTGTCACTTGCCTATCTTGCAGCATATGATTAATGGAATCCCTTAATTTCGAGTTCTCCGTCAATACATCACTGCACTTTTTGTTCACCACATCCAAACGATTCTCCAATTTAACCACACTCTTTTGTACCTTACAAATTGTATCCTTATAACAGCTATCGGGAACTTCTAATCTACGCAAACCATCAATTTCTTTTTCCATCTTAAAATCACCAAAAATAATATTAATAAAAATTAAAAAAAAAAAACAATATAATTTTGAATCTACCTTTTTTATATGACCCTCCAATTCCCACAGATTTATGCGCTCATTGGCCAATATACGCTGTACTTCAGATTCTTGATTTTGTAAATACATTAACTTTTTCTCTTTCTAAAATACAATTAATTTTAAATTTACAATATTAGTTTAATTAAAAATAATAATAATTTTCTCTTACATTAACATTCTTTTTGGCATGAGTACCCCCTTCCAAGGTGTTTATTTCATTGGTCAACTGCTTGTGCTCCTGCTGCAACACACTGATAATATGATTTTGTTTTTTCAATTGTTTGGTTTTATAATCCAATAGACTTCTTAACTCCAATTGTAGGGTGCGTAACTGCAAAATAAATAAATCAAATAATCAACATCTTTGAATAATAAATTTAAATTTTCCAAATACTTGTCTTTGTAAACGTTGTAATTCTGCATTGGCCGATTCTTCTAACTCTGCTAGACCATTCATTATAAGAAATAAACATAATTTTTTAACAAAATGTTCAATATTTCGGAACTTTTCAATACATTTTCTTTTTGTAATAAACAATTATTTGCTAAATTCACTTTCTGTTGCCTTGGCAACCTTGAACAAGCTATAATATGTTTGGCAGCACTTTAATTTTATAAAAATAACGGTAAATAACACTATAAACATCTGGCAATTTTTCAAGTAACACATGCTTTTTTGATTGCAGTACAAAAGTTCAAGACACTACAGCTTCTGTGTTTTTAAAGCTTTTAAGCTGAAAATTTCCACACACTTCAAAAAAGAAATGGACTTTTTATTTATAAAAGAATTATTTTGATGAGCCCTTTATTTGTCAAGTTATTCAAGGTTTAATAATAAATAGCATTATATACAAAAGGAGGCGTGGCAGTGGGCGCTAAAATGTTAAGCACCGAAAAGCTTACATTCCACTCTTTCACCCTCAAAAATAATTTCTTTAAAGTATTCAATAGTTTAAGAGTTATCATTTAAAAACCAAAATTAATATTCAGCGAATTACTTACTGTCAAGTTATGTTCGCCTAGTACTTGACAAAAAATTTGCAAATTTTTAAAACTCAAAAAATCGTGGTTTATAACTTCTATACTAAAAAAGATTTTAATCTGAAATTAGGCATGCAGCTATAGAATGAAATGACGTTTCAGATTTAAAAAAAAAAATAATGCCACGCCCCTTAATTTTTAAATTATTTATGTTTGAAAAATATAACACTTATACTTAAACTACAAAGAGACATGACCACTGTCTTTAGATAAAATATTACTCATAATAAAGCTAAATTTGTAATCTTTAGTTTGGTACCAAAATCATATTTGTAAGTTCTATATCAAACAAGTTATTAATAAAATACTAAACATGTTAATTGCACAAATTACAAATCTATACAATTTTCTAGGTTTTGCGGTACAAAAGTTCATCACGCTACAGCTTCTGCATTTGTAAAGCTTTTAAGCTGAAATTTTCCACACAGTTCAAAAAACAAATGGACATTTCATTTTTATAAGAATTATTTTTAAACACCTTATATCTATCAAGTTATTCGTGGTATAATAATAAATTGGTTTATATACAGAAATGGGCGTGGCAGTGGGCGTTAAAATGTCGAGCACAGAATAGCTCACATTCCACTCTCTCATCTTCAAAAAGAATCTCTTAAAAATATTTAATAGTTTAAAAGTTATCATTAAAAAACCAAAACAAATATTCAGCGAATTACTTTCTGTTAAGTTATGTTCGCCTAGTACTTGACAAAAAATTTGCAAATTGTTAAAACCCAAAAAATAGTGGTTTGGTCAGCAAAAACTTAAACAGCTTATAACTTCTATACTAAAAAAGATTTTAACCTCAAATTTGGCATACAGCTACAGAATGAAATGACGTTTCAGATTTTTTAAAAAAATTAATGCCACGCCCCTTAATTTTTAAATTACTTATGTTTGAAAAATATATTGCTTATACTTAAACTACAAAGAGATATGCCCATCGTTTGTAAAAAAAATATTACTCATAATAAAGCTAAATTTGTAATCTTTTGTTTGATACCAAAATCATCATTGTGTGTTTTATATTAAACAAGTTATTAATAAAATACTAAACACGTTAATTGTACAAATTACAAATCTATACAATTTTCTTGGTTTTGTGGTATAAAAGTTCATCACGCTACAGCTTCTGTGTTTTTAAAGATTTTATGCTGAAATTTTCCACACAGTTCAAAAAAGAAATGGACTTTTCATCTGTAAAAGAATTATTTTGATACGCCCTTTATTTGTCAAGTTATTCAAGGTTAAATAATAAATTGTTTTATATACAAAAATGGGCGTGGCAATGGGCGTTAGAATGTTGAGCACAGAAAAGCTCACATTCCACTCTTTCATCCTCAAAAAAAATCTCTTTCAAATATTCAATAGTTTAAGAGTTATCATTAAAAAACCAAAATAAATATTCAGCGAATTACTTACTGTCAAGTTATGTTCGCCTAGTACTTGACAAAAAAAATTTTGCACAATTTTTGAAACTGAAAAAAATATGTGGTTTGTTCAGCAAAAACTTAAACAGCTTATAACTTCTATACTAAGAAAGATTTTAACCTGAAATTTGGCATACAGCTATAGAATGAAATAAAGTTTCAGATTTTCAAAAAAAATTAATGCCACGCCCCTTATTTTTTAAATTATTTATGTTTGAAAAATATTTCACTTATACTTAAACTACCAAGAGACATGACCACTGTCTTTAGAAAAAATATTACTCATAATAAAGCTAAATTTGTAATCTTTAGTTTGGTACCAAAATCATCTTTGTATGTTTTATATTAAACAAGTTATTTATAAAAAAACAAAAAGATTAATTAAACAAATTTCAAATCTATACATTTGTCTAGGTTTTGCGGTACAAAAGTTCATCACGCTACAGTTTCTGTGTTTGTAAAGATTTTAACCTGAAATTTGGCACACATCTATGGAATGAAATAAAGTTTCAGATTTTTAAAAAAAAATAATGCCACGCCCCTTATTTTTTAAATTATTTATGTTTGAAAAATATAACACTTATACTTAAACTACAAGGAGACATGACCACTGTCTGTAGAAAAAATATTACTCATAATAAGGCTAAATTTGTAATCTTCAGTTTGGTACCAAAATCATCTTTGTATGTTTTATATCAAAAAAGTTATTAATAAAATACTAAACATGTGATTTGCACAAATTACAAATCTATAAAATTTTCTAGGTTTTCCGGTACAAAAGTTCATCACGCTACAGCTTCTGTGTTTTTAAAGCTTTTAAGCTGAAATTTTCCACACAGTTCAAAAAACAAATGGACATTTCATTTTTATAAGAATTATTTTTAAACGCCTTATATCTATCAAGTTATTCGTGGTATAATAATAAATTGGTTTATATACAGAAATGGGCGTGGCAGTGGGCGCAAAAATGTTGAGCACAGAAAAGCTCACATTCCACTCTTTCATCCTCAAAAAGAATCTCTTTAAAATATTCAATAGTTTAAGAGTTATCATTAAAAAACCAAAAATAATATTCAGCGAATTACTTTCTGTCAAGTTATGTTCGCCTAGTACTTGACAAAAAAAAAATGTGCACAATTTTTGAAACTCAAAAAAATATGTGGTTTGTTCAGCATTAACTTAAAAAGTGTATAACTTCTATACTAAAAAAGGTTTTAACCTGAAATTTGGCACACGGCTACAGAATGAAATAAGGTTTCAGATTTTCAAAATAAAATAATGCCACGCCCCGTAATTTTTAAATTATTTATGTTTGAAAAATATTATAGTTATACTTAAACTACAAAGAGACATGCCCACTGTCTATAAAAAAATATTACTCATAATAAAGCTAAATTTGTAAACTTTTGTTTGATACCAAAATCATCTTTGTGTGTTTTATATTAAACAAGTTATTAATAAAAAACCAAAAAGATTAATTAAACAAATTTCAAATCTAGGTTTTGCGGTACAAAAGTTCATCACGCTACAGTTTATGTGTTTGTAAAGATTTTAACCTGAAATTTGGCATACAGCTACAGAATGAAATGACGTTTCAGATTTTTTAAAAAAAATAATGCCACGCCCCTTAATTTTTAAATTACTTATGTTTGAAAAATATATTGCTTATACTTAAACTACAAAGAGATATGCCCATCGTTTGTAAAAACAATATTACTCATAATAAAGCTAAATTTGTAGTCTTTTGTTTGATACCAAAATCATCATTGTGTGTTTTATATCAAAAAAGTTATTAATAAAATACTAAACATGTTAATTGTACAAATTACAAATCTATACAATTTTCTTGGTTTTGTGGTACAAAAGTTCATCACGCTACAGCTTCTGTGTTTTTAAAGATTTTATGCTGAAATTTTCCACACAGTTCAAAAAAGAAATGGACTTTTCATGTGTAAAAGAATTATTTTGATACGCCCTTTATTTGTCAAGTTATTCAAGGTTTAATAATAAATAGCTTTATATATAAAAGGAGGCGTGGCAGTGGGCGCAAAAATGTTGAGCACAGAAAAGCTCACATTCCACTCTTTCATCCTCAAAAAGAATATCTTTAAAATATTCAATAGTTTAAGAGTTATCATTAAAAAACCAAAAATAATATTCAGCGAATTACTTTCTGTCAAGTTATGTTCGCCTAGTACTTGACAAAAAAAATTTGCACAATTTTTGCAACTCAAAAAAATATGTGGTTTGTTCAGCTTTAACTTAAACAGTGTATAACTTCTATACTAGAAAAGCTTTTTACCTGAAATTTGGCACACAGCTATAGAAAGAAATCAAGTTTCAGATTTTAAAAAAAAAATAATGCCACGCCCCTTAATTTTTAAATTATTTTGTTTGAAAACTTTACTTGGTTACATTTAAACTACCAAATACATTTGAGCTATAAAATCCTACTTGTATTTAATTCCAAATTCCACTCTATCGATCTAAAAAAAAATTATCTTTATATCTTTAATAGTTCCTGAGTTATAGCTAAAAAACGGAAATAATTTTTAAGCCATATTTTTCAAACTGAAAATGGCCGTTAACTAATAAGTGCTGCCAAGTTTATACACAACTGTCACCTTGGTTTTCTAACAATATGGCAACTTCATCAAACAGCTGTTTGGGACCATCTGCCAAAACCGTAAAAAAACAAGGTTATGTAAAACACAACAAAAGATCTGTATAGAAAAAATACATTTTGTTAAATTAAAATATATAAAAGGTTGCCTAAAAATATAAAATATGGTGTCACCCACTTTGGCTATGTGTGTAAGATCTCGGGGTCCCGATGAATTCTGGCGTAAACGTAGAGTTTTCAAATTGGCTGCTGTAAGCTTAAAGGAATTATTTGAAACTAATTTTCAACTAATAACATTTTATTACAATTTTAAGCACTTTCGTGGACGCAGAAGGAATGTTTTCTCCATTGCCGTGCGCAATGTACACAGAGCCTTGGTATATGCCACCAAGGGCAGGAAGTTAAAAAAGTTGGACATGGCGGCCGTAAGTTAGCAAACTTGAAGTGTTTTTTAAAAAAATTTGAAACTCAATATTTCATTGTTTTAGTTATGGACTACCCGAGTACAAGCCGGTTGTGAGCAATATGGCGTTTCTTTAGATACCTTTAAAGAGGGCCTAACACGCAGCAATATCTTATTAAATAGGTAAGTTTTGTTTAACCCTCCGGTAGTTGTGTTTGATGCCAATAAGTTTTGTTTAATTTTAGAAAAATCTTATCAGATTTGGCCATCTGGGAGCCACGTTCCTTTGAGGCTTTAGTAAAGCTATCCCGTGAAAGAGCTGTGGTAGAAACTTTGCCTGGCCTTAATGAAAGATCGGTCATGAATCAAGTTTATGGCTTAGCCAATTTGAAAATAAAATAGTTTACTAAGTTATCTTATATATTAATATTTTTCCCCATTTAACTAAATAAAGAATTAAATATTGTTTAAAAAGAAATAAAGCGTAAAACCGTTTTATTTATTTTCGTTACATAAAAATAGTTCAAAATTCAAATAAATTTTGCTCTGGATTTAAAGGGATAACAACTTTCCACAGCAAAGATAAATGAGTTTTGTTATTTTTTTTTTTCTTTATAATATAAATGGAATTTATAAACTAAATTATAGCGGTAACAGCTTAGCCCAAAATTCTAAGGCTAAGGAGAATTGTTCAAATTACATAGAAATTATTTAAAAGTAAGAAAACAAACGTTGATCTAACTGATGATTACAAAAAATTATGATTAATTTACAACAAATGCTGGTTTGAAAAATAAATCTTATTCGACTTTGGCTAAGATATCAGATTCACGGAACAACAAGTATTCTTTTTTGTCTTCCAATTCAACTTTGGTGCCACCATATTCGGGCAACAAAACACGGTCACCAGCCTTAACATCCATGGGGATAGAAGCACCAGTTTGCTAAAAAATAATAAACATTTAATTATATGGTCAGAAATTTAAAATAAAAAATTTCAAATAACTTACAGCATTTCTGGCACCGGGACCCACAGCAACAACAGTACCGTGCATCATTTTGCCTTGGGCTTTTTCGGGTAAAACAATACCGCCCTTGGTGGTGGTCATAGTTTCAGCACGTTGCACCAAAATGCGATCCAACATGGGGATGATTCTCTTAACTGCATTGGCGGCCTTAAATTATTAAAGAAATTCCATTAGTTGTATGAAAAATATATGCATACAATAACATTTTTTTAAAATTGTAAGTTATACTTTAAAAACTCCCTAACAGGCCTTAAATTATTTAATTTCATTATTATTTTCATTAACAAATCTTTGAAAATCGTTTGTGCTTAAGAATTATCATTAAATTTCCAATTGTTTCTATATTACACAACACTTTGTTGTTGAACATACACCGGCCTCGCACATCTTTTTCTTTATCACTCAGAAACTCAAACACATCATAGAATCATCGAGAATCTTTTCATTTGTTCTTAATTCACAACTTTTCTTTTATGTTTGTAAACATTTTTTATTAACAAAAACTCACCATTTTTCTTAAATGTGTATTTAATTAAGGCGAGGTGATTAAATTAATAAAAATTGTGCAAGAAATTTCAAGAATTTTTTGCGTTTATTTGCTGTATATTCGCACACGTGTGGCTGTGACAAGTGATTATTTGATAATGAAGTCGAAAAGAAAATTTCATGCAGATTTGTCACTTCGTTACTACATATACAGATGCTAACTGCTATGAAATTGTCTTAAGGTTAAATATGGTAACTCTCTCAAATGTTAGTAGTGTACAATTATAGTGCTGCCAAATTTTGTATAATAAAAACCGTTAATATGAAAGGAATAGAGAATTTAACACAAGAAATATATCGTTTAATGAGAAAAAATAAATAACAAATAATAGATTTTTAAACATAAAAGGGAAATTTGTAATTTGTTTTCTGTTTATCTAAAATTATTTTCTTTGAATTATCGGTCTATTGTAAAATAATTTATAAAGATATTGTGAACTAACTTAATTTAATAAAAATCGCTTATCATTTTAGTCAAACAATTTAGCATTTCTTTTAAAAGTTTTAAAAGTTTTGTCTTTTAATTAATGAATTTCGCTTTAAGAAGTTATCTTATGTCTATACTTTATACATTTTTGTCATGATAAACTTCAAAATGGTAGTCAAAGTTAACTTTTTCTTTTATTATGTTCATTTAAGCGTTTTTAAATTTATTACTTTTTTAGCAACACTGTTGTGCCACTAAGCATAATACAACCAATTACTTGAGTAGTTGATGTCACAACAACACTATTATTTTGAAGTTTCTTTTATAAACTAATACACGTGTTTGTGTTTGAAGAACGTGAAAAACTTGTGAATTTTTTTTAATTTTTAATAAATTTATCAATAAAATGGGCAAAATTAAGAAGGAACCTGTTGATGAAAGTGTTACCGAAGTCGGTAATGTCAGCGTCAAGGAGGAGGACAACTATGATGATAAGCTAAAGTATGTAAATTCCGTTTCCCAACCCATGGCCACCAAGAAGATAGCCAAAAAATGCTATAAACTCATCAAGAAGGCCATGAAACACAAAACCTTTGTGCGCAATGGTCTCAAGGATGTACAAACCAGACTGCGTAAAGGAGAAACTGGGTAAGTTAAAAGAAAAGATTTCCTCATTTCTTAAGACTTGTTCTTAATTTACAATGCGTTTATTTATGGCAGTTTGGTTATATTTGCCGGAGATGTAACCCCCATTGATGTCATGTGCCACCTGCCAGCCGTTTGTGAAGAGAAGGGTATTTCTTATGTATATACCCCCAGCCGGGCTGATTTAGGTGTTGCTATGGGTGTTAGACGCGGTACTGTAGCTTTATTAATACGTGAAAACGATGACTATAAAGATTTGTATGATGAAGTTAAACAAGAAATTTCCACCTTATACTGTCCCGTTTAAGATAACAAAATGTAAAGCCAGCCTACAACTCTTTATTTCATTTTAGTTATTAAGATATTTTTAAGAAATACAAATTTATAGAAACACAATAAAAAATTTAAATCTTTGTATGAAAATTGCAATCTCCCAGATGTGTTATTTTTTTGGTAGTAAAACTTCATGTTTTCTTTTTTAGCTTGTCCCTTTTGGGATCTTTTTTTATTTTTTTTTATAACTTTTTTTTTTTTCTTTTTTCATATATAATTAATTTTAAAAATTTTTTATTCTTACTAAAATTACTGAAATACATAGATAGATTTTTTTTACTTTTTTAAGATTTTTCTTTGTTTTAATTACACTGAGTTTTTTGTTTTATATAAATATTTTTTGTTTTAATATTTAGTTTTCACTTATTTTATACAATTTTATACTACTTTACGGAAAAAAATAAAACTTTGCAAAGGTTTTTATTCTATAATTTTTTTTTTTTTTGTAATTAAAATAATTATGTATGAATTATAATAAAAAGAAAAAATAATGACGAAACTAAAATTGTTTAATTCAAAGTATTTGTTTGTTCGCTAACTACAGTTAGCGGACAAAACTATAGGACCACTATTATTTTTTTTATGAATATTTTTTCGCTAAATTTATAGGTATGAGTGAAAATTTCAAAAATAATAAACTTCGACGATGTACAAAAAAAACAATAGGTTCAATACAAATTATAAATTCATAAAATGGCGGTGATTAGAAGTCATCAATCAGGCGTTATTCCTGATAGCTATCATGGAAAAAATACACCACACTTAAAATTAATTTGAATACTAAATTTTTTAAAACACTTTATTTCTTAATATCGTCTGAAAAATGTATTCATTCCTTTAAATTTTATAAAAATTTGCAGGCAGTTTCTCTATTTGGAAGAAATGTAAGTCGGAACTTCATAATAGTTTAAATAATAGTTTATTTACTCCAATTTTCATAATGTCTAGTTATTTTTTAAGCTAAAGTTATACTGACAGTTTTCAAACAAACATTATTTTAACTGACAGTGTAAATTAGTTAAGAAATAACCTGAGGTTGAGACGAAGGACAAAGACAAAATTATAATAAAAATGTAAAATTTTCAGTTTTGTTTAAATTTTGCCAGTTTAAATTTTACTTAACCCTGTTAAAAGGCTTAGGATTATAATATTTCTCCTTCGATTTCAATGAAATTCATTATTTTTTTAATTACTAAAGGTTGAGTCAAAAACTTTATGCTTCGAAAAACATTAATTTCTGCAGAAAACACGTTTTGGAAATTGTAAAACAAATCAACATTTTACAAAAAATTTAGTTTCAAACTATTAAATAAACAAATTGTTCTACCTAACTTCAGGCGGAAATTACTGCAATAACACGTGCATCCAACTGCCTTAGTATTATCAAACACGATGGAAATCTGGGTAATCGTATATCAAATAAATTGGCCAGAACAAAAGCTATATAAGACTGCATAGAACAGGGGGATCTGTTACCACATACGTTATTGCGAGGTCGACCTGTCCCGTATACGATGCCGGCAGAACGAAACTACTAATAGGATTTAGTCATGAGCAAATAAGGTTAATTGTATCTTTTATTACCGGACACTACATAATCGGAAAACATGTTTAAAGAATGGGCCACAGTTTAACGACTACTGTAGAAGCTGTCGTAACGAAGAAGAGGAGAAGACTGTGTCCCACCAATTCTGCCATTTCCTGGCTCTTACAAACTTAAGGGAACGTATTCTTGGAACCCCCTTTTTCTCGCGTTTAGATGAGTTATCTGAGGACGAATCACATGCTTCATCAGAGAATCGGGTGATTCAACTTTGAAACAACGGATGCAGAATAAGTATCTTGCTGTTTACTTCATGGCTATCACAATGGGATCAGTTTTGAATGCACACAAGTGAGGAGCTACTTGATGAGTGGCTGCCCATGGAACCTAACATTGACTTTATTAAAAACTTTCGAATTGCATTGTAACATTTAACATACAAAGTTATGCAGTAACAGCATAAATTGTAATTTAGAATAGAGTATAAACACATCTAAGTAAAACAATAAAATATATGCCATATTTGGCCCCATGGGCTTGGTTTTGAATTTGTGAAATAAAAAATATACGGCTGTGCCATATCGTACATACTTTTCACCAAAGTATAATTTAATGGGTCGATTATGGATGGCCTAAATGGCAACTACTGAAGTTCGGTTGCCATCCATAACCGGGACTGTAGCGGATATATTGATGTATCAATCAATGTATTAAGTAATATGGGGGCTTCGGAAAGTTGGTTTCAACATACAGACGGACATAGCTATACCGACTCCACTATCTATAACGATCCAGAATACACATATGTACTTTATGAGGCCGCAAATGAAAAACTGTGGAAATTACAAACGGAATGACAAACTTATGGGGTATATTATGGACGGCAACCGAACTAAAGTTGCGTTGTCAGTTTCTAAAATGGTATTACAGATGGCAGCTATAATTTTCTGTTGCCAAATTGACGACCAGAAATTAGTGGTTGCCCTCTGACAATGCAACTGAAGTTCGATTACCATCCATAATCGTCCCTTGCCATTAATGAATGGTGAAGGATATAAAAACTTGTCGCTCTATTGGGGATGGTAACAGAACTAAAGTTGCGTTGTCAGTTTCCAAAATGATATGACAGATGGCAACTTTTTCCAAATTGGCAACGAGAAATTTGTGGTTGCCCTGATGTTCGTTTGCCATACATAATCGATTAATTGATTGTATTGACATGAAGTGGTTATAAAACCTATTTTTGTGAAACATTTACAATTATCAAATATTGTTTCTGCGTTTTGTTATGGGAAAATTAGCTACACACCTTTTTTCAAGATCACTTATATCAGATGTTTATTGAAATCGCCAGTGCATAACAAAACAATGGACATAATAATGTGCGAAACCAAATAAAATTTTTTAAATTTCATATTTTAAATAAAAATTTGTAAGTAAATGTTACTAGAGTTGATTCAAGTAAAAATAAAATATTTAAATTAATTTATTTACCATTTTATCGTATCTTTAAAGTTGGGTTTAGCCACTTCTGTATACTCTTGCGATTTGGACTCTCCAATAGTCTTGCGATTTACAGAACACATCTCTTGCGAGTTCAAGTTAGAATTGCCTGATTAAATGAAATTCTTTTTTAAAAGCTACTCGCTCATATTCTGGAAAACGCAGCATTTTCAAATCGCTTACGGTTTGAAAAACACAAAACGCATTTCAGCTTGTTCTGAAAACCACGCGATTTGCTATTCGTTTCAGTATACACTAGCGGTTTGAAAAATACAAATTTCTAGCGTTTTCGTTTGTCAGAACACATGTTTGGCATTTTCAAATCGAAAACACAAATTTAAGGCGATATGCGCTTTTCGGAACATGGGCGACTATCTCTTTTTCAAACAAAATTGTGTATATACCATGAAAATAACAAAAGATCTATACGAAAAGAAGAAGAAAAAATAATAATCATATTTCAAATATTCAAAAAAACTAAAGATTTAAATGAAATCAAATGTATAAATAAATAAAATAAATGTGTATTGTTTTCAACTCAATATTTACAATTTGTTTTTGTCACACTTTAATAGATTTTTTGTTGTTGTTTTAATTAATTTTTTTGTTGTATTTGTTTTTTGTTAATTTTACATAAGCTTATATAAGTTGTAGTTGATTTTTTTATTTTACTTTTAGTAAATGACAATACATAATTAAAAATATTTTTTTGTTTTTATTAATTAATATTAAAGAAGAAATATATTTATGTATGTATGTATGCAATGTAATCATAAAAATGTATGTAGTACATAATAATGCTATATTTATTTAATTTTTTTTTTTTTAAAAAGAAGTTAATAAACAAAATAATATTTTGCATAAATACATATAAAAAGTGGTAGTAATAATTTTTTTATATATTTTTTTTTTTTTTTTTTGTTTTTTTTTTTTTTGTTTGTTTGTTTTGTATTTAAATGTTTAAGTAAGAAAATTTTAAAGTAAATAATTAAATTAAAAGAAAATATAAATTTAGGGAGTTTTCAAGGAAATTATAGTAGATAAAGAATAAATGAAAACAAAATTATAATTACACTATAATAAAGGAGTTTTGTTAAAGGTTATTTTTTTGTGTTTTTTTTTTTTTGTTTGTTTATAATAGGAGGGAGTGGGGTTGTTTTTAAATTTTACAGTGTAGTTTGTTTTTTTTTATTTTTTTATTAAATAGTTTTATTAAAAACTTCTTTTTTTTCATAATTTTTTGCGTTGTTAATTTTAGCTTACAGTTTATAGAGTCCTATATTTAAGTTTTACAATAAAAATCTTATAATATAAATTGTTTGTATATATTTTGTTTGTTTTCAATATTTTTTTTTTTTTGTTTTTCATTCATTTAAGTTAAATTTACAAAGTTTGCAAAATTTTTTTAGTGGTAGTTTATTTTAAATAACAATTTTTATTTATTTTTGTTTTTTTTTTTTCTTTCTTAATTTTTTGCTATAAAATATTTTTTTGTTGGTTTTTATTATACATTTAAATATTAATTAATTTGTTGTTTTTTTTTTTAATTTTTTTGTTATAAAAGAGAAACTCAAATTTAGCTTATTTAGAGTTTTTTTTTTTTTTTTGTTGATTTTTAATTTATAGCAAAAATATTTATTTTAATTCTATTTTAAAGTTTTGTAGTTTTTACGTTTTTTTTTTTTGTAATTTTTATATTTTTAAAGTTTGTTTTAATACAAAAGAAAACAAAGTTAAGTTTTTGTTATCATGAAGAGCTGTTAATTTGAGAAATAGATTTTAAATTGAACAAATAAAAGGAAAAAATTCGCCTTTTGTTTAAACAAAAAATAACTAGTTTTCGATTAAAAAGATTTTAACGTTCATAACCTTAAAATTGAATAATGAAATATCAAGTTTTTACAACTTTCAAGTTTAATAATTAAATCCCATTTTCACAAAGTCTAGTATTTATTAATCCAAAGTTATACTTACAGTTTTCATGCCGAAATTATAACTTTGAGTAAAGAAATAATCCCACATCTTGAAAATGAGACTAAGTATATTAAATTTGCCTTTTGATTTACTCAAATTTGTTTATTTTTTGCTTAATTTGTTCAAAAAAAATCCAACCTAATTTTAACCTAAAAATGTAAAAAAAATTTTAATTTTTGAAAGCATTTTCTTAAAGTAAATAACTAAATCTGTTGTTTATTATTGAAATTGTTTAATTTGTCTATTGATTTTAGTAAAATTTAATTGATTTTTTAAGCCATATAATGGAAACTCGTTTATAACCTCAAAATTAACACAAACATTTGTTAAGACTACCAATAAATCCAGTATAAACCAATTAAATACAAATTCTATTAATTTTACTATGATTTTTTGCAATAATTTCTTTAAAAAGTATACAATATTTTAAAAAATTGCAATAAATACATAAAAACAAAGAAATATCCTTGCAAGTTTACAAAACAATTGAAAAAATAACATGACAAATCTCTGGGCAGTCAGTCGTATTTGTCATCTTCAGTATGTAAATTATTATATCCTTCTGTTTCTACATTTAAAAGCTTTTAAAATTGGCAAAAATATCAATATTTTACTAAGGTGTAATTAAAAATTAGCCCATGAATTTATAACTATAATTTTTCCTTTTAAATTGATTTTTTTTTCTTTTTTTGATATTTTGCTTTACATGTTAAGAAAATATTAATTTTGAAATAAGGAGCTTTAAATTTAAGCCCCTAAAGAATAACTCCTGGGAATTGTGTAAAAAATCGACATGCATAACATTTGAATGTGAATATTAACCTTAGAATGAGTGAAAACTTTTTTATATAATGAGGTCAAATTGAAACATTCTGCTTTAGAATCCAATATGCATAACATTTGACAGCTATTAACTTTAAAATAAAAATTTTTTTATAATAAGGTCAAAGGTCATTTGTTTTTAATCCTTATAACTCTTAAGATATTCAAATGTTGAACTTGAAACTTTCCACAAACAGCAAAAATAGACTTTAAAAATCGATAGGCATCATATTTGAAAACAAATTTTAACTTTCAAATAACACAAATTGTGATATTCAATACAAATAGTCCCGGGAACAACCTTTGAAAATTTGATATATCTATATATATAAAAATGGTGTAAAAAATGTTTAGTAATTTATAAAATGAGAACGGCTGGGCCGATTTCTGTAAAATTTTTTGTCAGTTGTTCGTATTTTCGAGAAGGTTTTTACGGATGAAAATTTTGGAAAATCTCTCCGGAAAAGTCGGAAAATTGGAAAAATCTTTGAAACATCATATCTCGCAAGATAGTCCCAAGAACTGTTTTGGCTATTTTATACATAAAAATGACATGCATCGTTATTTTAAAAGCTAATATACGCCGCTGTTCTGTAATTCGAGTGATTTCAAAAACGAGAGATTTTCAAAATCGAATATTTGACATATTGATGTTCTGCAAATCGCACGATTTTGTACATTGAAACAGGTTTGCGTACTGGAAAGTAAAAAGAGTAAATCGTATGGATACGATTTACAGAGCATGGGGGATAAACTTTAAATTATACAAATTTCAATTTTATGAATAATGAGGTCAAAGGTCATTTGTTTTAAAACCTCATATCTCCTTGAAAGCTATTATTGACTTTCAAATACATAATACAAATTTTGATATTTACTATAAAAAGGTAAAATAGTCTTAAGAACTATCTTTTACTATTTAAAAAAAAAATCGATAAACATAATTTTTGAAAGCCAATATTAACTTCAAAATAATGATAATTTAAATTGTTTGTATAATGAGGTCAAATGTATTTTTGTTTGAAAACCTCATAATGCAAAAACGACAACAGCGTTTTATTTAAAACCTTCCACAAACATAAAGTAGGCTTTAATAATTACTATAAAAGCGTGTTTTTTTTTTTTTTTTTGTTTTTTTTGTAAAAAAGACGTTAAATAAATGTCCTTTGAACTTTTAAAAAATTGATTTGTATAATAAAATATTGTATTTGTATAATATTCGAGCTTTGATATTAGACAGCATAAAAATTAAATATTTACCCCCATTAACACGAAGTCTGGTTATATATTAACTAATTGTTATACTGACAGTTTTCATACAAAACTAATTTTAACCGACAGTATAACTGCTAGTTAACACATAACCAGACTTCGTGTTATTGGGGTTTATAGTATACAAATTTTAAACAGCTTTTTTTAAAACATTTTTGACAATTTTCGAGGCGATTTATTTTGGAAATCGAAAAGGTCTCATAATAGAAATAATACATTTCCTTTAACTCTTGAAACATATAATATTTAGGAGAAATTTTAATAAATTCGAAGATAACAAAACTAAAAAATGAAAGTTTTGTGCAAAAATCAATATGAAAGAAAATAAATTTATACAAATTGGTTCAATTCATACAAAAACTTGAAATGATTTCTTTATATTTTCTGTAAAAAACAAACTATTTTTAAATGATTTTTACAGCTTTCGTAAAATCTTCAACAGGACAGAATATTGTAACCATAAAATAAGACTTAGGATAGCATCGTGTAGACTTTTAACGAATAATTTTTAAAAAATAATCAACATTTTAACTAATACTTTTAAAAATTCTAACACTTCTTAAATTATTAATTTCTATGGTTATAAATTGGAAAAATTACACAACTATTGCTTAGGCAGTGAGTATAAGGGGTGTGATTACTTTTCTTAAAAAATGCTTTAGTGTAAATTCTCAAAAAATCAGCTTATTACTTAACTTTGCTTTAGCTTAACTTTGTTTTGATCAAAATTGTTTAAATTATTTTTTTTATTTTTTTTTTTTTTCATATTTTATATAATTTTTACTGTGCATTATTATAATTTCTTATTTGTTTTTTTTTTTTATTTACTTCTTACAAATTGTTATAGTAATATTAAATTGTTTATATTTTTTGTTTGCTTTTTTTTTGTTTTGTTTTTTTTTTTTGTTTTTTTTTTCATTTGTTTATATGTATGTTTATATTAATGTTTAGTTAAACATATTAAATAACTAAATTATTTTAATAATAATTCATAATCAAAAAAGAGAACATTTAATTAAATAAAGTCATTTAACGACTTAACACAAAAATCAAATAACAAGATTTTTAGCTTTTAAAAAGGGCCGCCTTGAAATTCTAAATGAAAATGGTGTTTAAATGTTTATATTATAAAAAAAAAACCTAAAATTAAAAATAATAATATACAAAATAATATTAAAATAATTTCAAGCCTAAAAGAAAATACATAGTATAAATTTAACTAAAATCTAAAATGAATTAAATTTAATATAAAAACTTCAATTTTTGTTTGCCAAAAAAAATAAAGTTACAATTATGTCTCTCTCTCCTCTACTACCCCGTCTCTGTCACTCTCTCTTACTCTCTCACTAGCAAGAAAGCTATTTAGTTTAACTTTCAAGCGCCATTAACATGGAGAATTTAAGGGCCCTCTTTTATTTTTTGATGCAAAAATCTTGTTTTACCAAATTCTTATTACTTATTGAAAATAATTATAAAAACCATTCGTACCTTGACCCAGTTCACGTATGGCAGCAAAAGGATCCTTTTCTCCGGCATCACCACCACCATTGTTGGCAGCTGCACCGACGGTTAGACCCAAACCTAAACCATTGCCACTGAGATTGGCCACCATAGAATTGTGTGGGAAATTATGTTGTTGATGATTGTGATGTTGCTGCTGCAGAGCAGCCGCATCCGCTTGTTGTTGAGGTCCTTGACTTAAGACGGCCGCGTAAGTAGTATTACGATTATCTCCGCTACTTGCTGCCGGATTGTTGGCAGGATGTTGTTGTGGTATATTATTAGCTTGTTGCTGTTGTTGTTGCTGCTGCTGTTGGAAATTTTGAGTATGAAATGTGTTATTAATGCCGTCGTTTAAGCCGGTCACAAAAGCATTATTGCCCATAAACAAATCCATGTCTGTTTTGAGACCAGTAGCATTAAAATTATTGTACAATAATTTCTGCAAAGTGGTGTTGTTTTGCTGTTGATCTTGCTGAAACAGGGCCTCAATCAGAGTACTGGAACCAGTGGTTAGGCCAGCCAAAATATCATTGGGACTGCCAGTTAGCATGTTGTCTGAAGTCGAAGAGGACAAGGAGTGTCCACCAGTAGAGGCACTCGAATTGCCAGTACTATTTAGGTGATGATGGCCATTGCCCATTGTCAAGCCCTGGCGCCTGTATAAAGGCACCGAGGAAGAATTCGAAGAGCTTGAACCTCCACCTGGGGGACCCATCAAATAGTCCTTGTTGTTCATGAGGGCATCTGTAAGTATTAAAATTAAATTATAAAAATGTATGTATATAAAAAAATTATAGATTTTTTTATAAATTATTGTACTTAAAGCTATCACTTACTATTTGTCATATAACCGCCATGATGATTGGCGGTCTGTTGCTGCTGCTGTTGTTGTTGTTGCTGCTGCTGTTGTGGCGTTGGCATGCCCATCATATTAGGTGGACCAGCCATTTTGGGCATATTACCACCACCTGGCTGCTGGCCATTACCGCCAATAGTTGGAAACATTTTACTGCCGCTCATGAGCGTATTCGATGAGGAAACATTGTTCATTAGCAAGTCACCATTCATGCCGGCTGCATTGTTGCTGCCGCCGCCATTGCTGCCACCACCCACACCAAAGAGATCACGTAAAATCGGTTGGCTGATTTCATTGCCATTGATGATGGAGTTGAAAACCATATCGATTTGTTGATTGAAATTTATGTCCAAGGGTGGTGTATCGTCATTTACCGTTGCCATGTTGAGTGGAGGTTGCATGAGATTTCCTGTGCCAGTGGGTCCCATGTAGGGATTCATATTTCTTTGCTGTTGAGCCTGTTGTTGCTGCTGCTGCTGTTGATAGTTCATGAGGGGCTGCATAAAGTTGTCACGTGGCATTAATTGCTGCTGGCCCGGCTGACCGCCTGAATTAGCGCCTGCATTCATGTATGCCTGTTGCAAGTGCTGCGGTGGTGGCTTATTTACCTGGGGCGGCTGTTGCTGCTGCTGCTGTTGTTGTTGCTGCTGCATCATTGCACTGACCTGCCTTAGGACCTCGGTGAATTTGTTGGCAGCTTCTTGGCCCTGAGTCTCCAATAGTTTTAAGTACCATTTATATTGGGATTCTTTTGGTTCAAAGGCCATTTCGTAAATATTGACATTTGGCGGCAACAGAGAGGCATATTCATGCGGTTGGGGAAACCTTAAAGCCGTAGGAGATTGTTGTTTATTAGCTGAACCCACCATGGCATTGGGTGGAGGTTGAGCTTGAAACATGCTGCCGCCAATGTTGAGGGGCACATGCACATTGTTAAGAAATTGAAAGTCTTTATCTTTAAGTTGCTGTCCTGGTATGTTGTTTTGTCCAAAAAATGCATTTTGACCGGGAGCACCTCCAGCTGTAGGTGGCCGCGGCATAAAGGGATCCATGGGGCTAATGGGTCCGTTCGGTATGCCACTCATACTTCTTTGATTCATCAACTGCAGTTGGTTGGCAGGCGGTGGTGGTGGAACATTACCCTGTCCAAAGCCGGCAAAGTTGGCATGCGCTTGAGGGGGTGGTACTTGGTTACCTTGTTGACTGGGATGTTGTTTGCCTGCATACAGGGCCTTATTGGCCAAGAAACCCAAATCATTGGGATTATTGCGCATTTGCTGTTGTTGCTGCTGATTGGGCAGGGGCGGGGGTGGCTGCAAAGGCACACTATTGCCTCGCATATTCTGCGCAGTTTGTTGCGGTGGCATGGGTCGGCCATTTGCGCCTGAGGCATTCGAGGATTGCTGTTGCTGCAATTGAGACTGTTTTGGTAGTACAGTCCAGGGATTTGTTTGTGGCGGAGGTCCCCATAGACTGGCATTGGGGTTTTGTGTCGTTGGTACTCCAGGTTGCTGACCAGCTCCCGCTGCAAAATTACCCCCTGCTCCAGGGGGACGCAGTTGTTGCGGGGCATGTTGCCAGGGCAAATATTGCGAAAATTGATTTGCTCCTCCAGGAGCAGGCTGTTGTCCCAAGTGTACGGCTGGTGGTGGAGGACCTCGGGGGTTAAACTGTTGCCCACTCATGGGAGGAGGTGGCTGGGGCTGCTGTTGTGGTCCTCCGGCCGAGGGAGGAGGACCAATTGCTCGCATGGGCATATGATTGGGATGGCCGTGGAAGTGGTGTCCTCCTTTGCCGGCTACCATGCCCTGATTCATCATGGCGGCTGCTGCTGCTGCGGCGGCATTGTAGGCAGCAGCCGCTGCTGTATGAGGACCGTACATATGTGGCATTTGTTGAGCGGCATGATGAGGAGGCATTTGGCCGGCGCCACCTGGTGCCAATAAACTGGGATGAGGACCTCCCATACCTGCGGGACCATGATGGTGACCTGGATGATTTCCCATGGGATGATGATTGTTTGCAGCCATGGCCAAATACATGGCTGCCTGATCTCTAAGATATGCCTCGGGTTGTAAGGAACGAGGTATGAACTCGGGTGCCAGAGGATTTAAGACATATCCACGTTTCAACTCTACACCATCCAACTGGGAGCGCAACTGCCACATGGTTAAGCCAAATAGAGATTTATTTTCATCACAAATTTCTATAAAACGTTCCCATACTTTGCGGCAGCGGCCAATTGAACACAAGGCTACGGGGTCGCCCACTACAGCCACTAAACTTTGAGCTCTGGTTATGGCGGTATTCAAGAGTTTTGAATTGCTTAAAAAGCCATAGTCAGCATCTTCGGTAGAGTTATTAGACTGGCCAGGAAAACCTGGCGCGGAGCCCGTAACATTACTTGGTAAACATGTTCTTCTTGTACGCACAGTGGAGAGGAATACTGCCCTAAATTGTTTACCCTGGACATTGAGTACACGTTCCACTGAAATACCACCCATGCGACGTTTTCTCAACTCTAAACGTATGCGAAACACCTGGTCGGAATAGGGAGTCATAATGCCTATGCTGGCATCATTCATTTTACCCCATGAACTAGGCCATTTCTTGCGCAATTCTGATACCCGTTCCACAACCTCATACACCTCGGCATTGTTATAGAAAGCAGTCGAATTCTTGTCCTGAACATCTTCACCTCGTGTGGTGAAAAACGTCAGCGGGTAGAATTTCTCATGTCTTGGTTGTTTTCCCGAAGCTATTAGTTTTTGTTCATAAAATAGTTCTGAAGTGAATTTAATTATGGCTTCATGGGCACGATAGTTCTCACACAAGAGTATTTTGCAGGGAAAGTTTGAAGGAAAGTGATCGTACAGTCGCTCCAACAGAGATATATGTAATTTACGCTCTTTGGCGAAAGCTGAGAATAGTTCGGGGCTCATTTGCATGTGATCCCCAGCAAGTACGATGCGTGTACTGTCATTTGCTAAGGCTAAAGGCATAATGGCTTCACATTCCATAGCCTGGGCAGCTTCATCGAGGAATATGTGGGTAAAATAACCTTTAGGGAGATCTAAGTTGGCCAGTTCCATGGAAATACTTAAAGTGACCACCACAATACGATGTTTCATTATGTCCTCCACGGTGGGACGCCTGAAGTTACCAGCGCCATCAGTGATACAATACTAAAAAAGGAGAGTAAAGGAAAATTGAGTTAAATCAATTGAAATTTGTATTATTTTCAACCAAAGAACATATTATTTTTGGAACATTTGAACAAAAACAGTTTAAATACCCTTCATCAAAGTATAATAATTTTCTTTTATGAGAAAGAAAAACCATAACTGTTAATGTCGATATCTCTTTTCAAACTCACCTTTTGAACTACACTATTGACCGTGGCAACCCAACGTTTGTGATAGTACACTCTTAAAGGAGTGGCCTCTTCCAGGCCCGCCTCAATCCAGGGATGCAAATATTCCTTTATGTATAAATCTGCTGCTGAATTGGAGTGGGTACAAATTAAAATTTTTGCCTCTGGCTGTGTTAGCAGCTGTTTTATAGCTTGCGCCAAGGTGTATGTTTTGCCCGTGCCAAATGGACCTATTAGCAAGATGGGCGGCAACTTTATGCTTAAAGATGTGGTAATAGCATTTACGGCCTCTCTTTGTTTGGCATTTAATTTGGGCTCACAAGTTTCGGACCATTGTTTTTTGGGCGTCCAAGGTATATTGGGTTCAATTTCAGTGGCAGGAAAGATAATTTTAAAATCGGTTATCTTGTCGACAGCATGATGCCATTCACAATAGGGCAGACGATTCAATTGGAACTGTATATCCACCAGTATCTCGGTGTCCGACTTTAACTGCATGCCCTCCACACATTTGGAACCCAACTTCAAATAGATCACATTTTTACCCTTATCCTCTATGACAGCCTCGTAAACATGACGTTTCTTATCCTTTGAGGGTGCCATCGCTTCCTCTACGGGTGAGATGTAAACACTGTAACAGTTGGACAGAATTAAACGGCCCGCTGAAGTATCTTCTGAGACATCTTTACCCAAATGCATTAAAGCAAACAATTCTCCGGACAATGAGTACTTGGCGGTACTTGTAGCCATGCCAGCAGGAGTTAAGATATAATTGGAAGTGACACCCAGTTTGGTGCGTAAATTGAAACGAGCAATTTGTTCATAGCGTGCAATTTCCTCCACATATAGCAGCTCATGTATGCGTGAACGATAGTTATTTTGAGTCAAGCGTTTGTCCAATATGGTGGACTGGGTGAGGGTAAATGTTTGAGCCCGAGGGCAGGGATAACGCTCTAGCATTTCCTTTTCATGCTTCAAATCATTGAGATAACCTTCAGTCTTCATGTGAGATCCTATAGTGGTCTCAAATTTTACCAATTGTGTATTGGAAACATCCCATCGAGTGGCCGAACTATTAATGATATCACGCCGTATTTCCTCGATCTTTTCGGCATCACTGACCGGTACCACATCTACACACAGGTGTCTTAACAGCAAAGGCTCGGAACCGAAATCGAAACATACAGCTTGACGAAAAGTACCATAGATTTCGGTGTGAAATTCAAGGGTCACCTGATGTTCCAGAACCGACTGCAGGCCAGTGGAGGCATCTGAATTTTCTAAAGGTTTTTTTGTAGGCTCCTCCTTATCCACCGAACAGTTTAATAACGATGAAACCGATGAAGTGGCTGAGGCAGAAGATGAGTGCTTGTTGGAAACCCATTCTTGATTGTTTTTTACATCCAACTCAATGGTGGTGTCTCCCGTTTTAATGGTTTTTATAGCAAAATGACTGCGATGAGCATCTTGTAACAGAGCCACCGCCTTTAAGGGTTTATTGTTTGTTCTTAAAATAAATACCCATTCTCGCTTGGAGGTCTTTGAACTTATACTAGTTACTAAATCTTGTTCACATTGCGCATCTATGCCGTCCAACTTTTCCGACATGATTTTTTCGGGCACGGTCGATTGTATCCACCTTTCTAATACCAGCTCCGTGTACGATTTGCCATAAAGCTCCTTCTCACAAGCTTTCTGCACACGCATACGTCTGTATTCGAAACGATCTTTCCACTCGTTCAGTTCATCCGCGCCATGGGCCTCCACACATTGATTGCCATAATGACACAACTGCGATTCGCTCCAAGACTCACAAAGACTATAAGAGTCCAAGGTAAAGCCACGAGGAGGTGGTCTCCACTTCCAATCTCGTCCCTCATCAGACATAATCACATTTTGATGAGCCTCGGTCTGGCAATGTTGCCTCAGCTCATTGCGTGAGCCAAATGTTATAGCACAATATGAACAGGTAGTGCTATTGGCATTGTCACCACCCACACTCTCATCGCTTATCGACTTATTACTGCCCGATACTTTGAGGGCGGCCAATAGATCGGTGTTCTTTTGCATTACCGCTGTTATGTTGTTGCTGGCACCATTTTGTGTGGGATTTTCACGCTTCTTGACACCTTTATTACTGAGCGGTTTGCTGTATTTATCCAGTGGCAGATTATTTGTGGCCCAATGATCTAGTTTTGTATCGAGTATAGTCATTTCATCTTCTAAGCGGGCATTGTTAATTTTTTGCGTTGATTTATTACCACCATTAAGCATTTGTATGACGGACTTATAGCGTTCTAAAGTCTTGCAAATATCACCAAATCCCTGCTGTGGTTGTAGTTCAGCTATCCATTCGTTTAAGAGCTTTTCGGCTTCCTGAAATTTAAGAAATTAATACATTTTTTATTAATTATTATCATAAAATTAAATTTTATTTTTAATGAAAATAGGAAATTATCCTAATATTCACTTTAGAATCTTCCAGCACTTTCACAAATAAAAATGTTGGAATTTTCTTAGTTTCGAAAATTCGAAATACAATTTCAAAATGATTTTTGAGTATAAATGAAAAACAAAAATTCATATTTTCTTGAATATATAATAATACATTCTTTTAAAATATCAACTTTTTAGGTTATGTTCGAAAAACTAAACTTGATTTCGAAATGTGGAATTTACTTAATTTCGAAAATTCTAAAAACACTCTAACATGTTTGTATTTAACTTAAGAGTATAAATGCAAAACAAAACTTTATATTTTCTGGTATTTTAAACAAATTTATCTTTTCGATTTTAAAGCAACTTTTTAAAAAGTATCACTTCGAAAAATCAAATTTAATTAAATAAAATAAAACTTCTTATTTCCTTTTTTAGGTCTTATTCCAAAATTCGAACTAAATTTCGAAAACACATTTTATGATTTTTTATATTAATTTTATTGCAACATAAATGTTTTCCATAGTAAAAAACATTAAAAATATTATTTTACCAATTGGTTTTATTAAAAAAGTAAAAAGTAGTTACTGGATAATTCCTATAAGATTTGTAATACATAAATAGTGATAATAATCTTTAAAGAAAATAGGAAAGCGGGTAGAGCAAATCAATATGCCTAGGTATAGTGACTTGAAAGCTGGAACACCTTAGATTTTAAATGTTTAGCTTATGTTCGAAAATAAAAAAATTGTAATGTTTGAATACTTAGGGAAACTCAAGAAAAAACTACATAAATTTATATATGTGTCACCAGAGTATTCTTATTAGAAACTTCCTCAAAAGTATTTTTCTATTTACTCCTACAATAATGTTTGACATTTTAAATTCTTCCACTCACCGTATATTTTTTTAATTTACACAAAGCATGTACGAGCCATCGTCTGGTCCGCGAAATACTGGCCAAACAATCCGTCTGTTGTTCACTCAGCATTGACAAAACATTGCGGGCATCGTTTAGACAGGACTCATATTTGCCCAATTCCAATAGGCACTCGCAACGACCCAGCAGACAAATAATATGACGTTCTTTTTGAGCACGATTACTAACTAGCGGAGGAGAGGATAGAATTTGATCATAAAGTGTAGCAGCACGAGACCAATTACGCCATCTGACATTGTCATGAGCCTGCATTTCCTTATCGGTCATGTCTAGTTGTTGAGGATGTTTTATAATTTACGTCGTTTTAGCAATATATTTTTTTTTTTTTAATTATTATTCTTTTAGTTTTTCTTTTTTTAAATAAAACAAAACAATTGTGTCGTTTTAAAGGACGTCCTCCGTAGACGTTTGTTAGATGTTTTTTTTAGTTTACTTAATTTACAATTATAATATACACAGCTTTTAATTGTGTTATTAAAAGTTTTATACATGCTTAGTTAGGACATTTTGACAAAATAATAGTATTTGAAATAAATCTAAAGGAAAGAAAATTAAGAAAGTAAAATTAATAAAAAATTAAATAAAATACTTTAATGATAACTATAAACAGCTTTAGCAAAAAAAAAAAACAAATAAACCAAAAACGGGCTGGACCATGCGGCAAAATTGTTTCTCCAAAAAAATGTTTGTTTTTTTGCAATAAAACTTTAGGAACACCGGCTTTTATTTAGTTAAACTTTATGGAAATAAAATTTTGTTTTGTAAAGAAGTTATTTATTATTAATTTATTTTGTTTTTTTTAGGAAATCTTTTTTTTTTTTTTTTGTTATATTTTTGGTTTTGTTAAATATTTATGTTTTTCTTTGACATTTTTTTTGCAATTATTTTTTTGTTTTTTTTTCGCTGGTTTTCTTTAACACTTTTTTCCATTTTTTCTCGTTTCTTAGTGTACAGTCATTTTTTCTTGCTGGTAGGCGACCTTATTTTTCATTTTCTTATGAAATTTAAAGATTTTACAAACACTTATTATTTTCCAGTATATTTAACAAATTTTTTTAAACAAATAAAACGTTTTTTTGTTAAATTAATTACAAATAACTAGCAAAAGAATTTGTGGAAAAAAATCATACCGTCGTTACTCTGCTCTCGTTTATCGGGTCGAGTAAAGACACCGCATAGTGCTAAAGAAACCCGAAATACCCGTTAACATTACATAGCCAAGTAATCGGTTTGCCAATTTAGAGCAACATTATTATATTTAAAACTAACTACAAATTAAACAAATTTAAAAGGAATGTAAATTTATTAAAAAAGCAATTGTATTTTATATATTTTTAAAAGAAATTTTGTTTATTGAAAGTTTTTTTTTTTAAAGTATTTGTTTACAACATGATTACTTAAAATTGGCAAACATTTTTGTTTGCACTAAAATGTCAAGTGTCAAAAAAACGAAAAGAATTTGTTTATCAAAAGAGACTGCAAAAATATTAAACTTGCCATATGGTTTTTAATAGAAAAAAATTTTATAATTTAATTTATTGTTTAATTGATTGTTATGATGAACAATTAGTATTTACCCATAAAACCTAATTATTTGATAGCTAGATTAATAAATTATTTATAATTTGTAATGTATTTATTATAATTAATTTTTTAATGTTTAAAACAATCTGGCAATTTTTGTGCTAATTTTTTTGTTTTTTTTTTGCACACTATTCTAGTTTTTTTACGAATTCATAAACATAACAGAATTACAACAAATTATTTACTATTTTTGTAAATTTTTTCTTAATTTATAAATTACTTTATTTTAAACAATTTTCTTTCACGGCAACTTTCTTAAATTCTAGTTTTTCGGAAGATTTTTTACTACGTTTCTTTTTTTTGCATTTTTTTTTTGTATACAGCTGTTATTTCTGTATGTATTTCATTGCAATTTTTTTTTTTTGCTCAGCCACTTTATTTTTTCACATTTTTTTAGATATTCGCTGGTTTTTTTGCTTGTTATTACGTCATTTATTAGGGGTTTTCCAATCGTAATAACACTCACATTAAGTTTTTAGTTTATTAAAAAAGTTTTTAAAACTATTTTATGCACTAATTTTTACATTTTTTCTAAAGAAAATGAAATTAAATAAAATTCGTAAAACTGCACATCACGTACAAAAAGAATTTACACAAAAAACTAACTGTGTTGCCATACCAAATTTTGGCAGTTGCCAATAAGAAGGACATAGAGAAGAGAGAGAAAAAGAAAAAAATAGTAAACATGGTAGTATTTTTATGTAATAAATTACAAAAAGTAACAAAACCAGCAACTGTATGTAACGGCACTAACAGCACAGTGGTTGGGAATAACTAAAAAGAGGGAAACTCAAAAAAATTCAATAAAAACCTTATTTTTGCAAACAATAAAATAATAGTTTTATTTTATTTTAACTTAACATTTAATAATTATAGGGCTTAACATTTTAATAAATAAAAAGTTATCACTTTTAAATCAAATACTTATAATTTTTAGTTTTACATTTTTTTTATTTTAAAATTTGACCCTTTTCCTTCCCCGCCTTTAAATATTTCTATTAATAACAATAAACATTTTATTTGTACCTATCTACAGTATATATTTTTTAAGCCTTTTAAATAATTTATTTTATATTTGCAATATGAATATCACTGCACCTCAAGAATCTTCAAGAATTAATCAGGATTTGTATAAATCTATGACCCCTACCAAAAGAAGAACATTCTCGGAATATATGCTAAGACGCCGCAGTCCCTTTCTGCGTTCAGAGAATACTCAAAATCATATAACAATACCTAAAAATTCTCCAAAGCCCTTATATAAAAGACTAAAATATACAGAAAATGATGAGAAACTAGCAAAGAGTCCTGGCAATTGCCAGAATAGTGGAGATTATTTTAAATGCAAGGATAACCAGTTAAAACAAAATCAAGATATAAAAACTTGTCTACAAAACTCTTATATGGCGAATAAAGCAACATCTTTCAAAATTAAATCCCCACTCACTTCTCATGACAATGAAATGAATATAAAAGCAAATGGAATTGAAACATCTACAACTGAATGCAATTCTGAAAAAGAGACTGAAAATTGGTTAAGAATAAAGCAGGATATTAAAAAACTCAAGGATAGAAATGACAAACCGGCTAATAGAAATAAAAGAAATGCAAAAGAAATGGAAACAAACGATAACGAAATGAGCAAATTACAACAGGTTTCATCCACAAATTTAAGCAAATTAAGGGACGTTGAGACTGAAATTGAAACTTCCTATTGTTCAGAATTAACACAAATTAGTGGTTACTATTCTGACGAAACATCTATCGAAAACTCCCTTAGATATACGGATAAGCTCATAAAACCCTTAACAAATTCCACATTTATATACCAGGCAGAAACAAGTGGAAATGAAACAAATGAATATCAAACAGCTTCTGAAAGCTTAGCTGAAATAATTAATAATAGCAAAAGAAATGAAACATATCTGCTTGAACATAAAAATGAAACAAATGATATTGAAACTGAAACAGACATTTCAAATAAAAATAACCAGCAAGAGGATTCAAAGATCTCTGTCTCATCCCCCAAAAAATATCCTCTTTATCAACCACAAAATTTTCAAATTCCTTTAATCATAATAAATGAAATTGAAATAATCAACTGTGGTTTGGAATCAGTTGTTGAAAGTGAAGTAAAGTCCCTGAAAACTCTAAAAGTCCCCGCAATTCCTATACGAACAGAGTTTGAGGAAAATAAAGAGCTACAAAAGAAACTAAACGAAAGGGAACATTTTAAACAAATCGAAATTAAGGACAAGGTAATGGCTCAATTGCTGGAAATAGCCATCTCTATGGACTTTCCAAAACTGAAACATTTGTGTAATATGTTATGTGAGAAAAATGAAGATGGTTTATGTTTAAAAATTAAATTGGAAGCTGAGAAGAATAACATAAATGAAGAATCTAGTGGCTTCTTTCAGACGTTATGGAGTGCCCTCAAATATCCTTTTGTAGCTAATCCCAATAAAACAGGTGGAAAGGAATGTCAGCAAATCAAAAATAATAAAAGTAAGGAGGAGAAAATGGATGGAGTAAACACTGTAGATGTTAAAGGATTAAAACAGGAGGATGAAAAAGGAAACTCTATGGAAGCGGAAAAAGATAAACTTGACGAATGTTCAGATTTAAACGATACCAAAATGGAACTAAATGAAAAGAAGGACGACAACGAACTAAAAATGGAAGACCAAAAAGGACTTGAGTTGGAGAATAATGAGAAAAATGTAATCAAACTGGAGGAAACTGCTACAGAATCAAATAATATAAATAAAGTAGAAATAAAAGATCATGATATGGAAGCAGAGCAAGAAGGCAACTCAGAGAATTTTAAAGATAAAGCTAAGAAGTCAAAGGATTCTCCTGAGACAGCAAGAAAAGACGAAATGTTAGATAAATGCAAGACAAAAGATCTGCAAGAAAATGAGAAGGAAACGGAAGATCGAAAAGAGCTACCAAAGAACTGTGATAAGAATATAAATTCCCAGGAAGAGCACAACAAAATAAAAGAGGCAGATACAAATGATAAAATTACACAAGAAAATGAAACTAATAATAATTCGGAAGAAATTTTAAATACAATAACAAAAAGTGACACATCCAGTAGGGAACATTCTACAAAGGCAGATTCCTATAAGAAACCAGCAAAAGAACCAGATTTCAAAAAGAAATCCAAGTCAAAGAAAGGATTTTTTTCCTTTTTCCACAAAGCTGGTAAAACGAAACATGACGAGAAAAAAGAAACGGAAAACTCTAACAAAGAAAACACCTTAGAAGATCCCAACAAAATCGAAGATATGGAAGATAAATTAGAGGAATTAGAAAGAGCGGAAAATAAATTGGAAAATGAAAAGTTATTACAAATTTCCGGTGAATCTTTAAAAAAGTTGGATAGTTTTATGGCTGAAAAGAATAAATTGCAGTCTATAGACTCCAAGGCGAGAAGCAAAAGATCAGATAGTTTTTAATTCAAACAAAAAATTATTACTTGATTAATAGTTTAAAAAGTTTAGAATAGATTAAAGAGTTGATACAAAATGTTGTCTATTTCTTGTACTTAATTTTTTATTAAATTAAAAAGCAATTTGAAATAGATTTCACTTTTTTTATATTTCTCATCATGATTATCTTTGTTTTAAGTTATTTATTATTATTATCATCATCATCATTATTATCTTTATTTAAACTTAATTGTTAATAATAATTATTATCATCATCATTATTATCTTTATTTTAAGTTAATTTTTATCATTGTCATTCATATTATTGGATTTTGTTTTAGTTGAAATAGATTTCAGTTTATTATATGTAAATTACTATTTATTATCATTTTTGTTTTAAGATATTTATTATTATTATTGTTTTGGTTTTAAATTATTTATTTTTATCAACATCATTATTATCATTATTTGATGTTAATTATTATTATCATCATTATTATTAATAATTTATTATTGGCTTTTATTTTAGTTTGTATTTAAATATTTTTATAAGTTTTAATTTTGTTTATTATTGAGATATTATTATCATCATCACTATTATCATTTTTAATAAAATAATAATTACAAAATTAAATAATCTGTCTGCTGTTTTTCAATATTTTGTTAATTTTTGGTATTGAATAAGACAAATCCTACAACATTTTTAATTGATATTAGCAACATTATACCATAGAGAAATACACATAGAGCGGAAACTGGAAAAAAAAACTCAAACAGAAAAATTTCTCAAAATCATAACACGTGTGTTGTTTTTGTTTTCTCGTTCTCACCACTTACGTTTTTGGCAACTGAGTTAGGTGTTTGACAGAAGAGTTTCCGATCTATGTGTATTTATCTATTTGTTACCACTTTCGGTTTTGACAACTGAGTTAGGTCTTCGACCGGAGATCTATGCGTATTTATCAATATTTAGAATAGGAATTTCAATTAAAGAAAACTCTACGATTTGAAATAATTTGGAAGGAAAAATATGATCAATTCCTTTATGGCTTTTATATATTTTAACCCCCGTTAAAATATATTCGGAATGAAACCACTTCCAGTTTTTAAAGTGGAATTCATATTTCTTTGTAATTATTTGTTTTTCTAAAATTTTTAATCAATTTCTGAACCAAAAGCTTCCCCTTTGATTTAATATAAAAAACGCTGTCATATTTAAATCAGAAATACAGAATTATTAAATATTTTTGGAATTAATAAACTACACGGAATCTGAAGAACCTAAATCGATCGGTATAAAATTACGGAATTGAAACCATTCCGAACAAAATGTGTGACAGGCCTGAATGTTTTAAAACGTTGTTAAATTTAATATTTACTTAAAATATTATTGCTTCGGTTTTTCTTACCTTTAAATCTAAGGTTTTACGTTGATCATTTTAAGATAAATTTGTTTTAAATTTATGGGTTATTTTTATTAAAAACTAAATTACAAACACATTTTTTTTTACTAAACTTACAAATAACATACAAATATTACTCTCAAAACAATTAACATAAACAAAAATACTTAAAATCATCTTAAAACATTTAAAAATATTGTCCAGCATAGTAAATGTCGTGCATTAGCACGGCACAATGTTTCTGATTTGTTATGCCCATTTGATGGAGATCTTGGAGCTTTAGCAAATGAAATGTATACAAGTCAATTTCTTCCCTTTGAAACAGGCCGCAGTACATGGATAGGCCGCGTTGCTGTAAAATTTTCGATACATGAGGACACAAAGGTTTGGTGGCAACGGGCGAGGCTTGACGGAATATTTGATTTTGATGGGTTTGAAGATGATGTTGTTGATTATGATGATGGTGTTGTTGCTGCTGCTGCTGCTGCCGTTGTTGTATTATACGTAAACATTTTTCGTGTAATTTTTGTTGTTGCAAAGCATGAACAGATTTTGAGTGAATATTTTGGGGCACATTATGATTTCTAGGCTTTAGGGGAGTACGTACATTTGTGGGTGTGGACGAATAATCAGTGTTTAGCCTATGACCGCCTTTTGTAGGCGTCGGTGTGGGCGTAGCTCCCGTATGGATTATTTTTACAGCGGGAGCTTTAGGTGTTACATCATTGCCAACTTGTTGCTGCTGTTCCTTGCGATGACAGCAAATTCGCAAGCACTTGTTTTGTTTGCTTTGTGCCTGCTGCCCTTGATGCTGTTCATGGGCCTCAAATACATCACGGATTTTGAGAAATTCCTCGGAATAGTGTTTCGGTTGCAGCGGGCATCCTTTTTTATGAAAAATTCGATTGGCCTGTTGTAACAGTTTCTTTTGTTGCTGCTCCACACGATGCTCCTGGCGTACACTTTCAATATACATATCCAAAGAACCGTCCCCGCCAAAATTAAATTCGAATTTTGTATTCTCGCTCAGCGGTGTTAGGGGGGTTAAGGGCGAATTGGGCACTGGAAGTAAAATGATTTACATCTTTAATATAAAACGTTATACTTTGTATAAAACTAACTCTAAATGTTTAGAAATATCGGGGAATTATCACTTTAAATATCAATATCTTAGAAAATTAAATCTTCCAAAAATTATACAGATTTTTAATCAAATGGTTTTCGTCGAATTTCAGTATTAGTCTTCATAATTTTAATTTAAGACCATTATTAAGCTTAATTATTTATGGTAAAAGGAGTTCCATATTGTAAACGATTTACCCCATTATTGTATACATATGCATTAAACTAAAGCGCTTTGGAAATTTCAAATAAATATTTAAGTATGTAAATATATTTAAAAATACTTACTGGCTTGTAAATGACTGTAACGCTCCATTGCTATAAATTTTAAAATAAAAAAAAAACACAAAACAATAAACACTCACAAAAACAATAAAATTAATTAGTTAGTTATAATGTTTAAAAGCAAATGGCTAAATTATAAATGACTTATACGAATTAAAAACTGTGTAAAAAGTTTTCCCGCCCGCGTAAAATTCAAGTGTTAAAAATAGTGATATTAAAGTATTGAGTAATTTGATATTGAGTATTTAGTACTCAGTTATTATATGAGTACTCAATACCCAAAACTAGCGTCTCCACGCGTATATATTTGATTGCGTCTATAAATTTTGTGTATATTCAAGTCCACACGTGAACAAATGGTGTTGGCAATATTATTTCACAGTTTAATACATATTTATTTCCAAGTTTATTGCGCATGGAGACACTATGTAAGAGATCTATTAATACAAAACAAATGATTAAAATTCAAGCTGTTGTTATGATCTTGATTTATGTAAAGTGCTGGAATTTTTGTTTATAGTTTATTACTCAAAATAAAAAATATCGAATTATTGATTAGTACTGAGTTAATACTAAAAAAAGTATCGATTAATTTCGGGTACTTAAAAGTAACTATATTTTACAACACTAGTTTAAATGAAGAAATTAAAGCATATTTAAAGATTACTGTTATTTAAGGCTGTTTTAAAAGGTGTGATAAAAATGCAACTCTGCTTAACCTTTTGGAGGAGTTAAAAAATGAAATTGGGCTTTTTTAGAATTTAAAGAGTTTCTTTGAACGTTAACAAAATTTGTTGTAGAAGCTAATAAATGCAATAACGATAATAAATTGTTCATAAGTAAAATGTCTGTAAACTTCCGTCTTGAATCACTCAGCGAACAATTTTGTGTGCGCACATGATTTTGTATTATTTGGAAAATTCAGAAGAATGCATTTTAAAGGGTTAATTTTCTGGGTTGTATTACAAGTACCTATATTATTTTTCCATTACTTCTTTATTGTAGTGATAATATTCTAACTGTAAACTTACCAAAGCAAAAACGTGATTTTGCAAATTCCAAAATATTTTAAAAATTAAAAACTCATTTACATAAAAGGATAATAAAAATTTAAATCTTCACAATGTCTTCATGGATGGATCAAATAATTGCCCCCTACTTAGCATCACCTTTGGCAAATTCAACCAAAATCCATCATAATATCTACAGTGATGGTCCCGATGTAAGCCTAACAAAGCAAGGTTATCGTAATACCAGTTTTCGTCCTATAGATATCACATCAGCAGCAATAGAAATTGCATCCAGCACCACAACTTCTACAGACAATTCGATGGCCTCAACAGATACCTCTACGTCCATGACTAAAAATAATAGTAAAACTTCTTCACCCAAAGCTACACGGAAGGTGGCTGCCTGCAAAAAACCTGTGGTGGGTAGAAAATCTATGACTGCCAAAAAAACGATAGAACCTATTAAGGCCGTGTCTAATAATTGCAAAATGAATGGTATTAGCGTGGAAAAGATACTTAAACAAATTAACATGACCAAATATCAGCAGTCGTTCAAAAAAATCGATGTTAGCAAATTTAAGGACTTAAAGGAAATTGATTTGAATGCCATTGGCATTACCCGGGCCTCGGAGATCAAAACTTTTATGGATGCCATTAAAAAGACCAAATCTGAAATGTTAGGTATTAAACAAAATTGAATCTAAATAATTTTAAGTTTTTTTGTAATTGTGTTTTTGTCGTTGTTTGTGTGGTGTTGTGTTATAATTTGATTATTTTATAGAGAATTTTTTTGTAATAATTTTAATGTTTATTTTTTTTTTCAATTTAACTAAGTGCCGGTCACTCAAAAATAAACTTGTGTTTTTTATACCATGATTAATATTCAAAATTGTTTTGTTGTTGTTCTTTTTTTTTCATAAATTTAAATTGTACTCCTAAAAAATTCCAAATAATTTTATAGGTTTATTTCAGCAACCGGTCTGTCAGGATTTGTTGTGTGATTTGTATGGTAAATTGTCAATTTCTGGTTAATAGCCTTTTTCGTTTTGCGTTGTAGATTTTGCATGCAAATTTTTTTGTGTGCGGTATTTAAAAGTTCAAAAATCTTTTTGTTAAAAAAAAAACAAACGAAATTTGTTAAATTGTTTCAAGCCAAGGATTTTTGTATGTGTATAGGATGTTGCAAGTTATTATAAAGTTTGAGGGTTGTTTAGTGTTTGCTACAATATTATGCTTGAGATTGGGTTTCAATCAAACATGTTGCAACGTAATAGAAGTAAATGCCAAGTGCTGCCACATGCTTTGCAACATTTTGCTCAGTTTTATGTAGTGAATTCCCAATTAAATTAAAAATAGATTTAACTATTATGTTAATTTTATAAAGGGTGTTTTTTAAGCCCGATGGAACTTACGTAAGGGTTAACTGGGGGGTTACCGCGTAACTCAATCCGAAAACGGAAATGTTCGAAAATGTGTGCTAAATACATTGCAATTCGAAGCGATTTCCTTTCGAATCGAATTAGGGAGTAACCCCCCTGACAAACGAACTGTCATAGACGTCTTGGAGGCCAACATTGTTCGCGTTATTCGTGACATACGGCCAGTAATGCTTGGAAAAGTCTCCCAAAACCGGACGTCCAGAATGAGCTTCGTCAATAACAGCCGTGTTAGCCATATGCCAATCATTTTCAAATGTTAATGCCATGTATCGATTTTTCTAATAAACAAATTTGATTGCTTAAAAATTTACTTTTTTGTTTTATTGTTTACAATTTCAAGTTATATCTGACTTAAAAAAACACCCTTTTTTTAAACAAATTTTGTTTAATAACTTTGATAAATTTAAAAATAAATGTTGACAATTTTACTATACTATATATATATACAATTTTGTGTATAATTGTATTTTTATAGAATTTTATATAATAATAATTCAAAATTTAACCCTTTGACGACCACAGGGACACCGGTGTCCCAACACAAAAAATTTCAATAAATAAATAACGAAAAATTGACTGGGTGCCATTTTAATAAGTTCATAAACGTGTATCTTATTAATGTGTTTAGATTAGTTATAGGATTTATTTTTTATTGTCTTTGAAAATTGACAGTTTTATTTTAGTGATGTATTCAAGAATTGTGCTCAAGTCTTTTTAAGTGTAAAACTGTTTTTTTAATTTTATATTGGGATATATATTAGGCCTGGTAAGTGCATTTTTGTTATAAAAAGTTATAAAATCATTAAAATTGTTTTTGTTTTAATTTCAAAATATCTTTTCTTTGCGCTAACTGATTCACATTAAATAGAAAAAATTATTACTTTTACCCAGATAGTCTTATGGTCGTGAAAGGGTTAAGTACTTTGACAGAGAAAAATAGTACCATTATTACTATTTATGCCACCATATAACTCTGTAAAGGTATATGTCCACACTATAGGTTAGCAAGGACACACAAATTCAACATGGCGTACTAACAAAATGTAAACAAGAGTTTTTTTTTGTTCTTCCTCTTCTTACATTTAGTTAGTTCTTGGTCGTCGCGATGTTAATAACGTGTGGGCAGCAGTTCGCTGTATTTAATTAATGTTTTAATTGGTAAAAAATCGTGTAAATAAATAAATTTTTGTATTAATATAAAGTTAAAAATGTTGTTTATATGGTGAAATAGTTATATATATTGTTTCGTTGAGTTTTCGGTGATAAAATGTCGTGGGAAGTTTTTGATAAAATCAAAGTGTGAAATCAAGGCGAATTCATACAAGGTGGTGGCAGTTCTACAAAAACAACAATTGGTCTTAACAAATGTCAAAAAACAAAAATTAAAAATTAAACAAATATGTATTAAAACTTAATATAGTGTAGATAATTGAATAGTGAGGTCTTTACTTATTTATGTAAAAAACAAATATTTTGTTAATAAGCTTAGAATATGTAGATATTTAAATATAAATAAAAGCTTTGACAACTGTTAGAACCAAAAAGCGAAAAAAAAAGTTATCAGCTGATTGACTGACTCCACCTTGTATAAATTCGCCTTGTGTGAAATATTTTCTTGGCTTGTGAAAAAATTAAGCAGCAGTGCTGAGCTAAGGGTACCAAAATAATGGCAAATAAAAGTGTAGTGAGTAGTGAGGCTACAAAATGTAGCAAATTTATAATTTTAATGAAAATATATTTTAATTAATAAAATAATCAAACAAAATGTATCAAAAGGTATGTTAATAATTTATTTTGGTTAAATTTAATTATAAAGGTGGAATTTAAAATGTACAATATTTTGACACATTCTTCTTAAAGATTTGTTTTATAAACAGGAATTTTTGTTAGATATACCGAGTTTAGATATTGGCCATAGGGAACATTTTCATTATGACTTTAAGTCATGACTTAAAATCATGGATTTTTTTTTGTACTGGCAATTTGTGACGTCGAAACAAAAGGCACGTTTTCTGTTTTTCATAACTTTTTTGATATTCTGCTTTGTAGGGTTCTATAGTTGAAACAAAAAGTCGACTTTTCGAACTTTCGACTTTTTTCGATTTTTAAAAAGTCGACTTTTCGAACTTTCGACTTTTGGTAATTTATGAAAAGTCGACTTTTCGAACTTTCGACTTTTTAGTTAAATCGACTTTTTTCGACTTTTTTCGACTATTTTCGACTTTTTTCGACTATTTTCGACTTTCCGACTATTTTCGACTTTTTTTCACTTTTTACCATTTTTTGTAAAAAATACATGGTTTCTGCATTTATTGATGCGCCTTGTGTTAATTTTAGTAATAAAAATTAAATGTATTAAGGCGATAATATATAATATGTAGAAAGAGCATTTTTATATGAACATTTACTTATTATTTATTTTTGCATACACTAGAAAAAATGTAAGTGTACCAAATTGCAATAACATAAAATTATTATGTTATTCTGTGCATATTTTTTTTTAATATAATGTTGCAATTAAAAATTTTTTTAACAATCTTAATAGTCGACTTTTTTCGACTTTTATCGACTTTTTTCGACTTTTATCGACTATTCGACTTTTGTGATAACTAATCGAATGTTCGACTTTTTTGTGACCAAAAAGTCGACTTAGACTTTTCGACTTTTTTCAGCAAAAAGTCGATTGTTCGAACAATCGAACAATCGACTTATAGAACCCTACTGCTTTGAGTTATTTTCTGATTGGTTGTTGATACGATTATATGCCAAAAAAGGGCAAACATGGTTGGCAAAAAAGGCATCTTAAAAATACAAGTCGATTTTCGTAGGTGTTTTAAAAGAGGAACAAACAAAAAAAGACATGACTTTAAATCAAAGTGTAAATGTCGCCATAGTGACATGAAATATATAGGAAAACGATGCTGATAGCATAATGTTTTTCAATATATATTTTATAGTTATTGATAATTTATTTTTGTAATTTTTTATTCACAATAAGGGTATTAATTTAAATAAAAAATGGAAAATTACACGCTGATTTTTTTACACTTTTAAAAGAAAAAATCGTTTTCAATATAAAATAAGAAAGAAAATGTTCGTTCGCATTTAGTGAGCCAGGCCCTTAATAAAATAAAATAATAAACGATTTTAATGCTGGATTGAAGCAAAAAATCATCTGTGATAAATATTCAATTGATAAATCCGTAGTTTCAAAAATTATAAAAAAATCGTGTAAAAACTCAATATTTTTGAGGAAGACCTCGTTATACTAGTTAATTTAACATGTAAAAGTTAACTTAACTAGTGTAAACTAAATATAATTATAATTATATTGAAAAATAAAGTTGCAAATAAAGAGCATTAAACTAAAATTTTTATTTTATATAGAAATTGTGCGAAATTTTAATCTGAAACTCAAATAAAAACATTTTTTTAATTTAAATTCACTTTTTATACCCTTCACCTTCGTGAGAAGGGTATATATAAATTTGTCATTCCGTTTGTAATTTCCACAATATAATTTTCCGACCCTATAAAGTATATATATTCTGGATCCTTATAGATAGCGGAGTCGATTTAGCCATGTCCGTCTGTCTGTCTGTCTGTCCGTCTGTCTGTCTGTTGAAATCAATTTTCTGAAGACCCCAGATATCTTCGGGATCCAAATCTTGAATAATTCTGTCAGACATGCTTTCGAGAAGTTTGCTATTTAAAATCAGCAAAATCGGTCCACAAATGGCTGAGATATAAGGAAAAAACCAGGACAACCTCGATTTTTTACCTATTTTTTGACCTATATCTGGATTACTAAGTCATTAATATAGACAATATGGATATCTAATGATAGATATTTCAAAGACCTTTGCAACGACGTATATAAGACCATAGTAAGTTGGACCTACAATGGGTCAAAATCGGGAAACATTTTTAACCCGAATTTTTTTCAACAAAAGTTTTTTTGGCTAAATATTAAAAAAAAAAAAATTTTAAATTTTAAAAAAAAAGTTTTTTAAATTTAAAAAAAATTTAAAAAAAAAATCTAAAAAAATTTTTTTTTCAGAAAATTAAAAAAAAACAACTGGAAAAAAATTAATTTTGTTTACCTAAAAATATTTAAAATTTTTATTTTGAAGTATAGTTTGGTGAAGGGTATATAAGATTCGGCCCAGCCGAATATATCTCTCTTACTTGTTTGTGTTATTTTTTTACAATTTCAAGTTCTCTCGGGCATAAAAAATACCCTTTATTTTTCAAAATTTTACAGAAAGATTTAAGGTCTTATTTATAATTAATTTTAAATTTAGTAAAGGTTTATAATAAATAAGTTTCAAATAAATAACACAATTTTTATGTAACAGTATTTTCTATATACAATTTTGTGTATAACTGTATTTTTATAGAATTTTATATGAAATTATAAATTAAAATTTTAGTACTTTGACAGGGAAAAATAATACCATTTGTACTATTTATATATTACTCTGTAAAGGTATATGTCCACACTATAGGTTAGCAAGGACACACTAAATCAACATGGCGTACTAACAAAAAGTAAACAATAGTTTTTTTCTTCTTCCTCTTCTTACATTTAGTTAGTTCTTGGCCGTCGTGTTGTAAATTACGTGTACGCAGCAGTTCGTTGTATTTAGTTAAAGTTTTAATTGGTAAAAAATCGAGTAAATAAATTAATTTTTGTATTAACATAAAGTTGAAAATGTTGTTAGTATAGGGAAATAGTTATAAATATTGTTTCGTTGAGCTTTCGTTGATAAAATGTCGTGGAAAATTGTTGATCAAATCATAGTGTGTGAAATATTTTCTTGGCTTGTGAAAAAATTAAGCAGCAGTGCTGAGCTAAGGGTACGAAAATAATGGCAAATAAAAGTGTAGGGTGTAGAAAAGCTGCAAAATGTAGCAAATTTATAAAATTTTATAATTTTAACGAAAATATATTGTAATTAATAAAATAATCAAACAAAATGTAGGAAAAGGTATGTTAATAATTTATTTTAGTTAAATTTAATTAAAAAGGTGGAATTTAAAATGTACAATATTTTGTCGCATTGTTCTAAATGATTTGTTTTATAAACAAGAATTTTTGTTAGATATTGGCCATAGGGAACATTTTCATTATGACTTTAAGTCATGACTTAAAATCATGTTTTTTTTTTGTACTGGCAATTTGTGACGTCGAAACAAAAGGCACGTTTTCTGTTTTTCATAACTTTTTTGATATTCTGCTTTGAGCTCTTTCTGATTGGTTGTTGAAACGATATATGCCAAAAAAGGCAAACATGGTTGGCAAAAAAGGCATCTTAAAAATGGAAGTCGATTTTCGTAGGTGTTCTAAAAGAGGAACAAAAAAAAAAAAAAATGACATGACTTGAAATCAAAGTGTAAATGTCGTCATAGTGACATGAAATATATAGGATAACGATGTAAATAGCATAATGTTTTTGTAATTTTTTACACAAAATAAGGGTATTAATTTAAAAAAAATGGAAAATTACACGCTGATTTTTTTACACTTTTAAAAGAAAAATTGTTTTCAAATTGTATGTGGGACGAACATTTGCACTTTACTACCAAAATTCCATTAAGTCCGATAAAATATTTTTTGTTTTAATTCCAAAATATGTTTTCTTGGCGCTAACTGATTCACATTAAATAGAAAAAATGATTACTTTTACCCAGATAGTCTTATGGTCGTGAAAGGGTTAAGTACTCTGACAGAAAAAAATAGTACCATTATTACTATTTATGCCACCATATAACTCTGTAAAGGTATATGTCCACACTATAGGTTAGCAAGGACACACTAAATCAACATGGCGTACTAACAAAAAGTAAACAAGAGTTTTTTCTTCTTCCTCTTCTTACATTTAGTTAGTTCTTGGCCGTCGTGTTGTTAATTACGTGTACGCAGCAGTTCGTTGTATTTAGTTAAAGTTTTAATTGGTAAAAAATCGAGTAAATAAATTAATTTTTGTATTAATATAAAGTTGAAAATGTTGTTAGTATAGGGAAATAGTTATAAATATTGTTTCGTTGCGCTTTCGTTGATAAAATGTCGTGGAAAATTGTTGATCAAATCATAGTGTGTGAATTATTTTCTTGGCTTGTGAAAAACTTAAGTAGCAGTGCTGAGCTAAGGGTACGAAAATAATGGCAAATAAAAGTGTAGGGTGTACAAAAGCTGCAAAATGTAGCAAATTTATAAAATTTTATAATTTTAATGAAAATATATTTTAATTAATAAAATAATCAAACAAAATGTATCAAAAGGTATGTTAATAATTTATTTTAGTTAAATTTAATTAAAAAGGTGGAATTTAAAATGTACAATATTTTGTCGCATTGTTCTAAATGATTTGTTTTATAAACAAGAATTTTTGTTAGATATAGTTTAGATATTGGAACCAATGGATGTAGGGGACATTTACATTATGAGTTTAAGTCATGACTTAAAATCATGGGTTTTTTTGTACTGGGAATTTGTGACGTCGAAACAAAAGTCACGTTTTCTGTTTTTCATAACTTTTTTGATATTCTGCTTTGAGCTCTTTCTGATTGGTTGTTGATACGATTATATGCCAAAAAAAGGCAAACATGGTTGGCAAAAAAGGCATCTTAAAAATGCAAGTCGATTTTCGTAGGTGTTTTAAAAGAGGAACAAACAAAAAAAGACATGACTTTAAATCAAAGTGTAAATGTCGTCATAGTGACATGAAATATATAGGATAACGATGTAAATAGCATAATGTTTTTGTAATTTTTTACTCAAAATAAGGGTATTAATTAAAAAAAATGGAAAATTACACGCTGATTTTTTGACACTTTTAAAAGAAAAAAAATAGTTTTCAAATTGTATGTGGGACGAACATTTGCTTTTTACGACCAAAATTCCATTAAATCCGATTAAAAATATTTTTTTTTTAATTTCAAAATATGTTTTCTTGGCGCTAACTGATTCACATTAAATAGAAAAAATGATTACTTTTACCCAGATAGTCTTATGGTCGTGAAAGGGTTAAGTACTCTGACAGAGAAAAAAAAACTCTGTAAAGGTATATGTCCACACTATAGGTTAGCAAGGACACACTAAATCAACATGGCGTACTAACAAAAAGTAAACAAGAGTTTTTTTCTTCTTCCTCTTCTTACATTTAGTTAGTTCTTGGCCGTCGTGTTGTTAATTACGTGTACGCAGCAGTTCGTTCTATTTAGTTAAAGTTTTAATTGGTAAAAAATCGAGTAAATAAATTAATTTTTGTATTAATATAAAGTTGAAAATGTTGTTAGTATAGGGAAATAGTTATAAATATTGTTTCGTTGAGCTTTTGTTGATAAAATGTCGTGGAAAATTGTTGATAAAATCATAGTGTGTGAAATATTTTCTTGGCTTGTGAAATATTTAAGCAGCAGTGCTGAGCTAAGGGTACCAAAATAATGGCAAATAAAAGTGTAGTGTGTGAAAAGGCTACAAAATGTAGCAAATTTATAAAATTTTATAATTTTAATGAAAATAGATTTTAATTAATAAAATAATCAAACAAAATGTATCAAAAGGTATGTTAATAATTTATTGTAGTTAAATTTAATTAAAAAGGTGGAATTTTAAATGTACAATATTTTGTCGCATTGTTCTTAATGATTTGTTTAATAAACAAGAATTTTTGTTAGATATACCGAGTTTAGATATTGGCCATAGGGAACATTTTCATTATGACTTTAAGTCATGACTTAAAATCATGGATTTTTTTGTACTGGCAATTTGTGACGTCGAAACAAAAGGCACGTTTTCTGTTTTTCATAACTTTTTTGATATTCTGCTTTGATATATGCCAAAAAAGGCAAACATGGTTGGCAAAAAAGGCATCTTAAAAATGCAGGTCGATTTTCGTAGGTGTTCTAAAAGAGGAACAAAAAAAAAAAAAACATGACTGGAAATCAAAGTGTAAATGTCGTCATAGTGACATGAAATATATAGGATAACGATGTAAATAGCATAATGTTTTTCAATATTTATTTTATAGTTATTGATAATTTGTTTTTGTAATTTTTTACTCAAAATAAGGGTATTAATTAAAAAAAAAAAATTGGAAAATTACACGCTGATTTTTTTACACTTTAAAAAAAAAAAAAATGTTTTCAATATAAAATAAGAAAGAATATAAAATAAGAAAATTTAGTGAGCCAATGCTAGATTGAAGCAAAAAATCATCTGTGATAAATATTCAATTGATAAATCCGTAGTTTCAAAAATTAAAAAAAAAGTGTAAAAACTCAATATTTTTGAGGAAGACCTCGTTATACTAGTTAATTTAACATGTAAAAGTTAACTTAACTAGTGTAAACTAAATATAATTATAATTATATTGAAAAATAAAGTTGCAAATAAATTAAAATTTTTATTTTATATAGAAATTGTGCGAAATTTTAATCTGAAACTCAAATAAAAACATTTTTTTAATTTAAATTCACTTTTTTGTGTTATTTTTTACAATTTCATGTTCTATCGGGCATAAAAAATACCCTTTATTTTTCAAAATTTTTCAGAAAGATTTAAGGTCTTATTTATAATAAAATTTTTAATTTAGTAAAGGTTTATAAAACAAATATAGTTTAATAAACCTTTGATAAATTTAAAAATAAATAATCAGTGTGAGTGTTAGTTTTAAATAAATAACGCAATTTTTATATAACATTTTTTTCTATATACAATTTTGTGTATAACTGTATTTTTATAGAATTTTATATGAAATTATAAATTAAAATTTTAGTACTCTGACAGGGAAAAATAGTACCATTTGTACTATTTATATATTACTCTGTAAAGGTATATGTCCACACTATAGGTTAGCAAGGACACACTAAATCAACATGGCGTACTAACAAAATGTAAACAAGAGTTTTTTTTGTTCTTCCTCTTCTTACATTTAGTTAGTTCTTGGTCGTCGCGATGTTAATAACGTGTACGCAGCAGTTCGTTGTATTTAGTTAAAGTTTTAATTGGTAAAAAATCGAGTAAATAAATTAATTTTTGTATTAATATAAAGTTGAAAATGTTGTTAGTATAGGGAAATAGTTATAAATATTGTTTCGTTGCGCTTTCGTTGATAAAATGTCGTGGAAAATTGTTGATCAAATCATAGTGTGTGAATTATTTTCTTGGCTTGTGAAAAACTTAAGTAGCAGTGCTGAGCTAAGGGTACGAAAATAATGGCAAATAAAAGTGTAGGGTGTACAAAAGCTGCAAAATGTAGCAAATTTATAAAATTTTATAATTTTAATGAAAATATATTTTAATTAATAAAATAATCAAACAAAATGTATCAAAAGGTATGTTAATAATTTATTTTAGTTAAATTTAATTAAAAAGGTGGAATTTAAAATGTACAATATTTTGTCGCATTGTTCTAAATGATTTGTTTTATAAACAAGAATTTTTGTTAGATATAGTTTAGATATTGGAACCAATGGATGTAGGGGACATTTACATTATGAGTTTAAGTCATGACTTAAAATCATGGGTTTTTTTGTACTGGCAATTTGTGACGTCGAAACAAAAGTCACGTTTTCTGTATTCTTTGATATTCAGCTTTGAGCTCTTTCTGATTGGTTGTTGATACGATTATATGCCAAAAAAGGGCAAACATGGTTGGCAAAAAAGCCATCTTAAAAATGCAAGTCGATTTTCGTAGGTGTTTTAAAAGAGGAACAAAAAAAAAAAAAAGACATGACTTTAAATCAAAGTGTAAATGTTGCCATAGTGACATGAAATATATAGGAAAAAGATGTAAATGTTTTTCAATATTTATTTTGATTGATAATTTATTTTTGTTATTTTTTACAATAAGGGTATTAATTTAAATAAAATGGAATATTACACTCTGATTTTTTTTACACTTTTACAAGTTTTAAATAAATAACACAATTTTTATATAACAGTATTTTTTATATACAATTTTGTGTATAACTGTATTTTTATAGAATTTTATATGAAAATAATTATAAATTAAAATTTTAGTACCCTGACAGGGAAAAATAGTACCATTTGTATTATTTATGCAATCATATACAACATACATATTAATCTGTAAAGGTATATGTCCACACTACATTAGCAAGGACACATAAAATCAACATGGCGTATTAACAAAATGTAAACAAGAGTTTTTTTCTTCTTCCTCTTCTTACATTTAGTTAGTTCTTGGTCGTCGCGATGTTACAACGATGTTCGCTGTATTTAATTAAAGTTTTAATTGGTAAAAAATCGTGTAAATAAACAAATTTTTGTATTAATATAAAGTTGAAAATGTTGTTAGTATAGGGAAATAGTTATAAATATTGTTACGTTGAGATTTCGTTGATAAAATGTCGTGGTAAATTGTTGATAAAATCTTAGTGTGTGAAATTTTTTGTTGGCTTGTCAAATATTTAAGCAACAGTGCTGAGCTAAGGGCACCAAAATAATGGCAAAGAAAAGTGTAGTGGGTGAAAAAGCTAGGAAATGTAGCAAATTTATAAAATTTTCAAAAATTTATTATTTATAATGAAAATATATTTTAATTAATAAATTAATTAAACAAAATGTGGGAAAAGGTATGTTAATAATTTATTTAAGTTTTATATAAAATTTAAGATAAATTTTAAAAGTAAAATATTTTGTCGCCTTGTTCTGATTTGATTTGTTTTATAAAATATATCGTATATGTGCCAATAATAATTTTTAATAGATATAGTTTATATATTGGAACCAATGGCCATAGTTAAGAGGGTTAAAATTTGACATGAAATCAAATAAATAGTATTAAATTAAAATTCTTATTTCATGTAGAAATTGTGCAAAATTTCAATCTTCAACCTCTATATGAATAGTTGAGTCACTAAATGTCGTTTTTGTTTTTGCTAATTATCAAAGTTAACACTCAATCAACATTAGCAACAAAACACAGCTAATTTAAATTTTAGTACTCTGATAGTGAAATAGAATACCATTCGCATTTTTTGTATGTCTAAACTAAAATATAGTCTGTAAAGGTATATGTCCACACTAAAGGTTAGCAAGGACACACTTAATCAACATGACGTACTAACAAAAAGTAAACAAGAGTTTTTTTCTTCTTCTTCTTACATTTAGTTAGTTCTTGGCTGTCGCGATGTTAATAAGGTGTGCACAACAGTTCGTTGTATTAAATTAAAGTTTTAATTGTTAAAAAATCGAGTTAATAAAAAATTTTTTGTATTAATATAAAGTTGAAAATGTTGTGAATATAGGGAAATAGTTATAAATATTGTTTCATTGAATTTTCGTTGATAAAATGGTGTGGTAAATTGTTGATAAAATGATAGTGTGTGAAATATTTTGTTGGCTTGTGAAAAAATTAAGCAGCAGTGCTGAGCTAAGGGTACCAAAATAAGTATAGTGTTTTGCATACAAAATGTAGCAAATATATACAATTTTTTAAAATTTCATATTTTTAATGAAATTAATAAATTAATTAAATATTTCACAGTATGGACGGGGACTTAGTAATGTAATACAAATTGAATTAATATATTTTTTCTTCACTCTATTTATACCCTACACCACCATAGTGGGGAGGGTATAATGGATTTGTGCAGATGTTTGTAACGCCCAAAAATATTAGTCTAACACCCACTTTAAAGTATACCGATCGACTCAGAAAGTGATTCTGTGATAAAAAATGTCCGTCCGTCCGTCCGTCCGTCCGTCCGTCTGGCTGGTTGGCTGGTTGTCCATGTAAACCTTGTGCGCAGAGTATAGATCGCAATTTTGAAGATATTTCGATAAAATTTAGTACATAGCATTTTTCCTGCCCAAGGACCAAGCCTATTGAAATTGGCTGAAATCGGTGCATTATTTCACCTAGCCCCCATACAAATTGGAGGCCATTGGACTTTATCGGTCATAAATGTTTAATTTATATAAGTATCTACACAAGTTTTTCTCCAAATAAGTTTTATATATTCAAAATTCATGTCACCAAATTTTATTATTACCGGTCCATAATTAATAAGGTCTGCTTCCGATAATCACTTTAACGAGCATAAATCTCCTAAAAATGTTGGTATACACATAAAATGCAACATAAATAACTTTAATATAGACACTAATCACGCCACCTAATTTCATGATGATCGGTCCATAATTGGTCATAGCTACCACATAAGGCCCACTTCCGAAAATCGCTCAAGAATATAAATTATTGAAATTTTGAAAGAAAAATGTTTTGATCATTTAATTATATGGTCGGGCTTGACCGACCATACTTTCTTACTTGTTTTATTTTGTTTTTGTTTTTAAAATGGATTGACAAAAATGAGTTAAGCCTTTTTGTAATAGATTTGAATTGAAGAACAATTTAATCATTCAATACATTTCATTAAGCCAGTGTTTGTTTTGTTAAAAATTAGTGCACCAAATTAAGTGCTAACAATTTAATTTTTAATAAAAAATAAAAAGTTACTCTTTTTTAACATAAAATAACCAGTCATTCGTTGTCCTTCTTATTTTTCTACAACAAATCCTTTTACTCTAACTTCTGGCAACCTTTATACAATGCAAAACAATCAAACAATACAAAAAACACATGTTTGGCATCTAAAAGCCGGCTTGTTTTGTTTATATACACGGTCTCTCTCTCTCACTCACTCTCACCAAACAAAGCAAAAACAAATACCCCCTCAACAAAAAAAAAAAAAAAAAAAAACGAAAAGAAACAAGTGGAGCCATTTGTTTACATACAAAAGTCAAAAATAAAAACACAACACAATCAACCAGCCAGTCAGCCAGCAATACAACACGAACGTGTTTTATTGTGTTCGTTTCACACCAAAACATTGAAAGCTCGTGCTGGACAGGTTTGAAATAATTGTAAATAAAATAATGCAATCTAGCTGTTGCTAATTTAGTAGCAGTTACAACTTCGTGGTGTTGAAATCGAAAGCTAAACGGTAAAATCAAAGTTTTTTTGCGTAAAAATTAAAAAAAAAAATTTAAAAATATTTTATTAAAGTGTTTTATATACGAAAAAAAAGGAAAATTAAAAATAAATAAAATTATTTAATAGTTGTTTTAAACAACAAAAAATTAATACATATAAAATTGTTTTCAAAAAGAAAAGCATATCAATTTTTTTATAACGAAAAAAAAAAAAAATAAATAATTTGTGATTTGAAAAATAATAAAAGTGATTTTTATTAAAATAAAAAAAAAGTATATTTCACACAGTTTTAAACTAGTTTTTGGTACATTTCTTAATTATTTAAAAGAAAATTAGTGATTTGTTTTAATTAACAGTTACTTAACAGTACAACTAAATTTGCCAAGAGAGTGAGTGAGTGCTAGTAATTGTTTTTCTGCATTGTGGTAAGTTTTTTTTTTTTTAAACCATTTTGTTTCTTTTTGTTTTTAATTGCGTTTTAATAGTGAGTGATTTATGTGATTGTTGTGGATGTTGCTGCAGTATTAAAAATTTTATGCACTTTTAATGTGTTCATAAGTTTTGCATACAAAATTACTCAATAAATAATTTAATACAAATTAAATTTTAAAACAAATATACTTGAACAAAAAAAAAGTATGTATTAGTAATCAAAAAGAATTAGCCAATAATTAACGTTTTCCAGTTCAGTTGCGAAAATATTAAATGTATAACAAAAGCAATCGGCTGCAATTACCCATAAATAAACAAAAAAGAAAAACAGAAAAAACTAATAACAATTGAATGTTAAGTTAATAATTGAAAAAATTATACACAAAAACACTTCTACCCCAGATACATTTTATTACCACCACTACAACTACATGCTTCTTTTTTTTGGCTGTAAGTTAAATTCAGAGTTACCAGCTTAAGCTCTTTGCAGTTCTAGGAGACTGTTCCGAACTAATGATTTTATCTAACACTTAGGGTGACAACTAGTTAAATAAGTTCTAAACAAGGGGTGAGTGAGGCTGTCTGATAGCTAGTCCAAGGTAGTCAACGCATTGGATTCACATACCGGTTACATAGAGTCAGTTACTTTACCAGCTACCTAACTGGTTACTTAATCAGCTACATAACTAGTTACCTTAACATGTAAGGTTGCTAATTGACCTCAAGTAGTCAGTTAAAAAGACAACAAACCTTCCTTGGACAACTCTGCAAAAGATTACTTATGGTTGGTAAAATAACTACACTTTCTAAACTGCAGTACACAATAAACGTTTAAAATGACTACACTATAGGTTACTTAGAGACACTAAAGAGACAATTGACTTCACGCTAGGTTACATGGGATATCAATATACTTAACAAAAAAGAAAATAAACTGTATGAGAATTATATCAACACAATTTGTTTAAAACCAGTTCTTACGAATTTCTCACAAAAGCATTTAAAATGACTACAGTCTAGTTTACTAAAAGACACTTAAATGAAAGATTACTTCACGCTAGATTTCCTGCGAAACCACAGCCAAGAGAACGGCCTTGGAATAATTAGTGGGGAAAGAAGTCCCTGTTGAGCTTGACTTTGAATAATTAGCGGGGAAAGAATGGGATGTAAACAATTGACTTCTCTCTGCATTACAAAGAGAACATACTTGACAAATGACCCAAATTGGAGTCAGCCAAGTGATCAGACATTAGTTACAATTACTGTCTATAAGGGATACATTGACTACTTGCTTAACTGCTGAGCTAGCTAATCTAGCCATTTAAAGAGATTTATCAAAATTGTGATTATCAAACGATTAGAGGAAACTTTAATTTTATTTTAAAATAATAAACATTTAAGGTTTTTAAAAGCAACAAACTTAAAGGCTGAGTAAACTACAAAAACAAAATGTTAAAAACTTTTCTTGGAGAAAAAATATGTGCAAATAAATCAGTGTTAAAACAGAGCTTAATATTTCCGTGGCTTAATTTTTTTATAATCTTTAAAGTTTACATATAACAAACTTTGTAAAAGTGTCGTAAATTTATTGCAAACTTCATAAAGAAAGGCTGGTTATAAGGCTTGACTTCTATTACTCAAAGCAAGTGATTTAAAAGGATGCTATCATTCTCACAGCAATTGGATCTTAGCTACCGGAAAGATCCGACATAAGCTGAGCTGAAGTTTATTAAGTTAAAGTTGTTTCAAGCTAACAAGGACAACAGTGAAACTAAAGGGTTTTTTTAAGCCCAATAGAACTTGAAATTGTTTAAAATAACATAAGAAAGTCAATTTTATTCCAAAATATGTTTTTATTCGAAAGATCAATACATAGGATTAACATTTGTTGTCCGGGGCTGTTCTTGACGAAGCGCTTTCTGGACTTCCAATTTTGGCCCACTTTTTCAAGCACTGCTGGACGTATGTCACGAATAATACGAAAACTTTTGGCCTCCAAGACGGCAATTGTTTCTGGTTTATCAGCAGGAAATAGTTGAACGGTGCAAATCGTACGACCTTGGAGGCCAATTGACAGATCCATATCTTGAAATCATGTTATCGCCAAGTTTTGATTTCAAAAAATCGATGGTTGCGGTCGCCGTATGCCACTTAGCACCATCCTGCCTGAAATCACATCTCACCGGAACAATATCATCATTATTTTCAAACAAAAATATCCTTGTTAATGGAGCGGTAACGATCTCCATTGACCATAACGCGAGCTCTACCTTTATTTTTAAAGAAATAAGGTCCTATGATGCTACCAGCTTGGAAACCGAATCAAACATTGCATTTTTCTGGATATAATGGAGTCTGTGGCAGTTTTATTTATTAAAAAACCCGTTAAATCAAAAATGAGCCTCATCGCTGAACACAATTTTGCGATGATACAGTCGTTTATAAGTTGCGCGAATCGATCACTGATTTTCAAAGTAAATTTGTATAATTTGGTAGCGATGTTTAAGCGTCAATCTATTTATGATAATTTGCCAGAGTACACGGATCATAAATATCAAAAAGTGAGCACTGTATGATAGTTCGTTTGACAGTTACACTTTTCGTAAGTTCCATAGGGCTTAAAACAACATCCTTTATAAAGCTTACTTTAAGTCAAGTTGTTTCTCTAATAGATCAATCAAAATTAAAGAACTAGATCTGATACACGATAACTTATGATAAACGCATTCTGTCGATAGTTGGGAATCTCAATCACTTGCAGTTCTAGAACATTCAACACAATTCTCTTTGGTTATTTTTATGATTTATTCACTAACTTTGAACGAAGCGCCCGCATTTGAATTCCGAATGCCAATAAGTTTAATAATATAAACACATAAGTATAGAATTTCCAAATCAATTACTAAACCATTCTCTGGAACCGTATTATTTTCATAGTCAAACAAAACCTGTTGAATATTCTAACTTATTGATGTTTAATCATTCGAATTTTATTGGAATTACCAGTTTTGTACTCGTTGAATGCGAAGGTAATGGATTCGCCTTAATATGAGGAAACCATAGTCTTGATTAAGCAGCATATTTTCTCTTAAACTTCTGTTAAACTATTTTCTGTCAAACTTCAAAAGTAGCTTCATTTGCGAAATGTTTTAAAATGGTTTGGGGGTTCTAATGATGCTATATATCTAAAGCCATAACCTAACTCGGTTGTCAAAAACCTAAGTACTGGAAATGGATTAGTAAACAAAACTAAGTGAAAAGAAAAACAACACTCGTATTGTGATTATTTTGAATAATTTTTTGGTTTGAGTATTTTCTGGCAACATATGGATTCCGATCCAATAGAACTGCTCATCTTTTGAGGCCAACAACGAATCAAGCCAATATCAGATATTCTGTTCTGAAGTGAAGTGAAGCTTATCCCAGAGAGAGTGATCGGGGCAAGGTCTGTACTATAAGGTGGGTGAGACAAAGCTTCTCAACCACTTCTTTCTAAATAGTTTTTAACAGGTATGGCAACATGTGACCTAGCGTTGTCATGATGGATTATTATGGTTTCATGTCAGGCCGTATATTCTGGGCGTTTTTCGGCCCATCGCTTCAAACGAATCAGTTGCGTTTGGTACAGGTTTCCTGTGATGGACTGGTTAGATTTTAGCAGCTCATAATAGATAGAACCCTATTGGTCCCACCCAATACAGAGCATTACCTTAGTGTCATGGATATTTGGCTTTGGTGTCGATTCGTCTGGTTGGCCTGCTTCTCATATGATCTCTTACGCTTCGGTTTATCGTAATGGATCCATTTTTATAGCAAGTAAAGATTCGGTGGAAAAATGATTTTCTTTTATAGCGTTCAAGCTGCATTTCAGACATACATAATCGTCTTTCAAGGTCTCTCAGCTTCAATTCTTATGGTATCCAATTGCACTACATTTGGATGAATCCTGTTGCTTGCAAACATTTTGAAATTGCTGATTGTTTAGCTCCCAATGATTTTGCAAGCTCTTGCTTAGCTTGACAACAATCTTCTTAAAAAAATGTCTTCAATTATTGGTCTTCAACCTTTTTTGAGTGGCCTGGCCGTATAAACCATCCTTCGCACGTTGAAACCGATGAAACACATTCACCATACGCTTCGATGAGCTATCGGTATGCTTCAGTAGCACTTTTTTAAATTGAAGAAGTAAAGCGAAACTTCCCGCATATGACGCTTTGTTGTTTACACTATAATGTTCAATTACTAAGTGAGACTAAATGACAGATATGTACCCATCAAAATGATATATAAGTTATTTAAAACAAAAACCCTCTTCAACATATATGCCATCTATTGTAAATCCCACATTTTTAGTCATACACCCAATATATCTGTTCTTGTTGTAATAAAGATTGTTCTTTAAGCCCAATAAAACGTACGTAAGTGTTAACTGTCGAACGAAATAACATACTGCGCTCTCTTTTTGACATTTATGATCAGCATACTCTGGAAAATAATATTGAATAGATTGATGCTAGAACAACGATACCAAATTATACAAATTTACTTTGAAAATCAGTCATATATTCAATGGCATCATCGGACTTTATTCCTTCAAAAATGAAGCCGGAGCTTACGTTACGTTGTTTTCAAATGTTAATGCCTTCTTTCGAATAAAAAAGTTTTCATTAAAAATGAAGTTTTTGTGTTATTTTTTTAAAATTTCAAGTTCTATTGGTCTTAAAGAACAGCCTTTATAAGGATCCAGAAAAGGAAAATTGTCGAAAGAGCAAAAGGAGAATTAACAAAACGATCTGGGGGCTAATTCTCGCATTCATAATATAAATGAATTTCAAATGCTTCTTAGCTTTCGAGTAAAAACTCGCTCGTTATCGCCTTCAGTATAATTTTCTATAAATTATGTTCGATATCGACTAAGGGAATTCCAAAATCAATCAATTTAAATAAATATTCGCTCTTATAGCCCTCCAGGTCTGGTTAAGTAAGAGCTTTGCTAAAACTGACAAAAGCATTATCTCACGTTTGGACTTATATAGGTCACAGTTAATTCTCGTTTGGGGTAAATTGGTTTTATTAGATGTACCTCAAAATTTGACTAAATATTCCCTGGAAAACAAGCTACTGTTCATTATGTGGCATAGAAACATTGTGTCTAAAATTGGTTTTATTAGATGTACCTCAAAATTTTACTAAATATTCCCTGGAAAAAAAGCTTGTTAACTACTAGTTGCTATAGTTTATTATGTGGTATAGAAACATTATGTCAATAACAAAATTAAACTAAAATTAACATGAAAATCTTTTCTGTTTTTACACAGCTTTAGTTTTTAATAAACACTTACTAGTTTGTGCTTATTAAATGTCCTTTTTCCTTTCATCTTCAGCTTTAAGCTTAAAGCCCTTCAGGATAATTAGTAGTAGCAGCAGTACAGAAACTTTGTTTATTATGATTTAATATTAATACAACTATTATGTTACGTATTAGTAACTATGTCAGTGTGTTCTTCTTTTTTTTGCTTTTGTGTAATTGTAGTACAAGAGCACTTAAAATGTAGCACTTTGTAGTAGAAAACATACTCTGCTAAACATGCATGAATGATATTTTGTTTTTATTTTTTTACTACATACTTTTCTTCTTGTATTTCTAAAATGACTACTCATCTGATGTTGTTGCTGCTGTTGAATACTACGAGTGCTTCTAACACTCTGATAGCAAACAACGACAACAACAGCAGCAGCAATAGCATTAGCAACAACTATTACAATATAAAAACAACACAACATAACACAAAAAAAGGAATCCTTTAATTATCTACTAATTACTAGCTTTTTAAGGATTATAATCTTAACAAATACATACAGCACACAAACACTCTCTCGTACTTAAAAATTCTTATATATTTTTATTTTGTACTTGATTTTTCCTGATTATTTTTTTTCAGTAATACATGAATTATACACTTACACATTTATAAAGAGAGAGGATTCTCTCTTCAGTTGATTGAAAGTAAGCATGAGAGTGTGTGTGTTAGTGTAAGTACCTACTACTACATACTTATTAATTACAAATGGAAAATGCTAACGAAAAAAATCGTTTTTGATTTTTAAAACTACAGCCAAAGAAATTTCTAGGGGTTACTACGTTTACCTTTAACTCACATATATTCTACCACATTGTAGGATTATTGCTGTTGATGTTTTTTGTTTTCGAAATTTTTGATTTATTAATTACAACACTTGACATAGATTAGCTTCAAACAAAAGCCAAAAGAGAGAATATGGTATTTCAAAGAATTATATAGAATAGAAAAATTTAGTATAGTTTTGGTTTTACAACACTAAAAAAATACAGTAAAATTTAAATGTTAAGAATTTTTGAATTTAATTTGGGGGGATGTTTCAAAAAATTTTGGGAATTTAATATATTGTGTTTAAAACATTATAAATGTGGTAAAATTACGTTTTTACTTAAAACTTAAAGAAAATTTTAAATTCCCAAAAATTTAGTTATTGGGGGATTTTAGAAAAAATTTTGGGAATTTAAAAAAAATTGTATGAAACTTTTCAAAAATATAGTAGATTTGATATATTACTTAAAATTTTTGAAAACTGAATAAAAAAATTTTAGGGAGATTTTGGGGAAAATTTTGGGAATTTTAAATATGGATTCTAAAATATAAAAAATGTAAGAAAGTTTTATATTAACATTAACCTTAACGAAAACTTTAAATTCCAAAATATTCTATAAATTAAAAAAAAGTTATGTGGGATTTTGGTAAAAAAATTTGGGATTGGTAAAAATTGAGATTTTTGGGAATTGAAAATATTGAGTTTAAAACATTTAAAATGTGGTAAAATTACGTTTTTACTTAAAATTTAAAGAAAAGTTTAAATTCCCAAAATTTTTTTAATGAGGGATTTTGGAAAAAATTTTGGGAATTTAAAAAAAATTGTATAAAACTTTTCAAAAATATAGTAGATTTTAAGTAGTATAAAATTTTTGGAAATTGAATAAAAAAATTTTAAGGAGATTTTGGGGAAAATTATGGGAATTTAAAATATGGATTCTAAAATATAAAATATGTAAGAAAATTATATTTTAACATAAGCCTTAACGAAAACTTTAAATCCCAAAAGTTTCTGTAAATTAAAAAAATAATTATATGGAATTTTGAGACAAATTTTTTTAGAAAAAATTTGGGAATTTAAAATATTGGCTTAAAATTATTAAATATGTGATAAAACTACGTTTCTACTACCCAAAAGTTACTAAATAATGGGTTTTCGCACCATTTCGGGAAAAATTTGTGTAAAGGGGATTTTGGAGAAAATTTTGGGAATTTACAATATTGGTTTAAAAACATCTTAAATGTTTCATAATCACATTTTGACTTAAATTATTGTAGACATCGAAAATCCCAGAAGTTTTTGTAAATATTTAAAAATATGTTTATTTGGGGATTTTGAGAAAAAATTTGGGAATTTGAAATATTGGTTTAAAAACATTAAAAATGTGGTAAAATTAAGTTTCTAATTCACAAAATTTACTTACTAGGGGATTTTTGGCAAACATTTTTTGAATTTGAAATAATTTTATAAAAAAAATCATGAGAAAATTCAAAATAATTTTTTTTTTGAAGGAATTTTTGAAGGGATTTTGAGAAAAATTTTGGGAATTTAAAATATTGATTTTAAAGCATTAACAATGTTGAAAAATTAAGTTTTTACTTAAATTTGTAAGGAAATTTAAATTCCCAAAGTTTAGTTTTTTTCCGGGGATTTTGGCAAAAATTTTGGGAATTCAAAAAATGTTTATAAAAACTCAATATAATAAAGTAAAATACAGTTTTAGCTAAACTTTAAAGAATATTTTAAATTTCCAAAGATATTTGCAAAAATTCGTGCTTACTGGGAATAATGGGGGGAACATTTTGGGAATTTAAAAATGTTAATGTTTTAAAAACTTAAAAATGTGGAAAAATTTCATATCAATATAAAGATTAACGAAAATTGTTTAATTGCAAAAATTTGGATAAATTTTAATAAAATGTTTGTGAGGGGATTTTGAGAATATTTTTGGGAATTTAAAATTTTGCTTGCAAAACATTAAAAATGTTGTAACATTGGGTTTTTACTTAAATTTGTAAGGAAATTTAAATTCCCAAAGTTTAGTTTTTTTTTTGGGGATTTTGGCAAAAATTTTGGGAATTCAAAATTTTGTTATAGAAACTCAATATAATAAAGTAAAATTACAGTTTCAGCTAAAATTTAAAGAATATTTTAGATTTCCAAAGATTTTTGCAAAAATTTGTAACTACTGGGGATATTGGGGGGAACATTTTGGGAATTTAAAAATGTTAATGTTTTTAAACATTAGAAATGGGAAAAATTACATTTGAATATAAAGCTTAATGAAAATTGCTTGAAATCGAAAGTTTCGTTACATTTTAATAAAAAATTTGAATGAGGGGATTTTGAGAAAAATTTTGGGAATTTAAAATTTTGCCTGAAAAACATTAAAAATGTTGTAACATTAGGTTTTTAATTAAATTTGTAAGGAAATTTAAATTCCCAAGTTTAGTGTTTTTGGGGATTTTGGCAAACATTTTGGGAATTCAAAAATTTTTTATAGAAACTCAATATAATAAGTAAAATTACAGTTTTAGCTAAAATTCAAAGAATATTTTAGATTTCCAAAGATTTTTGTAAAAATGTGTGCTTACTGGGGATATTGGGGGGAACATTTTGGGAATTTAAAAATTTTAATGTTTTGTTACATTTTAATAAAAAATTTTCTTATGTGGGGATTTTGAGAAAAATTTTGGGAATTTAAAATTTTGTTTGCAAAACATTAAAAATGTTGTAACATTTGGTTTTTACTTAAATTTTGAAGAAAATTGTAATTTGCAAAAAGCTTGTTTCTTAAACAAAGATGATTTCATTGTCATTGTAAATGTGTCCCCCGTGCCAGTAAATGTCACATTGACACTGACTATTCAATTGCATAAATTTTTTCGTTGCAGGTGTAAATGGGCCAAAGACAACAAACTAAGGTTGTTTAGTTGTCATGCCTCAAAAACAAGTATTTTGAGTTTTGCTTGTTTCTTTATTTTTTTCTAATAATTGTTGTAACTTGATTTTGTTGTTGTTGCTGTTGCTGTTGTTGCTATTTTTCTTATTAAGTTGTATTGTTGCTTTAATACACAACTGAAATCTTTAATTGCTTAACAAAGACCTGCTCATAAATATTTTCTTAAGTTCTCATTCTTTTTTTTTTATTTTTTATTATTTATTTATTTTTTCCATTTATTCAGTCTTTCCTCCATCTAAGCCAATCCATTCCATTCCATTCATGCATCATTGTTGTGTCTTGTTGTTAGTTTTCTTTAGCTCTTTTATATATTTATATTTTGTTGCTGTTTACTTCTAGTATTATTATTATTATTTTACTTTTTTTCATGTTGAATAACACTGTATATCATTGTACAGTATTTATTTGTTGTTATTTTTTTTGCTTGCTTTCTTAAGTTTATTTATTCTCCTCTAATATGCATTTATTTACATTTGCATGGCTTTTTATTCATTCTTGCGTTATTGTTGAATTATTATTGAGATTTATTTACTAGTTTATAAATAGTATTAATATGTAATTGTTTAACAAAAAAATATAAAAAAAAATTGTTAGACTTGTACTTGTTTAAGTTTATGAACAAAAAAAAGAGCAAAAAAACAAATTAAGGGGATTTCCAAGTCCCTGTAATTGACCATTGAGTGGGTTTTTTGAGCAGTAGCAACAGCATGTTTTTTAAAACGTGATTAGTTAGTTTTACTTCAAAAATAATAAAAAAAATGAGAAAGAAATTCTGATATTTTAAAATCAAAACTTTGATTTCCTTAAACAAATTTCAATTGCTTAATAGAAAAATAAAAAATAAAAAATTTGTTTGAATTTTGAAAAATTTGGGATTTTTGTATTAATTTTGGAAATTCAAAAATTTCTTTTAAAATCTTGAAAAACTGTAGTTAAATTAAAATAAAACTTAAAATTTCAAAAAATTTAAAAAAAATTTTTATGTGTGGATTTTGGGGAAAATTTTGGGAATGTAAAATTTTTGTTTTAAAACATTAAGAAAGTTGTAAAATTAAAATTTAACATAAACTCTTATGAAAATTCCAAATCCCAGGGTTTTTATAATGATTTATAATTCCTAAAGTTTAATTATTGGGGGATTTTTTTTAAATATTTTGGGAATTTAAAATATGTTTTTTGTAATAACTATAGTTAAATTAAAATAAAAATTAAAATTTGGACAAATTTCAAAAAATTTAAAAAAATTTTTTATGTGGGGATTTTTTGAAAATTTTTGGGAATTTAAAATGTTTGTTTTAAAACATTAAGAATGTGATAAAATTACAATTTAACTTTAAGTCTTATACAAATTCCCAATCCCAGAGTTTTTATTACGCTTTATAATTCCTAAAGTTTAATTATTGGGGGATTTTGGTAAACATTTTGCAAATTTAAAATATTTATTGTAAAAACTTGCAAAACTGTAGTTAAATTAAAATAAAACTTTAAATTTGGAGAAATTTCAAAAATTTTAAAAATTAGCTATGAGGGGATTTTGGGGAAAATTTTGGGAATTTAAAATTTTTGTTTTAAAACATTAAAAATTTTATAAAATTACAATTTAATATAAACTCTTATGAAAATTCCCATTCCCAGAGTTTTTATAATGATTTATAATTTCTAAAGTTTAATTATTGGGGGATTTTGGTAAACATTTTGGGAATTTAAAATATGTTTTTTTTGTAATAACTATTATAAATTAAAATAAAATTTAAAATTTGGAGAAATTTCAAAAAATTTCAAAAAAATTTTTATGGGGGAATTTTGGGAAAATTTTGGGAATTTAAAATTTTTGTTTTAAAATCTTAAAAATTATATAAAATTACAATTTAACTTTAAGTCTTATAGAAATTCCCAATCCCAGAGTTTTTATAACGATTTATAATTCCTAAAGTTTGATTATTGGGGGATTTTGGGAATTTAAACTTTAAAAACTGTAGTTAAATTGAAATAAAACTTAAAATTTTGTGAAATTTCAAAAAATTAAAAAAAAAATTTTATGTGGGGATTTTTGGAAAATTTTTGGGAATTTAAAATTTTTGTTTTAAAACATTAAAAATGTGATAAAATTACAATTTAACTTTAAGTCTTATACAAATTCCCAATCCAAGAGTTTTTATAACTCTTTATAATTCCTAAGATTAATTATTGGGGGATTTTGGTAAACATTTTGGGAATTTAAAATATTTTTTTGCTAAAACTTGAAAAATTGTAGTTAAATTGAAATAAAACTTAAAATTTGGTGAAATTTCAAAAAATTTCATAAATTTTTTTATGCGGGGATTTTTGGGGAAAAATTTGGGAATTTAAAATTTTTGTTTTAAAACATTAAAAATGTTGTAAAATTAAAAGTTAACATAAACTCTTATGTAAATTGCCAATCCCAGAGTTTTTATAACGATTTATAATTCCTAAAGTTTAATTATTGGGAGATTTTGGTAAACATTTTGGGAATTTAAAATATTTTTTTGTTAAAACTTGAAAAATTGTGGTTAAATTGAAATAAAACTTAAAATTTTGTGAAATTTCAAAAAATGTAAAAAAAAATTTTTGAGGGGATTTTTTAAAAAATTTTGGGAATTTAAAATTTTTGTTTTAAAACATTGAAAATGTTTTAAAATAACAATTTATCATAAAATCTTATACAAATTCCCATTCCCAGAGTTTTTATAAAACGTTATAATTCCTAATGTTTAATTATTGGGGGATTTTGGTTAATATTTTGCAAATTTAAAATATTTTTTATAAAAACTGTAGTTAAATTAAAATAAATCTTTAAATTTGGAAAAATTTTAAAAAAAATTTTATGTGGGGATTTTTGGAAAAATTTTGGGAATTTAAAATATTTGTTTTAAAACATTTAAAATGTCATAAAATTACAATTAAACTTAACTCTTATACAAATTCCCAATCCCAGAGTTTTAATAAAGCTTTATAATTCCTAAAGTTTAATTATTGGGGGATTTTGGTAAACATTTTGGGAATTTAAAATATTTTTTGTAAAAACTTGCAAAACTGTAGATAAATTAAAACTTTAAATTTGGAGAAATTTCAAAAATTTTAAAAATTAGCTATGAGGGGATTTTGGGGAAAATTTTGGGAATTTAAATTATTTGTTTTAAAACATTAAGAATGTGATAAAATTACAATTTAACTTAAACTCTTATGAAAATTCCGATTCCCAGAGTTTTTATAATGATTTATAATTTCTAAAGTTTAATTATTGGGGGATTTTGGTAAACATTTTGGGATTTAAAATATGTTTTTGTAAAAACTTGAATAACTGTAGTTAAATTAAAATAAAACTTAAAATTTTGTGAAATTTCCAAAAATTTAAAAAAAATTTTTGTGAGGGGATTTTTGAAAAAATTTTGGGAATTTAAAATTTTTGTTTTAAAACATTAAAAATGTAATAAAATTACAATTTAATATAAACTCTTATGAAAATTCCCAATCCCAGAGTTTTTATAAAGTTATTGGGGGATTTTGGTAAACATTTTGGGAATTTTGAATATTTTTTTTGTAAAAACTTAAACATAAACTCTTATGAAAATTCCCAATCCCAGAGTTTTCATAACGATTTATAATTCCTATAGTTTAATTATTGGGGGATTTTTTTTTAAATATTTCGGGAATTTAAAATATGTTTTTGTAATAACTATAGTAAATTAAAATAAAACTTAAAATTTTATGAAATTTTAAAAATTGGTAAAAATCTGCTATGAGGGAATTTTTGGAAAAATTTTGGGAATTTAAAATATTTATTTTAAAACATTTAGAATGTGATAAAATTACAATATAACTTAAACTCTTATGAAAATTCCAATTCCCAGAGTTTTAATAATGATTTATAATTCTTAAAGTATAATTATTGGGGGATTTTGGTAAACATTTTGGGAAATTAAAATATTTTTTTTTTTTTTTTTGTAAAAACTTGAAAAACTGTAGTTAAATTAAAATAAAACTTAAAATTTTGTGAAATTTCTAAAAATTTCAAAAAAAATTTTGTGAGGGGATTTTTGAAAAAATTTTGGGAATTTAAAATGTTTGTTTTAAAATATTGAAAATGTAATAAAATTACAATTTAACTTAAATTCTTATGAAAATTCCCAATCCCAGAGTTTTTATAACAGTTATATAAAAAAATTGATTAAAAATGTTATTACTTTGAGTGTTTAGAACAGTTTTGGCAAATATATTGAGAAATTTAGTTTCAAATAATATTTACTACAAATTAGCTTAGCTTTTAAAACAGTATAAGAATTTATAACACTTTATATTGTCATATAACAGTTTAACATTTAACACTGTAACATTTTAATTCATTTCACTTTTTTGTCTTCATACTTATCTTGACCAAAAAATGCAACAGTTCTTTTTTGTTTGTTAAATTTATTTAACAAAAATGATTAATTGCTGTTTGTTTTTGTTTCTTGCTATACTCTTTGATTTTCATAAAAACCAACATTTATATAACATTATTATCTCTTTAGCTATAATTCTGGTGATTATATTTATGGTTAAACAAAAGAAAATACAACTTGCAGCCGGCTGGCTACTAAAACTACTTGGGGTAACATCCACATAGATTTACATTATCTCTTAGTGGTTTAAATAATAATAATAATGTTTTTTTGTAAGCTTTTTTTTTCTTATGTTTTTTTTTTTTTTTTTTGCCATACATAAATTGTTTTTTATGTGTTTCCACTCCCAACTACTTATAATGTATAATAATAAATATATAAAAATGTTGTTTGTTTCTTTAGTTGCTTTTTTTTTTGCAAAATGCTGCCCTTGCTTGCAATGAGCCACAGTAATTTTTGTGTAATTTTTCATTTGTTTATAAACTTGTAACGGAGCAAAATATTCAAGAGAGAGAGACAGAGAAAGAGAGAGTGTAGAAAAGGAAGAGAGAACATAGTAGCCACAAAAAAATGTAACGTAGTAATAAAAGGCTCTGGTTAGAAAGCAAAAAATGGCTGTTTTAATATGAATATTATATGTGAGACTTGTTTTGCTGCTGCTTTTTTTTTGCTCTCAACACCTTGCTACTCCTTCTACTCATCTGCATACCAAATATAGTTATTATTATTCTCTTTAACCCTAGTAAGTAACCAAAACAATTGAACAGTGGTGTTGAATGAGGTAAAATTCAAAAGAAATAGCTAATGTCATATAAAATAACAAAATTTGGGCAAATTCCCTAGAAACACAAATTTTGAAAAAATTTCTTAAAACTAGCAAATTTTGGGAAAATTCTCTAGAAATAGCAATTTTGAAAATGATTTTTAGAAAAAGCTAATTTTGCGAAAATTACCTAGAAATACAAAATTTTGAAAAAATATCCTAGAATAGCTAATTTTATGAAAATTTCCTAAAAATAGCATATTTTGAAATTTTTTTCTAGAAATAGCAAATTTTGGAAAATTCCTAAAAACAGCAAATTTTGGGAAAATTTCCTAAAAATAGCTATTTTATAAAATTTTTCTAGAAATAGCTAATTTTGAGAAAATTCCCTAGAAATATAAATTTTGAAAAATTTCATAAAAATAGCAAATTTTGAAATTTTTTTCTAGAAATTTTGGAAAAATATCCTAGAATAGCTAATTTTAAAAAAATTTCCTAAAAATAGCACATTTTGGAATATTTTTCTAGAAATAGCAAATTTTGGAATATTTTTCTAGAAATAGCAAATTTTGGGAAAATTCCCCAGAAATAGCTATTTTGAAATTTTTTTTAGAATATTTGAAAAAATTTTTAAAAAATGTTGAAATTTTTTTCTAGAAATAGCAAATTTTGGGAAAATTCCCCAGAAATAGCAAATTTTGAAATTTTTTTCTAGAAATAGCAAATTTTGAAATTTTTTTCTAAAAATAGCAAATTTTGGGAAAATTTCGTAGAAATAGCAAAATTTTAAAACTTTTTTCCACAAATAGCTATTTTTAAGCGAATTTTGGCAAAATTTTCTATAAATAGCAAATTTTGTATCCGCCTCACTGTGTCATACAAGCATGAAAGGGCCTCATGAGCTGTTTATAAGAAAATGAGAAAAAATAATGCTACAATATGTATGAATGTATAGCATAAAACGTACGCCTCCCAAGAGGTACAATTACGCAAATTGCAATTATGCGGTGGTATGAATATTTAAACATGCACATACACATGTCTATCTCTCCGACTAACTATAGCTGTATATACATATACATAAGTGAACAAATGCGTTTGTATGCATAACTGTAACTGCCATAGTTTATGTATGTATTAGTATGAGTGTTTGTGTGAGCAGAATAACAAAGTAGATAGTGGAATTAAGGAAAAGAATATGGAAACTAAACATTCCACAGCATAAACTTACATTCAAGTAAAATTTAAGTTGTGACAAAATACACTCAAGGAAATTATGAAGAACTTTTTTTTTGTTTTCTTCTTCTGGTTTTGAAACAATTAAAGAAATTAGTTTGTTTTACCTGCAAACATACATAAATTAATTTCGCTATGTAACATAATGGTGATGAGTTTGCTGTGTGATGACAAATCTCTAAACTCTAGAGTTGTCAATTTTCTGCTTAACTTTTTTTCGTGCTCCTCCTTTCCACGGGGAATTGTAAGGGAATTGTATGTAATTGAAAACACGTTTTCTCTATCAGGGGAATTTCATGGTTTTTCTACAAAATTTCCTCGCAGCTAAATTATCACAAATAAATAAAAAAAGAACAAAGAGTAAACACAACCAAAAATTTGATTTTTTTACGTTTACATAAGTTACGCTACCCCAACAACAACATCATCATCATTCGCAACAATCATGTAGGCAGCAGCATACATGACAAATTTTTGTTGATGATAAATTAGCATTAAATGTTTAAAAATGGCAACTAGGCAGCCAGACATAATTTATAGATTTTTAAAACAAACATAAGGAAATTTGAATGTTTATGTACTTAGAAGGAAATAAAATATAAAAAAATAAAAAAAATTTCCTATAAAATAGCAAATTTGGAAAAAAAATTCTGGAAATAGTTAATTTGGGAAAATTCACTATAAAATAGCAAATTTTGGGAAAATTTCATAGAAATAGAAATTTATGAAAAAAATTCCTAAAAATAGCAAATTTTGAAAATTTATTCTAGAAATAGTAAATTTTGAAAATTTCCTTGAAATAGTAAATATAGGAAAATTTACTATAAAATAGCAAAATTTCGGAAAATTTCCTAGAAATAGCAAATTTGAAAAATTCAATATAAAAAAGCAAATTTGGAAAAATTTCATAGAAATAGCAAATTTGGAAAATTCCCAAAAAACAGAAATTTTTGAAAAAAATCCAAAAAATAGCAAATTTTGAAAATTAATTCTAGAAATAGCTAATTTTGAAAATTTCCTTAAAATAGCAAATTTGGAAAAATATCCTGGAGATATCAAATTTGGAAAAATTTACTATAAAATAGCAAAATTTTCTAGAAATAACAAATTTGGGAAACTTTCTTATAAAATAGCATATTTGGGAACATTTCCTAGAAATAGATAATTTAGCAAAAATTTCTTAAAAATTGCAATTTCGTTAAATCTCCTATAAAATAGCAAATTTGTTAAAATTTCCTGGAAATAGCTAATTATCAAAATTTTCTTAAAAATTTTAAATTCGTTAAATCTCTTATAAAATAGCAAATCTGTTAAAATTTCATATAAAATAGCAAATTTGGGAAAATTTCATATAGCAAAATTTCCTAGAAAGTAAAAAATTACTAGAAATAAGAAATTTTGGTAACTTTCTTATAAAGTAGCATATTTTGGGATTTTCGTAAAAATAGCCAATTTGTTAAAATTTCCTATAAAATAGCAAATTTGGGAAAATGTACTTTAAAATAGCAAAATTTGGGAAAATTTTCTATAAAGTAGCAAATTTGGGAAATTGTCCTAGAAATAAAAAATTTTGAGAAACTTTGCGGGAAATAGCAATTTGGGAAAATTTACTATAAAATAGCAAAATTTCCTAGAAATAAAAAAGTTAATAGAAATTTCAAATTTGGGAAATTGGCCAAGAAATAGCAAATTTGTTAAAATATCCTATAAAAGAGCAAAATTTGGGAAATTGTCTAAGAAAAAACAAATTTTGAGAAAATTTCCTGAAAATAGCAAATTTACTATAAAATAGCAAATTTTGGGAAAATTAACTATAAAAAAGAAAATTTGCGAAAATTTCCTTAAAATAAATTTGGGAAAAATTTCCTAGAAATAGAAAATTTGGGAAAATTTCATAGAAAATAGCAAATTTGACAAAATTTACTATAAAACAAGTAACAGACCTATATCGGCTGTGCCGAATCTTATATACCCTTCACCAACTTATACTTTAAAATAAAAATTTTAAATATTTTTAGGTAAACAAAATTGATATTTTTTAAAATTTTTTTTTAAAATTTTTCTCCAATTTTTTTTTTTTAATTTTTTTAAATTTCTCTCAAAATTTTTTTTTTTAATTTTTAAAATTATTTTGTTAAATTTACTAGTGAAAACAAATTTATGAAAAAAAAATGTGTGTTAAAAAAAAAATTCGGGTTAAAAAATATTTTTCCCGATTTTGACCCATTGTAGGTCCAAATTACTATAGCCTTATATATATCGTTGCAATGCATTTTGAAATATCTATCATGAGACATCCATATTGTCTATATTAATGACTTAGTAATCCAGATATATGTATATTAAAAAAAGGCCAAAAATCGAGGTTGTCCCGGTTTTTTCCTTATTATTTGGGGGCTACGGAAAGTTGATTTCAACATACAGTCGGTCTGACGGACATGGCTATATCGTCTTCGATATCTATAACGATTCAGAATATATATACTTTGTGGGGTCGCAAATGAATAATGTTGAAATTACAAATGGAATGACAGACTTATATAGGGTATATATAAGTTTGTCATTCAATTGCCACTCATGCTGAAGGGTATACAAAATTTGGGAAAATTTCCTTGAAATAATAAATTTTGAGAAAACTTCGTGGAAATAGCAAATTTGGGAAAATTTTCTATAAAATAGCAAATTTTTGGGAATTTTTTAAAATGTTTAGTTTTTATTTTGAATCATTCATAGTATTGACCATTGTTAGTCTTTTCCCATCTTTCTGGCAACATATGGATTCCGAGCCAAAAGTACTGCTCATCTTTTGAGGCCAAGAACAAATCAAGCCAATATCAGATACTCTGTTCTGAAGTGAAGCGTATCCCAGAGCAGGCGTGGAACCAGAGGGGGTGAAATTGGAATTCCCCCCCCACATAATCGAAAAGTTTTCATATAAAAGAGTTAAAAAAGAGAAATATGTAGAACAAATTTTAATTTCCCCCCCTCCAAATGGTTGAACTGGATCCGCGCCTGAGTAAGCGAGAACTGACAGCTATGTAGCTTTTAAAATGACATATAAGTTATTAAAAACAACAACCATATTCAAAAAATATGCCATCTATTGTAAATACCAAATTTTTAAGTCATACTCCCAATAAATGAAAATAAAAAATTTTTAAAAGATTTCTGAAATTTTTGTAAAATTTTGGAAAAATTTCCTTTAAAATAGCAACATTTTTAGTTCCTTTTAAAAGCTTTGCTTTCTTATTTCTCTGAGTGTTTAACCAATAGGGTCTATGTGGTAAACAGCTACAGCAACAAAAAAAAAAAACTCTAAAAATAACAAAGAATTTGCTATGAAATTTTTAAAATAAAAATTAAAAAAACCAACCAACAACTGCTAAAGAGTTGCCCACAAAATGTTAAAAAGTTAGTTATGAAAATAGTTGTTGCTTCCCCCTTTTTCTGTTTGTTGTGTGAGGCTAGGCAAAGAAAACCTAAAAAAAAGGCAGCATTATAGAGATCTTGTTATTGTTGAGTTTTTGTATTAAAATTATATGTATCTTTTTAAGAGACAACAACAATAACAAAACAAACAATGGGAAAGCAGATGGAGGGGGAAGAGAAGAGAGAAGAGATTATAAATAAATGAACAAAGTGTTGCCTATTTACAGGGATGTTGAGGGAAATATTTTTAAAAATATCAATTTGAGGTATTTTTGCTTGAAAAGGGAATAGATTTAGAAAGTTTGAGAGACAATTTTCATTTTTCATAAAGAAATGATTTTAGTTTAAAAAATATTTTCTGAAATTTATGAAAAATATTTCCTAGTTTCTTTTATTATATAAATATTTTTCCTACAACACTTTTTGTTCACTGTAACATTCATTCATTGGACCAGCCTTTCTTTCCTATGGCATCCTTGCACATTTTTTAAGTGTTAAACAAATGATTATAGTTTTTCATTATAATAAATAAAAAACAATAACATTCTTTTCAGCCGGCATTTTAAAACAAATTTTTTTGTTTAACGCTCATCCTCATCCGTTTTTTCTTGCTTACATAAAAAAAAACTATATAAAATTTTTTAAAAACTAAAAAAAAGTTTTAGCAACAAAATTTTCTCCACAAAAAAAAAATGAATGAAAATGGTTTGAAATAATAATAATAAAAAAAATCTGACTGAGGCCACATTTTAAAATATTTGAAGGATTTTTCTGTTGTTGAGCAAAAAGAAAACAATCTCTTTTCATCAAAAAAAAAAAAAAAAAAAGCTAGAAAAATAATAATAAAAAAACTTTATGTGCAAAAAAAGCTGGAAATTTTGTGTAGTTTTCGCGTTCACATACACATCAAACAAAAGGAAACTTCTTCTAGTATTTGTTCAACAGCACATTTAGACTAAAACCGATTTTATTACACACACACACACTCACTCAGCTACACAAACAGTTTTGTTAAACAAGGATATTTTTTTTTTGTTTTTCATAAAATTTTGTACAATTGTTACTCATTTGAAGCAAGTAGTAAAACAAGAGGAAAATTTACATGGTTGTGCCGAGTTCTTTTGCTTTATTTTAATGTTGAAGTATGTAAAGTAAATCTGTTAAATGTGCATGCGTGTGTGAGTGTAAGAGTGCATGAGTGTGTAAGTATGTGTTAAGTATATGATGCTTGTATGCATTTCCTTCCTGTCTATCTTTCCGCAGCCAAAAAACAAAATAATAAAAACAAGCAAAAAAAAAAAGGCGAATTGTGCTAGAAATTGTTAAATTTTTATATGTCTATCCGTCTGTCTGTCTGTCTTTCTTTCTTTCATTTTACCATCACAGTCTTATACTTTTGAGACATACACACTTTCTTGCACAAACACACACAAACTGTGATGTTAAGGACCTTTACAAGTGGATGTGTAAATATGATAAAAGAACAAAAAAAAAAAAAAAACACTAAAATTTACATTCTTGTAAAAGAGGCCAAAGATATAAATCCTTGACAAATAACTCAATGTTAAACTAGTATTAGATATTAATACTTAAAATGGGAGAAAAAAAAAAAAAAAACGATGAAAAGATGCTCAAGAAAAGAAAATCAATTAATATATCAAAAATTTTTGAGGCATATTTTTAATAAAAAGCTAAATTTAGGGAACATTTCTAGGAACTAGAAAATTTAGGAAAAATTTCCTAGAAAAACAGGTTAAGGGAAAATTTCCCAAAAAAAAAAAAAAAATATAAAAAAACTAATTTTGTCAAAAATTTCTTAGAAAGGAGAAAATGGCCTAAAACTAAAAAAATGCGAAGATTTACTTGAAATAGCTAAATGTCCTTAAAAATTTTGGGAAATTTCTTAGTAATAACAATTTAGCAAAAGCAAACTTATGGAAAATATCCTAGAAACAGCTAACATTGGGAAAATTCCCTGCAAAAAGCAAATTTTAAAAAAAATTTCTTGAAAAGGAAAAATAAAAAAAATTTCCTAGAAATAAATTTTTTTTTTGAAATTTTTTTACAAATAACCAATTTTGGGAACAAAGTTTAGGAAAATTCCCTAGACAGTTGATTTTGGGATAATATTGGGAAATTTTTCTTGAAATTTCAGTTTGGGATAATTTCTTAAAAAATCAGATTTTAGGAAAATTCCTATAAAAAACTAATTTTGAGAAAATTTTCTTAATACAGTGCAAACTCAGTTTTCGCGACTAATTAAAAACCAGACCTGTCGCGAAAACGAACAACCAACAATTTCAGTTTGTCAGGGCAAAAAAGTAACTCAATCATTACATATTTTTCTTCCGGGAGCCGTTTTCCCATTACATGTGGTGACAAGAGTGTGATTTGGAAGCATCCTATAATATAATCCGGATTCATCGGCATTGTAGATTTGGTGATGAGTCAACCCATGCTTATTAACGTAATCCTTAAACTCTTTCACAAATGGATCAATAAGATGAGGATTCGAAGACAATTTCTCGCTCGTAACTTTTAAAAATCTAAATCCATGTCGACGCTTAAATTTCTTCAACCATCCTTCACTGGCATTGAAGTTGCTGATATTGGAAAATGTTTTTCTCTTTGTTTTAGAAACCACTTATAAAGAATTTTTTTCATTCTTGTGTACTCAGCTTTCTTTAAGGTGCAACGTTTGCCAGGACCACTTTCTGTTGTACGTATGGACTGTTTTAATGAATTTTCTTGCTTTATAATGCGGAAAAGCGAAGTCTTATGCAAATTGTAATTCACGAAAATTGAATTTATGGAATCTAAACTTTTTAATTTTTTTAAAATTTCTAATTTTTGAAAGTCGTTGGTTTTACAACATGTTGAACATTTCACATATTAAGAGATGTATATACACAACAAATGACTCAAATAAACTGACAGAATTGAAGATCAAAGTCAACCAAAAAGGTTAATATACCAAAAGACGGGGATTTCCCTTTTTTGGTTATAGACATTGTAATCAAATTTAAAAAAAAACATATAAAAGTCGTGTAATAGAACCCGTTTTTCGTAAACTGTCGCGATTATAGAACCGGCAATGTTAAAAATAAAGGCGTCGCGAATACCAAGCTTGCACTGTATAAAAAAATTTAGGAAATTTTCTTAGAAATAACAAATATTGGGGAATTTTCTTAGAAACGACAAATTTTGGAAAATTTTCTTAGAAATGAAAATTTTTGGGATATTTTCAAACTTGGGGAAATTTTTCTATAAATTTAGGGAAATTTTCTTAGAAATAAAAAATTTTGGAAATTTTTCTAAAAATATAAATTTTTGGTAAATTTTCTAGAAATAAACATTTTTGGGTAATATTCTGAGAAATAACAAATTTTGGGAAATTTTCTTAGAAGTAATAAAATTAGGGAAATTTTCTTAGAAATGAAAATTTTTGGGAAATTTTCTTAGATATAACAAACTTGGGGAAATTTTCCTAGAAATAGAAATTTTTGGGATATTTTCTTAGAATGTACAATTTTGGGACATTTTCTTAGAATTACAATTTTTGGGAAATTTTCTTAAATACCAGTTTTTGGGAAATGTCCTAAAAATAACAATTTTTATGAAATTTTCTAAGAAATTAAAATTTTTGGAACATTTTTCTAGAAATAACAATATTTGGGACATTTTCATAGATATAACAAACTTGGGGAAATTTTCCTAGAAAAAAAAAAAATTTGGGAAATTTTCCGAAAAATAACAATTTTTTGGGAAATTTTCTTAGAAATAACAATTTTTGGATAATTTTCTAGAAATAAACATTTTGGGAAATTATCTCAGAAATAATAAATTGGGGAAATTTTCATAAAAATAAAAATTTTAGGTAAATTTTCTTAGAAAAAACAAATTTTGGAAAATTTTCCTAGAAATAACAATTTTAGGGAAATTTTCGTAGAAATAACAATTTTCGGGAAATTTTCTTAGAAACTAAAATTTTTGGGAAATTTTTCTAGAAATAACAATTTTTGGGATATTTTCTAAGAAATAACAAACTTGGGGAAATTTTCTAGAAATAACAATTTTAGGGAAATTTTCTTAGAAATAAAAATGTTGGGAAATTTTCCTAGAAATAAAAATTTTTGGGAAATTTTCTTAAAAATAACTGTTAATAATTCTTGACTCCAAAATCAAGAATTACTTCCGATCAAGTGAAACACAATATTAACAATAAAATGATAACTATAAATTCAAAGATAAAAAAGGTTTCGTTGAACGATAGCTTAAAAAGGAATTAACAATATATATCTGCAATATTTTAACGAAACTATTTATCTTATGTCAAAATAAAAACATTTCTTGTATAGAGTTGTTAGCATTTGAGTTGTATTAGGGTTGTAAGGTTTTTTTTTCCAACAAAAACAAATATTGGGAAATTTTATCTAGAAATAATAATTTTTGGGATATTTTCCTAAAAATAAAAAATTTTGGGAAATTTTCCTAGAAATTAGTTTTTGGGAAATTTTCTTATAAATACAAATTTTTGGGAAATTTTTTAGAAGTAAAAAATTTTGGGAAATTTTCTTAGAAAATTGTAAATTTTTAGGAAATTTCTTAGAAATACAAATTTTTGGGACATTTTGCTAGAAATATTTTTTTTTTTGGGAAATTTTCTTAGAAATACAAAATTTTTGGAAATTTTCTAAAAGTAATAATTTTGGGGAAATATTCTTAGAAATAACAAATTTTGGGAAATTTTTCTAGAAATAAAAATTTCGGCGAATTTTACTTATTTTTGGAAAAATATTTTTACGTTGTTGGCTTTAGAAGTTTCTTAAACATTTCTAGAATTTTCTTTAACTTCATCTTTAACTCGTTGTTGGCTCTAGAATTTTCTTAAACTTCAGCTTATAGCTTTTCGTTGTTTGTTCTAGAAGTTTTTTGAAATTTCTCGTTTGTTTCTTTGAATTTTTCCATCATATTACCAAACATTGTGCTTAAATATCTGCTGCTTGTTGTGGCACAGGTACAGTCTTCCTTCCACTTCTTCTTTATACTCGAATTCATAAATTCCGATGTCAATATCACGCTGCTTGAATTCATCTATCAGCCTCTTAGCAATTCTGCATTGTTACCTGCTGTCGATAGCTCCAACTTACTCAATTATCTCTTGAATTGTTGCACTTTTAGCTCCTCAAACTTCAAAACTGCTTTTTATTTTGCAATCCTACTGCTGACACCAATTGTTACGTTTTTACCTTTTAAAAATGGTGGTTTATTTCCTTTAAATAAATAGGATTTTATTAATTGCAAATGAAAGCAATCAGATAAAAAATAGTTACAACTCTTTATTTATTTAAATTTTAACAACAATTTAAATAGACAATCTTTTTGTAATTTACAAGAATACACTGGTAGAACTGTTCATGTTAAATCGAACTGCGCCTACTATTACTCTCTTCACTCATAAATCGATGTTCTATTTATATACACAGCGCCATCTTCTAGTAGTTTCATGAATAATCTAACGGAAAAAACTCTATTTCCACAATGATTATCTAGAGCTTTTAAAGCTGTGAATGTTGTCATACTTATAAACAATGTTAGCAACAGCGTGTTATCAACATTGTTTACAAGTAGAAGTTTCTACTGAACGAAATGTTTATAAACATGTTAAATGTTGCGGACCATTAAATTCAAATTGATAATGCAAATTCGTAGCAATATACTATAAATTACTTTGGCTAGACTCTTATTCAAAAAGATAATGATTTGTTTTTGGTATTTATAGAATAAAGTATGAAAATTTTACTTTAAAACATTGTTTAAATTTAAAATTTTTTTATGAATATTTTGCTATTTAAATATTGATTTTTATCACAAATTTCCTGCTATTCTTATTCAATATTTTAGCAGTAAATTATGTGTTTTCCCAAAAATCTCAGTTTAAATTAAAAGAAAAATCTTTTAAAGAGCTCTTCTTAGTCTTTAAAATGGGAGGAATGTACATGTTTTAAGATGAGCGCTGCTGTGTTTGTGTATGCTGGAATAATAACGGAAATAATAATTGTAGTAGACCGTCAACGTTTTGTTATTCATACACATACCAAGGAAAATAATGCATAAATTTGCACAAGCTTTAAGGCTGAAGGAGGCTGCTATATGCGTGTTTATCTAACTGTATGTGTTCAAGCCTGTGCATCTCTCCTAAGACATAAAGAAGACAAGTAAGAAGCTGTAGCAGGCAAAGTAGACTAAGAAGAGGAATAAGTAATATGAAGCATATCACAGGCAAAACACTACAAAATGTGTCTCCTTACTTATACTAAGATATGTGCATTTATAGCAACACATACACTTCTATATATATAGGCAGACATACTTACATTCATACTTATGAAGACTTGTGTAAGTATGTAAATAAGTGAGTAAGAGTTCTGTGTACTGTTATATTAAATAGAGTTTGCCTTAAGGTTTTTTTTATTAAGGGAAATGACCGTTATATGTATAAATAGCTTGTTTCCATAAAGGCGAGAAATTTATTAAGATAAAGTTTTAATAGAAGAATTTTAAAATTTATTTATTTCTTATTAAGTTGTTTATAATTTTGTTGCTTACCCTATTTATTACTTAAAAGTTGAAATGCTTTTATGTTTAAATGTAAAAGCTTATGGCAGTGTGTTTCTTGATAACTCTCCTTGAGTTTATTCCAAATATTTTCAATGCTAACTTATGGTTTTCTTTTTTTATTTTTTGTTGTCTTAGGCATAAATATAGGCCTCATATTTTCTTATAAATATTCAAGGCATTTTAAAAATCTTGGCATATTATTAAAGTTATTTTTGTATTAAGTTGGATTAAGTATATTCAGTTTTTTGCAAGCTAAAGCTAGGGTGAAAGTTTTAAGTTTTTCTAAAAAATCTTAAAATCTTGGATTTTTAAAATATTTTTTTTTAATTTTTTTATATTTATTGTATAGTTTAAAGTCTTTTTTATAAGATGCAATTTATTTCAAATAATTAGCTTTTCTAGTTTAAAAGTTATAAGAATTTTAAAAAAGTCTTAGCAAATTAATATTAATCATACGTTGTGGTGTACAGATAATAGCATAATTTTGGAAATTCTTACAACTTTTTAAATGATGATGCGATTGTCACCAAATTTGCCTGTTAAATAAACATATAAATAAGCTTTAATTGTATTTAAAAAGAAAATTAATAAATTGAAAATAAGGCAATCTAATTTCAAGCTAAAAAGTTAGAAATTTTCTTAGGTTTTTTTTTTTTTTTTTCAAAATATTCCTTCCTTACTTTTTCTAGCATTTTAACAAAATTTGTTTTTTGATATTTAAACTGTTATGGTAAAGAAAAACAAGAGGAGTGGCTTGGAAAAAAAGCTTCTATGTTTTTATGTCATTTATTTTTTTAAACTAAAAGTTTTATAAACACACTGCTGCATATACATATACTTATATTTGTATTTATACAGCTGCATTACATTGCTGCTATAATATTCATTTACATTTACTACTACTACTACTCACTCACTTCTGCCATGCAACAACAACAGCAGCAAACAGCCTTTTCAAAAAAAAAAAAGCAAAATTATACATTTGTATAAGTACAAGTGGATGGATGAATGAATGTAGTTGATGGGCACCAACAGTGTAGAAATGTAAATGTGTTGCCAATGGAATACAGTGTGAAAATTTTGGAAAAATTTCCCAGAAAAAGCTTAGTTTTCAGAAATAGCTAATTTTGGGGAAATTATGAAAACATTTTCAAAAAAAAAAAAAAAAATTTTCTATAAAAATGCTATTTGTGGGAAAATTTCCTAGTAAAAACAAATTTCTGGCAAATGTTGTAGAAATATCAAATTTAAATAAAATTTCAACATACAAACTAATCCCTGCCATCATAGCTAGCTAGTCAATTAGTGAAGCCCAGGACAATTATCAAAGCAGTAACATCCAGCCTGGTAAACCAGTCCGATATATGATCTCTGACTTCAAAAGCTTCCGGCTTCGATCGATAACCAAGCCCAACGATCAGTATATCACGAATGCTAGAACTCCAATACGTTTCCTCAGCCAACTGCTATCTGTTACTTTTAATAGCCCTTTGGTTTCAGCTGACAGCATCTAGTAAGATAAAATTGGTGAGATGGAATTTGTCACTAGCCCAAATATCAGTCCTTTAACCAACAATCTTCCACCCGCTTTGGGTTTCAAACCACAGCCACCATGTGTTAAACGAAGTGACCTCACCAAAGATCAAACAGGACAAGTCCCGGGGCTCAATGGATCTCCCGTGGCTCTAGATAAAGACTCTAGTACTCTAATTTATTAAATTCTTACCAGGAATGAGCTCCGTGCACCTCGGATCTCTGGTTTCGCTTCATATTTTACCTTGATGTAAAACGTCAAGGTGTGGAGTATCACAAAGATGTACAAACATGCCTCAAGGGGAGAATATATAAGGGAAAAAGATGTGTCTAAAATTTACGTGGGTATCTGCCGCATAGGCTTAAACCCCACGCTGGTCTTAACACCGGATAGAAACAATGCGTCTATCACTGCCATTGAGTGGCTTGCAAGGAACACTCAATTGGCAACTTCTTGTACATTGATTGCACAGATCAAAGCACAAACCCCTTGCTCGGGAGCTTGGGCTATCTAATCCCTACCATCCATAGCTATCTAGTCAACTAACAAGCCCAGGACAATTATCAAAGCTGCAATATCATGCCTGGTAATGTCTGAACCACAGCCACCACGCGCTCACCGAAGGGCCAAAGGATCCCCATGGAACTAGATAAGACTCTAGTCAGCTGCGAATTTAATAATTTAAACTCTCACCAGGAATGAGGTCCGTGCACCTCGGAGCCCCGGTTTCGCTCCATATTTCCCCTTGAGGCATAACATCAAGGTGTGGAGCTTCACCATGCCCCAAGGGAGAATATATAAGGGACAAGTAGGAATTGCTGGGAAAATAAGGAAAATCGGTAAGTGTTGATACTAATCTGATATGATCTTCTTTATCAGGCGTGTAATTCCCGCCGTTAATGGGTTATCGTGTAACGTTTGCATGATTCCAAGTTTATCGGTATCTGCGTTTAACTTTTGTAACTTCAGTGTGAGCACTTTTTGTTAAATCTTGCAAGATATTATAGCCTTTCTATTTAAAGTTTTCTATATAAAGGGTTGTCCAATGATCCAATGAGATAAATGATCGGATGTTTATTTCATAATAAAGAGGAAGGTATGCCGTTACGACCACGCTTACAGGACTATATCCTTTTCATGAAATTTTCCATAACCAAATCACAAAGTGGCTGCCCTATGTCCTTGATAGCCTCACGAACTCTATCTTTGAGGTCTTGAATCGAAAGTGGGCTGTTGGCGTAGATCTTATTTTGCACGAGACCCCAAAGGAAGAAGTCGCAAGGTGTTAAATCACAAGATCTCGGTGGCCAACTTTTCCCGTAAAAGAGCAATGGTTTCGTCGCTTGCGTGGCACGTAGCGCCGTCTTGTTGAAAGTAAACGTTGTCCAGATCAATATCATCCAAAATACAGTGTAATGACGTTTGTGGTATGCCCAATTCCAAAGAACGACGAGGAATGGACAAACCTGGCTTTTCTTCAACACCATTTTTGTAGTGAATTTTAATAATTTCAATGCGTTGTTGAAGCGTAGTTGCTACTTGTCAAATGTCAAAGAATAAAAGCTTCAAAAGTGACAGCTACCGATATACCGGGTGATTTAAAATAACACCTCTTGTTGGAAAAAATCCTTTACATACCTGGGATATTAAGCTTAACCTTTATCCATGGAAAGTAGCAAAGATGAGGGATTTCTCAATGGGAATTGAGAGGCCCTGGTTATAAATTCTTGACTTTTTGAATGAAACACACAAGTTTTTGGATAAAAAACTCATTTTATTTCTCAACATAGTCTCCTTTGAGCTCTATACACTTTGTTTAACGTCCAATTATTCAATTTGTTTTATCTCTCTAAACCATAAGATTTGTCGAGTTTCATCAAAATGGGTATTTGTTTGCGAGATGATTTCCTCGTTGGAGGCAAATCTCTTTCCGGCGAGCCATTGCTTTAGGTTTGGAAATAAGAAATAGTCACTCGGGGCTAAATACGGAGAATAGGGCGGAGAAGGAGGAGCATTTCGTAGACTAATTCATGGATTTTGTCCATGAAAACTGAACAAACTGTTTTGTATCCTTTTGAGCACCCGATTTTGAGCAAACGCGGTAGCCATTTTGCGGAAAACTTTCTCATAACCAAGTGTTCATTCAAAATTGAAACCACTGAGCCCTGTGAGATGTCTATGGCCATAGAGAAAAACACATAGAGCGGAAACTCCAGCCACCATGAGTGGCTGGGGTATATATAAGTTTGTCATTCCGTTTGTAATTTCTACATTTTTCATTTGCGACCCCACAAAGTATATATATTCTGAATCGTTATAGATAGCGAAGTCGATATAGCCATGTCTTTCTGTCCGGCTGTATGTTGAAATCAACTTTCCGTAATCCCCAAATAACTTACAAACATAATTGATACATCAATATATCGGGAATTCTTCCGGCTCGGTCGCTATTTAAAATCAAAAAAAGAAAATCGGACCACAAATGGCTAAGATATAAGGAAAAAACCGGGACAACCTCGATTTTTGTCCTATTTTTGATCTATATCTGGATTACTAAGTCATTAATATAGACAATATGGATATCTAATGATAGATATTTCAAAGTCCAATAAAAAATAATTTTTTTAACCCGAATATTTTTTAAGAATTTTTTTTTCACTAATAAATTTAAAAAAAAAAATTTTTAAAATTTAAAAAATAATTGGAAAAAAATTTTAAAAAAAATTTGGAAAAAAATTTTTGAAAAAATTAAAAAAAAAACAATTTCGAAAAAGAAAATTGAAAACAATTTTGAAAAAAAAAAAATTTAATTTTGAAAAACAATTTTGAAAAAAAAAAAAATATTTAAAATTTTTATTTTAAAGTATAATTTGGTGAAAGGTATATAAGATTCGGCACAGCCGAATATAGCTTTCTTACTTGTTTTCTCACCACTTCGGTTTTTGACAACTGAGTTAGGTCTTTGAAAGGAGAGTTTCCGATCTATGTGTATTTATCTCTCCTACTTTAAATCTCCGATCGGTCAACATCATATCGTGAATTTTTTCAATTGTTTCCGGTGTAGAGACCTCAACTGGGCGTCCAGAACATTAGCATCTTCCATGCTTGTACGATCATAGAAATTGATGGTGCAGAGTTTCCATAGTTCAAGCTTAGCCTTGGTTTGAGTGATGATTTTCTTCCTCAAAAAATAATGCTTAATGAGCACACGAAATTTACTTTTTTCCAATTTATCCTCAAGTCACAAGGTAGTCTGCTCTCAATGGCTGACAAACATGAACTAAATGACGCAGCTTGTTAAAATTTTGACAGGAGTCAACTGACAGATGAATGTTGACAGCAGCAGTGTTGCTCAATCACTTATTACTTTACAATTTCTATCTTTAGTTATTAGAAGAGTGCAGGACACACTGTGCATATGCCAGAGTGTTTGCTTATAAGTGGATGTACAATGTGTATAAGTGTATGCAAGTAAGTGTATGTGTGTTGTGCTTGATTGTCTAAGTATGTAATGGTTCTGTCAACTCTGTCTCTCCTTCTCCTTCTTTGCCTGACATTAGTGTGTGTTGCAGTGTAGCTGTTTCTATATGTGTTTTTTTTTCTTGTTGTCTATTGCTGTTGCTTTTTCTGAATGAATACTCATACATGTGTATTCTAGTGTTTGTTTTCCCTAACAAGTATTGTTACATTTGTTTGTTGTCCTGGTGATATTTTAATATGTATATGTTGTTGCTGCTGCTTTTATAATATCAAAAAAAGCTGAGAATAAAGGAAATAAACACACAGATATAATAACTAAAGAATTTTGCAATGCATTGTTTTCCATACCGTGGAACACCCGCCTCCCACTTCCTAAACTCTCTTGCCACCAGCTTTAGTTTGTCCTTTTTAGTTTCTTGTTGATGTGGCTGTCTTTTTAGTGATTTTTTGTTCAGTTTTTTCCTTTTATTTTTAATTTTAAATACTAGACTCATTTGTTACCACAGTGTAATAGCAGTAGTCTGTCTTGTGTTTGTCTCTATGTTGAAGCTGATGATGATGATGATGCTGATGATCTTCATTTAATAATGTTTTTTTTTTTGTTTAGTTTCCTCGCGGCTAAATTTTGTGTAAACTATGAAAGAAAAAACTAACATTTCTTTTAGATGGAAATTAATACTGACCATTATAATATAATGGCTTAGTTATGTTTATATTCTCTACAGATATATATATAAAAAAGAAACTGTGACTTAAATAAATGAAGCTTTATTTGTTTGTAGCTATTGAACAATGATGTTTGTTTTAGATTCATATTGTTAGACATCAAAATTTAACTCAAAAAATAGACAGATTTAAGGCAGTAGATATGGAAGGATTTTATATATTAAACATCACTTATTAAAACTATAGTTTTAAAAGCGAAAATATAAATTTAAATAGTTTGAATCCTTAATAAAATTCATAGACAAAAAGCTAAAAAAGCTAATTTTAAACAAAAAAATGTTTGTATTTGAAATACCAATACAAGGCGTAAACATTTGAAAATTATTGTGGGCATATGACCACCGCGACTGTTCTTGATAAAGCGCATTCTGGACGTCCAATTTTGGGCCACTTTTTCGAGCATTACTGGCCGTAAGTCAAAATGTTGCTAGTTTATCAGCGACTTCACATAGCTTCACAGCAAATAATTGAGAGGTGTCAAATTGCACGACCTTGCAGGCCAATTGACAGATCCATTTCTTGAAATCAAGTTATAGCCAAATTTCAATAAATCGATGGATCAATGTCATCCATATTTCCAAACAAAAAGTCATTGATCATGGTATGCTAACGATCTCCAGAGATCGTAACGCGAGCTCCGTCTTCATTTTTGAAGAAATGAGATCCGAAACCGAAGTAAACGGTGCATTTTTCTGTATGTAATGGACTCCAGTAGGGTCTATTGTGGATGTCATCAATATTTTCAAACAAAAAAATCACTGATCATGGTGCGGTAACGATCTACATTGACTGTAAAGCGAGATCCCTCTTCATTTTTAAAGAAATAAAGCCTGATGATGCCATCAGCATTTAAACAGCACTAAACGTTGCATTTTTCTGGATGTAATGAAGTCTGTAGAGTCTATTGTGGATGTCATCAATATTTTCAAACAAAAAAAATCATTGATCATGGTGCGGTAACGATCTCTATTGACCTTAACCTGATTTCCGGATTCATTTTTCGAGAAATAAGATCCGATGATGGCATCAGCATTTAAACAGCACCAAACATTGCATTTTTCTGGATGTAATGGAGTCTGTAGGGTCTGTTGTGGAAGTCATCAATTCTTTCAAACAAAAAAATTACTGATCATGGTGCGGTAACGATCTTCATTGACCGTAACCTGAGCTTCCGATTCATTTTTTAGGAAATAAGGCCCGATGATGCCATCATCATTTAAACAGCACCAAACGTTGCATTGTTCTGGATGTAATGGAGTCTGTAGGGTCTATTGTGGATGTCATCAATATTTTCAAACAAAAAAATCATTGATCATGATGCCACCAGCGTACAAACCGCACCAAACGTTGCATTTTTCTCGATGTAATGGAGTCTGTTACCCCGGAGTTCTAGGAGACTGTACCGAACTATTGATTTTACCAATCATTGACAACTAGTTACATAACTAGCAACGTGGCTAGATATTTTAACACCTGCATGTCCTAAACAGGGGGCCAATTGACTCTTTTGGATTACAGTGAGACTGTCTGATAGCTGGTCCAAAGTAGTCAACTCATTGGATTCACATAGCGGTTACATAGAGTCAGCTATCTTACTAGCTACTTAACTGGTTACTTGATCTGCAACATGACTAGTTATTTTAACATGTACTAGTGATAGTTCACCCCAAATAGTTTATTATAAAGACATAGGCAGTCCAATTGGAGGATTGCTTGTAAACAAGCCTTCCTCCTATAACTCTCCAAGAGACTACTTATGGTGGTTAAAGCGTTGTAACTTCTTTTTACAGTGCAGTACAAAATAAACGTTTAAAGTTGATTACTTAGAGACACTTAAGTGACAATTGTCTTTACGCTAGATTACCTGAGATATATAATGTAACCAATTGACTTCTCTCTGCACTACAAAGAACACATATGAGTACAAGCCTTGCTCCTATTACTCTCCAATAGACTACTTTTGGTGGCTAAAGTGTTGTAACTTCTTTTTAAAGCGCAGTACAAAATAAACGTTTAAAGTGACTACACACTTGATTACTTGGAGACAATTAAGTGACAATTGTCTTTACTCTAGATTACCTGGGATATATAAAGCAACCAATTGACTTCTCTCTGCACTACAAAGAACACACATGAGTACAGAACAATGTTGACAACCAATGTTTTAGATCAGAGGTGCCCAAAAGTTCCTTATGGAATAGCAAACACCAATACATTTAAAGAAAAACTAATTTTTATGCAATTTTTTTTGTTGTAAAAACCAAAACATACAAAGAATAAAGAAAAAAATACACACTTTTTGAAACAATACCATACGATAAACAAAAACAAAATCTACATTGATGATCGCTGTCGTCAATGTTTACCAGCAAAGCATACGAAAGTGTTGTTGTTTTCCACTTGCGTGTGTACATTGAAGAACGACAAAAAAACCAACAAGACAAAGTTGTTTGTGTATTTCATATTACTAGTGCCTGAGTGTTCTATTGAGTATAGAAACACACAGCCTATAGCTAAGAGCATTTACAAAAACAAATGAGCACCAAGAGTATAGGGCTTGGGCATCATTGTTTTAGATCAATCGTTTGCAGAGAATCAATCCATGTTGCCAAACAATTAGCGACATAAGTACCATTTTGTAGGGCATCTCATGGGTCGATTATGGAAGGCAACGTTGCCAGAGATCAACCACAAATTTCTGGTTGCCAATTTGGCAACAGAAGCCATTTAGGCAACTGACAACGCAACTGAAGTTTGCTTACCATCCATAATCGACTCATAAGTATTATCCTAATAAAAAGCTCATTTCTCTCAATTGTCCTTTAATTTTTGGTATCTTTTTATACCCTTCTGCATGAGTGGCAAGGGTTTGTCATTCCGTTTGTAATTTCTACATTTGCGATCGCACAAAGTATATATATTCTGGATCGTTATGATAGCGAAGTTGATATAGCCATGTCCGTCTGTCGGTTGAAATCAACTTAACGTAGCTACCAAATAACTTACAAACATGATTGATACATCAATATATCGCGAATTCTTCCGGTTCGGTTGCTATTTAAAATCGACACAATCGGCCCACAAATGGCTGAGATATAAAAAAAAATCAGGACAACTTCGATTTTTGGCCTATAGACAATTTGGATATCTACTGATAGATATTTCAAAGACCATTACAACGATGTATATAAGGCTATAGTGATTTGGACCTACAATGGGTCAAAATCGGGAAAAATATTTTTTAACCCGAATTTTTTTTTAACCAAAAAATTTTTTGTTATAAATTTTTTTTTAAAAATTTAAAAAAAAATTTGAAATAAATTTAAAAATTTTTTTTTAAAAAATTAAAAAAAAATTTTAGAAAAAATTAAAAAAAAAATTATAAAACAAATTTGAAAAAAATTTTTAATTTTGTACTTAAAAATATATAAAATTTTTATTTAAAAGTATAATTTTGTGAAGGGTATATAAGATTCGATACAGCCGAATATAGCTCTCTTACTTGTTTTTTAATTTTTTTTTTAATTAATTAAAAAAAAAAATTAGAAGAAAAATTTTTCATACAATTTTTTTTCCCAAAAATATTAAAAAAAATTTTGAAAAAAAAAATTTAAATTTCATTTAACTTAAAATATTTAAAATTTTTATTTTAAAGTAAATTTGGTGAAGGGTGTATAAGATCGGCACAGCCGAATATAGCTGTATTACTTATTTTCTAGTCAGCTCTTCCTTTTTGAACCGGCCACTTAAACCATTATTTTAAATTATCTAGTTTCTATTTTTTGGCTCAAATAACAGTTTGTTTTATTTGAACAAAAAAAAAAAGTAACTTCTGTGACAAGGATTTTGTTGTATTTTTTGCTCAAATCTAAAATTCATAGCAAATTTTAATTAATTAATTTAGTTTTTAGATAAACAAACAAAGCAAATACTCAAATAATCTCTAAATAAAACAAAATGTCACACAATTTAGATGGAAAAGTTTTATTTGCCATTATTTTCATTTCAATTTCAAAAATTTAACTTACAATAATAAAAATAATGATTTCAATTTAGGGGAATTCATATGGGCTTTTTACGTATTATACTCATATATATTTTTACTTATTTCCCTGAAGAATACAAAACTCTTACATAAATCTTTTACTCGCTCTCTAGGTTTTTTTTTCTATATATTATATTTACATTTAAATGTAAAAGTTTCTGTGTGATTGTGTAATATTACATTTGAATCGGGGAGGAGGAGTGTAAAAGTGCTAAAAATGTTTGTATAAAATAAAATTCATATGCATTACTTAAATTTCTCTAAGGGTTTGTTAGCAAATTTTCAAAACCATTAACATTATGTTTAACTCTTTTCTTTTCTGTTTTTTTTTTTTTTAGTAAATTGTGCAGAGAAATAAATCTAAATAAATCAATCATTTTAGCAGCTTAACAAGTCTTATTGTAGAAGAAAATCAGGGGGAGAAAAAACAAATATAAAGAAAACTCTCGTTAGATTGTTGTAAATAAATAAAAAGTTTTTTTTTTATAGGTTTTATTTTTGTTTATTTGTAAATGGAAAATTTCACAAAGCTGCAATAATAATAATAATAATCGTAATGATATTCATTTTATGTTAGAGAGGAACAACTGAAAATAAATAAATATAAATATTTGATTATATTAAATAGAAATCACTCATACGTTAAGGTGTTTTACAGAAATATCCCTCCCTCGCTCTCTCACTCTCTCTCTTTCTATTTCTATGTAACAGTATATTTGTATTTACATATATTCATCATATTGTTTATTGTTGTTTTGTTTAGCAAAAACCTAAACATTTTTATGTAAAATTGAGAAATCAAATTTGTTGAAAATAAAATTTGCATAGTTAAGATTTTATTTTTATATTACTTTTTTTAATAATGGAAAATTTGCTTAAAATAATTTAAACTGTTAAATATAATATATTGGATTTGGTTAAAAATGCTATAACTTTAAAAAATATTAAAGACCAAAATTTTAGCCAACAAATTTGTAAAAGGTGTTTTTTTAAACACCATAGAACTTACTAAAGGGTTAACTCTTTTTTATAACTCACATTTTGACATTTATGATCGGCATAGTTTGGCAATTCATCATGAATAGATTGACACTTGAACAAGTAAGAGATCATATATGTCACAGCCACATATGAATCTTATATAACCTTGACCAAATTATACTTTAAACTCAACATTTTAAATATTTTTCGGTTAACAAAATTTAAAAAAAAAAAAAATTAAAATTTTTTTTTTTAAATTTAATTATTTTTTAAATTTAAAAATTTTTTTTAAAAAAATGTTAAATATTTTTTTTTTTTAATAAAAAAAGGAATTTAGAAAAAAAAACCTATAATAATTTTTTTTTTAAATAAATTTTTTTTTTTCACTACAAATTATTTTTTTTTTTTTAAATTTAGAAGAACAGAATTTGAAAAAGAAATTTTGAAAAAAAAAAAAAATAAATTTTGTGAAATTTTTTTTTTTTTTTAAATTCGGTTTAAAATGTATTTTTCCCGATTTTGACCTATTGTAGGTCTCATTTACTATGGCGTGATATAAATGTCTTTGCAATATCTATCATTAGATATCCATATTGTCTATATTAACGACTTAGTAATCCATATATAGATCAAAAATAGGTAACAATTGTGGTTGTCCTGGTTTTTTCCCTATATCTCAGTCATTTATGGGTCGATTGTGTCGATTTTGAATAGCAATCGAGCCGGAAGAATTCCTGATATACTGATGTATCAATTATGTTTGTAAGTTATTTGGAGGCTACGGAAAGTTGATTTCAACATACAAACGGACAAACGGACATGGCTATATCGACTCCGCTATCTATAACGATCCTGAATAATTGTAATTTATGGGGTTGCAAATGAAAAATTTAGAAATTACTGAAACGGAATGACAAACTTACATATATGTATAAGCCACCCTTGCCACTCATGGTGATGAGTATAACAACTTTGAAAATCAATCATCGATTCGCGGAACTTATAGACTACTGTTTCTTAGCAAAGTTGTGTTCAGCGAAGAGGCTCATTTTTGATTTAAGGGGTTTGTTAATAAACAAAATTGCCGCATATGGAGTGAGATTAATACACAACAGACCCTACCCAGCAGTTATGCAAGTAGTCAATGTATTCTTTATAGACAGTAATTGTCACAAATGTGTGATAACTTGGCTGGCTTCAATTTATATATTTTGGATCATTTGATATGTATGTATCAATGTTTATAAACAATCTAAGTAAACATTGTTTATAAACAATCTAAGTAAACATTGTTTATAAACAATGTTGATTTAGATTCAACAAAAACCATACAAAAGACCAGGGGATAGGTCAGATAATAAATATTATTTATAAACTTTGTATATCAACATTGTTTATAAATAATTCTTTACAAAAATTATTTATCAACATTAGTTATTAGTTTTGTTTATCAACATTGTTTATAAAGTTTTTTTATAAACATTATTTATCAACATTGTTTATCAATATTGTTTATCAACATGTTTATTAATATTGTTTAGCAACATTGCTTAAAAACTTTTTATACCAACATTTTTATCGACAACGATTGTAAAGATTGTTTATAAACTTTGTTTACCAACATTCTGTATCAACATTGTTTATAAACAATTGTTTCTTAACTTTGTTTATCAACATTGTTTATTAATAATGTTTAATAACATTGGTTACCAACATTGTTTAGCAACATTTTTAATAAAAACTATTTATAAAAATTTTCAACATTGTTTATTAAACTTGTTTATAAATATTGCTTACATACATTATTTGTTAGCATTGTTTATCAACTTGTTTATTAATATTGTTTAGTAATATTGCTTAAAAACTTTTTATACCAACATTTTTGTCGACAAAGTTTATAAAGATTGTTTACCAACATTGTATATAAACAATTGTTTCTTAACGTTGTTTATCAACATTGTTTATTAATATTGTTTAAGAACATTGTTTATCAAAATTTTTTATAAAAACTGTTAAACATTGTTTATCGACATTAGTTATCAACATTGCTTATAAACATTGTTTATAATCATTAACTATCAACATTTAAAGAGTTCCATTGTTTAGAAAAACATGGTTTAATGGTGTTTTAAAAAACAGCTACTGAATACTTTGACTATATAATTCCTCTAAGTAAATTCCACTAAATCCCTTTTCATATTATCAAACTTCTGCTAAACTTTAATAAATCCCCTTCTCTACTACTCTCTCCTCTTAACTGAACAATGGTAACTAGAAAAACAACTATATATATTTTTTTTTTGTATTATTACTCAGCAAACATTTGCCAAAGTCATTCATACATACATTAAGACTTACAGACAGACAACGAAAAGAGTAGACACACGGATAGACAGTTAGAAAAATGAGACCAAATGTCGCACGAAAAGCATAATGTTGTCAATCTTATTTGTTGTTATTATTTTCACTATTGTTGGCGTTGTTTTAGTTTTTCTTACTTATTTCTGCGACACAACATTAATATTTCTAGATGTCACCGAAAAAACAATCATCAAAAAGTTTTTTGTTTTTTTTTCATTATTTTCTAAATAGTTTTTGGGTATAAAAACTAAGTAGACACAAGTAATGGAAATATTTAGATTTACTTTAACAGGGTATGTGAGAGGAGTAAGCAAAGGGGGAAGAGTTGTTGTTGAGTGTAAAATAATGTAATTTTTTTTTAATACAAAATGTGTTTATTGTGATGTTCGAATGAAATAATGCAAAATGTTTACAGGAAATTGAATGATTAACAATGTTGAAAAAAATGTTGATAAAAGAAGTTTATAAACAATGATGATAACAATGTTGATAAACACTGTTTATAAATTTAATGATATATATAAAATGTTGCTGAACAATGTTGCTGATGAATGAATGCTGATTAATAATGTTGATAAATTATGTTGCTAGACAATGTTTATACAAATTACTTTTTAATAATGTTGATAAACACTGTTTATAAACAATATAGGCTATTTGATGATAAATAAAATGTTGTTAAATAATGTTTACAAACAATGTTGATAGGAAAAGGGGAAGGGTCATTTTTATCATTTTTATACAAACACTGTTTATTTTGGTGTTAGAATAAATTAATGCAAAATGTTTAAAAGAAATGGAATTATTAACAATGTTGATAGCAATTAATTTTTAAAAATGTTTATAAGCAATGTAGGTAATTTGATGATAAATAAAATGTTGCTAAACAATGTTTAAAACCAGTATTGCTAAAGAATGTTGATTAACAATGTTGATAAATAATGTTGCTAGACAATGTTGATAAGGAATGTTGCTAGGCAATGTTGATAAACAATGTTTATATAAATTAATTTTTAATAATGTTGATAAACACTGCTTTTTAAGCAATATAGGCAATTTTATGATAAATAAAATGTTGCTAAACAATGTTGATAATCAAATTTTATTCAAATCATGTATACATTTTGGAAAACCTTTAATTAATTTTAAATGTTGATTAACTATTATGATAACGAATGTTGCTAGGCAATGTTGATAAACACTGTTTATACAAATTACGTTTTAACAATGTTGATAAACAAATTTAGGCAATTTGATGATAAATAAAATGTTGCTTAACAATGTTGATAAATAATTTTGATTAATAATTTTGATAAACACTTTTTATAAACAATGTAGTTAATTTGATGATAAAAAAAATTTGGCTGAACTATGTTAACAACCAATATCGCTAAACTATGTTGATAAATAATGTTGATATAGACTGTTGCTAGGCAATGTTGATTATTAATGTTGCTGGACAATGTTGATATAGAATGTTGCTAGGCAATATTGATAGACAATGTTTATACACATTACTTTTTAAAAAAGTTGATTAACACTATTCATACACAATATATGCAATTTGATGATGATTATAATGTTGCTGAACAATGTTTACAAACAATGTTGATAAACCATGTTTTCTATTTAATTCAAATCTTGTGTAAATTTTGGGACAACCTTTAACTAATTTTAAATGCTGATGAACAATGTTGATGACGAATGTTGCTAGACAAAGTTGATAAGGAATGTTGCTAGACAATGTTGATGAACAATCTTTATACAAATTAAAATCTAATAATGTTGATAAACAATGTTTACAAACAATAAAGGCAATTTGATGATAAATAAAATGTTGCTAATTAATGTTTACGAACAATGTTGATAAACAAAGTTTTCTATTTAACCCTCTAATGCCAATTTAAAAAAAAAAAAAAAAAAAAATGGCTAAAAACGTTGGTAATAATTTTTTTATGGTAAACTTGGGCATCTGATTTCAAAAACAACATTTAAAAGTTTGTAAAATCAACGGTTTACCTGGTGGGAAAAACTAAATGAGTGGCTTAAGGCTCCTTTGGGGCTTCAGAGATTGAAAAGTCCGGTTTTAGTTAGTATAGCTTATAAATTTGTATTGAAAACAACTTTTCTAATTGTTCATCACTCAAATCAGTTAATTTGAAACATTTGTTCACCCGACCAGCCATTTCTTAAAATTTTATTTAAAAAATTGCAAATCCAAACAAAGAAAACAAAACAACATTTTGCTATATAAGAAAAAAACTGAGGCAGCAAAACTAGTCTGCAGTGCCCAAGAGTGCCTGAGGGCATTCATCAAAAAATCACTTCTCTAAAGAGTAGCTTAACTTTTTTAAATAAATCTTTACTTCAATATATTAAATATAAGTTTACTTTTTAAGAAAAGAGAAAAAAATATATGATTGCAATCGGGAAACTTTAATACTCTTTAATCAACGTTTGATAACACAACATGGACTTCCCATATTTCTTTTGGTTGTTAATGCACTTAGTTTGTAAAAAGTGCTTTTAAGAGGTTTCAATTGTTATTAATATATTTCAGTACGTTTTTTAGAAAGTGTTACAAGAGTTTTTGAAATGAAAAATTAGTTATATTTGCATTTATTGGCATTTTTACGATGAGTGCCTTGAGGCATGCTTAAGCATTACAGGGTTAATTAGAGGACAACCTTTATAAAAACTATATATGTATATAGAAATACAATTTATTAACATATTTGTTTACTTTTGATGTTTACTTTTCTTTTTATTCCCCTAATATGTTAATCCCTTAGCAATTATTATTTACGTATACTTAATAATTAATTCAAAAATAAAATTTATATCAATCATACGCCTTTGACAAATGAAATCCTTATGTTTTCTAAAACATTTTTTAAATTGTAAACTCAATTCTAATTGAACTCTTAAGAACATTTTAATAATTTTGTTTACCAAATTTCTTTTAAACAGTGTTGAAATGCAATGTTTGTTTCGCTAAATAAAAATTTATTACAAAATTATCAGAATTTTGTGTTTAAGTTCAATAAAAACACAAGTAAGGGAGCTATATTCGGTTGTGGCGAATCTTATATAGTCTTCATCAAAGTATACTTAAAAAAAAAAAAAATTTAAAAAAATTTTGTAGTAAAAAAAAAAAAAATTTTTTTTAAAAATTTTTTTAATGAACATTTTTTTTTTAAATTTTATTAGTGAAAAAATTATGGAAAAAAAAATTTTTTTCGTGAAAAAAATTTGGTTTAAAAAATATTTTTCCCGATTTTTATCCATTATAGGTCCGAATACAGGGTTATATACATCGTTGCAAAGGTCTTTGAAATATCTATTATTGGATATCCATATTAGTAATCCAGATATATGTAGATCAAAAGTAGGAAAAAAAATCAAGGTTGTCCTAGTTTTTTCCTTATATCTTATTATATCTCCTTATATATTTGTGGGCCGATTTTCTCGATTTTAAATAGCAACCGAACCGGGACTATAGCAGATATATTGATGTATCAATCATGTCTGTAAGTTATTTGGGGGCTATATAAAGTTGATTTCAACATACAGAAAATATTAAAAATTAAGAAATTACATACAGAATATACCCTTAACACTATAAAAATAGCAATAAACAAATAGCAAGAACAAATGTGGGGTTTTCTATTTCATTCAAATCATAAGTAAACAAACAAAGTTTGATACAAATGTTTATAAACCTTTATAACAAGAAATGTTTATTTTAAATCTATTAAATTATCTCTAATTTAATAATGTTCTACATTTTCTAAATATATTAGCAATTCATTTAATCATTCATTCATTTATTCATTCATTCCTGAGTGTATAAGTATTCCAATATATTCATTTTTTTGTACATAAATTAAAATTTATTTTCAATTGCCATTTAATGATTTTTATCTTTTATGTTTGCATGTCAAATGCTTAATTAATCCTTATCTTTGTTGGGATATTTTTTTTTGTATGTTTTATTTTAAAATTTATATCCTCTACCCTCTTAAACACTCTGTCTCTTTCTCTTCAGCTATATTATAACATTATTGCTCTTATAATGCAGCTCTATCAGCATCTCACTCTATCATATAAATGCTAAACTAATTGAAAACTAAATATTTGTTGATTGCCTTAATATACAAACAAAATATACTTAAACAAACACACACACACACTCGCATACAGCAACCATAATATTTTAATATACACACACACATACACACACACAAACATTCAATTCAATATAATTTAAACATACAATTACTCTCTCTCTCTCTCACTAATGCTCGTTAGCTCTCTCATACTCCTGTTATTATACTGTATTAATACAGAGTTGATGACATCCTGTTAACCACCCCCCAGTGTTGGTGAGTGCGTGTGAGTGAGTGAGTGTTTGTCAGAGTTGATTGTTGTTAAACATTTTCTACACTTAAAAGTATAGAAATATTTCAAGCATTATAATGACGATAATGATTATAATGATAATAATGATGTTGTTCATTATGTTTTGGTGTGTTGAATATGTGGGATAATAATCATGTTGGTTGATTTACTGGGGAAATGAGGAAAAATTGCATATTTGCAAATGATGTATATGGTTGAGGTTGGTTGTTTTCGTGTTTGATAAATAAAACGATAAATGATAATACTTCAAACACAATGACTGCTCTTCTACATTTCTACTTATATGTACTAGCAATTATCTTAAAGAAGTATTCTTTATTTTCACATTATACGAGTAAGCATTTTTTAATTTTCTCAAGAATATGCAATTTCCTCTTAAAAACTGATAATGCTTGAGGAGTTTTTTTTGTAGGAAAATATAAATATGTTTCAATTTGTGTGTTAAAACTATAAGTAGGTTTGTATGTAAATAGTTTTTTTTTGAATTCCCAAATATTTAAAAAAAAATCCCAGAATTTATTTTTCACAATTTTGTTAACACAAATTTAAGATATCATATAAATATGAGAAAATAAACTCACAGCATAATTTTTTAATTTTTACTGAAAAAAAAGAATTCCCAAAATTTTTTTAAAAATCCCTTGAAAAATCTCAGAACTTATTTTTCACAAATTTCTTAAGATAAATGTTAAATATGTTATGAAATATATCTGAAAATAAACATTAAAAAAAAATTTTTACCGAAATAAAAAAAAAAAAATTCTCAAAATTTTTTTAAAAATCCCTCGAAAAATCCCAGAATTTATTTTTCACAAATTTCTTAAGAAAAATGTTAAATACATATCTTATAAAATATATCAGCATCAATTTTTAGCGAAAGAATTCCCAATTTTTTTTAAACATCCCTCGAAAAATCCCAGAATTTGTTTTTTCTTATAAAATTTTAATTTTTAGTGAAAAAAAAAGAATTCCCAAAATTTTTTTAAAAATCCCTCGAAAAATCCCAGAACTTATTTTCACAAATTTCTTAAATTAAATGTGTTATACATATGAGAAAAAAAACTTGCAGCATAAATTTTTAATTTTTAGCGAAAAACAAAGAATGCCCAATTTTTTTTTTTTTAAAAATCCCTCGAAAAATCCCAGAATTTATACATCACAAATTTCTTAAAAAAAATTAAGAGAAGAACACTCAGCATAAGTTTTTTGCAAAAAAAAAGAATTCCCAAAATTGTTTTTAAACCCCTCGAAATTCACAAATTTTCCTACAAAAACTAAAATTTTCTAAAATATGTTAAGATAATAATAATTTAACTTTAATGTTCACTGTTAACTAAATTAATGTTTAAATATCCAAAAAGTTTATAAAATTCCTACAATTATTTTTTAAGAAATTTCGAACAATAAAAGAAACATTTTTTTAAAAATCTCTCGAAAAATGCCAGAATTTATTTTTCACAAATTTCTTAAATTAAATGTCTTATACATATGAGAAAAAAAGCTTGCAGCATATATTTTTAATTTTTAGCGAAAAACAAAGAATTCACAAATTTTTTTTAAAAATCCCTCGAAAAATTCCAGAACTTATTTTTCACAAATTTCTTAAGAAAAATTTAAAAAAAATGTCTTATAAAATATGAGAAAATAAAATTGTAGCATAAATGTTTAATTTTTAGCGAAAAACAAGAATTCCCAAATTTTGTTTAAAAATCCCTCGAAAAATCCCAGAATTTATTTTTCACAAATTTCTTAAATTAAATGTCTTATAAAATATGAGAAAATAAAATTGTAGCATAAATGTTTAATTTTTAGCGAAAAACAAGAATTCCCAAATTTTTTTTAAAATTCCCTCGAAAAATCCCAGAATTTATTTTTCAAAAATTTCTTAAGCAAAATGTTAAATATCTTATAAAATATATCAGAAAATGAAATCTCAGCTTAATTTTTAATTTTTAGCGAAAACAAGAGAATTCCCAAAATTTTTTTAAAAATCCCCGAAAAATCCCAGAATTTATTTTTCAAAAATTTCTTTGAAAAAATTAAAGATATTTTATAAATATGAGAAAATAAACTTGCATCATCAATTTTTGATTTTTAGCGAAAAAAAAAGAATTCCCAAATTTTGTTTAAAAATCCCTTGAAAAATCCCAGAATTTATTTTTTACAAATTTTTTAAAAAAAAATGTAAAATATCTTATCAAATATATCAGAAAATAAACATTAACAATAAATTTTTAATTTTTAGCAAAATCAAGAGAATTCCCAAAAATTTTTTAAAAATCCCCGAAAAATCCCAGAATTTATTTTTCAAAAATTTCTTTGAAAAAATTAAAGATATTTTATAAATATGAGAAAAGAAACAGTCAGCATAAATTAAATTCCTTGAAAATTCACAAATGTTCCACAAATTTACCTACAAAAGCTGAAAATTTCTAAAATATGTTAAAAAAAATAATTATTTAACGTAAATGTTTAACTATTAACGAAATTTTAATATTTAAATCCCAAAAATTTTATAAAATTCCTCAAATAAATTTTTAAGAAATTTCTAAAAAAAACCTAAAAATTTTTGATAAAAAGATCCCTGAACACAAATTTTTACTTTTAATCCAAAATTAAGAAGAATTCCCAATATTTTTTTAAAAATCCCTCGAAAAATTCCAAAATTTCTTTAAAGAAATTTAAGATATCTTATAAATATGAAAAAAGAAACACGCAACTTAAATTTTTTGCAAAAAAATGCCCACATTTTTTTTTTAAATCCCTCTATATTCACAAATGTTTCACAAATTTACCTACAAAAACTGAAATTTTCTAAAATCTGTTAAGAAAATTTTGATGAATTTTATAAAATTCATCAAATTAATTTTTAAAAAATTTCTAAAATAATTTTTTTTTTTTTAAATCCCTCGAAAATTCACAAATTTTCCCACAAAATCAGAAATTTTGTAAAATATGTTAAGAAAATAATTATTTAACGTTAATGTTTACTATTAACGAAATTTTAATATTTAAATTCCCAAAAATTTTAAAAAATTCCTCAATAAATTTTTAAGAAATTTCTAAAAAATCAAAAAATTATTCATTTTTTACTTTTAATCCATTAAAAAGAATTCCCAAAATTATTTTTTTCAAAAAAATAAAAAAAATTCCCAAACTTTTGTACAAAATTCTAATTTTTTTTTTTATAAATTTCCTTTTTTTAAATTAAATTGTATCTATATTTAAACAAAATTGATTTTTTTAACATAATTTTTATGTTTTTTTTTAAATTCCCAAAAATTTTATAAAAATCCCATAATTTATTTTCCACAATTTTTCCCTCAAAACCTATAATTTCCATGAAATTATGAAATTTATATTATTTTTATACATTTCTTGTCTTTAAGTTCAATTTTTATACATATTTAAACAAAATATAACTTTTAAGATATTTTTCCAGGGTTTTTTTTTTTTTAATTCCCAAAAATTTTATCAAAATCCCAGAATTTATTTTCCAAAATTTTCCCCACAAAACCGATTTTTTTTTTATAAATTTCTAGTCTTTGTGTTTAATTTTATCCCTAGTTAAACAAAACCATTTTTTTTACATAATTTGTATGTATTTTTTTTTTAATTCCCAAGAATTTTATAAAAATTCCAAAATTTATTTTTCACTAATTAACTAATAATAATTTAAAATAACTTATAAAATACGAGAAAATGAGTTTTAACATGGTTTCTATATATTTTCTCCAAAAAAAAAAGAATTCCCAATTTTTTTTTAAAAATCCCCACTTATTTTTTTTTTATAAATTTCTCGTGTCAGGTTAATTTTTGTACATATTTAATCAGAATATAACTTTTAACATAGTTTTTAAGTATTTTTTTGAATTCCCAAAAATTTTATCAAAATCCCAGAAATTATTTTTCAAAAGTTTCCCCACAAAACCTTAAGTTATGAAATTATGACTTATGAAAATGATTAGTTAACACAAATTTTTACTGTTCATGAATAATTTTTTGAATTCCCAAAAATTTTATAAAATTCCCCAGTTTGTATTTTTCATAAATTCCATAAAAAAACTAAAATTTTCTAAAAAAATAAACTAATGATCTTTCTTGCCTTTATAGAGCATTTTCTTTAAATTCCCAAAAACTTTATAAAAATTCCCAAAATTTATTTGTCACAAATTTTCTAAAAAAAAGTTAAAAATATACCTAGAAATTTAATACTTTGAAACTAAAGATAATTTCCAATTAAGTTTTTTTTTTATACATTTCTCAGTTAGATTTGTTTATTACGTGAAATAGCTATAAAATTCCAACTTTAATACCAAACAAATTTAATTATTAGTCTTACATTGTTTTAGTCATCGTATTTGTTGTTTTTTTTATACAATATTAAGCCTTCGTTATCCTAGATGTAATTCATCCAGCTACCACTTCTACTATTACAACAATCCCCTTTTCTAGCCCTGTTGAAATGTAAAAAAAAAACAACAAATACTTTTGAAACAACAAGAAAAAAAAGAAAAAAAAAAAAAAAATCAGCCAGCAAGAAAGAAAGAACTTTAACTACAAACATAAATTCCAGTGCTTAACGCACACTTAAACTATGAGAAAAACTTTGATTATCAAATTTTTTCTGTCAACAACTTAAGATAGATGAGCCTTTTATAAACGAGTGTACGACTACAAGTCGAAGTAGTAGTCGAAGTCTATGAAAAATACGAGCAAAAAAACTGAAAAAAACTGATAGAACTTAAGAACAAAAACAAATAAAAAAAACATTACAACAGCAACAAACACAAAAACAATAATAATAATAAAAAAACAACAACAACAAAATCCATCTATAAAAGATGCAGAGACGTAGAAATTCCTTTTATTTATTTTTTCTCACAATAACTGTGTGTAAGAGTTGTGTGTTGTCTATTTTATAAAGAAGAGCAGAGATATAACAAGTTGATAAGTTAAGAGCAGAAAAAAAAATGAAAATATATGGAGAAATAATACACACATACCCACATATACTAAAGGTTTATTTGTAATGGTAATGGTGTGCTTAACAAAAGAGTACGAGTTTAGATCAGGGTAGCAAAAGAAACAAGTACTTAAACACAAAATTGAGGTAATTTTTTATACAGTTTTTATTTTTATATTCAACGACACAATTATAAAGGAAATTTGGTAAAAAATTATACAAATTTTCTTAAAGAGTTCAATTAAAATTGAGTTTATTTTATGGTTTTAAATATGTTTTAGGAAAACATAAGCATTCGTCTTGCATATTGTCAAAGGCGTATGATTGATATTATATTTACTTTGAATTAATTATTAAGTATTGTTTCTTCAGAGTGTTATTTTTTATTGAACTATTGATTACTTAGAATGGTATGGAATACAATTTTGTGTAAATGACCTTCACTGGTTCAATGATTTTAAATCACACGAACTTGGGGGTCAAATTGCGATCACCGAAGTGAGAGAATTATAGACAGGATATATGTCAGGCATGAAACAGAATTGTTTCACGGGCTGTATGGCATTTTCCTGTCGAAACCACTTGTCATCTTCAAAAATATTCTCCAATTTAGTGAGGAAGAACCCTCCATATCGAGCACCAGATACAGTAACTGCTTGATCGAACACATTTTCAAGCAAGTATGTTGCAATTATGCCTCTTGACCAAAGTCCGCCCCAAACAGTGAGAAGTTGTAAATGCATTTGTTTATTGACAATCTGTTGTTGGTTCTCTGAACACCAAATGTCCCAATTTTGATAAGATTGAAAAAGCCATCAAGGTGAGAATGTTTTTGACCGCGAAACTTATATTACTTTTAAAATATGGAGCAACAATGAAAACGCCTTGATCTCTCCTTTTCTAACACTAAATTGATACTTGTTTTTCCTTTCCAAAATCCTGCTAAATATTGGCATATCTTCAATTAATATAAAATAAATAAAAAAAAATAATGATTTTTAGAGAATTTTATTCAAATTTGAAGATTTTAACACATTTTCTCAGTGTTTGAATTTTTGTTTAAAGAAAATTTCTGAAAATTTTTTTATTTTACAGGAAATGTTCTCAACATGTTGCTACATACTTTATAGAAAAACAGAAACATTTGAAAGGTTTGGGAAAAGGTTAAGATAAAAATGAAAAAGAACAGAACTAGAACAGAACTAGAAAAGAACTAGAAAAGAACTAGAAAAGAACTAGAACAGAAATAGAACAGAACTAGAACAGAACTAGAACAGAACTAGAACTAGAACAGAACTAGAACAGAACTAGAACAGAACTAGAACAGAACTAGAACAGAACTAGAACAGAACTAGAACAGAACTAGAACAGAACTAGAACAGAACTAGAACAGAACTAGAACAGAACTAGAACAGAACTAGAACAGAACTAGAACAGAACTAGAACAGAACTAGAACAGAACTAGAACAGAACTAGAACAGAACTAGAACAGAACTAGAACAGAACTAGAACAGAACTAGAACAGAACTAGAACAGAACTAGAACAGAACTAGAACAGAACTAGAACAGAACTAGAACAGAACTAGAACAGAACTAGAACAGAACTAGAACAGAACTAGAACAGAACTAGAACAGAACTAGAACAGAACTAGAACAGAACTAGAACAGAACTAGAACAGAACTAGAACAGAACTAGAACAGAACTAGAACAGAACTAGAACAGAACTAGAACAGAACTAGAACAGAACTAGAACAGAACTAGAACAGAACTAGAACAGAACTAGAACAGAACTAGAACAGAACTAGAACAGAACTAGAACAGAACTAGAACAGAACTAGAACATAACTAGAACAGAACTAGAACAGAACTAGAACAGAACTAGAACAGAACTAGAACAGAACTAGAACAGAACTAGAACAGAACTAGAACAGAACTAGAACAGAACTAGAACAGAACTAGAACAGAACTAGAACAGAACTAGAACAGAACTAGAACAGAACTAGAACAGAACTAGAACAGAACTAGAACAGAACTAGAACAGAACTAGAACAGAACTAGAACAGAACTAGAACAGAACTAGAACAGAACTAGAACAGAACTAGAACAGAACTAGAACAGAACTAGAACAGAACTAGAACAGAACTAGAACAGAACTAGAACAGAACTAGAACAGAACTAGAACAGAACTAGAACAGAACTAGAACAGAACTAGAACAGAACTAGAACAGAACTAGAATAGAACTAGAACAGAACTAGAACAGAACTAGAACAGAACTAGAACAGAACTAGAACAGAACTAGAACAGAACTAGAACAGAACTAGAACAGAACTAGAACAGAACTAGAACAGAACTAGAACAGTACTAGAACAGAAATGTTTCCACAATTGCTATGAATCGTAAATTTAACAAAAAGTTTTTAGAAAATTTCCCAAAAAAATTTGTAGAAAATTGTAAATATTATAGAATTTTACAGAAGATCTCCTAAATTTGTCTATTTTACAGTAAATTTCCCACTTATTGCTATTTCATAGAAATTTGTCCAAAATTTTCTATTTTTAAAAAATTTCCCAAAGCTTGATATTTTTTAGGAAATTTTCTCAAAATTTAGCTTTTTTATAGAAAATTTCCCAAAATATTGCTATTCAATAGTAAATTTCCCACAAATTGCTATTTCATAAAAAATTTGCCCAAAATTAGCTATTTTTATACCCTTCACCTTCGTGAGAAGGGTATATATAAGTTTGTCATTCCGTTTTTAATTTCCACAATATAATTTTCCGACCCTATAAAGTATATATATTCTGGAACCTTATAGATAGCGAAGTCGATTTAGCCATGTCCGTCTGTCTGTCTGTTGAAATCAATTTTCTGAAGACCCCAGATTTCTTCGGGATTCAAATCCTCAATAATTCTGTCAGACATGCATTCGAAAAGTTTCCTATTTAAAATCAGCAAAACCCTTCCAAAACCCCTCCATAAATAACGGAGATATGAGCAAAAATCCGAGACAACCTCTATTCTTGGGCTATTTTTTTTTTATCTATATCTCGATTACTATATAAGGCTATACAAAGTTGGACCTACAATGGGTCAAAATCGGGAAAAATATTTTTTAACCCGAATTTTTTATGACAAAAAACTTTCTTTTGTCATAAATATTTTTCACTAATAAATTAAATTTTTTATTTTTTTTTCAAAATTGAAAAAAACTTTTAAAAAACTATTTTGAAAAAAAAAAATTTTTTTTAAATTTTATTTTAAGGTATAATTTGGTGAAGGATGTATAAGATTCGGCACAGCCGAATATAGCTCTCTTACTTGTTTACTTTTTGATCGTCCATACAAATCGACCCAGCCTAATGTATATACTATATTTGTTTTCTTATATTTTCAATTCCAGTGTTATTTTCATAAACTTTTTCTATTGCTTATATTTAAATACATAAAAATCCTTGAAATATACCAAAAATCATTTAAGTAAATTATCGTTTTAACATATAAAATCCTAAAAAAAAATACTTGCTGTACATATTCAATATGAAAACATAATGAATACGATTTACCACACACAGACACTCATACATTCTGTCTACAAATATACATAAGCAAAACTATGAAAGAAAAACTGCAGACAAAAAACTAGCATGAACAATTTAAGCTGGAAATTGTAAAGCATAATAATGAGTATGAAAAGCAATTTTTAGCACTAGAAAAGTAGAAAAAAAAAAATAACAATCAAGGAAAATTTGTTATTTTTTTTAAGAGAAAATAATAAAAAAAAAAAAATAAACCATATACAAAACTAAATACTAAAAGCAGTAATGTTCAAGTGAACTAAAAAGCAAATGTTACAACAACCAACTTCATAGTATAACTACTGCTATACAGCTACAGTACTTAGTAGAGTAGTTGTTGTTGTTGGCAACAACCACAACAACAACAACATTTACAACAACGATAAATACATACAGAAAATTTATAAAAATTCTTTAGCAATTTTACTCTTCTTTTATATGGCAAATGGCACAATAAATATTTTTTATGTTATAAAAACATCATGATTGTTAAAAATGTAAAACTATAAATGCAACAAAAATAACAAACAACCAACGATTTCAAAAAATAAAAAAATAAAAAATATAAAAAAAAGAATGAAAATATTGCAAAAATATAAAATAATAATAAAAACCATATGAAAATTGTGTATGAATATGGATGGAAAGAATGTTGAAATATTTATAAGCGCTTAAGTGTATGCAAGTGTTTGTATATAAGAGAGAGAGGGAGAGCAAAACCGATAGATAGAAAGAGAGAAAAATAAAGAGGTGCCAGGGATATAGGGATTATACCAGCATATCTGTTTAACGAGTCTTTAATAAATAAACACAAAATAGGAGGATAATTAGAAAAGTATTTTTGATTTCAATTAACAGTTTTAGCTAAATTTAGCATTAAATCCCTAAGAAATAATCCTTGATTTCTAGCTGTATTCAAGTCATGCAAAACCAAATTATGTGGAGTAATTATAATGTCATGATGATTTGAAGAAACTTTTCCTAGTGAACTCGTACTTTTGCTGGTTGTATATAAATATGTTATTTATACTATATAAATAAATGTATAATAAAAATCCAACCATATAGACAAACCCAGAGACAGACGGACGGAGGGAGGGACGGACAAACATAACAACAAGCAACAAGAAGTGGTAAATTTCAAAACTATTCGAGTATGTTTTATATGCAAGAATATCGGTTTATGCATATTTCTGTATGTACATTGCATGTGTGAGTATCTGGATGTGTGTATGTGTATGTGTGTGTGTGAATAAGGATATTATAGTAACGAGTTGAAAGTGGTTATATTGGATATGCTTACTTACAGTTAAAGTAAGTATAAGTACTCGTTTGAATGTTTGTCTACATTTTTTGTTACAGATACACAACAAAAAAAACCTAACTATATCCACAACTATGAATAAAATTATAGCAAAAATAAAGAAATCCAAAAAAAAAAACTTTATAATAAAATAAGTAAGAGAGCTATATTCCACTGTACCGAATCTTATATAACCTTCACCAAATTATAATTTAAAATAAAAATTTTAAATATTTTTAATTTTAAAATTTTTTTTCAAAATTTTTTTTTTAAATTTTTAAATTTTTAGTGAAAAAATGATTTAAAATTTTATGGCAGATTTTTTTTTTAAATTCTTATATACCCTTCTCAAAATTATACTTAAAAATTCAAATTTTAAATATTTTTAGGTAAACAAAATTAAAAAAAAAAAATTTTGAAAATTTTTAAAAACATTTTTTTTCAAAATTGTTTTTTTTTTTTAATTTTTATCCAAATTTTTTTAAAAAATTTTGTTGTAAAAAAAAAAAATTCGGGTTAAAAAATATTTTTCTCGATTTTGACCCATTGTAGGTCCAAATTACCTTGGCCTTATATACAACGTTGCAATGGACTTTGAAATATCTATCATTAGATATCCATATTGTCTAAGTATATTAATGACTTAGTAATTCAGATATAAATCAAAAATAGGTAAAAAATCGAGGTTGGTCCGGTTTTTTCTTTATATCTCAGCCATTTTGTGGGCCGATTTTGTCGATTTCAATTAGCAACCGAATTGGAAAAATTCCCAATATATTGATGTATCAATCATGTTTGTAAGTTATTTAGGGGAATTGGAAAGTAGATTTCAAGCCACAGATGGACGACTCCACTATCTATAACGATCCAGAATATATATAATTTATGGGGTTGCAAATGAAAAGTTTTGAAATTACAAACGGAATAACAAACTTATATATACCCTTGCAATTCATGGTGAAAGGTATAAAAACTTTAAAAAAAATAGTTTTTAATTTTAAGTTTTTATGGCTTTAAACTAAATCTGATTATTCAAGTACATATAACTATAACATTTCGCAAATGCTATAATTTCGGGCTTTACTGCAGTTTTTTTTACTATTTAGTTATGTATACAGTTTAACAACTTTAAAACAATTTGCAAAGATTTATATTTGCTAACACACACACACAGCAACGTATAAACGAAACTCACAAAAAATTTTATAAAAATATCCAAAAAAATAACAAATACCAACAATAATGCTCCTCAAAATATAAAACTTTAATCAAATAAATACTTTTTTAAAAATACTGAGCAAAAAAAAAAAAATTCCAATTAAATGAATATTTATTAAAAGAGAACTGAAATTTTCAAAAGTAACGTGTTGCTGGCAGCATTAGAAAAGGAATATTTACATATCTATATGTATTTGTTAGTAATTAAAATGTTTTTATATTTTTGAAAATAAATAGCAAACTTTGAAAAAATTTCAAAAAAATATTAAAATTTTTGAGAAAACTTCCTATAAGATAACAAATTTGAGAAAACCCTATAATAATTAGGAAGTTTTAAAAACATTACTTACCTCTAAAATAACAAAATTTTAGAAAATTTCACAAAAAAAACCAAGTAAGAGAGCTACATTCGGCTGTGACGAATCTTGTATATCCTTCACTAAATTATACTTTAACCCTTTGACGACCATGGGGACACCGGTGTCCCAACCCAAAAATATTGAGTAAATAATTAACAAAAAATAAAAGTGGGTTCCATTTTAATTAGTTCGTAAACGTGTCTCTTATTAATGTGTTTCGATTAAAACAATTTCGCACTAATTTTTATTGTGTTCAAGAATTGTTAAAAAAATTAGTCTTATGCCCGTGAAAGGGTTGAATTAACAATTTATATATTTTTAGGTAGACAAAATTAAAAATTTTTTATTTTATTTATTTTTTAAATTAGTGAAAAAAATTGTATGGCAAAAAATATTTTTTCAAAATTTATTTTTTAATTTGTTTAAAACATATTTTTGAAACTAAGAAAAAGTTTTATGACAAAAAAAATTTTTGTTAAAAAAAAATCGGGTTAAAAAATATTTTTCTCGATTTTCACTTACCGACTTACTATGGCGTTATATATGTATGTCGTAGCAAATATCTTTTGAAATATCTATCACTAGATGTCCATATTGTTTATATTAATGACTTAGTAATCCAGATATATAAATCACAAATAGATTAAAAAAGAAAGTCGTGGTTTTTTCCCTATATCTCACGCATTTGTAGGCCGATTTTCTCGAGTTTAAATAGCAAACGAACCGGGTCTATAACAGATATATTGATGTAGCATGCAAGTTATTTGGGGGCTACGGAAAGTTGATTTCAACATATAGACGGAGAGACGAACATAGCCTATGGGGTTCCAAATGAAAAATGTGGAAATTGCAGACGGAATGACAATATATATACCCTTAGCACTCATGGTGAAGGGTATCAAAAATCAAAAAAAAAAAAAACATCGAAAATTCAAATTTAAATTCTAAATATTCAAAGTGCTCTAAAACAAGTAAGAGAACTATATTCGGCTGTGTCGAATCTTATATACCCTACAAAAAATTATACTTTAAAATAATTATTTTAAATATTTTTAGGTAAACAAAATAAATTTTTTTTTTCAAAATTTTCAAAAATTTTTTTTTTTCTAAATTGTTTTTCAAAATTTAAAAAAAAAATTTTTTTCGAAATTGTTTTTTAATTTGTTTCCAATTGTTTTTCAAAATTTAAACAAACAATTTTTTTTCGAAATTCTTTTTTGAAATTCTTATCCAATTTTTTTTTTAAGTTTTTAATTTTTTTAAATTTATTAGTGAAAAAAAAATATAAGAACAAATTTTTTTTTTTCTAAATTGTTTTTCAAAATTTAAACAAACTTTTTTTTTGAAATTGTTTTTTTTTAAATTCTTTTCCAAATTTTTTAAATTTATTAGTGAAAAAAAATTTAAGAACAAAAAATTTTTTGTTAAAAAAAAAAATTGGGATTATAAAATATTTTTCCTGATTTTGACCCATTGTAGGCCCAAATTACTATAGCCTTATATATATCGTTGTAATGGACTTTGAAATATCTATCATTAGATATCCATATTGTCTATATTAATGACTTAGTAATCCAGATATAGATAAAAAATAGGCCAAAAATCGAGCTTGTCCCGGTTTTTTCCTTATATCTCAGACATTTGTGGACCGATTTTTTCGATTTTAAATAGTGTTCCCGATATATTGATGTATCAATAATATTTGTAAAATATTTGGGGACTATGGAAAGTTGACTTCAACATACAGACGGACATGGCTATATCGTCTTCGCTATCTACAACGATCCGGAATATATATACTTTATAGGGTCGCAAATGAAAAACTCTTGCCACTCATGGTGAAGGGTATAAAAAAGAATATAACATTAAATTAAATCAAACTATTTATTACATTACCGATAAAAGCTATATTTTCATGATGCTGGGCTGCTTGCGACAAGTATTTGTCATATTGTTACGGTCTGTAACGGCTGCTGCAACATTCATAATGTTTATAAACTTTCCATCAGTGGAAACTTCTAATTATCAACATTTAACTGTGAAGCAGCTTTAAAAACTCAAGTTGATCAATGGGGAAATAGAACATTAGAGTTTTTTTTCCATTAGATTATTCATGAAACTACTAGAAGATGGGGCTAAGTATATAAATAGTAACAGCGAATTGTGAGTGAGTTAACATCAACTGTGTATACCACCAGTGTATTCTTGAAAATTATAAAGTGTGTTTTTAAAGTGTGTGTACTAAAAGAGTTAATTTAAATAAATAACCAGTTTTATTTTACAGTTAAAAAAATCAGGTTTATTTAAAGGAAATAAAGAATCCTCATGACTTAGAGATTATTTTTACAGCTTCTTAAAAAATGTCAAACTTAAGTTCGGATTTTCGAACTTAAATTCGAATATTCAAACATAATATTGCATTGTCATCAGATTCATATAGGATCTTGAGATTATTTTAACGATTTCAAAAAATTTTGAATTTTCATGTATGACAAATTTCAGCCTGAACTGATTCGAAATTCAGTTACAATTTTTTTTTTGAAAAATTTTCCTATAAAATAACAAATCAGTGTCCCAAAATTATAGAAAAATATGTTTTGCACTTTCAAATTTTTGTTTGTATACAAGTGTAAGGTATTTATTGCCATCAATTGTAAATTTCTTAAAAACAATTCATGTGTTTGTTTTTGAAAATGCTTCTTTCTATTTTCATTAAAAAGTTGTTCCTTTTTAATGTTTTTTTTTTTTTCTTAAGTTGCTGTTGTTTAAAACAAATAAAGCATGTCTTTAAATAATAAAATACATGTACTTAAACATACAATACATGTGTGTGTTTTTTATAGTTTTATAGCTGTATTTAAATAACAACTAGCAATTGTAAAAAAAATACAGCTTGATAAATGTTTGCCATTGTAAATGTTGCTGCTGCTGCAGCTGTTTTGTTGTTGTGGCTTTTTGTGTTATGAATTCTTTTTATTTTCCTAGAAGTTGTCGTTGTTATTCTTGTTGCTCTCAGCTAAACTTTAAGAGTTGATCCCGTTATTCTTTAGGTTGCCTGTTTTTAGTTGCTCTCCGGGTGTGTGTGGGTGGGTGGTTGGGTGTGTGTGTATGTGAAAGCATGCATGTATAAAGTTGTGTTGTTGTTTTGTTTATTTGCTGTGATTATTTCTTTGTTTTAAGTAGTGGGTGGTAGCCATGTTGTTTTGGGGAGAGGGAGAGTATATTTATCTCTGTGTATTGTTGTTTAAGCTCATTGTTGTGATGTTGTTGTTGTTGTATTAAACAGGAATAAGTACTTGTAAGTGTGTGTATTTGTTTACATTTTTTTTGTTTTGTTTATATAGTAGAGGTACAGTGGATGCCTGTAGTTTTGTTTATTGTTTTTGTTGAGTTATTTATAAAGTATTTAAACGTTGCAATTTAGACAATTGTTGCTATTGTTTTTGTAAATAAATATGTTTTTTTCTGATTGTTGTTGGGTACTCATATATTGTTGTGCAGAGAAGCATGTGTATTATTTTTTTGTGCATGTTTCTATTAGTGTATGTGCTTTTATTGCAAGTATGTGTATGTTTAGTAGCATTTCCTTGGTGTATTGTTATGTTGTTTTTTATTATAAGTTTTCCTTATGGTTTTATCATTATTTTGCCAGTCAGCCAGCAGACCAAACCAACTAACCAGTAATGAATAGTATCAGGGCAAGCTGAAAAGTTGTTTCAAAGTCTAACAAATGTTTTTTTAAACAAAAATCTTTAAACCTCTAGTCTCTGAATATCAGTTCGTTGATAGTACTTAGAGCTAACTTTCTGTTATGTTCTAAAATTCAAATATTTTTTATTAGAATCTTTTGTTTCCTAAAAGACTTTTTCTAACTTTCTTCGTATATGGCTCATGGTTTTTCTTATTTTACATCATGTTGATGATCATTTTCATTTTTCTTCATTGTCCTGGTTGTTGTTGTTGTTGTTTGTTTTGTAGCAAGTTGTTGCTGCTGTTTGCTATTATTTGTTTGCAAAAGTGGCCAGCATTATATAATCCACTAACAATATGCGTTTTTAGCATATTAATTTACCAAAAACCCAGCCATTGTTATGTTGTATTTATTCAGTTTTCTTGTTTTGTTATATATTTCCTTTTTCTTTATTTAGACTTTAAAATAATCAGGCTGCTGCTGCTGCTGCTACAGCTTCTCCAAATAAATAGTTATGCAAATCGTTTTTGTATAAAAAGTTTTTATTTAAATCCCCTTTTATTTAAAACAACAACTCCCCTCCTCTTCTCTCTACATAATGTATTGGTATTCTACTCATTTACTTACTTACACACTTACAAACTAAACTTTTACTTCCAACACTCGCTCACACTTTTGTTTGTGTAAGTGTACATTTCCTGTAAGTTTGTTTTTATTTTTATTTGTCTTTGTCGTTGTCCCTGTTTTTGTTGTTATACTGTTCCTGGTTTATTAGTTTGTTTTGCAGTTGTTATTGTTACTGCTATTGTTGTTGCTGCTAAACGTATACAAATAAATTTTATAAATTCCGTGTACGTGCGTTGGCAATAAAATGCGTTTGCTGTCACTTATAATTTGCAAAATAAATCTTTATAAATGTTGCCACCACAAATATTCTTAAACTTAAATAAAACTGGCAAAAAAACAAATACCAAGACATTTATTTGTACACACTATTTAATTTTTCCACCTTAATAAATGTCTGTTTGTTTCTCTTCCCCCATTGCTTGCTTGTGTCTCAAATGAAATACTTAAAACATTTATTTGCATTAAGAAAAAAGTCTCTCAGACACTTTGGCGTATAAGTAATTTTTAATTAATGCCTTTTCTACGATTGCTAGAAATGAAATGAAACGTTTGTTTGCTGTGTAAAACACTGCCATTATAATTGCAACAATATTGTAGTTGGGGAGTTTGTTCTGTTTTCGAATTGTTTTAAGCATTTTTTTGAAGAAAACTTTAAGAGACAGTGGGCTGGAAGTAAAATCAAGCAAAGCAAATAAGAAAGAGCGCCCATATTTTACATTCATTTCTACATCCTTCTGAAATATATTTCTACCTAATTTTATTTCATACCTTTAAATTAATAAATATTGTCTTTTCTTTTCAGATTTGTTTGCGGATAAAAATTCAGCACATTTTCGACAACGACGTCTATTTCATTGAATCTTAAGGTAAGTTTTGTTTTAATATTTATGACTAGAACAGAACTAGAACAGAACTAGAACAGAACTAGAACAGAACTAGAACAGAACTAGAACAGAACTAGAACAGAACTAGAACAGAACTAGAACAGAACTAGAACAGAACTAGAACTAGAACAGAACTAGAACAGAACTAGAACAGAACTAGAACAAAACTAGAACAGAACTAGAACAGAACTAGAACAGAACTAGAACAGAACTAGAACAGAACAGAACTAGAACAGAACTAGAACAGAACTAGAACAGAACTAGAACAGAACTAGAACAGAACTAGAACAGAACTAGAACAGAACTAGAACAGAACTAGAACAGAACTAGAACAGAACTAGAACAGAACTAGAACAGAACTAGAACAGAACTAGAACAGAACTAGAACAGAACTAGAACAGAACTAGAACAGAACTAGAACAGAACTAGAACAGAACTAGAACAGAACTAGAACAGAACTAGAACAGAACTAGAACAGAACTAGAACAGAACTAGAACAGAACTAGAACAGAACTAGAACAGAACTAGAACAGAACTAGAACAGAACTAGAACAGAACTAGAACAGAACTAGAACAGAACTAGAACAGAACTAGAACAGAACTAGAACAGAACTAGAACAGAACTAGAACAGAACTAGAACAGAACTAGAACATAACTAGAACAGAACTAGAACAGAACTAGAACAGAACTAGAACAGAACTAGAACAGAACTAGAACAGAACTAGAACAGAACTAGAACAGAACTAGAACAGAACTAGAACAGAACTAGAACAGAACTAGAACAGAACTAGAACAGAACTAGAACAGAGACTACAACAGAGACTACAACAGAGACTACAACAGAGACTACAACAGAAAGTACAACAGAGACTACAACAGAGACTACAACAGAAAGTACAACAGAGACTACAACAGAGACTACAACAGAGAGTACAACAGAGAGTACAACAGAGACTACAACAGAGACTACAACAGAGACTACAATAGAGACTACAACAGAGACTACAACAGAGACTACAACAGAGACTACAACAGAGACTACAACAGAGACTACAACAGAAAGTACAACAGAGACTACAACAGAGAGTACAACAGAGAGTACAACAGAGACTACAACAGAGACTACAACAGAGACTACAACAGAGACTACAACAGAGACTACAACAGAGACTACAACAGAGACTACAACAGAGACTACAACAGAGACTACAACAGAGACTACAACAGAGAGTACAACAGAGAGTACAACAGAGACTACAACAGAAACTACAACAGAGACTACAATAGAGACTACAACAGAGACTACAACAGAGACTACAACAGAAACTACAACAGAGACTACAATAGAGACTACAACAGAGACTACAACAGAGACTACAACAGAGACTACAACAGAACTAGAAGAGAGACTATAACACAGACTACAGAGACTACAACAGATACTACAACAGAGACTACAACAGAACTAGAAGAGAGACTATAACACAGACTACAGAGACTACAACAGATACTACAACAGAGACTACAACAGAGACTACAACAGAGACTACAACAGAGACTACAACAGATACTACAACAGAGACTACAACAGAGACTACAACAGAGATTACAACAGAGACTACAACAGAGACTACAACAGAGACTACAACAGAGACTACAACAGAGACTACAACAGAGACTACAATAGAGACTACAACAGAGACTACAACAGAGACTACAACAGAGACTACAACAGAGACTACAACAGAACTAGAAGAGAGACTATAACACAGACTACAGAGACTACAACAGAGACTACAACAGAGACTACAACAGAGACAACAACAGAGACTACAACAGAGACTACAACAGAGACTTAAACAGAGACTACAACAGAGACTTAAACAGAGACTACAACGAAACTAGAACCTGATCTGGAAGAGTATTAGATCCGAATATTAAAACTTAAGAATATTTTATATTTAACCCACTGTTTCCAACTATAATAAGGACACTGACACATTTTTTGTTTCAGTTCTTTTTCTGTTTATATTATTGTGGTATGATTGTATACAAAAGTATCCTTTTATTATTGCTGTTGTTATATGCCGAAATAACAACCATATGGTTATTAAACGTCTTTGTGAATTCTCCATAACTACTACTCAATTACAAAACTTTAAACAATTCTTTTTAACAAAAAAATAAAGAAAAGAAAAAAAAAAGCCAACGACAAAGTATTCATACGCCATGTAGTAGTACATCATTTCACTCATACTCTGTCTCTTCCCCTGTTTCCATTTCCTTTAATGTTTATGTTGAAGTTTTCTCGTTTATGTTCCAATTGTTTTTATGTTGCTGGGCTGGTGTGTGTTGTTTAAAATTCTCAACAACAAAGATGAGAAGCAACAGCAGCAGCAGCAGCAACAACAACTGGTAACTAGTTCCTGTTTCCCATATACTGATATAATGTTTATTATTGCTCTTGTTGTTGCTGTTGTTGTTCTTCGTCATTTATCTGCACATGGGTGTGTGAGTGTTTAAGAGTTTGCCAGGCTTTTGTGTATTTTCTTTCATTTTATGTTGGAAATGAAGTTTAAATGTTCAAGTGTATGTGTGTGTATAAGTGTGTGTGTGTGTGAGTTTGTACTGTTGGTAGTATTTAGTATGCTAAACGTGTTTTCGGTTTTATAGCCCAAGCTTGTGATATTTATGGTTTATTGCAGTTTAATTGTGCACCAAGGCATTAGGTATGCTATTTCGGGCTTTTCTATGGATACACCAGATATTCATTCATTCATTCATCCATTTTGCCTTCATTATTTAACTTATGTTGCTTGCTGACTGCCTGCCTGCTACTCATGCTCTTTCCCTGCCTGTGTGTTTAAATTTGCTTCTTATAATACATATTGCTTAAATATCCAGGACTTTAGTGTATCATTATCTTGTCTGGTTTTTAAGTACATATTTCTGTTTCTTTTTGTTTTGTTCTTCCTTTGTTGCTCTAATATTTTAGTGATTGTTAGTTCAGTGTTTTCAATTCGTTTGAGTTTACTTTAAAGTTGATTGTTGGGAATCCTTTTGTGTACTCTATGCCTTCTCTTTGCTTCTGCAGATCACTATGTTTTATAATTCTAGTGCTTTTAAACCAACAAAGACCTTTTGCCAGGATTTTAATTGTTTCACTATTAAGACAAACAAAAGTTGCAAAAATGAAATTGTGGGAGAAAAAATTGATAGTTTTGTGTAATATTTGGCAATATGCTGCAACAAAGTCACCAAATAATTATAAATTTCGGGGAAGTAATAACAAGAGGTAGATTTGTGTACGTATTTCATACATATTAGGCATGAACTTAAGGCATTAATTGTATATTATGTCGTTTTTCTAGTTCTGTTCTAGTTCTGTTCTAGTTCTGTTCTAGTTCTGTTCTAGTTCTGTTCTAGTTCTGTTCTAGTTCTGTTCTAGTTCTGTTCTAGTTCTGTTCTAGTTCTGTTCTAGTTCTGTTCTAGTTCTGTTCTAGTTCTGTTCTAGTTCTGTTCTAGTTCTGTTCTAGTTCTGTTCTAGTTCTGTTCTAGTTCTGTTCTAGTTCTGTTCTAGTTCTGTTCTAGTTCTGTTCTAGTTCTGTTCTAGTTCTGTTCTAGTTCTGTTCTAGTTCTGTTCTAGTTCTGTTCTAGTTCTGTTCTAGTTCTGTTCTAGTTCTGTTCTAGTTCTGTTCTAGTTCTGTTCTAGTTCTGTTCTAGTTCTGTTCTAGTTCTGTTCTAGTTCTGTTCTAGTTCTGTTCTAGTTCTGTTCTAGTTCTGTTCTAGTTCTGTTCTAGTTCTGTTCTAGTTCTGTTCTAGTTCTGTTCTAGTTCTGTTCTAGTTCTGTTCTAGTTCTGTTCTAGTTCTGTTCTAGTTCTGTTCTAGTTCTGTTCTAGTTCTGTTCTAGTTCTGTTCTAGTTCTGTTCTAGTTCTGTTCTAGTTCTGTTCTAGTTCTGTTCTAGTTCTGTTCTAGTTCTGTTCTAGTTCTGTTCTAGTTCTGTTCTAGTTCTGTTCTAGTTCTGTTCTAGTTCTGTTCTAGTTCTGTTCTAGTTCTGTTCTAGTTCTGTTCTAGTTCTGTTCTAGTTCTGTTCTAGTTCTGTTCTAGTTCTGTTCTAGTTCTGTTCTAGTTCTGTTCTAGTTCTCTTCTAGTTCTGTTCTAGTTCTGTTCTAGTTCTGTTCTAGTTCTGTTCTAGTTCTGTTCTAGTTCTGTTCTAGTTCTGTTCTAGTTCTGTTCTAGTTCTGTTCTAGTTCTGTTCTAGTTCTGTTCTAGTTCTGTTCTAGTTCTGTTCTAGTTCTGTTCTAGTTCTGTTCTAGTTCTGTTCTGTTCTAGTTCTGTTCTAGTTCTGTTCTAGTTCTAGTTCAGGTTTTGGTTCAGCTTCTTGGATTGGAAGGACCATACTTTTGCTTCTGTCCCCAAGCTGACTCAATTATTTTATTTATTATGCTTTCAAGTCGACATAATAAAACTATTATTTGTTTTTTGATTATTTTTTTCTTTTTAATAACTACCATATATTATATTTAAAACATATTTTAAAAAAATATGCTCATAAATATGTGTTTTTGTTATTATTATTTATATTATTTTTTTAATCATCACTTGTAAGTATGACAATACTATTTATGATACAATTTCCCTATACATCTTTTATTTTATATTAATAATAAAAAATGTATAACTATTATTATGTATATGATTATGGAATACATACAACAATTTATATGCAAATAGTTGTAGTATATAATATAAATCATTATCATCATTTCTCGTTACTTATGAACAGAAATATTCTATAGCAGTCATTTGTTTTGTGAGCGCTTATAAAAACTCATCCATTTTAATATCTTAACATCAATTTTATATATTTTTCTGCTTTTTAAAATTGTTTTTTCATTTATATATTCAATATTATTAAATTTTTTATGGCTATAGAATTTTTGAAAACAAACAAAAAAAAAGATGTTGATTATTTGCCACAATAATTATGAAATGTTGCCTTTGCGGTTGATTGCTTTTATTTAAAAAAAAAATAAAAGTTGCTAAAGGTGGGCATAGAATACGAAGTTTTGGTAATGCTACAAACACAGATGTTGGTATTGTTTAAAATTTAATTAAGAAAATGGTCCTTCGAACAACCAAACTACTAATAATATCCATACTTTCAGTAGCACTGCTGCTACTCTTCAGTATTGGTCAGTATGTTTATACTCTTTCCCATGCGAACCCTGAATTGTCGGAGTCGATGTTGAAATCAACTTTTCGAAGCCCCCAATTAACTTTCATACATGATTTATACATCAATATAACCGCTATAGTCCAACTTAGATTGCTATTTAAAATTGAGCCATTCGGCTTACAAATGACTGAGATATAAGTATAAGACCGCGACTACCAACATTTTTTTAACGAAATTTTTTCCAACTATGTTTTTTTCAATAATTTTTTTTTAACAAAATTTTGTTTCTCCGAATTTTGTTATCACCAAAATTTGTTTAATAAATATATATAATATATACCCTTTGGTGAATGGTGTAATATATTTGGCATACTCTAACTTGTTCAACGTATCAATATTTTACATATTTTTCAAGTTTTTAAGAGCTCTATTATATAAAATAAATATATAGTGCAATTTTTAATGTTTGAAATATTGATATTATTTGAAAATTCAAAAGTTTGTTAGTAGTATTTTAAAAATAAATATATGAAGATTTTGAAATATTTTAAACTAATTTCATGTTATCATCTATCCATTAACAAAACATTTTCAAATTTTAATATATATTTTTTTGTAAATTTTTCAATACTTTTATTTTGAAATTTTTTTTCTTTAAAAGTGTTAAATTCACAAAATTTTGTTAAAAGATAAAGGTTTTCAAATTTTAATTTTTTTTTGAAAATTTTTTTTCTTTAAAATCTGTTAAATTTAAAAATTTTATTAAAATATTGGGGTTTTCAAATTTTAAAATTTCAAAAAATCATAAATATTTTGAAATTTTAAAATTATTTTCATTAAATTGTGTTAAATTCACAAAATTTTGTTAAAATATTGAAGTTTATAATAATACTTTTTCAAATTTTAAAATATTTTTTTTTTTTTGGAAATTTCGAAAAATCATAAATATTTAAAAATTTTTTTCTTAAACATTTGAAAAAAAAAAAACATTTTTTCACAAATTTTGTTAAAATATTGAGGTTTATAATAATACATTTTAAAATTTTAATATTTTTTTTTTTATAAATTCAAAAATTCATAAATTTTTTTTTTGAAATTTGAAAATTTTTTCTTTAAAATCTGTTAAATTTACAAATGTTCAAACTTTAAATTTTTGAAAAATCATAAATTTAAAAATTTACATTTTTTCTTCTTTAAAATGAGTTATTTGGAGTTGTTTTGGAAATTTCGAAAAATCATTAATTTTAATTTTTTTTTTTTTTGAAATTTAAAATTTTTTTTTTTTTTGAAATATCACAAATTTTTTTAAAATATTTGTTTCATTTTCAAATTATCATTTTTTTTTTTTTTTAAATTTCGAAAAATTGTAATTTGAATTTTTTTTATTTAAATTTGAAAATATTTTTTCTTTAAATTGTGTCAAACAAATTTGATGAAAATATTGAGGTTTATAGAAATTTTAAATTTATCATATTTTTAAAACATTTTCAGAATTAATGTGAATTATTAAGTAATTTTTGAAATACAGCGAAAGATTCGAAGTTTGTGGAGAAATTAAACAAATATAACAGGTGGCGCAAAAGTAATCCTCCTATCAGAAAATGCTATAAATTTTGCCGATTATAATCATCATTTTTCAATAATTATTGGTCAAATAAATAGTCAGCAATATTCCGCGTTCTGGAGCAGTGTAGCGTAACATTGTTTATTAACGTGTATTTCGCATGTGTTTACTACACAAATGTCAAAACAGAACTGACATTAGGGGCCAATCGCAAAATTTATAGCATTTTCTGATAGGAGGATTACTTTTGCGCCACCTGTTATATTGAATAATTTTAATTGTTTTGGCTGATTTTAAAAGGTCATATATATAAAATAAATATGTTTTGCGATTTCTGTTATTTACTTTATTTTGGAATAGTTAGAAAACATCGATTTTGTAATTTTGATTTTTAAAGCTCATTTTATCAGTTATCTATTTACAAAAAATTTTAATACGTTTTCAAATTTTAAATTATTTTTTTTTGTAAATTTCGAAAAATGTTAAATTTTTCAAAATTTTTATTTTGAAATTTGAAAAATTTTTTTTTAAAATGTGTTAAATTCACTAAATTTGAAAAATATTGAGGTTTATAATAATACATTTTTAAATTTTAATATTTTTTTATTTAAATTTCAAAAATTTTTATTTAGAAATTTGAAAAATTTTTTCTTTAAAATGTGTTTAATTCACAAATTTTGAAAAAATATTGAGGTTTATAATAATACATTTTTAAATTTTAATATTTTTTTTTCAAATTTCGAAAATCATAAATTTTTCAAAATTTTTATTTTTATTTTGAAATTTGAAATTTTTTTTCTTTAAAATATGTTAATTTCACAAGTTTTGTTAAAATATTGAGGTTTATAATAATTATTTTTTAAATTTGTATATGTTCTTTTTTTAAATTTCGAAAATTTTCATAAATATTTCGAAATTTTAAAATTCCAATTTTCAAAAAAAATAATTCTGAAAAATTCGAAAAAAAATTTTTGATTTTTTTTTTTTTAATTATAATTTTTTAGCAGAATTATCTCTATATCTCAACTATTTTGGAAAAATTTAAGAACTATTTAGATAATTGAATATTTTCTTGAAGACCATTTAAAGTTTGTGGTGAAATGTTTCCTGAGTTTAGTAATGTACTTTAGTTTAATTTATGTAACCAACTCAATTTTGCTTACTTAAACCAGTAGGGTGTTTAAATAAATGACAATATAAGCGAAATTCCTACAAAACAAAAAACTTCTGATGCCATTTGCTGTTGCAGCAGTTAAATGTTTTTTGAAAAAGTTTTTATTTTTTTTGCCTGTTATTGTGGCAGTAGTTAGTCAGTTGTTGTTGTTTTTTTTTTTGTTTAATACGTTTGCAACTTTTGTCGACCCACATCTGTTACATTCACTCATACATAAATAACTTAAAACACATGTACTTATACGTACAATTGAGCTACAATACAATTTAGCTGTGGCAACAAGCATTTAACAACAAAAAAATATATTTTTATTTTTTCAAAATTATCATTATGAAAAATAGTAGAATATTTTATTTTAATTTGCATTTAAACAGCAAGTGTTTAGCAGAATAATAACGAGAGAACAGAAAAAATCTTTTATAATTTGTATTATTTAGTCTTAAATATTTATAAGTCAAGGTTAAACTATTAGACAAGTTTTTTTTTGTTGAAATAATTGAGCTAGAGGAATGTTTATATCTTGATAACAAAGAAACATTTATTTGTTCTATGACAGCCTCAATTTTGAAACCCTTTGGAAGGGGTTTACCAGGGGTTTGTGAAAATATATGGATGAGTCAGTCAAGGTTAAATTGTTTAAAGCAGTTGTGTTGTTTTGTTTAATTTATGCAACAAATAAGAACAGGTGTTTGGTTTTTAATGTACGACTATTTAATAAAACACACAAGTTGTATGGTAGTGAAATCAAGATAAAAATCTTAAGAGTTCAAAGGACCATTAAGCAAGAATTCATGTTCAAAAATTTTTTGAACAAAAAATTTTAATTTAACATTTTTTTTTTTTCAATTTAAAAATAATATTCTTATAAAAACTTTTGCAAATTGTTGTAAATAACATTCTTTACTATGAGTTTTATCTATTGCTTAAACTTTTTCTGGCAATTTTTGGCAGATTCCCAGGATTTTTTAAATTTTATAAAAATGGACCTACTGTGCGTATGATTAATATTAATTGTGTTATAATTTTTGTATTGCCTTATAACTCTGGTATTTCTTAAACGATTTTAAAAATTTAAACACATATTTGTGTAAAACACTTGAGCTTTTAAGACCACAAAAGAATGTAATTTTAAATATTTTTTTTTATCAAAAAAAAATTGTAATAAAATTGAAATTTTTCGAAAATTTTCTTTAAAAAATTTAATTAAAATCATTTGATATATTTTCCAAATTAAATTCGTTTAAGCTTCAAAACGCAAAATTTAATTTCAACTATATTTTAATCATTATGTAAAATTTTTTTAAAAAAATTCTATAATTTTATAGAAATTAAAAAAATATAAAAAGTTTTTTAAAAAAATTTATCTATTTTATTAGAAAACTTAAACAAATAGAGCATTTTATATTTTTTAAACTTCATACTTGATATACATTTTAAATTTCCTTTTAGTTATAAAATGATTTTCTTATGAAAACTTTTCTAAGTTGTTGTCACTTACATTCTTTTCTTTATGCGTTTTCTATTAATTAAACATTTTCTATAAATTTAATGCGAATTTCAAGTATTTTTTCAAAGGACCATTAAACAGAATTTATGTTCAAAAGTTTTTTTTTAACACATTTTTCGAATAGTTCAACAAACAAAAAATTTAAATTTTTGGAAATTTTTTTCTTTCAATTTAAAAATAATATTCTTTCTAAAACTATTTCAAATTGTTGTTAATAACATTCTTTACTATGAGTTTTATCTATTCCTTAAACTTGTTCTGGTAATTTTTGGCAGATTTCCAAGTTTTTTTAAATTTTATAAAAATTGACCTACTGTGCGTATGATTAATATTAATTGTGTCATAATTTTGTTATTGCCTTATAACTCTGGCATTTCTTCAACGATTTTCATATTTGAAATAGATAATAATACAAAACACTGGGGGTTTTAAGGCACCATAACTCTTTGATTTTAAAACATTTTCCTTAGTATCAAAAAATTTCACTGAAAAATAAAAAATTTTTTTGGTAAAAGAATTAAAATTTTTTTTTGGATTCAATAAATTTAATATAATTTCTAAATTAAAACAATTTGAGCTTTTTTTCATTATTTTTTATTAAAAGAAGTTTTTCTAAAAATCTTCACAATTTACAGTTTTTACCATTTTATTTATTGAAAAGCTCTTTTTCAATGTTTAACTTTATCAAACAAGTTAAATCTCAATAAAATGAATGAAACATTACATTTTCTTTTTTCTCTTTAGTTGGCTAAATTTTGTTATGATATTTGCTAAATGATTTGCAAACTAACTTTCAATACAAAAAATCAAAGTTATTTAAAAAAAACTAAACCATTGCATCCCCTCTGCTCTAGTAAAACTTGTCAAAAGAAGATCATTTTAGTCATTCAAATGAAAAAAACTAAAAAAAAAAGAAAATAATTTTCTTTTTATCATTTTGATTTTTGTTGAAAATTTGTCTTATTTTTTATGATTATTTTTGCTGCAACCATATTCAGCAGTAGTTGGCTTTAATCCAGTGGAAAAAAACCACCACAAACTTCTTTCCATAACACAGACATATTGTCTAGCAAAAGCTTAACAATAAAATCAGATCATAATCGTAAAAACGAAAAATGAAATACTATAGAGAAAAGTATTAAAAGAAAAATGAAAAGAAATGAAGTGTAATCAACAAGAAAAAAACAAAAATAATGAAAGAAAAGAAATGATTTTGAAATAAATAGTTTAAAAATGGCAGTCAGATATGAAAATATATAGAGACATTTATTATTAATGATAATAGAGGAGTAAATAAGAAATTTATTCATTCTAAATAGCTTATGACAGATATTGCAACATGTGGCCGAGCGTTAACATGATAGTCTGGCTAGATTTCAGCAGCTCATAATAAATAGGACCCTTTTGTTGCCACCAAATACAAATAATTACTTTTAGCCATGTCCGTCTGCCCATCTGTATGTTGAAATCATCTTTTTGTAGCCCTCAAATAACTTACATACATGATTCACACATCAATATATGCGCTATAGTCCCGGTTCGGCTGCTATTAAAAATCGAGAAAATTGGCCCACAAATGGCTGAGTTATAAGCAAAAAACCACAACTACCTGTTTTTACTCATTTTTATCTATAACTGGATTACTAAGTAATTAGTATAGACAATATGGATATCTAATGATAGATATTTCAAAGACCTTTGCAACGATGTATATAACGTCATAGTAACTCGGACCTAGAATGGCTCAAAATCTGGAAAAATATTAAACCGATTTTTTTCACAAAAAAAAAAAAATTGTTTAACCAAAAAATATTTTCAATCTTTATCTTAAAGTATACTTTGATGAAGGGTATATGATATGTGCTATAACCGAATATAGCTCTCTTACTTGTTTTTAATACTTTTTGTTAGCTAAAAAATATTTTCAAAAAAATCCAAAGCAAATTCTTTTGCAGCTATTAAACCAAATTGCATTTAAATTGCCGTTTACACCTTTATTCAGAATTTTTTTTTTTTTTAACAGCCTTTTGTTTTTGGTGTTGATATGAAACACAATTTAGAATTGTTAGACTTTTTTTTTTCAAACATCAGCAGCAACAACAATGACAACAACTTTGCTATTGACCGCTTTTTGCGGATTTCATTTCAATGTTTTATTTAACATCAAGCAGAGAGAATATGAGTCGTCGAGTATTTTGAAGGACGTTTATTACACTTGAGTTTTTGAATTTTTTTTTTCTCTGTTTTTTTTTTGTTATTTGACTGTGACACTGATTCTGAATCTGGCCGTAAATCTCAATGATTAAGAACAAAAAAAAACAACAAAAACAACAAAACAAAAAGTATTAAATTGACGTCACGTGTGAGGCTTAATAAGAAGAGTTTAGCTGTTTGTTTTTGAAAATGTTCTAACGCATTAAATAAACAATCTTTATAAATTAACAAACTGATGGCCGTTGAGTTTGTAAGAGTGTGGAGTAACTTCGATAATTGACAGTGTTTAATTATTGACTTACCTTCTCCTTTTCTGCTTGCTAATCAAACTTTAAATACAAATAATTAATTGCTTAAATAAAGAAGATGCTTTTAGAGTAGCTCAACTTTTAATTAAAATAGAAAAGATTGTTTTGAAAAACCTGTTAAATATTGTATAAAATTATCTGCCTGGGTTAATGGCAGATCGTTTGTATTGGCAACAAGTTAATAGGCCATTTAATAGTAATTATTACAGAAACCTGTTAGTTTTAGGCCTAAGGCCTTCTTCTCTATTTCTGTGTTTTGTACTTGAAATTTTGAACTGAGATACTCATTGTCAACTTATTTTAGTTTAATTCTCATTTCGCTCTAAAGCATTCAACAGCAAAACAAATCATTAAGTGAAAATCACCAAATTTATCGACAGCAAACAAACAAAACAAACACTCTAAAAAATTATGTTAAAAAAAAAACAAAACATTAATTAAATTTTTTATATTTTTTCATTTATAAAAGCAGTAAACTGTAATGGGTCAATAGCTGCAAACAAGGTTCTTTTATGCGTTTGCGTTTAAGCACGATTTTTATAGCAGCTACATAATTGGCTTATAAAACTAATAAAGCTTTAAATGGCTCTTTACTTTAATGTTTCGAAATATAAATTGTTTAATATTTTGATAAACAAAATTGAAAGTACTCATAAAAAAAAGAAAGAAAAATTTGTATTTAAAAAAAGTGATTTAAGGCAATTTATTTAAAAAAAGTGATTCAAGCCAAATGGCTTCGCGGGAATAGATATAAGAACTAAAATGTATATTAAATGGATAAATAAATAAATAAATAAATAAAAAAAAAAAAAAAATGTTAGAACAGAACTAGAACAGAACTAGAACAGAACAGAACAGAACTAGAACTAGAACTAGAACTAGAACAGAACTAGAACAGAACTAGAACAGAACTAGAACAGAACTAGAACAGAACTAGAACAGAACTAGAACAGAACTAGAACAGAACTAGAACTAGAACAGAACTAGAACAGAACTAGAACAGAACTAGAACAGAACTAGAACAGAACTAGAACAGAACTAGAACAGAACTAGAACAGAACTAGAACAGAACTAGAACAGAACTAGAACAGAACTAGAACAGAACTAGAACAGAACTAGAACAGAACTAGAACAGAACTAGAACAGAACTAGAACAGAACTAGAACAGAACTAGAACAGAAGTAGAACAGAAGTAGAACAGAACTAGAACAGAACTAGAACAGAACTAGAACAGAACTAGAACAGAACTAGAACAGAACTAGAACAGAACTAGAACAGAACTAGAACAGAACTAGAACAGAACTAGAACAGAACTAGAACAGAACTAGAACAGAACTAGAACAGAACTAGAACAGAACTAGAACAGAACTAGAACAGAACTAGAACAGAACTAGAACAGAACTAGAACAGAACTAGAACAGAACTAGAACAGAACTAGAACAGAACTAGAACAGAACTAGAACAGAACTAGAACAGAACAGAACAGAACAGAACTAGAACAGAACTAGAACAGAACTAGAACAGAACTAGAACAGAACTAGAACAGAACTAGAACAGAACTAGAACAGAACTAGAACAGAACTAGAACAGAACTAGAACAGAACTAGAACAGAACTAGAACAGAACTAGAACAGAACTAGAACAGAACTAGAACAGAACTAGAACAGAACTAGAACAGAACTAGAACAGAACTAGAACAGAACTAGAACAGAACTAGAACAGAACTTGAACAGAACTAGAACAGAACTAGAACAGAACTAGAACAGAACTAGAACAGAACTAGAACAGAACTAGAACAGAACTAGAACAGAACTAGAACAGAACTAGAACAGAACTAGAACAGAACTAGAACAGAACTAGAACAGAACTAGAACAGAACTAGAACAGAACTAGAACAGAACTAGAACAGAACTAGAACAGAACTAGAACAGAACTAGAACTAGAACACAACTAGAACAGAACTAGAACAGAACTAGAACAGAACTAGAACAGAACTAGAACAGAACTAGAACAGAACTAGAACAGAACTAGAACAGAACTAGAACAGAACTAGAACAGAACTAGAACAGAACTAGAACAGAACTAGAACAGAACTAGAACAGAACTAGAACAGAACTAGAACAGAACTAGAACAGAACTAGAACAGAACTAGAACAGAACTAGAACAGAACTAGAACAGAACTAGAACAGAACTAGAACAGAACTAGAACAGAACTAGAACAGAACTAGAACAGAACTAGAACAGAACTAGAACAGAACTAGAACAGAACTAGAACAGAACTAGAACAGAACTAGAACAGAACTAGAACAGAACTAGAACAGAACTAGAACAGAACTAGAACACAACTAGAACACAACTAGAACAGAACTAGAACAGAACTAGAACAGAACTAGAACAGAACTAGAACAGAACTAGAACAGAACTAGAACAGAACTAGAACAGAACTAGAACAGAACTAGAACAGAACTAGAACAGAACTAGAACAGAACTAGAACAGAACTAGAACAGAACTAGAACAGAACTAGAACTAGAACAGAACTAGAACAGGACTAGAACAGAACTAGAACTAGAACTAGAACAGAACTAGAACAGAACTAGAACAGAACTAGAACAGAACTAGAACAGAACTAGAACAGAACTAGAACAGAACTAGAACAGAACTAGAAAAGAACTAGAAAAGAACTAGAAAAGAACTAGAACAGAACTAGAACAGAACTAGTTCAGAGACTACAACAGAGACTACAACAGAGACTACAACAGAGATTACAACAGAGTCTACAACAGAGACTACAACAGAGACTACAACAGAGACTACAACAGAGACTACAACAGAGGCTACAACAGAGACTACAACAGAGACTACAACAGAGACTACAACAGAGACTACAAGAGAGACTACAACAGAGACTACAACAGAGACTACAACAGAGACTACAACAGAGACTACAAGAGAGACTACAACAGAGACTACAACAGAGACTACAACAGAGACTACAACAGGGACTACAACAGAGATTACAACAGATACTACAACAGAGACTACAACAGAGACCACAACAGAGACTACAACAGAGACTACAACAGAGACTACAACAGAGACTACAACAGAGACTACAACAGAGACTACAACAGAGACTACAACAGAGACTACAACAGAGACTACAACAGAGACTACAACAGAGACTACAACAGAGACTACAACAGAGACTATAATAGAGACTACAACAGAGTCTACAACAGTGACTACAACAGAGAGTACAACAGAGACTACAACAGAGACTACAACAGAGACTACAACAGAGACTACAACAGAGACTACAATACAGACTACAACAGAGTCTACAATAGTGACTACAACAGAGACTACAACAGAGAGTACAACAGAGACTACAACAGAGACTACAACAGAGACTACAACAGAGATTACAACAGAGACTACAACAGAGACTACAACAGAGACTGCAACAGAGACTACAACAGAGATTACAACAGAGACTACAACAGAGACTACAACAGAGACTACAACAGACTACAACAGAGACTACAACAGAGACTACAACAGAGACTACAACAGAGACTACAACAGAGACTACAACAGAGACTACAACAGAGACTACAACAGAGATTACAACAGAGACTACAACAGAGACTACAACAGACTACAACAGAGACTACAACAGAGACTACAACAGAGACTACAACAGAGACTACAACAGAGACTACAACAGAGACTACAACAGAGACTACAACAGAGATTACAACAGAGACTACAACAGAGACTACAACAGAGACTACAACAGAGACTACAACAGAGACTACAACAGAGACTACAACAGAGACTACAACAGAGACTACAACAGAGATTACAACAGAGACTACAACAGAGAGTACAACAGAGACTACAACAGAGACTACAACAGAGACTACAACAGAGATTACAACAGAGACTACAACAGAGACTACAACAGAGACTGCAACAGAGACTACAACAGAGATTACAACAGAGACTACAACAGAGACTACAACAGAGACTACAACAGACTACAACAGAGACTACAACAGAGACTACAACAGAGACTACAACAGAGACTACAACAGAGACTACAACAGAGACTACAACAGAGACTACAACAGAGATTACAACAGAGACTACAACAGAGACTACAACAGACTACAACAGAGACTACAACAGAGACTACAACAGAGACTACAACAGAGACTACAACAGAGACTACAACAGAGACTACAACAGAGACTACAACAGAGATTACAACAGACTACAACAGAGACTACAACAGAGACTACAACAGAGACTACAACAGAGACTACAACAGAGACTACAACAGAGACTACAACAGAGACTACAACAGAGATTACAACAGAGACTACAACAGAGAGTACAACAGAGACTACAACAGAGACTACAACAGAGACTACAACAGAGATTACAACAGAGACTACAACAGAGACTACAACAGAGACTGCAACAGAGACTACAACAGAGATTACAACAGAGACTACAACAGAGACTACAACAGAGACTACAACAGACTACAACAGAGACTACAACAGAGACTACAACAGAGACTACAACAGAGACTACAACAGAGACTACAACAGAGACTACAACAGAGACTACAACAGAGATTACAACAGAGACTACAACAGAGACTACAACAGAGACTACAACAGAGACTGCAACAGAGACTGCAACAGAGATTACAACAGAGACTACAACAGAGACTGCAACAGAGATTACAACAGAGATTACAACAGAGATTACAACAGAGACTACAACAGAGACTACAACAGAGATTACAACAGAGACTACAACAGAGACTACAACAGAGACTACAACAGAGACTACAACAGAGACTACAACAGAGAGTACAACAGAGACTACAACAGAGACTACAACAGAGACTACAACAGAGACTACAACAGAGATTACAACAGAGATTACAACAGAGACTACAACAGAGACTACAACAGAGACTGCAACAGAGACTACAACAGAGACTACAACAGACTACAACAGAGACTACAACAGAGACTACAACAGAGACTACAACAGAGACTACAACAGAGACTACAACAGAGACTACAATAGAGACTACAATAGTGACTACAACAGAGACTACAACAGAGAGTACAACAGAGACTACAACAGAGACTACAACAGAGACTACAACAGAGACTACAACAGAGACTACAACAGAGACTACAACAGGGATTACAACAGAGACTACAACAGAGACTACAACAGAGACTGCAACAGAGACTGCAACAGAGATTACAACAGAGACTACAACAGAGACTGCAACAGAGATTACAACAGAGATTACAACAGAGACTACAACAGAGACTACAACAGAGATTACAACAGAGACTACAACAGAGACTACAACAGAACTAGAACAGAACTAAAAATACGGGATTTACAATAGATGGCGTATCTTTTGAACCCGCTCTTCGTTTCTAATAATTCATATGTCATTTTGAAGGCTAAAATATCTGTCATTTATTTCCACTTAGTTAATAAACATTATAGTGTAAACAACAAAGTTTTTTTTTTTAGATTCGAAATGTTGATTTTTGTGCCAACAAAGCGTCATATGCGGGAAGTTTTGCTTTATTTCTTTAATTTGAAAAAAGTGCCGCTAAAGCACACCTATTGCTCACCAAAGCTTATGGTGAATGTGTTTCATCGGTTTCAATATACGAGAGATGGTTTTGCGATTCAGAAGAGGTGATTTTGACCATGCTCGGCTACATGTTGCAATACCTGTTAAAAAGTATTTAGAATGAAGTTGTTGAGTAATTTTGCCTTCCCTATAGTCCGTACCGTGCCTGTTCGACTACTATTTGTTTCGATCGATGATGAACGATCTCTCTTTTTTATATTTGATTTAAATTGCAATAGTCTCCATTCAGTAATCAAAAATCAATTCGTAATAAAGACTTTTAATTTGAGATTAATTTACTGCAATTTATTGTCTTTCCAAAATGGTCCTTTGAACCATGAAATATGAGATTAGATTTAAAATTTGCAGCCTAATTTAAAGATTTCTTATATCTTACAGTCTAGAAATCTGTACGACTTCATTTAAACGTTAATTTTAAAAATTCAAAATTTCATCAAAGTGGTCATTCGTATCGAATATTTTTATATTTGATTTAAATTGAAAAGTATCGCCAAAGTGAACAAAGATCTTACTAAAATAAAAAAGGTGTGTTTCACTTTAATTTACTCCCTTTTTTCTATGACTTTAGGGAATTTTTCAAAAATGGTCCTTCGAACCGCTATATTTAAGTTAAAACTCAAATAAACAACATTTGTTTACTAATATTTGCAATATTATAAGAGAAATTTTATAATTTAGTTTAGGCTCTATTAAAGAAATGTATAATTATATTTAAAAACGTAATAATTTTAAAAGTAAACGTTTCTTTAAAATGGTCCTTCGAACTGAAAATTTTAAAATGTATTTCTAATGAAATGTTTCTTCTTAAACAAATATTATTTAAATATTTTGAATTTAGTTTAAAAGTCTTGAGATTCGAAGGACCATTTGTTGTAATCAATATGTTTTCTTATGAGGCTTTGTATTTATTTTGAAAAAACCCAGCTGCCTTATCATCTTCCAACAAGTTATTAAAAGTATTATTATAATTTCGTTTTGGTTAATTAGTTTTCTTTATTTGTTTGCTTTCATTAGATTGTCTATGACTTTTAAAATTGAGTTTTTTATTTAATCGAAAAAAATAATTATAACTTTTTTTCTCATCTCTAATTATCTGCCTTAAACTTCTCACATTCAATGCAAAGCTCACCATATCGTGTCAATTAATTATTTATTGTAAAATCATGTACTTTTTTTTTTTTTGTTATTTGTGTTGTTGAATTTGCTTTTATTTTTTCGTAAACTCAATTGTTAGTAACGTATTAAATTTCAAGGTCAAGTGCAGGTACTACAACTTGTTATAAAAATCCACTCGTTATACCCCCAGACTTGATTAATTATTTCTTTAGTGTTGTTTTTGTTGTCATGTATTTTAACAAATAAAATGTAAATAAATTAAATTGTAATTAAATATAGAAAAAAAAAATGTACAACCAAAACAGCATCTCATAAAACTCATTAAATTAATACGAGTACGAGTTTAACTGGTATATGACTTTTTTATATATAAAGAAGATCGTTTTACTTTGTGTTTCTTAGGTATGAAATTGTATAAGGCAAACTAATCATTTGTAGAATTGTTAATGAGCTAAAGAATTTCAAAATAGTTAAAATATTTTAAATGCAGCAAGTGTGACGTTTTTGAAATTGGTAAATAGAAATCTAGATTTTTATGAAATTTTCAATAAAACATTAAATAAAATTTAGATCACATCATTTATGAAGCTAGGAAAAACCATTTAAATAATGCATGCTCAATGTTTGTAGAGTCTTTTAAGCAATTTTAAATAAATTAATAAAAAATATTGAATTTTATGGTTCGAAGGACCATTTTTTAAAAGTCTTTTAAAGTCATTGGTAGAGAGAAACTAAATGTAAGCTAATGATTATATGTTTTAAATTAAGTTTTTTCTACTTTATGGGGAATATTTTGGATTTAAAATAGATTTTCATATTTTCAGTTCGAAGGACCATTTTCTGAATTTCTTTATTTTTAATAATTCTCACAAATAATTGAAGATTTAATGGTGTTGTTGTTTTGAAAATTTAATAAAACTTTAGAATTTTGCAATATTAAAATTTGATTTAAAATTTCCTGGTTCGAAGGACCATTTTTGGAAAAGGCCATCTAAAGTAACTGGACAAAAAAAAATATTGTTAATTATGTAATTTTTATTTAAATGACTGAGTTATTATTGTGGAATTGGATTATTCTGGTTTTAAATGAAATTTAAAAATTTTCAGTTCGAAGGACCATTTTGGGAAAATTTTTAATTTCAGTAGTTTTTATCAATAATTGATATTGAAACCTTAAATTAAAGTTTAGTCGACTTAAAAATTAATCCAGTTTTATGATATTGCAGCAGCATTCAAATTTGAACCGAAATTTCAAGGTTCGAAGGACCATTTGGTTGGTATTTAAACTGGGAAATTGAGTACCATACAATAAGAAGCCTAGAGACCTTGAAAGACGATATTGCGTGTCAGTAATGATACGAACGCTATAAAAGAAAATAATCTTTGCATCGATTACGATAAACCGAAGCGTAAAAGATCGTATGTGAAACCCGGCCAACCAGCCGAATCGACACCAAAGTAAAATATCCGTGGTGCTAAGGTAAATCTCTTTATTTGGTGGGAGCAAAAAGGTCATAACCATCACAGAGAACCTGTACCGAGCGTAACTGATTCGTTTGAAGCGAATATTTGCCGAAAAACGCCCAGAAAATGCTTTCTGAAAGGTTCTTTTATATAATTGACACTTTAACATTTTTTGGTTCGAAGGACCATTTTTGTGAACATTTGAATTTAAACAATTTTTTTAATATTTCTCAGCTTCAGGGGACTCCTTGATTAACGTTTCATTATGAAATCAAAAACATGTTTAAGTTTTCTCGGTTGTTTTTTTTTAATTTTTATGTCAATTTTAAGGTTCGAAGGACCATTTTGAAAAAACTTAAATAGAGCAGTATTTGTTTAGATTTGTTAAAAATTATTTTGACTTAAAGCTAACTTTTTCCCTTCGGTTCGAAGGACGATTTTTGTGATCATTTGAAATTAAAAGATTTTTAAAATATTTTGAGCTGTAGGGGATGGTTTGAGGATTTTTTCATTATTAAATGGACAGTTTGTTTAATATTTCTTTGTTATTTAAAATTTTTTATGTAAATTTTAAAGTTCGAAGGATCATTTTTGAAAAATGTTCATTGCAAGTAAAATTATAATAAGAAATTGAGAATTTTTGTTATAAATATGTTTGTAATGCTGTTTGAGAGGTTTTCTTGATAAAATGTAAACTTTTTAATTTTTGGGTTCGAAGGACCATTTTGTGATTATATGAATTTAAACGATTTTTAAAATATTTTCAGCTTTTAAGGGATGGCTTGAAGAATTTTTCATTTTAAAAGCAAACAAATTGTTTAATTTTTCTCTTTTATTTTAAAATTTTCAGGTAAATTTTAAGGTTCGAAGGACCATTTTTGAAAAATGTTCATTGCAAGTAAAATTATAATAAGAAATTGAGAATTTTTGTTATAAATATGTTTTAAACGCATTCTGAAAGGTTTTTGTGATATAATTGAAACTTTAAAATTTTTCGGTTCGAAGGACCTTTTTGTGATTATTTGATTTTAAACGATTTTTGAATTATTTTGAGCTGTAGAGGACTGCTTGAAGAATGTTTCATTATAAAATCAAAAATTTGTGTAAGTTTTCTTTGTTATTTTAAAGTTTTTCGTAAAAATTTTAGGGTTCGAAGGACCATTTTTAAAAACGCTCTTACAAAGGTAATGAAAGAAACATGATAAGGTCAAATAGATCAATCTTTGTTATAATGAAGTTTTTATGGCTTTGTTAAGATTTATTATGATTTAAAGCAAACTTTATTATTTTCGGTTCGAAGGACCATTTCTGTAACTTTTGAATTTATATCATTTTGGAAATATATGCAGTTATAAAGGATGGCTTGAATAATTTTTTATTATAAAATAAAAAATTTGTTTAATATTTCACTATTTTAAAATGTGTTTGAAAATTTTAAGGTTCGAAGGACCATTTTTGAAAAATGTTCATTGCAAGTAAATAGAAAAAAATTTGTATAAGAAATTTAGAATTTTTGTTATAAATATGATTGTAGTGTTTTCTTGATATAATTGAAACTTTTAAATTCTTGGGTTCCAAGGACCATTTTTTTATTATATGAATTTAAACGATTTTTCAATTACTTTAAGCTATAAGCGATGGCTTGAAGAATTTTCCATTATAAAATCAAAAATTTGTGTAAGTTTTCTTTGTTATTTTAAAGTTTTTGTAAAAATTTTAGGGTTCGAAGGACCATTTTTGAAAATGTAAAAATTAATATTTTTGTTGTTGAAAAGATTTTTTTATTGTTTTGGTTTTTATTTAAATGATTTTAATCGATTTAAAAAAAATTCAGTTCAAAGGATGAACATTTTTAAATTAAAACTTTTGTTATTATTTGAATTTAAACGATTTTTGAATTACTTTGAGATATAGGCGATGGCTTGAAGAATTTTTCATTATAAAATCGAAAATGTGTGTAAGTTTTCTTTGTTATTTTAAAGTTTTTTGTCAAAATTTTAGGGTTCGAAGGACCATTTGTAAAAAAGTTTTATTAATGCAAATAAAATAAAAAAAATATTTTTTTATTGTTTTGGTTTTTATTTAAATGACTTCAATCGATTTAAAAAAAAATTTCGATTCAAAGATGAAAATTTTTATATTAAAATTTTTGTTATTTTTTAAAGCTTTTGATAAAGTTTTGTAGATTTCTTATTTAAGTTTACAGGACCTTTTATGCTTTTAAAAGCATAAAATTTACATATTTTCTTTTTCTGTTTAAAAATTTAACTTAATTTGAATTTCTCTTTAACAAATTTTAATTGAACCCGGAAATTACCACAAACCTTAAATAATAGACTAAAAATGTCAAGTTTTTTTTTTATTTAATTTTATGTAAAAGGAATATTTAACTAGAGACTACATGAATTTTAACTTAACCATTTACCTTCCTTTTTTATTGTCAACTGTCACTTTCCGTTTTTGTTTTTTAACAAACCTTGACCCAGCTTTGTACAGCTCCAACACACCCCCCCACCAGAAAGTAAACAAAAAAATTATATGATAAAGAAAGCCTTGATAAAGAAAATCTTTTTATCAATTAATTAAACCAATAAAATTTGGTAACAAGCAAAAGCAAAAAAAAAAAAAAAAAGGTACACAAAGAGATGCCAGTTAAGCCTCCACCACAGCAACTTGACATTTTACATGTTGAGGAAATTATTTAAATTTTTATTAACATTTTAACGTAGGGAACACAAAAAAAAAATGGAAATGGTAAAAATGTTAATTTACACCCTGAAAATAAAAAGAAAAGGGCTAATTGGGTTTAAAAAAAATTTCAATTGCAACACTTAAATTACATTTTTTACAGGTCAGGCCAGGACAAGGATAAAAATAACAGCAAGAACAATGACAGCAACAACATAATTTTAAATGGCCAAGCTACAATAGCGTCTGAACAATTTTGTAATAAAATAAATTCTTGGTTGCACAAAACGCTTAAGAATTTAAAGGATTCTCCCTCTTTGTCGTATTTTTGTTCTGTTTTACTTGTACTTCTTTTGCTAAAGCTGTTTATCCTTGACAATTTCTTTTTAAATATAAAGACAACTAGGAAATTAAATTGCTAGAATTCTAAGCTTAAGCTCTAAATACAATATAATTTTACTTAATTTGAAAATATCGCTGCAATTTCTCTGTGTGATTATAAATAAATTAACAAACCATCTTGTCGCTTCCGTTTCCGTTTCTACTTCCTTAACAGTTTCTATTTTATAAATTTGTCCCATGATTTTTCTTTTAGATCTTTCACAAATCTATTGATTTTCATTTTATTTAATTTAGCAATGAAACGACGAAAAAAAAGGAATCCTTATTTATTATGTTAAAGGACTCTTTGCTTTTTTCTATTTTTTTTTTTTTTTGGTTTGTTGCCGTTATTCATTTGTTTTGTCTGTTGTGTGTGTGTGTGTGCGTGTGTGTGAGTTTATTTATTCCAAAAGCATACCATGACCATAAATCTTATTTAAAACCACATAATTTCAAAAGAAATTTTTTAAATCAAAGAATCAATACATAAAAATTATAGCTAAATACACTCGAGAAAAGAGAACAGAAAATATGATTAAATTGTACATTAATTTGTTTCTTTTTATTAGCTTTAAGCGGCATTTTCAAAAATGGTCCTTCGAAACTGAAAATTTTAAACTCTGATTTAATGTAGAAAATCCTTTATTATAACATATATTTCTTAATTTCTTATTAATTTTAAACTTCTAATTTAATATAGAATACTTTTTCAAAAGTGGTCCTTCGAACCTTAAAATGCTGGTAAACGTTTTAAATTAACAAAAACAAGTAAACGAATTGTTTATTTTATAATTGAAAATTCATTAAGCCATCTGATACAGCTCAAAGTTGTTCAAAAATGGTTAAATTACAATTTTCATAAAAATGGTCCTTCGAACCGAAAATTTGTAAAAAATTAAATTATTTCAGAAGAAACCTTCAGCAACCATTTATAGCTGCATTATAATATAAATTCTCAATTTTTTTATTAAAATTGTCTAATAAATTTTTCTTTTTATAAAATGGTCCTTCGAACCTTAAAATTTAAAAAAAAAAAATTATTTTATTATTTCAGGTTTGTGGTAATTTCCTGGTTAAAATTATATTTGTTTAAGGAGCAAAGCCAATTAAGAAATATTTGAAAGAAAAATGTAGATTGTACACTAAAATAAAACAATATAAAAATAGTCCTTCGAACTAAGAATTTTGAAAAGAGAGAGAATTCCATAAAACGTGTTATTTATGTCTTTAAAAATAACAATAAACTTAAAAATATAAATTTTCATTTAAAAAATCCTTCGAAATTAATTTTTTTTATCGGATCTCAATGTAAATAAGTCTCCTGTGCCAGATGGCATACCAGCTCCTTTTCAGCACTTCATACCGTGCCGGCGTAATTCCAATTCCTAAAAAGTGAGAGGCGAATAACCCTGAAAATTACCTTCTAATAGCAATTTTTTCTGCACTTTCCAAAGATATGGAAAGTATAGTAAGCTACCACCTGCTTAAATATTTGGAGTCCAACAATTTACCTAACGGCTGCCAGTATGGCTTTCGTAGAGGATGCTCTAAAGGATACTTACTAGAGACTTGCGAATAGGCTCGATTACAACGCTCCCAAGACTCAGGGTTGCTTGTTGACACAAAAACGAACGACAGACCATTGTGCAATCAGACGCTCTTGGTCATGAGAATGCAATGTGTCGAAAGAAGCTTCAAGCTATCAAAATATTTCATAATTTGTTTAAATTCGAATCTTCACCAAAATGGTCCTTCGAACCGAACATTTTTAGATTAAAATTTGTATAAAAAACTTCGGAAGGGGATTTAAACTTCTTTAGAACAAATATTGATCTATTTCACCTTAAAATGCTGTTACCATTTATACTCAAATTTAAACTAAATTTTTCTCAAAATGGTCCTTCGAACTCAAAATTTTATAATTGGTTTAAAATCCATAATATTCTTTATGAAATTGAAAAAAATCATTTAAACAATTTATACTTTATCTAACATTAATTTTGTCTCTTCCATTTGATTAACATGTCATTTTAAAAAATGGTCCTTCGAACCATAATTTTATTTTTTGAAATTTTAAATTACAGAGAAAAATTATACTTATTGTTTATTTTATAATTGGAAATTCCTTAAGCCATCCACTACTGCTCAAAATTTGTTTAAATTCAAATGTTTTTTAAAATGGTCCTTCGAACCGAAAATTTTTAGATTTTAATTTATATCAAAGAAAACCTTCAAAAAGTGATAAAAACTTCTTGGAACACATATTGCTTTATTTCACCTCAAAATGCTTTTACCATTTATACTCAAGTTTAAACTAAATTTTTCTCAAAATGGTCCTTCGAACTGAAAAATTTGAAAATTGGTTAAAAATCCAAAATATTCTTTATGAAATTCAAAAAAAAAAAAAAAAAAAAAAAATCATTTAAACAATTTATGTTTTGTCTATCATTAATTTAGTTCCTTCCATTTGATTAACAGGGCATTTTGAAAAATGGTCCTTCGAACCATAATTTTATTTTTTGAAATTTACTGAGAAAATTTATATTTATTGTTTATTTTATAGTTGAAAATTCCTTAAGCCATCCACTACTGCTCAAAATTTGTTTAAATTCAAATGTTTTTCAAAATGGTCCTTCGAACCGAACATTTTTAGATTATAATTTGTAAAAAAACCTTCAGAAAGGAATAAATACTTCTTTAGAACAAATATTGCTCTATTTCACCTTAAAATGCTGTTACAATTTATACTCAATTTTAAACAAAATTTTTCTCAAAATGGTCCTTCGAACTCAAAATTTTAAAATTGGTTAAAAATCCAAAATATTCTTTATGACTTGCAAAATTGTTCATTTAAAAAATTTATACTGTATATAACATTAGTTTAGTCCCTTCCATTTGCTTGGAGGGCATTTTAAAAAATGGTCCTTCGAACCTTACATTTTTTTTGGGATACATATTTCAAATAACATAGAAAAATTATATTTATTGTTTATTTTATAATCGAAAATTCCTCAAGCCATCCACTACAGCTCAAAATATTTAAAAATTTGTTTAATTCTAATGTTAACGAAAATGGTCCTTCGAACCCAAAATTTTTAGATTTCAATTTATATCAAAGAAAACCTTCACAAAGTAATAAAAACTTCTTAAGAACAAATATTCATGAATTTCACCTTATAATTCTTTTTCCATTTCCTGTGTAACACTCTTTTCAAAAATGGTCCTTCGTAGCTTAAAACTCAAGTTAAAACCAGCATACCAAAGTAAATGTCCAAAATCTGGAATTATTTTGTGGCACATGAGTCTTTAATCTTTTTTATATTATTGTTGAATCATAAATTGTTTAAACTAAATTTTTCTCAAAATGGTCCTTTGAACCGAAAAATTTTAAAATGTGATTAAAATCTAAAATATTTTTTATGAAATACAAAATTTTTCATTTAAACAATTAATCCTTTATCTATTATTAATTTAGTCCCTTTTATTTGCTTAACAGGGCATTTTAAAAAATGGTCCTTCGAACCTTAAAACTTTACATTTTTTTACCAATTTTCTTTTCTCGAGCTTAAACATCATTTGTTTGTGTATGTACGTGTAAGAGGAAAAAAAAATACAAAAATAAAACGAAGATAAATACAAAAAATAAAGCAGGAAAAAAACGAAATTAATTTGAAATTGATTTCATTACTTATTTTAAACAAATACAATTCGCACAGCTTGATTTTCAACAAAATCCAACAGAATTCAGCAATATAAATATAAAAGAAGGGGAGGGGAGAGGAGTAAGCGTAGGACCAACCATAGACTCACGCACACACTACGCTTACAATGCATGTACGTAGTAGTTGTCTGTCTATAGATTTGATAATAAAAAATGGGAGAAAAAAAAAAAACACTGACATGGTATGGCAATGTCATGACAACTTTAAGCTTTTGTCCACTGATTTCATGTTTAACACTACGACAACAGCATATGAAAAAAAACAAAAAAAAAAAAAAAAAAACAGCAAGGGAATGAAAGCGAAGAAATGGAAAAGATTATTTCTCTTTATTTTGGGATGGAATGGGTGAAAACTGGACAGGAAAGTAATATAATGGAGCAGTGAAATGTAGGAATGTTAAGTGCTGGAAATGTAGGGAAACAGAGAAATATTTTTTGAAGAAGATAAACGCACTATAAAAGCCAAGGAATGTAAATGGGGCATGTGTGTAGCCTAGGTTCTGTGTGTAGGGGAAATGTTATATTTTTCTTTGAAAGAACTAAATAATAAGGATGCGGAAACGGATGTAACGGAAATTGCACGCTTTCGCCCAACAAAACTTATTCCCAACTATGTACAAACCTCTAACCTATACCTCTAAGGAGGCATCAGCCCTTTCCAAACTTTTCAACAATGTCATCAGTATGCTTGAACGCCAGCAACAACAACAACCATAACAAGGAAGGGAAGAAGGTTATGCCTGAGAAAAAAGGGACTTTAACTGTAATTCACATGAATATTTCTTAAGCTGGGCACAAAATAGCCCAACTTTTGAAAGATAATCAGGGGGTAAGAGATAAGCAGCAGCAGAAGAGGATGGCACAGGAAACCCTCTAGTAGCCTATAGATTTAATAGGATTGTGGTCTAATGAATTAAACCTCAATGCTGAATGTGAACAAAAAAAATAAAAACGAAACCAAATACAAAAAAAAACCTCTATTCAATAAAAATCTCTGGCTTTTTAAGAAGGACCAAAAGAAAAACTAAATAAAAAAGGAAATGAATAGAAAAGGAAAAAAATCAAAAATGAAATAAAGGAAATGTTTTTTGTATTAAAAGTAAAGAGAAAAAAATATATAAAGAAAACGACACAGACCAATACGAATGAGCACTTTGCAAATGACATCAACAGCTTTTAGATTAAGCCAGTTCTATATAAAGGGAAACCTTATCATTAAAGAAAAAAAAAAAACAAAAAAACGCTGGAAGAAGAAATGATACCCATTCAATAGTAAGTAACACAAACACGCAATCACACATACTTAGTTATATAAATGGACAAATCAGCATATATATCCCTAACTCCTCCTAACTCCCATCCTCCCTCTTTCACTGTCTTTACTACATTATAGCGCTAACATTATCATTTCATTGTAATAAGGCATATAGATGGCCGTTCAACTAAGTAATTTACTGAAATGCCACAGAAATGTAATGAAAATAGTCTAAATGCATAAAAAAAATCTTGTTTAAATGAGACAATAGTGTGTTGAAGTACGGAAGGACCATCATAAAAAAAAAACTAGAACTCAAAGTACATACTATAGAAAATAAAAAAGGCATTAAATGAAACCAACAGCAAATTTCATTCAATTAGTGTAAGAGTATGTTTAAATAAGGACTTAGACTACTTGTAAAACCTCTTAAGAATAAAGTTATTAAGTTGATTAAAACTAAAAGGGATAGAACAACAAATATATTCGAAATAATATTTCGTATTAATTTAATGTAAAATTAAAAATTTGTTATTATAATGAAATAAACAGAACTTTAATACTTTTTCTTCGAAGGACCAATTAAAACACTATTTTAATTTAAAAAAAATTTAAATATTGTCTGTTTGTCTGTGGATTTCAGATTTATTTTGATTTAAATCAAACTTTGAACATTTTTGGTTCGAAGGACCATTTGTGTGAGCATTTTAAGTTAACCAATTTTTTATTAAAAAATAAACAATTTGTTTTATTTTTCTCTCATATTTTTTCATTTTTGTACCTTCGAAGGACCATTTTTGAATAATCTTATTTTGAGTATTTGTTTAAAATACTCTTGTTTTGAGCTGTGGAAGACAGCTGGAGCCATTTTTTGATTATAAAATAAACAATTCGTTCAATTTTTCTCTAATATTATATATTTTGTAAGAAAACTTTTAGGTTCGAAGGACCATTTCAGAAAAATTTTCAATAAAAAAAATTAAAAATAGAATATCAATAAGAAGTTGTGGTTTTTTAATATAAAAAAATTTCATTTCTTACATTTTTTAAATTTTCTAAAAAATATTTTAGGTTCGAAGGACCATTTTTTCAGAAAAATTTTCAATAAAAAAAAAAATAAAGATAGCATTTTACTAAGAATAATATTTTATCATGGTTTTTTTGGATATAATTTAAGTTTTAAAACTTTTCGGTTCGAAGGACCATTTGCATGAACACTTTAATTTATTTATTTTTTTAATATTTTGAGCTTTAGTGGACGGCTTGAGGAATTTTCAATTAGAAAATAAGAAATAGAGTTAATTTTTCTCTCATATTTAAAATTTTTTACGAATATTTTTAGGTTGAAATAATAATAGGTTCGAAAAATAATTTTTATTAAGAAAAAAATTTCAATAAAAAAAATTTTAAATATAATTTTAATAAGAAGTTGTGAATTTTTATTATACAGACATTTCGTTTAATTTATCTCATATTTTAAAAATTTTCTAAAAAATATTTTAGGTTCGAAGGACCATTTTTTTTAGAAAAATTTTCAATAAAAAAATTAAAAATATCATTTTAATAAGAAGTTATGGATTTTTATTATAAAGAAATTTGTTATGTTTTACCAAGGTTTGTTTTGGGTATAAATGAATCTTTAAAATTTTTCGGTTCGAAGGACCATTTGCATGAACAGTTTAATTTTAACATTTTGTAAAAATTTTAAGCTGTAGTGGACGGCTTGAGGAATTTTCAATTAGAAAATAGGAAATACAGTTAATTTTTCTCTAATATTTTATATTTTTTACAATCATTTTAGGGTTCGAAGGACCATTTCAAAAAAATGTTCAATAGAAAAATTAAAAATATAATTTTAATAAGAAGTTGTGGATTTTTATTATACAGACATTTCGTTTAATTTTTCTTACATTTTTAAAATTTTCTAAAAAATCTTTGAGGTTCGAAGGACCATTTTTTTCAGACAATTTTTTAGAAAAATGTTTAATAAAAATAAATATAAAAAATAGCATTTTAATAGGAATTGTGGATTTTTACTATAAAGAAATTTGTAACAGTTTTTTCTACTATAATTGAAACTTTAAAATTTTTCGGTTCGAAGGACCGAAAATAAGCAATAGAGTTATGTTTTCTATCATACTTTAAGTAAATTTTTAGGTGCTACATTAAAGCAAACACAAAGTATTAAGCTTATATATATTGTGATTTTTTTATTATAATGAAATTGTTTATGTTTCTGACGAATTTTCATTATTTTAATGGAATTATAAAATTTTCAGTTCGAAGGACCATTTTTATGAAAATTTATATTTTAAAAAAATTTTTATTTTTAAAGTTTTACATTATCGATTTTGAAACACATAAATAAATAAAATTTTTATATATAATATGCTTTATTTTTCTTTAATATTTTTAATGTTTTGTGTAAATTTTTGGCTTCGAAGGTCCCAAATAATTAAAATTTAATGAATTAAAAATTGTAATTTAGTAATACTAATGATATTTCTCTGTTTCTGTTGAATTTTCTTGATATTAATAGAATTAAAAAATTTTAAGTATAATAAATAACATTTTAATCTACAATATGCTTAATTCTTCTTTAATATTTTAAAAGTTTTTAGGTTCGAAGGACCATTTTTGAAAATGTTATATTAAGGCAAAAAAAAAAAAAAAAAAAATCAATTAATAAAACACTGTAATTTTAAATTATGATGATATTTGTTTATGTTTCTGATGAATTTTTTTGATTTTAATCGCATTTGAAAATTTTCAGTTCAAAGGACCATTTTTATCAAAATTTTTATTTAAACATTTTGTTATTTTTAAAGCTTTACATGAAATCTAAACGATTTTTGAAGTAATGAGTAACATTTTAATCAAGAATATGCTGAATTCATCTGTTATTTTAAATGTTTTGTTTAAATTTTTGAGTTCGAAGGACCATTGTTTTAAATTTTCAAAATGTTATATTAAGGCAAATAATTACAATTAAATTAATTAAAAATTGTGATTTTGTAATATTAATGATATTTCTCTGTTTCTGATGAATTTTCTTGATTTTAATCGCATTTGAAATTTTTCAGTTTGAAGGACCTTTTTTTATGAAAATTTGTATTTCAAACATTTTGTTATTTTTAAAGCTTATATGAAGCCTAAACGATTTTTAAGTAATAAATAACATTTCAGTCTATAATATGCTTAATTCTTCTTTAATATTTTAAAAGTTTTTAGGTTCGAAGGACCATTTTTGAAAATGTTATATTAAGGCAAAAAAAAAAATCAATTAATAAAACACTGTAATTTTAAATTATGATGATATTTGTTTATGTTTCTGATGAATTTTTTTGATTTCAATCGTATTTGAAAATTTTCAGTTCGAAGGACCATTTTTATCAAAATTTTTATTTTAAACATTTTGTTATTTTTAAAGCTTTACATGAAATCTATACGATTTTTGAAGTAATGAGTAACATTTTAATCAATAATATGCTTAATTCTTCTGTTATTTTAAATGTTTTGTGTACAGTTTTGGGTTCGAAGGACCATTTTTTAAATATTATAAAAATTTCGTTTTTGTAGAATTTTTTCGATTTCAGGAACAATAGACCAAATTTTTAGTATTTTTTTTTTGATTTACCATAAAATTTATTTTGTTTAAGAATCATACATTTTTTTCTTAATATCTGAGCTAATAAATATTTATTGTAGCTGAATATTTATTTCCTCTTACTCCCAACTTATGAGTCCATAAATATTTTATTTTCGCTTAAATTTAATTTTTCAAAAATTAAACAAAAAATTTCTTGTTCATTAATTTATCAGTATTTTTATTTTTGACCATCATTAAATTACTATTTACTAAAGCTTGTAATTAATGAATTAATTATGCATAACACGCTCTATCATATCAGTACATGTTTTAAGTACTTTTTGCTGTTGCCGTTGCTGCCCCCCCACCAAATATGAATGCGTTTCAATAATTTTTGTAGATGAGTGAAACATTCACTGTAAATTTTTCGGTTTTGGTGACAACAGCATTTTGTTGTAATTATTAAAATTTAGCACGCACTGTGGTATATTGTTGTTGTTGCTGTTTTTTCTGTTGTTTTTTGTTTTATTGCTATTGTCAATTAATTGTATTGACACTTGCCCATAAATGCTAAGAGAAGGGCAGCCGGCCGAATTATAAGTAGGAAAGAAATATTGACAATATTGTTCAAGCATATCAATGTCAATGCTGAAACACAGTAGAGTAATAGTAAAATGTTGTACTATGATTTATTACTTATGTTTTTTATTTAAATATTTGTTTAATTTAAATAAATTTTGTTTTAATTTCTGCTCCATTTTAATTAGTTTCTACTGTGTGATTCATTTACATTCAATTAACTTCCTAATTATAAGTTGAGTTGGAAAAAAAAGGAAACACAAACGTGTCTACAATTGCAAAATCAAACATTAATGCGCCTTAAGGCCTGCTTTTAATTTTGTGTGAACACACAAATGAAAATTGAATCTAAATTTTTTTACTTTGTTGTACATAGGAAATTTAAGGTTAGGCAATATTTTGTTAATGTTAAGGGATTAATTTAAGTTTTCTATATAGAAACTGTTTTCTATATAGAAAAACTGTATTGTAAAGACTGTTTTCTATATGTTTCCTATAGAAAAGTGTCTTCAGAAGACAGTTTTCCTATAGAAAAGTGTCTTCAGAAGACAGTTTTCCTATAGAAAAGTGTCTTCAGAAGACAGTTTTCTTATATAGAAAAGTGTCTTCAGAAGACAGTTTTCTTATATAGAAAAGTGTCTTCAGAAGACAGTTTTCTTATATAGAAAAGTGTCTTCAGAAGACAGTTTTCTTATATAGAAAAGTGTCTTCAGAAGACAGTTTTCTTATATAGAAAAGTGTCTTCAGAAGACAGTTTTCTTATATAGAAAAGTGTCTTCAGAAGACAGTTTTCTTATATAGAAAAGTGTCTTCAGAAGACAGTTTTCTTATATACAAAAGTGTCTTCAGAAGACAGTTTTCTTATATAGAAAAGTGTCTTCAGAAGACAGTTTTCTTATATAGAAAAGTGTCTTCAGAAGACAGTTTTCTTATATAGAAAAGTGTCTTCAGAAGACAGTTTTCTTATATAGAAAAGTGTCTTCAGAAGACAGTTTTCTTATATAGAAAAGTGTCTTCAGAAGACAGTTTTCTTATATAGAAAAGTGTCTTCAGAAGACAGTTTTCTTATATAGAAAAGTGTCTTCAGAAGACAGTTTTCTTATATAGAAAAGTGTCTTCAGAAGACAGTTTTCTTATATAGAAAAGTGTCTTCAGAAGACAGTTTTCTTATATAGAAAAGTGTCTTCAGAAGACAGTGTCTTCAGAAGACAGTTTTCTTATATAGAAAAGTGTCTTCAGAAGACAGTTTTCTTATATAGAAAAGTGTCTTCAGAAGACAGTTTTCTTATAGAAAAGTGTCTTCAGAAGACAGTTTTCTTATAGAAAAGTGTCTTCAGAAGACAGTTTTCTTATAGAAAAGTGTCTTCAGAAGACAGTTTTCTTATAGAAAAGTGTCTTCAGAAGACAGTTTTCTTATAGAAAAGTGTCTTCAGAAGACAGTTTTCTTATAGAAAAGTGTCTTCAGAAGACAGTTTTCCTATAGAAAAGTGTCTTCAGAAGACAGTTTTCCTATAGAAAAGTGTCTTCAGAAGACAGTTTTCTTATAGAAAAGTGTCTTCAGAAGACAGTTTTCTTATAGAAAAGTGTCTTCAGAAGACAGTTTTCTTATAGAAAAGTGTCTTCAGAAGACAGTTTTCTTATAGAAAAGTGTCTTCAGAAGACAGTTTTCTTATAGAAATGTGTCTTCAGAAGACAGTTTTCTTATATAGAAAAGTGTCTTCAGAAGACAGTTTTCTTATATAGAAAAGTGTCTTCAGAAGACAGTTTTCTTATATAGAAAAGTGTCTTCAGAAGACAGTTTTCTTATATAGAAAAGTGTCTTCAGAAGACAGTTTTCTTATAGAAAAGTGTCTTCAGAAGACAGTTTTCTTATAGAAAAGTGTCTTCAGAAGACAGTTTTCTTATAGAAGAGTGTCTTCAGAAGACAGTTTTCTTATAGAAAAGTGTCTTCAGAAGACAGTTTTCTTATAGAAAAGTGTCTTCAGAAGACAGTTTTCTTATAGAAATGTGTCTTCAGAAGACAGTTTTCTTATATAGAAAAGTGTCTTCAGAAGACAGTTTTCTTATATAGAAAAGTGTCTTCAGAAGACAGTTTTCTTATATAGAAAAGTGTCTTCAGAAGACAGTTTTCTTATATAGAAAAGTGTCTTCAGAAGACAGTTTTCTTATATAGAAAAGTGTCTTCAGAAGACAGTTTTCTTATATAGAAAAGTGTCTTCAGAAGACAGTTTTCTTATATAGAAAAGTGTCTTCAGAAGACAGTTTTCTTATATAGAAAAGTGTCTTCAGAAGACAGTTTTCTTATATAGAAAAGTGTCTTCAGAAGACAGTTTTCTTATATAGAAAAGTGTCTTCAGAAGACAGTTTTCTTATATAGAAAAGTGTCTTCAGAAGACAGTTTTCTTATATAGAAAAGTGTCTTCAGAAGACAGTTTTCTTATATAGAAAAGTGTCTTCAGAAGACAGTTTTCTTATATAGAAAAGTGTCTTCAGAAGACAGTTTTCTTATATAGAAAAGTGTCTTCAGAAGACAGTTTTCTTATATAGAAAAGTGTCTTCAGAAGACAGTTTTCTTATATAGAAAAGTGTCTTCAGAAGACAGTTTTCTTATATAGAAAAGTGTCTTCAGAAGACAGTTTTCTTATATAGAAAAGTGTCTTCAGAAGACAGTTTTCTTATATAGAAAAGTGTCTTCAGAAGACAGTTTTCTTATATAGAAAAGTGTCTTCAGAAGACAGTTTTCTATATGGAAAACAGTCTTCACAAGACAGTTTTCTATATAGAAAACTGTCTTTTTAAGACAGTCTTCCTATAGAAAACTGTCTTTTTAAGACAGTGTTCATTTTAAGGTGTGTTGTTTGAATTGTTTTTCAATGAATTTAAATTGAAAACAAGTTGGAGCCATCAAAATATTTACAATTTCAATGGAAAACATCCTTTTGATTGCCTTCAACTACTTTATCTTTTTGTTATTTTGAACTAAAAATCGTGTCATATTAACAACCCACTAACAATGGCAACCATTTATGAGATGTATATGAACGAGTTGTAAAAGAGGAAAATTTGTTCCCGGTATAAATTCAATATTTATATTTCAATTCAATTTCTGTTTTCTCTTGCACATATGTATATGTAGTTTTCCTTTCATACGCCAATAACGAGCAGCAAGAGGATCTAAAAAGAAAAAAAAAAAACTCTTATACAAACAGACACAGATACACAGAGAAAAGTGATTTTTATTATCCTTTGAGCGTTACATAATTTTGCTTTTTTTTAAGACCATACGAGTGAATTTTATGCCAGTAACTCCCTAGTTTTTTTTTTACGAAATTCTTCTTTTTGCTCCTTAGCAATGAATCTGTTGAAGAGGAGGGTTTGTTTTTCGTTTCGTTTCGATTTTTTTTTTCTTGGTGGAGGCTAAAGACTGGGAAGGATTGAGTGCAGCAGGAAGGCAGGAAGGAATGGCAAACATTTCAATCAACTTGATGTTGGCTGTTGGGGTTTGAGAGCTCACTAAAACTCTATCAGAGTTTATGGTGTAAATAAAATACACTGTTGTCTATATGTATCCTTGCTTATTCTCACATACATACACTTACATATCCTTACAGGCACAGTCAATCATTTTGTTGTGAATGTGTGGATAAAGGTAGTGTTTATAGTTCATGTGTATGTGTGTGAGTGTGTGTATGTGTTGTTATAGTAAACACTTGCATATCAAAAGAATCAACAATGAACGTATATTTAACGAAAAATAAAAAAGAAAATATATAAAGAATGAAAGAAATATTGAAATACATACAGAAAATAACCGTGTTTTTGTTAGTTTAACATAAAAAAAAAGTAAAAGTACTTTCCAACATTTACTCATGTTGCATGCTAATATTTCGCTACCTCTCTCCCCTCATCTGCCACCCAGCTGAATTTTTATTACAGCCAGCAAACATAAAAATAGAGGGAGCAGCCAAAGCAGGTTAGAGGACTTTCTTACGAGTACTTTCTACCTTTAACAATTTGCAGCTTAAGTGGTTCAAGTTGTAGCATTAACAGTACAAGTAGCAAGCAGTTCCTACTACTACTACAACTACTGCCACCGTTACATATTTTTTTTAAGTTTCATTTCTAGTTCGTTTTTTTTTTTGCTGTGCTGCCATCATCATCCAACCAAGCGCAGTTTGTTTGCCAACGTATTTTTCTTAGCAACAATTTTGTAACAATGATGTAGAGAAATCAAACGATAATATTTTTCTTTTTTTCAAAATGCAAATCAAGCAATCTGGCAAATATACCTCCTTTGCCACCAACACCAACAACAATATAAATGTAGTTTTATAAAGTACTCAAACTAGCAAGGATTCACAAGGATACACCATACAATTTAGACATTTATATGCTCAATATACACAGCTAGATTTCTGTTGAAATCATTTTTCTTTTATGTTATGATAATGTTATAAAACTTTAAGACAATAAGATTCCCAATACAAGAACACAACTTATAAAATACAATACAAAAGTAAAGGGGTGTAAAATAAAACCAATATTATGGAATACATTAAACTACAAAGTAGAATCACATAAAATTGAATTGTCTTCTTAAGCTGAGCGAAGGAAATGCTTACTCTCTAAACCAATCACTAATCAAATGATGGCAAATTTCACCTAAAGTATTGTATTTTCAAAGGAATTATTTAAATTAGCTTAAAGAAATTTTGCAGCAAAAAGGAAATGGATTTTTTTGGTAGAATATAAGGAGTCTTTCTTTAGGAAAACTGTCCCAAATAGAAAGTTTCTAAAGGAAAACTGTCCAAACAAGACAGTTCTCTATAGAAAACTGTTCAAACAAGACAGTTCTCTATAGAAAACTGTGTAAACTAGACAGTTTTCTATGGAAAAACTGTTCAAACAAGACAGTTTTCTATAGAAAACTGTTCAAACAAGACAGTATTCTATAGAAAACTGTTCAAGCAATACAGTTTTCTATAGAAAACTGTTGAAACAAGACAGTTTTCTATAGAAATCTGTTGAAAAACGCAATTTTTAACGAAATTTCAAAAATGGTCCTTCGAACCCAAAAATTTACATAAAACTTTTTTAAATAACAGGGAAGAATTAAACATATTATTGATTAAAATGTTATTTATTTGTTCCAAAATCTGTTAGACTTCATAAAAAGCTTTAAAAGTAACAAAAATTTTAAAAATAAAAATTTTCATAAAAATGGTCCTACGAACTGAAAATTTCAAAATTCGATTTAAAAAAAGAAAATTCCACAAACAATAAAATACATCTTTATAATAACAAAAACGCAATTTTTAACGAAATTTCAAAAATTGTCCTTCGAACCCAAAAAAATTTACATAAAACTTTTAAAATAACAGGGAAGAATTAAACATATTATTGATTAAAATGTTATTTATTTGTTCCAAAATCGTATAGACTTCAGATAAAGCTTTAAGAATTACAAAATTTTTAAAATAAAAATTTTCATAAAAATGGAGGATCGAACTGAAAATTTCAAAATTCGATTTAATCAAGAAAATTTAGCAGAAACATAACAAATATTTTTATGATAACACAATCACAATTTTTCATTAATTTAATATGTTTTATTTGCTTAAATGTAGCATTTTCCAAAATGGTCCATCGCAGCTTAAAATTCACATAAAACTTTTAAAATAACAGACAGAAATTGTAAAAAAAGGCTTTAAAAATAACAAAAATTTTAAAAATAAAAATTTTAATAAAAATGGTCCTTCGAACTGAAAATTTCAAAATTTGATTTATAAAAAGAAAGTTCCACAATCTATTAAAAAAACATCTTTATGATAACAAAAACGCAATTTTTAAAGAAATTTCAAAAATGGTCCTACGAACCTAAAAATTTACATAAAACTTTTAAAATAACCGAGAAGAATTAAACATATTATTGATTAAAATGTTATTTATTTGTTCCAAAATCGTATAGACTTCAGATAAAGCTTTAAGAATTACAAAATTTTAAAAATAAAAATTTTCATAAAAATGGTCCTTCGAACTGAAAATTTTGAAATTCGATTTAAATCAAGAAAATTCTACAAAACAATGAAAAATAATCATTATAGTAACAACATCTGAATTTTTTATTCATTTAATTCATTGTATTTGTTGTATATAAGATTTTCAAAAATGGTCCTTCGCAGCTTAAGATTCACATAAAACTTTTAAAATAGCAGACAGAAATTATACAAATTCTTGATTTTAAGCATTATTTATAAGTTAAAAAATCTGTTAGACTTCATAAAAAGCTTTAAAAATAACAAGAACTTTAAAAATAAAAATTTTCATAAAAATGGTCCTACGAACTGAAAATTTCAAAATTTGATTTATAAAAAGAAAGTTCCACAATCTATTAAAAAAATATCTTCATAATAACAAAACCGCAATTTTTAAAGAAATTTCAAAAATGGTTCTACGAACCTAAAAATTTACATAAAACTTTTTTAAATAACCGAGAAGAATTAAACATATTATTGATTAAAATGTTAATTATTTGTTCCAAAATCGTATAGACTTCAGATAAAGCTTTAAGAATTACAAAATTTTTAAAATAAAAATTTTCATAAAAATGGTCCTTCGAACTGAAAATTTTGAAATTCGATTTAAATCAAGAAAATTCAGCAGAAACATAATAAATATTATTATAATAACACAATCACAATTTTTCATTAATTTAATATGTTTTATTTGCTTTCATGTAGCATTTTCCAAAATGGTCCTTCGCAGCTTAAAATTCACGTAAAACTTTTGAAATAGCAGACAGAAATTATAAAAATTCTTGATTTTAAGTATTACTTATAACTTCAAAAATATGTTAGACTTCAAAATTTTCATAAAAATGGTCCTTCGAACTGAAACATCTTTATAATAACAAAACCGCAATTTTTAAAGAAATTTCAACCTAACCTAAAACCTAAAAATTTACATAAAATTTTTTTAAATAACCGAGAAGAATTAAACATATTATTGATTAAAATGTTATTTATTTGTTCCAAAATCGTTTAGACTTCAGATAAAGCTTTAAGAATTACAAAATTTTTAAAATAAAAATTTTCATAAAAATGGTCCTTCGAACTGAAAATTTCAAAATTCGATTTAAATCAAGAAAATTCCACAAACAATAAAAAACATCTTTATGATAACAAAAACGCAATTTTTAAAGAAATTTCAAAAATGGTCCTTCGAACCCAAAAATGTACATAAAACTGTTTTAAATAACCGAGAAGAATTAAATATATTATTGATTAAAATGTTATTTATTTGTTCCAAAATCGTATAGACTTCAGATAAAGCTTTAAGAATTACAAAATTTTTATTTTAAAAATTTTATTTCGCTTTAAACATTAAAATTGTTCTAAATTTTGTGTTATGTTTTTTGTGTTTGTTATTATTTCTTGTTATTTAGAGTCCCCTGAGAGGAAACGCAAAAGTTTACAAAATAAACATCATGTTTGATTAAGGAAACTTTTTTTCCGTTTTTATTTTTTGTTTGGTTTCTTTAACCTTTTCATCACTTGTTAAACACTTAATGGTTTCTTTTCAATTTGTTGCTGTTTTTATTTTATATATTATTTTTGTACTACATGAAAAAAGCATGAGCATGAGCATGATGTGGCTGTTGTATGTGTGTGACTTACAGAAACATATTTAGCAATTTGTAATACTTTAAAAAGTTTATTTCTTTTTATTTTATTTCAGTCTTTTTTTTCGGTTATTTTAAGTTGAAAAATATTTGAAGTTTTTTCTATTTATTTTTTATTTTTTTGTAATCGTCTATAGCAGTTTATAAAACTACTTTACTAGCACAATCAAGCCAGCACTTTAGCAAATATTTTGTTGAGATATGTGCAGAGAGAATGAAATATAAATCCAACATAAAAAGCTCATAAGCAATATATCAAAATGTTGCCAATTTTTTAATCAAATTAAATTTTCAAATGTGCAATGAGATCAAGGGAAAAGAAAAAAAAAAAAAATAGAGATTTCTTGTTTCTTTTAGAGTTAAAAAAGCCAACCGAAAGAAACAAAAATCCCTCCCAGGAAAGCAATTTTCCACATAAGATGAGCACAAAAACTGAAACAACCTAAAAAAGAAATTCAAAAGAAAATCAACTTGTTACACGCTAACAAATCTAGCGTTTTTATTCCACATGTGTTAGCAGTCCGGAAAGTTTTTGGAAAATCTGAAATTTTATTATATTCACTTCAATGTCTTAAAATACTTTTAAGTTATTCTCTTACACTTTCATATAAATGTAGTGTTATATGCCAAAGGCTGTTTTCTTGTTAAAAAAGTGTAAATAAATTTTTGCAAAAAAGGGAAAGGGAACAAAAATCTATTAAAGGTTTGTTTGAATTCATTTTAGCAGTTTGTTTTTTTTTTATAAATTTTTTTATATAAAAAAAAAACAAACATGAAAAACAAGTAAATGTATGAGTAAGGAGGGAATATATGTGAAATTGTACTTGAAGAAACCCATCAGTTCTAGGAAAGAAATAGTTATGTGCTCTCCAATAGACTTTAAAGTGATTACACTCTATTTTAAGGTTCGAAGGACCATTTTTGAAAATCTTATATACAACAAATGCAAAGTATCAAATGAATGAAAAATTCAGATTTTGTTATTATAATGATGATTTTTCAATGGTTTGTAGAATTTTCTTGATTTAAATCGAATTTGAAAATTTTCAGTTCGAAGGACCTTTTTAATGAAAATTTTTATTTTAAAAATTTTGTAATTCTTAAAGCTTTATCTGAAGTCTATACGATTTTGGAACAAATAATTAACATTTTAATCAATAATATGTTTAATTCTTCTCGGTTATTTTAAAAGTTTTATGTAAATTTTTGGGTTCGAAGGACCATTTTTGAAATTTCGTTAAAAATTGCGTTTTTGGTATCATAATGATGTTTTTTATCGATTGTGAAATTTTCTTTTTTTAAATCGAATTTTGAAATTTTGAGTTCGAAGGACCTTTTTTATGAAAATTTTTATTTTAAAAATTTTGTAATTCTTAAAGCTTTATCTGAAGTCTAAACGAATTTGGAACAAATAATTGAAATTTTAATCAATAATATGTTTAATTCTTCTCGGTTATTTAAAAAAGTTTTATGTAAATTTTTAGGTTCGTAGGACCATTTTTGAAATTTCTTTAAAAATTGCGTTTTTGTTATTAAAAATATGTTTTTTATTGTTTGTGGAAATTTCTTTTTTTAAATTTGAAATATTCCGTTCGAAGGACCATTTTTATGAAAATTTTTACTTTAAAAATTTTGTTATTTTTAAAGCTTTTTATGAAGCCTAACAGATTTTTGAAGTTATAAATAATGCTTAAAATCAATAATTTGTATAATTTCTGTCTGCTATTTTTAAAGTTTTATGTGAATTTTAAAATACTACATTAAAGCAAATAAAACATGTTAAATTAATGAAAAATTGTGATTGTGTTATTATAATAATATTTCTTATGTTTCTTATGAGTTTTCTTGATTTTAATCAAATTTTGAAATTTTCAGTTCGAAGGACCTTTTTTATGAAAATTTGTATTTTAAAAATTTTGTAATTTTTACTCTTTTTCTGAAGTCTATACGATTTTGGAACAAATAAATAACATTTTAATCAATAATATGTTTAATTCTTCTCGGTTATTGAAATAATTTTATGTAAATTTTTAGGTTCGTAGGACCATTTTTGAAATATCTTTAAAAATTGCGTTTTTGTTAGTATAATGATGTTTTTTATAGATTGTGGAATTTTCTTTTTTTTAATTGAATTTTGAAATTTTCAGTTCGAAGGACCTTTGTTTATCAACATTTTTATTTTTAAAGTTTTTGTTATTTTTAAAGCTTTTTATGAAATCTAACAGATTTTTGAAGTTATAAATAATACTTAAAATCAAGAATTTGTTTAATTTCTGTCTGCTATTTCAAAAAGTTTTATGTGGATTTTAAGCTGCGAAGGACCATTTTGGAAAATGCTACATTAAAGCAAATAAAACATATTAAATTAATGAAAAATTGTGATTGTGTTATTATAATAATATTTGTTATGTTTCTGATAAATTTTCTTGATTTGATTCAAATTTTGAAATTTTCAGTTCGAAGGACCTTTTTTATAAAAATTTTTATTTTAAAAATTTTGTAATTCCTGAAGTCTAAACGATTTTAGAACAAATAAATAACATTTTAATCAATAATATGTTTAATTTTGCTCTGTCATTTAAAAAAAAAT